>BSEG01000011.1:19765000-22165000 GCA_036245055.1 Diospyros kaki | reverse complement strand
AACAAACACTACATTGCCACTTTTTTTAAGCTAGAAGCTAAAAGTTGCAGCTTTTAAGCTGCAACAAACAGGCCCAATGTACCCATACCATGTTTAATATACCTATTATTGAGGCAAAATATACCTATTATTAGGCTGTAACTCCTTAACTGACATTTCTTCTTGGAGCCTGCACCACCTTTCCGTGTATTATTAGGAGGATCATTATCATGTCAAAAGTTGTAAAACATTCTAAGATACAATAGATCACAATATGATAGGAGAAACTTCACATTTGGTTCCTTCACCAAGGATCCTATCAAGAGCAGATTTAAAAAGGGGTAACCAAGGGCCAAATACCCACCAATGACATAAATGAATAAAAACTTCAAACATCTGTTTGGTATTCCATGTGAAGTTTAAAATTCTCCCTTCATAGTAAGTAAATCCCTCCCATAAAAAACAACAGAGTTTTAGAATCTTAATAGAGTTTCTAGGAACTAAAAATTAATAAAATTCTTGGGATTAATTTCTCTCTAGTTTATTGAAAAATAAATACCTTTTAGAAGCAATTTCCATGTTGATCTATTAATCTAGAACTTGCATGTGTACATAATATTTTTCTTCTTTGGTTTCATAGAGGCCCCATGTAGTGGAATCAAGGCTTGGGATTTGTTTTGGAAAGTGCATGTGAGCTGAGCTGCATTGTTGTTAAGTTACTGTTAGTATAATTCAATGTTATAAAATTTACTAACATGATGGACTTTACATTTTCTAATCATTTTGACAAAATGATTTATTCTTTGTCCATACGTAATTCAGATTCGAAAAAATACTTCCCATTCGGTCAAAAATCCTCCCCAAACCATTTGGGTGGGGAAGGAGAGGTACCCAGACCAGAACATAGTGTGTGTAATTGTCACAGCCCAGCTGTGACAAGCTGATACTAGTTTCGAAGTAATCAAAGAAGAGTAAGAACAGAGTAAGAGGGCTAGAAAGACGAGATTAACAGGAAGGATAGAGAGAATAGAGAGGGAATGAGAATGTAGAAAGAAATTCAGATTCTATTGCTTGATGCCCTCTCCAGAGAACCTTGGAGAGGATATATACTAGCCGGAGGTAGGGTAAGTCTGCCATAGCAGATTCCTTCCCTCATGCGGTTGCAACCAACCTTTTTGTCCTATTCGCCCATTGCATGTGGGGCCTAAAACTAACTTTCAACAGAAAAAAACAGCTAGATAACTAAGAGTTACAGCAATAAGAAATAACAGAATATTCGGCTACGAGGAATTAAAAATCTCTGAGCAAGCTGGTTCATCTCATGACAGTAATGCATAGAATGATTTGAGAGTGCATATTGTGACCAGTTGAGCACTTGCCCAGAAACTTAAGTTGCTAACCCATACACCCTTTCTAGTCCAAGACCTCGCCTTTCTTATTTGATGTGCAATCTATGACAGACTCAGTGTATTTACTTCTTGAAACTGAAAATTTTGGCATGTTGTGATTGTAACCGAAAATTTTGGTCTTGCTAGGTTATGATCCATTGTGTGTTGCTACTTCTAAGAAGTCACAAGGTATGACAAGAGAAGGAATTTCACCACATTTAGCAATTAAGAATGATAGCATGAAGGCTCAGATCACACAACAAAAGATATATTGAAACAATAGTAGGAAAATGCAGAGATGCTTTGTTAACACAACATCGGAGGCTATGGAGAAAGATATTCTTAAAAAAACCATACCATCATCTCATCAATGGTTTCAGGTAATGCAATAAATGTTGTATGTTGATAGAATAACATTAATTCTGACATTGCTACATCAACTCAACAAAAGGAGCATATAAAAGTAAATATGAAGAAAATAAAGTTTTCTTCTTGATGAGGCTAAGCATAACAGATCAGAGGACACTTTGTTCAACAGATAACAGCATAAAAAAGGGATTGACAGAGAGTTCTACATACAAAATCATAGACATCACTGATAAATAGTTTCAAATATATTCATAAACCAATAGCCTGAGCAAAGTGTGAGAAAAATTCAACATATAACAGCATATAATAGGGGTTGACAAAACATATCATACCAAAGACATCATTCAACCTAAGAATATCATTCTTAGGTTGAATCGACAACCACAGGTAAAACCAAACCAATTAGCAGATATCTCATTTAAGGTAACATAATGCAATAAGTAAACCAATGGATTGAAGAGTTATGAAAGCAAAATTTATAAAAGCATGCACACTACATTATTTCATCCAGTGATTAACTACCATAGTTATGGAGCTAAATAAGGGGCAAAAGAAGAATTATCTCAGGCTACCTAGGAGGGCACGAACTTTTTGAAGAGCTTCATTTGATACGGGTCCATCGGGTGAAAGAGATACTTTACAGGCATTATAAAGCTTCTGTATAGCTGGCATGATGTCGAAATCGTAACAATCACAGGAACAACTGCAACCTAGATGACAGTTCAGCGAACGCCGTCGAAGCAAAGGAGTCGATAGGCACAAGATGAAGTTTTAAGCCTCGAAATCCAATCCAAAGGGCCTTCTAAAATACAGGAGACCCTTAAAATAGCATCAACAGTCCTTTGCCGAAAAGAAAAATTACGGATAGATGGTTACTGGATCTTCTACTGTGAACAACCACATAGACGACTATGCAACCACATCACAGGGAATCCATCTCTTTCTCCAAACCGTATCCCGAAACACCTATGCATAAATAAATTTAATTTCTGAGTTAAACAGAACAAACCGCAGACTGAATCAACAAATAGACATTGAGCAGTGAACGAAACTAGACCAACCCGCAGAGAAAACCCCAAATTCTTATGTGGGTAGGTTCAATTTCCTGAAGAATTTCAATCAAAAGACGAAATCTCGCAGAAACTTATCTGGGCAAGTAAAATTTCATGGTAATTGATTCAACTACACAAATCCCGAGCTGAAAGGGGGAAATCTTACCTCCGGTTTGCATGAGAAGATAGAAATGGAAGATTTCTTGTGAAATTTGTAAGCTTCTGTGTCTCCAGGTGCAATCCAATCATTACTCTTCTGAAACCAACGTCTCATCAACCCTTATTTCCTTCCTTTATCTTCTCTCTCACGGTCTCGCCTCGCCTCACCTGTTTTTGTATTTTACCTTTTCTTGCTCTTTTTTTAAAAGCAGAAGCATCCAGAGAGGCTGGGAAACGCTACTTAATAAAATTGAATTCGGTGGTTGGGCCGCAAATTCGTCATATCAGATCTAAAATTTAATTTCTAATCGTGTCCCCCCACAAACATAAGCACCATTATAATAATACTATTATTTATAAATATAAATAACTGAAATTATATTAATTATCAAAATACCTTTAGACATTTAATTATTTATTAATTATCAAAATACCTCTTGAGGAATTGTTATTTTCTTCCTATAATTTTATTTTTTTTATTGTAGGTAGGTATGTAATAGTGTTCTAGCCCTTAAAGCATTTTGTTTTTTGTTTGGATTATTATTACTTATCTATTTTTAGTTGTTTGTTTGTATTGTTGCTATTTAAGTTATTTTTCTCCATATTATTTTTATTTATTATTGTTTTGTTTAAATACAACAATAAATTTTGTAGCTACTGATGAGTGCTTGTCACGAGCCTTTAGCCTCTAGAAGACATGTGAAAAAGGAAGTGATTAGAAGAGCAAGTTGTTTCTCGCGCAAACTTTCTGATACTTAAGTCAGTCTCTCTCTAAGTGAAGATTCAATAATAATGGAAGTGCAATAAAATTAGAGTTCCAAGCATATCTCAACCGAAAGGATTTTTCCCTATTTATAGAGGGTGAAATTAACAAGTGAAGGAGTTCTCACATCTTCCAGGATCACTTTTTCGAATTTTCAAGCGAGAACATTAGAGGTAAATTTGACCCATTCTTCATAGTTTCATGGTAAGTAAACTTTTAGAGACCATATCTGAAGAGTCTATAAGTCTTTTGAAAAGATCTCTCGTTATTGAGAAAGAGCCTTGTAGATTTGAGTGACCTGTGAGAGTCTCTCATAGACACCAAGAGAGGTTACTCAATTTTTCCAATAGGATTTCTTCAAAGTGAGCCATATGAATCTTCTATGTTGAACTTAAGAAACATGTGAATATTCAAGAGACACCAAGAGTTACTTGGAAACCTAGTAACTCGAAGTTACCCGAGAGACCTAGTCACCTAAAATACCTCTGAGGGTTTCCTAGGGACTTCATTTCCTAAGCAAATCTCCCAATGAATTATGAACTTCTTCCTTTTGGGCTTCTTTCCTTTTGGGTCTCTTCCTTTGAGATTAAACTCATTCTAGGGTATAACAATTGTTTCATACTTTTTCTTTCAGGTTTTCTAAAGGGAAAGACTAACCATATAATCGATCATTTAGTACTCCTCGACAGACTATACTTTCCCAATTTTTTGAGAGACTCCTCTCTTAGGCTCTCAAGAGACACTACAACAAAAATAATTTGTTGAGGCATCTTTTTTAAGGCATTTTTTTAAAAAAGTGTCTTCTAAAATACCATTTTAAGGCACAATATAAAGAAGTGTTCCAATACAATAACTCTAATGAGACACGACAATTAAGTGCCCTAATAGACAAATCTAAATGCCATATAAAATACTATTTTAAGACACAATTTAAAATAGTGGCCAAATAAAATAATTCTAATGAGACACGACAATGAAGTGCCTTAATAGACAAATCTAATAGGACATAATTTTTTAAATGCCCTATTAAAATAATTTTAACGAGACACTTTGATGAAGTGCTCTAATAGACAAATCTTAAGTGCTCTAATAGATAATTCTAATGAAACTTAGATATACTATAAAATTAATATAGGCACATGTATTAATAAGATAATGTGTAGATTAGGTGGTCACGCGCATGCAAGAAAAATGAAAGGTTTAGGATTCGAGCTTAGGGGAGGGGTAAGTTGGAGTTAAGAGAGGGGCTTGTGGGGGATGTGAATAAATTTATAGTGATTTTTGAGACATTTTTAAGTATTGCAACAAACTTAAATTTATACTTATTTTTGAGACATTTGTAAGTGCCTCACAATTACACGCGACATTATTATTAGTGTCCTAATAGTTAAAATGACCCAATAAACTATCTATTAAGGCATTTTTAAATGCCTCTTAATTCAAAATTTGTTGTAGTGAGATAACACCTTCCTAGAATCTTCTTTTTCCTCAAGTCATTAACGTTTGGCTTAGTTTAAATCATGCAACTCGGATCTTCCGTCCTTTCATCTCCCACAATCTTATACTATATAGATCTTCCAACCCTTCGTCTCCTGGATTCTTTCCTACAAAAAAAACTTGGCCAGCTTATTTGTACTTGTTGTTTTCAAATTTCCTAGCAAATCTTCTTGAGCAAACAACTTTCGACAATCTTCTTGAGCAAACAACTTTCGACTTTCCTATAGAACTTCAATTTAGTCATTCGCAGGGTTTTCTTGATACTCACTTTGAATCTATATTGTTTAGCCATTTGTGAAATTTTATAGTCACTTGGAAACATTTATTTTCTTCTAAAAGTCTCTTAGAGCCTTTGATCGATCTCTCACAAAGTTTTAGCCTCTCAAGGAGTTCCATCACACTTTCCTAGTGACCTTCAAAGTACTCTCCTAAAAACCTTTTTCTTATGGCTAGAACTAAAAATCTTGGGAGAGCACCCTCTCCTCAAGTAGTCAAGATTCTTTGAGTCGTTGTGTTCAAGATAGACATTCCTCGAGCTCATCTTTACCCTAGATATGGAGGACTTTAAGGTCCTGAATTAGCATTGCTATGATCTATATCCTATGAGCCCAAGGGCTTTCCTTACATCTCATCTTGAGGATAACTTGGAAAACCTTTCAAGCCCCTAGGAATTGCATCCTAAGACCTTGGGGGTGGCAAGATAATCGATGCCCTCAGGGACTTGGATGCAACTGCCCATGATAAAGGCTAAAGACTTGATAGTTAGAGATGTTCCTTCAGCAATTGTGTGTGGGATAAACATTTCAGATGCTCCAGTAGGCAACCAGGGCGCATTGTTCCCTTCCATCATCCTATCTTTTATTTGGCATCTCACTTGGAGCTCTCTGCTAGCCTTAGTTAGGTTTTTGATTTTTTATTGTATTTTACTTTTTCCTTTCATTTCTCCATGCACTTTCTTTTACAATTAATTAAAGTAATTTTCTTTTTTCGCTTCAATGTTTTCCTTTTAATTTTGTCTCCTTACTCCCATTGCATATTTCTACTGCATTTGAATGTTAGTACATTGTAGAATTCATTGCAAAAAATTTCATAAATAATTAAGATAACAATTAACTTACCTTTTCTTTGAGGATCAACTACTTTTAATGTAATCATTTAGTTGAGGCCAGGACGACCCTTTTGTCACATTATGCACTAAGTCTTATTTGGACTTTAGGGTTTTTTCTCATCTGGGACTGGCTTTTTAAAATTATGTTATATAACTGACCATGGGTTGTTATTATCTGTTTTAACAATTTAGAATAAGTGCAAGACAACAAGTTTGACTCTTATGGCGGGTTTTTAACAATTTTTAATTTTAAGTAGTATGTCTTAATAAATTCTTCATTGTTAAGCTTAACAACTCATGTTGTATGTACGACAATGAATTTCATCAATTCCTTGATAGACAATAGCTCTAGACCATTTGATTGTCAGGTTTTTATGTTCATCTCTCTTAAGGTCCTTTTTTTTGTGTAATCAATGTCTTGAAAAACAAAGCACACGAATGAAAGATTCTATAATATGATCATACATGAAAAAATAATATCATCCACCCAAGACAAAAAAAATTTACGTGGTACGACCAAATATGCTTACATCTACGGTCCCTTCGGGCTCTTTTTATTACTTGCCTGAGGTATAGTTACAATTAGAGGCATTTTTATATACCTGGGGGGAGATACAAATTTAGATTATTCGTGTTCTAAGTCTTGCCAATTGCATGGACTTAAAGTGTCTGTAAGATGCAGGTATTAGGATCAATCATTTCTTGAATGTAATGGGGACCTTCCTAGTTTGCTCGTAGCTTTCCTTCATTCTAGAAGGCATGTGTGATTGTTGTCTTTCTAAGAACCAGATCTCCATTTTTCAAGGGCTTGTTTTTCACTCGAGAATTGTAACAATTAACTGTTCTTCTGTGATAAGCAGCTTATTCGAGTGGTTATTTTATCTATTTGTTCTTCTATAAGGTTAAGATACATTCACAAGGACTTGAAATTCATGCTACTGTCAAAAGCACTAACCTTGGGAGATCCAACTTCTATTTCCACAGGTATCAAGGCTTCTGTACCATAAATCAAATTAAATAGTCTCTCTCATCGACACCCTACCATTATAAGGGGCTTATAGGATTGAGGGTAATTTATCTACTCAAGCTCTATTTTCCTCTTCCAAATAAGTTTTCAACCTATTTAGGATCATGCAATTATTGATTTTTTCTTGTCTGTTTGCTTAAGGATGTGCTATTAAGGCAATTTACAATATTCCTAGATTTTCACATAAATTATGGCAGGCTTCACAATTAAATTGTTTGCCATGTTCAATGTTAATGATATTGGGCACACCAAATCTGTAAATGAGGTCTTTCCGTACCATAGACTCCATTTTTTTTATTGTAGCTAAAGCTTCGACTTCAACCCATTTTTTGAAGTAATTTGTCGCTACCAAAAGGAATTTTCTTTGGCTTGAGGCTTGTGGAAAAGGCCCGAAGATATCCAGTCACCATTAAACAAAAGATATTGGTTGAAATATTAGGGCATGCCTCTGACACTTATCACACTTTCTAACCTTCATCAAGGCATTTTGTTGTAATGCTGGCTAGAAGAATCCAACTCGTAATACTTTAAGTGTTCGAGCCCTTGAGCCTAAGTGTTCACAAATTCCACCATGAACGTCTGCCAAAATGTATTCAACCTCTTGAGGACCTAGTCATTTAATAAGGGCATGGTAAATACTCGTTTGTACAATGTTCCATTGATATGAGTAAATCAAATTCGTATTTTTATTTTTCAAGCATCTATAGGGTTATTAGGTAAGTCACCTGTCACGACCCGAAATCTGATAAGTCATGACCGGCACTAATCCTTAGGCCCAGCAACCCCACAATGGACTAGTAAGCCTCTTCTCTAACTCGATTCAAATAAAACAATAATACCACAGACAAGAAATAGAACATGGAGAAAAATACAAATTCACATTCTAAATAACATTTCAATATTCCATATATAGCAATTGTACAAAAATCACACTGCTGTCATAAATACATATCCGATCCCATATCTCGGACCCTTGGCACAATTATGTGCCAACAAAAATAAAAGATAAGACATCAGACTCTACAATATGTGTATGTCTCCACAAAGCATCCTATATCACATCAGGGTTCAAAAGAGGGTCTAATATCATACCAGAAGATCTGTTGGACCAATAATCAAAAGGAGAATTCCCTGAAAATATTTTTAATAAAAAGGGGTGAGTCTTGTGGACTCGCGAGTATAAGGTATGTCATGCCCACTAAGAGAGTATACAATAAAATGCTAAGATGGTCATCATGAATACAATAACATAATAACAGTATAAACAGCAGAAATATGTACCATAAGTTTAAATAATTTGAGGTTTCAAAGAAAAACATAGTGTAGGAAAAATAGGTGCCTAAAGACAACCCCCATAAGCTGTTCCCTAACCACTTAAGTCTCTTATACTTTTATATGAGATGCATGCACTGATTTTGAGGACACACTAGTACAAACTGGCCTAACGCCTATATACACATGCACACAAGTATATATATCAGCACATACATCATCATCACACAATATCATCATAATGGCTCACGTGATAACAGTGCTAAAACATACTATCTGTGTTTCTCATGGCCTTGGCATGCCAAGCCTCACAGTACCATGATCTTTTCCTGCTGTGAGTCACCAGAGAATCTACTAGATAGTCCTCTAATAATAATGCAAATGATACCCTAATTTATGCACATGTCATAATCATTTATCATTTCATGTGGTGTCTAAAATACACCATATCATGCAATATTTCATATTCTCAAGACAAGAAATCAATTAGGGTATCTTTCAGCTTATGTCTCTCCCAGTAGGATGAAAATATTTCATGCAAGTTCGAAGCATTTGAAAGTATTTTTCTATGATTTGCATATAAAAATCATGTACAAGTTATGCATATAAAATCAGCACAAATTTATAATCTTTATGCATGAAACAATATATATGTGTATAATATAAGGTAAACATAACATATCCTGTTTACTCGCTTGTGAAACGATGACTCAAGTTCGAGTCTAGGGAGAAGGTCGAACAAAATCCTGAGAATCTGAGCCTACAATAATAGAATGGGGATGGTCACATTTAGGTAGCAAGAGTAACGACGTAATGAAATTACCGAAAATCCTAACCATTTTCTAACACCTTGAATTGATTATTTTATACCTTGGCTTGCGCAATATTCAATTTGGCATCATGGAATTCGTCGAGTTTAGCCACCGACTACGTCATCATGATTCGTCTTGCATGCTACACGCAAGTGTATAGTAGAACTACACACCCACTTATAGGCTGCAATAACATAATATATATAATATATATATATTTCTATATTTACCCATAAACTAGTTTTTTTTTAATATGGATAATATATTTTTATTTAAATTCCTGCTTTATCAAAAATACATATATACTTATATTTATAACTAAATTGATAAATTTTCTTAAAAACTTAATAATTCATTAATAATTTAATAAATGATTTAAAAGGAATAAATTGCAATATTATAGCCTTAGAATAAAAGGAATCCATAAGAAATCAGGATTTGAAATAAACCCACGTCATCATCATAGGTTAGTCTAGAACGCACTCGAGGTTAGTCTTACTCGACCTCGAGTCATCTAATAGGGCTTCGTCCTTAGAACTCCGATCAACAAAATGACTCGCCAATCATATCACAAATTCTAGGAGACCTAAAGAGAACCCAAATCAGACCAACCTCGATATCTTGAGTAGGACTAACCTAATCAAGTCATCCTAGATCCACAGACAAGCGACAAGGGAGAACAAGTCGAGTGGACCAGCCCAAGGGCTACCACGACTGGGTCAGTCATGCCCAACACATTGGGTCATCCTATAACCCAATCGGGCCCCGCCATCCTAGGCCAAAACCTAACCCGACATGCCCAACCCCAAAAGCCCTTGTTTCCTTTTTCCTTATATTTTATTTATTTTCATTTTCTTTTCCTTTTTTTTTCATTTTTTTCTTTTCTTTTTTTTTCTTTCTTTATTTTCCTTCCCAACAAACTGCCGCCGCCAACGACCATCGTCGGCCGACCAAAAACGGCCGATCAATATACCGATACGAAGCCCTCGCCACGAATAATGACATACCTTAAAATAAAACCCATCAGACGATCAAATCTTAATAGATCTGAGAATTAATTTTCGGCCAAAATAGGGGCAAAATCTGGGCATTGCCGTTGGCCAGCCGCCGACCAATTTTTCAACGATCGGAGACTACCCCGAGGTGCGCAGCACCAAGGAGAGCAAACATACCCAAAAATGAGAAAGATCAGACGGCTAGATTTTCGTAGATCTAGAGTCGAACTCTCGACCAAAAAGGGGAAAACACATTGCCAGCGTCGCCGGCTACCGTGGCTGGCGATTTTCGGCAATGCAAGACCGCCATCCAACTCTCTCAAGCAAATCGACCAACATATCCAAAAATCAAAGAAATCCAACGGTTGGATCTTCATAGATCTGACCTTAAACATCCGGCCATAAAACCCACATCGCGCCTATACATTCATCTCGTGAAAACAACAACAAAAATAGATAAGATCGAGCCAAAACGCATACCTCTTTATAGATCGGGGGCGCTTTAACGGTAGAAATGAAGTCGGATCGAAGATCGAACGGCTCGATCGCTTGGAATCAACGAAAATCCGAGAGGGAATGAGAGAAAATGAGAAAGAAAGAGATTAATTCTGTTCTGGGAGGGGGGCTGCCCGAGCGCCTCCCCCTTTTCTTTTATATTTTCATTTTTTATATATATTTTTTAATTAAATTAATTAATTTAGTTATTTATTTATTTATTTTTGGATCTTTACATCACCCGTGGTGAGGTATCAGCAAATGAGTGTTCTCCAATCTTCAATTACTTTAATACATAATGCCTCACTATCCTTGATACTTGGTTATTGAAGGACCTCAACATACATTGTCTTTTTCGTTGTCTCCTTTACTAATGCTAATTTAGACAAGGCATTTGCATAGCTGTTTAGAGACCTATTAATCTACACCAAATGGAAGTTCTTAAATAACTATGCCAGTAACTTAACATTTTGCAAATACAGACCTATGATTGCCTTTCTAGCTTCATATTAAATATGAAACTTCTAGACAACCAATTGTGAATTGGTATGAGCTATTAGTCGAGATACCTCAAGTTTTTGAGTTAGGCTCATTCCAACAATTAATGCTTCATATTCAACAATATTATTTGAACTAGGAAAAGTGAACTGTAGAGAGTATTCTAGGACTTATCCCTCATAAGATATTAGGACTACTCTAACCCCACTCCCTAGTGAACTTGAGGCCTCATCAACAAATAATGTCTACTATGGTTTCTCTTTTTCTGATAATTTGCTGCCATGTGTGCACTCCAGAATGAAGTCTGCTAGATCTTGCCCTTTAATTGCTTACCTCAACTGAAATTAAATTTCATACTCACCCAGTTCTATTTCCTATTTGGTGAGCCAGCCAAAATATTTAGGTTTTTGCCAAATGTGTCGAAACGGTTGATCAAGCAAAAGTGTGATTGGGTGTTCCTAGAAGTAAGGACTCAGCTTTCTTAAGGTTGTCACCAAGGCTAGTGCGACTTTTTCTGTGAAGATATATCAGCTTTTAGCCCTCCGTAGGACTTTGTTAGGGTAATATACATACCGATCTATGTGGCCCTTATTTCTTAGCAAAATGACACTTGCAGCCTTGTTACTTACTTTTAAGTACAAGAATAATGGCTTTCTAGTTTCAAGCTTGGTCAACAACAAAACCTCTTTCAAGTACTCCAATCCTTCAAAGGTCTTTTGACAGTAATTGGTCCATTCAAAACCTTTTCCCGTCTTTAGTGTCTAGAAAAATAAAAAGCTTCTTTATACTAATTTTGACAAAAAATGACTCAGAGCCATTTTCCTCCCTGTTAGCTACTAAACTTCTTTTATTGAGGTTAGTGGTGCCATTTCTAGTATAACATCATGAAGAATAATGATATCTCCCCTATCTATATGAGTGAATATGATTGGTGCCTCATTTTCTTGTGCCACATCACCGAGTATACTTGGTAAGCTTGTCAAGCATAACCCTTTCAAAGGGATGATGAATCACCTGCCAAAGTCTCTCATTCTCATATGACATGAATGACCCAATGTGTAGGCTCATTATCTAGAGGAAGATCCCTTCTATCTTTAGTCATCCTTTCATTTTTGTCATTGGTCAAGCCTCTCTGCCTGTCAATCCTTTCTTTTCTCACTGATCATCACTTTCTTCTTTTCCTTTTATTCTCACATATCTTCTTAACCTCTCTTCTCTAATAATGGCTTTAATATGTTCTTTAATTCACGGCATTGATCAGTAGGTGTTAATGTTGTATGCCTAATACTAGATTTAGATAACATCTAGTGGGCTTATTTGTAATTCATTAATTGTATTTTTGTATAAATCTAAAAAAGACAAGGTTTTTTTCATTCATATTTTCTCCAATCATTTATATGAATGAGTCCCTTGATTTTCTGTATCAGAATCTTATTCTCAAAGTGATGAGATTGTGTGATAGGATTATCTGGTAACAGAACTTTTTAAACTATTAATAGTCCTTAGATTCTTTGGTATAGGGATTATGATTAATCAAGTATAGATTAGCTTAAGGGTTACTACCTCTTTCGATAAGGGTATACTGATGAAAGGATGGTGTGTCATGTGCAATATGACATGAAATGTCATTAGTAGACCTATGGGTGGGCATTAGGGAACGATTAACCAAATGTGACACAGTGACACCGATAACTAACCACATGGTTTGGTGGATAATGGTCGAGTCATCAAGTTGCGATAGTGTGTTGATCCTTAGACTTGAACTGGCACGGTTGTTTTGTGTATTGGCGTGCGAGATTTGCTAATGAGACGAACCATCTAATTGGGAGGTAGGAACGTTCATATATGTGGTTCCATATTGCTGGTATATAGAGACAAGTGTTGGGAATAAGAATCACCACCCTCGTCGGTATTTAATGGGGTGAACGTCCTATGTAATCTAGGGGTGTATACGGTGCGGTTTGTCCGGTCTAAACCATTTTCAGCAAGCCAAACCGCTGGTGCGATTTTCTGATCAAACCAGACCGCGGTCTGGTGTGGGTGCAGCCAAACCACACCGCATTTGCAGTCTGGTTTGATGCGGTTTACTACGGTTTGAAAATAACTATTGACAACATATAGTATATTATAAAAATATTAGAAAGACTAATTATATATTATTATAAACTATTATAATCTGTTGGCAATTATAATAGTTATATATTATTATAAACTTGTTATATATTATTATAAAAATATAAGGTGATTTTTATAATAATAAGGGTTATAGGGGTTGTTGGGGTGATTTTTATAATAATATATTTTTTTATATATTTTCTTAGGCGGTTTGTACAACCACCAAACCGTTTTGGACTGCAAAAAAAAAAAAAAAATCGACCGGTTCGGTTCGGTTTGGTTTGGCCAATTTTCGCAGTGCACCAATTTTTTTGAACACTCCTAATATAATCTATTATTAATGTGATGGGACAGTCCCTAGTCAGGACAAATTGAAAGTCATGAAAGGTGTTTCCTCATGTGTCATCTAGTCACATTAATGAGGTCTGACACATAGTTACTGAGTTTGTGAGTTTGTCACTTTATAACTCTAGCTCAGTCAGGACGTTAGGTGATGGAAATATTATAACACACGATAATTGTCAACTGTAATAGGTTCACTTGAAATGAGACTTCACTGCCACCTATACTCTCTTAAACCGATGATAGGCATTGTTCCTTCCTAACCAAAAGGGGGATGATCGGAGGTGGGGCTTGGGCTCCGGCGACAGGTCCGTCCGGGGGGCGGCTGGCACCTGCAAACACTTCGACAGTCGAGTGAGTAAGGGAGTAAAAGAGGCAGTGTATTCGTAGGTCAGAGATGAGAATATACCTTGACTCTAAAGAGAGCTGGTTGATATAGAAGGAGGAGATGTCCTCCTGCATGCATGAGACATGTGTTTGTAGGTGATGTGACTGTCTATCCGGTGCATGTGGAGGTTCCCAGGTAGTAGCATGGTGGCGACGTGACCCTCATTAATGTGGATGGGATCTGCCATTAATGAGGATGGGATTTGAGATAGCTGCATGGATATCCAGTGGGTTTGCAATGATACTATGGCAGGCTGGCGCTAGGTCAGGGCTGGGTTTAGAAGGAAGATGAGATTGGGCCTAAGGAGAGGGCTGAGATTGAGCCTAAGGAGAGGGCTGAGATTGGGCCTAAGAAGAGGGCCGAGATTGAGCCTGGATGGTCCAGACACTATTCAGGAACTCTCGGAATGTCATCGAGATTTGGAGAAATTTCGGTAATGGATTAAGGGATTAACTGATATCGAAAAGGGTTTCAGTGTTATCTAATTGCTAGTGGGTAGTAAACCTAGAAAGTCACACACTATATAGTGTTGCATTTGGTATCGACATCGTGTGCTCGAAATGTCTCCAGAAAAGATTGGTCAAAAGTTTACCATTGGCTCCCTGCTAATAGTGCATAATGCATAGTAATAGTGCATAGTGTGAAGTCAATTATTGATTGTAGAGGTGGCGGATTATAAATAGTGCACAATGCATAATGCATAGTGAATAGTGAATAGTAAAATGAATTATTGATTGTATAGTGAAATCAATTATTGATTACATAGTGAAATCAATTATTAATTGCACAGTAACCAGGGGGCGGAGGACGTGAGAAAGAATAGAATTGGGAGAAGAAAAAATTAATGAATAAAGGAGTAGTGCCTCTACCCTTTCCTCTCTTCTCTCTCTCTCTCATGCTTTTGATTCATCTTCTTCTTTATTCTTCCCCTGAAAAGTATTTTGCTACCATAAAAATATTTTATATGTGAAGGTCACACGTAAAATTTTGAGACATGGGCACCTGTAATGTCCCGTTTAATGGGTCTTAGATGATAAATATACTTTTTGTGTAATGCATTTCATGTGGGCCTTAAATGGTGTTAATTGTTTCCTTGTGGTTGAGAGATAGTTAATTTAAAAGAACAATCTTTTTTGGAGAAAATTGCTTGAAAGTGAATTAATGTGTGTGTGTGTGTAAAATAAGGCATAACTGTGTTATAAGTGGGCTTGGGCCAAGTGTTTAAGGCCAATGAAAGTAGTGGGTTTAGAGAAATTCCATGGGCCTAAAATGAATTGGACTTTTGATTGGGCTTGCGCCATGGGTGAAAGTGGGCCTTGGCAAATATATATATATATGTATGTATATTGTGTGCAAAATTGTGAATAAGGAAAAAAAAATATGAAAATGGAAATAAGCCAAAAGACTAAAATGGGTATGATAAAGTAGTGTTGTGTGTGTGTTGTGTAAGGGATAAATAAGGAAAAATGGGGCAAAGTGGTTGGGTTTAGGTCGCTGGCGGAAAGGCTTGCCATGCCCTCTTACTTCTTCTTCAATTCTTTTTCTCCCTCTCTCTCTCATTTTCTTGGTGCTCTCGACAAGCTCTTCTTCTTCTCCTTCTTTTTCATCATCATCATTTTATTTTCCATTCATTCTTCTCTTCTCTTGGTGGAGAATAAAGTTTCAAGTGGAGGGTCTTCAACCTTGGGCAAGATCTTCATCTTCTTGGTCTCTCCATCTAAAAGAAAGCATCCATATTCATTTCTTCTATTTTTTTATGCAAGTTATATCCATATGTGTAATCCAACTTCATATGTTCATAGCCTAAATGGTGTTTTAAAAACTTGAGTTAAATGGTTTGTCTCCATCTTTTCTTAAATGTGGGTTTCTTTCAAAGAGGTCATTGTGCCTTATTTGTGGGTCTCTATGGGGCTTGTTTTCCCCATCTTTTCTTTAAGGAATGGCAACTTGGGGATTAGGAGATTAGCCATGGATGATTTTGGGTGGTTTGTGCTCATTTTATGTGTTTCGGGTTGCGTCAAGTCGACTTGATGTAGGTTCAGTCGACTCAGCCGAAGCCGGTTTCTTTTGCATTTTTTTCCCCATTTTAGGCCAAGTCAACTATTCTAAGAGGTCAAGTTGACTTAGTTTCAGGCAAGTCAACTCAACTCAAGTCAACTCAGATTTCCCCCAAGTCAACAGTCGACTCGACTACGATTTGACTACACTGCACGTGCCTCGCTGTTTTAACCATAACTTTTGATGTAGAACTCGGAATTGCAATCCGTTTAAAGCGTCATAAACTAGACTTAGAGTGATTCGATTTCATATCTAATATCATATACTTTGGATATGTTTGAGTTGTTTAAGGCTTTCCTAAATCTATATTAACCATAACGATCATGTTTTGAGAAGTTGTTCAGTAATGTTTTTGGTTGGTATGTCCACATAAATCTCTTCTCTTGTGTGATGCATTGCTATCAATATCTTTATGCCTCTTATTATTATTTTGGCGAGGTGACTAAGTTCTACAAGTGTGAGACGGGATATCCCATTGAGCGCCTGACGCGAGTGAGGTGGCCATAAGCCCGATAGGCGATGCTCTTACCACTGTGGGTGGATGATGAATTTTGCTATATATGTATTCATATAGTCTCATGGATGTGGAGGCCTAGAGGGCCAGAGTAGCACATGTGTTTCTATCATTATATAATGTTGCATGAGCATGGTTGATGACTTCTTGCTATGAGTCATGTATGGAAAAAAAGTGTTATGCCATTGTGTAAATTGTGCGAATATTACTCTATGAATTAAATTTCTGCATTGTTGTTAAGTGAAGAAATACTAATTTCTAAGGTATTATTAATGACGAAGGCATGATCAAAGGATTTGTCTTTAAATGTTGGGTAGAAGTTTTCTATTGATTCTTATCTTACGCATGCCTTCAGTGACCTATCTATCTTATTCTCTTCGTTATGTTTATGCTTGCTGAGCCTTGTGGCTCACTTGTTTGCTTGTTGTCATTCCAGGTAAGCGAAAATCTATGGCAGAATGGGAGTCTAGTAAGACTTGAAGTTGATTGTAGACGTGTACAGATATCTCCCCCTGACCTAAATATTTTGGGATTTATGTGAAGGGCCGGTGTCGAAGCTCATTTATTTTTCTATGTTGTTAGCGCCCTTGTTATTTTTAAAGTGTATAGCTTTTAAAGCCTTAAGAAATGTTGTATGAATAATTATTACTCCTAGTAGGAGTAAGCTCGTTTATAATATAAAGTTTTTGGGTTATGTTGGTTTATGTATTCCATTTTAGAATGACTTTTTTTCGGATGTCCTATGCTAGCGAGTATATCCGGAAGTGGGCCCTGACAGCACCAGTGATACGCAGATCCTCTGTATGTAGCACAGAAAGTGGTGACTGAAATAGTACCCTACTGCATACTAAGTGTGGACAGACTAGGACCACCATAACGTGATATGGATACAGTCTCAGTCCTGAAATCGTTTAAGAGGCTCACTTTGAGGTTCTAGGTTGCTCATATCTTCTAAGTGTCAATGAGAGCAAACTGAAGTAATATTTAACTGTGAACCCTTTAAAGACAAGCTAAAGAAGGCTAAAGCTAGGCAAAGGGTCTGGAACCACCTTAATAAGCTGAAAAAAAGGTCGAGGACCACCTCGACGTGTTGGAATAAGGTTGCCAAAGGTGTCGAGGCAAGGTACCAAGCCAAGGGTGTCGAGCCAAGGATGTTGAGCTAAAAGTATCAAGGGAACCAAGTGGTAGTGGCTTAGTATAAGACTGAGTCATAGTGGTGATTGCTCAATTGCTGCCAAAATGGGAATCAAGTAATAATGATTAAGTATTGAACCAAGCTATAGTGGTAAATTGCTTAGTTGATCGTAAAATGTGAACTAAGTAATAGTGGCTCGATTTTGGATTGAGCTACAGGGAAAATTGCTTGACTTGTGGTAAAGTGGGAACCAAGTAGCAACTACTTGGTAGTAGATCAAGCCATGATGGTTGTGGCTAAATTGAGCTCAAAAAAAGAGTTGGGATTCAGGCCAAACCAAGCACAAAGGGCCCAAAACTAATGATTTTGAGGTATTTTGAGACTTAAAACAACTCCTAAACAACTTAGCAACTTAGACATGTCGTAGAGCTCTAAATAAACTTTCTAACTATATTTTATGATGCATGTGATTCCCCCTTGATTGAGAATTATATCCCATTGAAATGAACGTGTGCCAAGTTGAACTAACTGATAAACTGAGCCACACATGCATCAGTAATGTGCTCATGGCCTAGCCATGCATGCCTAAGCCTTGCATGCTAATGCTACACATGCTCAAGCCATGCACGCTAATGCTATGCATGCTTAAGCTATGCATGCTAATGCTACACATGCTTAAGCCACGCAAGTTAATGCCCCACGCACCCATGTCTAGCATGATTGAGTCATACACATGTGTGTCACACGCACTTGAGTCACGCACACCTAAGTCATGCATGTCAATGCCACACACAACAAAGCCATACATGCTCGAGTAGAAACTTTAGCCAACAAATTTGAGTTGGAAGAAGATTGATTTGGAAAAATCAAACTGGGTGAAGACTGGTGGGGAGCTAAAAATAATTTATGCTACTCCTTGAACTAAATGGATTGAATAATTTAAGGAGTGGGGGGAGGGAAGTAAGGAAGAGATACTTAAAAAGATAAAATTACCAAAATACCCTCAAATAACATCCAGTCTCACTCTACCACATGTCATTTATTTGTTACTTGACACATGGCTTATGAGAATTAGAATTAACCTTTGGTCCAAATATCTCAAAAGCACGGTATTATCTCTATCTACTTTAAATATCCTAGTAGCATGATACCATCCTATTTGGTTCGAGTATCCCGAAAGCATAGTATTATCTTTATCTGGTCTAAATATCACAAGAGTATGGTACCATCTTTTTCTAGTTCAGATTTGCCTCTAGCTCAACGATAACCATGCCAAAGACACTTAAAACTTCAAGGATCCAAGAAGCCCAATGCCATATAATGCAACGAATTTTCCTCCATCTCTATCCAACTTAATAGATCCTCCTTCAACTGAATATATCCGAGAGAGTCTCGATTTTTACAAGGGGAGGGGGCCTGCACCCTCAATGAAAAACAGTAAGGGGGCTCTCAGCCCCTCTTTAATTAAATGAGAGGGGTCTCGCACCCCTTAATTAAACCGACTGGGCGGCTCTTGCCCCCCATTAATAAAACGAGAGAGAGGGGAGACTGCATGAGAGTGCGATTTTGTGCACCCGCTTTAACATAGGTGCACATCATTGCATGATATTATATATATATATAACATGTATGGCTTGGACTTCACAATTTGATCTTGGGCACTTCCAATTGTTTAATAATATTCATGATGGATTATTTGTGTCTTCACGTCTTGGGCAGCTTGGGCTTCAACTTCAATTGCTAAGTGTTGTTGCTCAAATACAACAATTAAAATTTTTAAAAGGATGGGACTGTCGTGGATGCCGCAGATTCCGAGATGTGAACAAAGCGCCCCTCGAAAGGCTATCGAAGCTAGCTGTAGAGGCTTCCAAAGGTGACACTGATGGGACTTGCAAATCAGGGGCATCTTCAATCTTCTGAAGCTGTCCTGATCTGTCTTCCGAAGCTGTCCTGATCTGTCTTCCGAAGCTACCTTATCTGTCTTCCGAAGATGTCATTGTCTGTCTTCCGAAGGTCCGTGTTTTGGGCTTCCAAAGATACCTAAGTTCACTGTCAGAAAAAGATGGTCAAAAGGTTCGTGGGTTCTCTCCCAGGAAAACCCTCCGATGCTCAAATCAGTATGGAAAGGAGGTAATGGAACGGAAGATTATGCTCTTCGGAAGGAAATATGGTGAGAGAAAAATACCAGTGTCTAGATCCCCGTTTTGGTGTTGAACTTCTCCTTTTATAGGCTCGCAGAACAGTATTGGATGGACTTCGGAAGTCACTTTCGGAAGACATGCTTCCGAAGGTATCTTCGGTAGCTTTCGAAGATGTCTTTGGTAGGTTGACTTCCGAAGATGTCTTCGGAAGCCACCTTTAGTTGGCCTCTCCACCGGAGCATCTTTTCTTTCACGAATCTTGGGGCACGACAATTCTCCCCCACTCTTTATTTTGTTTTATCAATATAAAGAGTATTTTCTCTAAATAATTTGCACCTGGTTTCGGAAGACATCTTCCGAATTGGCTTTCCGAAGTTAGCTTCCGATGTCGCGTGAACTTTTCGGCTTACGCTTGCTTCCCATAAATAGGCTCCACCAGTTCCGCGCCTCTTTCACATACTGCTCTAGAAACGCTCCCGTTTTTTCTTTCCGAAGACTTTTTCCTTCCGAAGACTTTTTCCTTTCGAAGATCAAAACCCTTCTTTCTGTCTTCCGAAGGTAACCAGCCCTTCCGAAGATCTACCCTCTTCCGAAGAAGAAAAAAAAGGATTTACCGCTTCCGTAGGTAATAGTTTATTCTTGCGAATTAAACGAAGTCTCACACGAAACTACTTCACAAGCTACGACCCTTCCGAAACTTCCAAACATAACACTTCCACTTGACCTCTTCCGAAGATATGTTTCCGAAGATAGGCTTCCGAAGATAAGCATCTTCCGAAGATAGGCATCTTCCGAAGATAACCCTTTCCTAAGCCAAACTCCTTTCCGAAAACTTCCTTAAACTCATCTTTTGTCAGCTCTTTCAACTTCTTTCCCTATCTGTTATGGCTAGTGGGAAGATTTATAACCACGACGTTGATTCCCATGGGATCGAGCACTTCTTCTTAAAGGGTAAACGTTCTCAGATGAACGAGAACGACGTGGCCCTTATCCGCCTAAATCACCGTATCCCTAGGAACTATCTCACTAGGCTCCCTCGCCCTGAGGAGAATTGCGCGGTAGATGTAGAAGAGGGGTGGATGAGTGTGCACGAGGCCAGCTTCCGTTTAGACTTCCATTTTCCCCTCCATAATTTTGGCCTTAGGTTTCTTCGTCTTAGCGGACTAGCTCCAGGCCAGCTACACCCTAACGGCTGGGCCCAATTAGTTGGCTTTTTTGTCGTTTGTCGTGAGAATGACATAGATCCTACGGTCGATTTCCTCTACTGCCTTTTTCTCTTACGTCTGGTTAAGGAACGTTTCCATATGTATACCCTACAGCGGATCAAGGGCGAGACTCTTTTTTCTGAGTCTCCTCCTCGTGAGGCTTCATTTGACAGTCGATGGTTTTTAGTTCAACCTCCGAACGGGGTGTGGAATGCTCCTCGTGAGTGGCGCACTAACCCGGAGAGGGTAGGAAAACCTGTACTGAGCGCACCCCTGTCTGTGCTTAGAGAGAGATACGAGGATAGTCGCCGCGTTATAACTAGGGGTGGCCCTAAACATCTCTTTGACCTCTTGTCTGTGGACAGATTGACAAGGGTGGGCTGGATTCTGGAGCATGGCGAATCGTCTCATCGTAGGGTGCCCAGGGCCTTATATCCCGACCCTCCAGTCGACCCAACTCCTGATGTCACGGCGAGAGGGGGAGATGCCCTTCTCTAGGAGCAACCCTCTCCTGAGGGTGGGGACCCCCTAGCTGCTTTGCTATTTTTCTTTGCTATTTTCAAAGGTTATTTTGTGGTGTCTAACTGTGTTATGTCTTCCTTTTGAAGCCATGCAACATCTGATGAGATCGGCTAACCAGCAGACGGCCCCTAAGACTTCACAAGCCAGGGCGTCTCCTGCGTTTGATCCCCATGATGGGACTCCTGCCCCTGACTCCCACAACATTGAACGAGATGGGGGGTGGGAGAAACATTGGCTCCCCCGCGCCCTCGACATAGGAGGAGGAAAAGGAGCCGTCGCCAAGAAGTGGAAGTAGACCCCGCGACTTTCCAACCTGCCGATGACTTCCAGGCTCACAATTCGCCTGCAGAGACGCGTCGGCCGATTCCTTCCAAAGCTTGCCTCCTGAAGAGGGTTCGGGCCCCGCGAACCGCCTTCCTCCTGAAGACTAGTGCAGGCTTTTTGACTTGTCTTATGCTTTTTGTTAGACCATGTAGAACACTAGTTTTCCTTCAGAGCGTTCTTTTTATAATTTTCGGTGTTTTGCTTGGGATGTATCATATTTTATCCAAGTTTTAGAGAATGCAATGTTTTGGTGATCGCTTCAGCATGGTCTATGTAATTGTCTTATTTACATTTATATATAATCTCTCGGTTATATTATTTTCATTTGTTTGTTGGATATGTGACTTGCACTCGTATTTTAATTTATCCGTCTTGGTGATTCAATTTTTCTTTTCTTCGCTGCTCTTCATCCCCGAGAAACTCGGGGTAGGCCCATCCCTGATGTGATTACGAGAGTCGTGTAGCAGTTACCAAGTTTCTGACTTTATCAAAATTGTGGATCATTGGGCCACCATGAATGTTTCTGAGTGGTGGCTTGCCACCTGGAAGTCGGGGCTAGGGATCTTACGTCGAACTTGTCTCGAGCATCCTCTTTTTCCGGGAGACCTAGGCGCCAGATCAGCCTGAAGAGTTGGGTCTAGCTAAAAAGCATTGCACCGAACTCAATTGAGGGATCTAGGTGAGTCTGCGGGCGTAGGTGTCGGGGCAACCGATGATCCCAGGTGGTGGCTTTCACTTTCTTGCTCACCTCCTCCGAGGTTCGGTCTATCATAAGGGATCTGGGTTTGGCCAACGATCTAGCCTGAGATTCTTTCTAAGAGTCCAAACTTACCGGGAGACTTAGGCGCCAGATCGACCTAAGGAGTTAGGTCTAGCTTAAAAAGCATTGCACCGAACTCAACCAAGGGATCCAGGTGAGTCTGCGGGCACAGGTGTCAGAGCATTTGATGATCTCAAGTTGGTCTTAGGTCATGGGCACCAGATTGCGATTTGACGACCTGAGCCTCGTGCGGTGGGGGCGTTTTTCAACTTACCTTGTAGCAGCTTTTGTGATCTTCCGGCTCTTTTAGGAATTGATCTGCGACCGTAATATCCTGGGCCCATTAACCAGCTCAATTCGGGATTCCCTCAGGGTGTCCGAGTTTGCCAGGAGACCTAGGCGCCAGATCGCCCTGATGAGTTAGGTCTAGCTTAAAAGCATTACACCGAACTCAATTGAGGGATCTAGGTGAGTCTGCGGGCATAACCGTCGGAGCATCTGATGCTCTTGAATTGGTTTCTGGTCATGGGTGCCTAGGTCTCTGCCGGGTCATCCTAATATCGTTAGGGACCCCGGCCGAGCTTCAGTACCTGCATTTTACGTTATCATACACGCAAATACTTTAGACACGAGATCTTACGTGGTTCGGCTTATAGTTTTGCCTACTCCACGGGAATACATGGGGGTACTCTTTTATTTATAGGGGGACTATTACATGAGAAAATTAAAAGATCAAAGAGAACTTGGGTTCTCAGGTGAGCCAAGTAGCGCTTCTTGTAGCACATGTGTCTCCCTGCTCTCGGTTTCGCATCCTCCCTGGTTCTCCTCGGCTGTCAGTGTGGTGAAATATGTTTTAAGGTGCATTGTATTCTAGGTTTTGCCTATCATCACTCCTTGCAATGTCTGCAGCACGCAAGTGTTGGGTCCCAACATCTTTTGTATCTTGTAAGGCCCTTCCCAATTTGGTTTGAGCTTTCCTTCTTCCCTATGGGCATTTGTGATCACTGTTTTCCTGAGCACCAAATCTCCTTCTTGGAACATTCGGGGTCGAACCTTTGCATTTTAATAGCCGGCGATTCTCCTCTGATACGCTGCCAGCTGTACTGCCGCTTTCTCCCTCAACTCATCTATCGTATTCAGGTTTTCCCTCAAGCTGTTTGGATTATCCTCCTCATTGAAAGCCATAACTCGAGGCGAAATGAGGTCTGTCTCCACCGGAATTAGGGCATCTGTTCCATATACTAAGCTGAAAGGTGTTTCTCCTTTAGATACGCGACTGGTTGTGCGATAAGCCCACAGAATACTAGGAAGTTCATCAGCCCATCTGCCTTTAGCTCGTTCTAACCGGGTTTTTAGTCCGTGTAAGATAGTCTTGTTGCTCGCCTCTGCCTGGCCATTGGCTTGTGGATATGATACAGACGCCATCCTTAAGCTGATTCCCCACCTCTGGCAGAAGGCCCTAAAAGCCTCTGAATCAAATTGTGTTCCATGATCCGTGTTGAGAATTCGGGGTATACCGAAGCGATAGATTATATCTTTCCACACCATCCCTTCCACTCGTTTGTCAGTTATGGTCGCTAGGGGTTCGGCTTCGACCCATTTTGTGAAGTAATCAATGGCCACCAATAGAAACTTTCTTTGGGCTGTCGCCATAGGAAACGGGCCTAAAATCTCTAATCCCCATTGTGCAAACGGTATTGGTTGGAATATCGGTCTTAGAGACGAAGGGGGCAGTACTGTCAGTGGAGCGTGCTTCTGGCATTTGTCACATGTTCGCACTTTTCGAGCTGCATCTTATTTTAAGGTGGGCCAAAAGAAACCAGCTTGCAAGATCTTTCTAACCAACGCTCTGGCACCAAGATACTCACCGCAGTCTCCCTCATGAACTTCTTCCAGCTCCTGTTCTGCTTCTCGAGCTCCCAAGCATTTGAGCAATGGCAAAGAGTACCCTTTCTTGTATAAATCTTGGCCAATGATTGTAAAGCGGGCCGCATAGGTCTTCAATCTCTTAACCTCTGAGGGGGTGGCTGGAAGTTCTTGATCAAGCAGGTATTTCAGTATTGGTGTTCTCCAGTCGTCCACTATATCAATGCAGTGGACACCCCCATTACCTTCTTCTGTACTTGGTCGTTGCAGGACCTTCATATGGATTAATCGTCCTGGGGTGTCTCGAGCCGAGGCCAACTTGGATAATGCGTCCGCGTGCTGGTTGGAGGACCTGTTGATCTGAATGAGTTCAAAACGTTCAAACCTATGAGAGAGCTCCTTCACTTTCTGTAGATAACGAGCCAAAACCTGTTCCCTTACTTCAAAAGTGCCTTGAAACTGTTGTACTACCAACTGCGAATCGCTGTGGGCGGTCAAGCTCTTTACCTCCAGCTTTTCTGCCAATCTCATCCCAGCTAGCAATGCTTCATACTCGACTGTGTTCTTTGAGCTGGGGAAGATGAAGCGTAAAGAGTATTCTAACACCTCTTCCTCGGGGGAGATCAATACCACCCCCGCCCCGCTTCCCCTGGCATTCGATGCCCCATCTACGAACAACATCCACGTCTTTGTGCGAACTTCTGTCTCTGGCAAATGAGTGCACTCCATTATGAAGTCTGCCAACGCCTGCCCCTTTATCACTTTTCTAGGTTCGAAGCAGATATCGTACTCACTGAGTTCAACTGCCCATTTGGTTAGCCTTCCCGAACATTCTGGTTTCTGCAGAATCTGTCTCAATGGCTGATCTGTTAACACTGTAATTGCGTGTGCTTGGAAGTAGGGTCTCAATTTTCTTGCTGCTGTTACCAGTGCCAAAGCTACCTTTTCGGCATGGGGATATCGCGCCTCTGCTCCTTGTAACACTTTGCTCACATAGAATACCGGGTTGTCAACCTGGCTCATTTGTCTGACGAGGACAGCACTTACCGCCTGATAGCCAATCCCAAGATACAGGTATAACCTCTCTCCAGCTTCTGGTCGTGTCAATAGAGGGATCTCCTTGAGATATGCTTTCAACTCTTGGAAGGCCTTCTCGCACTCAGGAGTCCACTGGAAATTCTTACCTCCTTTTAAAGCCTGGCAGAAAGGAAGGCTGTGTTCGGCCTGCTTTGAGAGAAAGCGACCCAATGCTGTCAGACGGCCATTCAATCTCTGAACCTCTTTGACTGTGGTGGGAGACTGCATGTCAATTATTGCCTGCACCTTTTCAGGGTTAGCTTCTATCCCCCTGTGAGTAATCATATACCCCAAAAATTTTTCCAACTTTACTCCAAATGTGCACTTATCTGGATTCATGCGTATGTTATTCTTTCTAAATATTGCGAAAACCTTCTCAAGTTGGCTAGCGTGCGACTCGCCTTGTTTGCTCTTCACTATCATGTCATCTACGTAGGCTTCCATCACCCCCTAGTAGATCTTTGAATATTTTGTTGACCATCCTTTGATACGTTGCCCCCGCATTTTTCAAGCCAAAAGGCATCATCTGATAACAATACGTCCCTTTTTCTGTTATAAAAGCCATTTTTTCGGCGTCGGGCGGATACATGCTGATCTGGTGGTAACCTGAGAATGCATCCAAGAAACTTAATACTGCATACCCGGTTGTATCATCAACTAGTTTGTCTATTCGCGGGAGCGGGTAGGAGTCTTTTGGGCACGCCTTATTTAGATTAGTGAAATCAATGCACATTCGCCATTTTCCGCTGGCCTTTGGCACCATCACGACATTGGCCAGCCATTCGGGGTACTGTACCTCCCTAATGAATCCTGCCTTCAAGAGTTTATCTACTTCTTCTTCCATATGCCTCAGCCTGTCTGGGGCGACATGTCTTTTTTTCTGCTTGACTGGTCGAGCTTCTGCACGCACATTCAGGTGATGGGATATGATTTTTGGACTGATTCCGGGCATGTCAACGGGCGTCCAGGCGAATATGTCTGCATAAGAGCGTAGACACTCGACAATCTTTTTTTTCTCCTGACTCTCCAACTGGCTTCTCAAGCGTACCTGCCGACGTTCATCATTAGGATCCAGGGGAACGGTTTCAAGCGGTTCCACCGGCTGAGGCTTGCTGGCTTCAAGGGTTTGCTCGCCAATCAACAAGGTCTCCTCAGTCATCGCTTTTCCCTTACTCGTGATGCCCCGAGTGGAGCTCACATAGCATACTCTGGCCTGTTTCTGATTACCCCCCACCTGCCCTACTCCCTGCGGAGTAGGAAATTTCATCAGCAAATATCCCGGAGATATGGCAGCTCTCATAGCATTGATGAGTGAACGCCCCAAGATTACATTGTAGGCCGAGGAGAAAGTTCTGACCACCATAAAGCTCACTTGCCAAGTAACCATCTGAGGGTAGTTCCCGAGTGTAATAGGCAACTGGATCGACCCAACCACTGGCATTGCTTCTCCCGTGAAGCTATACAGGGGGGAAGTGACTGTCTTCAATCGATCATGGGCGATGTGCATCTTCTCAAAACAATTCCAGTACAAAAGGTTTACCAAGCTTCCACTGTCCACCAGTATTCTTTCAATCGGGTGCTTAGCAATAATAGCGGAAATAACCAAGGGGTCATCATGGGGGAGCAGCACACTCCTCTGATCTTCGGGTGAGAAAATAAGGGGGTCTTCATCTTCTTGAACTTTTTCCACCGAATGAACGTATAGTGCCTGACGCGCATATGCCTTTCTAGAAGAGGATGAATCCCCTGCCAAATTTTCCCCTCCGAAAATTACATGTATTCTCTCCATAATAGGCTCATTTTCGACTTCTTCTATGCTAGGGCCTGATTCTTCCCTTCTTTGCCTGTTTTTCTCCCCTTCCTTCTGCCAGGACGGTTGGTTTTCTCTTCTGCCTGGTATTTCATGCCTTTGACGCGGGGGCCTTCCCTGATTATTTTTTTTAGGGTCCTCTCTCCGACCTTGCTGATTTTTCGGCTTGTCCAGTATGAATCGATCTAGTTTCCCTTCTCTGATTAGCTGCTCGATTTGGTTCCGCAGTTCTCGGCACTGCTCTGTGGCATGTCCCGTGGTTTCGTGAAACTTACAAAAAGAATCTGTGTTTGTGCCCATTGGCTGGTTAGAGTGTGGGGGGAAGTTGATGAGCCCCGTATGCGCAATAGACGAAAGGACAGCGGCCCTGGGCTCAGTAAGGGGGGTGAAGGTCCGGAACTGCATCTTCGGGGGCTCTTCTCTTTTCTGCGCCTTCACTGATCTATCTGACCCAACGTCATTTGGCCTTCCTCTTCTTTTACCTTCCCATGCTTCCAAGATTTCCATTTGGACAATAAACTGCTCAACTCGTGCGAACAGTTCGGCCATTGAGCTCGACTCAGAAAACGCTAGGGACCTTCTGAGCGGGGCGTAGGCGGCTCCATTAAGCAAAGCAGATACAGCCAGACCTACTGGGAGATCCCTTACCTCTTGTGTTGCGACCCTAAACCTCTCGACATATTGCTTCAGAGATTCATTTGGCCTTTGCTGCAAACTCATCAAGTACATGGCACTCTTCTTCTTTGGGACATAGGCAGAAAATGCCTCCAAAAATTCTTTCTTTAACTGTTCGAACTACCGGATGTGCCCAGTAGGTAATTCAATAAACCACTGTTGCGCTTGGCCAGCTAGTGAGAGGGGGAAAGCTTTACACCTAGTGACTTCATTCCATCCATGTAATACGGCCATCGCGACGAAGTGTTGCAAGTGCCTCTCGGGGTCTTCCTTCCCCGAATATAACGGGAGTTGGGGTAGCTTGAACCCAAGTTGCACCGGCTATCTTTGAAGCTCTTTAGACAGTGGGAATCCTTTGGTTGATGTTTCTACAGGTGTTGCCACGATTTGCTTTTGTTCCAACACTTCTTCTATGAGGCGCTTGACGTCAGATGCCTTAAGAGTTGCTCTATCTGCTTCGTTCCTATCGAGAGATTGGATGCAAAGAGCCCTTGAGTGGGTGCTTTCCGCCATTTCCTCGTACATGGGGGCTTTCCCTGGCCTCCTATCATGATTACCTCCTGGGTTCTCTGCTGACGGGACTCGATCATTAATTATGGGGTTCCCAATTCTGATCCCTTGATGTGGCACTCTGGGAGGGTCGTCATGGGATCTCCAATGTCTTCTCTCCCCGGTTTGTCCTGTTTGGGGAATGTGGATGTCAGGCATCAATTCTTGTAGCAGTGCAGTAACCCCTTGCAACTTTCTCGTATTCTCCTCATTACTTGCCTTGAGATCGTTATTCTGGTTCTTCAACTCCTCAAAATTTTTTCTCAACTGTTCATAATTCGACAATAAGACAGTGGGTGGTGCTATTCCAGAAGGTTCCGGAGGTACTAGGATCACTGCAAGGCTTTTTCTCGGAATTGAGGATTGCCCCAGGGAGTGTTGCTCTTGATTTGCTTGCATCATGGGCGGGGTTTGTCTCCCTTGTCTTATCACTTGCCTCCCTACCCCAATAACATGTACCTCTCCTTGTTCTGAATGCTCCATACCACCCAATCCTGCAGTCTGACGGCCTTCCAGAGTTGGTATGTTACCTGAGCATAGTCGTTGTCCAGGTGATCTCCTATAAGCCCGTGCACATTAGGTAGTGTTTGGATGGGGTCCCCTGTCCGGCTACGAGTGTTCCTTCGGTTTTGGTTAGGCGGGTTGGCCAAACCAGTTGATTTTGTCCCTCTTAGCATTTTGTAGTGAAATGAGCTTTTTATCCAGATTCCCACAGACGGCGCCAAATTGTTGTTGCTCAAATACAACAATTAAAATTTTTAAAAGGATGGGACTGTCGTGGATGCCGCAGATTCCGAGATGTGAACAAAGCGCCCCTCGAAAGGTTATCGAAGCTAGCCGTAGAGGTTTCCAAAGGTGACACTGATGGGACTTGCAAATCTGGGAAGTCTTCAATCTTCCGAAGCTGTCCTGATCTGTCTTCCGAAGCTGTCCTGATCAGTCTTCCGAAGCTGTCCTGATCTGTCTTCCGAAGCTACCTTATCTGTCTTCCGAAGATGTCATTGTCTGTCTTCTGAAGGTCCGTGTTTTGGGCTTCCGAAGATACCTAAGTTCACTGTCAGAAAAAGATGGTCAAAAGGTTCGTGGGTTCTCTCCCACGAAAACCCTCCGATGCTCAAATCAGTATGGAAAGGAGGTAATGGAACAGAAGATTATGCTCTTCGGAAGGAAATATGGTGAGAGAAAAATACCAGTGTCTAGATCCCCGTTTTGGTGTTGAACTTCTCCTTTTATAGGCTCGCAGAACAGTATTGGATGGACTTCGGAAGTCACTTTCGGAAGACGTGCTTCCGAAGGTATCTTCGGTAGCTTCCGAAGATGTCTTCGGTAGGTTGACTTCCAAAGATATCTTCGGTAGCATAACTTCCGAAGATGTCTTCGGAAGCCACCTTCGGTTGGCCTCTCCACCAGAGCATCTTTTCTTTCACGAATCTTGGGGCACGACACTAAGCTTCAAGATTGATCCACTAATTGATTAAATATTCCAATTGCCAAGCTCAGCTTCAGTTTCAACTTCAACTTCAACTTCAACTTCAACTTCCTCAGATAATTTAAATTGATTTAATCCTCAAGTGCAAGTTTTATATTTTAATGTTGTTGATGGGCTGCGGCTTGGTTCCACTCGGCTTTTGTACGGCATATCAGGAATGATTTAATATCCTTATAGATGGCAATGCATCACGCTTGAATCCAATGCCTCTTTTCTCTTTTCCATCTTTGTATTTCATTTATTTCATGCATATCTATTAGTCCATTAATTTATATTAATAATTTAAAATACTTTTAAAAAATAATTTATTCTTAAAAAATATTTTGTATTCTCAACTTATTTTTTCTCTCAGCATATTAACATGCCATATTTCAAATTGCTAACATAGTTCAAAAACAATAATGAAATAATGTTAAAAACATAGTGACACATAAAGTAGTTGGATTTTCCTAATGAGTGCCCCCATTCAGATTCATTAAACGAATGATAGTTGAACTCACTAATTTAGAGTTTATCGAATTTTTGAGCTATAATGCATGAAAATGTCTCTAGGGTACTATTTCAGTGTTTCTGAAACGTTTTTATTTTTTAAATGATAAAAAATATTTTCAAACTATTTTTACAATTTTAGAAACATTTCGAAGCTATTTTGAATATTAGAAAAATATCAAAAACACATTTTTAATTTGGAAATAAATTTTCGTTCACGAAAAGATTAGATATGGAAAAAAATTTGCCTTTACGCTTGCTGCACACCTCAGCCAATGTTGTGCCTGCTTCCAATGGCTTTTACATTACCTTATAGTGGCTAGCCTACTTGTGCCTCTAGTCTTTCGAGTTGCTTTACGGCTTCTCGACATTTTAAGTTCTTTTCTGGTGTGACACAACCCTCTTCATTTCTTCTTCTACCTTTATCTCTTTTCTTTATCTTATGATTTATTCGCTTGCTTTTCTTTATCTTCATCTACTCTCTTCTTCTTTCAATTTCTTCACCTTTTAATATTAATTCTCTAATATTAATTTTTAATTAATTTATAACTTTTTTAAAACCTAATTAATTACATTTGTGTCATTTGCTCTTTTCCTACAAAAGAAATTTAAATTGTATAAACTCTAAGTAAACTCACACTTTAAATATATAGGAAAAATAGCACCAACTTAAGACCGATGAAGATGCCAATGAGACCATAGAGAAAGAGAATAATGAAGTGGAGGAACTTTTGTAAATTATATTATATTTGATTATTGTTTTAATTTGATTATTTTTTTTTAATTATTTGAATGATAGAATTTATATTTATGTTTGTTTGAATGTATTATGGAATTTATATTTATTTTTATATTAAATAACTATTTTTTATAATTTTTTATATTAAAAAATAATATTTATAAAAAAATCTCTATATTTTTTATTTACGTGTTTTTCCACCATTTTTGTTTTTTACTTTTTTAAAAAATATTATTTTTTTTATTTTTATTTCGTATCATAATTATTTCTCGTATCTCTTTTTATACAACTTAATTTTTGAATCATTGTATTTAATGTCAAATAATAAAGAAGTTCGACTAAATTTAAGTCAATGGAGTGAGTTGTCAATCATTTAATCAATCTTAACAAGGCACTCAACCCAAAGTAGTTTAAGGATTTATAAATAATAAATAATTAAATCTTCATAAGTCAAATTTGACAATAAGAAAGATAACTTTTAATGTTTTTATACAATGTACTTCTAGATGTTAAAAAATTTAGAAAAAAATCCTATATTTAGATGAATAAAAAATATTGATATAGAATAAAAAAAATCATTTAAAAATATATACAAGTCAAAACAGCTTGTATGTCCTTAGTAAAAAAGAAAAAAAGAAATTTTCTTATATCCCCAAATATGGTAGGTTTGATAGATATCTATCAACACAATATCCATTGCCATTCCTAAATATATTTCACTATTTAAGCTTAAAAGAATAGCACTCCAATAATTTTTTTGAATGATTTATACTTTCCATCTCAAAGTGATATCTTCGCATCCTTTGAAGGCTCAAACTAGTTTGAGCCTTCAAAGGATTTTGAATGATTTTAAGGTTACTTAGATGGCATTAGGCAAGTTTTGTTTTAGAGAGAGTTAGTATTTAATGCATGAAAACATTGAAACGGTATTGTTTTAGTGTTTTCAAAATATTTTCTACCTCAAAACACCATAATAACATTTTTGGGTCGTCTTCATAATTTTAAAAATATTTTGAAGTCATTTTACAATATTAAAAAAATATTAGAAATGCATTTCTGAATTGAAAATGCATTTTTTATTCTACAATCATGTTAAAAATGGAAGTTATTATGTCTCTACTGTCTTGACAATCACAATAGAAATAAAAACAACTTGTATTTAAATTTGTTTGAATAGATAATAGAATTTATATTTATATTTTATTAAATAATTATTTTTTATAATTTTTATATTAAAATTTATATTTATAAAAAAGACCCTGAATTTTTTTATTTACACATTTCTCCCATTTTATTTCTCTTTTAAAAAAAATACCATTTTTCTATTTTTGTTTTATGTCGTATCAATTTCTCATTTTTGTTTTTATATAATCTCGAAGTTAGTAATTAAATATATTAAAATGACTTTAATAACACTTGTTAGGATTGAATTACACACACAACTCTAGAGAAATTAAAAATAAAATAACATAAAAAAATAACAAAGTTTGACTTTAATTCTCTTATAACAAAAACTATCTGTATATATTAATATAGATTTTAAAATCAATTGATTTGAGGGTTTATATTAATTTTAATATTTAGTGAATTTTGAATTTACAGTAATACATATCGCAAAAGCAAAAGTATAATGACCTATTCATTATAAAGTGTAAAACTAAAATATTGCTCTCAGGATACAGGTCAAGTGGTTGAATCACGATAAGTTAGGATTCCTACCAGTAAGTCGTGAATTCAATTCTTGACTCTACGTAGTGATACAAAGTCTTCATTTACGATTTACCTCCTCACTCGAAATCGAGAATACGAACGACAGGGTATAAGAACAGTAATTCCAAATGTAAAATTGAAATATTAGTTTATACTATTGTAATTTTATAAAATATCTAACAATACACATGGATAATTGAGAAGCTTGAAAAATATATTCACTCAATATGGTTGATCTCATATAATAAAATTAGAGCCTGGTATATATATATATATTATCGGGGAGATTATTTATGTTTAGGAGTTTTTGAAGCAAAATACTCATTTGTTTTTGTGTTTATTTTAAAAAAATGAAAATAAATAGATGTTCAATGGAATTATATAAAGTAATAATTATAATTAAAATGAATTTTAGTGGGCGTCTCCTCTACAATACTTTGATATAAAAGAGTTACACCATTCTTGCATATAGGTGAATTTTAGATAACAACATAAAATTATTTTTATAATTAAAAAATCACAAAATTAAAATAATAAAAACACAATACTCTTGAAATTAATCCTAGCTAGCCTCCTCCTACAATAGAACAAATCTTTTATCCATTAATAAACATCTAAAAATAAAACACCATCCTAAAATTGAAGATGTAAAGCCTCAAAAATCCATATTAAGACAAGACAAGACAAAGCTCATAACTCTTCAAAAATCAGAACTTAATTGGGATTGGGGTAAGAGTTTTCCTCAGCCAAACAAAACCCATGCTGTTCACTAGGAGTTGGAACACTGTTCAATTGATTATGCCAGTCAAGATGCAGCAGCTGCTGTTGTTGTGCATCGTAAAAGGCAATCTGGCCTCGGACCTTTGCTATTTCCAACTGGGTCTCACTTATTTGTTGTTGCAGTTGTGAGATCATCTGAGAGCAACCGTAAACCGGGTCTTGGATCCGGGAACTTGCTTCGAAGCTCATGCTGTCCGCGGCATCAGCTCGCAGGTCAATAGGAACTCTCTGTGCTAAAAATTTTGAAGTTAATATTTTCTCAATGAGTGAAAAGGATAAGCACTGTTGGAGAGTCTTGTGTTCAAAACGAGTCTCACCTAAATCTTATTTTATCTTTAAAATTAGAGTATCATGCTACTATTTTAAGAGAATAAGTCATTATTTATATTGTAGATAATGATTATTTAAGTCGAAGTATATAATTCTTAAGATGAGCTATTAGGGACATCGTCGTTAATCCTTTCATCCTTAAAGTCCACTAATGCATGACAGATAATCATCCAAGTCATCCAAGTCTCATATCGAATATAATAGTCACACTAAAAGCTTCACAAAAAAGCACGTCGATAGGATCAATCTACCAAACACAAAATGCCCAAAACAGTTGGACTCAACAAAATACACTATCTGAAACCGTAGATAAAAACAAAAGAACGTGTAGGTATATAAATTGTTATTAAAACATGCTTAATTAATAATGAAGGAAAAACAAGAAGAGACCAGAGATAGATACAGAAACATTGTGAGAATGAATTAGGAGAGATTCAGTGGACAGTTTGGATGGTAGCTTACCTCTAAAATCTTGGTGACATTGCTAGCCCCAAAGATTTTGTGGACAGAAGCAAATCTTTGTGGGTTATTTGCAGGAAAATATGGAGCCAAGACACAATCTTGAGAGCACCTTCTTCGGAGAGATCTACAAGCTGCACACCTTGTGGAATTTGACATCCTCCATTGATCCATCAGATTTGCAGGAATCTATGAAAGATTTTGAGGAATCTATGAAAGATTTTGGTGGAGTTTTGAGGAATCAAAGTGTGGATCTTATATGGGTTTTGGATTAATAGATTTGAGTGTTCTAAGTTTGGAAGGTGATAACGGCTATATATTTTTAAATTGGTTTTGGAAGAAAGGAAGCTTGTGAAGATTTCCATAGTTAAATATATACAAATGGCTGCATATCAACTGAAACTGAATTTTCATATATCATTTCAAACTGTGGAGTGTTCTAAGTTTGGAAGGTGATAACGGCCATATTTTTAAATTAGTTTTGGAAGAAAGGAAACTTGTGAAGATTTCCTTGGTTAAATATATATAAATGGCTGCATATCAAGTGAAATTGAATTTTCATGATAACTATTTCTCGGTGCAACATGTAGAAACTTTTAGCACAGATAACTAGGTGGTTTCATATGTGGGCCATGTTGTTCCATTGCTACAATTGCCACAGAGAAGCCCTCTAATTTTGCCGCATTGACTGATATGCTGCATCATAGAACCACCATACTATTTCTCTAAAAGCCCCATCTCTTAATTCCTTTGTGCATGCCCAATCAATGGTTGCTTGTTTCATCCTCCCTTTTCTCCTGCATTGCACAAGTGTATTTGAATTAGGAAAAATACAAATCTATAGTGCCCTTTTCTTTTGTCCTTATCATAGCAACTTCTGTCTTCACTGTCCTCTCTTTCCCACACTTTAATGTTTACCTGGTTTGTACTGTCTAGTGACTATTAATAAATACCCTTTATTTATCTATGTGCACTGTGTTTGGTATTTAAGATTTGGGTGTAGAACTACTACAAATTGGGTGGTGTTTATGGTGCAAGTGGCTGTTGGAATATGTTTGGATTGATTTTGAACTTCTGTTCTCTGCTATAAAAGAATTTGGGGATTCATATACAATTTTTGTATGTCACTAGCTGTCTTGTCTTTTCCCAGATTTGGAGCTGAAGGTGATATAAAATTAAGATGTTCACACTTAACGAGGGGGGAGGAGGGGGGGTGCACTTTTTGATCTTGGATTTCAGTTGAGAAAGGGAATGGGGGAGGAGAAAATAAAGTAAAATAAACTATTTCTTTGTTTATTTGAGTTAGGAAAATAAAAAAATAAGAAAAAACAAGTATATGGTCATTTGCATAAAAATCATTTTATATATACAGTTGGCTGGCTGACTGGCTGGCTGGATGGATGGATGAAGGACTTGGGTCGATTAATTTCATTTTCATCATATATCTCTTCCTTATAAATTGAATAAAAGAAAGTAGATTAACCAATGCTCAGAATTGTTTTCTTTAGGGGTAAGTACCAAAATTGAATTTGGGTACTGAAGTGGAGAGAAAAAGTCACAGGTTCAGTTGGATTAAGATCAAATTAAGGTCCAATAAAGATATAATTTTATGAAATTATATATAATATAAAGCTAAGCTAGCCCGTTTAGTGTTGGCAGATAGATTTAATTTCAGTAGTTTTCCATGCATGCAGTTGGGAATTGGGATTGGGAGGCAGTGAGCGATTGGATGGGATTATGGGATGTTTGTTTGTTGGCCATGGGGGATCGTCTCCCTCCCTGGATGGTCTTGCTGCATCTTTGTCTCGTCTGGTTTTGTGGTTTTGGTTTCCAAGTAATAATAATAATAATAATAATAATAATAATAATGTTATGATTTTAATGTAATTATTATTTTTTCGCTAATTAATTGATACAATCTATTATTTCAAGATATAATTGTATTAGTAATATAAATATATAAGTAAGAATTAATAATGATATTATTTTTAAATCATTTTTTATTACAATAATATATTATTATATAGGACGCCATAAAATATATTATTATTATTATTATTATTATTATTATTATTATTATTATTATATATGTCAGTAACAATAATTTTTTTGAATGACTTAAGCTTTTCATCTCAAAGGTTATATAGATGGCATTAAGAAAGCTTTGTTTTGGAGAGAGTTGGTATCTAATGCACCAAAATATTGAAATGGTGTTGTTTTTATATTTTTGAAACATTTCTCAACTCAAAACACCATAATAACATTTTTGAGTCGTTTTCATAATTTTAAAAATATTTTGTGGTCGTTTTGCAATATTGAAAATATTAGAAATGCATTTTTGAATTGAAAATGCGTTTTTATTCTGCAACCGTGCTAAAAACGAAAGTTATTCTGTATCTATTGTCTTGACAATCACAATAGAGACAAAAATACATTGTATTTAAGTTTTTTTGAATAGATAATAGAATTTATATTTATAATTTATTAAATATTTTTTTATATTTAAAATTATATTTATAAAAAGAACCCTATATTTTTTTATTTACACATTTATCCCATGTTTTATTTATTATTGTTTTTAAAAAAATATTATTTCTCTATTTTTGTTTCGTATCATTTCAATTTCTTACTTTCTTTTTTGTGCAATCTCGAAATTAGTAATTAAATATGTTAAAATGACTTTAGTAACACTTGTTAGGATTGAATTACACACACTACTCATGCAGAGAAATTAAAAATAAAATAAAAAAAATTGACTTTAATTCTCCTATAACAAAAACTAACACAGTATATATTGATATAGATTTTAAAATCAATTGATTGAGGGGTTTATATTAATTTTAATATTAAGTGAATTTTGAGTTTATAGTAATACATATCAAGTTTGTTTTTGTTAGCAAAACTTGTAAAAAAATCAAATGAAAGATTGACTTATAACAAAAATTAAAGTCTAGTGCCTATAATAGCAAAAACAAAAGTATAATGACCTATTCATTATCAAGTGTAAAATTGAAATATTAGCTTACACTATAGTAATTTTATAAAAGATATAACAATACACATGGATAATTGAGAAGCTAGAATGATATATTAATTCATTCTATATGGTTGATCTCACCTAATAAAATTAAATATATATATATTATAGGGAGATTATTTATGTTTAGGAGTTTTTGAAGCAAAATACTCATTTTTTGTGTTTATTTTAAAAACATGAAAATAAATAGATGTTTGATGGGATATATAAAAGAATAGTTATATTCAAGATGAATTTTAATTAGTGGCCGTTTACTCCAATCTTAAATAACAACATAAAATTATTTTTATAATTACAAAATCACAAATTAAAATAGGAAAAACACAATACTCTACAATGGAACAAATCTTTTATCCATAAATAAACATCTAAAAATAAAACACCATCCTAAAATTGAAAATGTAAAGCCTCAAAAATCCATACTAAGACAAGACAAGACAAAGCTCATAACTCTTCAAAAATCAGAACTTAATTGGGATTGGGGTAAGAGTTTTCCTCAGCCAAACAAAACCCATGCTGTTCACTCGGAGTTGGAACATTGTTCAATTGATTCTGCCAGTCAAGATGCAGCAATTGTTGCTGTTGTGCATCGTAAAAGGCAATCTGGCCTCGGACTTTTGCTATTTCCAGCTGGGTCTCACTTATTTGTTGCTGCAGTTGTGAGATCATCTGAGAGCAGCCGTAAACCGGGTCCCGGATCCGGAAACTTGCTTCGAAGCTCATGCAGTCCGCGGCATCAGCTCGCAGGTCAATGGGAACTCTCTGTGATAAAAATTTTGAAGTTAATATTTTCTCAATGAGTGAAAAGGATAAGCACTGTTGGAGAGTCTTATGTTCAGAACGAGTCTCACCTAATTCTTATTTTACCCTTAAAGTTAGAGTATTATGTTACTATTTTACGAGAATAACTCATTATTCACGTTGCATATAATGATTATCTGAGTCCAAATAGATAATTATCAAAATGAGCTATTAGGGAAATCGTCGTTAATCCTTTCATCCTTGAACTCCACTTATGCATGATAGATAGCCATCCAAGTCTCATATTGAGTATAATGTTAGAATATAAGATGTAATTTCCTTTTAAGCCTTTTCTCACTAGGATATCATTATTTTTTTTTTCTTAGATAAATAAAAAATAGGTAATACAAAAAGAGGTTAGACCATCAAAGTGCATGTACCGAATATGATAGTCAAAACTAAAAACTCCACAAAAGAGCACATTGATAGGATCAATCTACCAAACACAAAAGGCCCAAAACAATTGGACTCAACAAAATACATTATCTTACATCGTAGATAAAAATAAGAGAACATGTATGTATAGATGAAAACATGCTTAATTAATAATGAAGGAAAAACAAAAAAAGATTAGAGATGGATACAGAAACATTGTGAGAATGAAGAGAGATAGCTTACCTCTAAAATCTTGGTGACATTGCTAGCCCCAAAGATTTTTTGGACAAAAGCAAATCTTTGTGGGTTATTTGCAGGAAAATATGGAGCCAAGACACAATCTTGAGAGCACCTTCTTCGGAGAGATCTACAAGCTGCACACCTTGTGGAATTTGACATCCTCCATTGATCCATCAGATTTGCAGAAATCTATGAAAGATTTTGGTGGAGTTTTGAGGAATCAAAGTGTGGATCTTATATGGGTTTTGGATTAATAGATTGGAGTGTTCTAAGTTTGGAAGGTGATAACGGCTATATTTTTAAATTGATTTTGGAAGAAAGGAAGCTTGTGAAGATTTCCTTAGTTAAATATATACAAATGGCTGCATCCTACATATCAAGTGAAATTGAATTTTCATATATATCCTTTCAAATTGTGGAGTGTTCTAAGTTTGGAAGGTGATAACGGCTATATTTTTAAATTGGTTTTGGAAGAAAGGATGCTTGTGAGGATTTCCTTGGTTAAAGATATATAAATGGTTGCATATCAAGTGAAATTGAATTTTCATGTATCCTTTCAAACTCTATAATATATTTAAAAAAATTCAAAGTGAATTTCTTTCCCCTTTAAGAATTCAAAAGGTATATAATGTAATACAGAATTGGATTGAAGCAAAAAATGTAAGCTTGCGATTAATCTTGCATGTTTAATGAGTTACATATTATAAATATATTTATCTGAATAGAAGAAAGAAGAAGACAGAATTTAAAACAAGTTTATATGTATTTTTTCTGAGTGAGATAAGTTAGAATATAAATTAATAACAAAGTTACCACAATATTTTTATGTCATATAACAAACTTCATCTTATAACTACCTTACAAATTTGTTCTTTTACCTCTACCAGAATCTTATATAAGTTAATACTTAGATACAAATTAATTAGAATGAAATATTACGATTCTCCTAAGTCTATATATTTTGCAGTAAAAAATTATATATTTTCAAAACTCCAAAGTTTATCGTCATTTTTGAAAAATATTGAAATATAATGGATAAATTGTAAAGAACACTTTTGGCATTTAAAAAATAATAATAACCTCCCTTATTGTTAAATAAAATGGTTGAATAACTATTTTACCCTACATTCTTTTTCTCTCCTCTAATTTACAAAAAATAATAAAAAAAAGAAACAACTAACGGATTTGAATTATTAAATCTAGACAAACCCTAACCCAGATTTCTAGATGAATATTTGATGAATTCTGGGTTTGAATGAACCACGTCGCATTGAATTTCTCAGTTATTTGAAGATTGAGAAAGAGATAAAACAGACATACGCATTAGCCACATTTTCTTTATACTTTTCAACTAGATTAGCGATTTGTAAATAATCTTATTCATCCTTCTGACCAAAAATATAAGTTTGATTCGATGAACCCTCTTATCTTGTTCGGGTTTGTGACCATTTTATTTTTTCTTATATTGATATTCTCAATCTTAATTATTAGGATAAATTATTTGTAAAAAACTGTAATTTATTTCTAACTACATATATTATATTATTACTTAATCAATAGTTTCTCAATTGCGTTTAATTTAAATTTAAAAAACAACAAATTTTTCTAAGAAAATAATAGAAAATAACTTTTTGATAGATTATACTTGTTAATAATAATTTTAGAAGGAAAGTGACATTATATCCCAATCGTATATTTAAAAATCTAGTGGTCAGGATTATGGGGAAAAAAAAGCTTTCAAAAACATACTAAATCAAAATGAACTGTATAATATCTTTTGTACAAACTCTTAAGGGTAAATTACAAAAAAGTTATACATCTTTTGGCTTTATTTAATTTAATTTTGTAATGGGTTTTCTATTTTTCAATAATATACCTAATTTGAATTAGTTTCAATTTTATAACGAATTTTTAATGTTTCAATTTCACCCAACTTTGTGTTTTGTTCATTTTTAAAATTGGTAAATTGTCCAAAATTTTCTATAGTTTAAATTATTTGCACGAAGACTCTTTGTAATTTAAAAACGTTTTAAAAAGTTTTTGTATTTTATTCTTTTTGATCGAGTATACCTATATTAGTAAGGGGATCAACCATACTCTAATTAATTAATTAATATTTTAACTACATATTATATTTTTAAATAATAAAAAATGTATTTTAATTAAAAATATAACTATAAACAAAAATAGAAATACCTACATGCACTTTCCAATCATTTCCCTATTTTTAATTTCTAAATATATATTTATGTGTATTTATAGATGCATATATACATAAATATATATTTTAGTTTATAGTTATATTTTAAATAAAATATTAATTAATTAATTTAATTGAAGTTTAATTAGTATCGTTTGTAATGAAAAGGTGTCCCAACAAAAAAAAATAATTATAAAAAAACTCATAAACATATCTAAATGACAAAGAGTTATCTTCGTATAAATAGTCTAAATTATAATGAACTAACATAACTCGTAATGTAAGTGATAATGAAGTTATTAATGTGTGACACTAGGGTCTCGAGTTTGAGATCTAAGGTGAAGACTTGTGATTTACTATATTAGAGTTGTGCGTCGGGCCACGACCCTCACCTTTTGGGGTGACAATTTACCTAGACTATGCTATGAAAATTGTTATGATTGAATTCTTGGTTTATAGAAAGGAGACATTTCTACTTAAGATTGTGTGGCGGGGCTTCTCAATTTCCATGTTAAAAACTAAACTACAAGGGACTTGGGTTAATTTACTTATTATAAAATAGAAATAAAACATAAAATTTGATTATTAAAAATTTAAAGTTCATTACAAAATTGAAATTAAACACAAAGTTTGGTATAAAATTCAAAAAAAATAAAAATTTATTTTAAAATTAAATCAAAATAAAAAAATCAATATTCTTTTGATAATTTACTTAAGAGAGAATTCATAAGAAAGAGGAGAATTTTGTTGAAATTATTCATTATTCTGTTTCATTGTCTCAAAGTCTTTTAATTACATATTCATAAGAAATGCAATAAAAAAATGGGCCCCACGTATAACAAACTACCTCACAAATGATAGGTGATTTTTGAGTTAATCCATTTATCCCAAGATTTTGTCCGTACCCTCCTTGCACAATTACTTTTTCTTGGTAACGTGGTCGTTGTGTTTAGATCACCTTTATCTAAGTTATTATCATCTCCCATCCCTTCAAAACTCATCCCCAACTTCATGGGAATGACACTAGCAAAACTTGGAAAACCAACCACCTGAAGCTATATTTCCCCGCACATATATGATATCAACCTTAGTTCTAATTATAATACGTACCTTGCAAATAATAAAAAGAACCCATGGGTGGGACGTGGATGTAAGTATTTTTTGCCAAATCACATAAATTCTGTGTTTTGCATGTTATGATATTTCTAACACTTTCTTATGTCACATAATTTTCTTTTTGTGTACTTTATTTTTCAGGACACTAAATGCACAAGAAAAGATGTCAAGAGCGATAGATATACAAACCTAGTATACGTAGAACGAGTAATAAAGATCTAGGACCATCGTCTTTCACTAAAACTGTTAAGACCACCAATGAGTTAAAAAAAAGATCTTCTCTTACACACAACCTATATTGTAATTAAGCTCGGCAACAAAGAAAAACTCATTGTGAGACATGCAATATAAAAACCCAAAAAATTGTTAGGACCTACCATGGGCTTAAAAATTCGTTGTCTTGCATGCATTACAAAACAAAAGGCCATTAAGACATGCAACAAGTTTAAAAGATTCATCATTTTGTGCATAGTGCAAACTTCTCAGACGGGTAATGGACAAAAAAGTTTTGTTGTGGCGCATGCAATACGACAAACCTTAAGATCAACCGTGAAAAATCTTAAAGTTTGGTTAAGCCTAGAATAGGTACGCATAACAAAAGGATCAACTAGGTTTTAGCTTAAGGGCCTCAATAAAGGAAGCAAGTGGGAAATCTTTTAATGGCACGCTTGCTCACAAAGGATTGAGGAGCAATCCCAAACACAATAAAAGCCAAGTATGCAAGCATTTACAAGTAAAACAATCTAGAAATTGTTGTTTGTGAATGTGTGTCTTTATTTTACTTACATAAAAAGTGTCATTACTTTAAATTGTCATTACTTGTGTTATCTTGCAAAATACTAACATTTTGTGTAGCAAACAAGCAAGAGCATAAAAAAATAAATACGAAGATGTTAAAGAGCAACAATAATCATTAATAACACAAAACTACAAGACAGATTGAAATAAAAAAGGAAAAGTACAACAAAAAAATAAATGAAAGCCTAACGACGCATTGGGGCTTGAAAGATACTCCACTCGAGGTCCAAGAGGCGATAGGACAACCAAATGGAATGAGGGCTACATTGAGATCTTTAGCATCAACGAGCAGCTCTGTTACCTAGAGAGGTGAAAGCATGTCCCTAGAAGTTAGCCCTATCTAAGTCCCTAAGAGCATCAATCATCTCAGTACCTTCAGGTTTTTGAGAGTATGGCTACCAAGGGCCCAAAGGTTTTCTAGATCACCATGTAAACAAGAATCTAGAAAAGCCTTGGGGCTCCTAGGATCCCATACCTAACAATGCCAATATCAAGCTTTGAACTCTTTAATTTTTGAGGAGAATACCAGCTCGTAGAAGGATTGTCCCAAAAGTTTGGACTCTAGAAAAGAGTGTGCTAGATAAAAGCCATATTTGGTGAAACGATAGGGATATTGCTCCTTTATATCATAGCAGTCTTGGGACAACCAATACTCATGAACTACTTTACGTCGAATAGCTACATAATCTTGGTCCAATCGACGCTTGGTAGCTCTTAGTTAATCTTTAAGGGAAAGTTCCCAAGTGTGACTGGAAGCTAACTATTTAGCTAACTAGGATCGATCTTGAAAGATAACCAAATTGAACTTTCTTACTTCTTTTAGCTCCTTAAACTTTTTATTCCCCTTTCTCAAACTTTAAGTCTCCTTCTCCAAAGCTTGTATTCATACGAAGAAGCTAGATATAATGTTAAAGAGATGTGTTTGTAACTCCTATTTATCCTTCTCAAGCTATTAGCTTGGTGTCATTGGGTATCTTGGTCCCATCTCTCTCTGTCCCTTTGCCATTGCTCATTTTCCTCTTGTGTGTTGGTAGAAACCAACTTCAGACATTAGTGGCAACCATTTCTTAGATGCCCTAAGAAAAATAAAAAGCACAAAGATTATAAAAATAGAGGATATACATGAATAGAAAAAAGGACGGAATGACAAAAAAAGAAAATCTTATTGTAATAATCTTCATCTTTGACCCATCTAGATCCTAGGGAAACTTTCCAAACATCCTTGGCTCATCCCAAGGAATGATGGTCAAGTATATGTGGCGAGAACCAATCCCCGGGTCCTTCACAAAATCGGAGTCCACCACCCCAGGGTAAACTTGGAACTGGTCCCCATGAACACGTCCCCCTTCAGAAAGAAAAATTAGGAGTGTAGGGTGTACTAATCTTCGAGAAGATATGGATAGTTAGTTGGTGGACCTCCATTGACAAGACTCGTCGATCCTTGTGGAAAGCTTGGATCGAAAAATTGCACTATGCCTGATTGTGCCAATGGTGCTCATCTAGGTCCAAGTACGAGGTGACCTTATCTTTTTCATGGCACGACGGAGATGGAGACTGTTGTGAGTACTTGACTACCACTACTTGGGATGGAAGAAGAGCCTCAAAAGGCGGGAAGACTCATATAAGGCTCAAAGGCAAGAGGTTAAGTGTGGTCGAAATTGGTGGTGGTGAAGCAAGTGCCCCCTTATAAGTACGGGAAGTTTAGAGAGATCTACTTTACTGGGTGCCAAACAAAGGAGTTTGTGTTGGGAACCTTGATCTAATATGAAAGCTAAAATCAAGAACATAACAAACTGGATTAGATGACTTAGTTTTATTAACAGTAACCTTGGCTTAAATAGCCATTCAATACATGATAATAGAAAATGAGAAAGTAGCCCACTTTGCCAAAAATAAAGGCTAAGTGGTAACAAAAATTTGGAACAATTCAAATACAAGTAGTTATCCCTAAAAACTAGGACATTCCTTAAAACCATAAAATTATTTTAACAAAAAAACTACACTAAACTCCTTCATTCCCTCCCTTAAACTAAATGCAATGAAGCAATTAGTTTATACCCGAAATCTCGTATACTCCCAGCAATTTTTGAAGCTTCTGAAAAGCTTCAAGCTTCAATGGTTTGGTCATTATGTCCACCACCTGATCCCAACTTGCACAATGAACTAATTCAATTGTACCATTCTTAGTAAGATTCCTTAAGAAATGGAATCTCACATCAATATGCTTGTTGCAACCATGCATAACTGGATTTTTAGATAGCTTGATGGTTGAACTGTTGTCACGCATCACAGTAGTACAGCCTCTATCAGAATGTCCAAACTCCTTTAAAATTCTTTTCATCCAGACTCCTTGATAAGCAGAGATTGCAGCTGCCACAAACTCAGCTTCTGTGGTTGATAAAGTCACAATAGGTTGCTTTTTGAACACCATGAAACAACACCTGAACTCATTAAAAACACGTACATAGATGTACACTTCTTGTCCTCCATATCTCCGGTATAGTCACTATCTGTAAATGCCAAAAACTCACCATCTCTTTTTTTCTTATAATGAATTCCATAGTTCACAGTTCCTTTTAAGTATCGAAGTGCTCTCTTAGCTGTCTGTAGATGAATCTTCATTGGTTTTGCCATATATCTATTTATGAGATAAGTAACAAACATCATGTCAGGTCTTGTGGCAGTGAGATACATTAAACTCCTCACTAATTGCTTGTAGTACATCTCATCAACAGGGACTCCATCTCCATCTTTGCACACTTTGAAACCTAGAACTATTGGACTACCCATCGAATTACTTTCCATCATACCAAACCTTCTCAAAACCTCCAAGGCATATTTTCTTTGGCATATATAAATACCATCAGACTTTTGTAGCACCTCAATCCCAAGAAAAAAACTCATCTTTCCCAAGTCAGACATATCAAACTCTCTTAGCATAGAGCTTTTAAATTTAGACATCATAATTTCATCATCACCAGTAAAAATTAAATCATCAACACAAACACTTACATTGATAATTTTCCCTTCTCTACTTCTCTTTGTGAATAATGTCTGCTCGCTATTGCACCTTTGAAACCCTTCACCAATGAAATGTGCTTCGATTCGACTAAACCAAGCTCGTGGAGCTTGTTTTAATCCATACAAGGCTTTATGTAACTTGTAAACCAAATGATCACTCCTTTTTTTTTCATACCCTTTTGGTTGCTCCACATAAACATCTTCATTCAACTCACCATGGAGAAAAATCGACTTGACATCCAGCTGAAAAATCTTCCAATCCTTTTGTGCAACTAGAGCAATAATCATTCTTACAATATCCATCCTTGCCACTGGTGCAAAAACTTCTATGTAGTCTACTCCATGCTCTTAAGAGTACCTTTTAGCAACCAAATGAGCCTTGTGTTTATCAACCTTTCCATGCTCATTGTATTTGGTTTTGTAAACCCACTTCACTCCAATTTTTTTGGCTTCAGCTGGTAGCTCAGTGAGTGTCCATGTTTTGTTCTTCTCGATGGATTTGATTTCACTGTCCATGGCCAATCTCCAATTTGCACTCTTCACAGCTTCCTCAAAATGCGATGGATCAGTTGATACCACTAGTGTCATATGAACTTCATCCTCAAATATACCTTCTCCACTATCATAATCACCCATCTATGTAAGAGGTTGCCTCAATTCCCTCACTTTCTCTTCACCCTCACTAGGACCATCTTCCTTTTCTCTAACTCCCTCATCACTAGTCTCTCCTACCTCTCCATCAGTATCATCTCCATTCTCATTTTCACTCACACCCCATTCTAAGTCTACTACTATTTGTTTTTCATAACTCACATCCCAATCCCATTGCTTCCCTTCTTCAAAAATTACATCTCTACTCACAACAACCCTCTTGAGAATATGATCAAATAGCTTATGACCTTTTGACTCCTCACTAACTCCCAATAGAACACAAGTAATGCTTCTATTATCAAGTTTAGTCCTCCTTGCTTCTCAAACATGGATGTGTGTTATGCAACCAGAAACCCAAAAATGATCTACTAAGGATTTCACTCCACTCCAAGCCTTCTCTGGTGTAACAACCTTGACAACCAATGTAGGACACCTAGTTAGGACATAGATAGTCTAGTTCGTTGCCTCTGGCCAAAAGGACTTGGGAATGTTCTTGTCAAATAGCATTGAACGAACCATGTTCATCACGGTTCTATTCTTCCTTTCAGCTACACTATTCTGTTGCGGAGTATAAGTGGTGGTCAATTGCCTCTTAATCCCACTTTGTTTGTAGAAATTATTGAATTCATTTGAATTGAATTCTCCTCCTCTATCAATGCACAAACACTTAACAAACATCCATGTTTCTTTCTCAACCATAGTCTTAAAGCATTTAAAAGAATTTAAAGCCCCTAACTTCTCTTCCAGAAAATACAACCAACCTTTTCTACTATAATCATTAATGAATAACAAAATGTACCTTTTGTTGCTATTACATGTATGAGTGATCGAACCACAAATATCCGCATGAATAAGTTCCAACTTTTGAGTTACTCTCCAAGTACTCCTCTTTGGGATAAGATCACGGTGTTGTTTCCCGTTGATGCAATCAGTGCATATCACACTTGAGGTAGAGAGTTGAGGAAGTCCACGTACCATGTTTTTATCGAGCAAGGTTCTCAAACCCTTGTAGCTTAGATGCCCATACTTTCGATGCCAAAGATGAGACAAGTTTTGAGCTCTTGTGTGCAAGCACTGATCAGATTGTGCTTGAGAAGAACCTTGAGACTGAATCAACAAGATAAACATCCTATTGGCACTCATGTTGGTTTGAATGATCAAACCCTTCTTTGGATGAAATACCTTGCACATCCCTCCCTTGATCAAAATAGCCAAGCTTTTTTCTTGCAACTGCCCTATGCTTAAGAGGTTATTTCTCAACTCTGGAATATAGTATACTTCAACAACAACATGATTGACTCCATTCAACAACAGCTTCATAGTTCCATTTCCCATCACATTCATCTTAGTGTTGTTCCCTAATTTCATCGAATGCCAAAATTTTTCATCGAGTTCACTGAACATAGCTTGATTGCCGCACATGTGATTAGAACACCCTGAATCAAGGAACCATGCTTCTTCTCTTCTAGCCTCATACAGCTCCACATAAGACATTAGAAGCATTTCATCTTCTTCATCAAGTTTTGCATAGTTTGCTTCTTTGTTCTCAGAAGGACATTCATACTGAAAATGTCCAAGATTATGGCATCGGTAACACTCCACAATTGCCTTGTTAAAACTTGCTCGACCTCTCCCTCTTTCTCTTCCTCTGTAGCCACCACAACCACGACCTCTTCCTCCTTCATATGTCACCTTCAAGGCCTGCTCCTCACCATTGTGCCTCTGGAATTTCTATTCATATACTATTAATGAGCTTTGTAACTCATCAACAGTGAGAGCATCAATGTCCTTTGACTCCTCAATAAAACAAACAACATAGTTGAACTTCTCAGTTAAGGAGCATAGAATTTTCTCCACCACTTTAACATCTTGCATATCTTCTCCATAAATTCGCATCTTGTTTGCCACTGTCATAACCCTAGAGAAATATTTTGTCACTCCTTCACCGAACCTCATCTCAAGAGTTTCAAATTCTCTACGGAGAGCTTGAAGATGAGACCTCTTAACCTTTACATTCCCTTCGAACTTTTTTTTTCATGGCATCCCATATTTCTTTGGCAGTATCCTTCTTGAGAATGGTGTCGAGAACTGTGCGATCGATGGCCTAGAAGAGATAGTTCTTTACTTTTAGGTCCTTTAGCTTCATCTCATCATTCTTCTTTCTCTATGCATCTGTCTTTAACGATTCACTTGCTGGCTCAACATAACTAGGCTCCACTAGCTCCCAATATTCCTTAGATCATAGGAAATTTTCCATCAACATGCTCCAATGGTCATAGTGACCATCAAAGCGAGGATGGCTTGTTGTATAAAACTCCCTTCAGTAGTCATCTTTTGTGTTGTTGCAAGAACTTTAAAAGCTGTAGCTTTGATTTTGTCAGGCCTAGTGGGAGCTCTGATACCAGATTGTTGGGAACCTTGATCTAATATGAAAGCTAAAATCAAGAACACAACAAACTGGATAGGATGACTTAGTTTTATTAACAGTAACCTTGGCTTAAATAGTCATTCAATACACAATAACATAAAATGAGAAAGCAACCCATTTTGGCGAAAATAAAGGCCAAGTGGTAACAGAAACTTGGAACAATTCAAATACAAGTAGTTATCCCTAAAGACTATGAATTTCCTGAAAACTAGGAAATTATTCTAACAAAAAACTGCAGTAAACTCTTCTAGTTTGCTTGCCGGGGAGTTGTTGGTTTGGTGTTCATCCTCTCTCATTCGACATGTGACAACTTTAAGGCAATTCATTTTCGTAGAGAAACAAGAAAACAAGTGTTAGTGACATAGTTCTATTAAAGAAAATGTGTAAAAAGTTACTAAAAAAAGAAAAAGTAGCCTCATGAAAGGGTCGCTCCTATGGGGATGTGGAAGTTTGTGAATTGTCCCCATCACTAAAAGATGAGACTTTAGTAGAAATGAAATCGAAGTGTGAGGATTGAATGCCACCAAAGGAATGATCCCCGATAAGTTTATCAATGGCTTTCCTCATCCTTTCAATGGAATTGCTTCTTTTATTTGAAGAAATAATAAGAGATGCCCTCTGCTCATCCAAGGGCCTGGAGGGTCTTGGTAAATCCCTGAGTGGGATACCCCATCCTACGTCAGCGATATTTTATGGAATCAACACTTCTTACAGATGAAGTGGCCTAAGGGAGGCCCATATATAATAGCTCACATATATATTGCTCTAGCTAACTTAGCCTTGGATAGCCTCTTCGCCTAGGCTTCTCGTTCTTCATCTTGGCATCACTGAAATGGTGTGCTTGACGAGGGCTCAACTGCAAACCATCTGGACTCAAAATTATCAATCTTATTCTATAAGTTGAAGAAAAGCTTGTCAAGTCTAGGCACCTTTTAGAGCGTAAAGAAATAGGCACACTAGTCTACCCCTTGAAGTTAGTAGATACTGTAATGACCAACCTCCCGAAGCCCTTACCGCGCATAGAGGGTCCGTGAGAGGGTTATTACTTGAGTGATATAGAACAATAACACAACTAAAAACTCAAACACCATCCTTATTTAAACGATACCTTTTTAATCACATAGCATCTCATATTCGTCTTACATAAACGTTCATACCGAGAGCCCACCTGGCTTACATAACATATATCTAACTTAAAATTATAAAACATTACGCAATGACACCCAGGACCTAGGTTCGGGAGAGCTCTGCACTTGCTATCATAACTCTACGATTTGAACCCAATCCTCATCGAATGTACCTGATACCTCGGACGAGTCTCTTACCTGGAATGATGGAAAACAAAGGTGAGTCACGAGACTCAGCAAGCTCATGAAAGATAAGCTACAGGTTAAAGATAGGATTCTTCCCATGACACCCCATGCAAATCATGCTAATGCAACAACACATTATGCCATGAACGATACGTGCTTCTATCTAGACATGGCCACGGTTCATGAACCGCCGGTTCCGGTTCATGAACCGCCGGTTCCGGTTCAAGAAATCTTTGAACCTGAACCAAACCGCCCAAGGGCGGTTTGGGACGGTTCGGTTCCGGTTCCGGTTCGTGCCGGTTCGGTCAACGGTTTGGACCGGTTCGGTTAACGGTTTGAGCCGGTTCGGTCAACGGTTCCGGTTCCGGTTCAAACTGAATTTTTTTAATTTTTTTTAAATATTGTTGTATTCAATTTTGGTCCTTGTTCCGTTGTTCGGTTCGGTTTGGTTTCGATTTTTAATTGTTAAATGTAATTGTAAATATAGATATTCTCAACCATATTTTTAATAAAAAATACTACTAAAAATTGAAGAAATATAAGTAATAATTTCATTAAAAATAATTAAAACAACTAAACAAGTATGTAATACAAGTAATTAATTTTTATAAATGTGAAAAATAAAAAATAAAAAATAGAAATGAAAAATAATTACAACAAACCGCCGGTTCTGAACCGACGGTTCGGAACTGGCGGTTCCGGTTCGCGAAACCTCGAACCGGAACCGAACCGAATTTCGCCGATTCGGTCCGGTTTCGATTCCGGTTCCGGTTCGGCCGGTTCCGGGTCCGGTTCCGGCCGGTCCGGTTCCGGTTCGAACCGCCGGTTCGGTTCAATTTTGGCCATGTCTACTTCTATCCTGAATGCATAACATAAAGTAACCTTGTACATAAATGGTCCTCGGGGCCCACATAAGACACACATTGGCTCCCAAGTTCCACATACAAACCTGTTATAGCCTTTGACAGGCTACCATATCAATATCCTTAAAGACCCGTCTTTTCCTGACATTCATAACACGCTCTTCCTGATATCCATCATACCATCATATGCTATTCCTGTCATCCACCACATCATCATATCCTTCCGCGATCGTGGTCCACATCCACAGCCTAATTTTCGTGGTGGGCACCACCCATCCTTATCACTAATAGTCACACATCCTCACCATGCAATGCAATGAATAGGAAATGCAATGGCTTTTGTAGTATAAACATGATGACAAGGCCCCCATATACCAAACATTAGGCCATACTACGATTACGTAGGAATTCACACATGTGATATGCTCTAAATGCACCGGCTCACCTAGAGTACCCAGGTTGACTCTTAGACCAATCGGGTCATGCAAATGCTCACACATCCCGTCACACACAAAGCATGTCCCCAAGTGAATGCAACTCAGTCCCTATGCAACACACACATCATGATATGCACAAACCAAGGCAGAAATCTGGCAGTACCAAGTCTTCTGGCCCGTCTAGCGCTTATCATAAAAACTGATAACTGGCGCCCATACATTCAGCAATCAACTGCCACGACCCACGATCAACAGTCAGTAGTTTTGTATCCCATACCCTTAGACACACTTACTGACAACATCAAACTTATACACTTCCGACTTAACATTTCTTAAGCTACTCCCATGACATCTCATGCACTCATAATATAACCATTAACATACCATTCATGTTCTCATTCCTTCTTATTTACATAAAACCATCTCAACATACATAATAAACTTTTAACATCTTCCCATAATCTAAACCATAACATTTTCTAAGAACCTAGCCCTAATGGGTTCGGCATCATTCCCAAGGAAAACGGAGCAATACGAAGCTCCGTGACGGACGAAATAAACGACACCAAGACATCACTGCTTAGCTCATTCCATTAACAATAAACTCATTAATAAAATATAAGTCATAGGGTGGTTGCCATGTAGATTACTATCATTAATGCATAGAACCGAGTCATGGTGAGGGAGAGAATAAAATACAAGAAACCACGAAGACTTTAATGGGAATTAAATAATATGAGGAGAGGGTTAGGAACTTGTCTCTAAACAACCGTTTCTAGCCTTTTTTGCATTCCCGCTGCAAAGTAAAACGTTTAACAAAAAATAATAAGTTTACGGTTTATATTAATCAAATCTAACCGTATAAAATCTATAATTTAAACGTATAATACTTCTGATAAATTTAACCACTTACTTGGCTAATTTAATCATGAGATAATCCCAAAATCTCTTGTTTTTTTCCCCCATTTTTTCTCAATTTCTCCCTTCTTCTAGCTGTTGTGCGCGTCTTCTTGTCCCTTAAATTCTCCACTGCCCGCCCGCTTCTTCTCTTGAAATACCCTTTAATTTTCAGTCTCCATCCCTTCTGCTTGTAGCCTACGACACTCCATATATATAGTAGAATTTAAGTGGCTTGGAAGCCACAAAAAGGAAGGGTTGAGAGGCAGCCATGTCGCAGCCCAAGGCTGCTGCTACCTGGGCCAAAAACAGCGCTACTTGATGCCTCCTAACTGCTGGAAATTTTCAACAATCTCTCTACTTTCTCCCAACTCCAAATCCTCTCAAAAATCCTTTTGAACGTAACCAAGGTACGCTAAAATCTTCCAACAACTTATCTAACCTCTACATTTATATATAATATAATAAATAACACATTTCGTTGATTAGCTAAGTACGTAATATACCCCTGAGTATCTTTTATTAACTTTATGCATGTAATATCCCAAAAAAAAAATTAAAAATGATAATAATAATATAATTACAAAAATAATAAATAAAATTAAATTAATTAATCTATCTAAATTTGTGTGGCTGTGCGTGTAAGCTTGGAGGCCAAGCTTCGCACAGTGCCACTCTCTGAAAAAAATGAAAACAGAGAGAGAGAGAGGAAGGGCGAGCAGAGAGTGAGAGATAGAGTGAGAGCTGGAGAGGGAGAGCTTGAGACAAAGTTGGGGAGGGGTCGAGTGATCGAGAGAGAGAGAGAGAGAGAGAGATGGAGAGATAGGAAGAAGGGGAGAGGAGTGGCAGCCATGGAAGCTCCGAGTGAGCTCGGCCATTGCAGCTGAGCGAGGAAGCGACAGCGGGGGTGGAGCGATGCGAGCAGCAGCGGCCAGCAAGCGCGCGGTGGCGCGCAATGGCCCGCGGAGGCAACGGCGGAGGCCGGCAGGGGCTGGCGTTGGTGCGCGCCATAGGGGAGAAGAAGGAAGCAGCAACTGCTGGAAGGAAGGGAAGAAGAAGAAAGGAAGAAGAAGAAGAAAAGAAAGAAGAAAGGAAGAAGAAGAAGAAAAGAAAGAAGAAAGGAAGAAGAAAATAAGAGGAAAGAAGAAAAGAAGAAGAAGAAAAGAAAGAAGGAGAGAAGAAGAAGCCAGGTGCAGGAACAGTGGGTGCGGAGAGGAAGAAGAAGAAGAAGAAGAGGAGGAGGAGGAGGAGAAATAAGAAAAGAAAGGAAAGAAAGGAAAATAAGGAAAATAAAATAATTTTAGAATTTTCTCAGCATGAAAAGTGATCAGGTACGTGGGTAAAAATTAGTAGAAACATGTTATGTTTAAATTATAATTTTTATGCGATTAAAATTAATTAATTTGAGTCCCGATTGTGTTATTTGATAGAAAATGATTTAATTTGCATCGGGAGCTCGAGAGAGGTCAGAATCAGCTGGTTTTAGGCAAGTTCTCAACCCTCATCTCTTGTTCTTTAATTCCCGTAAAAAACCCTGTAATTTCTCTTATTTTATACCCTCCCTTCGTCTGTTTCGGCCCGTTTATTAATTATAGAATTTTGAGTCGTTGATTTAAATTTAAATTATTAAGCTGGCTTCGAGGATTTTATTAGCGTGATTTAATTTAAAATAAATGAGACCCATTGAGATTTTACTGTAGTGCGCTTACGAGGGATTTTAGACAGTTAAGTTATTTAAATTACACGGTAGATTTATTTAATTAAAGTTGCGATTTTATTTATTGCCAGCGAACGTTTTACTTCACAGCGGGAGTGCAAGAAAAGCAAGAAACGGCTGTGTAAAGGCAAGCTCTCAACCCTCTCTTCCTGATCTTTAATTTTCGTGAAAAATCCCGTGATTTCCTGTATTTTATCACCTCCCTTACTTTAATTTGGCACCTAACCTTAATTGTTAAATTACTATTCGTTTGTTTTAATTTAAATTAAATCCGAGGCTTCTATAATTTTATTTGTTGAGTGCCTACGGGGGTTTGTACCGCCCTCATTCCTTTCAGAATGATGCTGAACCCAGTCTGGGGAACTAGGTTCCTAGTCGTGCGGGTTTTATTTACAGTTTTTCTCGGATTTATTTATGATTTGGTTAGAGCTATTGAGCAGTGGGGCAGGGGTCGACTGTTTGGTGACGTTGGGGTAGCCTATTGTATGGCCCTGAAGTGGACTGTCAGGCGGGCACTCCTAGTTACTGACCGTTGACCGGTGTCGGGCACTGCTGACTAGCTCTGCCGGTATGTGATTTACTGCATGAGTAGATGCATTTATTACTATTCATGATTTGATATGCACATGGGTACGGGATGCATGTTGGGTTATCCATTTATTGAGTATGCTTCGACACGGACATACTAGCCTGGTTAGGTTGCATCCAGCGCGAGTATATGCATGGCGTGTGGTTTACTATGTGGGCGGAGCATGGCCTGATGCCTGGATGTATGGGCGCCAGTGTATCACGTTGATGCTCACTACGCCATTGCATTTTTATGTGCATTGCATGGCTACTGGTAGTTATTAGTTCTCAGACAGGAGTACCGTTCCGAGGGAGCCTATGGCTCGGTTGTCGGGAGTACCGACGGGGACGGGCGATGGGAGTATCGGCCTGGGATCGCGTGCGCAGGTTTGTGGACATATTTGTTGCCTTTCAGGGCAGCAGCAAGTTTGTATGGGACTTGGGTGCCGTGTGTCTTATGTGGGCCCTAAGGACCGGTATGTGCTTTTATTACACTCTTCTATTGTGTTGTAGCGTCTCATGACTTGTGTGTATCTGGGGGGTTTATTTTGGGGAGAGTTTCTAGCTACGTTCAGCCTTCAGCCTTTCTTCCTTATGCTTGCTGAGTCTCTCGACTCACTTTGCTTTCCATCATTCTAGGTAGTGTCAGCGTGGGTCCGAGCAAGGGAGTTAGCGTCTAGCAGCAAAGTCGGTATGGTGTACAGGCCGTCCCAACAATCTATGTCAACTCTGATGGTTGTGTAGGGTCTAATATCTTATTTTTTGTACTGTGTCAGGTCACCTCTTTTGTCTCGTGTATGTCGGCACAGGAGTTTGTACTCTTTTATCTATCTTGTGACCGCTGTGCTAGCGGGGCACCCGTAACGCATGCATGTGTTTAGTTTCGCTTCCATTGTTCTTATTTTTGTGTATGCATGCTAGGGTGGTTCTTGTCTCATGTCTCATTATTTGTCCCCTTCCGTAAGTGCTCCCGTTCGAATAGTCTGGGTGACTGGGATATCCGGACGGGGGTGTTTACAATGCATTCTCAATCAAGATTATATTTAATATTTTCTTAAATTCCCAAATACTCCATAATTATCTTAAATACTGAGATTAATAACTATTATTCATAAATACTCTCAAATAAAATAATTAATTACTTTAATTACCCATTTACTCAAAATTACCTAAATAAACATTTTCTCTTAATTCCTCAAATATTCCATAATGACTTCAAATACCAAAATTAATAATCATTATTTATCTCTCCAAATTTTGGGATGTTACAGAAACAGTCGAATTGTAACGACCTGAGTTTTTAGGATAGAGAGCAAGGAGGACTTATGTAGGGTTTAAAGGAATGTCGTGGGTGTTTTGAGAGTTTGTCGTTCATAGGTTTTCGATTTCGTGTGAGTTTAGTCGACTCTTCAAGTTAAAAAAATTCAAAATAGCCAAACAAAAACCTATATTTTGAAACATACCTTTTATATTTCGAAACATGTCATGTGTCTTTTGAAACATGCCTTTTATATTTCGAAACGTGTAAAACAAAAACTTTTATTTCGAAACATGCACCCTATATTTTGAAACCTTTACAACGGAATCTTTGCGCACTTTGTACTATTTTGTCCATAACTTTTGATGTAGAAATCCGAATTGAGAACTATTTGAAATGTCATAATCTAGATTTCAAGGGTTTCGAATATAATATCGCATACTTTGATTATGTTTTGAGTTGGTTAAGGCTTTTCTCAATCCAAATTAAGCATGGAATCCATATGTGGTGAGTTAGTAAAACTAATAAATTAATTAGAGGTATGGGGTATAGTGACGTATGGTGAAGTGAGATGGGGTATGGTGAGTTGGTATGATGAGATATGGTGAAGAGATGCGAGGTATGGTGAAGTGATGTGAAGTATGATGAGGTATGGTGAGTTGAGATGAGGTTAGGTATGGTGAATTAGTAAAACTAATTAATTAAAGGTATGACCTTGGGAAATGGGGAAGCTTGGCTACCAAGGCATGGAAATGCCTATAAATGAGAGAGGGAGGCTCGGCCATGCGAGGAAAAAATTTAGAGAAATTGGAGAAGAAGCTTGGGAAGAGGAAGAAGAGGCCGAGAAGCAAGGAGAATGGAAGAAAAAAAAAGAAGAAAGCTTCGTTAAGGTAAGCTCCTAACCCTCTCCTTACTTTTTTAAGTTTCTACGTAAGTCTTCGTGGGTTTTTATGTTATATTCCTTCCCTCGCCATGACTCAGTTCCATGCATTAATAATGTAAATCCGTGTGGTAGCCATTCTATGACTAGTGCTTTAATAATAGATCTATTGATGATGGAATAAGATAAATAAATGGTTCTATAGTGTCGTTGCTTACGTCCATCACATGGCTTTGTTTCGCTTCGCTTTTTTTAGGAATGATGCAGAATACGTTGGGGCTAGATTCTTAAAAAGATGATTATGATCAAGATTATGAGATTATGTTAAGAGTCTTAATGAGAAAAGAGTATTATTTAGTAAGTATGTCAAGTCAGGTTCCTATGCATGATAAGAGACGAGAACGATATGTTAATGTGAATGTTATCAAGTGCATGAAAAGTAATGGGGAAATGTTATGAAATGCTAAGTCTAAAGAATGTAAGTTCAATGTTGTCTATGTGTGTCTAAGGGTATGGGATATAAAGCCACTGACTGTTGACCGTGGGTCATGACAGTTGATGGCGGGATGTATGGGCACCAGTCATCAACTGTTATGATAAGCGATAAACAGGCCAGAAGAGCTGGTACTACTAGATTCCCGCCTTGATGGTGTGTTTATATGGGCGTAGCATGGCCTGATACTTGGTTTATGGGAGCCTTGACATCACGTTTATGCTACAGATGCCATTATTCATGTGTTACATTGCATTTCTCATGTATTGAATTGTATGGCGGTGTGTCTGTGTAATGATATTGTATGGTGGTGTGTCTGCGTAATGATATGGCAGTGTGTCCACGTGGTGCGTAAGACAGTGAGGATGAGACCCACGACAGCTACATGTTATGATGTTATGTGATGATGTGTAAGACCGTGAGGATGAGACCCACGACAGCTACATGATATGATGTTATGTGATGATGCGTAAGATTATGAGGATGAGACCCACGGCAGCTACATGTTATGATGTTATGTAAGACCGTGAGGATGAGACCTACGATAGTTGTATGTTATGATGATGATTGGAAAAGACATAATGAATGACAGGAAAAGCCAAATGATGAATGTCAGAAAAATCATGTTATGAATGTCAGGAAAAGGCAGATCAGGAATGATGATATGGTAGCCTATATGGGGCTACAATAGGTTTGTATGTGGACTTGGGCGCCAATGTATGTCTTATGTGGGCCCCAATGACCGTTTATGTGCAAGTTACTTTATGTTATGCATTCAAGGTAGAAACACGTATGATACATGGCATGGTATGTTGTTGCATTGGTGTGAAATGCATGGGGTGTTATGGGAAGAGTTCGATCATTAACTTATGGCCTTTCTTTCTTGAGTTTGATGAGTCTTGCGACTCACCCTTTGTTTAACCATCATTCTAGGTAGAGAAGACGTCTGGGTTGGCAAGTACGTTCGATAGGATTGGGTCTAGATGTTTTGTCATGGTAGCAGGTGCAGAGTTCTCCCGAAACTAGGTCTTGGGTGTCATGTCATTGTGTTGAGGTAATGTTTTTATGTTTTTGAAATAAATATATGTTATGTAAGCCCATGTGGGCTCATGTTGAGAATGGTCATGCAAGGATGATTATGAAATGTTATATGATAAAAAGGTTATGTTTTCAATAAGGGATGTGAATGGGTTTTAGCTTATGTTCTTTATCATTCAAGTAATGACCCTTTTACAGATCCTCTATGTGCAGTAGGGGCTCTAGGAAGCGAGCCATTACACGAATAGTCTAAGGAAAGGCACCACACCTCTTTGGTGGCATAAAATAAAGAAACCCATTAATTATGTCCATCTATTAGAGTAGGTGTTGCCCATAAAAATACCCAATAAGGGGGTGAATTGGGTTTTTCAAAAAATAATAATTTTAACTCTTGTTGAAAACTTTTAATTTTGTGATCTTAATATGTGATTATTGTCATAGAAATAAGAATAGTAAAGTCAAAAAAACACAAGGAACAAGATAATTTTATAGAGGTTCGACTCTAAAGAGTTTAATCCGTTCTCTCAAGACTAAGCTTAAGGTTCCATTAGGGAGAATTAACACTACCTTTTAATTGAAGCTGGAACTAATATATAATCCATTGTCTAAACAAGAACCACCAACACACTACTAGTAAATACAATTCTCTCACGCAACAAGTGAAAAAAAATAACAAACTTACAATCAAAGACAATTTTAAACAAATTACCAATGATTGAGAATTCCACCAGTCGACGCACTTCCAACACTTGAACTTTCTCACTCTTGTTTGGATGTTTTATAAATAGTTTGTTCTATCTCTTTAGCTTTCATACTCACCCAATATTTATACACATCTCTAGAAAACTGGTTATTACAAAGAGGGGTAAGAAATAATTTTGAAATTAAAAAATTCTTCATCTTTTACAGGTTTTGAGGAGACAACATGTTAGCAAGATTAGCCATAAACTTTTTAAGACAAAAAGCTTATGAGAGTTAAAGACAATAAAATTAGATTTTACAAAAGTGGAGTCAAAATACATTTTCTTTAAAAAGTGATTTTACTTTTTGCTTGAGGAAAATAGGATGAGATATTAAAGTACAAGGTGAAAAGCATTTTGCAAAAATATACCTTTGGGTGTGCAAGAAATAAATGCAGAAAACACAGTACAACAGAAGCCACCATTGAACTTTAATCGACCTAAGACACAACTTCAGTCGACTGAAGTTGTCTAACAACCATTCACATTACTTCGATCGAAGGTTAGGTCGACCTAAGACATGAGACCAATAATTCTAGCCAACTTTGGTTGACCGAAGAATAACTTCAGTAAACCTAATTAGCATACGAAAAGATTTGAACATTTTGTCTCACTTCAGTCGACGTAAGCTAAACCATCAATCGACTTAAGATACTTAGACATGAGAAACACATCTTTTACTTCACAAGAGACTAATAAAATACATTTATATCATAAAAAAATTTTTGTTATCACCAAAATCTTATTTACTTACCCTTGAGGTTAACAGTAGGGTTGAGTTGGTACATAATGGTTTGCCCTTAAAAAGCTCATGTCAAACTTGAGGATGGGGAAGCAAAAACCTAAAATGACATATGCCTCGTAAACTCCTATAGAGTTCTCTACAACATGAGCATCACATGTCTTTCCTTGACTAGGCATTTCATCCTAAAGTCTTAAGGGAAAAGGAATGTATTCTTTATTCTCTCAATATCTCTCTCATCTAACTTACTCCTTATCTGTAAAAGAAGCTTAACTCCTAAGGTGGGAATGGTCATTTTGACCTATTTAATCCTAACCATGTGACATAGAACAAGTACCAAATGATGAGGTTTTTGGACGAGTGTCTCAGAAGGTCTCCAAGAGAGAATTACAAACTCCAAAAGAGTAGAAAAGGGGTCTTTAAGAGACCATTAAGGTTGCTAGATGAGTGTGGCGAATGGTCTTTGAGAAAGTAGAAAACAAGTCTTCTAAAAGCTACGAAAGTAAATTCAAATGTTAAAAGAGTGAGAATGAAATGACTAAGGGACCTTTTATATGGGGGATTGCAAGAAATGAAGAATCATACTGCAACAAAAATGTTGACCATATAATCTTAGTAAAAGAAACGACTAAGAGATAACTATACAATGCAAGGAGGTTCATTGTGTCAATTACAACATGAGAAATAACTTTAAAAAAGCATTGACACCTCAAAAGAGTGTGGTCTCTTGAAGAATGCAAAGTGGTTGAACTACTCTTTCCTTTCTGAGACTCAGAATAAACAATGGCAAGCAATTGATGTGCCAAAGAAAATGGACCCAAGCCAATGATATGTCCAAAAGGAAAAAACCCATAAAGAGAGGTCTGGGAGACCTTCCCAACAGAGTAGTCCCCAAAAGACTCTCTAGTAAGCCTTTCTCGAGTATTCTTGGGGGACTTTCTCGAGGGTCTCTTTTGGGTACCTTTGAGAGACCTTTCTGAGAGCCTTTCCTGGGTCCTAGAGATATAGTTTTCGGGAGACCTTTCGAACTATGACACATTGAGAATATGTTAACTCATTTTCGAAGTCTTTGTCCAGAAATCCAGAATAGATGGTCCTGAAAGATGTGGATGTTCCTTCACCTGTCAACCTCAACTTCTATAAATAAAAAATGATATCTCCAATTGAGGCAGGTTAAGATCTCTATTGAAAATACATTTCTACCACTAACATTGCATACATTTCTAGTTGAATTAACTTAAGCATCTGAAGATTTGTGAAAGAGACACGTTGTGCCCTTGATTGTCTTTTATTTTATAAGTCTTCCAGAGACTAAAGATTGAAGACAAAAACTTTCTTACAGTTATAAATTTATTATTATATCTTCATAACAATAATAGATATATACATATGCATATATGTAAAGATGCTCTAATAAAAGAAAGAGCACTTTATTAAGTTTGATGCAAATAGGAAAATGATTTATAGATTTTGAATTGATAAGTTATTTTACATCATCTAGTGTAAAATATTTTAATTATAAACATATTTTTTATTTTTTTGTCAACAAAACATCAAAGAATAAGATTTTTTTTTTCTAAAAATATGTTTTCCATCTAAACAAAAGGGACCTTAATATTATATATTTTGTCTTGCGTAACTACATATTTATCATAATATCATCAAATTTATCATCTCTATTACTTTTAGGGAGCGTTTGGTATAGGAGGAATTTTTAGATTCTCGAAATTCGTGATTCCTGAAAATGTTCTTGAAAATTTTTTATTCTCAAAATTTATGCAATTCTATGTTTTGTTAGATTTAAACATTTTCTGAAAATCTTACATTTTTATGTTTGGTTTAAATGTAATATTTCTGGAAATTCATTTTTTTTTCAAAACTACTTTTATTTGATTTTTTATTTAAAAATAATAAATCATTTCTAGTATATAAAATATTAGAACCCACAACTTTTTTGGAAGTTAAAAAACGTCATTTTTTACACATTATATATATGTGTGTGTATATATATACATAATAGATATGTTTGTATGAATATATATATATATATATATATTTGTAATAAACAAATTATGAAAAAATTAATCGTGAAAGGATTATGGGGTTATAAGAAGGTAAGCGATGTTTTAGACTTTTTATTTTTTAAAAACTTTTCCAACTCCATGGAAATCCAAGATTCCCAACCCCTCATGGAAATCTTTTTGTGGAAAAGTTAATTAAAAATAATTCTCTAAATGTTATTTTCTTAAGATTCATTTTTAAAAAAATTATATAAAATATGGGAATGTAGATTTTTAACATAACATTCTCAAGAATCTAAAGCCTTTTCTTGTACCAAACACCCCCTTATAGTTTGCAATATTCATGTTTGATTAAGCAACTAGTGTTTACCCATGCGATGCACGGATAAAAAATTTAAAAATTAATTTAAAATTTATTAAAAAATTTAAAATTTAAATTTTAATTAATATTAAAAAATTTATATATTAGTCTTGAAAATATAATATCTTAAATCTTAATTAGTATTGAAAAACTCATGCATTAGTCTAGCATTAAATTAGAAATAGTGATTGATTAATTATTAAAGTAAAATTATTTATTATATTATATATTTATTTATAAATTATAAATATAAATATAAATTAAAACTCCTAAATGTGAGAAAGCATGGATTTTTCAATGCTAATTAAAAATTTACTTGAGATTTTTAATTTCTAATCTTGAAATTTAATTTTTGCAGTGATAACAAAATTTTGAAAATATGAATTTTGGATTATTTTTCTTTCACTATGTATTAACTTTCTTACATACTCTTGCAAATGTGATATGTTAAATCTTAATTAATATTGAAAAATCCATACATTACTATTTATTTTTTAACAATTGAGGAATTAATCAAAAATAATATTATAAATATTTTTGATTAATAATATTTATTTTTAATTCATTGAGAAATTATATATCTATACATGGCATAATTAATAATTTAAATTGTCTATTCAAATTTTCTATTAATAATATTTATTTAATTGATAGTGAAAAATTCCAAAATACTTTATAGGAGGTCTCCAATTGTTTTGGAATAATAAGTACTAAATGTAAATTATTTTTATTTTATACAAATGAATAATTTTTTATGACTTAATTAATAGTTTAAGTTATGTATTCATATTTTTTAAAACTAATATTTATTTTTGATTGATTGAGGGATTAATTGATGAGAAGATTAATTGAGTTTAAAATTAAGTTATATATAAATATTATAAATAGTATTGAGAATTTATGTTTAATTTTTTATTTTAATTATTAATTATTATTATCTTTAATTTAATACAAGTTTTAGAGGTAAAAAATACTTTGGCAATCTATAAGAGGAAAAAAATGTTTGGCAAACTATTTAATAACTAAATATTTATATATACATAATAATGCATTGAAAAATCTATACTTAGAAGTTAACTAACTAAATATTTAAATGGGTGGATAAATAATATACACATTATAAATGACTTTTAATAATTTTTCAGCAAGTAAGCCAGAAAGACTACGAATAATCAATATAAAAGTGATCTTCTGGCTACATTTTGTGTAATTTTTTGCAGATTAAAAATTACCTACGTGCATATGTATATTCATCTATTTAATTGTGTCCACAATAAATTATTTACTAACTAAATATTTAATATAGACATAATAATGCATTGAAAAACCCATGATTAGTATCGAAAAACTCATGTATTGAAAATTTTATTATTAATTTTATAGTAATTATTAATTACTACTACTTTTAGTAATTGTTACGGGTATTTCCCGCTCTACTCCTTATGGGCTGGCCCTAATTCAGTGGGTCAGCCCAATCGTAAAAGGTCCAGTAGACCTCGAGCTGACCTCATTGAAGCAAGCTCACACGCTATTGGAGCCTAAGCTTATATGGTGGGGCCAAACGAGCTCCTAGTAATACCTCTAACTTATCAACCTACTCGGACGAACTCCCAATTATGTGTCGAGCGAGCTCCCGGCGACTCTTGTAGTTCGTTGGCTCAGCTGATCAGCTCGCATAAAGAGAGAGACGTATGCCACGGAATATCAGTAGGTTAGGGGTCGCCCCAGCTGGACCATTCAGGCCTTTTTTCTCAGCCCATTTGATCGGTCTATACTAGTCCCATCTTGACCCCTTTTGCAACAACATCATTACAGTCGCGTCTGGGTTTTCGCGCGTTCACCTCAGATACCATCATCATTAATGACGGATCCCATCCACATTAATGAGGGTCTCGTTGGCACCTTGCTACCTCATAGACGTTCCCGCTGACGTCGGCTATTGCATCCCATCATCTGCATACATACAGCGCATGCATGACATATCCTCCTATATATCAGCCAACTCTTTTGAGAGATAGGGTATGTTTTTTCCACTCACTAATACCTTGCATACTTACTTACTCGCTCGCTGACTTGGGCATCGAAGTACCTTGTAGGGGCGGACCGGCGGGTCAACAAGTCGAACCAAATATCCCATTTCCTCCATCTCAGATCCACCACACCAGTACGGACTAACAAATCATCATCGATCAATTCCGAACGACGACAATAATAATAATTTAATTATTATTAATGCAAGTTTTGGGAATTTTTTTTTCAGACTATCCTACTTTTATAATAATAATAATATAAAGATAAAGATAATTTAATTATTATTAATGCAAGTTTTGAGAGAAAAAATTCTCAATCTTACTTTATTATGTGTATATTAACTAAATATTTAATATACACAAAATAATGCATTGAAAAACTCATAATTAGTATTGAAAAACTCATACATTAGAAAAATTATTATTAATTTTATAATAATTAATACTTTTAGTAATTAATGCAAGTTTTGGGGAAAAAAACTCTTTGCCAAACTATCCTACTTTTATATATATAAAGATATTTTATGTCATACAATAAAATTCATCCTTAAGCTATCTTATAAATTTTTTCTTTTTAACCATTAGGAAAACTTATATAAGTTAACACTTTGACACAAAATATTTGAATTTGGAATTTGAAATCTAAATCTATTATTTGGTTACATAATTATTAAAGCAATTGAATTTCATTTTAAATTCACTTTGAATTTGAATTTAAGAAATATAAACTTTTTAAATGATACATATATATGTATTATTTCAAATGAATTAAAATGACATAATTTAAATTTTTTCTATTAAAATGCAATCTGAAAGAAAATTAGACCACTTTGTTTGTTGTAATTGAGGTGTGAAACTACTTAAAGCACCCATGGGTTGGCTTGACTCGCTTGCCTATTTGGGTCGACCTTGCATGAAGTATTAATGTAAGAAACCTTGACTTTGATCGCACAAGGGGCTGTAATTTCAAAAAATTTTGACCTAAAAATATAGAGATATGCTAAACTAAGTGTATGTGATTTGTGACACAACCTCGTGCGCTAAATTATTTTGGCATGACACACCCATGGCTAACTTTGTGGCATGTCTTTTCGAATAAAAAAAATAAAAGAATATTCAAATTAATTTTTTTTAATAAATCAACTAATTTTTGTAATAATTTATATTTTGGAGTTGATATTATATTCAATATTTAATTATTTAATCAATACTTAAGGATTTGTTTTTCTTTCTTCTATGTGATCTAATAACTCACTATTCCCTCACACTTAAATTATATACATTTTTATGAACTTATACTAACTTAAACATTTAACTGGTCTTAGGGATAACTTTAGGGTAGTTTTTTGCAAGCCATTTTAGCATAAAAGATGTTAGAGAGGTTGGATTATGCAAAATAAATAAAATTTGACAATTGATAGTGAATTAAATTATTATAAATAAAATAGATATAATAATTTTGATATTACAATTTAAATTTCAAAATTGTAAAAATATTAACTACCAAAATAGTTGTAAGTTTATTTAAATCTTAAGATACTTACAATTTGATTTTAAAAAATATATACATATATATATATATATTTTAATTTACATGAATCAATCTATTTAGATCAAATTTGATCCATTAAAATTAAAGTTAGCATAACTTTCACGACTTTTTTATGAAAGTCGTATGACTCGTATAAACCTCTTTTTTTCTAATATGCGTCAAGCAACTATTTAGTTAAATTTCTGTACAAATTATGTAGATATAATATAGTTTACCAATTATTTGGAAAAATATTTTAAGAAGTGGAATAAATGATTAGAAAATAACACATAAAAAGTATTTTATATTAAAAATAATTTTACTAAAAAATGTAACCACCAGAAAATTTGACAATATTCCCATTTTGCTGAAGAAAGCGCCGGCCCAACGCCTCGCTAAAACCCTTCTCCTCCCTCCCCTCTGCACTGTGAATTTCTGAGCTTCAACTGAACTCCCATGGCGGCCTTGGAGCTCCTACTTTCTCAAGCTCGCCGCCATTGCTTCACAAAAATCAATTCCTACCAACAGCTATCTCTCCGCCTTCGCTCTCCATTGCTAGGGTTCCACAGATCACTTTGCTCCTCCTCATCTCCCGAACCAAGCCCCCCAGCCGAGACTCCGCCTGACAAATCCCCAAGGAGATCCCAGCCACCACCAATACAATCCGTTTCATACCCTGTGAAACCGAAAGAACCATCCCCGCCTCAGGAAGATCCTCCGCAATCGAGTCCGCCCCAGCCGCCTAGCCGGGCGAGGGAGCCGCGACTTTCCGAATCCGACAAGCCGGAGACTAGGTCTTGGACTCGGGAGGATATTCGGTATGTGAAGGACATTCCGAAGGTATCTCCGGTGTCGTATCCATCTCGGGTGGCGCCGCTGCCCGAGGACAGGGCGGCAGAGGCCGAGAAGGAGGGGGAGGAGGAAGTGAGGGTTGAGAATTTGGAGAAAGAAAGAAAGAGAATCGAGGCTGATACGAGGAGGAGGATTAGGTGGGATTTTAGGGCTGAAGAGGAGAAGGTTCCATTTCCGACTCTGATCAAGCAGGTGAGCAAGAAAGAGAAGGTTATATATGATCTTCAGGAAGCAGTTCGTCTCATCAAGGTCCGAGCTTCCTTCTTGCTTTCTCTCTTTTCACTGTGTATGACCGTTGATTCTTTTGTTGATAGTAGGATTTTTGTGAACTAAACTAGTTCACGTAAAAGAAACTTCATTCTCTACTTATTTACTGAAATTTCCCAAATGCGTGGAAACAAATAGAGATGGTATGGTTGAGCATGAATTCTTTGAGCAATATATGGGGAATCTAAGGATTTAAGATTTGGTGCACTCCTAAGCCTCTTCAAAATGTTGATATTAGTTCTTGTAGTTGAAAATCTTCCTTGCATTATCCTTGGTGATATGTACCCTTTTTGCTGCTGAACAATTGTCTTTGCTTCCTGAAAGTTTCTTCCTTGCCGATGCTTTTGCATTCTTTCTCTTTCAGGCCAATGCCAAGTCAAGTTTCAATGAAACTGTGGAAATACACGTAAATCTTGCTGCTGAATTACGTCGAACTGATCTGGTATTGTTAGATCTTTGACCTTATTGAATTATGGAGAGCCTCATTTCTTGTTTTTCTTATTCAAATCAAGTGTTATTCTGTCTTGGATTATGTCATTGTTGGTCGGGTTATTTGTTTGTTTTTGGTTGAACTGTAATACTTTGAAAGCTGTAAGAATTTTTTTTTGTTACATTTAACTTATCACACTGGTTTTTTTTACTACTTCAATTGAATATATGTACGCATCAAGACCCTATGGTTCTATTGGGCCATTTGCAGCTAGGTATTTGTGCTTTCTTTGGAGTCATGCTTGTATAGCTTAGCATTTTATTATGTCCTTAACTTGGTCAACATGATAGTGTGTATTAATTCCATGTTCCCTTTTTTTGGGTCAAAGGTGCAATGATAAATCCTTTTTCCTTACTGACTGACATCTGGTGAGTAACAGAAAATAATATATTCTTCCTCAAATTAATCATGTAAAAAAGAATGAGTGGCCAATTTTTGTATATTTTTTGCGACCAAAATTGCATGTCCTCTAAATATTAATTCATTGTATGTTGGTTCTTTCACTTCTAGGAAAACCTTCAAAGAAATAAATACAAAAAATTTTGGAATGAAAATGTACAATGTTTTTGAATATCCACATGAATTCCAAATCTCTGGGTATTCAAATTTCTAGAAACATGGCTGCAGACCTGCTGGAGCTCTCATATTTCAAGCTGTTATATATATTTAGCATAAAATATTTATTTCTTCTAGAAGTTTAGTTTTAACGGCTGTCTGGATTGAAGTGCAGAAGCTTGATGGTATGGCATCACTGCCACATGGTACTGGGAAGGTACAATCTTCCACTTATGCTAGTTGATCTTGGCAGATTGTCTGAGTGCTACAATCTACTTTGTTTAGATTTATCTGATAAATGTTTTTATAACTCAGGCTGTCAAAATTGCTGTTTTTGCTGAAGGATCTGCTGCAGATGAAGCCAGAGCTGCAGGAGCTGATATTGTTGGTGGTGTTGAACTCATTGAAGGAATAAAAAATGGTAATTGATGAATCTGCACATCACACTCTTATGATTAAATAGGGTTAAGAATTTTACTTGTTTCCTTGATAAAATGAAATTTAACCAAAGTGACAAGTGAAGCTGGTCAGGCATGTGACAAGAAAAGCACTGTATAAGGATACAACCTCACATAGTGAGGATACTAGATAAGATTAAGCATTGGTTTACCCTTTTGTAGTCCCCTGATCAATTTTTAGTGACATGATGTTTAATTTCACAAGCAATATTTTGACATTATGAAGACAACATTATGTTTTGCTTCCTAGCTATCTAAACTTGAATCCAGGTGGTTGAATTTACCAGCGGTGTGAAGGGAATAGTGTTGAATTTTGAGAACAAGAATGATCTTTATAGACTTTGGAAAATTTCTTTGACCCTTGCAGTGTCTTAATGCACAAAAACAACTCCACAGCTAAAGTTGGAATTATGTTAACTTTCTCCGATATGTAAAGGCCCTGTTGTCTTTCATTTTTGTTAGGCCATGAATCAATCATTTGTTTGTTTCATCTTGTCTATGGGCTTCAGTACTTCGTTATGCTTACTGCCAAATTTGTTTAACATGTTCATGAGTTGCTAATATACATAAATATGCCCTGAAGTTATTGCACCACATAAAAGAAAATTCTATCATATGGGATTCACTGTGATTTCATATAATATTTTATTTCAAACTGGTGCCTTAAGGAGCTACTATCAGCTTTTGACTTGCAATGAAGATTTCCTCGAATCTATGCAGGCAGTGTTAAGGTTGACTTTGATATATGTATTACAACTCATCAATTTGTTCAACGTCTTCAAAAGGTTTGTTTATTTGAAGGTGTTGCTAATTCGGTGATAAAGCAAGTTATTGCTTGGGTGTGACAGGTTATATTTTGTATTTTGCAGCTAGGGAATGTCCTTCGCAGTCGGATGCCAAGCACTAAAGTAAGTCAGCATATTGTTATTGTGGTTGCCTTTCTTCTTTCATTTTCTTTATTTTGTTTTTGCCAGGGAAGCTGAAGTTTGAAACACCCCTCTTTAGAGCTTGTTTTCACATCATAATTTGGGATTTTTTTATTGAAAACTTTTTTTTTATAACATCTTCATTTTTTTATAACATTTCCCGTAAAGGCCATTTGCTAATCCTTTTGAATTACATCTTGCTTTCAGCACCTTCATTCGCTTGACGTTTCAACAACAACATATTCAGTCTTTATCCCATTATGTGGGGTTGGCTACATGAATTCTAGACTTTCATGTATTTTTGTCTTTTGTCATATTTTCATTTAGGGCCATACACTTCATATCAAGATTATTCACTAGAGATTATTCTCCTAAACCACGCTTAGGGAGGTTTACCTCCAATGTCCTCTCATTTCCACCTAAGCTCTTGTGGTTGGTTTAGTTAATCAAGATAGGGTTTTTGTGTGCGCACTCATTTTCACAGAGTAAACCTAATTTAATCTATAAAAGAAATTTTTTTTTTTTCGGGCGTCATAATAAAAAATCTTTAGAAACCCTTAAAATAAATTTCTAAGTCATTACAACCCAAGATATGAACATAAAAGTCGTCTATTTCCACCAACATAAAATGATGTGCCTTAAATGAAAACTTAGTTTGTACAATGGGTTTAGCATACTTGATACATTTGATATCACCAAAATAAGACCTATACATCTTCTAGCTCGTCACATAAAAATATGCATAGCATCTACAAAACATGGCATGCCACCAAAAAAGTAACGAACCTTCCAAAACTACACTTCAAGGACTTCCTATTACGGTAGCTAGCTATTTAGTATAAATAATAGTGTAATTAGGCTATTAGATGTTAAGCATAGCTGGGGAAAATGTCCCAGCATGCAGGAATGCATGAAACGCACCTAAGCGCAAGCTGTAGCCACTTGTAAGTGCACATGGCCACTTGTACGTGCACATGGGCGAGGCCCAACGGCTTTTGGCGCCCAAACGAGCTTGATTAGTATATATTTAAATCAAGAGCGACTAAAACAACATGTTGAATGAATTTGGAAATCAGTTTCCCTCCGTGCCTTCTTGAATTCTTTCTAATTCCCTCTCTATCTAATCTCTTTCCCTCTCTATTTCTCCCAATTACTTTTCCCATCTCATTCTCGACTCTCTCGAGAATCGTTGTCAGATTTAAGAATCTGACAAATTAGTATTAGAGCAAGCTCCGGGCCAGATTGTTTGAAGGCAATCGGATCAATGACGGATGGTACTAGGATGCGTCAGATGGAGATGCAACTTCAACAGGTAACAACGACAGTATCCGAGATGCAAGGAAGGGTAGAGACAATAGAAGAAAGGATAGGATCGACGGTGGATAGGAAGATGGAGGCTCTGGCTGATCGACTCAAGGGGGATATGCGCCTGCAAATCTGAGAGGAATTGCAAGAAGTTAGAGATCAAGGGAATTTGTTGCGGGATCAGTTGCAACAATTTATGATGATGTTTGCAAATCAACCACAGGTAAGGATTTCCGTTGATTTTCCACCTAGAGAACGAACATAACCAATTCTACAAGGAATTGGTATTCCACACCGACATGCGGGAATTATAGAATCGAAAGAGCAGGCAACGGTAGGCAATGAACCGGTAGTAGAAAGGAGGCGGGGATTTCCAGTACCTAAATTGGAACTTCCAACCTTCGAAGGTACTAAACCGTGATGGTGGTTGAGAAGGTGTGAGAAGTTGTTCGAGATTCACCAAGTACCACAGAACCAGAGGGTGGCCCTAGCGGTAGCATATCTTCACGATGAAGGAGATGTGTGGTTCCAAGGATGGTCCAGGGTAAGAGCGAACTACAATTGGGATGACTTCACCAAAGGCCTGATAGGATACTGATTATCGAAAGAAACTACAAGCTGGAAATTAACAAAATGAAAAGAAAACTGGGCATTCGAGAGGCCCTTCACTCTCCCAAAACTCAATACAAGAATGATAATCCCCCTCTCCCAACTTCTTCCCCCTCTATATATTCTTTCCTTCCTCCCCTCAACAGAAATCTGTTATGCACTTGCTGGGTTGTTACACAACCCAACGATTTCCCTCCTCTACCCCTACGCACATGGCTGGCTGTTAAGCCAGCCATCCAATTTACATCCTTGCCTTGCCCTCTTGGACCTTCTTTGATAAGTCAAGTAAATCGGGGGCCTATCATTACTCCCCCTCCAACTTTCACCTTGTCCTCAAGGTGGAAAAATGGAAGCTGCTGCTGGATCAAATGGTTAGGTTCCCAAGTAGCTTCCAATGGGGGAAGCTCCTTTCATTGCATGAGCACCTCTAACACATATGATGGGGGTAGAGACCGCTTGTATGCCCGGCCCCCAATCCTTTTCTCCACCTCATGGATGACCTCCACTTTGTCGCGAACAATCTGTTCCCCTTCTAAGCTGAGAATCGGGTCAACCTCAGCAATTACGACCATCAAATTACATCTCATTTTAACTTTGGAGAAGAGATGGTCTCATTTATGAACTATAGGTAGTGTATCTGAAGAGCTTGTTGGCACCTTAAACATGATCCACACCTTCAAGTTTCTTAAAACAGCAGCAGCCAATCCTCCGTAGATAACTTTCTTGCCCAAATTCCCATCAATATTTAAGATCTTTGGGTCTATACCAATAGTAATAGCCAAGCACAGTAGCATCAAGATCCAGTTAATCTTTGGGATGTAAATCTGGCCGTGTATTTTGGATGATGTGTGAACTATTTTGATTCTTGGGAAGCAACCCAAGGCAGAGCATTGCTTGATGATTGAGAAAGTCCCAGTGATGATGGCTTGGCTTCCCACAACTACAGCAAGTACTGCAACTGCCAGAATCGGCCATCTTAATTTCTCAGGTACAAAAACATAAAATCCTACTTGATAGTCATGTCTAATATCATGGTGCTGAGATAGATAAGCAGCTTTTCCCATATATGCTAGTACTAAGGATGGGTAAAGCAGGGATGTGAATGCAATCTTGATTGACAACTGTGAGAAGTGTCCTAGATCTGAACCAATTATGCATAACAGGACGCCACCCCAGGACATCCAGCCATCTCTTCAGTTTTTCTTAAAAAACTTGTACATGTAATACGGGCGTAGTGCTTTGTAGACATAGACATTACGGTTCCAATGAAAAATGTTATATAGACCAAGAGCACTAATGCACAATAGCCACATCATGATAATGGGTGCAAACAAGAACCCAACCTTGTGGGTGGGTGCCATAATGTTGAAGGGCAAACAAACTGATCAGGATGATACATACCAGCGAAACTTTTGTATCATTGGGCTCCACAACAAAATGCAAATTGAGCCAAACATACTGCCCTTCCACCATCGTGACCTGCTTGGACGAGGCACCCACCTCCTCATGATGGTGAGAATACATGGGGGGCCCTCCATTATCAACCATCCCTATGTAAAATTTTTGAGAAACCTGGCTAAGAGTCACACCATCTTCCCAGACAACATGGATCGTTGATGGTGCTCCCTTCCTCGGTGAGCTGCTCTCCTTGGTTGTCACCGGATCGGCTGTCCGCGGCCTTTTAAATGGATCGCCATGGAACTCCCTAACACCATCGTCGTAGGTAGCTGCTCTGCCTCGCGACACCATCATCTGCTCAACTGCCAATCCCCCTTCAATATGCAGCTCGTCCCCTACGTCTTCCAGCATGGATCCTAAGCGATTCCTCAGTAGCCCCTTTAGCTCTTCTTAGCTTCTCACTCTTGGTCTCCGTTGCTTCCATTGGACCCATGAAAATGCAACACCCTCCAAACACCATGCTACTGCATCTAACTTCTCCTCATCAGTCATACTAGCCACCGCAAAGTAACGTTCGACTCAGAATTTCCAGCCGTCACGTTCTTCACCTTTAACGAGCGGCATCTCCAGCCTTCTTCCACACACTTCCGGACGCCAATTCCCTCCAATTCCACCCTCAAACTCCTTGCCCATTTTGATTTCAGGTGATCCCTCGGAATTTTGGGTAAATTCCGAAGGTCTATCTCCCTTCTTCGCTTTGATCTTCCTCTCCCGTCCTTGATCCTCCCCTCTTATGGCGTCGACTCCCTTCTGCATCCCCTCTATCTTCTTCGCATCGGATAGCTTGTTCACAACGAAGTAGCACTCGGCCCTAAAGACCCAGCCATCTAGATCATCTCCCTCGAAGATGGGTATTTCCAGGCGTCTCCCACGGTACTCCTGCCTTCCGACACCATCTACCCAATCGGCCCCTTTGCCACTTCTCACTCCACCTATCGATGTTCCCTCCCCTGTCAAGGGCGAAACCGCAGGTGGGTCTTCCTCATCTCGCTTCCCCTTCCTCTCTCTCTTTTGCTCCTCCCGTCTCTCCTCGTTCTTCCTCTCTCGATCCTGCTCTTCCAATCTCGTTCTCATCTAAGCGAACTGTTCCAGCAAGCTCGCTACCTTCTTCCCCACCGATTGAACACTCCATTGCATGCCTTCCATCCTCCTTTCCAAGTCACCCACTCGATCGGTTAGGTTCACCATTAGGATCGAAGATGCTCTGATACCAAATTGATAGGATACTGATTATCGAAAGAAACTACAAGCTGGAAATTAACAAAATGAAAAGAAAACTGGGCATTCGAGAGGCCCTTCACTCTCCCAAAACTCAATACAAGAATGATAATCCCCCTCTCCCAACTTCTTCCCCCTCTATATATTCTTTCCTTCCTCCCCTCAACAGAAATCTGTTATGCACTTTCTGGGTTGTTACACAACCCAACAATTTCCCTCCTCTACCCCTACACACATGGCTGGCTGTTAAGCCAGCCATCCAATTTACATCCTTGCCTTGCCCTCTTGGACCTTCTTTGATAAGTCAAGTAAACCGGGGGCCTATCATTACAATTGGGATGACTTCACCAAAGGCCTTAATGAAATATTCGGGGAACGAGGTCGGTTGGATATAGTGTAGAAGTTTAATTGCTTGAGGCAGGAAGGTTCAGTGATGGATTATCAAGCGAAGTTTGAAGAACTCAAGTTCTTGATGCTCAATCGGAATCTTGGCCTCACTGAAGATTATTTTGTATCAAGCTTCATAGGAGGACTTAATGAGGAGCTACGATCAGCAGTACAAGTACTTAGACCCAGGATGGTCCTTGAGGCAGCAGAGGGGGCTTACCTACAGGAAATGACGTTTCACGCGTTGCTGAGGAAACAAAAGGGACAGATTAGAGGAGCCCAAGGGGGGATGATATATCAAGGTGGGAGACCACCAGGAAGAGAGGACCACCAGGAAGAGAGGCAATGAGGTCGAGGCCTAATGTCAGGTATTCCGCATTACTTGCACCCCCTCTAAATACGCAGAGCAGAGAGAAGATGATAGAGCAAAGGAGGATAGTATGACTGTGCTTTAGATGTGGAGAAAAGTACACACCAGGGCATCAGTGTAGGAAACAATTGTGGTTGTTGGACAGAGAAGAAGAAAGGGATGAAACAAAAGAGTTGGCAGCGATAGAAGAAGAGGGCGAAAGCAATGGAGCCATTTCATTACACACTATTAAAAGAGTGGCTAACAACTTAGTTATTAAGGTAGAGGGGAAGGTGCACGATAGTTCTCTCATGGTGTCAATCGATAGTGGAAGTACTCACAGTTTCATTGATGAAACTACGGCTAAAAGGATGGGGTGGCCAACAGCTAGAACACAACCATTATCAGTCACGGTAGCTAATGGAGATAAAGTTCTCAGCAAATCAGCTTGCATGGGGTTTTGCTGGGAGATGCAAGGGGAAGAATTCCAGGCTGATCTTAGACTACTCAAATTGGGGGGCCCCCATATTGTGTTGGGGGTGGATTGGATGCGGGAAGTGAGTCCCATTAATTTTGACTTTAATAACATGGAAGTAACATTGGATAAGAAGGGGAAGAGAGTGGTTCTGCAAGGCCACATGGAGGTAGGAGGCCACATGGAGGTAGGAGCATGCAAACTAATGAGGGGGTAAGAAGTTACAACGAATGTTTAGAAAGAAATGGGCACAAGTGGCTCATCTATTTTCCATTGAGGCCAGTGATCAACGAGAGGAACAATTCCAGACAGTAAGCTCAAAATCATCGCAACAGGTACACAAACTGACCCTTTTAAATTCATTGCTGAATGAATATTAGGATCTCTTCGTAGAACCTAAGGCTTTACCTCCTAAACGTTCTTTGGACCATACCATACCTCTCATACCCCAAGCAGAGCCTGTTAACATCCGTTCTTACCGGTATCCACCTAAACTCAAATAAAAAATTGAGAAAATGGTTAGGGAAATGTTAGACCAATCCATTGTCCGGCCAAGCCATAACCCTTTCGCCTCCCTGGTCCTATTAGTAAAAAAGAAAGATGGTACTTGGCGCTTTTGTGCTGATTATAAACAACTTAATGCCATCACTATTAAGGACAAATTTCCCATTCCCATCATTGATGACCTACTTGATGAATTTAAACATGCAACCATATTTACCAAAGTAGACTTAAGGGTAGGATACCATTAAATTAGAGTCCATCCTGATGACACCTTCAAGACAACCTTCTGAACACATCATGGGCATTTTGAGTTTATTGTCATGCCATTTGGCCTCACAAATGCCCCAGCTACATTCCAAGCTCTTATGAACCAGATTTTTGAACCCCACCTCAGAAAATTTGTGTTGGTTTTTTTTGATAATATACTAGTCTACAACCCCTTTTTTGACCAACACCTTACCCACCTTAGGGCTACATTTGAGATCTTGCGATTCAATCAGCTATGTATCAAGCGGTCAAAATATGTCTTTGCATAGTCCCAAGTCGAGTATCTTGGGCACATTATCTCAGGAGCCGATGTGGAAACTGACCCCAAGAAGATTGAAGCTGTTATGGCTTGGCCCAAACCTGCAAACATCCGGGCCTTAAGGGGTTTCTCGGGGCTTACTGGTTACTGTCGGAAATTTGTGAAGAACTATGTCTCCATAAGTAAACCTTTGACAAAAATGTTAAAGAAAAATGGATTCCAATGGAACACTAAGGTAGAAGAGGCCTTTGAGCAGTTAAAAGAAGCACTGGGCAGCGTGCCTACATTGGGGCTTCTTGATTTTGATAAGCCCTTTACGTTAAAAACAGATGCAAGCAACATCGGCATAGGTGCGGTACTGACTCAAGAAGGAAGACCCTTGGCCTTTCTCAGCCAAGTTTTAGCCCCAAGACATCACGGCCTTAGCATCTACGAGAAAGAACTGATGGTAGTATTAATGGCAGTAGAGAGGTGGTGCCACTATTTGGAAGGAAGAAAGTTTGTAATCAAAACAGATCACGAGAGTTTGAAATACATTCTATAATAGAGATTGCACAACCAACTACAGAAAAACGGTATGTCTAAACTCATGGGCTTAGACTATGTGATTCAATACAGGAAAGGAAAAGAAAATGCTGCAATAGATGCTTTATCCCGCTATCATGAAGAAGGGATGGTTGCAGCTATATCTACAATGGTAACCAATTAGCTTTAAGAAATTACTGATAGCTACCACAAGGACAGATGGGCTAAGGATCTCCTAGAACAGTTAACTGTTAATGCTACCAGCAAACCAGGGTACTCACTTACCAACAGAGTGATAAGATACAAAGGGAGGATGGTGATCGGCGATTGTAAGGAATTGAAGGACAAAATAATTCATGAGTTGCATGGATCTCCCATAGGAGGGCACTCGGGTATCCAAAACACATACCACAAAGTCAGACAATTATTCTTTTGGCCGCAACTAAGGAAGTATGTGTGGGAATATGTCTTGAGTTGTGAGGTTTGTAGATGGTGCAAGCATGAAACAGTGGCTCACCCCGGCTAGCTTCAACCTCTAGAAGTTCCAGATCGCGCTTGGACTAATGTTACTATGGATTTTATTGAAGGCCTACCAAATTCGGAAGGGAAGGATTGTATTTTGGTAGTTGTAGATAGGTTCACAAAATTTAGGCACTTCATATGTCTAACCCATCCGTTCTCAGCTTAGGAAGTGGCTCGAATATACTTGGATAATGTGGTAAAATTACACGGCATTCTCAGATCAATTGTCTCTGACCGAGACAAAATATTTACCGGCCTGTTTTGGAAAGAGCTGATGAAAGGCCTCGGAACCAAACTCCTAATGTCTACAGCATACCATCCTAAAATGGATGGCCAAACTGAACGCGTTAACCAATGCCTAGAAGGTTACCTATGGTTCTTCAGTTTTGTGCAGCTCAAAGGATGGCACAAGTGGTTAGCAATGGCGTAGTGGTGGTACAATTCTAGCTTCCATAGTTCACTTAAGATGACCCCATTCGAGGCCTTTTATGGTTACAAGCTAGATTTACTTCCTGCCCTAGGAAGTCACACAATAGTAGCCATAGTTGAAGCCTACCTCCAACAGAGACAAGAAGTATTAAGAATGGTGAAAGCTGAATTGGCTAAGGCACGTAACCGGATGAAACAACAAGCTGATCGAAAGAGGAGCGAACGAGAATTTTCGATAGGGGATGAAGTCTACTTGAAGCTCAATCCGCAACATTACAAGGCATTGACTAAACAACCTATTTCAAAGTTGAATCCTAAGTTTTATGGCCCTTTCAAAATTATGGAGAAAATCAGAGCTGTGGCCTATAGCCTGGAACTACCTACCGAGACAAGAATACACCTAGTCTTCTATGTATCCTTGATGAAGAAAGCAGTGGGCAGCCAAAGCTCTACCCCGAACTTACCTCCTATAGTGGGAGAGGTACCTCCAGAGGCAGTCCCCATGGCCATTGTGGACAGACGGGTGACACACCACAATGGCGTTCCTATGATCCAAGTGTTAGTTCAATGGTCTTCTCTTCATTCCGACAACAATACTTGGGAGTACTTACCAGAACTTCTCTAGCAATTTCCCAATGTGGCAAGCTTGCTACATATTTCTTGTGGACAAGAAACATTTTAAAGGGCCGAGATTGTTACAGTAGCTGGCTGTTTAATATAAATAACAGTGTAATTGGGCTATTAGAATGTAAATAGCTGTTGAGCATAGCTGGGGAAAATGTCCTAGCATGCAGGAACGCATGAAGCGCACTTAAGCACAAGCTGTAGCCACTTGTAAGTACACATGGCCACTTGTACGTGCACATGGGCAAGGCCCAACGGCTTTTGGCGCCCAAACGAGCTTGATCAGTACATATAACTGATCAAGAGCGCCTAAAACAACATGTTGAATGAATTTGGAAATCAGTTTCCCTCCATTTCTTCTTGAATTCTTTCTAATTACCTCTCTATCTAATCTCTTTCCCTTTCTATTTCTCCCAATTACTTTTCCCATCTCGTTCTCGACTCCCTCGAGAATCGTTGTCAGATTTAAGAATCTGACACTTCCTTTCCCTTTGAACTGCTTGCTTCACCTAGAATGTTTGAATATTCTAGTGGATAAACCCAAGTTAGAAGATGAACCTTTTAAGTGAGGAACCCCCCAAAATAAAACATTTATATAAAATGTGTGCATGAAAGAAAATGCAAGTTTCTACTCTGTGATGCCACTTGTGACAATGTCGGCATCCTAGGGCTTTCTTAGCTGGTACCCTAAGCGACTATTGAAAGGTCCCTGACACTATCACCTTGGGTGTAAACGACATAGAGCAAAATAGTATGGCCGTACACGATCATGGATGCAAATGAAAAGCTAAACATAGTACATTTTCAAAACAAATTTCTCATGCAACACGAAAAAGCCTTGAAGTAGGATTTTTGTGGGTGTGGGAGAACCTCATCTTGGGGTCTCTTTGGAGAAGATCTTGCTTGCTTTTCCTAGCTTCCCAACCTCTTCTTGGTCACCTTGATGGAAGCTTATTCTTTCCTTCACTAGTCTTCTCTCATCTTTCCTTCTGTCTCTATTCTTCTTTATTTTCTCTCCTCTCTTACACTTGCTTCAACTTGCTCAAGTGGGAGATGATCCCCTAATCTCCCATTTTATAGGACTCCTTTTTTTCCCCCATTATGTAGTTGATTAACTTGAGGGGTTTTTGTTTTTTGAAACCTTTTTTCTTGTGAAATGTATATATACATGCATGAGAGAAAAGAGAAAAAGGAAGGGAATCAATGGGAAGCCATCCCTTTTGGTGCAAGGGGGGCTGCTTGATGAGCAAATTGCAACGAGCAGCTGCCACTGGTTGCTGTTTGTTTTTTTTTTTTTGTGTGGGGGGAGGGGGGCGGGGTGGGGCGGGCGGCCCTTTCCATGAATGGGACCTCCTCTTTAGCCTTTGTATTTATGTATATATTATGTATATATACATATATTTTTACATATTTATATATATCTATTTCTTTTGTTTTCTCTTATATTTATATATATTACCTTTTCTATATATATATATGTATGTATATTCACCTACCCTTTTTAATCCTTTCTTTGATCAATTAAATTACTCCCTAATTTCATGCATATATTTACATATTTATATATTCAAATTGACTTCACACATGCTCACCCAAATCTTACTGAGAATCTCAAATTATCTCTAAATTAAATTGGAATCTATTTCCTTAGGTCTCCAAATATTTTAAAAAAATTTGGGGTGTTACAAAGTTCAACATTATTTAGGAGGCATGCTCTCATTGTTCTTCATTGAAACTTTATATAGGCTGGTACTGTAACTGACAATGTTGCTAAGACAGTAAAAGAAGCGAAACGAGTTGTTAAGATTAACAAAAAGGACAAAGCTGCAGTAGTGCATGCTGGGATTGGGAAGGTAAGCTTATTTCTTTGTTTACATGGTGCTTCATTTAACAAAGGATGTGAATGTTTGTCTTGATTCTATGGAGCTCTATTTACTACCACACTTGCAAATATGCAATCATCACATGCAGGTGAGTTTCACAGAGGAGGCTTTACGTGAGAATGTTGGTGCATTTGTCAATGCTCTTTTGCTTGCAAAGCCTGCAGGGTTGAAAAAGAGTAAGTGAAATGCTTTGGTTTTTTTGCTGGCTAAGGGAGGGCTTAGACTTGTTTGGGATAGAACCCAATGCTTATATTCACTTTAAAAGTGTTGATCTGTCTAATTTGGAATGGTTTGTATGTTTTGCTTGCTTGTAATTAGGTAAGATGAGATTCATAGCAATCTTCCATTAATTTGCTTAAAAGGGTTGATGGTTATTCTGAAACTGCTGTGAATGGGTGGTCCAATTGTTCTGATCCTAAAGAAACATCCTGAATGATTGCCATTAATTGCTTGTAACTTGTATTTTTCAATTTTAATATGTATTATTCTTCATGGCCAACAGTGTTGTCTACTTTTGACAGCTCAGGCCAAAGAAGAGAGTCTCAATTTGTATTCTGTTGGAAGAATAGTTGCATAAAGATGTAAACTTCTGTATTTATTTTTTCTTGGGATAGAAATTGAGGAAACTGGAGCTAGAAACTATCTTACTTGGAGGATTGTTCCATTGGATGTGGTACACCATATGTTCTAAAATATGGTACCATTGCGGTTCACTTGTATGGATCATGTAGTAATTTTTGGTACAAACAATTAGTCATTTAATAAAGACAATCAAATTAGTCTATTTTTCCCTAAAAGTAACCATGCTAGAACACATTTTTAGGACATGATTGTGGATTTTTTACTTGTAACAACAAGAAGATATCAAGCCTTAATCCCACTAGGTCTGGTCAACTACATGGATTCTAGTTTACTAATCATCTTTATCTATGGTCATATCTTTTGTAAGGTCGTTATAATGCGTATCATGTTTAAGAGATTCTTGCAACGTTTTTTTGGTTTTCTTCCACATATTATGTTAAAAACTTTTTCTATTGCATCTACTTCCTTCATTGGATCATCTATTGGTCTTCTTATTGTATATCTAAAACCATCTTAGTCACATCTCACTCATTTTATCTCAATAAAAGCCACTTCGACCTTATGATGTATGAACTCATTTTTTTGTATGTCCTTTCTAGTATGGTCACTGATCCATTGTCAAATCATATCTCAATTTCATTTTTATTTTGTACATATTTGTTCCTTAATGGCTAACATTTCGTGCCAAAAAAGTTGTCTTTTAGCCACTTGAGTGATAAAATTTTCTTTTTAACTTTACTGGAATTTTACTGTTGCATAACACGTTGGACTCACTACTCTATTTTAACCATCTCATCTTAATTCTCCAAGTAAGATCAATTATCTCTCCATATTTTTTGACGATTTTGATCCAAGATATTTGGGCTGGTATTTTCTTGGAATGACTTGATGTTCAAGATTTAGTGAATATCCTTGGTGTAAATTGAATTTTAATTAAAAAAAAAGTCTTCTCCACATATTCTAACACATATTTTTGGATTGAGTAATCCCAATTCCGCACCCCTGATAAAGTAGGAGGGTTGTGTTAGGTAGCCGGCAATCAACATAGAAATTGTCGGATCTTTTATCATCAATTTATTTATTTATTTAAAATTTGTGTGTATGTGTTTGTTTTTCTTTTTAGATTTCAGTTCATTGTATTTGATGCAATCCTTCTTTCAAGAAAAGCTCTAAGAAATAAATAAAAAAAGCTGTAGGATCACCTTAGATCACTAAATTTACTTTTCTGAAATGCAAGCATTCTGTATTTTAGGATGAGATCAATTCATAAAATATCTAGGGCATTATGTTCTTTGGTGACAGATGGTCAACACACGCTTCCATAAAAGGAGTGTTAATTTATTGTCTTAAAGTTTGTAGCAAAAAATGTCTTGGATATAATATAGAAAGAATTTTCAAAGGCCCTTAACGCATTCATCACAGCTGTTTGTGCCAGAAGCATTGGATATTGTTTGCATATGTACCTTCTGGCTCGAAAACATATCTGATATTTCCGCGTGGATATAAGCATCTCTATTTAACCATGAACTTGTAGATCTGAATGACTTTTACTAAGCTTTCATTAATGTTTCCAGATACTTTATCTAGTAAGATTAAGGCTTGATGGTATTATTGTTATAATTATTTGATCATTTTCTTGTGAAACTGGTTCCATTTAAATGTTGCAGATCTACTGTATCTTGGCTGGCATAGGTGAGGTCAAGTCCTCGAGAGTGCCCTCTCTTTAGCTCATAAATTCTTGTTCAGCTTACTTTTCGGAGTTTAGTTTTCTTCCTTTATATTTCTTTTTGTATGGCATATAATCTTCTCTATTTACCAGCACTTATATGCAGCAGTCATCATTTGAATTTCTTCAGCTAATATTGGATCTTCTAATTTTATCAGGTGTTTTGAATTTTACAATTTCCACCTACCTTGTTAATGCAGGTTCCAAATATGCTGGTTACGTGAACTCTGTCCATTTATGTAGCACGGTGAGCTCTTAATTTGGAGTGTTTTATGATTGGAAAGAAATATAAATTTCAGCAAGAATCAGTAGTTAAATGTGGTGTAGAGATGCCCAACATATTCATATCAGAATATGGATTGCATACTTGTGTTGTTTAAAGGCAAAATGCACCATGCATATTTCTCCACCCAAAAATAGCTCCTTATGCTCAGGGGAAAAGTGGTACATGTCATAGATGTGCTATCAAGAAACTTAATAATGTGAGTAGCAAATATTCTTGGGAATGGCTATTCCCACTCCATAAATGTTAACCACACTCGATTATTATGTGATTTTATTATACAGGAATGGAGTGGGAATAACAATTTTTTGAGTTGGAATAACACCACCCTAATATTCTCTTTTGCCAATATCCTTGCTTTAAATTTTATGACCATTCCTGCTATTATAGGACTATCTTAACTCAAAACTTCAGCATCATCCCTTACCTTCTTTCTTATTTTCCAATTTTTTATAGTCACTTCCCCGAATCTGTATCATTCAAGTTGGTCTTGGGCATCTTCCGCGAGAGGTTTTTATAAGTGAACTATTATTCATTTTGATGATTTAAGCTAACAATGGGAAGCATAGTTGTCAGAGGTGCACTAAGGCACAAAGAGTGCTTAGTGCTTAGAGCCAATGGTGCAAAGTGCAAGGTGCTGCACTAGCACATTTATTTAAATGTGTATAGAATACTTATATACTATTATTTTCAAGGGAAAACTCCACATGGTACCCCTGAGGTTCTGGGTAATTTCAAAAAATACATTTGACATTTGAGAAAATACAAAGAGTACTCCAGAGGTTTAGTGTTAGTTGTAATTTCCCTCTACCATTATTTAACTACCATTGAACTTTATAAAATGACTAGAATACCATTATATTTAAATTCATTCTTCTCTTTTCTCATTCTTCTTTGTCTCTTTTCTTAAATCCTCTTTATTTCTCTCTCTTTGACGGCAATGAAAAGCAATGGCACTGAACGACGATAGCACCAAATGATTGATCATCTTCTGTTTCTCTCTCTTCTGTTTCTCTCTTTCACTCTCTATCTGGGGCTGTGGAGGTTGGTGTTGGTCATAGCAACAACAATGACCATGATGGTGGGGGCATTTGGTCACGGTGGCAGTGGCGATGATACAATAGGTATCTACCCTCCTTCTCGCTTTCTCTATCTTTTATTCAAACCCATATTTGGGTTTTGTTGTTCATCTCGAACCTATATCTAGGTTGGAGATGAATATTTTCACTCTTTCTTTCTCTTTGATTTCTTCTTCTTCTTCTTCTTCCTCTCTCTCTCTCTCTCTCTCTCTCTCTCTCTCTCTCTCTCCTCTTCAAACATAGATCTGGGTTCATTTTCATGTTGAACCCAAATCTAAGTTTGAGATGAAATGTTTGACTCTTTTTCTCTTTGATTTCTTCTTCTTTTCCCCCTCTCTCTCTCCTTCACTCCAACCAAGATTTAGGATTGTTGTTCATCTCAAACCCAAGAGATGAAGATCTAGGTTCACATGTTGATGATGGGTCTTGAACCCAAATGGGTTCCTCATTGGTGCTGGCATGGAAGTGGGTTTCGATTGGGGTATTTTTTATTTTTCAATATGAGGAGACAGGAGAGAGGAGAGAGAATGAAGAGGAAATTGGTCATTTTATCACTTTATTTAATAGTAGGGGTATTTATTGTTGTTTCTCAAATGTCGGGGTTTCTTGCAATTTTTCCAAACCTTGGGAATGTTCTTTGCAATTTATCCTATTTTCGATTTATAACTACAAAAACACAAATGCAAAATCATAAAATCATTAATGACAAATAGCAATACTATAAGAACAACTAATATTAGTTCAACTAAGTACTAGAAGTCTAGAACATAAAAAACAAGCATTTTTTTCAACTTTCAACACAAGCAGGCAAGTTCATAAAATCAAGAGCAAGTAAAATGAAATACAATTTGCAGACATAATAAATCACTAGGATGAAATCATCGTCTAAATCTCAAAATCATTTGCTAAAAATTTCACATTATACTCATTTCTCAATCTTTATGATCAAATTGTAGGTCAAAGTTTTCTTCCTCTTATTTTTCTTCATTAAACACTTCAATATTTTATTCATCAGTTTCCTTCAGATTAGCCTCTTCCTCATCTTTGAGCTGCAATCAAGCAGACCCAGATGCACTTGCAAAAGAGCATGGAATTTTTCCTTTTTACAATGAAGCAACACTTGCCTTTGATCTTGTTTGATGGATAGGCTCATTTAGTCTAGTAGCCCTTGCGACATCATCCCATGTTTGGAAGTCATTATAAAAAACAAACTAAACATTTTCATCAGAATTATCTTCTGTCCGCCCAACTAACAACTCGTTAATGTCTTTTAAAAGAATTGGATCAATAGTATCATGCCTCTTATATTGATACCTCAATGCTCAACTATACTTAACAAACACTATTCATTTAAGCGTTCATGTGCTAGTTTGTTTCTCCTTTTTCTATAAAGTTGCATGAATACAAAATGATATAATGAATAAAGTAAATTACTGAGTAAAAAATAAATAAATAAGCTGCTATTTACTAAATTAGTCAAGAGCACCAAACAGGAAGCATTACATGTCAAACTTAGAACTCTAATAGGGAACTTTTGCAAGTTTGGACTTAATGATCCATATAAACTCCACCATTTAGCTATTTATTAAATGCACTCTAAGTACTTCCTAGCTATGTATTATTTTTGCAGAAGATCAGAAAGAATTAGAAATCTAATTTAGAAATTACCCTGTGCTTTCTTTCCTTTTCCTTGTAGCCATCTCCTTTCCAAAAAGTCCTTTTGCATTCTTATACAAGCCAACTCAACAGTAATTTTACCTAGGAATTATATGCTTTTGGCCCTGGCCATTAATGCAACCATAAAAGCTATTTGTGATTTCTTGATCTTGCTCTATGTTGTGGTTTGAATAAAAGAAAAGAAGTGTCCAACTACATGTAAAGAATGATGGAGTTGGCAAGACCACCTATCATCAATTAAATCTAAAATATGTCTATGTTTCTCCTCATTCTCATTAAAGGCCTTTGCAATGGCTTCTTTAGCTTTATCCGTTGTCTCATTATGTAGCAGGTTTCTTCTCTCCATCAACCAGTCGAAGAGCATGAACAAGAGAGTTAGACTTATTGATTTCAATGATATTTTCCATATTAGCTGCCTTTTTTTCTGCTTCTTCCTTTACCTATCTACTCTTGTTCCATTCTTCTGAAGTGAGCATCTTCCCCAAGTTTCTCTTTTGAAGATCCAATGATTGAAGTGTGAGAAAGGCAGTTGCAAACCAGTAACTGCAAACTTTGTTAAATTTTCACCTCTTGTGAATTGCTTCATCATAAAAACCATAGCAGTGTTGTTATAATATAACCATTAAAAAATATTGCTCGCTTTAATGTTCAATGACTTGAAGGCAACTAGTCAAAATCAAGAGTGGACGTAGAGTCCAATACAAATATGTTTGTTTTGCATCTAACAATTTGTGTAATGCAAGTAAAAAATTTTATATATTAGCTACATGATAAATTAATTTTAAACATTCTTATGTAATTATATAATACAAAAGAAATTTAAAGATGAATCTGAACTCAATAATCTAAATCATACTTGCTGCAACATAATTTGAGGCATTATGTATTACCACTTGAATCTCATCTGTCTCTCCAATTTTCTCTACCATGTCATCAATTAAATTGAACAGTCTATCGACATTCTTCACAATATTGGAAACATCAATTGATTTAACGAACATTGATCCTTTTAGAGAGTTTACTAAAATTGTTGATAATATCTCTATTTGAAACCAAATTTCTCCACCCATCAAGAAATTGAGCAATCTATATATTGCCCAATCCTTTTCATGTGACTTGAGCAATTTTTAAGTGCGGTCAACTTCCTACTCTGATATAGAAACTTTTAGCACATGGTAACTAGGTGGTTTCATATGTGGGCCATGTTGTTCCATTGCTACAATTGCCAAAGACAAACCCTCTAATTTTGCTGCATTGACTGATATGCTGCATCATAAAACCACCATACTATTTCTCTACTAGCCCTATCTCTTAATTCCTTTTTGCATGCCCCATCAATGGTTGCTTGTTTCATCCTCCCTTCTCTCCTGTATTGCACAAGTTTATTTGAATTAGGAAAAATACAAATCTAGAGTGCCCTTTTCTTTTTCCCTTACCATAGCAACTTGGTTGTTATTTTGGGAATTTGAGGCCAATTTTTCATAAGATTGTACTTTAATCTCCTTCCCCATCATCCTCATTGATATTTATTCTTGCGTTATCTCCTCCCCTTAGTTATTTTGGGGCTTGGTTGTTATTTATGGGTGGATCCGGGATAAGGTTGAAATTATCAATTGCAAATGGGCATGGCTTCTAAGAGGTTTCTTATGGAGCACTAGTTGCTCCAAGAAGAGTAGCAGTTGTTTTTCATGGTTCAAATTTGGGACCTTAAATTTGAAGAATGTGGATGGTCTGGATTATAGAGGGTGTCTAGGGGTGCTAGATGCACCAAATAGATTGTGAGGTGTTGGTGTGGTGGGTATTCATTGACGTGTGTGTTTTTAGCCCTAGAATTAGCAAAGCCAATTGGCATTAACATTGCCCAATTTGGAGCATGACCTGGGCATGTATTTAGACGTTGAGCTCCAAATCCATGGTCAATAGTGACTTCATGCATCCTGTTAGCGTATCCTTCCTTGCCCTATGAGATAGCTTGTGTGATGGTTATTCATTAATGTGCGTGTTTTCAGCCCTAGAATTTGCAAAACCAATTGGTATTGACATTGCTCAATTTTGGGCATGACCTGTGGCTTCTGTTCACTTGAGCTCCAAATCCCTGGTTAATAGTGACTTTGTGCTTCCTCTTAGTATATCCTTCCTCACCCTATGAGGTGGATCATGTTGTTAATGTTGTCCAAATGAATCCCACTTCACAGAAAAGCAACCAGTTTTTGGGAATGGAAGATGTCTGGTCAATTTGGAACCTTTGTTGTCATGGTCAAGGGCCAAAGTTCTGTTTGGATGTGTTGTTTTCATTAGCTTGGAAATGGACCATTTTTTAAATATGGGGGAAATGATCAAAAAATAAACATCTGGAACTGTTTGTTTACAAAACTAAAATCTATATAAATGTTATATAATGTCAGTTAGATAAAAAACATGATTGACCGTGCTTTATGCTACATGAATTCTAGCTCTTCAACATCTATGCATACAAGGTAAAACGTATAATAACTCAAAGTGAAAATTCTGTCCTTGGTGAGCTTTTTGGGCAAACAATATTTTTTTAGAGGTGCAAAATTATGGCTAAGGTTCATGGTTTCCTCTATTGTATTTTCAAATCCTCTAATAGCTTGCATTTTACCAAAACAATTCTTTTACTTAAAAGAGACAAATAGAAATAATTCATGCATAGTCCTACTAGCTGTTGAAATGACTCAACATTCTTAAAAGTTTTTTAGCAGTGCCGCATTATTTATTTATTTATTTTTATAGAAACACATGAATTTTGAATTTTCCATTAATATTTTTCTCTGGTTCTCTAATAAACGCGAACATTAGCATTGCCTAAGCTTTTAATAGTTTGTTGGCCCCCGCTGTTTAATTTTATAGCTTCGTAGTACTCTTAACTCATCCTGTTGATTTCATTCGTTACATGCAGATGGGTCCTGGCTTTCCTGTTTCTATACAATCATTGTCCCTAGCTGCTGACCGCTACCACAAATTGCAACTGAACTGAAGTAAAAGGATTACAATTTTGGGTTTGAGGTCTGATTGAACTTGCCTTTTTCTGTTGAGCTTTCTCTCCGTATGGTCACAGAAGCAGGGTTTTTCCCTGTTCAACCCTTCCATGGGGTAAAAATGATATCCAATTGTTTCATGATGGTAAGGTTTACTGCAATAGGGTTGTGGCTGTGACAATTCCATATTGTCCAGGTTGCCCTCTCCCCGCCCCCAACCCCCTCGAGTCTCTGAAGATTCTGAGAAAAAAAAGAAAAGGATGTGTTTATATCCCGGGTGATAACTTGTAGTTGGATTTGAAGATCTTGCAGTGGACATCTTCATTTGTAAGGTCACTGCAGCTCCAAGAAAACTTGATTGTAGACTTGATTTTCCCTTCTTTCCCCCCCAGTAAAGAGATAAGGTGGGGTGACTAGTGCAGCTTCTGTCTTCACTTTCCTCTCTTTCCCACACTTTAATGTTTACCTGGTTTGTACTGTCTGGTGACTATTAATAAATACCCTTTATTTATCTATGTGCACTGTGTTTGGTATTTAAGATGGGATTAGTTTGGATGTAGAACTACAAATTGGGTGGTGTTTATGTTGCAAGTGGCTGTTGATTATGTTTGGATTGATTTTAAACTTCTGTTCTCTGCTATAAAAGAATTTGGGAATTCATATACGATTTTTGTATGTCACTAGCTGTCTTGTGTTTTCCCAGATTTTGCGCTGAAGGTGTGATGCAGCCAGAAGTAAAGGTTTCAAGCGAAGACTTCAGGGAAACAAAGAGGAGTGGATTCCACCAGCAATTTAGGATAAACTCATAAGTTTATTAGAAAAAAAGGGTCTCAAACAATAGAGAAGTGTTTAAATACTTCCTAGCAATCAGCAACCCTAAATGCAATTGAAAATAATCCTAAAATAGAAAAAATTAAAATAGACATCACCTGTAATTATAAAATTAAATTAATTAAAATAAAAACTAATAGAAATTAATTACAATTCTGCCGGTCATGGTTGAGCCTCAATTTCTCGTCCTTAGGGTGTTGCTTCTTTTGGTCTAATTATTCTTCTATTTGTTTCGTTAGTCGTCCTACATCAATCCCTCCCACGTCCTTAGGGTGTTGCTTCTTTTGGTCTAATTATTCTTCTATTTGTTTCGTTAGTCGTCCTACATCAATCCCTCCCACCTTGAAGAACTTGACCTCGTGTTATAGTCTGGATAGAGTGGCTTGTCGTCCTCATGGAGCTCATTCAAGTTTGTCATGTTGAAGGTTCTAGAAATTCTCATGGAGGCTAGCAAATTGAGAATGTAGGCATTGTTGTTGATCTACTACAGTACTTTGAAAGTATTGTATTTCCTAGGCTTCAACTTGTTATAGGTATTGACGAGAAATTTGTTTTTTCCTCAGAAGCACCATTGTTGAATCTTTATTCTCAAATTGCTTATTCTAACGGTGAGCATCTTCTAATACCTGATACTTTGTATTCGTCTTTTCCAACTTCTGTTTCACTTCTTCACAGACAATAATCACATCTTCAACCAAGTGCTCAGCAATTGTACTCTTGCTGTGACCTTGGGGTAGCTTGACCAAATCGATGACATGGTTGGGAACTTCAGTGTACACGATAGCAAACGATGCCCTACTTGTGGCTATGTGAACTGCACTGTTGTATGTAAACTCAACCTGAGGTAATGTATAATCTCATTGTTTTGGTTTATCTTCACATACGCTCTGAATCATATTTCTCGGAGTGCGGTTAGTGACCTCAATTTGACCATTTGTTTGCAGATGAACAGTGCTCTTTCTGTTTAACTTTGTCCTAAACAACTTCCACAATGTAATCCAAACTTGTCATAGAAATTTTGTGTCACGATCTGAAGTAATTGATTTGGGAACTCCATGCAATCATACAACCTCCTTGAAAAATTGCTTGCTAATATTTGATATATCAGAGGTTTTTTGATAAGCGATGAAGTAGGCCATTTTGGAAAACCTATCAATCAGCACAAAAATTGAATATGCTCCCTTTTGAGTCCATGGTAATCCCAATGCAAAATCCATGGCAAAATCTTGCCAAATGCCGTCAAGAACAGGAAGTGGCATATACAACCTAGTATTATGGACTTAACCCTTCGCCACATAACAAGTGTAATACTTTCAGACTATGGTGCCAACATCCTACTTCAGTTGGGGCCAATAATATCTCTCTTCCATATTGGCTATGATTTTGTCACATCCCAAATGTTCGCTCAAACCTCCACTATGCAAATCTTGAATCAACTTATCACACAAGGATGAGGTAAAAATACAAAGCTGATTACCCTTGAACAAATAGCCATCATTGACATGAAAATTTGCCATTCGTTAGCGATTCACACACTTGTCCCAAATCTGCCCAAAATCATCATCATCCTTATACAACTCTTTCACACACTTAAACCCAACAATTTTTTGGTAAAGTGTGATCAACAAAGAGGCTCTTCGACTGAGGGCATTAGTAACTCGATTCGAACTCTCGGATTTGTGCTTGATCACAAAAGGAATTTTTTGTAAGAAGGTTACCCATTGAGCATGCATCTTATTGACATGTTTCTAGTTGTTAATAAACTTTAGGGCTTGGTGATCAGTGAATAATACAAATTCCTTCTGCATAAGGTAGTGTTCCCATTGCTGCAAAGCTCTCACGATTGCCTAGAATTCTTGGTTGTATGTACTCCATTTTTTCTTGGCATTGCTCAATTTTTTAGAAAAGAAAGCCATGGCTCTCTTGTCTTAGGAGACTACCGCCCCAACACGCACGCCACTAGCATCACATTCAACCTCGAATACTTTGTCAAAACTTGGCAAGGCTAGTACTAGAGCAGTGCACAATTTCTCTTTAATGAGGGCGAAGCTTTTATCTTGTTCTTTTCCTCAGCTGAATTGTCCTTTCTTCAAACACTTAGTAAATGGAGCCACGATGGTGCTGAAATGTTGAACGAATCGTCTATAAAAAGTGGCTAAACCATGGAAACTTCTCGCATCTGACACGAACTTTGGAGTTGGCCAATCTGGGATTGCCTTTGTCTTCTCCTTATCCACCTGTATACCATTCTCACCAATCACATAACCTAAGAAGAGGAGTTCATTGGTGCAGAATGTACACTTCTTCGGGTTGATGTAAAGTTGATTTTCTTTTAGCATGTCTAGGACTTGGCTTAAATGATTTAGATGTTCCTCTTTGGTCTTACTATAGATGAGAATATCGTCGAAATACACAACAACAAAAGAGCCAATGAAAGGTTTAAGTACTTGATTCATTAATCTCATGAAGGTTCTTGGAGTATTGATCAATCCGAAATGCATTACCAACCATTCGTAGAGTCTATCATTGCTCTTGAATGCAGTTTTTCACTTGTCATGAAGCTTGATTCAAATCTGGTGGTAGGTGCTACAAAGATCTATCTTTGAAAACATATAGGACCCCTCAAGTACATCCAACATGTCTTCCAATCGGGGAATAGGAAACTTATAATTCACAATTATTTTATTAATAGCGTGACTATCCACACACTTGCTAGGTCCCTCATTTCTTAGGTACTAACGGAGCATGAATAACACATGGACTCATGCTTTCTTTGATGAATCCTTTCCTCAACAAGTCTTCAATTTGTTCTCTCAAAATTTCATTCTCTTTTGAACCCATTTTTTAGTAAGGCAAATTTAGATGGCTTGCTCTTGGTATTAGATCAATCTGGTGTTGAATATCTCACATGGGAGACAATTTGTTTGGTAGCTCGTATGAAATCAAAATCTAAAAATCTTTTAGTATTTTCTACGCTTCAATCGGAATCGTTTCTCCTTCATTAATGGTCACCATAAGCCCTTTAACCACTACTGAATAGATGCAATTAGAGTGTCTTGCAGAATGCACTATCTCTCGCTTATTGCTTATAAGAATAAGGAAATTTTTTGATCGCTATTTGTTCAAATTACTGGTCTATTTGGAAGGAGTCATGACGATCTTGTGATTGTCCCATGTAAATATCACCACATTATCATGTCCCCTAAAAGTAGTCAACATCAATCTGCCAAGGGTGACCCAAAAGAATATAGCAAGCATCCATATCAATGACATCACATACCACTTCATCCCATTAATGTTTGTCAATGGAGAGTGGTACCTTACAAGTCTCAGTAACCTGAACAGAAGGTCCCATCTTCACCCAACCAAGGGAATACGAACTGGGATGGTTCTCAAGTCGTAGTTGCAACAAACTTACCAATTTCTTGGATACAAAATTATCACAGCTTCTATTATCCACAATCACTTCGCACACTTTATTCTTAATAGAACAAAGTGATTGGAATATGTTATCTCTTTGTCCTTCTTCTTTTGGTGATAAGAGGATTCCCCGCAACACCAAATCTAGCATTTCTAGTCCTTTCTCAACAACAAACTCGACTCCTTCATATTCACCTTCATCCGCCACCTCTTTTTCCACCTCTATAAGTCCTCACGTTCCACCAAATTAGCTTGTCTTCGTTCTAGCCAGTTGTTGGAGTGGTGCCCAAATTTTTGGCACCTGTAGTAAATATTTATTGTAGGTCTGACATACGGATTATCCCTTTGAAATGGAGCTTGGCCTTGCCTCTGTTAGGAATCCTGTTGCTGCCTCATTCTTGATAGAGTTGTAACCTAAGAGCTAATCATAAGAGTTGTGAGTTAGCTGCATTTCTAATTAATCTTGGACATATTTTGATTGATATCAATATTTCTCTTTTAATATGTAACAATACGTTCATCTTTATATTTTACTATTTAAGAGTAGGATTCTATAAATTGTCATTTGCCATCTTCATAGTGAACCTATAAGGTTACACACAAATAAAAAGGAGTTTCATGAAATTTCAGTGGGATTGAAAAATGTTTTTAGGGTCTGAAAGAATTCATGGATTTTTGGGGCGAGATAGCACTTGTGAAAAAGTCCACGAGATGTTAACAAAATGAGCAAAAATGAAAAAGGGGCAAAAAACAGCAGTGAGCCAAGCATGGCACGACCCAAGGCCTAAGTGGGCGCTACCCAGCTCGCGTGAGCTAGGCATGGCCCAACCTGCACGCGCCAAGCACGACTTTGTGCGACCAACCCAGAAATGGGCTGGGTCGTGGCCTAACATGTCTAAAACATGCTGTAACTTTCTTAAATCCCCAGTTTAACTAGGGTAATTTATGTGGCTCTCATTTTTGCTTCACCCTTTTTGCTTTCTAGAGAGAGAAAGTTGGTTTTTGAGAAAAATCAAGATAATTTCCAAAGTGTTGGATTACATCTTGCATGGTTGATGTAAGGAGATTGAAGGGGCATGCTTATGGATATCGATTAAAGCTTCTCTTTGGTGTGGATCACTTATAGAGGGTCGGTAGCATCTCGTGGCACAAATATTTATCCATTCTACATCGGACAACCAAAATGTTTGGTTTTCGTTATATGTTTTATATTTTTGAAGAGATTATATATTTGCAAACTAGATCCGTTCATTTTTGGTTTCAAGATTAGCCAAAGAGTTTGGTATAGAAGTGTTGGATCTAAGAAACCAGCCTTATTTTGGGAATTGGATGAATTGGCAACGACTTTTCCTTTGTCAACAACGCTTGTCGGTGGCTGTTCAATAGGAGGAAAAACCCTCCGATAGTTGGGGGTTGGCCTGTCAGCTCCAATTATCTCAGCCTTCAGCGCCGTGTTAATGGCTTCCTATAAAGTCCAAATATTCTGTAATCCAATTTTATCATGTAGAGTGATTTTTAGTCCATTAATATACTTAACTACTTTTTGATTTTCAGATTCAGTCAGATTATTATGCTCAACCAGGCTCTTGAATTCATTAATGTAGTCTGATACTGACTAGTTGCCTTGCATGCATCCCAAATACATAGTCAGCGGGTAAAAATCGGTCCATCAAAAGCTGTTTCATCTTTCTCCAGGTTTGAACTCTACTCTCTCCTTGTCTCTAGTGAGTTTTCTATAACTGATCCCACCATACTACAGCTGTCGATTTCAAATGAAAAATCACCATCTTAATGACTTTCTCCTCTGAAACCTCCATGATCTCCACAAACTGTTCCACTTCCATCATCCAATCTAGGAACTCTTCAATCCTCAAGTTTCTTGAGGAAGGAAGGATATCTTCCTTAATCCTATAATTGTTGAAAGCATTTTGATTTTAACTATTACGACATGTAGGCAGATCCTCGAAATCTTCTTCGAAATCCGACTCGCTATCATCTACTACATGTCTCTTGTTAATCCCTTGCTGCCCCTCAACATGGGTGCCCATCTCAAGATGGTTCATTTGGTTATATTGTGGATGGTTACCATCGAGGGCTTGAGAAGGGTTATCAACGTTGTTTCCTTTGCTATTTCTGACGACCTGTAGCAATAATTGACAAATCTCTTCGAGTTGTGTGGATAGATTGTCAATTCGTTGGTTTTGGGCATCAAGTTTGGCCCTCATGGCAGTGACTTCATCGCCCATGGTAGATTCAATGGAAGAGGATAGCAGTCAACGATACGGAGACGGAGAAATTGTGCTCTGATACCACTTGACGCAGCCAGAAGTAAAGGTTTCAAGTGAAGACCCTAGGGAAACACAAAAAATTGGATTCTACCAGCAACTTAGGGTAAATTCACAAGCTTATTGAAAAAAAAAAATTGTATCTCAAACAAGAGAGAAATGTTTAAATACTTGCTAGGAATCAGCAACCCTAAACACAATTGAAAAAAATCTTAAAACAGAAAAAGATTAAAATAAACATCAACTGTAATTATAAAATTAAATCAATTAAAATAGAAACTAATGAAAGCTAATGACGATTCTACCCCTCATGGTCGGGCCTCCTTTCCGTCCCTAGTGTGTTGCTTGTTTTATTTGTTTTGTTAATCATCCTACATCAAGGTGATATAAAATTAAGATGTTCACACTTGGGGTTGATCTTGGATTTCAGTTGAGAAAGGGAATGGGGGAGGAGAAAAAAAAAAAAAAAACTATTTCTTTGTTTATTTGAGTTAGGAAAATGAAGAAATAAAAAACAAGTATGTGGGCATTTTGCATAAAAATCATTTTATATATACAGTTGGCTGGATGGATGGATGGAGGACTCGGTTATTTTCATCATATATCTCTTCCTTATAAATTAAATAAAAGAAAGTAGATTAACCAATGCTCAGAATTCTTTTCTTTTGGGGTATGTACCAAAATTGAATTTGGATACTGATGTGGAGAGAAAAAGTCAAGGGTTCAGTTGGATTAAGATGAAATTAAGGTCCAATAAAGATATAATTTTATGAAATTATAAAATATAAAAAATATTATTTGTATAAATACTTGAATTATTGAGAGAATGACCAAAAATGCCAAATGATAGAAATGTCTTTACTTAATTTGTTGCTGTCACCTCTAAATAAAATTCGAGCGGACTTCATGAAATAAATCCGATTAGGATTCATCCGAGTTTGATTAAGTTTTATGAAATTTGGACTACTCCCGTTCACAATACTTTAGTAATTGATGATAAAATTTAATTTAATTATTAAAATTATTATTTTACCGATATATGTAATACGGTAGTTATAATATAAAAATAAGTTAGCCCGTTTAGTGTTAGTAGATAGATTTTATTTCAATTGTTTTCCATGCAAGCAGCTGGGAATTGGGATTGGGAGGCAGTGAGTGATTGGATGGGATTGTGGGAGGTTTGTCTGTTGGCCATTGGGGGCAGGACTGGCTCAAGGGTTGGGCCTAGCTCATCATTATTTTAGGAGTTTCTAATTTTTTAATAAAAAATAAAAAATTAAAATTTTTTAATTTTATTTTAATAATAAAATTAAAATAATTATTTGTTAGTTTAAAGGGTTGAGAGTCTAATCACATACCTCACGAGCCTACCTTTTAAGCCGGCCCTGTTTGGGGGTCATCTCCCTCCCAAGTTGATCTTTCTTTTGCTGCATCCCTGTCTCATCTTATTTTGTGATTTTGACTTTTAAGTAATAATAATAATAATAATAATAATAATAATGTTATGATTTTAATACAATTATTATTTTTTATTAATTGAAACAATGTATTATTTCAAGACATAATTGTATTAGTAATATAAATATATTAGTCAGAATTAATAATGATATTATTTTAAAATCAATTTTTTATTTTAATAATATACTATTATATATGACGTCATAAAAACATTTCGATGCATTAGCTTTCTCAAAGTCGGTGGACTTCGAGTCAACACAAATCATTGTAATCACTCTACACTTACCAATTACTTTATTCCGGAACTACTCATGGTTTCAGCCCCGACAATGTCTTGGCTTCTAGAAGGAATAAGTGAGCTTTTTAATTTATTAAAAAAAAAAGAAAATATATATATGTGTGTGGGGTAGCTTTCCAACCAATTTTTTTTCATTTTCATTTCATTGTCCTTAGTCTTTAATTGTCATTTTTACGCACATATATGTAAAATGCATCACTAAGTATATGTACCAGTTTAGTTTTTGATAACTGTTAAGAAAGTGAAATTTTGTATATCTTTGTTTAATGAGGTGAACTAATCTTTTGTTAGTTTGGAGAGCGTAAAAAAGTTATTTTGATCAACGAGAATGTAAAAACGGTTGTATGCATGAAAAATGATGAGAGAGTTGTTAGAAAATAAAAAAAAAAGAAGAGAAAAGAAAGAGAAGAGAGACGAAAATCTCACAACATCAATGAAAATTATGTGCACTGATTAAGGTGAGTGCACAAAATCGCACTTACTAAGTGACAAATGCAAATAATTACCATCATTGCTTTATTTTGTATTCAAACTATAGTTTACTATCTTATTGTAATAAGAAATAATATTAAATTATGATAAAAGTAACACTTTGACAAAGTACCTTGGTTTTGGAGACAGCTAGCGAAGGACTTAGCTGGGGCAGTAGTTAGAAGTTTTGACATTTAGGGCAAAAAGTGATCCCACCTACCACCCTTTACCCATATAAATAATTAAATTAAAAATAATAAATTGCACCAAGGCCATTGTAGTTTAAACTATTTGTAAAGAGATTTCTTGTTACCTAAAAATATTACCTCATTGGGTCCTTAGAATTTTATTTTAAATTTCATCTCGTAGATGTGACCATTATTGTAACACAGTTACAAACCCCTTGTGAGGTATTGCATTTCCTTATTCAAATTCGACATTTTAAAAAAACCCATTTAAATTACTAATTTAATAATAAAAGTGTTTGTGTGAAAAAAGAAAATTATCAAAACTTTAAAAATATATTTTCAAATTACAATTTTTTTTCACAAATAGTGTAAACTAAGAGAACTTTAAGTGCAAGTATAATTACTCGATTATAAAAAAATAAAAAAAAAATATTAAAGAGAAGACTTATCCCTCTTAACTATACTTTACCAAACCATATCTACATTTATATCGTTATCATGGCGACCAATGACACATGCATGTATCTACTCCTACGTTAATTAAATCTATATAATTAGAGTGGAGTTTGTCAAACATAATTTGCTCAGAAGCTACGTATATCCATATATATATATATATGTAAAATAAAGTCAAATTCTCCATTGACAAATTCTCTGTCTGTCTCAGTCTCTGTCTCTGTCACTCTCTCTATTCGTGCTCTTTCTTTAGTTTGTTTGTTTGTTTTTTTTTTTTTTAAATAGAAAGATACATATATATATATATAGACAGGAGGAATTAAGCAATATCTGGAGGGGCAAAGTCTACAGCCAAAAATAACAAGAACAAAAATGGATATTGTGATTGGCTGCGTCTACTTAATTTCACTAAATGGACATGGACTAGAATTTTTCCATTAAGAGTAAATATTGTGTTTTCAAAATTACAATGAAATTTACTTTTATCTCATAGCCAGTGGGATGCAAATCATGGAGGCCACATCCACCACCACCACCACCACCAGTGAAGTGATCCCAAGAATCAATTAAATAGTAATTATACTAATCATGGAGATTCCTTTCGTCTCCGGTCAATCTCAAATGTTTATAAAAAAAAAAAAACAAAAATTGTTCATTTTAATTACCCTTACATCAGTTATAATACTTAATTAGGAATCAATATATATAGGGGCAAACACACATTTTGTTAACTTGAAATCTGAATTTGGCCTCTAGTTTTCAAAATAAAATCACTATCCTAAATTAATTGGAGATGGATATTCAACAACCTAGCTAGAAGAAATATATATATATATATATATATATATATAGGTAAGCGGGATGGCTAAGATTTTATATTATGTTAATAAAAAATTTTAAATTCGAACAATTATTAAAAAATGAAATAAAAATTAGTCAAATTTAGAATGATTGATTTACTTTTAATCATTAAAGGTAAGAGCGACATGCGCCAGTGCTACTTTAGAAGTGGAAGACCATCCTGTTCCTGAGCTGAGGTAAACCCTTTAGGATAAAGCCAGACCTCCAAATTAACACCGCGTGGTAGCAGCCAAGTTTGAATCTCTTTCTCCGCCTGCCTGTCACCACATCATCTCTCTCTGTCTCTCTCTCTCTCTGCATGGACCAACTAAATATTGCTCTATAAATAGAAGTCCCCATGCAAACCAAAACTCTCACCCAGAAGAGAAGACCAGTACTAGTAATCAATCATTTAATTAAGCTCATATATATGGCCATGGCGTCCATTAATACTATTGCCGACTTCTTGGCCACACTGTCCTTGGTTTCTCTACTAGCCTGCAGCCACGGTAGCGCCCAGCTTTCGCCAACTTTCTATTCCAGCACGTGCCCTAATCTCCAGACCCTCGTGCGAGACGCCATGCGCCAAGCTGTTAACAAGGAGGCTCGAATGGCCGCCTCCATCCTTCGCCTCTTCTTCCACGATTGCTTCGTCCAGGTGTCCACAGAACGATCTTCATCCATCTAATTAATAAGTTCCATATATATATATATATTTGATTTAGTTTCTGTTAATTCTTTTTCGCTGATTGCAAGTAGTGTGTGTGTGTGTGTGTACGTATCTGATTACGACGAGTGTGTAAATGCATGCATGCATGCTTATTCTTCAGGGCTGCGATGCGTCGATTCTGCTGGACGACACGGCGACTTTCACTGGCGAGAAGAACGCTAACCCGAACAGGAACTCGGCGAGAGGGTTTGAAGTGATCGACACCATTAAAACTCGGGTGGAAGCTGCCTGCAATAATACCGTGTCTTGCGCAGATATCCTTGCTCTCGCTGCTCGAGATGGGATTGTGTTGGTGGGCACAGTACTCTTCACACACAACTTTAAATTTAAAAATAATTAAAGAAAAAACACTCATGCCAGAGGTTTGGCCAGCCTACAACTAATGGGTATATATCCATAGTAAATCTACTGGGGGTAAATTTTATTTTATTTTTTTAATTTAATATCACAACACACTTTATATTTCATTGTTTTTAGTTCTACATCATATATTTAAGTAATTAACTAAGAAAATTTTGTGCTATAACATATATATCCCAACTAACTAATTGTCAAACTCATTAAATTAAGATGGATAAAGTCTCTTTTACAAGTATATTCAATGTATATTAATTAGTTATTTGGATAATAATTTAAACTTCTAATCTTTAATCAAAGATCAATATGAAGATCTGATGAGTTTATCTTGACTCAAATTTTTTTTTAAACTTTTATTTTCATATAGAACTATTGCATAAACATAATCTATTAAGCTAATTTTTAATGTCCTCTTTGGAAAATTTCATCAAAATTACCCCCATTTATATATTCCTGGTTACTTTTTTTTTTTTTTATGATTCTAAACATTTTAAAATGTCATATAATGAGTCACCATTTTCTTCTTCTTTTTCTTTTTTTTTTTTCTTTTAGTTACCCATGACCTTTTGTTTTTACTATTCTTTTTTCAGATTGACCCATATATTATATATTTAGGAGGGACAATTTTGAAAAAGTTTTACAAATATCACGTTCTATATGCAATTTTTTGCAAACTTTAGATGGGTCATTTTTGAAAAAGGTTCACAAATATCATGTCCCACGTGGCAATTTTACAAACTCGAGAGGGAGCAATTGGGTCAACATATTATTAATTGTTAGTTAGCCAACTTATTATTGATCATGAAAAATGATGCATTGTGTCTAATGAATGAATGAATTAATTGGTGGCAGCTGGGAGGGGCAACATGGACAGTGCCACTAGGCAGAAGAGACGCAAGAACCGCCAGCCAAAGCGCAGCCAACGCCCAAATCCCTTCCCCATTTGCCAGCCTCTCAACCCTAATCTCAATGTTCTCCGCCAAAGGCCTCTCCGCCCGGGACATGACGGCGCTCTCCGGCGGCCACACCATCGGCCAAGCTCGCTGCTCCACCTTCCGAACCCGAATATACAACGAAACCAACATCGATCCTAACTTTGCAGCCACCCGGCGGGCCAACTGCCCGGCCTCCGGCGGCGACACCAACTTGGGCCCGCTCGACATCCAAACCCCGGCCCGGTTCGGCAACGACTACTTCCAAGACCTGGTGGCTCGGCGGGGGTTGCTCCACTCGGACCAAGAGCTCTTCAACGGCGGATCACAAGATGCGCTTGTGAGGACTTACAGTGGGAATAATGCAGCTTTTTCCAGTGATTTTGCAGCTGCGATGGTGAGAATGGGCAACATCAATCCCCTTACGGGAACTAAGGGAGAGATTAGGAAGAACTGTAGGGTGGTCAATTAACTGGTTTAATTTGGCTAAGGCTTTAGAGAACTCGGAGAGTTCTTATGGGATTGTAACAAGCTTTTTTCTTTGTTTTTGTAATTTTATTTTCTACGTAAGGTTCTTGGGTTGACTTTTTTTTTTTTACTAATTTTTGTTTTTGTTTGTATATCTTCTGTTCTTTTGTTAACCTTATTTATTTATTTTCGACATAAATAGAGAGAACCTATCTATCTATCTATATATATATATATATATATTATAACAAAACAGCCGTCAAATTTTTTTTCCGCCCATTTTCATTTTCTATTTCGATATTTTATTATATTTTATTTATTTTTTTACTTAGCCAAAATAAAATTTTTATAGATCATTAATTAAATCGAGGTTTGTGAAAAATATGTAGTTCTTGAAACCTGTAGATGGTTTTTTTCATAATTGAATAGTATTTAGAGAATGTGTAAGCATGTTGGTATATGAAGAGGCAAGATCTAATTCATATTATTAATTTTTAAATATTAACATAAAATTTTAATTAAAATAAATTATAGAAATATGATTTTTTTTTAAATCGAGAAAAATCTTGAGATATCAGTTAATACCGCAAAATATGGTTTACCAAGTAAAGTTTTTTAAAAAATAAATTTAATTTTTTATTTTATTTCCCATAATTTACCTCTCATTCTCTTTCAATAAAGCCACTACTAAACACTCTAAAACCCTTAATAAATTTCAAAACCATGCAAAAAAAGTACAAATCTTATATGTATTTATGTTATTACTTAATTTTGAAAAATAATTAGTTTGTAGGTTATGTTAAATTAGTTATTTAGGCAAAATTGAATTATTTTAAATAAGTTGTTTAATTTATTTTGACAAAATTAATATTTTGTATAGGCTATTTATATTTATCATATGTTGTCATATTTTTTTAAAAATTTTTATTATATTTTTATTATTTATTATATATTTTCATATTATTTATTATTTTGTATAAGCTATTTATATTTATCATATATTAAATTAGTTATTAGTTTGTGAAAAATATGTAGTTCTTGAAACCTATAAATTGTAGATGAAATTTATGGTTGTAAAATTATTAATTTTAAATAAATTCATGATGAGGAAAAGAACCTCGGGTCCCAAAATTACGCCAACGCACAGGACAAACAGCCAAGATGCTAAGGGGACACGTGTTGCTCTTATGCAGAATTAGGCATATGACTATTTCCTAGAGGACTAAAAGAATGCGTGGCAGAAGATCATCGCCATGATAGGTGGCGGAGCACGCGGTGGAGAAAGCCCGAGATCCTCGGGCTCGATTACTTTGCCGAGGGCTGCGGAGATAGGGTCTATCCCGAAGATCTCGGAAGAGGACGCCACTATAGAATCCTTATCAGGAAAAACCCGAAGATCCCGGGGAGATCCTGATCTAGAGGAAGGGATAAAAGGAAGCACCCGAGGTAAGTAAAGTTTCTTCTGGTTCATTACGAGATAGGGCTAGAGAGTAAAGGGGAACTGACTTGACCATCGGAGATCGACCGGGGGAGAAAGTCCCCGTCTCCATTGCAGGTACCCCGAAGGAGGCAGAAAAGGAGCATTCGACCACCTCTTCTCTAATCTCATCATCAATTGGCGCCCACCGTGGGGTCGAGGCAATTTTTCTTTTCTGTCTCCCAGACGCAGCAGGTGGTGGGGATTTTTCGATAATCTTTTCTTCGTTTGGAATGGCAACCAGAAGACAACAATCTCGGGCAGTGGGGGGCAACCCTATCCCAGAGCCCAGTCACCAGAACCCACCTAGAAGTCCGGTGGGGAGGGACCGAAGCCCAGAAGGCCCTCCGCCACCTCCTGATCGGATAGCGCTCCTAGAAGGCCAGGTGTAACGGTTAACAGAATTACTCACGAGCTTCTTGGACCGGCAACAACACGTTCAGCAGTCTCAGACAGAGGGAAGGCAGGAACCCCCGCGGGAGGAGGAGTCCTCTTTGCCGGAGGCGAATCCGCGGAGGCCCGAGCGAGAGGATGGCCAAGGTGAGGCGGCGGAATTTTTGGACTTATCGTTCCTGCAGTAGCGACAGGAAGAAAGGCTACGACAGCTCGAGGAGGAGATTGCCGCCCTGAAGCCCAAGGCTGGGGAAGGGCAAGGAGCAATGACGGCTCAGCCTCTTAGCCCAGAGATCATGGCAGCTATACCACCGGAGCGTCTCCGTATTTCGGCCATTAAGCCTTATGCTGGGATCTCCGATCCGATGGATCATCTTGACCTCTTCACCTCGCACATGATGGTACAAGACGTTTCGGACGCAATGTGGTGTAGAGTCTTCTTAGCCACCCTAGAGGGGCACGCACGGGCTTGGTATTCAAATTTGGCTCATCATTCCATTGTGAGTTTTGCGCAGCTTCGAGGCAGTTTTTTGGCGCACTTTGCTCCCCTTAGGAGGCATCGAAGGTCTACTATGGCCCTGGTAAGTATGAAGCAGAACCAGGGAGAGCCCTTGAAAGACTTCGTTTCGCGCTTCAATATGGAGGCCTTAAGTATAGAGAATTTTGACCACAATGTGGCTATGGTGGCATTCCAGAATGCCTTACGGCCTGGTCCTTTTGCACAGTCATTAGCCAAGACGCCCCCGATCACATTCACGGATATACTGGGCCGGGCTACAAAGTACATAAACGCCGAGGAAGTCATGCAAGCTAAAAGGGCGGAATACGTGGAGAAAAAAGATAAGAAGAAGCCTCCCGAGGAAAGGAAAGGAGAGGACCGAAGAGAGAAACCCCGTCCTCGGTGGGAGTCGGGTGGGTATACCCCCCTGAATGCCCCGAGGGCAGAAATCCTTGCCACTATTGAAGGAAAAGATTATCTGAAGAAGCCGAGGCCAATGAAGGCTTCGTCTGACAAAAGGAACCGGAATAAATATTGCCGCTTCCACCGAGATCATGGCCATGATACCGAGGAATGTCACCAACTAAAGGAGGAGATCCAGGAGCTTATCAATCGAGGTTTCTTGAGGAGTTATGTAGCAAAGGAAGGCAACTCTCGGAGAAGCAAAGATCAACGATCGCGATCATGGAGCCCCCCTAAAAGGGACCGCGCAGACGACCGGGATCGAGCCCAGCGGGAGAGATTGCACCGGGGAAGAGAGGATCATCCTCAGCCTCCAGTATTTCATACGCTGGCAGCAGGAGAGGTCCCAGTCATGAAGGAGGAAGGGGGTGGCCCTACGCAGCTAAAGAGGTCACGTAATGTGGAGCCAATCTTTTTCTCTGATAACGACCTCCCGGGATACTCGAATCGGAATGATCCCTTGGTGATAACAGCCGAACTTGGGAAGTGGGAGCTTCGGAGGATTCTCGTGGATCCGGGGAGCTCTTCGAAAATCTTATATCGACAGGCTTTCCTCGGCATGGGATATGAGATGGCACAATTAAAACCAGCAAGAGTCCCTTTGGTGGGATTTGATGGGGAGGCTGTATATTCAGAAGGGATCGTCCAGCTCCCACTGACGGTAGGGAGAGGCTCTCGAACTTCTCGAGTAGTACTAGATATCCTGGTGGCGGATGTACCCTCGGCATACAACATGATTCTTGGTAGGTCTGGCCTTAATGCCCTTCAGGCCATTCCGAGCACATATCATATGATGCTGAAGTTCCCCACTGATAGGGGGATGGGAGAAGTACGAGGAGATTTGTGCTCTGCTCGTGAATGTTATATGGCCTCTATAGGCATAGAAAGGGACAAGGGGGCAGGTTTGCAAAGTGACGTTCCAAGCCCCAAAGTAGACCCCCCGAAGGAGGTCAGCTTCCTGTTAGAAGGACCTGAAGATCCAAAAACAGCAGAGCCGGTGGACAAGTTGGAGGAGATACCTTTAAAGGCAGACCGCCCAGATCGTTGTGTAAAGGTAAGCGTAGAGTTGAAAGATCCACTCAGAAGTCAGATAGTGGCGCTCCTTAGGCAATACGCGGATGTTTTCGCATGGACTGCTCAAGACATGCCAGGAGTGGATCCAGCAGTCATGACACATAGGCTGGGGATCCGGCCAGGTTTCCAGTCGGTCAAGCAGAAGAAGCGTAGTTTTACCCCGGAAAGAGCCCGGGCGATCAAAGAGGAAGTTGCAAAGTTGATCGAAGCTGGATATATTTGGGAGATGGATTATCCAGATTGGTTAGCAAATGTTGTGTTGGTCCCTAAAGGGGAAGGCAAGTGGAGACTTTGCATTGATTTTACCGACCTTAATAAGGCTTGCCCGAAGGATAGCTACCCACTCCCGAGGATCGACGCCCTAATTGACGGGACGACTGGTTGTTCACTCATGAGTTTTTTGGACGCCTTCCAGGGATACCACCAGATTCCATTACACCCGGAAGACAAGGAGAAGACTACATTCATCACCAGTCAGGCGACCTATTGCTACACTGTAATGCCCTTTGGGCTAAAAAATGCAGGTGCCACTTATCAGCGCTTGGTGAATAAGCTTTTTCAACATCAGCTCGGGAGGAATATGGAAGCATACGTTGACGACATGTTGGTAAAAAGCCTGGAGGCAGGAAGTCACCCGGAGGATCTGGAGGAATGCTTCAAAACCCTTCGTAAGTTCCACGTAAAGCTTAATCCTGTCAAATGTGCATTTGGCGTTTCTGCAGGAAAATTCTTAGGCTACATAGTACATCACCAAGGGATTGAAGTGAATCCAACGAAGATCAAAGCTATCATGGATATGCCCGCACCGAGGAATGTGAAAGAGGTACAGAGCCTCACAGGCAGAATGACTGCCCTAGGCAGGTTTCTATCTCGCCTGGCAGAAAAAGGCATTCCTTTTTACAAGGTCCTATCAAAGACAAACAACTTCGAGTGGAATTCTGAGTGCCAAAGAGCTTTCGAAAGGCTGAAGGAGCACCTGGCTACGCCCCCAGTTCTTACTAAACCAAAGCCAGGAGAGCCCTTATATATATATTTGGCAATAGCCGAGGAGGCCGTAAGTTCGGTACTGATACGAGAAGAAGACAAGACCCAGAGGCCTGTCTATTATGCAAGCAAACGGCTCACAGGAGTCGAAGTTCGATATCCCCCTATGAAAAAATTGGCCTTCGCCCTAATAATATCAGCCAGGAAACTCCGACCTTACTTTCAAGCTCATACGATTATTGTGCTTACTAATCAGCCTTTGCGACAGGTCCTTAGCAAACCAGAACTTTCGGGGCGAATGTTGAAATGGGCGGTAGAGCTCACCGCCTTCGACATTGAGTATAGGCCGCGGCCAGCTATTAAAGCTCAGTCGTTGGCGGACTTCATCGCTGAAGGAATTGGGGCTCCCGAAGGTCCGAAGGAAGATCGGAGGCCATGGATGGTAGCAGTAGATGGAAGCTCGACCTCGGGAGGTGGAGGGGCAGGATTGATGATTAAGAGTCCCGAAGGGCAGATATGGCTTTATGCTTTACACTTCGAATTCCGAGCATCCAACAACGAAGCAGAATACGAAGCCTTGCTGGCAAGATTGAGATTAGCCGAACAACTGGGAGCTCAGTGCGTTGAGGTATGCTCGGACTCTAACCTGGTGGTACAACAGGTGAACGGAGAGTATGAAGCTCGAGAAGAACATATGGCGAAGTATTTGACCATGGTCAGAGAGTTGATGACCCGTTTTCGCCACGTGAAAGTGGAGTATGTCCCTCGGGCAATGAACACGGAGGCGGACTTGCTGTCCCTAATCGCCTCTTCCTCTTTCCCTATAAGTTCTCGGGAAATTCGGATTGAGTCCCTTCCGCAAAAAAGTATCGAAGAAGTTGATGATCAGTTATGCGTGGAGGACGAGCCCAGCTGGATGGATCCGCTGCTGACATATTTGAAAGAAGAAAAACTTCCCGAGGGAGATTTGGAAGCTCGGGAGATCAGGCGTAAAGCCCGAAGCTTCGTATTAGTTGGGGGAGAATTATACAGAAGGTCCTTTTCGCAACCACTGCTTAAATGCGTTCGACCTCGCGAAGCAGATTATATCCTGCATGAGATACATGAAGGTATATGTGGAGGTCATATTGGAGCTCGGGCTCTTAGCCAAAAGGCTCTCCGACAAGGGTATTATTGGCCAACAATGGTGCAAGATTCGAAACAGTTAGTCAGAACCTGTGACCGATGCTAGCGAACGTCCAACCTGGTCCATGTGCCGGCAATCGCACTAGCCCATATGGCCGCACCTTGCCCCTTCGCTCAATGGGGCATTGACATCCTGAGACCTTTTCCCCTGGCAGCAGGACAAATCAAATACATCATGGCTGCTATAGATTATTTCAAAAAATGGGTCGAAGCTGAGGCAGTAGCCTCAATTACCGCCCGGAGGGTAAAGCAATTTTTATGGAAAAACGTGGTTTGTCATTTCGAAATTCCTCGAGTACTTATCTCGGATAACGGTACTCAATTTTCTGATCGAACTGTTCAAGAATGGTGCCAAGAATTGGGAATTAGGCAGCAGTTTACCTCGGTGGTCCATCCTCAGGCTAACGGTCAAATTGAGCTCGCTAATAGGACTTTGTTGAAAGGCTTAAAGGCGAGAGTGGACAAGGCGAACGGGAGCTGGGTAGAAGAACTGCCGGGCATTTTGTGGTTATATCGAATCACGACGAAAGCTTCCACAGGTGAAACCCCTTTCAGTCTATGCTACGGTTCGGAAGCATTGATTCCAGTCGAGATCGGGGTACCCACGATGAGAGTGGAGCTTTTCATCCCCGAATCCAATGAACAAGATCTGAGGGACAACCTCGATCTCTTAGATGAATTTCATGATCAGGTGAAGATTCGACAGGCTGCTTACAACCAGCGCTTAGAAAGGTATTACAATCGAAGGGTGAAGACACGACATTTTCTACCAGGAGACTTGGTGTTAAGGCGAGCGGACGTTCGAGGGGCTCGGGAAGCCAACAAGCTAACACCAAATTGGGAAGGTCCTTACAAAATAGCGGAAGTTCTCAGCCCTGGGGCCTACAAACTACAAACCCTCGAAGGGACACCAGTAAAAAATGCATGGAACGTGCAGAACTTGAGAAAGTTCTATCAGTAATTATTCTTTATTATGTGTTAGTCTAAAAATTCATTATTGCATATTTTGTCAGTAGTATTCTCTTTATTCTTTTCGTTCAGGAATAAATCTACTTTTTCTCCGAAGCGTAAGAACTCGTCATTTCCAAAGACTTCTTAACAGAAGAAAATAAAGGATCAAATATGATCCTCGGGGGGCCCGAACCCTCGACCAAAATAAAGGATCAAATATGATCCTCGGGGGGCCCGAACCCTCGACCAAAATAAAGGATCAAATATGATCCTCGGGGGCCAGAACCTTCGACCAAGATGGCCGCGACAAAAGATCAGACTTGATCCTCGGCAGAGCCAAATAAAGGATCAAATATGATCCTCGGGGGGCCCGAACCCTCGACCAAAATAAAGGATCAAATATGATCCTCAGGGGCCCGAACCCTCGACCAAGATGGCCGCGACAAAAGAGCAGACTTGATCCTCGGCAGAGAAAAATAAAGGATCAATTATGATCCTCGGGGGGCCCGAACCCTCGACCAAAATAAAGGATCAAATATGATCCTCGGGGGCTCGAACTCTCGACCAAAATAAAGGATCAAATATGATCCTCGGGGGCCCGAACCCTCGACCAAGATGGCCGCGACAAAAGATCAGACTTGATCCTCGGCAGAGCCGAATAAAGGATCAAATATGATCCTCGGGGGGCCCGAACCCTTGGTCATGGCAAAAGATCAGACTTGATCCTCGACAGAGACAAAAGATCAGACTTGATCCTCGGTAGAGCTTTGGGAGGGTCAAGCTCGATCGCCGGTGATCTTTTTAATAAAATGCAGAAGAAATAACAAGGGGAAAGCGATGGAAAAACAAATTTTTCTATAAATCTTTCTGTTACAACAACAAGATTCAAATACAAAGGCATCTACTCTAAAGAAGACAAGGCCGCGGCTACATCAAAAGGAATGGAATCTACATCCAGGTGAGGGAAGCGCTCTTTAACAAGTTTCTTCATATGCTCAAAGCCGCCTCGGAGAACTCCTTCTAGTTCGGCGGCATAAGCTTCGGAACCTCGGAAATCCTCACGGCCATTCTGGAAGGCCACTTGGGCGTCCTTGAGAGCAGACTGAAGCTGAGCATGAGCAGAGCGAAGATCTTCCTTACACCGGGCATAAGACTCCAACGCCTCGACTTGCCCTTTCTTGGCCTCCTTCAGCTCCAGAGTAAGCCTCCGTAGATCCTCTTGCAGCTGATTATTGTCTTCTCGAAGGTGATTATTGGTGCCCTGCGCGGCGTCCAACTCCTCCCCAAGCCGAGAATTAGCCTGATTGGCCTCGAGCATGCTCTTCTGGACTAACTCCAGATCCTCCCGCATTTGAGCCTCGGCCTCATTGGCAAGTCTGGCGTCTTCCTGAGCACGATGTTAATATATGAACACGATGTTCTAGGTCCGACAGCTGAGAAGAAAAGGACTCAAGCCCTCAAAGTCTTTCAACCTCGGATTCCAGGGAGGAAATCCGGGTACGCAGTTCAGACTCTCGCCGAGACACCGAACCCTGGAACCCTGCTAGGCTCTGGAAAAATAAAGATAAAACAGAGATTAAGATTTACTGGTGTAGAGGAAATCGAAAAGAAGAAAGAGTAGGCTCGTACCCTCAGGATCTCGGCACAGTAATCTGGTTCGCTCGGCATTGGAGGGATATCAGGAAGAGCCAGAGCAGCGGGAGGAGCAATAGTGGCTTCAGGAATTGGAGCTTCGGGAGGAGTAGTAGCTGGAGAGGTGGCCTCCATCCGACGACGTTTGGTTCGGCGCGCAAGGATCTCCTTCGCGGATAAGGTAGAAGCCTCTTCTAGTGAAGCCTCCCCTGTCAGGTCCGAGCGCCTCATTGGGGCAAAAGGCGTTAATATTCGTTTAAAAACAGAACCAACAGGTATGCTGGAAGACGTGGCAAGGGGCTTCGTACCTGCCAACACGGTTTTCCCCCGCGCCTCCGTATGAACTGCAGCAACCACTTGAGTAATGGTTACCAAGTCATCTTCAGAGGGGATCGGCAACGGGGTTGGTGAAGCGAAAAGTGTCGGCTGAGGAGGAACCTTCGGACCTCCATCTACACTGTCCCTAGGAGCTTCTTGGAAGGTTTGGGGATCTCCTTCCGCCGTTATTCGAGACCTTGACAATGTCGGAGCTTTCTTATTCTTTCTACTCCTTGGGGCTCGCTCGGGAAGAATCACCCGCTCAGGCACCTTAGGAACACTGAGAGGGGCCGAAGGGCCCTTGCTCCCGGGAAAATCCAAAATCATTCCCTCGGTGATGGGAGAATAGGAAATCTCCCAAAGATCTTCGACTGAGAAAGAGAAACGATAGAATTTAAACGAAGAAAAAGAAGAAAAAGGAAAAAGAAGGAAGAAGGAAAAGGGAAAGAACTTACAATTCTCACCGTCCAAGCCCGCCTTGGTGAGGCTAGGGTTGGAAAGCCACCCCTCCTCCCAATTCTTGCTGTTTTTCATAATCCGACCCGCGGACTCTCCAAGGGCCTCGACACTCGGACGCTTGTGCTTCGTATCCAAGGTCCATTCGTTGCAAACAGCCCAAACCTCCTGAGAAGAGCCAGAGGGCTTAGGGCGGACAAAAACAAAACGCTCCTTCCAATCGTCAGAATCTTTTGACCCACCAGATTGCATAAGGGTCGAAGCACCAATCTCGAGCCCGGGGCGCTCTTTCGAAGCAAGAATGCGGTTATCTTTCACGATCCGAGGAGAGATGGAAATCCAACCTCCCGGATCCCGGTTGGTGGTAAAGAAATAGTCGAAGAGATCCCCAGACGGTTCAATCTTACCAGTATGGCAAATGATAAGGAAGCCCATTAAATACCGCCATCCGAAGGGGGATAGTTGGGCAGGGGCAATGGTAAGATGTTGAAGTAGCGACATTACTCTTCTTCGGGGGGGAAGCCGGAAACCCCTATCAAAAGCACACTTGTAGATACAAAGCCGACCAGCTACAGGGTGGCACACCCGCAGGTGGCTGTTGAATTTGACCTCCCACTCCTCGGGGATATGGTACTTCTCCCTGAACTGCTGACATTCCGCTTGGCTCATCCATTGGCATGAAATAGACGCGGCTGGATGGTTTTCCCATTCAATGAGCTCTGCGCCGGTGGAGTTTAACTTCCCAGAACCTGTGATCGCCATGGTAGAAGAATAGAAGAGGAAAATGAGGAAAGAGGAGAAAGAGGTCGTCGGCACGAGAAAAGCTGAAAGTCGAAGGAAAGTCGGGTGAAAAAGCGACTGAACGAATGAAGAACTTCTATTTAAACCATGGGGAGGTTAAAGAGCGAGCAATGATGGACATTAATTACCGCAGGCTGGCAAGACAAAAAGGTCTTAGACAACGCATTGGGAAGGGATATCGCCGTAGAAACAAATCGATTCCCGTGCCCTCCAAAACACGCGCAAGGAGAAAAATACGGTTAAACCCCTCAGATTACATAAGACGACAACTGGCAAAAAAGGTCAAGAGGAAAGATCTCGGGAGCTTTACCACTCTTTTTGTCCTCCGAACCGGGGAACTCAAAGAGTGGGGGGGCAAGTGATGAGGAAAACAACCTCGAGTCCCAAAATTACGCCAACGCACAGGACAAACAGCCAAGATGCTAAGGGGACACGTGTTGCTCTTATGCAGAATTAGGCACATGACTATTTCCTTGAGGACTAAAAGAACGCGTGGCAGAAGATCATCGCCATGATAGGTGGCGGAGCACGCGGTGGAGAAAGCCCGAGATCCTCGGGCTCGATTACTTTGCCGAGGGCTGCGGAGATAGGGTCTATCCCGAAGATCTCGGAAAAGGACGCCACTATAGAATCCTTATCAGGAAAAACCCGAAGATCCCGGGGAGATCCTGATCTAGAGGAAGGGATAAAAGGAAGCACCCGAGGTAAGTAAAGTTTCTTCTGGTTCATTACGAGATAGGGCTAGAGAGTAAAGGGGAACTGACTTGACCATCGGAGATCGACCGGGGGAGAAAGTCCCCGTCTCCATTGCAGGTACTCCGAAGGAGGCAGAAAAGGAGCATTCGGCCACCTCTTCTCGAATCTCATCATCAATTCAATATATATAAACTTTCGTCAGAGCCACGGGAATGATATGATTCCGGGATGATATGATTCTTGATGAATTTGAATTTATGATTGAATAGTGTTTGGGCAAGTCTTGAATGATTCCTGATGAATTTGAAATGATTTCTAATGGAATGCCCGACAAGATTCCTGTGTTTTGCTAATCATTTAAGAAATGAAATATTAGTTTTTTAATATTTTCATAGCAATATGCCATTGTTGTTGATGGGTCTTGAGTTCTTCTCTAGTATATGTTAAACAACATAGAGAAAACATAAGGGATGCAAGGGGCTTTTTAATTTTGTCATTCAATTTTATTTTGAGAGGCTTTCTTTGGTTGTACCCTTCGGGTAACTTTTTAATTGATTGTAGGTGAATTTATTGTTAATTAATTGGACTGAGCTTTACTATATAACTAGGGGGTTTAGGGTTATTTATTTTAAAGAATTATTTTAAGAATACAATTCTACGATCATGTTTATGTATCTCTAAATGAAAAATTAAATAATAACGCCTATGGGTTGTAATTATATTTTGATCGTATTACTTTAAATATGACATAAAAGATAATATCTAAGTATAAGAGTATATATATGATAATAATTAATAAAGACAATTTAAATCTAAAATTAAAATAATCAATACTATTTAATGAATTTTATGATTATGATTATTATTTTGTGTGATAATATGAGCTAGCTAGCAGTATATATATATATATATATATATATATATAGCATAACACTTCGAGGAACTTTGTTTTGAGTCTAAAATTCCCTCTACTTCTTATTTAAAGGACTAAACCCTTAATTTGACTAAATTAATGTTTTTGATTAGAGGTGTGCAATCGATTATAACCAAATTGAATTGTCCAAAAATTATTAATCAAACCAAATCGAATGACTAACCCACTAACCAAAATCAAACTAATTAAAATCTAAATCATGATAACCGAACCGAACCGAAAACTGAACTAACCTAGAATACCAAAGAGACTTGACATCTATTGTCACCAACCATCTGGTAGGCCGGTGATTCTAATGATCGAAACTGATCATTGGATTCTCCCAACTACGATGATTCATATGTCTAAAAATGAGTTTGATTGAACAGTTGATTTTTTGTAGATCTAAAAATTAATTCTATAATTAAAGACTCAACACATTTTTGGAAAAATAGAAGTTGCTGAAAACTTACCGAAGGGTGAGCACTGTGGTGCAAATCGGAGGAGAGAGAGATGCACTCGTTGTAGGCATTGAAGTCGGTGTTGCTGTGTTGGAGGTCCAAGTCGGGGGTCAACGTTGGAGCGGAAGCGCCAGAGGTGGTTGCTTCGACGAAAACAACAGCAGGCGTAGGAGGTAGAGAGGAAGCATCGGATCGGCGTTGACGACATCATCGGAGGGGGCGATGGTGCCACCGTGCAAGAGAGTTAGAGACGATGGGGCCGAGCAAATGGAAGGACCAAGGATCGGTTCGATCTTTCCACCTTCTAGCTAGGTCTTCTCTCTTGTCTTCTTTTTGATCTACGAAGTCTCGAAGAGCTTTCATTTTCGTCTTTGCCATCGGTGACAGCGAGAGATGGTGGATGGAGAGAGAAGAAACGAACCGGCCAAATTTGGAATGAAAATGAAATGACGAGAGAGAGAAAATGACGAAGAGAAAATGAAATGGCAATACAAACATGGAGTGCCGCGCTCGCGTGAGGAGGGGAGGGTTCATGGTTTGGTTTGGGGGGTGGTTTTTCCTTACACGATTTGGTTCCGTTTTTAGTTATTTTTATCAAAATAACTTAACCAAACTAAATAATTAATTTTTTTGTTAAATGCGTAATCGAAATCGAACTGATCATTATGACTAACCGAATCGAACCGACTAAACTGATTGATTCAATTTGATTAAATTGATTTATCCAATTTTTTGCACACCTCCATGCTCGATTGGTTTAAGAACAGAGCATCACATGTCCATATATAATTAAGAGGAAAAAGATAGACCACTATAGGTATGATTTTTGGGCATACACATGCAATTGTTTAAGCTTAATTCTCATTAACCAACATGTCATCCAAGTTTCCATAGGAATTAAATAATAAAGGGATAATTGTGCTCCATATTATTTTATGTTTAAAATAAATATAAATAATATTTAACATTTAAAAAAAATATAACAAGTGCGTTGCATAAATAAATCTGTCTTCCTTTCTTTTGTCTCTTGCTTAAGGCAACAACCCTTCACTGTCTCCATATCTCTTTATAGTCTATATATATACTATATAGTTTTCTCTCACATCTCTTTATCCATCTCTGTCTCACTCTTCCTCTTTGATTTGGGTATTAAATTTTTGTTTTAACTTTTATGTAAATACAGTATATATGCATAGAAAAATATCTTTAGATATATATATTTTTATTACTCTATATATAAATCTTAGAAAATATAGAGGCTGGAAAAATATTTTTTATATTTGATGTATATTTTCAGTAATTTAATAATATATTTTTCAAAAAAGTATGTATCATTAGTTTAATTAGAAGTAGATTTTCTATATATTTTTTTGTTCAAGTAGAATTTATATATATTTAGTTAAAGATTAGAAAATAGAATTTTCCTAATCAAAGTTATATCTTTATAATATAAGTTATAACACGAATTACTATAGTTATTTGAATACAATAATAATATTTAGAGTAACAAAGAATTCATCTTAAAGCCTATAAATTTTTATAAGCAAGAACACTATTAGAGGGTACATGATGCAATTCTCGTACAAATATTTTAATACTTAAATCAATAAATGATCGATTGTTGAAGAATGACATACTTGACAGTAGGAATCCTTCCCTATTTATAAAAATGATTTGCTAAAAGAGGTAAGACTTCTTATTGATGTAAGATAAGCACTTTAATAAAATTGGAAATTACACAAACTAACCAGACACCAAATAGAAAATTCGTTTCTAACCCTTTTTTTGAAAAAAATTATTTTTGTTATTCTCAAACAAATTAATTGCATGCTATACTCATTTTATCACTTATGACCTCACCATCTAATCTATCAAATTCACTCTTTATTTAAAAATTTAAACTAAATATAAAAACATTAAAAAACTAAAATAGCCTTCACAAATTGAAAACAGTAAATCCAAATCCCAACAAACCCCAACCCACCAAACCCGATCTCTCTTTATCTGAAGAAGGAAGAAGACCCGAAGCCCAGGCTGCCTGCTACGATCGCCGACCGCCACAGCTGATCGCCGACGCCGCCAACCATCGACGCCACTCACATCGACATTGCTTCCGCTGCCACCTCCGTCCAATTGGATCGGAATAAAATAATATATTTTTTTTGTTAAAAATTTATTTAAAATTATATAAATTTTAATACCCAAAAATTATTTAAAATTATATAAATTTTAATACCCGCTTTCACTAGGAATCTTCTTCGCTAAGGAGTGTGGGACAACATACACTCCCACATAGTACATATACACTCACATACAACATACACTCACATACAACAGATGCCACGGTTAAATCTCAATTCCCAAATTGGAGTCCCTCTGCAATCAAATTAGCCATAATGACAACAAGTTGGCACTTATCAACAAGCAGTTCAATTGGCATTAAAGTTTTGGTTATTACTAGCCTAAGTAAAGCAACTCTCTGATTTAATTTGCAACAACTCAAACCAATAACATGAAGGGCACAATAAAAACAGTTCAGGTTTGGTTGGCAACTAAATCCGATTTTAAATTTTAGACTTTTTTTTAGATAAATTACACTTTTATTTTTAAGTAAATTTGTTATTATTATTATTACATCATCTTGATGTTGTTAGTAATTAAAATACTTGATCAATTGGTCACACACCAAGTCAAAGATTTTGTTGTTTGTTGTGACTTATACATTCATTAGTTAGAACATTTGATCATGCATTAGTTATGTTGGTATTGGCCACACACACCAAGTCAAAGATATTGTTATTTGTTGTCATTTATACATTCAATTAACCCAAGAATAGTAAAAAAAAAAAATATTTTAGTGCTAATAGAACCCATTAATTTATAAGAAAAATAAAAAAAATTTAAAATCTGGTTTAGTGGGAAACAAAACCCGGTTGCCAAGTTTGGTTTCCCACCAAACCTGGTCATCGGGTTTAGTGGGCAACAAAATCCGGTAAACCCAATTTTAAATTTTAGGCTTTTTTTTTCCTTTTTGTCCATTGATTTTTTTCAAGTTACACGATAGTCCTAAAAAGAGATTACTTTTTAAAAATTACCCTTTTATTTTTGGATAAATTTATTATTATTATTATCTTTACATCATCTTGGTCTTCTTATTAGTTAGAACACTTTATCTTTTTGGATTACGCGCCATTACTTGCGCCTCTAGTTAGAATACTTTATCATGCATTGGTTGTGTTGATATTGGCCACACACACCAAGTCAAAGATATTGCTATTTGTTGTAATTTATATATTCAATTAATCCAAGAATCGTAAAAAGACATTATTTTAGTACTAATGGAAGTCACAAATTTATAGAAAAAAATAAAAAAATGTAAAACCAGGTTTTCTAGGAAACAAAACCCGATTACCTGGTTTGGTTTCCTACCAGACCCGATCATCGGGTTTTGTGAGTAGCAAACACAAAACCTGATGACTATATTTTGTTGCTCACTAAATCTGATTTTAAATTTAGGCTTTTTTGTCTATTGTTTTTTTTCAAGTTACGTGATAGTTCTAAAAAGAGATTATTGTGTAAAAATTACACTTTTATTTTTAGATAAATTTATTATTATTAACTTTACATTATCTTGATATTGTTATTAGTTAGAACACTTGATCATGCATTGATTGTGTTGGTATTGGCCACACACACCAAGTCAGAGATATTGTTATTTGTTGTCATTTATACATTCAATTAACCCAAGAATCGTAAAAAAATATCATTTTAGTGCTAACGGTACCCACTAATTTATAAGAAAAATAAAAAAATTGAAAAAATTTAAAATCGGATTTAGTGGGAAACAAAACCCGGTTACCGGGTTTGGTTTCCCACCAAACTTGGTCATCGGGTTTAGTGGGCAACAAAACCTGATGACTAAGTTTTGTTGCCCACTAAACCCGATTTTAAATTTTAGGCTTTATTTTTTTTTTGTCCATTGATTTTTTTCAAGTTCCACGATAGTCCTAGAAAGAGATTATTGTTTAAAAATTACCCTTTTATTTTTGGATAAATTTATTATTATTATTATTTTGGTATTCTTATTAGTTAGAATACTTGATCATGCATTAGCTGTATTGATATTGGCCACACATATTGAGTTAAAGATATTGCTATTTATTGTGATTTATACATTCCATTAACTCAAGAATCATAAAAAGACGTTATTGTAGTGCTAATGGAACCCACAAATTTATAGAAAAAATAAAAAAATTAAAAAAATTTAAAATCGAGTTCAGTGGGAAACAAAACCCGATTACCGGATTTGGTTTCCCACTAGACCCGATCATCAGGTTTTGTGGATAACAAACACAAAACTTGATGACTGGATTTTGTTGCCAACTAAATCCGATTTTAAATTTAGGCTTTTTTGTCCATTGATTTTTCAAGTTACGCGATAGTCCTAAAAAGATATTACTGTTTAAAAATTATACTTTTATTTTTGGATAAATTTATTATTATTAACTTTACATCATCTTGGTGTTGTTATTAGTTAGAACACTTGATCATGCATTGGTTGTGTTGGTATTGACCACATATACCAAGTCAGATATATTGTTATTTGTTGTCATTTATACATTCAATTAATCCAATAATTATAAAAAAACATCATTTTAGAGCTAATGGAACCCACTAATTTATAAGAAAAATAAAAAAATAGAAAAAATCTAAAACCGAGTTCAGTGGTGTTATGCTTGCTAAAGTCCAAGAAGAAAAAACTCCATGTGGCAGCCCCAGGAGCTGCCACGTGGCAAACCATGATACAGCTTTGCAGCCCAGTTGGCTGCTTCATGTAGTTAGGGGGGACCTCGACGCATAGCTGTTTCATGCGGCCAAGAGGGGGGCCCCCAGGCTACATGGAAGCGACCACACAGTGTGGCCTCCTCCCCCCCCGGGCCACGTTGCCACGCAACAACGTGGCTAAGGATATGGGAGGGGGGGGCCTCCACCCCTTACCCTTGAGAGACTTCTCTCAAGGGTATTCTATTATGCTGCCACGCAGCAGCGTGGCTATGGAAAAGGGGGGGCTCCACCCCCCACCCCCGAGAGACCTCTCTAGGGGGTACTTCACACCCTTGAGATAGGTCACTCGAGGGTGCCTAACACGCACCTCTACGCGCGCACCCGCTTACGCTTGCATTTGCGTTCAGCCATGCACTCTAGCGCCGATAACCCTGCAAAACTTGGTCAAAATCGCCTTTGAGATGCCCGCCAAGAAAATTGGGTCATTCAACACATGGATGCCCCTCCCATCGTTATAAATAAGGGGTCTTTTCCTCTCATTCGGTATGCGATCTCTCACTCTCATACTTACATTTTTGCCTTCAAGCATTTTACTTCTATGAAGGTTTGACTTAAGCATCGAAGGGTCCACGCGGGGACTTTCACTCGCGCCCCTAATTGATTTTCTTTGTAGGAGGTCATCCATCACTCCCAACCTAGTCGAGGGGTTTATCCATCACTGCTGCTACTTTCGAGAGACTCATTCATCGTTGTCGCTCCACCCCGGAAGACTTACCCATCTCTCTCGATAATTACTCATCATTTGGACAATCCACAGATTACTCATCGCCCGAAGGAGTCATCCATTTCTTGAGTAGGTCATCCATCACTTAGATATGCCACACAAGAGTAATCAATTGACAGTTTTCCCTTTTACAAATTTATTGTTGTAACTGTATAACAACAATTGGCGTCGTCTGTAGAAAACTAATAAAAGGCCAAGAAACCCTCATTCACCATGGTACAAACTAGAAGCAGTTGACACTCTCTTGTGATGCACAATCACCTCAACAAGAGACCCTTCCTCATGTGGAAGATCAACATCAAACTTCCCGTGAGGGCCATCCACCCTTCACTCATCAGTCCACTCGTGAGGGCCAACTCCCTCTCACCTATCAGTTCACTTGTGAGGGACCCACTAATTTATAAGAAAAATAAAAAAATAAAAAAAATTTAAAACCTGGTTCAGTGGAAAACAAAATCTGGTTACCGGGTTTGGTTTCCCACCAAACCTGGTCATCGGGTTTTGTGGGGAACAAAACCCATTGACTAGGTTTTGTTGCCCACTAAAGCAAATTTTAAATTTTAGGTTTTTTTTTTTTTTTTGGTCCATTGATTTTTTTTCAAGTTATATGATAGTCCCAAAAAGAGATTATTGTTTAAAAATTATACTTTTATTTTTGGATAAATTTATTATTATTATCTTACATCATCTAGGTGTTGTTATTAGTTAGAACACTTAATTATACATTGGTTGTGTTGGTATTGGCCACACGCATCAAGTCAAAGATATTGTTGTTTGTTGTGATTTATACATTCAATTAACCCAAGAATTGTAAAAGAATATCATTTTAGAGTTAATGGAACCTATTAATTTATAAAAAAAATAAAATTTAAAATCAAGTTTAGTGGGAAACAAAACCTGGTCACCGGGTTTGATGGGCAACCAAACTCGGTCCGAGTTTTTTTGCCTACTAAACCCGTTTTAAATTTTGGGCTTTTTTTCTTTCCATTTGTTTTTTTTCAAGTTATGCGATAGTTCCAAAAGAGATTATTGTTTAAAAATTACACTTTTATTTTTGAATAAATTTATTATTATTATTATTATTATTATTATCATTACATCATCTTGGTGCTGTTAGTAGTTAGAACACTTGACTTGATCATGCATTGCTTGTGTTGCTATTGGCTACACACACTAAGTCATAGTTATTGTTGTTCGTTGTTATTAATATATTCAATTAACCCAAGAATCGTAAAAAGATATCATTTTAGTGTTAGTGGAACCCACTAATTTATAGAAAAAATAAAAAAAGTAAAAAAAATTTAAAACAGGATACAGTGGGAAACAAAATCCAGCCACCGAGTTTGGTTTCCTACCAAACCCGATCACCAAACCTTCTTTTAAATTTTTTTACTTTTTTATTTTTTATTTTTATTTTTTTTATTCATTGGAGGATTTGGACAAAACACATTTAGGCACAAATACTTAAGAAGTCAAATTTTTTTAAATAATATGTAAAGTTAAATATATTGGATTAAATATTTTATATTATTTTACTCATATATTATATACATCAAATTATTTAACAAAATAATCATATTATTTTAAAAATAATATATAAAACTATATCGGATTTTGCTAGTTGGTCGGGTTTAGTGGCCCACAAAATTCGATAACGATGTACAGTTCCGAAAAACAAATTCATGCAAATTAGTATAGATTTGGAATGATATATACCAAAACATGTTTTGCTCACAACTACAATCATTCTACACAAACTTAATAAGCAATGTGAATACCAAAATTATTTAAAAAAATAAAACAAATAGAAATCAAATCGATTGCTTGAGATTGAGTGAAATTGTTTGTTGGAGAGAAAGAAACTTATTGAATGAGACTTCAATAAAGTTGTTGCGATTGATGAAGAAGGTTAAATGACCAACAAGCAAAAAGATTGAATATATGAAAAATGACTGAGTTTGGATAGTTTGTCAATTAAGAAAAAGAGAAAAACGTGAATGTTGGAAGAGGAGAGAGAGATGAAAGGTTATATGAAAGAGATAAGGGTATTTTGGTAAACGAAGATAAGGGTAATGTGAGCTTTCTATTTTAAAATCTCATTGGAAAATTCTATCTGCAGCCCGTCAAATTACTCTTCACAGCCCACTCCATGCAAAATTATGCATTAATTTTAAAATTTCCATTTTAACCCTAGCCCACTACCTCTTCCGACCACCCTGGCCACTGCCTCACCTCTCTCTTTTTCTCTCGCACCATATACACATATACACACACAAACACATACACCATATATATATATATACATACTCACACACACACACACACACATATACACACACACACACGATTTCATGGCCGTGGCCATGGCAGCCGCGGCCATGGATGCCGACCCACCTCGTGGAGAGAGAGAAAGAGAGAGAGAGAGAGAGAGAGAGAGAAAGAGAGATAGTGGGTCAGCCATGGTCGACCCCTCCCCCACACACACACACATATATATATATAAATGTGTGTGTGTGGGTCGGCTTCCATGGTCGCGGCTTCCATGGCCACGACCATGAAATCGTGTGTGTGTATATGTATATGTGTGTGTGTGTGTGTGTGTGAGTGTGTGTGTATATATATATATATATATGATGTATGTGTTTGTGTGTGTATATGTGTATATGGTGTGGGAGAAGAAGAGAGATGTGAGGCGGTGGTCGTGGTGGTCGAAGAAGGTAGTGGGCTGGGGTTAAAATGAAAATTTTAAAATTAATGCATAATTTTGCATGGAGTGGGCTGTGAAGAATAATTTGACGGGCTGTGGATAGAATTTTTCAATCTCATTAGGGGTATTTTTGGTATCTTACATAAAAGTAGCTATAGAGTGTAATTAATTTGTTTGAATAGTCAAAAATGTTTTTTTTTAAAAGGAATAAAAACAATTTTGTACATTTGATCTAGGATAATTATGAATTCCTCCCTTTATTAAATAAGTCTTATCTGTTGAGAGATTTTTAAAATAGGTATCAGAGGTAAAACTGCTTGTTTAATTCTTCGTGGGATACCTCGTATTTGATCACCTAGAAGACTTAGTCAAGAGGGGAAGAAGGTAGGGGTTTGACTCTCCTAAAGACTCCCCGGAGAGGTAAGTTAGAGGGCCGATGTAGGGGGGGTTTGACTCTCCTAAAGACTCTTCTAAGGGGTAGCTTAGAGGGTCGATGTAGTGGGGTCTCTTGAAGAGTCTCATCTCCTTTGCTCGGGAGACTTTTTATGTTCTTTGGCTTGGTTTTTTTGTCTTTTTTCGTTTACTAATTTTTTTATGTTATTTTATTTATTATTTTTGTTCAATAAGTGAGGAAAGCAATTAATTTGAGGTATCCTAATTTTAACTAGTATGAGTGGTTTGTTGAGTTCTAACCTAGTTAAGAGGAGGGGTGAATTGACACCTTTTTAAAATTCTAATGCGAAACTTATGCACGCATATATATGAGAAAATAAATTTAATATAAACTAAAATTGTAGTTGAGAGTACGGGAGCACTTAAATACTAGATGGATAATATGATATCCGCCAGCTGTGCTAGTATGTGCTTTGATCCAATATACTCTTCAAATTACAACTTGGTGAAAATAAGTGATTTGAATGCACTTTAAATAAACCAAATGGAATATTGAATTAGTACAAAGAATAATCAATTTAAGCAAATCAGAATATAATCTAATAAGAATAAGTAAGAGTGAAAAGAAGAAGAACACAACGATGTATAGTGGTTCGGCCCTTATGGCTTACATCCACTACCTAAGGATTCTCTTCCTTAGGATTTTCAATCAAATCCACTATATGAAATTTTTCTTACAACCACCAAAGCCTTCACTTGGCTTCACCACCACCAAACTATTTTTGGAGTCTTACACTCACTAGTTTGGATTTTGTACGCTCTTCACAAGATACAAGAATAATAGAGATTGAGGAATAGGGTTCTCTCAAAAATAATACAATGAAGTGTAGAGAACTCTCTTAGTTTTCTCTCAAGAATATAGAGGAAAAGAAAAACTTGGAGAGAATGAAAATCTTGGCAATGATGTAGAAAATAATAGGGCTTCCAAAAGTTGTTCCAAAGTCTTCAAGACATCTTTTTATATAGTGCTAGAGAAGGGTTTCCTTAATCAATCTCAGCCCTCCATGTGTCAAGTCTTCAAGTCAATCTCAGCCCTTCATTTGAATTCTTGATTTATCTTCCATAAACAGCTAACTTGATTGATCATCAAGATATTTGACTTTTGTTGATCTCCAATCAGCCTTAAATGAGCAAATCAATTCCAATAATGCATGACTGATTTTAAGGATTAAAATATCATCAAAATCCTTCATAATTCTTGTAAAATCGACCATAAATAAGAACTAATCAATTCTGACTTCTAGTTGAATCTTCAATCACCTTTGATTGTGCAATTGGCTCCTTAGCTTCCATAACAAGCATAGTTAATTTGAAATTTGAATTTAAATCTCCAAACAGAGTAAAATCCATTCAAATATTCTCAAATAATGAAGCAAATTTGTCCAACAATGAAGATATCAATCATAACTTCAAAAGCCCTTAATTGATCAAGTTTCCATACTAAAAATGTTGACAACAAAAAGAGAATCAATTTGTGTAGCTGAATATATGCAAGATATCCTTAGAATATTCTCCCATAATGAAGATATTAATTAGCCATAATGAGGATATCAATTAGTCATAATGAGTAGGATAATTGATTCCATGATTTGAGTAGAGGATCCTTTTAATAAAAGAGAATCAGCAATAAAGGAAAGTAATATCAATCAAGGTTTAACTTTCAAACCTTAATATCCTCCATTAATGTTGAACAATAAGGCTGAATCTTTAACTTCTCCATTTGAATGCAATTAAAAAATTCTTCCATATTTAACTGAGTAAAGAAGTTTCTAAGAACCTTTAAATTTACTCCATGATTCTCTTACCATATTTAAACCAACGAGATGATGTGACCTTGATGAGTATGCTCCACGTGGCTGCCATGTCATCAAAATGCCATGTTAACAATGTCATGTCGCCAAGATACATATATGACAACTCCATATAGTGGACTACTCCAAAAAAACTTCCATATAGATCTTTTGAACTTCCCATATATAAACAAGGATTCCATATATATATCTTCTAGACTTTCCATTCCAATAAGAACTTTTCATATATAAACAATGATTCCATATATATATATATCTTCTAGACTTTCTATTCCAAGAACTTTCCATATATAGCTCAAATACTCAAATTTCTAGAAAGCTCTCTAAAAACTTGTTTCCATATATAATGAAATCTCTATATAGGTTGCCAATCATCAATCATCAAAATCTACACTCAACATGATTTTTGTCATTTTATTTTATAATATTAGGAATTATATAAAATTAGGTCAAGCAATATATACGGGTATATTTTTTATAAGGCATTGTGTAATATAACTTGTTAAGGTAAATTGTTTTAAGATGTCTTCTGATATGGGTCATTAATTTGTACAAAAATTTCTTTTATTTTAAAATTGATCGAGTCAAGGGTTTTTATGGTTTTTCCCTTTTTTAGCATTAATTCAAATCCAAATTAAATTAATTTAATTTAAATTAATTTTTAAACTAAACAAAATAAAAAAACTCAAAATTGAAAAAAGGAACATGGGTTTTCGCTAGCGACTGGAGTAGTCTTCATATCCAACCCGTTTTTCTGTTTCAAACCTCGAATCTGATTCCTGTTGGTAAAATATATATTGTTTCAAAAATTTATTGTGTGTTTTTTACTTGTGATTATTAACTGTTAAGTACTTTTAATTTTTTGCAAGTAAATCTATGTTAGTTGATTGTTGCTTGAAAATCTCCCTTGTTGAAGTTATTCTTTGTGAATTGGCTGCCTAGTTATTTGAGTTGAAATTTTGTGTTTCTTAGTCCTTTTTATAGGTTGCATTATTATGTTGTGCATATTTTTCATGAACATGACTACACATTTTGAATTGGGTGTTTTTAATGGAAAATGTGATTTTTCTATTTGATAATAAAAGATGAAAGGAATTTTAATTCAACAAAAGGTTTAAAAAGCCATTGATGACAAATTTCCTAAAACTAACGTAGCTAAACAAAATATAGAATCTAATGAACTTGCTTACACATCTATAATATTACACCTCTTTGATTCAGTTTTAAGAAATGTTGGTAAATTAGAAACCACAAAAGAGCTTTGGGAAAAGCTTGAAAAACTATATGTGAAAAAATCTATCCCAAATAAATTTTTCTTACTTGAAAGTTTTTTCAGCTTTAAAATTGACCCCTCTAAAGAGTTAGATCGACAATTTAGATATCTTTAATAAGTTAGTATAAGATATCACAAACTGTGGTGAAATAGTGTCGGGAGAGTACAAAGCAATTATTTTATTAAATGTCATTCTTGATATTCATAAAAAAGTTAAAAATGCCATTAAGTATGGTAGGGATACGTTAACACCTGAAATTGTTATAGATTCTCTTAGAAGTAAGGAAATTGAATTAAGGAGTGAGAAAGTATGATGAGATTCACATGATGAGGGATGGATCTCAATTTAGGAATCAAGAGGGAGGTAGCAAGAAGAAATGAAAATCCGAAACCCAAGGGAAGGGTAAGAAGTGTTACAGTTGTGGAAAAATCGAAAACTTCTTTAAATATTGTTATGTCGAGAAGGGCAAATAAAAGGAAAACGAGAGAGATCATAAAGAGACAAATGTGGTTACCTCTTATGATTCAAGTGAGGTATATTAAAAATGATTAAAGGAGATATGGTGGGAAAACTTGAACCCAGATCTAGAAAATGTATTTTTCTTGGATATCTTCAGGGAGTCAAGTAAATTAAGTATTCTTATTTCCTCCACCTCGAGTGAGGTAGAGAATCAAAGCTAACTAGTTAGCTTGAGATGGAGAAAAGAGATCTCGGAGATTACCTCAAAGGTTAGAAGATTTTGATGTAGCCTATACTAGCTACCAAGAGCTAGTTGACAATGAGCCAAACATATATGAGGAGACCATTAGAAGTAAAAACTCTAAGGAGTGGGAAGAAGCAATGAAAGAGGAGATGAGTTCTCTCTTTAAAACCAAACGTGGGAATTAATGTCAAAACCTAAAGACAAGTCCATTGTAGGGTATGTAAATGGATTTATAAGGTTAAGGAGGGTACTAACAAAAATGACCCTGTAAGATTTATTTGTTAAATCAATTGGTTTTCAAAAGAAGTGTCTTTGGTTCATTGTTTATATTTTCAGCATCATAAAAAGGATTGTGTGTTTCTTTTATTATATGTTGATGATATGTTTCTAATTAGTAAAGGTATGTGATTTTTTATGCATTTGTTGCATGATTATGCATTTATTGCATGTGCATGTTTGATTGTTGCCTGTGTGTGCTACCCTTATTTGGAAACAAGGTGGAGATTGTTAGGTTGTGTTTCCAAATAAGGCCCAAGACGATGATGATGTTTCGAGTATGTATAATCCTGATAGGTTTCGGCCCGTAATTGAAGTATTAACCCATAATCACCACTTATTGGACAACCCAAATTAGAAGTCAGGCCATAAGGCCATTTACCATTTCTTTAATTAGAGGAGAAATAGGCCTTAGCCCATTTGCTTAAGAGATGGAGAAGCCTTAGCTTATTTGCTTTGTGTAAGACCATTTTCTTTGTGGCCCATGTGATAGCCCATTTGTTGGATGCCCTGACTGCCTCATTTGGAGACTTAACTCTTTCTTTCTTCCTCTCCTCTTGTTGGCGCCGATGTTTCCTCATTCACCGACTTTCCTTGCCGCTTTGTGCGTCATCTCCTTACTGATCTGCTTCCTTACTGGTTTGTGCGGTGATTTTCTTGCCATTCTTGGAACACTACTCCTCGTTGTTTTTCTTCTCCTATAAATTCAGTATGTCCAACCTTTAGGAGGTAAGCTTTTATGATTGATATGATTCTTGTTTCTCGCTCTATCTTTGTGATTCTTGCTCCTTTGTGGACTCTACCTCGTATAGAGCTTTCTATTGGCAAGAGGTTTTTGGTTTTTGGCCGAGAGAGAGGGGTGATTTGGGTGGTTCAGGATTGGGTTTTCATTGGGGTTTGGTGGTCTTATTTTTGGAGTTGCCTAAGTGGTGATTGTTGCACAAATCTGAGTCTTGAATGCGTTAATCATGATTGCCAGAGAGAGCTCTTTAATACTTTGTGTATTTTTTGCTTGATTCCATTTTTCGATTATATTGCATTAACCTCTTATTTTGTAGATCTTCCGCTCACACATTGGAAAAAGAAAAAAAAGAAGACTGAAAAGAGAGGGAACAAACATTGGGATTCGTGAACTTCGTCAACAAAAATCCGTTTCCAGTCATTTTATGTAAGTTGTGAAATGGCCCCAGAATGTTTCACAAATTACAGAAACAACTCAAAAAATATTTCGGACAGTTTTTCCATTTTGAAATGGAAAACAATTCAGAAATATCAAAACAACATCTCCAAGCTATTTTCGTGCTTGAAGGTCACAAATGATGGGCTTATGGTGAAGCCCCATCGTGCAATGGAGAGAGGGAGGAGAGATAGAGAGAAATCGACTTACTGTCACCTCCATTGTCCCATTGTCGTGGTCCCTGAACCAGTGCTTAAAAACCATAGTGATTTCATGATAGGGTTTGCTTATTGTGAAATCACAATAGAGTTGTAGCAATTGGTTTGCAAAGATCAAAGTTGTTAGATCTCTGATATTACCAAACCAGAAAGGAGCGAGGGAGATGAAAGTAAAACAGGAAGTGATGGAAAAGGGGAGATAGCATGACCTCACCTCTTTTACAATATATCCTCACAACGCCAGCCCATCGAATAACTATTTCGAGATATAATCATCTTAATATTAATTATTTGTTAATCTTCAACCCTATGTATATCCGTATCCATGAATTCGACTTTTTTCCCCAAATCATATCATCTTGAAAATAATTAAGATAACTTTAAGAGAACAATAACGCGTGTTGGGGATGGATAAAATAGCTAAATAGCCAGCTAGAGACAAAGACTTTCCCTTCATCAACTTCATCTATAATTCTTTTGGCTGAGTTTGAGTTTACATGTATATCTACGTCAATCATTGTATAAGAGTTAGTCTATATATCTACGTTAATTATTGTATGAATCATATGAGATATTTATGAAACTATCCAGGCATCTCGTAAGGAAGAGTAGATAAAATTACAGGGTAATAATTGTCATTTTCAAAGGTGACGCCTGGATGATTGCTAATCATTAATAAAATGTTAGTTAAAATTCACTAAAGTTGATGAAAGTTTACATTTTAGAACACTTAATCTCTTCGTAATTTTATTTTTATCCAGAACTCTCATTGATACCATTTTTCAACTGAAAAAATTAGATTTGTATGTTAAAAAAATAATTACATATCTCAATTAATTTTAAGTAATTAAATACAATTTTATTGTTACAAATTATTACAAATAAAATTCCTAACTTATCTTTAAATAAGGAAAGTGGCACCAATTGATGATTTGAGAGAAAAAAAAAATAGACAAAAAAAGTGAGAAAATGTAACTACTAACCCTAGTAAGTCCCTAAATCAAGCAAAATCTCAATTTATCTCCAAATAGGTGTAAATCTCAATTAGTCCATATATAATCTAAGTGAAATACAATTCATATTTGAATCACAAAACAAATTAGTCTCTAATTTATCTTTAAATTATGAAAGCAAACCGATCTCAAAACACTTAGTAAATATCTTTTTTTAATTCAAATTTCAAGCACACAATTCTTTAAGTTTTTTTTTTTAATTTTTCATCCACAGATATAATTTTTAATTGAATTTTCAGATACTATATTGTGCTTCTAATTTCTAAAATTGAAAATTACTTTATTTCAATGATTTAATGATTTTACTAAACTGGTGATTAATTTGATTATGTGATCCAAAATTGAACTAAATTTAGCTTAGGTTATGGACTGATTGGCTTTGCACTTTAATGGATTTAAATTGAGATTTTACTTGGGTTTATAGATTAATTAATTAGGGTTAGTAATTACATTTTTCTTTTTTTTTTTCTCTATTTTCTCCTCTCAAATCATTAATTGGTAATACTATCTTCCATTTAAGAGTAAGGTTTCTATTTTTTTTAATTAATTATAATAATAGAATTATGTGTAATTATTTAAGATTAATTGAGTCACTCTGATCCTTTTTTTATTCTCTATTTATATCTAATTTTTTTGACCGGAAAATAATATCAAAGAAGATTCTCAATAAAATAAAATATTATAAAATATAAACTGAATTTAGTGGATTTAACCTAAAATTTTCTTTCCAACTCTACTTGCAAAGAATAACAATTAAAATTGTCCTCAACATGACAAGCAATAGTGGGAATAAGCCCGAACATGGTTTAAAAGTCTTTTGAGTCAAATTTTGACATAACACTTAAGTGGCCTTCTACAATTCTCATGTGAAATAAGACAAAATAATTAATGATATTGCCATTTTAGTTTATGAAAAATTATTTATAGTAATTTGAATGACTCTTATTTACACTATAACTAACAAAATATTAAATATTAGTTCTATAAAGTCTAATCTCGTAAACGAGACAAAGGTAATATGAAACTAATTCTATACAGAGTGTTCTTTGGTATTGATCTAATCCCATTTTATTTTTACCCAAAAATATATCCGGAATTATAATATATATGTCATTTGATAAAGCCATCATGACTAATATTATACTTAAGAGAACTTCGCACCAACCAAATTTTTCTTTAATTTTTTTGAGTCTTTGTCTACTTCTCTTATTAAATTTTATCATATTTCATTTAGTTTTCATTTAATATTATTTTTTTACATAATTAAATCATTTAATTATTTGTCTCGAAGAGAAAGAGAAGGAAAAAAAATAAGAAGAAAACTTCTAGAGAGAAGTTGCGAGGAAGTGAGACTTGGGAGTATAAAATGGAATTTTCTGATATAAAACTGTATTGTATAAAAGAGTTGAAATAGACTTGGGAGTATAAAATGTTTTATTAACCATTTTGTTAAGGCCACGTGCCTATCAATATTAATTTTTTTGTCTAAATTTGAGGACTCACCTAATTAATTTAATTAGACTCTGTCTTTCTGAATTTCAAAGTTGAAACCAACCAACAATCCCAAGAAAGTAATAATAAATTAAGTATTAAAATGCATAGCATGCAAGCGCAATACAATACGAAGAAAAGTCATATAAGGATACGATAGAATATATAATAGAGCCTGCTGGCAGCTCCCACTTCAGAATAATTTTATCTTTGTGTTAATTTAAATTACACGAAAAAAAAAATAAAAAATATTTTTGATATGGAATTAAAATGAGAAAATGGATATTTTTTTTAAAAAAATAAATATAAATAATTTTGAAACAAGAAATGTTTTCTATTTCAGAACTAGTTCCGAAACATCAAAATGAAGTCTCCGAAGTCGTCACTACCACACTCTTGTGACGTCCTTGATTGATGGTAGATCTCAATTGTGCCCAAATTTAGCTATTCGTATTTATATTTTCTGTATTATTAATTATAATAAAATGGTGTTAAAATTATGATAATATATATATAATCTTATATAATCTACAAAAATTCTACCATGCTTTTCGGTGCAGGTGGTAGTTGGACTTTGAAATTAATTAGGAGAGAAGAAAACAAAGGTAGTCATCTTCCCTGCTAGCACTCCACCAAATAAGCACAATTAAATTATTTATTTATTGTTGTTATGCCATTCAATATCAATATTAATTATGTATCATGATCACGGTGGCCCACAAGGTATTATATATGTCAATGTATGTAGCCCCATCCTGGAAGAATTAATTAAGATTAATGCATTCAGTTCTTTCTCCACAAAACTTTTAAGTTTTTTTTTTTTTAATTTATTTTTTCGCTTGACAAACTTGTGATCTTTCTTTACTTGCAAATAATTTATATATATATATATATATATTATAGCCATCCGCGATTGAATTGATATGTTCTCGAGGTTTAGTTAGAGACGTGTGAACATTTTTTTTTCTAAAGATAGTAGACATTCTGATGATGGTATTTGGGACCGACCACTACGTGCCACCTCTGTGACTGGACCTCGGGAATGGAACCTCGGACTTGGGGAAGTCGGACCTCGGGTGTAGGACCTGCAAGACAATAGAGGGCCGGGGCTAGGATCCCCCGGGATGGACTCCGACGCTCAAGTCAGCAGAGTAAATGCAGGTAGAAGTAAATGAAAGAGCTGTCGAGCTTAGGTATACCTGGCGAGAGTCCTTGTCTTTTATAGGCGAACCCGTTTTGGGATACCCGAGATAAGTGGGCACGACTTCCGAGAATCTCGGTCAAGATGGAACGGGTCTTCCAGTTCGGCCCGGATTTCTCGAACTCCATTTTGGAGTGTTGACTAGCCACGTGTCGGTCTCTCAGGTGATCCACGTGGCAGGTGAGACTATCAGCGCGTAGGGGTATTCTAGTAATTTAAGTTGGTGCCACATCACTTGCCCCCCACTCCTTGAGCTGAGCTGAGAATCACACTAGGTCGAGGAGTAGCTTAATTTCTGGGTTTATTCGACTGTAGATTTTCCCGAAATGCATAGGAGTATTTTCAAGTATGAGACCGTTAAACTCCCCACTTTTTGAGATTAATTTTTCCCTTCCTTTCTTTTTTCTTTTCTTATTTGTTATTTATTTATATTTTTTTTCCTCTTTGCTTTTATTTTATTTTATTTTTTTATTTATATTATTTCTGCTTTGCATTTTTTGTCTTTTAATTAACTATATATATATATTTTTTTTTTAAAAAAAAGTTATCTTCTTCCTCGGCCAGGCGGAGGCGCCTGGCTGAGGTCCCACTGGCCAGGCCGCCTCGGCCATGGCCGAGGGCAGCCTGGCCTGGCCGTGGCCGAGCCATAGCTTGGCCACGCTCGGCCATGGCCGAGCACTTGTCTCGGCCATGCTTGGCCTCGGCCTCGCCAGGATCTGGCGAGGCCGAGGTCGGCCAGGGCCGAGAGGTTCGGCCCTGGCCGAATCGGCCATGGCCGAGGACGGCCATGGCCGACCTCTCTCTGCTTCCCTTCTTTCTGCTTTTTTTTTTCTTTTTATAACATATGTAATATATATATTTATATATAATATATATATATATATATATATATACATTTGGAGATGGGAGGTCGGCCAGGCCGACCTCCGCTCCTTTGGGGCTTTCTGCCCAATTTTTTTTATAACATAAATAATATATATATTTATATATATAATATATATATATATACACATTTGTTAATATATATATATATAACAACATAGGCATTAAAATAAGGCTTAATTTGACTGACCCGTTTCTTTGGATTTTCTTTGTTGCAGGCGTAGCTCGAGATTGTCCAAGCTAAGTCACATCTGTTGAGTTTCTTTTGATTTGTGTCCAGCTGTGGTTTTCCTTCCCTAACCTCTGTCTTCCCTTTCTTGGTCAGGCTAGGATATCCTCTAGTGGGATTCCTTGGTCTGGCTGATCAAGCTGAGATATCCTCTTGTCAAGCTGAGTTTCCTTGACCCTTAGATTTCAGTCACTCCCACGCAAAAAAGGGTGCTGGGCTTCTTCCGTGGCCATTAGTCCACCTTTGGGGACGGCCTAGGACTCGTGACCCTTGGATTTTAGCCACTCCCTCGCGGAGGAGGGTGTTGGGCTCTGAATTTTTCCTTAGCCCTTAGTCCATCTTCGGCTTGTGGACGGCTTAGGGCTCGTGACCCTTAGATTTTAGCCAACCCCTCACGCGAAGGAGGGTGTTAGCTAGAGTTTTTTCCGTGGCCCTTAGTCCTCTTTTGAGGACGGCCTAGGGTTCGTGACCCTTGGATTTTAGCCACTCCCACGTGAAGGAGGGTGTTGGGCTCTGAATTTTTCCTTAGCCCTTAGTACATCTTCGGCTTGTGGACAGCTTAGGGCTCGTGACCCTTAGATTTTAGCTACTCCCACGCGAAGGAGGGTGTTAGCCAGAGTTTTTCCGTGGCCCTTAGTCCTCTTTTGAGGACGGCCTAGGGCTCGTGACCCTTGGATTTTAGCCACTCCCACGCGAAAGAGGGTGTTGGCTAGAGTTTTTTTTTCGTGGCCCTTAGTCCTCTTTTGAGGACGGCCTAGGGCTCGTGACCCTTGGATTTTAGCCACTCCCACGCGAAAGAGGGTGTTAGGCTACGGTTCTTCCGTGGCCCTTAGTCCTCTTTTGAGGACGGCCTAGGGCTCGTGACCCTTGGATTTTGCCCACTCCCACGCGAAGGAGGGTGTTGGCTAGAGTTTTTCCGTGGCCCTTAGTCCTCTTTTGAGGACGGCCTAGGGCTCGTGACCCTTGGATTTTTCTTTGGCGAAGTGTTGGCCTTTGTGAGATTCCTGTTAGATGGAGAGAATCCGAAGTCTTGCCATTAGTCGTAAAAAAACGAGTACATAGAGGTTCGAGGAACTCCCTTCCTCATTGAAGAAACTTCCTTAAGTTTTGGACATTCCAAGTATGCTTCAAGGACTTGCCTTCCATGTCTTTTAGTCGATATACCTCTCGGACTTAAGGATTCTAACACCCTAGCAATGCGCTGATTACACGCAGCTTTTGCGAATTTGCAATAGGTCCCAGAGCTCATCCATCCCCAGCGGGCTGTTTTCCTTCTCTCCGGGACGGTGTCCAACTTCGCTCTCGGAAGCGATCCCGTGTAGGAGACCTTCTCCTATCATCCGACTTGGACTCAACTCTACCCGAACTCATGCCTTCTTGGCCAACGAAATCTCGGAGGTAACCCCGGTTGATAAGCTTTTGAATCTCTTCTTTTAACTGGATGCAGTCCTCTGTAACATGACCATGGTCGCGGTGAAATCGACAATACTTCCTTTTGCTTCGAGTGTTGGGTGGAGACCTCAGCGGTGGAGGACGCCGCAAATAATCCTTATCCTCTAATGCCAGTAGAATCTCGGCTCGACTGGCATTGAGGGGAGTATAACTCATCGGGCTTCCACATGCACCCCAAAGCCAGGCGATCTGGAGCTCGGGAGAGGCGATAGTCCTTCTTCTGCTCTGCCACTGGTTTTTTCTTCTCCTTTTCTCTTTCCTTCCTGTCAGGTTGTTCCGCCCGCTTCACCTTCATCACCTCTTCGGCGTTGATGTACTTGTTAGCCCGGGCTAGGGCCTCTGTGAAAGTACGAGGTGGAGTCTTGGTCAAGGACTGAGCAAATGGCCCAGCTCTCAAGCCATTCTGAAGAGCCACCATTGCGATCCGCTGGTCGAACTCGTCAATACTCAATGCCTCCTCGTTGAACCTCGCCACGAAATCCCTTAGGGATTCACCCTGGTTTTGCTTGATGTTTACCAGAGCCATAGAAGACTTTCGGTGGCGCTTCAAGGGAGCGTAGTGGGCTAAGAAACAGGTCTTCAGCTCTTCCCAACGATTGATGGAACGATGGGGAAGGCAGGAGTACCAGGTCCGGGCATGTCCTCCCAAAGTAGCCGAAAATGCCCGGCACCACATCGCGTCCGACCCCGATTGTACTAGCATGTGAGAAGAGAAAAGCTCGACGTGGTCATAGGGATCTGAGCTTCCATCATAGAGCTTGATGGAGGGGATACGAAACCTTTCTGGTGGAACCTCTGCCATGATGCCCCTACTCAAGGGTTGGTTAGAGCCGAGGTGGAGCAGCTCTTCCTTTCCCTTCTTGAGTTCCTGGACTTGCTTCTCTAGGAAACGCAATCGTCTCTCCTGCGAAGTCCCTCTTTCTCGTGAGGGAGCAGAAGTGGATCCTGCCGCCTCAGAAGAGTGGATTTCCTGGCCCGTCTGGCGAGATTGACGAGGCTCCCGAGCTAGAGAAGGAGACTGATGCTCCGCCCGCTGAGAGGGCACATGAGAACGATGCTGCTCGGTCTGGTGTAGATAACCAGTCAACAACTCAGTTAGCTGTTGGACCTGGTTTTACAACCTGGTGAGTCGGTCCTCCGGCATGGGATTGGCTGGAGGTGGTGGATTCTCTCCTTGTTGCGGGGCTTCTAGATTGGCTCCGACCTGGCTGCGAGTGACGTCTCTTCGGGGAGCCATGTAGTCAGTTAGGACAAGGAGCGAAAGTCGTTTCACACTCGTGGAAAGACCGAGGTCCGAAGTGAGGAGTTGAAGTCCGAAGTGCGGGTAGGGAATGAAGAGGCTAGCGAGTCTGGACGTCGGCCCCACGGTGGGCGCCAAATGATGATGGTATTTGGGACCGACCACCACGTGCCACCTCTGTGACTGGACCTCGGGAATGGAACCTCGGACTTGGGGAAGTCGGACCTCGGGTTTAGGACCTGCAAGACAATGGAGGGCCGGGGCTAGGATCCCCCGGGGTGGACTCCGACGCTCAAGTCAGCAGAGTAAATGCAGGTAGAAGTAAATCAAAGAGCTGTCGAGCTTAGGTATACCTGGCGAGAGTCCTTGTCTTTTATAGGCGAACCCGTTTTGGGATACCCAAGATAAGTGGGCACGACTTCCGAGAATCTCGGTCAAGATGGAACGGGTCTTCCGGTTCGGCCCGGATTTCTCGAACTCCGTTTTGGAGTGTTGACTAGCCACGTGTCGGTCTCTCAGGTGATCCACGTGGCAGGTGAGACTATCAGCGCGTAGGGGTATTCTAGTAATTTAAGTTAGTGCCACATCACATTCCCTTCACGAGTAAATTAACCATATAATTAATCAATAGTAAGATTAATTACTGTCTTCGAGATCTAGTTAATTATGCAAGAACATATATATTAATTAATGGAGATTCCTACGTCGATCCAAGAGACTTGTGAATCAGCTAGCGGAATCACATTTAATTAATATTTTTATACTATAGAATGTACTAATGTTTTTAGAAATATAAAGTGTTAATTAGACATAAGAAGTTATAAAATTAAAAAAAAAAAAAAAAACAGGCTACAGGTTCTAATAGGCCCTTGATATATAGTTGATGCTGAAAATGGTGTTAGGGAGAGACAACTCATTGGGTATATAGCTTCTATGGTTACGTACGTATAAAATTCTAAGGAAAGTCAAAAAGCAAAAAGAGTGGTGGAATGAATTCGGTGGAGACACAATGATATACATATTGGAAGATAGATGGGTTTGATTTTCCTTCTAATTCTTTGAAGTTTTCTATCTCCATCCAATTTAAGTATAATTAATAATTAGTAAACCCTTTTAAGCATAAATTAAAACATAAGACCCGCTAGCAGCAAAGTTTGAATTCTCATCTTCCTCCTCGTCTCCACGGCAACACCACTAACATCTCTCTCTCTTTCTCCGTGTGCATGTGCATGGCACCGACTAATATGGCTCTATAAATGGAAGACCCCATGCAAACCAATTCTCTCACCCAGAACAGAAGAACAGTAGTAATATTCAGTCAATTGATTAAGCTCATATAGATAGATATATATATTGCCATGGCGTCCGTTGATACTATTACCAACTTCTTGGCCACACTATCTGTCGTTGTATCTCTTCTTGCCGTCCATGGCCGAGCGCAGCTTTCTCCTACTTTCTACTCCTCCACTTGCCCTAATGTGCAGACCATCGTGCGAGACGCCATGGAAGAAGCTGTTGAAAAGGAGGCTCGAATGGGAGCCTCCATCCTTCGCCTGTTCTTCCATGATTGCTTCGTCCAGGTGTCGACAGATCGATCCATGCATACCCATTATTAAATCCATATATATATATATATATATATATATACACATTTGATTTTAGTTTCTGTTCGTTTTCGTTGATTACAACAACAAGTGTGTAAATGCACGGCATGCTTATTCTTCAGGGATGCGATGCGTCAATTCTGCTGGACGACACGGCCACCTTCACCGGCGAGAAGAACGCTATCCCAAACAAGAACTCGGCGAGAGGGTTTGAAGTGATCGACGCCATTAAAACCAAGGTGGAAGCTGCCTGTAGCAACAGTGTGTCCTGTGCAGACATCCTGGCTCTCGCTGCTCGAGATGGGGTTGTCTTGGTGAGTCAAGTACTTATTAATATTATATCATGGTCATACAAAATTAATTAAGGGGAGCCAGCTAGCTAGCTTATTTTATTTAATATAGGCATGCAATAAATCCAACTGATAGTTCTGAGTTTTTCTATAAATAAATATTTTCTTTAATATAGGCATATATATAGATATATACTTGAGATTTTTCCATTGATTTCTCTAAAAAGTCAATTAAATCCCATTTGATTTGAGGATTTATGACAGTGATGTGTTGAATCTGTTAATTAATTAACTAATTGGTGGCAGCTGGGTGGGCCAACATGGACGGTGGAACTAGGCAGAAGAGACTCAAGAACCGCCAGCCTAACTGCAGCCAACACCCAAATCCCTTCCCCATCCGACAACCTCTCCACCCTAATCTCCCTGTTCGCCGCCAAAGGCCTCTCTGCTCGGGACATGACGGCGCTCTCCGGCAGCCACACCATCGGCCAAGCTCGCTGCACCAACTTCAGGGCTCGGATAGATAACGAAACCAACATTGATCCAAACTTCGCAGCCACCCGACAAGCCAATTGCCCGCCCTCCGGCGGCGATGACAACCTGGCTCCGCTCGACATCCAGACCCCGACTAAGTTCGACAACGACTACTACCAGAACTTGGTGGTTCGACGAGGGTTGCTCCACTCGGACCAGCAGCTGTTCAACGGTGGATCACAAGATGCACTTGTTAAGACTTACAGTGGTAATAATGAAGCTTTTTCAAGTGATTTTACAGCTGCAGTGGTGAGAATGGGGAACATCGATCCCCTTACAGGAACCGCTGGAGAGATTAGAAAGAACTGCAGGCTGGTTAACTGATTAATAATTTGACTGAGGGTGCGTGCATGGATTTACACTAATTTAATAGGCACAAAACTCCGAAGAGTTGTTGTACGTGGGATTTGAATAATCTTTCTTTCTTACACTTATGGGATTGCTGGGCAGTGTGTGCTTGAATTACATGTCAGTCCGTATTTAAATTTTCTATAAAATTAAGTTTGTATGGCGGAGGCCGATCGACTTCTTTTGTCATCTTGTTCTTGTTTGAATGATCTTATTGGGGGGGGGGGGGGGTTGGTTTCAGTTTTGTTATCTTATATTTACGTTAAATTAATAATGTGTTCTTGTTTGTTGGGCTAAGCTACATTAAATTAATTGCAATCCTCAAATTCAAATTCAGATTCAGATTTTGCCCATCCCCTATTGCCAACTTCCTCCCTCCCCTCCTTTCTTCCTACCTTTCTTAGCTAGTCATTCACAATATATATTGAGATAGCGTTTGTTAAAATGAGCAAGATAAGAGAGTATCAAAATAAGGTCGGAATGCTTTCCGGACCAAGATATAGAATAATCAAGATAAGGTTGGGAAGCATTCCAAGATTTTTATCAATCTGTTTGTTAAATTTTTTAAAATGCACTAGAAGACACAATCGTCATTTTTTTCTTACCTATAAAGACCAAGATATGCTTATCTTGGGGGGGGGAGAGATAAGCTTATCTTGAACAATCAAGATAAGAAGTCATTAATGACGTTTCCAAGAATTGTTAGATAAATTTAACAAACATGTTGGAAAGGATAGAAGTCCGGGATGCATTCCATATCTTGGCTTTTCTATCCTATATCTTAATTAACAAACACCCCTGAGTGAATTAATATTCAATAGAATAGAGTTCCCATTAAAGCCTCTAAGGCACAAGTTAAGTGATTAGGGCATGATAAGGAGATATTCGCACCAGTAAATCGTAAATTCAATTTTTTATTTTGCATAGTGAGATAAAATCTCTACCTTTAATTTTTCTTTTATGTCGAAATTGAGAGTACGAGCAGTGAAACAGAAATCTTAGCACCCAAATATACATCCCAAATACCAATTAATCATCTAACATGGATCGTGATATCGTTTCAATTCAATTACTCATAAGTTACGCACAAATATATGCTTATATAATCTATTACTAAAAAGTTAACCATTGCTATAGACGTTAATAAAATAAATAAATAAATGCTTTCAAATGGTATCACTTGGTAGTTGCAATTTTATTTTTATTTTTTACATTCACCTTAATTACTGATTATACAAACTGGCAGCTAATGATTTTTTAACATGCAAATTTTAATTTTCTGTAAAGGTTCGTATGCCGGAGGACAATCGACTTCTAATTTATCATCTTGTTCTTGTTTGAATAATAATCTTATTGGGGGGGGGGGGGGTTGTTATCTTGTAATTTTGTTAAATTAATAAAGTGTTCTTGTTTGTTGGGCTCAATTTTTGTGACCGGTTTGTGATGCTTTGTTTGGTCACAAATATTTTTTGAATTTAGTGATAGATTTAGCGATAGAAATCCCGTCGCTAAAAAAAAAAAATTAAAAAATAAAACTTTTGCAACAAAAAAAATTAGTTGCTTAAAAAGAGAAAAAATAAAATAAAAATTAAAAACTTAAGTGACGAAAGAAATCTGTGGCTAAAAAAGGAAAAACAAAATTCAAAACTTTAGCAGCAAAATAAATCTGTCGCTAAAAAAAATAAATTAAAAAATAAAAACTTCGTTAACAGAACAAATTTGTAGCTAAAAAAGAAAAAAATAATTGAAAAAATATAAACTTTAGCAACAAAAGCAATCTGTCTCTAAAAAAGAAAAAAATAAAATAAAAATTAAAACTTTAGCAATGGAAGAAATCTGTAGCTAAAAAAGGATAAAAATAAAATTAAAATTAAAAAATTTAGTGACGAAAAAAATCTGTCACTAAAAAAGAAAAAATAATTTAAAAAATAAAAAATTTAGAGACGGAATAAATCCGTTGCTAAAAAAAATTATAAATTTAAAATGTTAGCAATAGAACAAATCTGTCACTAAAAAAAGAAAATAAAATTATATTTTGGAAACTAAATTTATAAAATGTGAAATTCATACTTTAATTTCACATTTTAGTAACTAAATTTATATTTTTGACTCAATTTAATTAAATATTTTTTTTTATTGTGACAACTTAAACTTTTCGTTATTTTGATTACATTTACGTACTTATATTTATCTTTTTTTTTTACACATCAAAGTAAAGTGGTTAAAATGAATAAAAAATATAGATATAAAAATTAATTTAACTTAAAAATATAAATAAAGAAGTGTAATTAAATAACAAAAAATTTAAATGATTCTACAAAAAAAACGTGATAGTACATAAATAAAAATCTAGATGTGTCATTCTACAAAAAAAACGTGATAGTACATAAATAAAAATCTAGATGTGTCCTATATACGCATATATTTTTGAAAGATATTGATCTTCATTATTATGTAATATATTATCCTTTAGCGGATACCCATATTTTTAATTGAATAATATGAAGATAGAATAAAAATAATATCCACGATGTTGAGATGATACGTTTCACTTGTTTTAAATTTCATTATTAATTAGATGATGTCACGCTATATAATTCAGGAATTTACACAAGAACTTAGTAATGTTACTCAAATTAACTTTTAACAAATATTTATAAAAATTTAATATGAAATTCATAAAATATTTAAATTAAATTTAAAATATGATTTGATAATGAAAATTTTCATTGTTAAATACAGAATTTATAAAAATTTCAATTGAATTCGAAATTAGTGACGAAATATTTTGTTTTTAAGTTGCAAATTAATAAAACATGAAATTACAAATTAAATTCAAAATGAGTGATGGAATATATTGAAAATAAGTTTGAAAAATTTTGGGGTGCAAATGTAATTCTAAAAATTTTAAACAAAAATACAATAAAAATATTTTATGGGCATAATAAATCAAGGAGATTTTTAGATCAGTTGGTCGCACACATGCGTGTAAGTTTTTGGAGGCTAGGAGCTCCAGGGTTCAGTCCTTGGAAAATGCAAGAATGAATCGCTCACTAGGAAAATAATTTTCGAGAGCAGATATATATTTTTATTAATAGTGGAGTAAGAAGTACCCATTAATGAATACATTTTTTTAATTATAATATCATATTCAAACTATATATTTAATTACCTAACTAAATTTTTTACTATGCTACACTCCAATTAATTGTATAATTAAGATGAATAATAATTTTTGATAATATTTTTAATATTTTTAATAAAAAATATAAAAACAATACTACAAAGTCTTTTTGCTACTATATTATATCTATATTATTTTACTCATTTGAACAATAATTTAAAATTTTATTCTTTAATCAAAAGGATCTTCAACTTTATCTCAAATAACACTTTTAAAGAGATGAGTGTTCATTTTGTTTTCCTCTAATTAAAAGACTTGTCATATCCACAAGATAGGCTTTATAGTAAGAATACTAGATGATACAACCTCCTACAATATTTGTAGGCCTTCTAGCACTTGCTAAGTAATACAAAAAAAAATGTTTCAATGAAAAAAAGAAAGAATTTGAGAATTAAACTTCTCAATTGATACAAGATTTAGAAAATAAATAACAACAATGAATGTAACAATAGTCTTGAGAAAAATTGTGTCAATTTAAACCATGAGAGAAAAAAATATGAGCACCTGTGAGTTGGAACAATTGGACACTTGTAATGAATGTTCTCTAACACTATAAATGCTACACCAACTAAGTATTTATAATTGAGGTCAAGAAATGCCAAAAATCGAGTTGTTGGGGACGGTTGAACTGCATTAAATGCATTTGTTAAAAATAATTTTTAGTTTAAAGAATTTATATAATTTAAAACTAAAAATTAATTAGTCAAATAATTTATATAATTATTATTATTTATAACATAAAAACTATTGATCATTTAAAAAATAAAAGATTAATATTGACCTCCCTATTTATAATTAGGAATAAACTTACATACTATTGAAAAATATTTTAATTAAAAAATAATTTGTTTCCTTCTTTAGTCATTGTTCTTCAAGTATTTGTCAGTCCTAATGATGAAAAATATATCCGGGGATGAATTAGGATTCGTATAGATTTTTCGATAATTAAAATACTGATTGATGGCAAAACACTATGTTTCGAAATATAGAGTATATGTTTCGAAATAAACCTTTCTGTTAAGTAGGTTTCGAAACCTACTATAAATAAAATCTACTATATATATTTCGAAATATACCTCACTGTTTGAAATCTATCTTCCTCCTCGTTTCCACGACAACACCAACATCTCTCTCTCTCTCTCTCTCTCCCCGTGTGCGTGTGCATGGCACCGACTAATATGGCTCTATAAATGGAAGATCCCATGCAAACTAATTCTCTCACCCAGAACAGAAGATCAGTAGTAATATTCAGTCAATTGATTAAGCTCATATAGATAGATATATTGCCATGGCGTCCGTTGATACTATTGCCAACTTCTTGGCCACACTATCTGTCGTTGTATCTCTTCTTGCCTTCCATGGCCGAGCGCAGCTTTCTCCTACTTTCTACTCCTCCACTTGCCCTAATGTGCAGACCATCGTGCGAGACGCCATGGAAGAAGCTGTTGAAAAGGAGGCTCGAATGGGCGCCTCCATCCTTCGCCTCTTCTTCCACGATTGCTTCGTCCAGGTGTCGCAGATCGATCCATGCATATCCATTATTAAATCCATATATATATATACACACATTTGATTTTAGTTTCTGTTCGTTTTTGTTGATTACAACAAGTGTGTAAATGCACGGCATGCTTATTCTTCAGGGCTGCGATGCGTCAATTCTGCTGGACGACACGGCCACCTTCACCGGCGAGAAGAACGCTATCCCAAACAAGAACTCGGCGAGAGGGTTTGAAGTGATCGACGCCATTAAAACCAAGGTGGAAGCTGCCTGTAGCAACACTGTGTCCTGTGCAGACATCCTGGCTCTCGCTGCTCGAGATGGGGTTGTCTTGGTGAGTCAAGTACTTATTAATATTATATCATGGTCATACAAAATTAATTAAAGGGAGCCAGCTAGCTAGCTTATTTTATTTAATATAGGCATGTAATAAATCCAACTGATGGTTCTGAGTTTTTCTATATAAATAAATATATAGGTTTCTCATACATATATATATATATATTTAAGATTTTTCCATTGATTTCTCTAAAGAGCCAATTAATTAAATCCCATTTGATTTGAGGAGTTATGACAGTGATGTGTTGAATCTGTTAATTAATTACCTAATTGGTGGCAGCTGGGAGGGCCAACATGGACGGTGGAACTAGGCAGAAGAGACTCAAGAACCGCCAGCCTAACTGCAGCCAACACCCAAATCCCTTCCCCTTCCGACAACCTCTCCACCCTAATCTCCATGTTCGCCGCCAAAGGCCTCTCTGCTCGGGACATGACGGCGCTCTCCGGCAGCCACACCATCGGCCAAGCTCGCTGCACCAACTTCAGGGCTCGGATATATAACGAAACCAACATTGATCCAAACTTCGCAGCCCTCCGAAAAGCCAATTGCCCGCCCTCCGGCGGCGATGACAACCTGGCTCCGCTCGACATCCAGACCCCGACTAAGTTCGACAACGACTACTACCAGAACTTGGTGGTTCGACGAGGGTTGCTCCACTCGGACCAGCAGCTGTTCAACGGTGGATCACAAGATGCACTTGTTAAGACTTACAGTGGTAATAATGAAGCTTTTTCAAGTGATTTTACAGCTGCAGTGGTGAGGATGGGCAATATCGATCCCCTTACAGGAACCGCTGGAGAGATTAGAAAGAACTGCAGGCTGGTCAACTGATTCATAATTTGACTGAGGGTGCGTGCATGGATTTACACTAATTTAATACGCACAAAACTCCGAAGAGTTGTTGTGGGATTTGAATAATCTTTCTTTCTTACACTTATGGGATTGCTGGGTAGTGTGCTTGAATTACAAGTCAGTCCGTATTTAAATTTTCTGTAAAGGTTTGTATGCCGGAGGCCGATCGACTTCTAATTTGTCATCTTGTTCTTGTTTGAATAATAATCTTATTGGGGGGTTTTTTTGTTATCTTGTAATTTTGTTAAATTAATAAAGTGTTCTTGTTTGTTGGGCTAAATTTTTGTAACGGATTTGTGACGCTTTGTTTGGTTGCAAATATTTTTTAAATTTAGCGACGGATTTAGAGATAGGAACTTGTTGCTAAAAAAAAGAAAAATAAATTAAAAAATAAAACTTTAGCGACAGAAAAAATTCATCACTTAAAAAGGAAAAAAAATAAAATAAAAATTACAAACTTTACTAACGGAAGAAATCTGTTGCTAGAAAAGGAAAAAAAATTCAAAGCTTTAGCGATGGAATAAATCTGTCGCTAAAAAAGAAAAAAATAAATTAAAAAATAAAAACTTTAGTGATGGAATGAATCCATCACTAAAAAAATATATAAATTTAAAACGTTAGCAACGGAACAAATCCGTCTCTAAAAAAATAAAAAAAAATTATATTTTAGCAACTAAATTTATAAAATGTGAAATTTATATTTTAATTTCACATTTTAGTAACTAAATTTATATTTTTGACTCAATTTAATTAAATATATTTTTTTAATTGTGACAACTTAAACTTTTCGTTATTTTGATTACATCTATACACTTATATTTATCTTTTTTTTTTTTACACATCAAAGTAAAGTGGTTAAATTGAATAAAAAATACATATATAAAAATTAATTTAACTTAAAAATATAAATAAAGAAGTGTAATTAAATAACAAAAAATGTAAATGATTCTAGAAAATAAACATAATAGTACATAAATAAAAATCTAGATGTGCCCCATACATGTTTTAAAGATATTGATTTTCATTATTAAGTAATATGTTATCCTTTAGCGGATACCCATCTTTTTAATTGAATAATATGAAGATAGAATAAAAATGATATCCACGATATTGAGATGATATGTTTCACTTGTTTTAAATTTCATCATTAATTAGATGATGTCAAGCTATATAATTCAAGAATTTACACGAGAACTTAGTAATGTTACTCAACTTAACTTTTAACAAATATGTATAAAAAATTAATGTGAAATTCATAAAATATTTAAATTAAATTTAAAATCTGATTTGATAATGAAAATTTTCATAGTTAAATATAGAATTTATAAAAATTTCAATTAAATTCAAAATTAGTGACGAAATATTTTGTTTTTAAGTTGCAAATTAATAAAACATGAAATTACAAATTAAATTCAAAATGAGTGATGGAATATTTTGAAAATAAGTTTGAAAAATTTTGGGGTGCAAATGTAATTATAAAATATTTAAACAAAAATACAATAAAAATATTTTATGGGCATAATAAATCAAGGAGATTTTCAGATCAGTTGGTTGCACATATGCATGTAAGTTTTTGGAGGTTGGGAGGTCCAGGGTTCAGTCCTTGGAAAATGCAAGAATGAATCGCTCGCTAGGAAAATAATTTTCAAGAGTAGGTATATATTTTTATTAATAGTGGAGTAAGAAGTACCCATTAACAAATACATATTTTTAATTATAATATTATACTCAAAATTATATATTTAATTAGTTAACTATTTTTTTTACTATACTACATTCCAATTAATTGTATAATTAAGATGAATAATAATTTTTGATAATATTTTTAGTATTTTTAATAAAAAGTATAAAAATAAGACTACAACCTCTTTTTTGTTACTATATTTTATCTATATTGTTTTACTCATTTGAACAATAATATAAAATTTTATTCTTTAATCAATGAAAGGATCTTCAACTTTATCTCAAATAACACTTTTAAAGAGATGATTATTCATTTTGTTTTTCTCTTAAGAGACTTGTCCTATCTACAAGATAGGCTTTCTAGCAAGAATACTAGATGATACAACCTCTTACAATACTTGTAGGCCCTCTAGCACTTGCTAAGTAATACGAAAAAAAAAATATTTCAATAAAAAGAGAGAATATGAGAATTAAACTTATCAGTTACAATATCTCTCAATTGATACAAGATTTAGAAAATAAATAACAACAATGAATGCAACAATAGTCTTGAGAAAAATTGTGTCAATTTAAACCAACAACAACAACAACATATCCAACCTTTATCCTACTATGTGGGGTCAGCTACATGAATTCTAGACTTCCATGTATTTCTGTCTTTTGTCATATTTTCATTTAAGCCCATATACTTCATATCAAATTTTAATGTCTTTCCCAAAATCTTCTTGGGTCTACCTCTACCACTTTTTTTTGACTAATTGTTCCATTTCATCAACTTTTTGTGTCAACCATGAGAGAAAAAATATGAGCACTTGTAAGTTGGAACACTTGGACACTTGTAATGAATGTTCTCTAACCCCATAAATGCTACACCAACCAAGTATTTATAGTTGAGGGCGAGAAATGCCAAAAATCGTGTCGTTAGGGACGGTTGAACTGCATTAAATGCACTTGTTAAAAATAATTTTTACTTTAAAAAATATATATAATCTAAAACTAAAAATTAATTAGTCAAATAATTTATATAATTATTATTATTTATAACATAAAAATTATTGATCATTTCAAAAATAAAAGATTAATATTGACCTCCCATTATATAATTAGGAATAAACTTGCATACTATTGAAAAATATTTTAATTAAAAAATAATTTGTTTCCTTCTTTAGTCATTGTTTTTCAAGTATTTGTTGGTCCTATTGATGACAAATATATCCTAAGAGGGGGGTTGAATTGAGATTCGTATAGATTTTTCAATAATTAAAATACTGATTGATGGCAAAACACGATGTTTCAAAATATAAGGTATATGTTTCGAAATAAACCTTTCTGTTAAGTAGATTTCGAAATCTACTATATATGTTTCGAAATATACCTCATTGTTTGTTTGTTTCAAAATATAGAATGTATGTTTCGAAATATACTTTTCTATTTTGTTTGATTCGAAATCTTTTAGCTTGTGCTTTAAAATAATAATCTTTGATAAAGATGATTTATATAAGTAAGAGTATAACAAAAATGTTTGAGATCAAAGATATGCTTATATAAATATGTATATTTAAGCTCAATGAAACTTTGTTTTAGTTTTTGAAAACAATTCTTTTGAAAACATGAGTAATAGGAAATAATGATAAGTAAAAACGAAATAACAATTGCACACAATATATATAATGGTTCAGTACCCCGCCTAGTCCACTATCTTCAAGCTTACCAACTTAAAGGATTTTTCAATCCGAATCACTTTTACTAGTGATCAACTATAACAAAGGTTTTATCATGGTTTACCCCAAAATCTTGTACAATGAGTTTTTATGGCTCAACTCAAACCTATCACCAAGTGAGTTTTTACGGTTTTAACTCAAACCTTACAACAAGTGAGTTTTAGGCTCAACTTAAACCTTTTCCATAATGAGTTTTAGGCTCAACTCAAACCTTACAACATTAACAAGACAAATAAAACTTCTCTTTTACAGCCCAATGAAATTCATAACAATGAAATGCCTTACCAATGGCTGCACAAATCTCTTAGATTGAGGTGAGGAGAGCTAACGAGATGATACTTCTTGTTTTCAATTTCCTCCTCCTTTATAGCACCGCAAATGCATGTATGGATCTTCTTTAAAAGCTCAATCAAACTCTTTGATCACCACTTGTCCTTGTGTATATGTCTCTAGTGTGTGCTCTCTTCTTGTGTATTTTTCTTGTCTTTAAACACCTGCTATTTATATCAAGAGATAATAATCTAGTCGTTTTATAGCCGTTAAAGACAAGACAGAAAAGTAGGTTTCGAAACATAGCATACAGATTTCAAAACATCACAAATTTACACTAAGCTTTCGAAACATGCTCTTCATGTTTTGAAACATATAGCCTTTTCAGCTGGACTTACACTTAGAGACAACAATGAGTGGGAGACAAAATCTATTAACATATAATAATGATCTCCACTACAAATTTGAATTTGAATTTTGTAGATCATGGAGAATGAATTAAAAAATGATTGAGAACATTTTTGAATGAAAATAAATATATAAGAAAAAAGCATCTTGGATTTTTAATGTTCTGTTGATAGAAGTGTCATAGGTTTCGAAACATAACATATAGGTTTTGAAACATAGTCCAAAACCTGATTTGAAAACAAATGCATTGCATAAATGTTTCGAAATAGCATATACATTTTAGAAAACATGAAAACCTTTTCAAAAGGGGTTTCGAAATATGCACAGAAACATGACAAATTTTTAGAAGAATTTACTTGAAATCACAATCCATAGCATGTATACACTATAACATATTTACATAAATGTAAATAAAAAAGTACCCCCTATTTGGATTTAATAAAAATATCAAAAAAATCAAAATCCATAACAATAAGAAAGTAGAATTTTGGTTTTAGTACAAACTTAAGATTTTACGATTTTACCACCTCCAAAATATATACTTTCTATTTCTTGAAAAATTTGTTAAAAATCATTTTAACACTAATGAATATTAACTATTGAAATACCAGAAGTTAGTTTTCTAAAAAAAAAATATTTTTTTATATATCTCCTTATAAAATGCTAACTTTTTAGACTTAGAAAAATAGGGTTTTGCCAATCTCGATACATGGAATTCATTTAATTTTCATTTTCACAAAGTAATACTTGATATTAAAATTGATTTATGTTGAAAACCATAACCTTGACTCATGATTTAGGGATAAAACAAAGTATTATTTTTTATCATCAAAATTAAGTGTAAGGGTAAGACATCAGTATTCTAGTATTTTATTTCTATTACTTTTTTTTTTTTTAACTTTTTCCTTCTTTCTTTACCTCTTATACTTATTTTTTCTAATTAATTTGAAGTCGTAAAATCAAATATCTATAAAAGAACTATATTATTTTTAATAATTAAAAAGTATATTATTTTTAAAAAATTTATTATTCAGCGACGGGTAATCACCTGACACTAATTCTCTTCCATCTACGACCGGCAACTACTCGTCGCAAATAATTGTTGATTTTGCTTTCCTCTTAAGAGACTTATTATTTTTAGCTTAAAGAATATATATAATTTAAATCTATAAATTATTTACTAAATATTTTATATAATTATTATTACTTATAAAATAAAAATTATTAATCATTTAAAAAATAAAAAATAAATTTTTACCTATTAATTTAGAACTAATAATAAATTTAGAGATTATTAAAAAATATTTAATTAAATAATTTTATTTATTTTTCAGTCATTGTTGTTTAAATACTTTTAGTGATTTATTTTTATTAGTTTTTTTTTATTTTTCTTCTCTTTTTATCTCCTAATTTTTTTTCCTAATTAGTTTAATGTTGTAAAATTAAATATCTATAAATTAATTATATTTTAAACTAGTTAAAAAATATATATATTTATTTAAAAAATTACATATGAATTTAAAAAATATATATTTATTAGTGACGAGTAGGTCCGTCACTGATTTTGACGGCATCTGCCCCATGTGCCTCGAATTAGCTACGGGCACTTGTCTGTTGCTGATATCAGCGACGGGCAGATGCCCATTGCTAATTTTGCCGAGCACCAACCCGCCCCCTCTTCCCCCCTCCCCTCCTGACACTTGGCAGCCTCCCCTCCTCCTCCAAACACTTCCCCCCTACTTAAATGCCCTCCCTTCCGTTCCTCTCCACTCCTCTCTTCTTATCAAATTCATTCTCCTCCTCATTTTACACTATTTTTCTCTCTGTCTCACTCTCATTGACATCACGAAAGTGATTTTTGTTTTGTTGTAATTTAGTTTTCATCCAGAAGATACGAACCTCACCAAGAATTGAAGGTATTTATTTTTTTGATACATTATATTTTTAACTGTTAATCATTTTAAATTTAAAATGCAATATTGAATGTTTCTTATATAATTAATATTATTTGGTTAATTGTTAAGTAATAAATAGTTGTTTATTACTTAATTAATATATTTGTTCAATGATTAACTGTTAATCTTAATATTTCTATTATTTATATTTATTGCATGTTTATTATTATTTATTTTCTATTTATATTGATATATTATATATATTATTACATATTCTGTATATATTATTATTGTGTGTTATGTGATTTAAATAAAAAAATTAAATTCAAAAGAGACGCGTATGACTGAGCCTGTTGGAAGGCTTCAGTGTTGGGGAGGGGGGGGGGGGGCGCGGTTAATAATAAATTTTGAATAAAATTTAAATTTTTTATTTAATTTTAATTATAAATTTATCATGTTATTAATATTAATAATATGGTTGTTAAATAACTTTTGTAGGTACAAATAAATTTTTTTTACTATTAAACGAGATATTTTGACTTTAAATTTAATTAAAATAAATCTTAAAAAAATAGATAATAATATATAATTAAAATTAAATTAATAATAATCACAGTGGGGTTTTAAGTATGGTGGTGGGGCCGGGGGGGTGTTGTTTCACAATGGGGGTTGTGGGTGTCGTTAATTGTAAATTTTGAATAAAATTTAAATTCTTAATTTAATTTTAATTGTAAAGTTATGATGTTATTAATATTAATAATATGGTTGTTAAATAATTTTTCTAGGTATAAATCAAAATTTTTTACTATTAAGTGAGATATTTTGACTTTAAATTTAATTAAAATAAATCTTCACAAAATTAGATAATAATATATAATTGAAATAAATAAAAACTTGTGTATTAGTTTTGTTGTTAAGAATATTTTTTAATTTTTTAACTTAATTTTTTATTAAATCTCTTATTAGAAATTTAAAAAACTTAATTTTTTAATTATATACTATAAATTAAAAATATTAAATATATGTTTTCTAATTTTTTAATAATGAATGGGTGAGGTTCAAGATTTAAGCGGGAGGGTTTAATTTGGCAGGGGATTGGTTGACAGATTTAAGGGGGAGGGTTTAATTGGGGGGTGTGGGTTTCCAAATTTAAGAAGGTGGTTAAATTAAAATTTTGAATAAAGTTTTAATTTTTAATTTACTTTCAATTATAAATTTATGATGCTATTAATATTAATTAATAATTAATAATATGACTGCTAAATAACCTTGTAGACACAAATAAAAAAATTTGACTATTAAACGAAATATTTTTACTTTAGGTTTAATGAAGACAAATCTTAACAAAATTAGACAATAATACATAATTGAAATAAATAAAAACTTGTGATCTAGTTTAGTTGTTTGATGTAAAAAATGATTAGTTTAACGATAAACAATATGTTTAAATATAACAGTTGAATATTGATAATATTGTTGTCGAGTTAGTTATTTATTAAATACAATTTTAAAATTATAACTACAAATATAATGTTATTATTTGATTAAAATGTTTGTTACTTGATAAAAAATTTAAAGTAGTGTATGTCTGAAAATGCAATTAAGAATTACATTGGTCTGTAATACTGAAAGATGACTTTGTGGATTTTCAGGATAGTCTTTTTCGTCACATATATTATTGAATTTAAAATGAAAATCTCGTCGCATTGTAAGTAGATTGATAATAGGTGTAATCTAAGAAGGGGTGGGATTACTAGAGAATTTAATGAGGGTGTCGATGAGTTTATTTAATTTTCATCTACGTAAAAAAGTTTCATAAGACTAGAAGGAAAGTTAAAGTGCCTTTATATGAAATGCAAGTGTCTGAGGTTCAAATCAATCAATGAGATGAAAAGAGATATTTTCAAACATAGATTCATGAATGGTTATTATTACTGGACGCATTATGGTGCAGAAGTGCCTGTAGTGCCTCATTCGGTTGTTGAGAATGAATATTATAGAGAAGACAATTTTAGGAATTAGTTTAATTCCTATGAAAAGATAGTAATGGATGTGGCCGGGCCATCGAATACGCCATATATAATGCAAGGTACTGGTAGTGGAAGTGATTATCAGACTTACAATGTAGATGAAACAATGAATGAAAAGGCACAAACATTTTATGATATGTTATCTGCTGCACAAGCTCCATTGTATCCAAACTTTGAAGTAGAAAGTGAACTTTCTGCTACAATAAGGATGCTGAGTATTAAGTCTAATTACAACATTCCCGAAGGTGAGTATAATGAAATCATGCAGTTTATGCATCAAATAATGCCAACTGGTAATCGTACGCCCACTGATTTTTATCATACCAAGAAGTTGATTTCTCAGCTTGGCCTCGGTTATTAGAAGATTGATTGTTGTTCAAATGGGTGTATGTTGTATTATAAGGATGACGAATCCGAGATGAGTGTTGGTTCCTTAACATGATACAATGACAACTCAAGAGGGGGCGTGAATTGAGTTGTTGAAAATTTTAGCTGAATTTTAATTTCTTTGAAACCTCTTGATTAATTTTTATACATAAGAGTACTTTGATATATAATCGTATATTCCAATTGCTTTGAGATGGATATTTAATGACTCAAGATTCACAAAAATAAAAGCAACAAGACACACAAGACATATAGTGGTTCGGCGATTCCATGCCTACTCCACTCTCCAGAGGTATCAACAACACTTAGGGTTCCGATATTCTATATCACCCCGAGGTTTTCCCGTAGTTTACCTAGAATGAAACTATTACACCTAGATTTTATAATGGTTCTAGGAAACCAACCAACCACTACAATAATAATGTTTAGGAGATACAATAATGTCCACCGTTGGACAACACAATGAAGCATAAGAAATTACAAAGATACAACTGTGAATACAAAATACAAAAATTAGATCAAAAAATATAATTGACCTTCAAGTGGATTTGCAAGATGGTTTTTCGTTTCTTTGATTGCAAGAGCTCCAAAAATGGTTGAACAATGTAGATACGTGAGCTTGATTGCTTCTTGAGTGGGCTTTAAAGCTTTGAGCACTTGCTTGCTTTTTGGAAGATAGATCTTGAGAGAGCACATTCATATATTCTTTTCTCTTAAAGAAGCTATTTATATTGAGTAAGAAATGAGCAAAGATCGGGTTAAAAATTCGAACGTTGGACTAGGATAGTCAACTGTCATATCCAACAGTCGATTATAACCTGAAAATAGTTGACTCCAGGGAAACCCAGAGTCGACTTCCCTTCAAAGGGAGTCGACTGTCGAAACTTAGCTCTTGGCTATGTCGACTCTGTATAACCCGAGCTTTGGCTATATCGACTATGGCGAAGCCCCAGTTGATTAGCACTAGAGAAGTCGACTTCTCCCATACAAGAGTTGACTTTTGGTCCATAAATTTTGAAAACACTTAAAACAAAAACTATACAAACTTTATACTACTATTATAATTTGAAAAACTAAATTTAACATGTATATAAAACTTAGATAAAATCTCATAATTTAAATAGATAACATTTAAGGACTTCAAATAATATTTTTAATATAGAAATGTGTTTTTGTTAATCATCAAAAGTAGTATTAAGTTGAATGGAGCAAGTTGGCTCAACATTCTCCCCTTTTTTTATGATGACAAAAACTCTTACAGGATTAAAAAGAATTTCTCCCCCTAAATTTTGCACTAAAACATTCTTTGAATTCAAAAAAAAAAAAAAATGGAGAAAACTTTTTGAGAAAAATTTATAGAGTAAAAAATTTTTGAGAAAGAAAAAAAATGGACCACCTTATGAGCTCAAAATGCCAACAGCCAAGAAAGAAATATAAACAAACATGCCAAGAGATATTACAATAAAAGCTTATGCATAAACATAACACATAAATGTTTCAATATTATAAACTCCCATCATGATACTTGCTTTCTTGGATTTTTTTCTCCCCTTTTTTTGTCATGAGCAAAAAGAAGCAGTGAGTAGAGATAAGAAATAAAACAAGGAAAGTAATTAAGAGACAACATAGCAATGATATGAACATCCTAAATAGTAGATGTTGTACAAAAAAGAGTCAAAAGCACATCAGATATCCCTTGGCATCCCTAGGAGGTAAATCAGAGGGTGGATCTGGAAATGGCGGCGGTACCTCAGGTTGAGCGAGCGTTGAAAAAAGACTCTGAAACATCTCATGGATAGCAACAAACTTGGCTGTCTGCTGATCTTGCAGGGTCTGCACAAAAGTCTCTAGCTCCGCTATATTGGCGACAACAAGCTCCAAACGCTCTCCAATACCCTGAATAGTATAGTGAGACGAGATATGGGAAGGAGGAGGAGCAGAAGATTCACCAGGCCGATAGATAGGGGTCTGTGCCGGATCCTCCTTAGAATCTGATGGCGATGGGACTGGCGTGGGAGCAGGAGGTTGGGCTCTAACTTGGTAAACCCAGACCTTGTTTTGAAGGCGATATCCCATTCTTTTTATTGTAGCTTCATTTATCGTCATGAAACAAGTGAGAGGCTCGGAGAGTTCAGACGAGAGGTCTATGTTGAGATTGGTAAGGGGGTAGAGAAAGAGAGAAAGTAACGTACTGTCACCTCCATTGTCCCATTGTCGTAGTCCCTGAACCAATGTCTACAAACCATCGTGATTTCATGATAGGGTTTGCTTAGACCCATTGTGAAATTGCAATAGGGTTATAGCAATTGGTTTGCAAAGATCAAAGTTGTTAGACATCTGTTGTTGCCAAACCAGGAAGGACCAAAGGGAGATGAAACAAAAATAAGAAGTAATGGAAAAAAAAAAAAAAGATAGCAAGACCTCACCTCTTTTTTTTTGGATTACGCGCCATCACTCGCGCCCCTTGCGAACCCACCCCTGGGTCATCACGAGTGAAATAAATCGAGGGATATGCCCAAGTGATCAGGGTTTGAGGTTGCGTTCACTAACACTTACCAAGGATCACCCCCAGAAGGAATTACTTCTCCTAGAAATCGATCCCACACTAGCAGTCTTTAGCATGACTACATCTTTACAACCCCATCCTTTACCACTTGGTTGTGCCCCTGGGGGCAAAAGACCTCACCTCTTTTACAATATCCTCGCAATGCCAGCCCATCAAGTAACTATTTCGAGGTATAATTATCTTAATATTAAAAGAAAAGAAGTGATGTCTGGATGATTGCTAATCATTAATAAAATTTTAGTTAAAATTACTAAAGTTGATGAAAGTTTACATTTTAGAACACTTAATCTCTTTGTAATTTTTTTTTTATCCAGAACTCTCATTGATACCATTTTTCAACTGAAAAAAATTAGATTTGTATGTTAAAAAAATAATTACGATATCTCAATTAATTTCAAAAAATTACATACAATTTTATTATTACAAATTATTAAAAATAAAAATACCTAACTTATCTTTAAATAAGGAAAGTGGCACCAATTGATGATTTGAGAGAGAAAAAAATAGAGAAAAACAGTGAGAAAATGTAACTACTAACCCTAATAAGTCCCTAAATCAAGCAAAATCTCAATTTATCTCCAAATAGGTGTAAATCTCAATTAGTCCATATATAATCTAAGTGAAATACAATTCATATTTGAATCACAAAACAAATTAGTCTCCAATTTATCTTTAAATTATGAAAGCAAGCTGATCTCAAAACACTTGGTAAATATCGTTTTTAATTCGAATTTCAAGCACACAATTCTTTAAGTTTTTTTTTTTTCTAATTTTTCCTCCACAGATACAATTTTTAATTGATTTTTTAGATGCTATATTGTGCTTCTAATTTCTAAAATTGAAAGTTACTTTATTTCTATGATTCAATGATTTTACTAAATTGGTGATTAATTTGATTATGTGATCCAAATATGAACTAAATTTAGCTTAGGTTATGGACTGATTTGCTTTGCACTTTTATGGATTTAAATTGAGATTTTTACTTGGGTTTATAGATTGATTAATTAGGGTTAGTAATTAAATTTTCCTTCTTTTGTTCTCCATTTTTCCTCTCAAATCATTAATTGGCAATACTATCTTCCATTTAAGAGTAAGGTTTGTATTTTTATTTTTAATTAATTATAATAATAAAATTATGTGTAATTGTTTAAGATTAATTGAGTCACTCTGATCCTTTTTTTATTCTCTATGTATATCTAATTTTTTTGACTGGAAAATAATATCAAAGAAGATTCTCAATAAAATAAAATATTATAAATTATAAACTGAATTTAGTGGATTTAACCTAAAATTTTCTTTCCAACTCTACTTGCAAAGAATAACAATTAAAATTGTCCTCAACATGACAAGCAATAGTGGGAATAAGCCCGAACATGGTTTAAAAGTCTCTTGAGTCAAATTTTGACATAACACTTAAGTGGCCTTCTACAATTATCATGTGAGATAAGACAAAATAATTAATGATATTGTCATTGTAGTTTATGAAAAATTATTTATAGTAATTTGAATGACTCTTATTTACACAATAACTAACAAAATATTAAATATTAGTTCTATAAAGTCTAATCTCGTAAACGAGACAAAGGTAATATAAAACTAATTCTATACAGAGTGTTCTTTGGTATTGATCTAATCCCATTTTTTTTTTACCCAAAAATATATCTTGAATCATAATATATATGTCATTTGATAAAGCCATCATGGCTGATATTATACTTAAGAGAATTTTGCACTGACCAAATTCTTTCTTTAATTTTCTTGAGTTTTTGTCTACTTTTCTTATTAAATTTTATCATATTCCGTTTAGTTTTCATCTAACATTACTTTTTTATATGATTAAATCATCTAATTATTTGTCTCCGGGAGAAAGACAAGGAAAAAAAAAACAAAGAGAAAACTTCTAGAGAGAAGTTGCGAGGAAGTGAGACTTGGGAGTATAAAATGGGATTTTCTGATATAAAACTGTATTGTATAGAAGAGTTGAAATAGCTGTCAAAACTTTAATGTTTTATTAACCATTTTGTTAAGACCACGTGCCTATATATCAATATTAATTTTTCGTCTAAATTTGAGGACTCAATTAATTTAATTAGAGTCTGTCTGTCTGCCTTTCAAAGTTGAAACCAACCAACAATCCTAAGAAAGTAATAATAAATTAAGTATTAAAATGCATATCATGCACGCGCAATACAATACGAAGAAAAGTCTTATAACGATACGATAGAATATATATATATAATGGAGCCTGCTGGCAGCTCCCACTTTAGAATTATTTTATCCTTGCCTCACGAAAACAGAAACGAAAAATATTTTTGATATATAAAATAAAAATAAACAATTCTGAAACAGAAAACGTTTTTTAAAACGGTTTGAAAACTTCAAAATAATATATCCAAGCTGTTTCCGTATTTCACTGGCGTTAATACCACACTTTTGTAACGTCCTTGATTGATGGTAGATCTCAATTGTGCCCAAATTTAGCTACTCGTATTTATATTTTCTGTATTATTAATTATAATAAAATGGTGTTAAAATTATGATAATATATACATATAATCTTATATAATCTACAAAAATTCTACCATGCTTTCGGTGCAGTGGAAGTTGGAACTTTGAAACTTAATTAGGGGAGAAGAGAACAAAGGTCATCTTCCCTGCTAGCAGTACTCCACCAGATAAGCACATTTGATGCTGAAAATGGTGTTAGAGAGAGACAACTAATTGGGTATATAGCTTCTATATATGGTGCGTACGTATATAATAATTCTAATTACGGAAAGTCAAATTAAAAGCAAAAAGTGTGGTCGAAATGAATTCGGTGGAGATACAGTAATATACATATTGGAAGATAGATGGGTTTGATTTTCCTTCTTCTTTGAAGTTTTCTATCTCTATCCAATTTAAGTATAATTAATAATTAGTAAACCCTTTTAAGAATAGACCCGCTAGCAGCAAAGTTTGAAATCTCATCTTCCTCCTCGTTTCCACGACAACACTAACATCTCTCTCTCTCTCTCTCTCTCTCCGTGTGCATGTGCATGGCACCGACTAATATGGCTCTATAAATGGAAGACCCCATGCAAACCAATTCTCTCACCCAGAACAGAAGAACAGTAGTAATATTCAGTCAATTGATTATAAGCTCATATAGATAGATATATTGCCATGGCGTCCGTTGATACTGTTACCAAATTCTTGGCCACACTATCTGTCATTATATCTCTTCTTGCCTTTCATGGCCGAGCGCAGCTTTCTCCTACTTTCTATTCCTCCACTTGCCCTAATGTGCAGACCATCGTGCGAGACGCCATGGAAGAAGCTGTTGAAAAGGAGGCTCGAATGGGCGCCTCCATCCTTCGCCTCTTCTTCCACGACTGCTTCGTCCAGGTGTCGACAGATCGATCCATGCATATCCATTATTAAATCCATATATATATATATATATATATATACACATTTGATTTTAGTTTCTGTTCGTTTTCGCTGATTACAACAAGTGTGTAAATGCACGGCATGCTTATTCTTCAGGGCTGCGATGCGTCAATTCTGCTGGACGACACGGCCACTTTCACCGGCGAGAAGAACGCTATCCCAAACAAGAACTCGGCGAGAGGGTTTGAAGTGATCGACGCCATTAAAACCAAGGTGGAAGCTGCATGTAGCAACACTGTGTCCTGTGCAGATATCCTTGCTCTCGCTGCTCGAGATGGGGTTGTCTTGGTGAGTTAAGTACTTGTTAATATTATATACTCGTGATACAAAAATTAATTAAGGGGAGCCAGCTTGCTAGCTTATTTTATTTATATAGGCATGCAATAAATCCAACTGATGGTTCTGAGTTTTTCTATATATATAAATAAATATATAGGTTTCTCATACATATACATAAATATATACTTAAGATTTTTCCATTGATTTCTCTAAAGAGCCAATTAATTAAATCCCATTTGATTTGAGGAGTTATGACAGTGATGTGTTGAATCTGTTAATTAATTAACTAATTGGTGGCAGCTGGGAGGGCCAACATGGACGGTGGAACTAGGCAGAAGAGACTCAAGAACCGCCAGCCTAACTGCAGCCAACACCCAAATCCCTTCCCCATCCGACAACCTCTCCACCCTAATCTCCATGTTCGCCGCCAAGGGCCTCTCTGCCAGGGACATGACGGCGCTCTCCGGCAGCCACACCATCGGCCAAGCTCGCTGCACCAACTTCAGGGCTCGGATATATAATGAAACCAACATTGATCCAAACTTCGCAGCCACCCGACAAGCCAATTGCCCGCCCTCCGGCGGCGATGACAACCTGGCTCCGCTCGACATCCAGACCCCGACTAAGTTCGACAACGACTACTACCAGAACTTGGTGGTTCGACGAGGGTTGCTCCACTCAGACCAGCAGCTGTTCAACGGCGGATCACAAGATGCACTTGTTAAGACATACAGTGGTAATAATGAAGCTTTTTCAAGTGATTTTACAGCTGCAGTGGTGAGAATGGGCAATATCGATCCCCTTACAGGAACCGCTGGAGAGATTAGAAAGAACTGCAGGCTGGTTAACTGATGATTAATGATTTGACTGAGGGTGCGTGCATGGATTTACACTAATTTAATACGCACAAAACTCCGAAGAGTTGTTGTGGGATTTGAATAATCTTTCTTTCTTAGACTTATGGGATTGCTGGGTAGTGTGCTTGAATTACAAGTCAGTCCGTATTTAAATTTTCTGTAAACGTTTGTATGCCGGAGGCCGATCGACTTCTAATTTGTCATCTTGTTCTTGTTTGAATAATAATCTTATTTTTTTTTTGGGGGGGGGGGGGGGGGTTCAGTTTTGTTATCTTGTAATTTTGTTAAATTAATAAAGTGTTCTTGTTTGTTGGGCTAAGCAACATTAAATTAATTGCAATCCACAAATTCAAATTCAGATTCAGATTTTGCCCATCCCATATTGCCAACTTCCTCCCTTCTTCCTACCTTCCTTCTTAGCTAGTCATTTACAGTATACATTGAGGGAATTAATATTCAATAGAATAAAGTTCTCCAAAGGTACAAGTTAAGTGGTTGGGCTACAATAAGGAGGGATTCGCATCAATAGATCGTGAATTCGTGAATTCAATTCTTTATCTTGTCTAGTGAGACAAAATCTCCACCTATAATTTTTTTTTTCTGTTAAAATCGAGAACACGAACAGTGAGATAGGAATCTTAACACCCAAATATACATCCCAACTACCAATTAATCATCTAACATTGATCCCGTTGTCAGTTTCAATTCAATTACTCAAAAGTTACACACAAATATATGCTTATATAATCTATTACTAAAAAGTTAACCATTGCTATACACGTTAATAAAATAAATAAATAAATGCTTTCAAATGGCATCACTTGGTAGTTGTAATTTTATTTTTATTTTTTACATTCACCTTAATTACTGATTATACAAACTGGCAGCTAATGAAATTTTAACATGCAAATTTTAATTTTTGTTTAAATTTTAAATTTAATATTATATTTAATAAATAACTAACAGATATATTTTTAAGACAAAAAGTTGAAGGCTTCAATATATTTTTATTTATATAGAGCCGAGGCTATCCTATTTTTTTTTTTTTTTGGGAGCACAGCCCACCTGATGGGTCTAAAGGCTCCACTCGAGCCGTTTACACCCAGCGTGGGCTCAACCCATTGGGTCACACAAATTTTAATTTTATAAAAATATTAAATTATAAATAATTTAATTTAAAATTTTGATAGTTAATTTAATAATTTAAATATTTTTAAAATTATATAGACAATATTACAGATTCAAAATAACGATTAATAAGTCTTAAATAAATTATCTCATACACAAAAAATCATATTCACCTTAAAAAATTCTAAATATATATCTTGAGTTAAGGAATTCAAATTCAAAATATGAAATTTTTATAGATTTTAAATATTTATAAATTTTAACAACTCCTTACAGATGAAAAATATAACCAAACTTTAAGATAATCATCAATCACCTTCTAGTTTTTTAAAACATAATTATCCAATTACAATAATATTAATATGAAGAAGAAGAAGAAGGAAGTGATGCTGCTTAAGATAGAAACAGAACAAACAGGAATCCCAAATACCCAAGTGAAGGCTTGCTTGATTTCTACTTTGCTGTATCATTTGTGATCTTACATTACATTCTCATGAGCAAATCAATTTACGCATGAAACAGCTAGTCATAACTAACTCCCTCCCTATAAATACAACTGTTCTGCTTAGGACATATTATTTAGAGAGGTCTCAACTCAATCCCCTCCCTTTCTTATAATAATGGTTCCTCCAACAAGAAGAAAAAATGGAGGAATCAAATAATTCAATTGGTCCACATCAATGGCATTATCTCCATACTTATTTGAAGTTTCCATCTCCCCCTCTTATTTTCTTGCAAAAACAGTAGTAAAGGACTTGGTGTGCATAGATGTTTCCTAAAAGCAGTCAATCCTGATACCCAGGAAGCCAATGTACTATGGTACGGTGACCTAGTAAAACTATTTCATGGAGGTATACTACGTTCCTATAACAAGTCAGTAACCAGACTTTCTGACCTCATGGATGGTATTTGCCATGTCTCCATCACCGAGCAGATTTTATGACCTCATGGATAGCATTTGCCAAGTATCCCACATTACCCGTTGTAACGCCTGCCATACTGTAGCATCACATTGTATGCATATTAGCTCTAAAATCCCGAGCGGATGCCAGCATATTCAGTTGCAATTCTGAAGGATGTATTACCTGATCCGACCATTGCGTGTCATGTAAATATGGTATTCGCTAGTCAAACGATCGACTTGTTCGGGAGTCAACCCACTATAGCAGAACATTCCGATCTGTTTTGAAGCATCCAGTGTAATTGTTACTTGAAAATTGAGGAAACAAGGCCTATACAAATAATTGATGAATTTAACAACTGAATACCTGCTTAGTTATGTGCTCCCAAGATAGAGGTGATCCCAACTTTTCAAGGTTTTCACGCAAGGCAGTCCGCATTCCAATGATTCGATCAGCCATGCCCTAGTGATAATTATCAACACATCAAAGTTTCTGAATTCACAAGTATTCTAATAAAATCATGCAATGGGCTCAGCATAATATACACATATAACAAAAATTTCTGCTAAGTTCATGAGAAAGAGCAAGACAAAAAGAGTGTCCCGAGCAAACATTCTCCAATTCTTACAGAGACATGTCAGAATGGGCAATTCAATGATCACCTCACAAAGGAATCAACCACCCGGTGAGCAAAGGATGGTTACTCTTTCACTTTTTTTAATTCTAAAAGATGTGGTTATCTATACGTTCTTTATAAAAGAGTGCTACCAGGAAAAAAAAATCATTTTTTCTTGATAAAGTACTGCCACAAAACTGTTTTATGTATATAAAAAGGAAAAAGAACAGCAATACTGTATCTACATCTCATTCAAATTAGGTCCAAGAACTTGAAGGCTGGGGGAGATTAAGTGATGCTTTTCAAATAAAAAGAATGATCAAACAGGATCTAAAGATCACTAATAATTCAATTTCTCTATATGTGGTTCATACTTTATGCAATCTAAATTCAATAGGCTTTAGAAGGCAGAATGATTAGTACCATCATCTGATTTGCAGAATAGTTATCAGTTTTCAGAGTAAAATATGTTTAGCACTAAAAAACTTCAAGTACCATTTGAATATGCCTGTCAAGTTGTACAAGATGTGTAAATAAAATCCAGAATTATGTTTCACAGAAGGAGTTAAATCTTAACTTCTAATTAACCAGTAATCTTGAGAAAACTTACCTATTCTGAATATCCAGTTGAAATAGCAAAATAAGCAAGTCACTAATGATACTTTCTCACACCAAGTCTAATAAAAGAAATTAACTAAACCCTTCAAAAGTGGAGGCATTTTTAAGAATGTTATTGTGGTAATTATTGGCAAAATACAGTGTCCATGACTCCATCGAGTACTTTCAAAGACAGACTGAGGTTGCACCCCAAACCTTGTCCTTGAAATGCTATTCAGTGAAATATTCAACTATGGCTTGTGAACAGTATTAGACCTAACTTAGCATTGCCATTAGAAGCATGACCACTTGCCATACATACACATCCATCTCATTTAGTTATAATAGTCAGATATAACAGTATGCCAACCCTGCATAGTAGGATTAAGGCTTGTGATTGTTGTTATTGTTGGATATAACAATATCTTTTAAGAGATCATACATAAAGGAGAATGTAATTAAAATAAAATTACCTTAACTTCCTTAAGCCACAACTTCTTCAAGTCTGGGTCACTAAGTACGATAGAAACAATAACTGCACCATGAACAGGTGGACTACTGTACATGGGTCTGGCAAGCTGCTGTAACTGACTTTTGACAGCAACGGCTTGTTTTTCATCTTCACAGACCACACTGTATTCAACAAACAAAGACAGCAGAAAAGGTAGTACTTTAATATCTTTGCTTCTAGACTAAGATTAACATAGAACATGGACGCTTATGAAGCTCATCTTCCATAAAGTGAACAATAGAAGGTACTCAGTATAATCAAGAAATGACACATCATCTCCAAAATCAGATACAGCATTTTTAACATCTTTAAAAGAAGGGGTGTAGAGTATGGTTTCTATTACTCATAACACGCTTTTTGCCTTTCATAAGGTTGCAGTCTATGCATAGTATTGTTGTGCACTTCTTAAGGTTGCAGTCTCTTGCAATGGAGCTGTGCTTCAATCATGATAACCTCTAGCTAACACCAGGATGTTAGAATTTTTCTGTAAATGGGCTACCACTAATTGGAATTTTGGGGATGAAAATCAAGTTGATCAGATTGGTAAAGTCCACTTAAAATGATCCAATCAGTTTTCTGGGCCTAGGTCCATCTCAACATTCATTTATGTATGATATGAAAAGGTGTAGAGAGTCTATAAGTTATTGAGCTGCTTGATGGAAGGGTTTAAGGAGACCTAGGGTTAGGTCCCTCTCTCCCAACCAGAATATAGTTTCTATATAAATAGAAAACTGTGGTAGTTTTCCCTATTGAAAAACTGCCATAGAGTTATTGGAGAGGAAGAGCGAGCACCTAGTCAAAACACGTGAATCTCCTAGTGTTGTTCCAATCTATTAGTATCCACCAATAGTTATCCAAAGAGAAAATTCAGATGGTTGTGGATTCTGGTATTCCTTTAACCCTCTTTCAATTATGTGCTTTGTTTTTGGTATTGCATAATAGAGTACATCCAACACAAGAACCTTGAGATATCATAAATGAGTTATTCCTCTAATACATTGAAATTTTACCATGTCATCTTTTTGTAGTTCCGTTGAGATTTTTGCAACACACTCTAAATCTAACTTTCAGTTAAGTTTCCATACAGCCGCTTGTTTTTTTCCTCCTTCAAAATGACATGATAAATCATCTCATTCTACACTTTCTTGCAGATGTAGGAAAGTTTTTTCTAGGGCTTTGATTCCATTGACTTTGGAATGTTTATCCAATCTAAGCCTCTGTGGGCATAACCACAAATTTTCAGATCTGTTTCCTTTAATTACCTCTCAAATACTTTTCCCCCATCTAACTCAAGTAGGATTTTTCTACAATAAGAAATGCCTTCATAATTCGACATTTTAGGATTTTATCATATAAATTACAAATATCAATGCACAGCCCTCCTCTTGCAGATCTGCATTAAGACCAAAAGTATAACATCTGATTTAAACCCATATAATGCTTTACATAATCTTAACAACTTGGGTAGTAGTGCCAATTTTATTGTTCCTGCACATGCCGACAGAAGGAATATTGGGCTCAGACAAATTTTATGAAAAACCCAAATGCACACCTACTGAGCCAATCCTGAATCATGAAAGATCAATAGCATCAAAATCTAATAACCATGATGATACAAGAAAAGCAATATCAGCTTATATGTGTGCCCCGTGCAAGACATTATAACACTGACATCATATGCATTGGACTAACTAATAACTAAAACATCACATAAGCAAACTCATATTGACACGATAAAAAAAATAAATAAAATAGAATACTCTGCTGACAGAGGACAACCTACTTTTTTGTATCCTAGGGATGCACTGCAGGGTGATATTAGTTGTCCTGAATATATGAACCAGAGTAGAATTAGGGTTTGTAGAAATGTTGGACTCCAAGAATGAAATTCAATTTTGATAATTTATTGGATGCAAATAGAAACTCGACCAACACTTAATAGTGTTAAAGGTGTTACTTCTTATTACAACTATCTCAAGCCAGCTGAAGGAGAACGGTTTCATTTTGTAGTTGACAACTAGTGTAAAAATAGTCAAATGTATTAAGATCACTTCTCAGCATAATGGACAAGTAAGATGAAGACCAATAAATGCACCTATGAAGAGAGTACTAGGAATGACAAAGTTCATAACAAAAGTAGGGGAAGAGTGAAGATCAAAAAAGAACTTAATGAAAACTCTTACACTTGACATGGGACACAATGGCTTTACAAAAGATATGGTCATGGATAAAAACAGCTAGCAAGGTAAAATTTATGTAGCTTATCCATAGGTGGAAAGTTGCTCTTTTGTGATTGGAAAGTCATGGATTTGAGTTGTGGAAACAACCTCTTTGCTAAAAAAGAAAGGGGGAAGACTGCATACAACAAATATGACCCTCCTTCGATCCTCACAAAGTAGGAAGTCTCACGCACTTCTTGTTGATGATGATGATGTATCAGACGCAAACAAATTCAAAACAAAGTAATTCAACAACCATGGAAAATTAGAAAAAGACAAGAGTACTCTGCCGTAAGATAACATTTTGAGTTCCATCCATGAAAGAACTTGACAGAAATTGCACCATCCAAATAGAAAACATAAATTCTCAGAATCAACATCCCTGACAGAAACACAAGGAACAGGATTACAGCCCATGAAAGGACTCTAAACCACAAAGGACAAGAAAACATTTTTGTTGAGTCTTTCTCACTTCTTTCTATACCATGTCATATTTGCTGCGAAAGTAACTTGAGAGCTTTTGAAGGGGTTCAGAGTCAGTGTTGTCACCTTATGAAAACATTTTCATTTCCTTTATCAGTGGCTTAAGGAGGATTCTTGTTATTCCCTTGAGTCTTTATTTGGTGCTATTGATAATCTTTTGTAGTAAGTTGTTTGTCTCTCTTTTGTACAGACTTTGCCCCCTCTATTGTGGTTCATTCTCTATGCATTTTGCTGATAAAAAAAAGCAAAAAACAAAAGAAAACTCTTCACAAGGTAAACAAAACCCAGAAGGCCAAAATCAGAAATTGGCAACCGAAGAAACAAAATTTGCTTTGGTTGGTTTGCAAGCTTCTTTCGCCAATGTAATATCTCTAAAATTTGAGGAAAGGCTATCTAGAAATAAAACCGGCAAAAAAATAAAGAAAGGACAATCATTTTCGATTATATTAGTATTTTACATCAGACTTGAATAAGTTATCATCCTATAAGTCCTTTCTTACATAAACTATTGGTATCAACACTACATTTTATCTCTCAAGAATAAGGAGAAGGGGCTTGGTGGGAAGAGGATTGTAGCATGAGGGAAATGAACCCAGCCACTAGGATTGCATAATTTTTCACATAGATCTACTTCAATTAAAATACCCGCCTAGGACTGCGAGCAAAAAGGCCAATCCCAATCAAAAACTTGACACTAATCTTCCTGGCTTGTCCCCTTCAGCAACTACTTCTACCTTGGCTTCACAACAGTGCAACTAAAAATTAAGGTAAAAAAGAAATTCCAAAAAACACTTGAGTCAATTAGATAGTGGAATGTCATGAAACAATGAAAATCCTACCATTTTAAGTGAAAGTAAAATAGATAGAGCTACAAGTCATACATTGACATGAAACCACAAAATAATGATAATAACAAAAAACAATGATGACGGTGATAGTAATCCTATTGATGTTATTTCCATGCTTACCAAGGAGTTAGGGAGGGAGTACGAGAGAGAGAGAGGGTAGTTTTAGTAGCAGTACTAACAAAAGAGATAAGAAGAAAATCACCTGAGGCATCCTATCCTCTGGCCATAGAGTCCCATATTTTTGGCATATGATTGGGCACATCCAATCAAGTGACCATCTTCAAGAAAAATCCTAATGGACTTTGCATCCCTCTCTGGATCACCACTAGCAAAACCTTGATATGCCATGTCAAAGAACGCAAAATGACCTTTAACCTGAAAATAAATATATTAACATGTTTGAAAAGTACAAATTGAAGCTGAATGAACAGTCTGTTGAAATGCATACCTTGAACTGGTATGAAATCTCTCTCCATTGCTCCTCTGAAGGATCCACTCCAGTAGGGTTATGAGCACAAGCATGAAGCAGAAAGAATGAACCATTTGGTGCATTCTATGCAACAAGAGTAACAGGGGAACGAATGGGAAAAGTTAGAATCAAGAGTTAACAAGGAAAGACTGATAGCAATACAATTCATGTAAATGACCAAATACATCCCTACTGTGCCTTAGATACCTTAATGTCATCCATCATTGCAGCAAAATTCAACCCTCTGGACTCTGGATGATAGTAATGGAATGTCCTTTGAGGGATATGAGCATCTCTCCAGATGTTATGATGGCTGTAATGTAGTATAATAGAAGCTTAAACAAAGTTAAACTATACCGTAGGAAGATGAATTGGGTAACATCGGAATTTATGAGCTTAATTTGTATCAACATGGAAAGAATATGGAAGAGTAGAAAAACTCCATTGCAGTATCAAATTAAAACATAAAATAAAAAATCTTCATCCTTACTTGGCCCAGGTGGGGACAGGTATGTATATTTGAGAATCAGGGGAAAAACGCTTCTGAAAGTCTGCAAAAAGGCGGCATGCACCGGTCCCTGATAGAGATTGCACTGCTGCAATACGCTTATCTTTAATCAAATTAGAATTCTCCCCATAGGCTAGCTTCAGTGTTTCCTCAACCATCTTCAGACTCCCTCCCATTGGAAGATATTCCCTAGGAAAAATTTAAGAAATGAAACAAAGATATAGCATCTTCCATCAGTTAAAGACAAAAAAATCCTAACAAAAGGTGGGGATTCAGTAAAGATTTGCCATTATCCAATCTGACAGAAAACCACCACTAAAAATGCATGGAAACCACAAATAATTTTCTTCTCTCCCGCATCTATATGTTTAGGCATTGACGGAGATAGAGGGGTTTGTGAGGGGGAATTATTCACCTGAATTTTTATTTTACAAATCCATGCATATAAGAAGCCCAAGTCACTTTATCCTGTTGTCACATTCCTAGGGGTAAAGTTGTCATTACAAATTTTGTATGCTAAATAGGGTGTACCTAGATGGTTAGATCAGCAGTGCAATTCCTGGAGTTACATTCCAGCTGACTACTATATATGTATTAAGGCCTCAGCCTAATGGAAGCATCTATGAAAAAGAATCTGAATCTTCTCCCTCTCTCTCTCTCTCTCTCTCTCTCTCTCTCTCTCTCTCGTCCTCTTTCTCTCTCACTCCCCTTCTCTCTGCTTGCCCGAAAGTCTCCTTTGCCAGCTCCAAGGAGCTGACACCTGTGAACAAGGTAACTTATGTGAACTCCAGTGCTCTGATACCAACTGATGTGAAATTCGGGATCAAACAAAGCCAAAGGAACCCACAAAAGATTGAAACGAATCCTAGAAAAGCCAAAATCGGATATAAGATAAAGAATTCCCGACCCGTTAATTCACGAACCAAGAACCTAGACTATATTAAAATCTAAGCCCGTTGATATGCGGGAACAAGAACCAAAAATTGTGTTGTTGAACACCACAAAGGCTGCCCAGATCTTTGATAAGTTCAGGTTTTGAACGCCACAAAGAAATCAATCATTTGATAAGTTCAAAGTTTTGTTCATTGAAGAACAAGATAGAAAAGAAAAATCTCTCAAATTCAATTCATCATCTCCCCTCCTCTAATGTTTACAATGGACAAGCCTTTAAATAGGCAAAAATAATTAAATCCTAATTCTATTCGGAAACTAATAAAAAATCTTAAATTACATAGAAAATAAATAACTAACTTGCTAAACAAGAATCCTAGTCAAAAAGGAATAAAAAATCATACAATTAGACTTCTAAACTAAAAAGGAAACAAAAATCCGAAGATCTAGGACAAATAACAAATTTCCCGCCAAAATAATTAAAGTGCCAATTTCACATGCTAAACGACGGAATTTGGCCACAAAACTAGTGGGTTCAAGGGCTTTAGCCCATGAGTTCTGCTCAGTGGCTCGTTTTTGTTTAAAAACACATATTATTCATCCAATTCAGACACGGTTGACTGATCGGATTGCATTGTTGTTAGTCAGCCCTCTATAATTCTCTTCAATAACTCCCATATACAATTCATTTTCTCTTAAAATCAATCAGATACAATAGAAACTTCCTAAAGAATCCCAGGAGAAACTCCTTTTTCAATAGTTTACCAATTTTAACTCAAAATGTTAAAAGTACTCATAGCATTATATATCAGTTAACAATACTGTACATCAGTTCACACTTAGGCTTACTTTTTATAACCTGTGAATCATTGATATTCATGATATAGCACTAAAAATTGCATTGATATATTTGCCATGCTTTCAATTGTATTAAACTGCTCTTCTAGGTCTGCTTTCTTCAATTTTGTAATATGCTTTCAGTGATCTTATTGTGATGATGCACGTCCTTAATGACATATGTAAGCAAGCTGAACTCCTTTATTCTCCAACACCTACAAGACTTCTCTAGGTACTATGTCAAGGCTTTTCCAAATCTATACTATAAATACCAAATGCAAGTCTTTTTGTTTCTCTCTGGACCTTTCTATTAAGTGTCTCAGTAGATAGCTTCCAAACAAGAGTTATATTGGGGCATCTTAGTAATTCTGAAGAAGATAAGAATTACATGTTCTATAGACATATTTGTCCAAATGAAATAAAACAAGCATTGGAAAAGATGGAGAATTATAAAGCACTTGAACCATATAATATCCTGATAGAAGCATGGAAATTCATGGGAGGAGGCATTTTTTGGTTAACAAAATTATTTAATGTAATCCTTAAAAAACATTTTGGATAAATGGAGAAAGAGAACTTTAGCGCCTATTTTAAGAATAAAGGAGATGCTCAATGCTACAAAACTTATAGACAGATGAAGCTAATGAGCCACATTAGCGAGGTTCATTAGGTAACCGAGTAAATGACTTATATTGTGATGTGTGTTTTCACTTAATGGCATCCACATCATATTGTTTTAATTGCACAAAAATAATTGTTCTTTACTTGCATATACAGATTTTATTTACACATTGAGAGTAAAGGTGTGAGATTTTTCTGCAGTTAGGATATTCTCACTAAAACTGGGAAACCAAGCATGTATATGTTCATGATTGATTGCATGGTGTAGCATGTTTGCATGTTCCCCTACAAAGTTTTATGATTATGGATAATTGGTTATGTTGAATTGATTGATTGCTGGTGATTTGATATTGTAAAAGGATTGCATTGATATCTCAGTCACATTGCATCTATTTTTTCCTACACTATTAGTTATATAATTTTTTTATACATTAGTAGGCTAGTTAGGAATCTAGTTGTTAATAGTAGGTGATGTTAGTTGTTGGTTTTCCACACATACCCCAGTTAGAAGAGGAGTTGTTAACCATGTGTTTCACCCACCACATTTAGATCTGCATATGTATGATCATTGAGTTAGCTGAAAGACACTAACCTTCAGGCTTAAGCTTATCAAATGTAGATTACTGTTCTGCTAGGTGTACTCCCTACATCTTTTCTTACATAAATATACCTTACATACTTATTTTCAATATTTATAAAAATCAATTTTTATTATATACGCACATGCTTCCTTCTTTCTCACTAGCATGAATCAAAAATTTTTCCCGACCTTACATTTGCTTATTCCCCAACATCATCATAGTGTTGGTCAACTGTTCACTGTGTCATTGATGTTTTCAGACTCATATGGCTTTTTTTTTTCTCCAGATCTTGTGTAGATCCATTTTGAGATTGTACATCCTTCCAGCTATGTAGTTGATTTCTTCAGTAGGATGCACCACATGTTCCATATCCTTATTTTGTTGAGTGTCTCTAGTGTAGTTGATCAGCAGCACAGCCCTTTTAGGATCTGTGCTGCCGATCGCAACTTGCAAATTAGGGTCCAGACACCATTCCTTAACCCACTGGTCACCAAGTGTCAGAAAAGTCACAAAGATCTCATCTTCAATCAGATGCCCATGAAATGAATTAAGTTTGGTAGGAACTTCGGCTAATTTCATGATTATGACAAGCTGATTCTAATTTGTGTTTCTAACCATTTCTTTACCACTTAGGTCGGAAATTTCAATTAAATCCAAGAAAAGCTGCTCTGATTCACCATAATAGTTCCAATTTTTTTCCTCAAGTGTAGTTGACTAATTATCTGTTCACCATGACAAATAGTAAAACCGAAACCAGGATAATAACAATATGAAGTTTCTTCAACTCCAGGCAAGAAATTTCTTTTTTATTTCCCCTTACATGACAATTTTGCTTGGAATGTTTTCCATCAAAAGAAACAATTCTCCATAGTGATTACGTTGGAACACATCAAAGCGCAAGGAATCTAGACCCACCAACCAAAAAGGTGAAACTTGAAAAAGATCAGAAACGTTTAAAGTAATGGATGAGGGGAAAAAAGAATCAAGTTGGCAAATGGAGGATAAAAGGTAAAGTAAATGGGACCATTGCACTAACTGAGTAATTGAAAAAAATAAATAAATAAAACGGACACATTAATATTGTTATCCGAGACGTCAAATTTCAGACACCATAAAATACTGCTAAGTGGCAATAATAATTGTTAAATGTAGCACCCACCCAAAGGACATAAGAGTTTTAAAAGATCACGCAAATAATCAGAACAAAACACGCACCCAAATAATCAGAACAAAACCAAAGACTAGAATCAAAATGAACTAGCAGTAAATATAATTTATTATGCTGTCACTCAAGTCTCTTAGCAACCAAACAGACAGAGAAGTAAAAAGCGAAAGGAAAACGGGGGAAAGAGAGCTTGAAGCGACTACATGTTCATACTGCCGGCGATCCTCCTCTCAGCTTCCCGAACACACTCGAGCACCACCGGCTTCCCGTTATCGTCACGGTACGCGCCCTTTCATAAACCAAAGATCCAAACAACGAAACACAAGTCCAGAATCAGTAAAACCCCCAGCTTCAACGGATTACCCGAATTTTGTCGGGAATCAAACGGAGAATCCAGAAAGGAAAGGCGAGAGAGAGATACAGGTTGGATGAGAGCTTACAACTCCAACATTGACTTTGTTAGGACTCGGATCTGCGAGAAAGGCTTCAGCGACGCCGAGAATGGGGTCCTTGGGAGCCGGCTCCACGTGTCGCCACCACGACGACATGGACCTCGGCGCTCCCAGCGTGGTGGCGCTCGAACACCTCAGTAGTTGCCTCGACATGGCCGTTCCAAACGACATGGCCGCTCAGAGAGAGAAACGGAGACGTCGGGATCGGGGGGAGAGAGAGAGAGAGAGAGAAACAGAAGAGAGATGTCTGAACTCGCACGGCTTCCAAATACATGAGAAGCTCACGCACCGCTCTTCTTCTTTGTTGAACAGTGGGGACATTTTGTCAAGTTACTAAAATGCCCATCAAATACAGATATATATATATACATAGGAGGGGTGGCCTTGCGCAGCCCAATTCAGTTAAAATTAATTCAATTTAATATGAATTAATTTTTTTAGCTTATCATTTAAACCAAACTTGCATTTGAAATCATTTAATTTAATATTAAACTCATATAATATTCAAATTAAAGTCAATATCAACTAATGAAATAACTCCAACCAGGGTCGGAGTCAGAAAAATTTTTCAGTAAAAACGAAATTTATTAAAAAAATAATATAAATATATTGAAAGTTAACATAATTTATTCAATACTTTATAATAGTTTTTTATGAGAATTTGAAATTAGATTATTATAATTTATAATTTTTATTTATCAATTAAATTTTTTTATAATTAAAATAATTGAATGTAAGTAAAAATTCAACTCAACAGGATTTGTTAAAAATTTCAAACCAATATAAACCTCAATATAGCAGGCCAAGGCCCTCATTAGGCCTGTAATGGCTCCACCTCTAACTCCAACCAACCATCTCACGTGTTTAATTTATTTTAATTAAAATATAAAAAATTAATATAAAAATTTTATTTTAATGCATCAAAAACAAATCACTTGTCAATGAAATGCATTCATCAAATATGTAATAATTTTAAAAAATTAATAAATTTATCATAATTAATTATATATTTGGTACAAAATTTATCATAATATATTCATTAAAAAAATTAAATTTATAATCACAAATGAAGTATTTTATACTCCCTAATATTTTAATCTTGAAAATTCTTTTCATGTAACTATTAAATTATAATATAAGATATAATATAATATAGAATAAATTTCACAAGGCATCTATGAGATTTTCTTAAATTACATCAACCACCCGTATGTTTTTAAATGACACCGACTTCCCTTGAGATTAATTATGACCCAATATATGCCTCAATTGCATCAAATAATAGAGATTGAATTTTTAAAAATTTTGAAAATGCCTTCTTCTCTATCTATTATCTTTCTCTATATTCAAAAACTAAAAATAAAAACTCTAAAAATTAGAACCTATCAGCATAGGTCTTAATCACAACCCAAGATGTTTGATTCTATGGAAAAACCAACATTCAAGTTTCTTTATCGAACCCTTTTAAGCAAAACTGCACCAATCTAGATTTTACAAAATAAATCAAATATTGTTTCACTGAAATTCAATTTTAATCTGAGTTAAAATGTTATATATATATATATGTTGAGAGAGGGCATGGACAATGGTTGATAAGCTCATTCCCCATTGGTAGTGTTTTTCCATAAGGAGGATTGGTGATTGACAACGTGATGGTAAAGAAAAGAAAAAAAGATGACGAGAGAGAGAGAAAAAGAAGAGGAAAGATGTAATACTCGAGAATTTCAAAAGGGTTCAAAAGTAAATCTTATTAAGGCAAAATTGAAATTACAGATAAATTGAGGGTATAAGGGTAATTTCTTACCGCTATGAATGATCGAATCAACTGTAGGAAGTGCCCTAAAACCAAGATGTCAAAGAAAAATGATATGATAGTGATGAGTATTTCAAGGCATAATTTATGGCATCGAAAGAAACTGAATCAGGAACAATTTTTGGTACAGCTAAAATGCAACTGCGATTTAGGCTGCAAAACCAAATTATCATATGGGGCTTTCGAAAAGTTAACGGAATCTTGAGGGTTGTTCATATTCGGTATGTAGGACAACCCTTCAACAGTTTCAGGAAGAAACGAAAAGGTTTACGGTCAAAAAGAAGATTCGGGCATAAATGCAGTTTTCTGAAATTGCCAGAGGGAGGTCGAAATGATGTTTTACAGAATCTTCGGGAATGGAATGGATGTTTTAGGGCTTCAGAGTATTAAATGCAATTATTCAAAGTTGAGGGGCTTTGTGAAAATGGGTCAAAATGAGAAAGCCAAAGTTTGAAGGGTCAAAATGCAATTTCAAGAAATCCTCCAAACAGCCATGGCTGACTAACCCATCCAATCTCCAAAATCGGCGATGGAAGACCCAAGGAAAGGGCTGGGGGGCCTCAGGGTAAGCCAAGGCAAGCTTCTTGGCCAACAAACGGCCAAAAGCATGTCGGAAACGGCCAACTTTCGATCGAAAGTGGCTGAAAGTTTGGCCACTGAGAGATTGATTTTGAGAGCTCTTTTGGTGGGTTTTAGACCGACTTTGGGGAGATAGAGGCTCTAGGGGACTTGGTTTGGTACAGCTCAAGCTTTTGAATGATCGAAATAGCTTATAAATAGGAGTCCATGAAGGCCAAATTTGGAGAAGATTTTGGCTTCAACTCGGCCACTATATTGAACGAATTAGGGTTCCAAAATAAAGGGCTTTTGTTGCCCATGGCCTAAGGATAATTTCTATGCATTTTCATGCATTTTGGTGAAGGTCAAAAGGCAATTTGAACCTTCATCGGAAAAGGAAGTAGATCGTATGGCCGAACCTTCAAACGGACGGTTGACGACCTTCTGATGGTTTTTTTCAAGCTGAAAAAGGCACCATGAGGATCAACTGGTCGAGGAGAATTTGGTGGTTCAAAGATCCAGTTTTTTTTATGTATCGTCACCGAGGAAGATAATTGACGTGTGGCCTGCACACGCTGGTTATCACGCGCAGATAACATGCCAGCGCGTGAGGGCGCGTGGGGTGCTTGAAAAAATGTACAAAAATTTTTCAAAAATTGAGAAAAATATGTTATGGGGGTTTGTGCAAAAAGTTTTGGTGTTTGTCATCTCGATGTCTCGATTTTCGCATCAATCAGCCTTGTTTTGAGTGAAATCGAAGCAATGAGGTAAGTTCAATAATTTTTTCTTGAAGTTCTTAGTATATAATGAATTGTTGTGGAAAAAGATTGAAGAAAATAGTCTCGAAGGTATTTATTTAGATTTTTAGAAGGGAAAATGAGATAAAATGAAGGAAAATATTAAGATATTAAGATACTGAGATATTTTGTGATTAAATATGAATTATAGGATTGTTGTGCTCGAGAAATTATGGTTTGTGCAACTTTTAGGTTTGGCACAAAAATTGAGGTTGGGCATGCAAATCGAGGTGATACGCGTTTTTTCGAGGTATTCTGAACTTCGTGAAAAATGTGAGTTATTTTGTCCTGAGAACCTATATATGAAATGTTTTCTTCATTATGCAGGATATTTATTAAGGTTATGATCATTTTGTCATATTACATGGAAAGACGTGATTTTTGCATGGCACTATATTATTGGCATATTGGTACTCGTGCATAGGATTGAGATATCGCCCTGATAGTGTAGCCATAATTCTCTAAGGGCAAATGATAGAACAACGTTAGGATTATCCTGCAAGCAGGTCGGGATTCTGCCTAGGGTTTCGTGCCGAGCTGGTGGGCTAAAGAAATTACACTAGGGCATATGATTGTTTATGTTATCGTATCATATATTCATGTATCATATTTCTAAACTCTCATTAGAAGATTCATTTTCTAATTGGGTTATGCCTCTAGAACATTCAAACGTTCTAGTTAGGATTTGCAGCTATGGCAAGGGGATGATTGAGATGTAACGGCACATGATAACGTAACCGATGAATTCGACAAGTTGTTCCGGTATATGCACCTTCATGAGAATTCAGGATATGTTTTTAGTCATATTTAGAAGATTTTATTATATTGAAGATCATGCGTAATTGTTACGATTTAATGTATTTCTAAAAGATCGTCAAATTGTTTCTAAGGTGCTCAGTTGTTATCTCTTGATGATAAGTCTCAATGTATTTAAGTATTTGATTATATGATGGTACAGATTCTTATGTTATGATTAAGTGAATTCAATATGTACTATATCAAATTTCGATTTTAAGCTTCCACATTTATGATAATTATCTGTCTTACCTTACTGATTCTTGTTTAGTATGCTGGAAAGATAGAATGGGATTGTTGGGAAATAATTTATAAAAATATATATATATATATTTTCAAAATTCCTAAGTTATTTAACGCTCAGAAAAGCAGAGTGTTACAAAAGAGATTAGGGAGAGATATAAAAAAATATAAGAGCAAAATGATCATTTGATTTTTCTTGTTTAAGAAAGGTCAATAATATTTTTAAAAATACAAGTGTAGTTGAAATAAATTTTAGCCAAAACGTGATTTGGGAATTTTTTTTCTATAAATATAATATAATAGTAAGTAGTAATATATAAGCAAACACACCATTCCATGTCATCAATGGTGTGACAAACTTTTTAAATTTCAAAAATAACCTTTTTGCTTTGTTAATTTAACAATAAATGAAAGAAGAAACTAGTGTTGGAAAGAAGCTAATTTTTACCCATAGCCTCTATCAGGGCTCACTTCCAGATATACTCGCTAGCATAAGATATTTGAAAAAGAGTCCTCCCAAAATGGAATACAAAAACAATCATAACCAAAGTGATATTTTACTCTTAAGATTTAAAAGAGTTTTAATAATGACACAAAGTTATGAAAATCAATCTTGAAACCTAAATAAATAAGCTTGAGTATTTAATTTCAAAATAAATATCATTTTGATAATCTCAACTTGCTTTCAAATATCATTTTGATAATCTCAACTTGTTTTCAAATGAAACAAAGTTAAAAAAGTTCAACGTTTAAAGATGTTATGTGTGGAATCTCTCTTATATCAATCAAATGTTCTTCTTCATGTTATTTTAGTGAATAGTCAACTAAGAGTTTTCAATCTGTCAACTGTGTTTAGTGTATCTATCGACTATCAGTGTTTTTAAATTTGCTTCTGTCGACAGAAGCTTTGTCTCTGTCGACTACCAATATTGTTTCTCATGTTATGTTGGCTATGTCTTTGATCTGTCGACTAAGACTTTGGTCTTGTCGACCATCATGTGTTGTTTGTCGACTAACATCATTGCTTTGTCAACTAAACATATTGCTTTGTCGACTATCAGAATGTTTTGTTTTTTAATATGTCGACTAATGTTTCCTTCTATCGACTATGTTTCTATTTTATGTTGTATATCTGTCGGCTAATTTCTTTTTCTGTCGATAGTTTGTTTATTAGTTTATCATAACGGCTAGTTTTTGGCACATTAAATGCTCGTCAACTATCCACAATGGTCCAAATTTTAAACTTATCTATCGTTAACTATAAATAGGTGGTTAAAAATGCATTTAAAACTTTAGGAAAAATTTATTATTCAATGTCCGAGCATTCAAGTGTCAACGAGCTTTTTCTCTCTCGTTTATATTGTCTTTGTGAGGCTTTGCATCTAATTTGTAATATTCATTTCAAGCCTTTTATTTTCAAAGAAAGAATCTGTAACTAAAAGTTTTCACTCTTAGATTGTATTATCTCATTGTTTTGACTTTTACCTAGTTGTAGCTAGAGGGCCTACGAGTGTAGGAAGGCTATAATTTTTCCTAGTCGTGGACTACAAGACCTACTTGTCTAAGTAGAGGGTTTTATAGGGAATCGTTTGCAAAACTTTAGTGAGAAACTAAGGTAGTGGACTAAGGTTAGAAAGCCAAACTACTATAAATCGTCGTCCATGTTATCGCTTTTGTTCTCTCATTTCATCTGCATCATATTTTAGTTCTCACACTCAGTTTATCTTACATCACTTTGCATTAAGAAATTTTGTAAACGCAAGTCATTTTTTATTAACCCAATTCACCCCCCCTCTTGGGTGTTGGTGCAATTGCTACGTTTGTATCACAAAGACTTCATATTATAAACAAGTTCACTTCTACTAGGAGCAATTGTAACATCCCGTATCGAGTGATAGGAATGACCGGAACAACTACCCTAATGGGCCTACACGAACTTCATAGGGGGGTCACCCATCCCTGGATTACCCTATGTCAAATACGCTTAACTTGGGAGTTCCTTGCCTACATTCAGCCCAAAAGGTATCCAGCTGGTGTTGTTTCCTTTCTTACACTATCCTCGATATATCCTAACTTCTCTAGGCTCTCGGGGTATTACATTCTCCCCCTCTTAAGCACAGGACGTTCTCGTCATGCGACCTTACAACTGGTCCCAAACCTTCTCCCCTTTGGAGGCTGCCATCCTAGAAGCCTACCAGGAGCCGCTCCTTGTACAGGTTCTCACACCCCAGCACCACTCCCCACCCTCATCGGACCGCCTTCTCCAAGGGTCGGCTCTGATACCACCTGTAACATCCTGTATCGAGTGATAGAAAGGATCGGAACAACTACCCTGATGGGCCTACACGAACTTCCCAAGGGGGTCACCTATCCCTGGATTACTCCAGGTCAAGCACGCTTAACTTGGGAGTTTCTTGCCTACATTCAGCCCAAAAGGTATCCAGCTAGTGTTATTTCCTTTCTTACACTATCCTCGATATATCCTAACTTCTCTGGGCTCTCGGGGTATTACAGCAATATTCTTTCTTACAACATTTCTTAAGGCTTTAAAAGCCATACACTTCTCAAAATAACAAAGGGCCTAAAAACATACAAAAGAAATAACCTTCAACACTAGTTCTCCACACAAGCCCCAAAAATCTTTAGGTCGAGGGAGATCTCTATACACGACTGAACTCAATTTTGAGCCTTACTAGAATCCCCTTTTACTATAGATTTTCCCTCACTTGGAATGACAACAAGTAACAAGTGAGCCACAAGACTTAGCAAGTATAAACATAGCAAAGGGAATAAAGATAAGATGGACCTATAAAGGCATGCATAAGATAAGAATAAATGGAAGACTACTACTCGACATTTAGAATAAAGCTTTAGATCATACCTTCTACATTATTAATACCTCAATAATTGGTATCTCCTTACTTAACAACAAGGCACACATGAAACTTATAGAGTAATATTCGCACAATTTACATAATGGCATAATACCCATTTTTTCATATGTGACTCATAGCACAAAAAGCCACCAATTCATGCTCATGTAATATTATATAATGATAGAAATACATGTGCCACACTAGCCCTCTAGGCCTCCACATCCATGACTAAAATGCATACATATACATCAAAATTCACCAACCATCACAGTGGCAGGAGCATCACTTGTCGGATTTATGGTCACCTCACCCGCGTCAAGCACTCAGTGGGATATCTCGTTTCACACTTGCAAAACTTAGCTGTCGCCCCAAAATAATAATAAAAGGCACAAAGATAATGATTGCAATGTATCACACAAGAGAAGAGATTTACGTGGATATGCCAACCAAAAACATTACTTAACAACTTCCCAAAACGTGATCGTTATGGTTGATATAGATTTAGGAAAGCCTTAACCGACTCAAACCATATCCAAAGTATATGATATTATATATCAAATTTAATCTCTTGAAGTTTAGATTATGACGTTTCAAACGAATCTTAATTCCAAATTCTACATCAAAAGTTATGGCCGAAACAACAAAACATGTGTAATGCAGTCAAGTCGCGACCGAGTCAACTTGAGCCGAGTCGACTTAACCTCCTAGATGAGTCGACTTGGCTGAAAATGAGGAAAAACGACCAAAAGAAATCGACTTTGGCTGAGTCGACTTAACCCTCAAAACAAGTTGACTCGACGCAACCCGAAATGCACGAAATAAACACCAACCACCCAAAATCATCCATGGCTAAACTCTTAACCCCCAAGTTGTCATTCCTCGAAGAAAATATGGGAAAAACAAGCCCCATAAAGACCAAAAACAAGACTCAATGATCTCTTTGAAAGAAACTCACATTTAAGAAAAGATGGAGACAAACCATTTAACTCAAGTTTTCAAAACACTATTGAGGATATGAACATATCAACTTAGATTACTCATATGGATATAACTTGCATTAAAAAAAATAAAAGAAATGAAGATGAATGCTTGCCTTTTTTTATGAAGAAAACCAAGAGAATGAGAAGCACTCCAAGAGCTTCAAGTCTCCCCACCTTGAGAGCTTGCTTCTACCACAACTATTGGAAGAAGAAGGGAAGAAGAAGATGATGGAAAAAACTATAGAGAGAGAGAAAGAAGGAGAAGAAAAACTAAAGAAGAAGCAAGAAGGCATGGCAAGCCCTCTCACCAGCCATCAAATCCCACCTAATTTGCCCCATTTTTTACCTTTACCCCTTACAGTCACACGCACAACACTTACTTTATTATGCCCCTTTTGGTCTTTTGACTTTATTTACATTTCTTTTATACCATTTTCTTTAATTACCAATTTTACACACACTATCACACACCCATAATTATGCCAAGGCCTACTTTTACTCATAGCCCAAACCTATTCAAAAGCACAATTCATTTTAGGCCCATGGGATTTTTCTAAACCCACCACTTCCATTGGCCTTAAACACTTGGCCCAAACCCACTTAATATATCACCATTTATGTTTTATTTTACACTCTCAACAATTTATTTTCAAGAAAATTTTAACCAAAAGCATAATATTTTTTTATTTATTTAATTGCATCTAACAATTAAGACCCACATGAAATGCTCTACACTACAATGTAAATATCACCTAAGACCCATTAAACGAGTCGTTATAGCCTTTACCTTTCTCCCTCACTTTCTTCTCTTTCTTTAAACAATTCATTTTAACATTATTTTTTTCAAAAAAAAATATGAATACAACAACATAAATAATTCCTAACATATTCTATTCTATTCTATTATATAAGCAAATACTTTAATTTTGGGATGATTGTTCTTCTGCGGCTCTCAGTATTCATGCTCTCAATTACGCTTGAAAAAATAAATTGTAGGTTAGACTTTCGACCCTTGCATAGGCAGAGGATCAAACTCGCAACTCACCAAATTGACACCGGCAGATTACTCACCTGACCATCTTACCTATACTTTGAGAGCAAATAAATAAATACTTTAATTTTAATATTATGAAGTCTTGTCAATAACATTATTTTTCAAAATACTCTTCCTATATTTTACTTTAAAAATAAAAATTATATAAAAAAAATTTGAACTTCTAACCTTTAATATTTAACATAAAATGAACTTATTATTAATTTGTCTATTATACCCAAACTCATATCTTGAGTTAAATTTTGTCTAAAATATAAAAAACTAAACTTTAACTATTAAAGTACATTTTTTAACTTGAAGGTGCTTAGCATAGAGTACACCTCTAGTTAGTATGTATATATTATAATATATAACATATAATATATATTTTATATGTATATTAGATATAATTCAACGTGTGTGACTCATAAATCAATGTATATGCTCACTAGATTGACATTGGTATATTGCTCATCTGGTCATCTGACCTATGTTTTGAGGGTAAATAAATAAATACTTTAATAAGCAAATACCTTAATTTTAATATTATGGAGTCTTGTCAATGACATTATTTTTCAAAATACTCTTCTTATATTTTACTTTAAAAATAAAAATTATATAAATAAAATTTGAACTTCTAACCTCTAATATTTAACATAAAATGAACTTATTATTAATTTTTCTATTATACCCAAACTCATATCTTGAGTTAAAATTTTGTCTAAAAAATAAAAAACTAAACTTTACATTTTTTAACTTGAATGTGCTTAGCAAAGAGTACACCTCTAGTCAGTATATATTATAATATATAACAAATAATATATATTTTATATGTATATTAGATATAATTCAATGTATGTGGCTCATAAATCAAATGAGTCGAACAGTTAAACTCAACTCATTTATTAAACAAACCATATTTTTTAGCTTATGCTCAACTTGTTTGATTTATAAATGTAACTTATCAAATTAGTTAACAAATGAAGTCATGAATCTCTTATTTTCAATCTTATGTGACTTGTCTAAATGTGTGAATTAAAAAATAAAACATTTCTAATAATGTATATAATTAGATGACAATATAATTATGATGAAAATGTACCAAATGGTAAGAAAGCCTTAAACTCCGTACTCTTGAGTTAACTATCTAGAAAATAATAAATGAATAATAAAACTTAGGGTACCACTCCATTGCCATGGAGCAATAATAGAATTGAAAAAAAAAAAAACTCAAAGATATCCTAAGACCATGATTGAGAATTTTTACCCTAAATAAGAGATCTTTCTCTAGTTTAGAAACAAACATTTGCTTAGGATTAAGTCTCTTTATTAAACAATGCTTAAAAATAGTTATTCTAAATAAATTTAGATAGATTAAAATTATTCTTGGAGACTGTTTCTTCAAATTTATAAAAAGAGGTTTACTCTAAATGTAAGGACCCAGTCTCGGATATTCCCACTAACATAGGATATTCGAAAGGAGATTATCACAAATATGATATAGAACAACATAATTCAACATCAAAATACTATCCTTATATATTATCAGTGGAAGTCAAAATAAAAGTTTACATCATCATTAGTTTTTATCATCTTGGTATCAGAGCCTACACAAAATGTATACAAGGGCACTAATATAATTAACAAAATAAAAATCTCTTCACAACATGCTCTCATCAAATCCACTACCATAGATCATCTAGTTTGGAATGTCTCTGTACACCTCTAAATCTGAACTCTAACCCTACTGGACTCATCCTCAACCATTACTTTACATTTACCTGAAATAACATAAGAGTACAACAAGATGGATCATAAGGCTCAGCAAATATATATATATATTATATATATATATAACATGGAGAGATATAATCAAAAAAATAGATAACCAAGATAGAGTAAATAATGACTCTATAAAAATATATAAGTAGAACACAACTCATAAATTTTCATTCATAACCATTTTCATGTCGTAATCATCATCATATATATATATATATACCTATATTCATTTTCATACTCATACATGCATAATAAATCGTGATAAATGAACAAGCGAATTGAACTAAATATATAATATTATATAAAATGAATGAATCATAATAAACGAGTTTTAAAAAATTCAGGCAAACCATTTACTAGAATGAACAACTCAACTGAACGTACGTAAATCTTTCAAACTAAAAGACAAAAATGAATAATTAGCATTGTGGGGTAAAAAAATATTCAAATCAAATGAGAGAGTTGTAAGTCAACTAAATACGTACCCACTGAATGAATAAATATTGTGGGCTGTCCTATATAAAATCAACTGAATGTAAAGGACACTCCTGTCATCCCATCAACCAAGTTATCTAGTATTATTTGTCTTATTACCAAGTTATTTAGACCTAAATAAAATAAAAACTAAAAGGTAAATGTAATACCTAAAAAATTTTGATTCCAAGAAACATATATAATAATAAGAAGAAGAAGAAGAAAAAGAAATAAAAATGTGCATGTAAAATAAAGATAAAAATTATACATAATAAAAGTAAATATACAAGGAATGGCATCTTGGTAATTATTGTGAAAAAGAATCCAAAACTAAAATTTAAAATAAAAGCAAGGGACGAAATCTAATAAAATTGGAGGGGGCTGCAAAGAAAACAAACTTCTAAAGCGTGTTGAAATGAAATTTCAGAAGGATGCTAGATGAATAAAGGAAAGAAGGGGAGATAATCGCCGTAATTTTTGAAAAAAGAAGCAGGGCCTGCACGAAAATTTATGGAAATTTTGGGGGCCAAAGTGAAAAGATGGAGTTTCTTTTAGTGGTGGGTGCTCTCCTTTATGGCAGGCGGGCTACAGCAAGGGTACTCGGGTACCCTACGACCTTTGGCGGAATCCTTGCCTCCCATTGGCCGATTTGGAAGGTTGGGCGGTTAGAGAAAGACGATAAGAAGGGCACCACCATGGCTGACAAGCTCGAGAAATTCAGGAAAAAAAATGTGGCAATTTTGGTGAGTTTTGGGTGAATCCAGGAAGGGGTTTCTGTTCCAAGAGGAGTGAGCAGTTGATTGGGAGCGAGAAGAGGGTAGTTTGATGAGGTTTGAGGAATGAATAAAAGCATGCCAGAAGTTCCAGTCTGTCGGAACCAGGGGGATTTTTTCTGCTAGAATCTAAAGGATTTCGACTGTTTTCCTGGCACCTCGAGGGTACGAGAAGATAGATGAAGGAAAAGGAGAAGGAAAATGGGAGAAGAAGAGCTACAAAATCAAGAGATTCTGTTTTTCTCCGTGAGCAGACAGTGAATTGGAGGACAAGGAAAACCGTCAGCACGGGAAAAGTAGGGTGGCAAATGGGCCAAGCCATCCACAAACGATTTGATGTTGAATTTGATAAAAGTTTATTCAAATTCGTTTATTAAGATAAATAAGTCGAGTTTGATCTTAATTTTAAATCTTAATTTATAAATAGATCGGGCTTAAACTTGATAAAATTCGATTCGTTAGTTCGCAAGTTAGCTTAATTAAATGATCACGAGAAGACCTAATTACAAGTTTGTAATTAGTTCATGAAACCAAGTTTGTTTATAAATATATTAATAAATTTATTCATAATTTTATAAATATATTATTTAATATAATTATATATACATATCATCATTATTTGTATAATATATATTTAAATGGGACGATATCTCCAAGAAACCCCATTCTTTTAGCCTAGTTCTTTCCTCTTCATTTTCTTTTGTTGCATGTCCTCCTTCTTCTCCAACAGGCAGCAAACATCCATTTTTCGTCTATTCTTCTTCTCTTCTTCTCCCCTTGGCATTGGGCAGGAATCGACCAGCAGCCTCCTCCTCCTCACTGGTTGTGATACATTATACACTGTTTATTATCCATCATCTTCTCTTTTTTGACCAACTGGCATGCATGCCATCTTTGTGCCTATTACCGTCTCCTTTCTTCGGTGAAGGCGACTCCCATCCATTCGCTTTCTCTCCAATCAATTTGCCTTCTCCAACAGGATGCCTGCAACCAACTCAACCCATTCGTCGCCTACGACCACCTGGAACCTTGAGTCAAGCCTCATGATGATCGAGTTGAGCCCTAGTCGAGCTCGAGCCAAGCTTTAAGGCTCGAGCCCTATACAATTTTTTATTGAGTCAAGCCTAACTTTAGCGAAACTCAACTTGGCTTGGCTCAATTGTATCCTTAGTTGGAAGTTGCAAGTGCATGGGTTAGGCGTGTGATGCGAATGATAAGTCATAAACCCTCATCCTCTACCCTTTCCTTCCCTTTTCCAAAAAAATAAATAAATAAATAAGTACATATCAAATGTTTATACATAATGAGAAATGCGATTTAACTTCTTGTTAAAATTATAATAATAAGACGTGAATTTTTTGTGTCTAGATTTGGAATCGAACTCAAATAATCAAACTAAAAACCTCAAAGATAAGTGAGTGATTTTCTCCTAAAGCACTTAATTTCTTTTATGTTACTTATATATGCGTGGACATGCTCATAATGTGAAATTTGTATGCATGGCATTCACACAACCACTTATAAGGTGAGTTGTCGTTTTATTTAGATAAAAAAGTTGAGAAAAATTATTTTGACTTTTAGTATCAACCTATCTTGATATGATCATGAATATAGGTACATGTTATACTTGCCATGCATGAAAATTTCTTTTTAGAACCTTTACTAAATATTTCAGTTTTTAATTTAAAATATTTAACATTATTAACTACTCCAAACAATGGCAAGGGAAAGGACCAAGTGTATTACTACAGTTGTCTGTTTGAAAGACTTATGGCGTTTTAGTGGATAAGGGCAACTTAGTCCTTTGCCAACTCCAAATGATTTCATATTGAGAAATTTTATTTACAACGATACTTTTTGTTTTTCGTAGCCACTTCTGAATATATTTAAAATAGTCTCAAATGAAAATCTAGTTTTACTTTCCATTCAATTCTTCAATGCTCACCACCCATCATTACACAATCATCTACCATTGTATTTTCTTCTCACTAGTCAAACTCTGTAATTCATTCCATATTATTTCATATCCACCATCGCAAAACCATTTTCTCCTCATCATAGCAAAGAGGTCACTCATTCCCTGTTGTTTCACACCCACCACTACTTAGCCATTTTCTCCTCATTATATCAGTCAGTCGAACTTCAGGCATGGATAACTACACTTAAATGTTGACGACATGGGTAGAGTTTGACGAGGAAGAGAACAACTACTCAAAAAAATAACATTACAAATCATTCGACAAACAAGTAAGTATACAAGTTGTAATACTATCTGTCGTCGTCGTAGAAGACTTGCAAGTCGGGGAAATTAGGGTTCCCTAAACTCCAGGGTTTAAGAAACTCCAGGTTTCTCGAACCACGAGATTTGGGAAAACTGGACTTCTTGAACCCTAGGATTCGGGAAACTCCAGAGTTCGGAGAAGTCGGACTTCCCCGAACCCTGGGGTTCTGGAAACCTGACTTGCCACATGGAATTTTTTTTTTAATTTCTGTTTTATTAGCTTGTTGTTCTTTTATATTAGGATGATAATGAAATCACTTTTGCAATTGACCAATCATTTGATGTTATTTAACAGTTTACTACTAATGAGGTAGGAGAGATTCTTAATAAATTTTTTAAATTATTATTTTAATAGGAGAAAATATATCTAAATCTTTTCTTTTATCAATTTTTTGATAGTAGAGAAGAACTGATTGGATTTTAATGTTAGAATTGAAATGTTATGGCACACACCAAGAGGGGGGTGAATTGGTATATAAATTTTTTTTTCCTTAAAAATACTTTTGATAAATAAGAAATATCGTCTATGAAGACCACGACTTCATTAAACCTTAAGATCTTGAAATAGCACGATGAGGTATCAATTGTATGAAGACAATCTCGTCTTGACAATGAAGAACAACAGATTGAAAAATATGAAATCTTTTTCAATGAATAGTTAAATATATGAATCAAGTGAGGAATATAGAGATGCTTGAAAAAATAAATAAACAAAGAACACATGCACAAGAGAACACAAAAGGATTTATAGTGGTTCGGCTTAATCCAAGCCTAATTCACTACCTTAGCTTATCACTAAGGATTTTGCAAACCAATTCACTATAATCTCCTATTTAACCAAGTAGGGCCTCTAGTCCAAGACTAGGAAATTACAAATCTCTTGCTTATACAAGCAAGCCCTTTAGCACCTAGCTAGGTATTTCAACCCCTTGCTTCAAAGAGCAAGTCCTCTAGCACAACAAACTAGGAAAATAAAAACGATACAAATGAAAGAAAGAACCTAAGAGTTAACACTCTTAGTTACAAGTTCTCTCACAATGAAAATAAGACTTAAGAATAAATTTATAATGATAGAATGAAGCATTGGAGAGAAAAATACAACAATAAAAGCACAAATACTGTAAGCTCAAATAAAAAGAATTGCAATCTTTAGATCAACTCGTTCTTATCCATTAGCCTCTTCTTAATCATCATTGAGTTATATATATAGGCATCCCACAAGATTTAAGAGAGAACTAGTTGTTACACTTTATGCAAAAAGAGTTAATTGACAAATAAAAATGGTTAGTTGAGAGAATCAGGCAAAATAACAAGCTTAGTCGACGGACAAAATCAATTGGTTGACCAAGTCATAAAGACCACATGACACTTAGTCGACCAAGATAAAAATAGGCATGATGTAACGCCCCACTTTCTAGGGTACGTTATAACTTGGGACAATAATTTTTTTTCCTTTCAAATTAATCCTAAATCACATCATTTCTCGTATCCGTCTCAGAACTTCCAATTATTTTCTCGAAAGAGAATTATTATACACATCAAATGCAAAAGCAAGGATTGAACCTGATATCTTAACATTAATCAAAATTTAGTTCTAACATCATCGTTTCTCAACATAACTTAATACAAAGCATTAGTCCTCACTAATCATTAACCCTAAATAGGGTTTTTATATCAACATTAACCATTGGTTGTATATCATCATTCCTCAAAACATTCAGAATTCAAAGTAGCATAACTTAAATACATGGACTACATTAAATACATTCAATACATCATGCACTTTGCTAAGTGTCATTTCATGCCTCATTCATCCTCGTTTCTGTTACAATCTCCATCTAGAACGTTTGAATATTCTAAGGACAAAGTCCAGGTTAGATGATGAATTATCTACGTAAGGGAACAATAAACATATTTCGTACATGAATATAAAATGCAAAATGTCATTTTCATATAATTTCGGTTTGAGTTACTGCACCCATTTGCTGCTCCCAATTTTTACAGCCATCTTTTTCGAAAGCCGGGGTGTATGGGTGCACCCTTGGCAGAACAGTGGTGCCAGTCCATATCTCAAACCCTTATGCGATGCATAATCAATAATATCATCGTGAACATATGCACATCTCATCATCAGTACATGTAAATGCAATCTACATGATATATTCATATCAAGGCATGACAACATGATAAAATCATTATCTTAAAATCGGGTTTTGGGTTGAACCACTTACAACTCAAGTATTTTTCATAAAGTTAAATTCAGTTGGGAAGTACCACTTATCTTCTCAAGCTTATCGGGCTATCTCGATATTCGTGCATTACCTCGGAATACGTGCATCACCTCGAAATACGTGTATCACCTCGATTTACGTGACAACCTCAAAATTCGCATAAGTCATTTCGATTTTAAGCCTCAAAGCATTCTAATCACTACATTTATTTAAATAAGCATTAAAATCTATTTTTTCATAATTTCTTACATTTTCTTTATTTTTCTCTCTATTTCTGCCTATTTTTTCTCAATAAATCCAAACTAAATATTTCTCAAATATTTTCTCAAATAGTTCACTATGAAAATTCATAAAATAATATTCCTGAATTTTTAAAATTTTTTAAGGAATTTTACTTACCTTAACTTAGCATCTCAAGCTTCCTTGGTATGCGAGTCATATCCTTGAAATACGTGTTCAGACCATTTTCTCGCCCAAAATATCTGAAATACTAATAAATCTTCCTTTCCTATTTTTCTAGAAAATTCTAGGATTTTTCGACAATTTTTTCCATTTTCTTTTCCTTTTTTCTTTTCTTTTTTTTTTCTTTTTCTTCTTCTTCTCTTCTTCTTCATTCTCCCGCTTGTGCCTACTATGTGCGCGAACCAACCATGCGACTACGGTCGCTTGGCCCTCCGTCGGCCTCCACCCAGCCCTCTACTTGCCTCCTCAGCTGCATCGGACCACCACCGACCTGCGCTACGCCTGCCGCCACCCACGATAGCCTCCCCTGCCTCGCGTCTAGCCTGGAAAGCTGGCGACCATGGCTGCCTGCAACTGTGCGGCCAGCTTTGGCCCCATTCGGCCTTGTCGACCGCCACTCCGGCCTCTACCAAGCTCGCCCCGACCACCCTTAGCTGCTACTCGACCGCCTCTACCTCAGCCATTTTCGCTGCTCGCTTATTGCCATCTACTCCTTCTTCTTCATTTCTGATGGTTGCTCCCCCAATTTCTTCCCCTATTTATAGGCTTTCTACCACAGCCTCACCCTCACGCCTGCCTCGCCCATTTTTCCTTGCGTGTAAATCTCTCTAACTCTTGTAGGGAATGGCTATGAAGTATGGGGTTGTAGATGGCTGCCATCACTCACGCACATACACATCACGTACATATATATATATAATTATATAACTACATATTATACTATAAAAATAAAGAAAATTACACATTTAAATTTTAAAATTCATTTATATTCCATTTAGGTAATTCTCTAATTGCATTTATATTCTTAAACATTAAATTAATTTGCATTTCAGTATCGAAAATACAAAATTAATAATTTTAAAGTTACTCGATAATGACGATTTCGCCTTAGTGTCCTCACCGGACTATTGTTTCATCCCGAAACTACTGAAGGGTTGTTCATTACAAAAAATTGGAGCTCCCTCAAGGTTCCATTGATTTTTGGAGAGTCCCCTACGACAATTTGATTTTGCAGCCTAATTGACAGCTGCATTTTAGCTGTATTGAAATTGTTCCTGATTCGATTTCTTTCGATACGATAAATCCTATCTCGAAATGCTCATCGAAACCATATTATTTTTCTTAGACAATTTCACTCCGAGACATTCCCTATAGTCGATTTGGTATTTATAACTACTATCAAGATAATTTTTCGATATTCTAAACTTGCCTAAATTACGTGGCAACCTCATATAGAAAAAGGCTATTACACATGACACCTAGTCGACCAATGCTATCCTTCTGTCGACAGACTTAAGGAGTTAGTCGACCAAGTCATAATATATACACTGTTAGTCGACCAATCTTATAACTTAGTCGACCAAGTGAGAAACATGCATGCTGTTGGTCGACATAGCCTATAGCTTAGTCGACCAAGTTAATATATTAGTTGACAAAGTGATGAAAGCATGAAGTCGATAGATAAAGCTTGATGATACAAAATATTACAACATATTTACATTTATGTAGAAGAAAGTACCCCCTATTTAGATTCAATAAAAATATCTAAAAAATCAAAATCTATAACCATAAAAAAATAAAATTTTGATTTTAGTACAAACTCGGAATTTAGCAAATTTTTCACTCTCAAAATTCATACATTTTATTTATTAAAAAATTCATTAAAGATCATTTTAACAATGATGAATACTATCTATCAAAATACTAGGAGATAGTTTTTCAAAGTGTAAATATTTTCTTATACTTCTTCTTATAATACTCTAATCTTCCAGATTTAGAAGAATTATATTAAAGGTAAAAGCATCCATTATCTAATTATTCAAAACCAATTTGGAAAGCCATTTAGGAGATTCTTTTAAATCTCAATACTTGTTTGAGCAAATCTCCATCTATAGAAAATCATAGATCATTTTATTTTTCATATTCTTGACAAATCATAATCTCCAACAAATCATATTCTCGACAAATGACTTAGGGAATAAATTGATTTTGTTTTTCATCATCAAAACTAAACACAAAAGTAAAATATCATTTAACACTCGACCTTCATTTTTATTGATCTGTATTAACATTTTAACACCCCAAAATTAAATAATTGCGTAATCTTCATTCCCTACTAACATGAAAAATGACGAATTTTTTCTTTTCAATTTGTCATTATTGTAAAACCACAATGCCTCACTTAGCTCAAACTTCTTTTTAATTTATATGGATAGAGGCAGGAGGAGAAGGATAGAGAAAGAAAGAGAGAATTCGACACTATTCTGCACCAGTGCCGGCCCTACTGTAAGGCCAAGTAGGCGGCTGCTTCAGGCCCTCAAATGTGAAAGGCCCCATTTTTTAAAATTTTAATTTTTTTATTTTTTAATAATAAATATTTTATTATAAAATTAAATATAAAATATTAATTTTATATTTCCTTCCCATACTCTCTATCCAATTTTATAGTGTATTCATAATTTCCAATTCTTAAACCTACTCATTAAATTCACTTTTCACTTCTCCCTCCCTTCTTCCCTCTCTTTCTCTTTCTCTCTCTCTCTCAAAATCCCAATTAAATCCATTTTTTTTCTATTCTCTCTCTCTCTCTCTCTCTGCAATTTAGGTCATTAACTCACTGCATGTTTTTCTTCTCACTTCTTAGTGTCCCCCCTCTCTCTCTTGTGCTTGCTTGCTTACTTCAGTATTCAGGCTTCAGACTTAATTTTCACAAACTCATAGTATGATTTTCAGGTCTAATTTATAACTAATAATTGTAATAATTGAATTAATATAAGTCTACCAATAATATTTTTTTACCCATAGTATGAATTTGATGTTGAATACAAATTTAGTAAAATTAAACAACGTTTTCAATTTTTTTTAAAAATTAATAAATAAAAATAAAAAATGACATTAATTATGTAATTGATTGAAATAAAAAATTATCAAATTTTGTAGTGGATTGAACTTTAATTTTTTTTAATTTAATGAAATGATGAATTTTCTTAAAAAAATATGTGTTATTTATTTTTTATAAAAAAAATTAATACTTTTAAAAAAGCCTCAAATTTTTTTTTTTGCCTAGAGCCCCATACTGGTTGGGCCGGCTCTGTTCTGCACCTTATGCTAAAACAAAAATGGGTTTACATACACAAACCAGCCAGTCAAGCCCCCGGGGTCCTATGCTCTATTCTATGTATGGGCGGCCTTACAGGTCCCATGTTAGATTCGGTCCTTCGGAGCTACTAAAGATTAACCGTGAAAGCAAACGTGGCATGTTATTTGTATTTCATGACAACAGCTTCAAGAATGCCATCCGATCTGAATCTGGGTGAAAAAAGCCTTGGATCAACTGGTCCCAGCAGCCCTGAGAGAAAGTGTGAAGGACCCCGGGGGACATTGTTGCTGAAATTTCATTTCATAGACACGAGAATGTCTCGCAACAATTCTTTCCCCAGTTGATGCCACACCTTGTATATGGACCCTCCCATCGCGTCCAATCTCACAGCTGAACTGACCTGCTAGAACAAATTTGGCAATTTCTAGATCAACCAAATGTTGTCAATTGCTAGGACAAATGTTCATGTCCATGTCAAACAAACCAAGAAAAATCTAAGCATGAAAGCACCGCAAAGAAGTTCTCTACTGACATAAATTGAGCATTTTCTTTGTTTTTTGAGAAGTGCACTTATATTCTAGATCTGAAAAATAACAGCAGCCCTGCTATTTTACCATGGGAATCATCTGAAACCAAGTGTGCTTAATGAATATTGCTTTATAGTTTTGAAGTATCAATTATAGAGAACTAATTGACACAAGCCGAAACATATCTCTATATTATTCTTCTGTAAATACCATCCAGATAATTAGCCGATCGATTATCAAAAAATACTTACATTTGGTTATCAATATAGCTTCCAACTTGGATTACCAAGAACTCAAACAGATATATGAATGCATGTGAGCATGCAGAAGGGTCAAGAGAATTCCTTTCACTGGAATCTCTTAAACATGCAGCTGCACTCCAGGCAAAAATATAGGATAATGTGCTTAAGGTTGGTGAAACCATGTGAGATAGCACACAGTCACATGTAAATATTTCAACAAGCAGATACAAGACACGTAGGATAGTCTTCTGTTTTGGATTCCTTATATTGGACAGAGGGAACATGTATTCTCATAATCGGATTTCATAGAACCTTTCTAAGTCAGTTACTGTGTTATCACATATGCAGATACAAGACACGTAGAATTTTCCTTTCTCATTCTTGGAGTATGTTCATTATATGAGATATTCCTCCCATGTTATGATTCGTCATCTAAACTGTTTTTTTTTTTTTTTTTACAAAAAAAAGAAGGTTCCAAGTTTGTGCTTCTTAGTTTATATACTTATTAACTTCATTTAGATATTCCTAGGGATGTAAATGAATCAGTAATTAATTATTAACTTCATTTATATATACCTATTTAATTAATTAAATATATTCAAATAATCCTTATGCTCACATCCCTCAATTGTGAATTTTCATATTTAGTTAATTTTATATGGGGTTAATGTAATCATCAAACTTTGTGTAATGCAGTTGGCTGGATGAACTTGGCCTTCTATATATGCTGTTGCTTAGGGCATATGGGAAGACAGAAGAAAATATGATTTTTATTTTTGGAATGACTATTTCTCATATAAATATTGAAATGAATATAGCCTCTACTGCCCAAAAACCTGAGGCTGTGTTTGGGAGAGAGTAATAGCATGGAGCCAAATAGAGTGGAAGGGAATGTCAATTGCTTTTTTCCTTAATTGGTGGGGAGAGCTGCAGAAATGGATGGATTGGAAGAAAGTGAAACAATTAATTAATCATCATCTTTTAATAGAAGGATATATAGGTAGTTATGTATGAAATTTTGTAAGTTAATGTTATCATCAGCACGCAAAACTTAAATTTTACATTCTTTTGCTTGCTATATGTCACAGTGGGAGGTGACAAAGACAATGCAACTTCTGGACGGGAGAGTGGGTTGGGTTGGGTTGGGTTGGGTTGGGTTGAAGGTGAAGGAATACTACGAGTTGCTTGGAAGGAACAACTTCAGTGATGCTGCCTGCTTCGGCTTAATTTTTTTTGGCATTTAGGAGCATATTGATCTTGGAATTGTTGTCTTTTGCGTGGTTCTTTATTGTTCATATTCTTGATTTCAACAAATGAAATAAATTATAGATAGGTTTTTGGGTCTTACTTAGACCAAGTATCGAATTCGTGATCTACTGATACTAACCCCAACATATCACTTTTCTGCCACTTAACTTATACCTTGAATTAAGCAAGCTAGCAAAGAAGTAGAAAGATGTACATAAAGACTTTATTTTTGTTATTGGAATATGAGACTCCATATTAGATTATACGTATTTATAAATGATTAAAATACTATTTGTACCTCATCTTCTTACATCGTCTTCAGTGAGGAGTATTTTAATTCAGGAGTGAATTTAGGGAGAGCAGGCACAAGTTGCAGCCCTTCTCCAAATTCAACTCTCCTCTAGATTTGTCTTGTAAATCTAGCTTGAGAAGAATGATAACTGAAATGACCTATAAATCTGAGTTAGCTCTTTCTCATATTTATTCCCAGATTCGCATCTCTTTTAATCATGCATCTCACTATTTCATATCATCTTGATTAAGAGATATTTGTATTATTTTAATTATATTATATAATTTAAAGTGAAACTCAAAAACAGTACAAATAATATATATATATATATATATATTTGTTTGTTATTTGAATGAAAACGTGAATGAAATGAAAAGATCGTTAATTTTCGCCGGGTGGAGCGGCGAGGACAGCGGGCGCATGAAGCGTGCAAGAAACAGCTATTCACGAGGCGACACGTGCCCCTTTAGATTCATACAAGCTTCACGTAGAATCTTGCAAAACGCATGGTCATCCTCTTGCCATCTCAGTCTCACCCAATTCCAAACATTCTTTCCCTCACAATTTCCCATGAAAAAAAAAAACCCACAAAATGAAAATCTGTTGTTTTCTTCCCATTTTGTCCCTTCTTTCCACAACTTCGAACTAAAGCTGGTTTCCGATTCTTTCCTTCCGTGCTGCAATGGCTCAATTGCTCTCTCCCGTTTGCACGGACGCCCTCAAATTCCAAAACCCATTACAGAGTTTCTTCTGCTGCAGAAGTCGATGGCGGATGCTGGCCAACAAGGGTTTCAGCTCCAGCACGCCTGCTCGTGGAGGAAGGCGAAGAGGCCTTGGCACAGTGAAGGTTGCCACTGGGGGTTCGGCGCAGTTGCAGGATGTTGCCGATGATTACTATGCGGTTTTGGGTCTGGTACTAATCGAACTTTTTGTTGTCAGTTCTATTGTCGTGAACTTGGGTTCGTTGGTATCTGCTTTTCTTGGATAGATCGATCATAATCACATTGTCCTGCAATATGCACTCTGTGTTTGTCATATTGGCTGTTTAGTTTTTTACTGTGCCTTTTGTTATGGATTGTACAAGGAGGCAGACCCTATTATGGTACAGACATAGATCTTTATACACTCGCATGTTTATTTTTATATATGGGTAACTAAATGCCTTTGCAACTACACAAAGTAATTAGTGTGCCCTTGTGATTAAAGGTGCTTAAGATATATATGCTCAAAATCAATTAGTCATTGTAGAGCTGTCCTCTTGTTGTGTGTGTATATATATTTCTGATGCAGTTTGATGGGAGAGAATAATGGAACATGAATGGATGTTTTGTATGAAAGGATAGGGTTTGTGTAGTGCTTGTATTGGGAGGATGTTGTGGTGAAAGGGCTAGGCTTTGCATTCACTACTGATGTTTTTGCCGGTGGATGTATGAATGCTCATGGGACATATTGTGATGGAAGTCCATCAGAACAACTTAGAAAAGAAGTATTGATAACTTCCCCATTGGGCAAGTTAAGCTTCTTTGGAATCAAGAGAGTCGACTTCCCTTTTTATGCAATATAATATTTTGACTCCTCCTACTTCATTCTCATATTTACTGTAGTACTTGAGTCATCGCTAAAGTCAAATTCTTCTTTCTTTATTTGGCCTATCTTACCAGCTTCCAGATGCTTCACAAGGGCAGATTAAAAAAGCTTATTACAATTGCATGAAATCTTGCCATCCTGACTTGAGTGGTAATGATGCAGAGACAACAAATTTCTGTATGTTCATCAATGAGGTTTATGCGGTGAGTTGCCTCCTGCAATTGAAATGCTTGGAAATTGGAGAATTTCAATGCAAGTTTTTCCCAAAGCATCTTTTGTAAATGGACTGTTGCATTGTAGGTTCTCAGCGACCCCGTGCAGCGAAGGGTTTATGATGAAATTCATGGTTATGCTTTGACTGCAATCAATCCTTTCTTGGATGATTCCTCCCCAAAAGATCATGCATTTGTGGATGAGTTTAGCTGCATAGGTACATTTCAAAGTTAGCATTTCGAGTTATACTCGTTCCTCTGATTGTAAAAATTTTGCTTATCAGGTAACTGCATTTTAAATTTAAGGAAAAATGAAGAACTTATACAAGAGCATAATTGTCAGATATCACCACCCGTAGGATTTTCTGGAAATATTAAAACCTATTCAGAGATTGTGGTTTCAGCATTCAACTTTCTCCCATGAAAACTGTGGGAAATGACTTATGAAGATTATGGATGATTTCATAAATGTAACAGAGGAGGTGATTGAGAAGTCATAATATTCCCATTAATTTGGGTGTCATTTCTTGAATGTTGTAGAAGATTTTATAATAAATGACTTTCATGTGAGTGTTTGAGAACAGGATAATAATTCTTTTCATTTGAATGCTACCTTTGGATCTTCATATGATTTTCTAAGTGTGTCAAAACTTCACTAGAAGATCCTTCATGATCTTGAAAAAATGGAAGTTTTAGAACTTCTGTGACCTATAAACAGTGATGCATTTGACATGCAGTATATATTTTTCTTCAGGCTGCAAAAATTGTGCCAATGTAGCACCAGACGTATTTGGCATTGAGGAAGACTTTGGAAGAGCTAGGGTATACAGTCAGTGTGGGAAACCTGAATTAGTTCAGCAAGCAATTGATAGTTGGTAAGTTCCAGGTCCATGGCTACGACTATTACATGTTAATAATGCTTTACACAGACATTGTTCAGAAAAGAAGGCATTTACTTCTATCATTGAATATTAATTTTTTGTCCAGGGAAAACCAAAATTGAGATGGTTCTGTATCTTATTTCATAAAATTGTTCCTGTATAAATAATCCCATTCCATACACTTAAAAGTGCAAGTTTAAATCTCTGTCGTATCATGAGGAAATGCTGGCTTTTGCACCCTAACAGGAATGAGCCTTATAGAAGTTTATGACTTCCTTATGCTGCGTGCAACGTTTAGCTCATATATGGTCTGTAGATGAGTTCTTATATGAAGAACTAGTAATCACGGAATTAGTTTCTTTTTAAATGGTCGAGGGGGGATGTCTTCTGACACAAGTTTTTTTCATTTCAGCCCAGTTGACTGCATCCATTGGACTTCTGCTGCCCAACTATCTTTGCTTGAAGATGAAATGCGGAGGGTAGAAAGAGTAAATGTAAGGAATATGGATCATGGATTTGGAGTTTGTGTTACTATTGGCTTTTCAAATCTGATATTTTGATACTCAAATCTCCTAATTGCATACTGAAATTCACAAGTTGTTGGGTTGTAGTTATCTATTTGCAAGTAGCATCTTTATTGAATGTCTAAAACAAGGATTTTACCAGGGATAATGTTCTAGAAGGGGTCAGTCCAGGAAACTGCTCCTGAAATTTGAGTATTTTGGGCATGGTACTGTTTTGGTTTCACTGGTTTCATATACATAACTAGAAATTTGATTTGCCAGTTACATCTTCCAATAGTGGAGATCAGTTTTCCCACTCATATTAGACTTATGGAGATAATTTCTTAAGACACCTGAAGGAAACCACAATCCCCCCCCCCTCTCTCTCTCTCTCTCAATCCATGAGATACATCGCATATTTCTCTTTTATCAAAAACACAATACAAGTTATCCAAGTAGTATGCGCAACAATTTTGTTTCATTAGCGAGCTTCATTCAAAATGAAGATTAAGGTCTCATAAAATTTGATGGTTTCCACAATGACAACCAGGTGGCATTGATGCTTTCCGGAATGGGATCTGCTTCATTGGATGTTTTTAGAATGGTAAGAATTCAATTCATTATTGTTTCCTGTACATTCCCCCGTTGTGACAAAGTGACATGGCCTACCCCTGTCTCCTGTGATGGACAGTGTTCATTGTCAGGAGAGTTCGACTGTTTCATGGAATTAACACCATACATTTCTCTGTACCCCCAATGACATGTTTGTGACTGCTTCTGTTCAGTTGATGATAACATGGTTTATTTGAGAGGTTGATCATTCTTAATTTCCTCGATAATCTTCCAACATGTAGTACTGCTGGATTTTTTTTATTTGGATATGATAGGTTCTCTCATTTCTTCATAAAAATGAAATATCTTCTGGTAAAAGATGATATCTATTTGAGGGGCCTAAAAGGATGCTGCTGATTTGGTAGTAGACTGAAATTGGTACAGTCATTCAGGCACAAATTCTTCTTATTGTGGACACTTTTCTCGATTTTGATGGCATCAGAAAGAGCTTTCAATATTTCTCTCTTGGCACTTCTCTGTTAATAACATTTCAAATTACCCTTGCAAGATTCCTTTTGTCACAACTGTTGGTCCCTTAGGAAATGGCCACTAGAGGATGGGTGAATTGAGTGACTAAAATTTTTACCGAATTTTTAATAAAAACTCTTGAAGAATGACTTTATAAAAAATATGTTTGTATAAGTATACATATAGATGAGATTGTTTGATATTTGAATAGATTATGCCACAAGATAAACAAGTAATGAAAAGATGAGACAAGACAAGATTTATAGTGGTTCAGTGTTCCACACACGCCTACTCCAATTTCCTAAGGTTTATCCACCCTTGGAGTTCCACTAAATCCAAACACTCCACGGCTTTCACCCTAGTTCACCTTGAAAACTAGATACACACCTAGATTTATGATGGTTCTAGGCACCCAACCAATCCACAACAAAGAGTTTAATGAATGCAAATTTTGTCCACACTTGGACACAAATAAAACAACACTTGATGAACAATAGTACAAGGCAATAAAACAGAAATTAACAATGAACCTCAGTTCAATGGAGAGAATTGGATTTGATTTTGTGAAATCTTTTTCTCCACTTGCCTTGTGGCTGTTGAGGATTTGTCAATGTAGCTTTGAGAGAGCCTTTTGAGAGCAAGATTTCTCTTTTGGTATTCAGGAGAGAAAAAAACTTGTCTTCATTTCGTACTTATCATATTTATAGGCATCTTTGAAAGACTTGCATAACGTTCAAAAATCTGACTGTTGGACTTGGCCATTGTCCTAAAGTCATAGTTGACTGTCACTTGAACTGGAGTTGACTTCCACAGAGCGAGAGTCAACTTCCATCAAGTGGGAGTCAAGTATCCAAGAGAGGCTCTCGGTTATGTCAACTCTACATAAACAAGCTCTCGATTATGTCGACTGTGGCTTTGCCAAAGTCGACTAGCATATTAGGGGTTGACTCTTGGTCTAGATTTTAGAAAAACCTATATATTTATATATTTTAGAAAATAATTTCTATGGAAAATAACACTTTTGATGACAAGTATAATATGAGAAATATTTTATTATTTGAACGGAAATAATTAAGGATTACAATTAATACATATTTTTAAAATATTGTTTTTGTTAATCATCAAAACTTGATTAGAGATCAAATGGAGCAAGTTGGCTCAACAACAACAAGTCCCACATCGGTAGTTTATTAAGCAGGTTTTCAATGTACTACTTGGTCCCATGATCCAAAGAGTCACATTCAACTAGCACATTTGGGTGAGGACCAGTGGTGTTGCAAGTGGTATCAGTCAACCTAGGACCACCATCAAGTGGGTGCAAGCCAAGAAAATATTTGAAACTGACTTGGGTCAGATTGAGATATAAGATTTCTAACCTGGTGGACACTAGGAATTAAAAAATGAAAGTTTGTCACGACCCAATCTTCTATTGATAGTCTACCAAGGAGGTTTTGGGTGTATTACTTTACTTGGTCCCATGAACTCGAGTCACCTTCATTTAGCACTTTTGAGTAAGGACCTATGGTGTTAACACCTTTATAGATCTATTTCTAGAAAAATGGGTTTGTCACAAGTTACTAAGTTCTTCAGGTGGTTCTACAGAGGTTGGTCAAGTAGCTAATTAGTGGTGTTGGATTTCATACAGATTGGTGTGGTTATTAGGCAATATTATGGACTCAAAGAGTTTCTATCCGGAGATCTTGCATATGATAATCGTTAAGTTTTTGTATTTATGTTCTAAGAAAATCTATAAAAATAAAGATAGCTAAAATATTAGTTACTGAAATCTTTTAGTTTTTTGTCTGTTTGGTTTCAATTCTAATCAAATTACTCCAAATGCGGCAGGCAAACTCTCGATGGGAAAAAAGACAAGCAAAAATCTTGGTAAGATCTTCTTTTGATATGCAGCATATGCTCCTTTAACTTCTTCTACATTGTCACTTTTTTTCTATTCATTCCTTTCTCCCTCCCCACCCCCCATTTTTATTGCGGATCCTTATTACACATTCAGTTTTCTTTTTTTTTTTTGGCTTCTCAGTTTTGTTCTTGTTTTTACAAAAAGCTTTTCAAAATAACATTATTTACTCGTTAGCAACAGATTTCTAAGCTATATTGCTTAGGATTCCATACATCAATTTGAAGAAAATTTTACTAGATATTTAAGCAATCTGGTAATCAGCCAGATACTTGTAACATTGACAAAAGAAATTCTGTTAAATCACTCAAAGTTCTTAATGTGGGTATCCTTTTCTATGCTTTATGGATATAATGAATTATCATGGTGCTGAATCTGCAGATCTAGATGACTTAGTGCTTCTGTTTGGCCATGCTTGGTGAATCCATCATACTTGACTAATAGATGTGAACAAATAGTTGCCCAATCCTTGAGATGAAAGATAAGGTTTGAATCTTTTGATTAAAAGAAATCCATAAAACTATTTCATATCAAAATAAAAGGATATTCCTAATAGAAATCCATAAAGCTATTTCAAAAGGATATTCCTAAGAGAAAATCTTAATGCTCTCTATTGAGAGTAAAAATGATATAAAGGATAAAGTTAACCATTTATCTAATAGTTTAAGCTTTTAAATGGGGATGGTAGTTAACAATTCAACATGGGATCAGAGCAGGAAAAACTCTTGCGTTCAAACCTCACCACTAACCCAGTATTTAAATTGTTACACGAGCTTGGACCAATTATGTAATAAAGCCTTGGCACACAGGGACATGTTGAGAGTAATAATAATCATATAAAAGAAAAAGTTAACCCTCTATCTAACAGCTTAAACTTTTAGATGAGATGGTTAACAATTCAACACTCTCAATCAACATGACAAAACCTGCTCTCCAACCTGCTAGATCATTAATCAGGCTTGCACAGTTATTTGCCTTGGGGTCCAAACAGCTCTAAAACTTTAGAAGGTAGAACAAGTGACAACGAAGAAAACATGCGAAAGTAAGTGAATCTCTTAATTAAGCTGCAGAAAGTTGAGACCAAAATATTCTCTCTGAAAATAGTGGTCTTTAAACTCTTAACACATATGACATTTAGCATTTCTATTCTATAACCATTATTGATAAAATCTCAATGAAGGAAACATAGTGTGATAAGATTAGGGGCCTGTACTATGAGAATCATGAGCCAGAAGCTTATTATAGTTGCTTTATAACTTGGGTAAATAATGATTATGTAGTGAGGAAGTAAAATTTTCCTGAATGGGACATCAATCTGGAAGGCAAGAAATGATGTCATTTCAGCTGGATTGCAGATCTTACACCTGGGATTGTATTTTATTTTTCTGCTTTGATCTTTGCATATTTTCTCTAATGGTGCTCATATTTGTTTTGACCAACGGCTCTCATATTTTATCCAGGAGAAAGCTAAAATAAGGATGATGAATCAGAAAGATACTGATAAAGCTGAATCATATTGGGACAATCTCTGGGGCAAGCCCAGAAACTATCAAAAATCCGGTAAGAGGGTTAAGTGGTTTCTATATTAATACCAGATCATATACACGGCAGTGGTTGTTTAAAAATGTCTGGTAGATTCTCTTTAACTAAAGATCTACATGATGGTTGCAGAAGAGGAAGTGAAAGAGGGAGCTCGAAGAGCTGCTACTGCAGCTCGAAGATGGAGGGAATACTCAAGAAGGGGTGTTGATAAACCTCCCACATTTAAGTTACCGGAGGCCTTGTTGGACAAGGAAGATTGAGCAGTACATTTTTATAATCTTGATGTCTATTGTCAAGTGTAACTGGAATATGTGAAATTTCTTTTCTTGATAAAAAAAAAGTGATAAATGATTTATCATATAATACTTGTAAAATTTATATTGATATTACAACTGTATGATAGAACTAGTATATGTACATGAAATTAATAAATTAGAAAAAATAAATTAGAGAACTTGTTAGATATTCAATATCTAGTTATGTTACTGCATGAATTAATTTTGTTTATCATTTTGATTTCCTGGATATCACAACTTGATGTGTAATTAATTGATGGAATATGACAATTATCTTTATTCACTCTTATTTCATGAAACTTCTTCATATAAAAATGGTATTAAAATTTTATCTCGCAGGTATCCTATACAAAAGTTTGCCACGTTTTCTTTGGTACATATTTGTATTGTTAATGCGACTTTTAGAAGTTGACTTATGATATTCATAAGTCAATTGACATTATGAATATCATGTAATTGACTCTAACTTGGTTAGCATTAGAGATAGGTGATGATGACGAAATTGACTCTAACTTGGTTAGCATTAGAGATAGGTGATGATGACGACGTTCTCTAAGAATTTTCTAAAGGGAATGTGGCTGCTACCATCAACTTCTACAGGGTCAAATTTCAGGTATACTACCCTATTAATTGTAACTCATTAAGTTCCTATAAAGTTGCAATCCCAGTTGTTTTGTTTGCATTTAATTAGAGCTTGGTTGACGAGGGGATTTGACAAAGTCAATGCTTTTCCTAACGTCTTCACATTGTTCAAAGAATTTGTTTTAACTGGATTTCAAAGTCTCTGATTTGGTGGTGCTAGGCGGGTTTGAACCCTTACATACATGATATGTTTCTGCCTATCTTTTTGCATGTGAGCAAATAGAGAACAGCAGTTAGGATGTAGACCAGGAACAACCAAGGCCGGCCCCAGTTATCATGTGGGACACTGTGGAAGGGCTAAGGCTCGGGTTGTATTGGTTAAATTGTTCACTACTTGACCCATTTTTACTAAAAGGAAGCTTGAGTTATAGTGAAAATTTCTCGACTTCATGAATTTTTGTAGAATATCACAAGTATGATTACGGTATAAATAATAACATAAATAGCATCCAATATATTGATAAACCAGTCGCACGCGATTTGAAGTAGTATTCGTAGAAACCTGTGTACCGGGAGAGAACATAGATTGATCCAAAAATCTCAGATCAAATGGCACTAAGGTGACAATAATAACAGGGCCCGAGAGCTCACTAGCATATAGGCATCCTCCTGGAAGAAGCCATCTTGCTCACTAGACACCAATTACGAACTATCTCCTACACTTGTTCAGTACTGCCTTGATAAACCACCTCAAAAGAATATTCACCACTTTGAAGATTGATGAAGAAAAACACCCTCATTGATTAGCATACCTTAAATTATCAAGCTTTGCCTGTACTCAAATAGTTGATGTATTCTTGTCTTCAAGGTCCCTCTAGGATTCTAAGATTACTATAACTGATAAATCCATTGGACTTCTCCTATGGAAAATAGGAAAGTTTGGCTGATTCCCCAACTTGGCATTCTATTATTCTTTAGTCGACTTGTATGCCCTGAGACAATGACATATTTTCTTGCAAAGGTTGTGAGATCACTCCAAGCACATGAAAAAGGATTGCAGCAGCTGTCAGGGTCTCGATCCTGACAAGGGAATTCTCCTTGATGGGGAGAATTAGGATTTGGTTTTAGGAAAGAAAGAAAGAAAGAAAGAACGAGAGGGAGAGAACAGAAAGAGAGAGAGAGAGAGAGAGAGAAGATAATGGAGAGAAGAGTGAACAGAGAGATTTGGGAGGGAACTGAGAGATAGAATGAATTGAGAATTTTATTATGAATTCATTGATGCCCCTTTATTGAGATGGAAAGACCCTTATATAGGCCCATCCTCATAGGTGGTTCAATTGTTACAAGTTACAACCACCTTCAACCGTATCAACTACTGCTAAAAGCTTCTAGTTACACTACCCTCTACTTGTTACAATCTCTAACTTCCTTAACCACCGTAGGGTCCTGACAATATCCCCCGGTTCAGTACTTTCTTGTCCCCAAGAAAGTGAGAAGCCAGCCCACTATTTTTCTTTTCTTCCAATTTGCAACGTTGATTAACCCGGGCTACTGACTGTTACTAGCACTGCCCACTCTGCTGTTGGATCTCCTCTTTTCTTCAACGGATTGTATAGAGAACAGCTGCACAGCGTCTTCTACCCCCACTTCTTCCTTACTTGGAACGTCATCCGACGTATGAATTTCTTCCTTTCCTTCCAACATTAGCAGCTCTTTTTTACACTGATGGCCCGGTACGTACTGATCCCCACATTTGTAACACTGGCCAGGCCGTCTCCGCTGCTCAAAGATCCCGGATCGGCCTTCGAACGATGGATTTCCCATTGTCGCAAACGGCACAGCCTTGCTCTTCATGTTTTAGCCAAGGTTCCCTGCTTCCCTATCATCACAGCTGGAGGCTATTTGATTGTCGCGAGTCGAAAGCTGTTGTTTCTTCATCAGGGCTTCCACCCACATCTCCTATAGCCTTGCCCCTTCAGCCGCCTCCCTGACCGTTTTCGGCCGTTGCATCTTCACTGCTGGCCTTAATTCGTCACTCAGCCCACTTATGAAACTTGACACGAAATAAGCTTCGCTGGATCTCGAATTTAAGGTGCACATTACCGACTTGAGTTCTTCGAATCTTTCTTGGTATTGCTGCACTATTCCGACCTGTTTCAGCTTGTTAAATTCCTCCACAACATCCGCCAAGTTTCGATCTCCAAATCTTGCACAGAAATCCTCCACAAATTGCGACCAGCTGTTGCCTTCTTGCGACTCATACCAATCTTGAAACCACGAGTTGACAATGTCATTCAAGTAGACTGTTGTCAGTGTTAACTTCTGCTCATCTGGTGTTTGATAGAGGGTGAACAATTTTTCACACCTCCGAACCCACCATCGTGGGTTTTGTCCCTCAAACATCGGCACGTCCAGTTCGGGCATAGGAAATTGGGGAGAATACGATGGACCCACTGACCTCCTGCCGGCTCTCTCATGCTCGGTCTCCTCTGTCCCCAGCGTCCCTGCCTCCAAGCCCACATACGGCGGCCCCAACGACCCTCGCCCCGTTCGCCCATGTCCGCCATCCTCGTTGCCCAGCGTCGCTGCCTCCATGCTCGTGATTTTCGCGGTTCTGGTTGGCGCGACCCGTCCATTTTGTCCACCTCGCTTGATTCCGGGTTCTTCCATCCCAATTGTTTCCGCCTCCAATTCGGCCATGTCCGCGATCCTTGGACTCATACCCGGCCCTGACAGAACCGGCTCCGAACGCTTTCTTGGAGGAAATTCGACCAATAACTTCACCGTGTGTTGACCCACGAACAAAAGCATGAAGCTTTGGATTTGATCCTTCATCTCCCGAAATTGATCATCAACTCAGTCCGGAATTTGGCCGGAAACTTGATCTTTTACTTCCCGAATTTGGACGGAAACCTCCTCCCGCATGCTTGCCATCGCACGATCAAGCTTCCGATCTATAGCCTGTTCACTCTTCCGTTCGATCACACCATCGATGGCCGCCATCTTCCCTTAAACGTCTGTTACCGCCACACTGACTTGCTGAATTTGAAGTTCCATCTGCTTCAACCTTGTGCCGTCCGCCATTGCCTTCACGAATTCGCCTTGGTTCAAGTCTCGAGCTCTGATACCAATTGTCAGGGTCTTGATCCTGACAAGGGAATTCTCCTTGATGAGGAGAATTAGGGTTCGGTTTTAGGAAAGAAAGAAAGAACGAGAGGGAGAGAACAGAAAGAGAGAGAGAGAGAGAGAGAATTAGAGAAAAGATAATGGAGAGAAGAGTAAACAGAGATATCTGGGAGAGATGGAATGAATTGAGAATTTTATTACGAATTTATTGATGCCCCTTTATTGAGAGAGAAAGGCCCTTATATAGGCCCATCCTCATAGGCGGTTCAACTGTTACAACCACCTTCAACCGTATCAACTACTGCTAACAGCTTCTAGTTATACGATCCTCTACTTGTTACAACCTCTAACTTCCTTAACCACCGTAGGGTCCTGACAATCAGCAAGGCATTCTAGAAATTTGGAACTTAAGGCTCGTGAGAGGTTCATCGAGCCTGCAAGGTGGACATCAAGGCTGCTAGATGATCACTAGCTGTGGGGTCCTCTACTTTCTCTTTGCCGAGTTTTGACATTCATGGCCTTTAGATGCTTGTAAGGTCCACTCATACTTGACATTCTTGAAGACTTGTACCGTGACTTTGGAACAATCTGTAAGACAAAAAATCAAAGATAATCATTATTTTGTTTACAAAATCTGCAAACACTCAAAGATTCAAATATTTAGAAATGATGATATTTCTTTATCTGTGTTCTGTAGTTGCTTCCTAAAGGCATGAACGTGACCAGGTGAATCAAGTTCCGGAAAAATAGATCTAGATTCAGATGTGTTTGCATATCCTTAACAGCAACCATTGTTGAGGTAAACTTACTCGAGCAACAGGATGTGAATCACAATAGGAGTGTAACCTTGGTTTCTAGCCCCAAATAAATTGCTAATTTAAATCTTTGCTACCGTTTGTTGCTGCAAAAATTATAAATTAGGACTGTGATGTAATAACATTTTTCAGTACTTGGTGCCAGAAAGGGAGGTCTTTTAAGTTTTCTTCCACACTCAGGTAACAATCATATTACTCTGGCATGCAACGAAGCAAAGGCTTCCTAAGAAGCATATAAGGCAGGTGATACATTATCAGAAGCTCTTTCATAGTTCCTCAATTCCATCTGTATGCAGCTACCAATGATGAGTTGTTTATTATTGTAGTTTAGTTTTTTAATTCATCAGTTTATCTTGCTGTCATGAATTAAAATTCTAAATGGCAAGGACAACACAGTGCTCTTCAACTCTTGGGATGTATGAAGGGACACGTGAACTCTAAATTGGGTGTGTATCAAATGGGCCAATACCATTTTTTTTCTTTTTGTTGAGAATCTGTAGACTAATATAAATGGACAATGGGTGATGACAGTAGAGGGTATAAGATGAGGGGGTTTAATATTGCAATTTATAAGTGAGGTGGGTAAAGTGATGCAAATTATTAATGAAGGGAGGTTAGTGTAATTTCCCTTGGATTATTGGCATTTTTTAAGCTGTTAAGCTAAGTTCAGTGGCGTGCTTCCTCCCTCAGTTTAGTTTTCCTTTCTAGATATACCTAGCTTTTAGAATAATAAGCGATGTTTCTTCATCTTTAGACCATAAATTTTTGAACTAGCTACACATTGATCCCCATTTTGGTGGCTCCAGAAAACCATTAGTTGTACAACTCTTTATTATTAAGAGCATGCACAAACTGTATTCACATTTAAACACAATCCTGCAAAGGAAATCACAATTTCCTATCTGGCTATCTCCATATTTACAGTCGTGAAATTCCCAAACAGACCATAACTTAAATTTCATCCACACACAGGAGAAACATCATCTTCCTGATCTTACAGTTGATGCAACGCCATGAGCCCAAATTTTGAGATGATTTTTCATGTCTACTTCGTCATGGACAGCTTGAATTCTTGAATGTATCCATGGACTGCTCACCCTCATCCTGTCCAAACTGCCCCATACTTCTGAGAGATATGGCCTTGAGATTTTATGATCGTTGATTTCTTCACCTTCTTCTCTTCCCAGTCTCTGGAGTCCAGGAATGATAGAAACCAAGTTCGAGTTCTTATCTTCTTCTGAGAACACGAAACCCAAGTCAATAAACCCTTTTAGCTCATCTAACTCGAGCTCAGACAAGCTCTTACTGGGGCCTCTTTTGGCCATATAGTTCCTCATCTTCGTGGAACTCCTCTCGGCCAGTTCTTCCTCTGCTTCTGTTCTGTAACTTGCTTCCACTTCTTTCTCGGAGACTATCTTTTGGAGCTTTGGTTTGAGAATGATTTCTGAGTTTGAAGATGGAGAATCGGAGCTAAAACTCATTCCTGAGCCCAGAAACCTGTCACTTAGAGACTGGGCGTCCAGGGTTGTGGCTGGAAGAAGCTTTGCTTCTTTGTGATGTTCATGAACTTCCGGAAATTGGTTGTTCATAGGAGTTGAGGAAGGTTCCTTTCTTGAAAAAATTCTTTGCTCAAACCATTTCGACTCAAAAAGCTTCAGAACTTCTTCAGCTTCCATCATCTGTATTGGGAATCTTTAGGTCTTCAAGTATATCTCTTCAGCTGCCATCTGTAATGGCCGACTTAGTATTATATGATGCTGTTAATTCATTGTTTTATATTGGTTCTTCATAGAAAATTTTAATGAATGTTAATTGAGTTGCATTATTTGGTATAAAAATTCTGTTTCTGCTTTACCACCATTAGCTTACCAAAATGAAGTTGATATATATATATATATATATATATGCTATTGGATTTTTATTATTAGCACAAACAAGTGCTTCAATTATTGGTGCTCATGTTGGCAAAAACAAATGAGCAAGTTGAAAGAAATCATAGTTATTGGCTCCATCAACACTGGGAATTGAGATGGGATTGGTGTTTTGGGATTTTATTAAAACTTGGGTTGCTGGGGTTTGTACGCCACACATCAAAGCTTGAGCTGAACTTGCTTTTGGCTCCATCTCAACACATGAAATTGCTTAGGATGACGTGGCTCTTCAGAAAGCGCCATTTATTTGAGCCATTGGCTTGCTAGTTTGGTGGTGATGCTTGTATCCTTATCTTTGGGCGAATGTGTGTTCAGTGTTTGTAAGTGATTTGACTGTCTCATTAAACATTAGATTATTTTTCTTCCTTGAGCACTATTTAATAAGAATAATCTTAAGATTCATAACTGATAATAACGTGCATACTTATTAGAGAAAGTGTTAGACAAATGAGACAATAACACAAGATTTTTTTAGCCTCCTCCAATGAAGAGGCGCCATATAACTGATGATACCGTTATCAATTATAATTTTTAACATTATTTATTTAATAATAAAGGTAATTTTTCTTGAGAAATAGTGTTGATTTTTTACGATTAGTTTGAAACAATAGAAGTGTGTGTAAAGACACTATAGCGTAGCAAAGCGTCAATTTATTACTATGTAAACAAGCCTATCGTAATATAATCTTCTAAGTGGAGTTAAAACCATGATCTATCTACAAATAATTTTTTTAGACTTTTTCAAGTTACTCTTTTAATTAAGAGAAAAAAAAAACACCAATTAAAATGGTTCGTCATTATAGAAGTATTTGCATCATTTTAGTAACACCTTAAATTTGAATATCTATTTACCTATCCATCTATATTATACATATGTAAAGCTCAACCTTAAAGCATTTATAACTTATTAATTAATATATTTATATATGAAGTGCATTCTATCTATTTAAACAATTAATTACCCATTTATTTTACCTATAAATCTATTAAATGAACTTATGTGGACCTTTCAATAACAAAAATAAAAAAATGAAAGGGCACTCGTTGAATAAAATATTTATATTAATAAAATCTTACAAGTTCTATTGAATTTATTTAAACCTTATAATTTTCTTTAAATAGAAAAAGGTAAAAATAAAATGAAAGAATAAATAAATTTATTTAGAATCATAAAATTTTAAAAACTCTATTAATGTAATTCCTTCCAATAATGAAAAAAGAGAAAATAAAATGACACTCAAAATAAATTTATTTACATGCATAAAATTTTACAAATTATAATGAATTTATTTGAACCCTGTATTTTTTTAATTATGAAAATGACAAAATGAAATAACATTCATTAAGTGAATTTATTTATATTAATAAAATTTAGAAAATTCTATTAAAATTATTTAAACCTTACAGTTTCACTTTAATAACAAAAATAAAAAATATTAATTCTATGGGCTCTCCCAGCTATATATAAATTTCATTTTTCTATCATTAATTACAATAAATAAAAAGGTAAATTTTGATGACAACGGTAAAATATCTGTTTATAATAAAAAATTCACTAATTGAGTTGTGGGGAAGATTCTTACCAATAATAATAATAATAAGATATTCCCCCTCAAAAATTGCAAAGACTTTAGCATTGTGGGTGTCTCTCATTGATTATAATTAGAACCATCCCGAAGGAAAATTCACTTAGGTTTTTAAATGATATTTAGGGTTCATTATCAAATTTTTAAATAATGAAATTTATTTAGGTACTATTTGTTAATTAAGATATAGATTGAAAAAAGTGAAATATGAAAAGTATTTTAAATAAAAATATTTTTTATTATATTTATTAAATTTATCTGAAAAGAAGTTATATATTTTTTTATCTTGAACTTTTCAGATAAATTTATCTTTTTTCTCTTCGGATAAGTTATCTTTGACCTTATAAATAAATTATTTTAATACAATCTTATCTTACTCATTTTAACAAACGTCACCTTAGTATTATAATTTAATATTTTTTCTAAAGTAATTAATTAAACTTTACAATATGCATAAGCTAGCTTTGGCGAAAACTATATTAATTAAGAAAAAATTATAATAATTACCGTTGAGGTTTAATGTAATTGTTAGTGACGTAATTACAAAAATCAAATCCCATGTTTTAGAAATATTAATAATTTCTCTTATCGTTAAATAAGATAAAATGATCATTTTACCTTTTATTCTCTAGTCTTTTCTTTTTTTTCGTTCATCTATTTTTAATTTTCTTTTTAAAAAAAAAACAACTACCGAATATTTCACAACTATTAGAGTTTTTGAAAGGATGAACCTATCTCGGTAATCACGAATGAACTCAATGTCAACAAAGTTCATTGCAAAGGAGAGAGATTCCCATTGCAGCCATGATATCCGAGGCAAAATAAGGAAGAGAAAAATAGAGCAAGAAGAGAGAGTTTAAAAAGAAAAACAATGAGAGAAAAAAAAATTCAAATATAAGAACATTTTGGTCATTTAAAAAATTATAACGTAAAATTATACTTCAAGAGTATTCGATGTTTTCAACATCAAGAATATTTTTTATAATTATTCTAAATCTCAAAAGTAGGAATTTTCTGTTAATCAAATAGTATCTACCATTCTTATCTTAGCAAGAAATAATAATAATAATAATAATAATAATAATAATAATAATAATAATCCCACCATAAGTTACACTTTGGTTTAGGGTTATATGTTTAAACAGAAAAAGTTAATTATTATTTAAATTTATGATAAAAATCAATTAAATTCTTCTTTTTAATATTTATGGTTTAAACAATCTACTTATTGAACATTATTTATTTATTTTTGATGGGTGTTTCTTGAATTTCTATTTATTTATTTTTTGCTAGGTTTTATTGAACCATTTAGCAACCATATACCTAAAGCATTCATGTCTTTTTTTTTTTTTGGTTAATTTTTTATTTATTTTATATTTTACCTTGCCAACTTATGCACGCTAAGTTTCATTCAGAAAACTAGAGCTAATATTAATTTACACAAGTGAGGACTAAAATGTTAAAACTTTGTAACCACAGCAATACAACCAATCTCACCTCAGGATTAATGATTCTGTAACATCCTACAAGCGAGATAGATAGATTTACATTAACTAACTAACTGTTAACCTAAAACTTTTGAGATCAAACATCGTATAAAACTACACAGCCATGAACCCAAGAAGAAAAGGCAAAAATAAACACTACTTTCTTACTACATGCGGGAAACGTTTGGTGAACAAGGAGGAGGCCAATGCCATGGAATGATCCAAGCTTTGTGCTCATTTTGGCAGCTATGGATGTCATGTTTCATTCAACCAGAGAGTAAAATGGTGAAAAAAGCTGTGTCATGAACAATAATTGATCGCTGCATCTATGACTCTGGGTAGAACGATCATTTCTCCATAGTCTCAAATTAAAAACAAGACTGTTTATCAAATACAAGCACTTTGTCTTCACATTCTACAAGCAGATTAGGGCCAGCTCTAGTTTAACCAGAGGCTCATAGAGAATACACCTTGCTGTGTTTTCATGGTTAGTAAATTGTATCATTAATGTACAAAGAAACAGGCAATCTAGCAGAAACAATCGCCACTCCCATTGAAATACCAACCCTAGCTCGAACAGCATCCAATTCTCTTCCAAGCAGACATGTCGTCTTTGACGTTAATAGTCTCTCCTTTAGATGGAACATTTGAAGCAGAAGCCTGCTGACCAGCCTCAACCGCTTTCTTACTCACAATGTGGTATATCTGATTAAGTACTTCTGTGAAGGCATTGTCCACATTGGTAGCTTCCAATGCTGAAGTCTCCATGAAATATAGGGACTCCCTCTCTGCTAATGCTTTGCCATCATCAGTTGGGACAGCCACAAGGTGTCGAAGATCTGATTTATTGGCAATGAGCATTACAACGATGTTGGGATCTGTATGATCCCGCAATTCCTTTAACCACCTCCCTACATTCTCAAATGTAGGACGCCGGGTGACATCATAAACAAGCAAAGCACCAACAGCACCCCTGTAGTAAGCACTAGTAATGGCGCGATACCTATTAAAAAAATGATAAGGGAAAAAAATAGTCAATTCAATTGAAAATATTTGAAGTCGCCTTAGCACATCTGGAAACCAATTTAGATTGTCAAATATGGGATTGATAATAAGTCTGTTTCATGCTGAATATGTAAATTAGATAACAAATCACCCTCCCTACTCTGGGAGGTTGAAGAATTTGGGGCATAAAAGGTCTTCCTCAATTCTGGGAGATTTCCACTACTATTCTTAAAATACCAGCAGTCAAGAAGCTTCTGGTTGAAGATTGGAACTCTGGAAGCAGGGAAAAGAAGTACAGATGTCCTGTAATCGTAATATAACACTCTTACATAGAAGTCATGCCAGAGAAAGTGATTTAATGAAACGGTAATATATTCTTGATAGCTGTTGGTGCCTAGTTTCTTTAATTTTAGCACACTCAAAAGTGATGTTATTGCACCAAAATATTTGAAAAGACAAAAATAGCATTCTTCCAGCAATGGTTCTCTCTGAAAGAAGGGTATTTTTATGTTTTCCAACATTACTTTTGTGTGTTGATATCATCACCAATAGTGATGTGCCTATCTACTTTCAGGCTTTGTAGACATACAATTTGAAAGTATGAGATCTGTTTTCCAGTAGGTCAAATATGAATGGTGAGTTCCACTGCTTCTACAGGAGCTTATCTGATAGGACCCTTGTTAGTCACGTGAACCAGCAGAGGAATAGGAGGGAAGAAGCAAAAGGCAGAATAGGATATTGGGAGAGGGGGAAAGTGACAAAAACAGTTGAAGGGCAAAAAGGGGAGGAGCAACCAAGGGAGCACGTCTGATAGCTGAGGCCGTTGGAGGGGAGTGTCGCTGATAACAAACTATAAATAAGAGCTAGGAGAATATGAGGAGGGGATGATTTTGGTATTGAGTCTTAGGGAGAGTTATAGGGCCTCTCGAATGCCCTATTGTTCTTGTTCTTGTTGCTGCAAATCCAGATAGTTATTGATATTTGATTGCTGTTTGTCTTTTTCTAATTGGGTTCCTATCATTATCCTGTGGCAGTGGTGAGTTAATCCTGATATATCTTATCAGGCTTGCCTTTAGGAAGTTCTGGACCATCAGTGTTCTATAAAGTGGGACACCAGGTCCGTGATGTTCATGGCAATAGAGCAGAGGGAAGGGTCACAATATCACTCTCTTCAGAGTGCACCTTGTGTGATGTAAAATTCTGTTTGAGAAACTAATATAAAGCACTTCAACCAAAACAAAAATGAATCCTTGGCTCCTAGTTTAATTGGGTTTTGGGAAAATCATAGCTTTACATTTACCCTTTAGGTTAAAGACACAGTACAAAAGCTAATAACATTAGCAATGCAGATAATCAAGCAATAAATGCACAAGTGGTTGAAAAAAAAAAAATCCATACAAAAGCATAGTAATTAAATTGCTTATTAAACAAGCAAACAAAAGAGATGCTGCATCATTCCACCCAACATGTTCTTGCCATTGAGTTGATGAAATACCAAGGAAATGAATAAAAGCTCCCAAAAATCTTGTACAATAATAGAGTTTATGTTCCTCAAAAACCAATAACTTTGATTTAAATCCACCAAACACCTAAACAAAATTGCAAAGTGAGTTCTTTGTGCCCAAGGAAGTGGGAGAAAGAACAAGAAAAAAAAAAAAGCATGGTGAGATCTACGTGCACAAGGAAGTGCATAGTCAAGAAGAACAATAACAGTATGAAGAAACATTAGAATCAGATAATTATGCTTTCCCCACCCACTCTCAGGAAGGATTAGCACTACTGTTAACAATGCAGAAAACAAACCCAACTCCTTGGGTAACACTTTAAACATGTCATAGGGGATTAAGGGACAAATCAAAAGATCAAACACTAAGATGAACTCATAGTACAACTTTAGACAAGCAAAGTTTTAGGGTCCATTCAATTATGGTTCCAAGAACTGTTTCTGATTCCAAAACCATATAAACTTAAGAGAAAGTATTTATTGAACTGGTTCTAGAAATTGTTTTTACATAACCAAACTTAAAATACCCCAAACTATAAATTGTTTTTACCAAGTCCAAAATCATTAACATACAAAAATGAAAGTACACGAAAGAAAGATGTTTTCCAAGTTTACAGAGTTTTTGGTTTCAAAAACAGCAACAAAGAAAAAGAAAAAAAAAACCATAACCAAACTGGACCTTAGCTTCTCTTTCTTCCAAAAAAAAAATCCAGTAATTGGATGAATGTGCCAAATAACACAAATCAACTTATTCCATCAAAATGAAACTTAAAATAATTACAGACTTCCAAAGGATAGCATCCCCAACATAAAGGTTCCAAAATCAAGCCCATAAAAATTAGTGAGACCTGTACTTAACAAGATGGATTGAACAACTCAAAAGAAATGACAGTAACTCTTAAAAAAAAAAAAAAAAAAACAAAAGAGAGGAAAACAAAAGCTTCTTTAAGAATTTTTACCATTAATTTGATATATGCTAGCTGGATAATGTGGCAAATTCATCTGCATATTCATATCTTATATAAGAGCAAATAATATTTTACAAATTTCGATTTTATTACGCAAGCTGTAGCAAGTCCACAATCATGTTTTGACTGAAGTTATGAGGTCCCATGTGTGAGTTAAGCAAACATAAAAGACTGTTTGTTAGTCGAAGTCTCATAAGTTCCAAGTTTTGGGGTTATAACCTAGATCAATTCCAGTGGCCTAAATGCATGTGCTTTACAATCCTAATGAGTACCATATGAAGTGTTTCAAACCCCTCCCTGGGCACCACCACCTTATCTTCCTCAATCTATGTTTTTTGGCATGGCATTGGTCTCCCACAATTGACCTGAGACACAGCATGAGATGCTCTTCCTTGGCCAATGTCAGATGTTTCAAAGGTAGTTTGATGTGTGGGGTTATTTGATGTTCCCCGGTGGCAAATCTCTCTGTTGTCTAAGTGTGTTTCCCTCACATAGTCCTTTGAAAGTCAACAACTGACCCCTACAGTTGACTTTCCCTTCGCTAGGCAAGAAGGTGCCATAAAGTCGTCCATAACCCACAGTCAACTGTCTCCCTGACAATCGATCCTTTAGACAGCAGCCAACCCTTCAGTCAATTGTTCCTTCCCCACAGCCAAGGTTCTTTGGTCTCTGCTCTGGACAATCAATCCAACAGTCAACATTCCTTCAACAGAACCTCCCATTCTCCCCTTGACGCTTGGGCAGCCACTTCAGGAAACAAAGAAGACATCTCAGACCTAGAAGCCTCTCCCATGTTCTCACATCTTCTAAATTGCTTGAGAATTGGCTGGAACTATTGGCGGTCCTAAGCTCTCTTAGTTAGGTCTTAATCACATTATTACTTCAAATATTACTCTAAAAAACCATAACCAATTTTCACAAAATTCATATTAAAATCTCCCTATTTTGCTCTATAACATGTCCCAGATGGAGATTAATACTTACCCATTTAATCCCACAAAATCAAGCTTAAATTTAGTTGCTTACCTGAGACAATCTTCATGCTTCAACAATTGATGTAATAGCCAGCTCTTGGATGACTGTTGGCTCCGGCAAGGCATTCCCTCACACAGCTAAGCTCCTACAGTCAATTTATGGCAGGCCGCCACCCCCACCAATGATCAGCCGTCAGAGCTCCTACAGATGATTTATCACAGGCTGCCATCCTCACCAATGATCAGCCAACTCCCTAAGTCAACTTTCTGTGGACTGGCGCCTTCCTGTGTCCTACTTCTCCTCTTTAGGTCCTCAAGTGAGTTTTAGGGTGTCACACTATATCTGTCTATGTCCTCCATCAAATCAAGAGTGAGACAGGAGTCAGTTTACAAACTTGAAATTCATATAAGGGTTGAGATTCCTAGGAAGTTTTCCTCCTCCACAACCAATTTTCATATACTAGCCCTTCAGCTACTGCTTCCAAAACTCTAACAGTAATCAAAACTCCATTCCTAAAACTTTTATCTACACCACAAGCCCCAAAATTAGTTTTCCTTCAAAAATTCAAAATAAATAAATAAAAGAAGATGTATAATCCACCAGTCTTCTAAGTTCTTCACAACCTTGGATAAGCATGAATTACAGCAACATTATTCAAAGCTTTATCGCTCTCCACCAGTCCGGGGTTAGAGCAAATACATCAGTCCTACATTGGGTGCTCCAATGAGAATTCAAAAAGCACCATACTCCACCTTGCTTGTCAGATATACCAAGAACTTCTTAATTCACTAAACACAAACTCTGTCCTACATATGCCATAAAAGGAGCTCAAAACTTAAAATTTGATCAAGTAGTCCTGAAGTTTCCCTGACAACATCCTATCTAAGATGCAATTTTCTCTTGAACCAATCTGTCCATAAACTAGGGAAACTTCCACATTTTGTCCCAAGGCAAGCCTCAGATCCCTCTAATCAATCTGATGAAATTGATTGATTATAATCTTTTAGTTAAAATCTAAACATGGTTCAAGTTTGTGTATAATCCTCTTAGTAGCTCCTAATGAAATCAAGTTTTGAGCAAATAAGATGATTAAAAAGCTTTAAGGATTTCATGATTGAGACAATTTTAGGATAAAAACTGAGTACAAGTTCAGAATGGCAATGGAGCTCACTCAAGCTGCCTATAGAGTGGATAAACTGAAACTCGCATACCAGCTGCCATGTGGAACGTACTAATCATATCTCATAACTGCACCTTATCCTAACCAAGTTAGGGTCAATGGCACAACATTCATAATGTCAAGTGACTTCTAAAACTCACATTGACAGTACCAATCCATGAAAAAGAACAATTATATTAGTGATGTTGATAAATGTCAATGACTACAGAACATTTGAGTAATTTGATGGCTTAACCCCTTCAAACAGTGAACACCACACCATAGATTGTGTGTTAAACCCACATTGGGAGATGAATATCATGCAATAAAAAAAATATCAAAGGAATGTTTTTAATAAAGTGCAGCCTAATGATTCTAAATCATATACTATCCTACTTGAAATTTTTCATACAACTAGAAAATAACTAAAGGTGCCATCAGAAAGTATGATGATCAATTACTCTGGAATTTGCATAAAACCCTCAATTAGGCATAATGGCATATAGGTGAACAATGGAGGAGAAGCAACAATAATAAAGATACATGTCAGTATGCAGGTGCGTGTGTGCATATGCATGCATGCCTGTGCCAACAGGAACAAGCAGCTAGGACAAGAAAACAAGCTCAATTTAACATCAATATATAAAAATAAAAAAAAAAACTGGCACGTCTCCAAAAAGTTTTGCAAGCCATGTTAAATGCACTTTGCCAAATTGGTTAGGTACCCGTGTCAGACACTCGACACTTCGGATAAGATATAGGATGCATCCAACATTTTAGTTGGAAATGATCCATGGAACTAAAGTGTTCAATATGTTAGCCGGATAGACCTAGAAATGATGGACAAAACTCTTATTCAATGCATTAAAAGTCATATTCTTTTATTTGTGCAAATTTCTATTACATAAATAAAAATATTTAAAATTTTAACTTTTAGTTATATCCTGCATCCTGTGTCATGTAATAAACCTGTTGTAAGGGGGTAGCAGTGCAATTATCTATAGTTAGGGATAGAAAGGAAGCATTTGATATTAGTTAGCTATGAGGGTGGTACTAAATATTAGCAACATGTACATTCTCATGCATGTGGGCGGTTACAGCCCACTAAAGGATAAGGTATCCAGCTATATATAGGCTGAATCCTTTCCTACGGTTATGTAGGAAAATATCAAAGAATCTTGGATTCCAATTCTCTCTCTCTCTCTCTCGCTCTCTCTCTTTCTCTCTTCCTTTCTTTCTGTGCAATTCTTGCTGCTTCCTCATTTTACTGTTTGATCGGAAACCATTGTCCGCTTCGGGAAGCTGACAATCTTGGTATCAGAGCAACTCTTGGGTGACAACGGTACTCACAAGAAATTTTAATCATGGCCGACGGAACGAGGATGAAACAAATGGAGTCTTAGATTCAGCAAGTGACGACGACCATAACAAAGATGCAAAATCGGATGGGAACGCTCGAAACCTCTATTGGAGCTGGAGTGGATTCCTGAATCGACCAAGCGATGGAACGCTAGAGGGTGGAAAGTCGCGAGCAGAGCAACTTGTTGCCGGAACAGTTGATGGAGCAAATACAGTTGATTGCGCACATGTTCACCAATCAACAACCCATAAGGCTCTCACCCGAGTTTCCTCCAAGGGAAAGAATGGAGCCCATTTTTCCCAGAGTGGGGGTAGAACCGCAATCGATAGGAACGTCGGATTTTGAGTTCGAGACAGACACGGTGGGAGAGAATGTAAGAGAAAGGAGGCAAGGAGCACCAGTTAATCAGCACAACCCGAATTACCCCATGCCGAAGCTCGAGATTCCAGTGTTCGAAGGGGAGAATCCGAGGTGGTGGACACGAAGGTGTGAGCGAGTCTTCTCCCTATATCAAATTCCGGAACAACAGAAGATCACCTTGGCTGCTGCTTACTTGAATGACATGGGAGATGCTTGGTATCAAGCATGGCTCGCGGTTAAGGAGGGAAGCCCTTGGAGTGTGTTTGTAGAGGACCTATGTGTGAGGTTCGGAGATAAAAGCATGAGGGATGTAATCGAAGAGTTTAATAAGCTCAGACAAGAAGGAACGGTCCAGGCCTATCAACAGAAATTCGAGGAGTTGAGATCGATGATGATGGTGCACAACCCTCAGTTAACTAAGGAATACTATGTCTCAAGTTTTATCAGTGGTTTAGGGGAGGAGGTGCGGCCTATGGTAAAGATGTTACAGCCCCAGACGGTGAAGCAAGCAGTGGAAGGTGCAAGGCTACAGGAAATGATCGTTGAAGCAATGATAAAAAAACAGAAGAATCAAATGAGGGGGGTGATAACAGTAGGATGGCAAGCAAATAGGTTGGCACCCAGAGAAAGGGGGTCCAACGATAGAGGCGTACTGGCCCTACGTAACCCCAATCCAGTACAGTCCCTGGGAGGTAAACTAATGGAGCAAAGGAGGGTAACGGGCTTATGCTACAAATGTGGGGATAGGTATTTCGTGGGACACAAGTGTAAGAGGCAGTTGTTGTTGTTGGAAGGGGAAGACGAGGAAACTGAAGAAGGAGAAGAACTTTCGAAAAATGAGAAAGAGGACTAAGAGGAAATCTCTCTGCATGCTTTGAAGGGGGTGAACAATAGCAAGGTTATCAAGGTGGAAGGAAGAGTGAACAATCAGCTGATCATGGTTCTCATAGATAGTGGGAGTACCCACAGCTTCTTGGATGAAGCTGTGGCAAGAAGACTGGGGTGTAAGGTAAGCCTGTCCAATCCCCTATCAGTAACGGTTGCCAATGGCAACAAGGTGGTGAGCCAATCGTCTTGTAAGGGTTTCTGTTGGGAGATGAATGGAGAAAGATTTTCAACAGATCTCAGGCTGCTCAAGTTGGGAGGTTGTGATGTAATGCTGGGGGTGGATTGGATGAAGGGAGTGAGCCCAATCAGCTTCGATTTCAATAAGATGGAGGTGACTTTCGAAAAGGATGGCAGCAAAAAGGTCCTGATGGGCAATGTGGAAATGGGGGTGTGTAAAATCATCTCGGGTAAACGGCTGAGAAGGATGTTCAGGGGTAGAATTCCAAAGGTGGCTCAACTCTTCTCCCTCCATACAGTGGAAATTTCTGAGGAAGGCCCTAATCAAGAAAGAGAGGTATGTGTGGTGGTCAGTAGCAAGACATCCAGCCAGGGAAAGGTACAAGAACTGGACTCCCTTAATCTACTTTTGATTGAGTATAAGGACCTCTTTGCTGAACCCCATTCCCTTCCACCCAAAAGAGTTTTTTGATCATTCTATTAACTTAAAACATCAAGCCGAACCTGTGAACCTAAGATCTTACTGATACTCCCCTAGACAGAAATCTAAAATTGAGCTACTCATCAAGGATATGTTAAGTAAATCTCTCATCCAAACCAGCAACAGTCCTTTCGCCTCACCTATTTTGCTTGTCAAAAAGAATGATGGAACATGGAGATTTTGTGTTGATTATCGACAACTAAATTCCATAACCATCAAAGACAAATTTCCCATACCCATAGTAGAAGATTTACTTGATGAACTTAAGTATGTCACTATTTTTACCAAATTAGATCTTAGGTCAGGTTATCATCAGATTCGGATGAAACCCGAAGATATTCACAAAACAGCCTTCAAAACCCACCAAGGGCATTATGAATTTCTTGTAATGCCTTTCGGTTTGACTAACGCCCCGACTACTTTCCAATCCTTGATGAACCGAATCTTTGAACCCTACCTCCGCAAATTCATTTTGGTGTTCTTCGATGGTATTCTAATCTACAGCCCCTCCTTTGATCAGCATATCTACCACTTAAAAGCCACCTTTGAGGTCCTTAGGTTCAATCAATTGTATATTAAGGAGTCAAAATGTGCCTTTGCTCAAGAACAAGTGGAATACTTGGGCCACATCATATCTAAAACTGGAGTGAGCACTGATCCCAGCAAAGTGGCAGCCATGATAGGCTGGCCGCGACCCACCAATATAAGAGGACTGAGGGGATTTCTGGGGATGACGGGCTATTACCGCCGGTTTGTTAAAAACTATGGGGTCATCAGTTGACCCCTGACAGATTTATTGAAGAATGATGGGTTTCATTGGAGTTCAGAGGCAAAAAAAGCATTTGTTGATCTTAAGCAAGCTATCAGCAAGGTTCCCAAGTTGGGGTTGCCGGATTTTAGCAAACCCTTCGTGCTGGAAACTGATGCATGTGCTAGTGGAATAGGAGCTGTATTGGTTCAAGAGGGTAAACCCCTAGCCTTCTTGACCCAAGCATTGGCACCTAAGCACTTGGGATTGAGTATATATGAAAAAGAATTGTTGGCTGTGTTAATGGCAGTGGACAAATGGCACCACTATTTGGAAGGAGGCACATTTGTGATCAAGACAGACAATGAGAGTCTAAAATTTTTATTGCAACAACAGTTAAATACTCATTTGCAGCAAAAAGGGATGATGAAACTAATGGGGTTAAACTATTCTATCCAATATAGAAAAGGGAAGGAAAACAAGGCGACTGATGCTTTGTCAAGGTGTTTTGAATCAAATGGCGGCTGTAACTGTGGTGATTCCAGATTGATGCCAAGAAATGAGTGCAAGTTATGAAGCAGATGAAACAACTAAAGAACTGCTGCAGCAGTTGGTGATCAACCCCACTGCTAGGACAGGGTATACATTGGTGAACGGCATCATCAGGTATCAAGGAAGAATGGTTCTGGGAAATGACATGCGACTCAAAAACAAAGTGATTGCAGCTCTGCATAATTCACCCATGGGAGGACATTCAGGTATTGTCAACACTTATCACAAGATGAGGCAACTCTTTCAGTGGCCGAGATTAAAGAAGGAAGTTATGGAATTTGTAATGGGGTGTGACACGTGCAAGAGGTGCAAAACAGAGAATGTGGCCTACCCGGGTCCATTACAGCCATTAAATATTCCAGGGGGGCCTTGGGAGAGCATCTCCATGGACTTCATTGAGGGACTTCCAAGGTCAGAAGGTAAGGACTCTATCATGGTAATAGTCGACAGATTCACCAAGTACAGCCACTTTGTGGGGCTGTCTCATCCATATACTGCTAGGGAAATTGCTAAAATCTTCATAGATCAGATAGTAGCATTGCATGGAGTCCCTAAGGCCATAATATCGGATAGGGATAAGATCTTCACTAGCCTGTTTTGGAAAGAGTTAATGCAACTATTAGGAGTCAAGTTGAACATGTCAACAGCCTATCACCCAGAATCTAATGGGCAAACAGAGAGAGTAAACCAAAGCCTAGAAATGTACTTGAGGTGTCTATGTTTTTTGCAACCAAAATCATGGCATAAGTGGCTGGCCACTGCTCAGTGGTGGTACAATTCTTGCTACCATAGTGCCATCAAAAGGTCCCTTTTTGAAGCACTTTACAGATACAAACCACCACTACTTCCAGGGGTGAGAGAGACATCCTCAGTGGCAGCCCTAGATACCTACCTCCAGCAAAGGTAGCAAGCTCTACAACTAATTAAGACCGAGCTGGCCAATTCAAGAAACCGAATGAAACAATTTGCGGATAGAAGGAGAAGTGACAGGCAATTCCAAGAAGGGGAAAGAGTCTATTTGAAATTACACCCAAGGCACCTGAAGTCCCTATCCTCAGGACCTATCTCAAAGCTGCAACCCAAGTTCTATGGGCCATTCTTAATAATTGCCAAGGTGGGCAGTGTGGCTTACAAACTACAGCTTCCAGAAAATTCCAACATCCACCCAGTATTTCATGTTTCGCTCTTAAAGAAATCAGTGGTCGAGCAACAGGTCAGTCCTACACTGCCTAAATTTATACAGGATGTGGAACAACCAAAAGAACCTAGAGCAATTCTGGATAAAAGGGTGATCTACAAGCATGGAGCCCCCATCCCTCAAGTATTGGTCAACTGGTCGGGCCTACACACAGATAATAATACCTGGGAATACCTCCCAGATCTAGTTAATCAATTTCCCCGAGCTGCAAACCTCCTTAGTATTTCTTGAGGACAAGAAAATTTTGATGAGGGGGGGTATTGTCATGTAATAAACCTGTTGTAAGGGGGTAGCAGTGCAATTATCTATAGTTAGGGGTAGAAAGGAAGCATTTGATATTAGTTAGCTATGAGGATGGTACTAAATCTGTTGCTGCATTAGCAGCATGTACATTCTCATGCATGTGGGCGGTTACAGCCCACTGAAGGATAAGGTATCTAGCTATATATAGGCTGAATCCTTTCCTACGGTTATGTAGGAAAATATCAGAGAATCTTGGATTCCAATTCTCTCTCTCTCTCGCTCTCTCTCTTTCTCTCTTCCTTTCTTTCTGTGCAATTCTTGTTGCTTCCTCATTTTACTGTTTGATCGGAAACCATTGTCCGCTTCGAGAAGCTGACACCTTGTACATGAGACTTAGATGAGTCATTACTTTGACAGATTCCCACATGCAACAACTATAATCAAACCTATGTAACAGAGTCTAAAAATGAAGAAGTATTGTACCTGGATCTTTATGATACTCGAGACACTATCTATGCCTACAAGAAGGAATATGCCAACAAGTATTGTACTGCAACCGCCAGACTCTTTGCACTTCTGTGACTTTTATTTCTATTCATGAATGGCACTAATTTTTTGCATGGTACCCTTCCCTATAGATTGTGGCCTTTGAGTTTAGCGCATGTTCAACTTTCACACTTTCTAACACAAACTTCTTGTTATTTTCAAGGTGGCACATGCAAGCCAATATGTAATGTTATGGAGGGTCATCATGCCACCTGTGGCCTCCTAGACATGGCGTCTAAGCTTGCAAGGAACCAACTCATTGCAATTCCATCGACTATTATAGAATTCTAGAATTTAGCATTAAGTAGGAGCAAAAAGTCACAAAATGGACCATATATCAAGATCCTCATATTATTATATTCCATCTTGCATTCTCCATGGTAGAAGCTCTCCCAACGAAGGATATTTCCACCAGACGATTCATTCATAAAATCTATATGCAAATACAAACACACATAAAACTATCAATGGAGGGGAGGTCCGTAGACTTCCCTTGCTTTATTCAGCAGTTTTTAGACTTTTCACATAGAAAATAAGAATCAATAGATAGATAACATCCTGAACACTAAAACAAAAATTTTGAAACTAATCACTTCTCCATTTTGTCAATTAGAGAATTTATGAGCCATTTTACCTCACTCTTGTTAATTAAGTTCCCAGCCTTTAGTGCTTTGAATTTATAAGGAACTCTAATGCTGATGTGTAGTTATTTAAACCACTAAAGAAACTACATCACCAAGTCCCCAGCCTAGAATTTATGCCATACCCAACACTCCAACAAAAATTTATCTCCCATCTCCATTTTTCCCCAGCCTCCATTATCATTCAACCCAAATCTATCATTGATTTCACTATTGCATAAGCAATATGACAATAATCAGCACGTAATTTGATAAAATTGTGCAAGGTGAAGTGGTATCTTTTTCTTGGTTACAGACAAATTATTGGTCTTGGAACCCCAAACCAAAGGTTTGGATACATGCTAATCAGCAAAGCTGTTGACCCAGACCTGGTAAGAACTCTCTGCTACAGTTTTAAGTAATTATTTCTTAAAAAAGAAATTAACTATCAGAAGGATCCCAACATGTTTAAGACTGGAAAGTGTTCAATATCATGATTAGTAGATGCTTGACTAGTTGAACCCCATGTAAAGTACAAAAAGTTTAATGTCTACCAGAAATCTTATTTAAGAATAGTTTCTTTAGGTTATTTCCCTGGACAGAGGACCCTCTTCAATTCTAACATGTTATAACTAGAAAAGGTTCTCACATGTTCTTTGTTTTGACACAAGAAAGTCGGCCATGTTTAGAAGAATCCTAAGAAATAATAAAAATGGTGCATCGCCCAAGATGGTGGACACTAACCCTTGTTAGACAGATGTGTCAAACATAAGTCCAAAGTGTCCAAATATTTATTTATTTATTTATTTTTGTTTCTTTATGAAAATAAACAAGTTTCAAGCATGGTAGGGCCACAAGCCCATCACCTGACACAGATGACTTCACATATTCAAGGTCGGTGAAAATAAAATGGGATGCAGAGTGCAGACAATAAAACATTTGTGGCTTTATATTGACTGATTCCTCTCCCTTAAATTTTATAACTTAAGGAATTCCAAAAACCTTCCAAATTCTTCTTGAATGAAGGATTTAAAGCAGATGTAGAAACTTGTGTTTACACTTCTTTTCAGCCATTAAAATGCAAAATATAACATTTAACTAAAACAACAACAGGCCGAGCCTTTTCTTTCAAGGTGGGGTGGACTACATTAATTATGGCTTGCCAATCACATCTCTCTTGACCATATATTCTATAAGACTATTATATCATATCTCATGCCTAAGAGTGTCCTACCAAGTTTTCTATAGAAAAGATAATATTTCCTTTTTTGATGAAATGGAGAATATATGTTGTGTGCAAATTATTATTTTTCAATTCTCATTTAGGTAGCCATATTGTGTTGCATTAGCATACCATATCTGCATTAATGCTTCTTAACATAAAGCTATTTTTTATATAAAAGATTACAAAAACCTAAAAAGCCTAGAGAATCTTGTATCTGCTCTCTCAAACTAACAACATATTGAAGAAGAATATTAGGGATGAGACATGGAAAAAAAATAATAAAAAGGAAAAACAACACGAGCAATGCAGAAGCAGAACTAAATGTCTTCCTGAAAAAGAAATTACTCTTTGAATTCAGGTGGCGTTGATGCTTTGAATCAAAGAATGAAAAGTGCTTATCATCCTGAACATGAGAAATCAATTTTATTTTTCAATCCATGAGCCAGTTCCCATATATTGTCAGTAATCCACCTTGTTCTCTTTCTCATGCATAAATAGTCATTGAAACCACCAAGGTGGCAAATCTAATATGAAGGGAACAAGAAACAAGAAAACAACTAAGCAAAAATCTAATCTACAAGAAGAAAAAAGCACTGTGGAAAAGAAACAGGGATCTCCAACAACCAAGAAAACAGCAAGTAAAATCTTTCCCTTTGCATAAAGCTTTGACTCTTTAAACCCTTAAAAGCTCTTAAGTTCCTCTCACACCAAATGACATGTGAAACAAAAAGGACTCAGCCTCCAATGACCATGCAACATCCCACTCGAACAAGAAACCTCCAAGAATTCAGAACGACAATCACTAAGATCAATGTCAGTTACTGAACACTAAAAGCAAGGAAAATATGCTTCAAATATCTCTAATTACTTCAAATATCAACGTAAATAGACGATCCACTAACTCTCCGGTCAGCATTAAGAAAAAGGGAAATGCTTGTAAACACTTCTGAAGTATAAGGGAATCAAACTAAAAATTATTGGATACTTATAAATATGTTAGCAAACTAAATCTGAAAGCTACACAAATGTTCATTCAAACTGAACAATTAAATAATTGAGCATTTCTTTAAGTCTACGCATCATTTTACAAGCACATAAGTTGTTGTGGGCTTCGATAAAATATAATTTATCGCATTACTAAAATTAATAAAAATTACGAGACTGCTCTTTTCGTGTTTTAGTTTTCAATTTTCAGTTTTGAATTCATTTTCAACTTTCTGTTTTGAGTATCTGTTTTTGAAATTGTTGAAAACGCGTTCTTTTTGTTTGTAATATTTTCCGTGTTTTGGAAATTTTAAGTATGTTTGTGATGAAAATAGCCAAAATGACTTTTTGTTGTTTTGAATTTTCTTCATAAAATTTTTCCTTGTTTTTGAAAATGCGTTTTTTAAAATATGAAAATAAACACGTTTTCACTGTTTTGGAAAACTGAAAATTGAAAACAACAAAGAGAACAAGACCTACAATTTCAATAGGAAACATCTAATGGTTTCTGAAGTTTATGAGATCCTTCCCAAAAACATGTTTTAATAAGTAGAAGTGTTGACACTCAAATAAAATATCTAAACAGGTAATCAGGAAAATGGGCTCATGAAGAAATGCTAGATCAAAGCAATTGTAGAAATTGAGGAAATGATGCACCAAATATTTGAGAAAAGAGGGAACTTATAGCATAAACGTAAGAGAATAATTGTATTTAATTATTGTCAACAGTAAAATAATAATAAAATGTTGTGTTTCCATATTGTACTTGTTGGTTTCACCATGTCAACTAAGTTATGGAACACAACTATATCAATTATCTTCATTCACCACCATCTCATAAAATTTCTCCATGTGAAGATGGTGTTCAAACTTCATTTCATCATTACTCCGCCAGGGGATATTATCCACTGCCGGTCCCAAGCCCGGATAAAGGAGGAGGGTTGCGTTAGGTAGCCGACAGCCAGCGTAAAACCTAGTCGGATCCAAATATGAATTCTAGACAAACTATCTGTTGGGATGTAACCCACATAGAAGTCTAGAATTCATGTAGCCAACCCCACATAGTGGGATAACGGCTGGATATGTTGTTGTTGTTGTTGTAGTAAAATAATAATAAAAAAAAGAGATAAAATTACCCATCTCTCTATAGTTTAAACTCTTAGATGAGTTTTCAATCAATATTTAACATGGTACAAAGCAAGCAGCAGTGGAGTTCGATTCAAATCTTATGGTCAATGCAATATTTAAATATTGATCACCAATTATACTATGAAGTATTCTTGATGATTGTTGAAACAACTCATTGTTTCAGAATTTTCACCTTTTTAGTGAGTTTTGCTAATTTCATTGCTTTTCTTTTCTGTGTTCTTTTTTTGCAAATCTAATTTCATTGCTTTTCGTTGGAAATATTCAGTACAGGCATTTTGATAATAAAAAAAAAAAATGATATCTTGTTCCATGTCATTAGGCAGATAGCACCAATGAACAATTACCAAACCCCTTTTTCTCAAATTATCATAGGTAAAAAATAAACCCTAAAATGCAGTTCAAACAAAGAAAGCCACTTTATGAAGGAGCTTTATACGTCCCCAAAAGTTTCCAAAGCCTTATAGTACCACCAACAATGCAATATATCAAGCCTGAAACCCCATTAGGTGAGGTGGGCTATATTACCTCTAGCTTGCCCATCAACTCTATCTATGGCCATACCTTTTGTAAGGTGACTAATAATAAAATATAAAATGCTTAAAAGTACCCCTCCAAATTTTTCATGGTCTACCTCTCTCTCTCTTTTGTTAAGAACTTTCACTCCATCTACTCTACTTTCAAGAGCATCTATCAGTCTTCTTATTACATGACGAAACCATCTTAATCATATCTCAGTCTTCTTATCACATGACGAAACCATCTTAATCATATCTCACGCATCTCATCTTTAATAGGAGCCATTTCGACCTTATAACATTTAACATCATTTTTTTTATTCTATTATTTTTTTGTATGGCTACACATCCATTATACCATCCTCATCTCTTTTGCACTCATATTTTATACATGGTGGTGTTTACCACCCAACATTCCATACCATGCAACAAGTCTAGTCTACAGCCATCCAATAAAGTTCTCCTTTTAACTTAATTGGGATTTTACTATTACATAAAATGCCAAGCCCACTTTCCCATTTTAATCATCATGCCTTAATTCTTCAAGAAAAACCCTCAATAATTTTCTCATCTTTTTGAACAATTGATTCAAAACATGTGGTTTTTTTTTTTTCCCTTAAAATAACTTGATCTTCAAGCCTTACCACAACATCATCCACACTCGTATTTTAACTAAACTTATGTTTTATATATTTGATGAGGAGTGTATAGAAAAAATTCGATATACCTAATGAACATCAATGCCATCTCTCTTCCCCTTATCCACTAAATAATAAGAACAAAGGAGTTTCGAACTACAAGCCCAACTAAAAGGCATCAAGACCAAAGTCTCATACAAAGTCCTAATAAAACCTTCCAATGCCCAATATTAGAAAATAAACTAATAGGAACATAGACCACCTACCTACTAAAGAGCATCTCTTCCAAAGGCAGTCCCTCCCAACGACAGCCCTTGAAAGCCAACTATCTAAAAGAATTTTATAAAAGACTCACTTTTTAAAGCCTAAACCACTCACCACTATCAACCCAACTAGAAATATTATCCCACCTAGTTAACAAAATGAAATTGAAACTCACTACTTGGACCGCTCCAAAAGAAATAGTTTTGCAATTTTTGAAGACTTACTACCGGAACAGAAATCTAATAAGTGAGATGAACTAAGTCACAATACAAGATAAAAATAAAAAAATAAAAAGTAATTCTACCTCTTTTGACAAGTTACTAACGTTTCCATGAAGTGAGACCAGGCACAATGCTCTAAATAATCCCATCACAAACTGCTCTAACCTTAAACCTAGCTCCTAAAGTGAGACCAAGATAAGTCCAGCTATCAAAGGAATGGAATGAAACCTGCATTCTGATTAACTTATCTACACACTGAAAATTGGATACATGCTCAACCAGAATAATAATGCACTTAAGGATATTGATCCCAACACTAGAAGCAGCCTCAAAAAATAAAATAATACCCCTAAACTTCCCAACACAACCACAATCACATCACAAAAAATAAAATGAAATAAAATGGACTGCACATAGTAGATGAGATACCTTTAAATTTGAATCAGCCATAAGCCTGGCATTGAGGCCAGCAATGCAACCTAAATTATCCAATATAGCTAAGAAACGACTGGAAACTTCCATTGCTGCAATAAAAATAAAGGAGATAAAGGGCCATCTTGTCTTAGATCTCTAGTGCTAGAGAAAAACCTCTAGGTATTCCATCTGTAAGCATAGAGAACCTACCAAAGAAATATAAAGATTAACCCACAACCTCTACTTCCAAAAACTTTCTTTGTAAAACAAACAAGAGAAAACCCCAACATACATGTTCATAAGCCTTTCCAAAATCTAACTTGCAAATTGACTGTTGATTATTCACCCTTAGATGAGAATCCCCATGTTCATTTGCAATGAGAACCACATCAAGAACCTAAAAACCGCCCACAGACCTATTCTGAGATTCTGAAATGACAATCTCAATAGTTTTTTCAAGATCTTATAGAAAAAAACCTTTGATAAAATCTTATGAACTTTAACAGCCAAACCATCAGGACAGAAATCTTTAAGATGAATAGCCCCTCTTTCTTTAGGAATAAGAGCAATAAAAGAAGGATTAAGGCAATTTTTTAAAAAATGCTAGAGTATGAACAACTACAGCAAGAGGAAAACAATCTACTGGTTTCAGTTCATGACCCAACAAATTAGAAGAGTGAGCAGAACATTGAATAATCCACTTTTCAGCAGATTTGACAACCTTATCAACACATGTGGACACCCCTCCAGCCGATTCAACCCTACCCACAATAATCCTCCTCTTTCTGTTTTTCCTACCATAAGCACCAATAGAACACGCAGAAGAAAAATGCAAGGACATTGTGAGAAAACAACTATGAAAGAAAAACCTAAGAGATTAGTCTCTTAGTGTGTTATTTATAATAGGCACAACGGGCCTAATAACCTACAGGCTTAGCCTATGGACTTAACCTAATTATACAGTTATAACAAATAAATAGATAAAAACACTAACAACAATATGCAATATATCTAATTATACTAATAATTCTAATACTCCCCCTCAAGTTAGAGCATAGATATCATATGCACCAAACTTGTTACAGATATATTCTATCCGATGACTGTTTAGAGACTTGATGAAGACATCGACAAGTTGATCACTGGAGTTAACAAACTCTGCAACAATAACACCTTCAACCAACTTTTCTCTAATAAAGTGACAATCGATTTCAATATGCTTAGTCCGCTCATGGAACACTGGATTGGAAGCTATGTGTAGGGCAGTCTGATTATCACAAACAAGCTTCATAGGGGCCACTTCACAAAACTTGAGTTCCTCCAGGAGTTGCTTAAGCCAAATGAGCTCACAAGTTGCATTAGCCATAACCCGATACTCTGCCTCTGCACTGGATCTAGCTACTACATTTTGTTTCTTACTTTTCCAAGAAATCAGATTTCCTCTAACAAGAACACAATATCCAGAGGTCGACCAACGATCAGAATGAGAGTCAGCCCAATCTGCATCTACATAACAACAAATATCTGTGTGCCCCTTATCCTCATAGAGTAGCCCTTTACCCGGTGCTTGTTTGATATATCTCAAAATCTAAATAATAGCATCCCAGTGAGAATCACATGAAAATTGAGGAACTTACTCACCACACTCACAGCAAAAGCAATGTCAAGACGAGTAACTGTGAGATAGTTCAATTTGCCTACTAATCTTCTATACCTTCCAGGATCTGAGTAAGACTCCCCTTGTCCCAGCAAGAGTTTGACATTTGGGTCCATTGGGGTGTCAATCGGTTTGCAGTTCACCATACCAGTTTCTTCTAAAATGTCAAGTGCATACTTCCTTTGAGAGATTGAGATCCCATCTCTTGATTGAGCAATTTCAATACCTAAGAAATACCGGAGTTTGCCTAGGTCTTTAGTCTGAAAGTGCTGATAGAGATGTTCCTTCAGATCTTGTATACCAACCTAATTGTTCTCTGTGATAACAATGTCATCTACATAAACAACGAGGTAGATACATAAAGAAGAAGAATATCGATAGAAAACTGAATGATCAGCTTCACTTTAAGTGAGACTAAAGACTTGAACCACAGTGTTGAATCTGCTGAACCACACTCGTGGAGATTGTTTCAGGCCATAGAGAGACTTCTTAAGTTTGTAGACTACATTGGACTCCCCCTGAGCAACAAAACTAGGTGGTTGCTCCATATAAACCTCCTCTTGCAAATTACCGTGAAGAAAGGCATTCTTAATGTCCAATTGATAGAGAGGTCAATGACGCATGGCAGCCAAAGAGAGAAATAGGCGAACAGAGGCCATTTTAGTAACTGGAGAGAAGGCATCATTGTAATCCAGCCCATAGATCTGTGTAAAGCCTTTGGAAACCAAACGAGCTTTAAGATGTTCCACCTGTCCGTTGGGGCCCACTTTAGGGGTGAACACCCACCGACAACTAACAGGAGTCTTTCCTGGTGGCAAATGCACCAAATCCCAAGTACCAGTAGAATGCAAAGCACCCATCTCATCTAACATAGCCTGGCGCCAACCAGGATAGGACATGGCTTCACCTATGGTTTTAGGAATAGAAATAGAAGAAAGGCTCAAAACAAAAGCATTATAAACAGGTGACAAACGATCATAACACAAAAAATTATAAAGAGGATGTGGATTGCAAGTAGACTATGTACCTTTGCGGAGTGCAATAGAAAGGTTATCGGGCTAAGGATCCATGGCAGGAGTGACCACTGATGGAGAGAGTGAGTCAGGAGAGTGGCAATCAAGAGGAATGTCGGTGCCAGGAGCAGGATGAGGACGACGGTGATAAGTAAGAAGTGGAGGAGGCGGGAACTGTGGACCGGAAGATGGAAGTGAAGGATCCACCGAGGAGGAGATAGACGGATCTGATAAGGGCAACGGAAGAGAAGGAATAGGCAATACCTGGTCAAGACGCTGTGAATCAGGCTGAACAATCGAGAAGAAGGACTGCAATTCAAAGAATGTGACATTAGCAGACATAAGATAGTGGTTCAACTCAGGAGAGTAACACTTATAGTCTTTCTGTAACCGGGAGTAACCGACAAAAATACACTTGAGGGATTTGGCAGCAAGTTTATCCTGTCCTAGTGAAAAGGAATGCACAAAACAAATACATCCAAATACACGAACGCGAACAGAATAAAGGGGCTGGGAGGGGAGCAAAAGAAAGTGAGGAATGTTGTCCTTTAACACTGAAGATGGCATGTGATTGATCAGATAACATGCAGTAAGAATAGCATCTCCCCAGAATTTGGTGAGAAGATTGGCATGTAAAAGTAGTGTTCGTGCAATTTTAATAAGATAGCGATTTTTACGCTCGGCAACACCATTTTATTGAGGTGTATAAGGACAAGAAGATTGATGCAAAATGCCACGAGTAGTCATAAAAGTAGTAAATTGAGAAGAAAAGTACTCAAGGGCATTATCACTATGTAAAACACGTCTAGAAACTCCAAACTGTGTTTTTATTTCAACAGTGAATGTCTGAAAGACAGAAAACAACTCAGACTGACTCTTCATGAGAAACAACCAAGTGCAGTGTGAAAAATCATCAATGAAAGTAACAAAATATGAAAAACCAAGAGTAGAAGTGACACGACTGGGCCCTCATACATCAGAGTGCACAAGAGAAAAGGGAGTTTCAACCCTATTATTGACACGACTGGAAAAAGAACTACGTGCGTGTTTACCATGCTGACATGACTCATAATAAAAAATAGACAACAATGACAAACTAGGAACCAATTTCTTCAATTTGGAGAGGTTGAGATGACCAAGACGAGAGTAGAGAAGATCTGGGGAAGCAGCACTAGTGCAAGCCATCGGCACAACAAGATGATAGTGACCCTGTGACTCACGCCCGACGTTAATCGTCCACCCCATACCCTGGTCCTGTACACAAACAGAAGTAGGAGTGAAAGTGACTGAGTAGTTAAGGGTTTTAGTAAGCAGACTAACTGAAATCAAATTAAAAAGACTGTCAAGGACATATAAAACTGAATTTAAAGATAAAGACGAAATGGTTGTGCCATTTAACTGCAGTTTTGGTGCCATCAACCAGGGTAACTATAGACAAGGTATCAGAATAAGTGAAAAGAAAAAAAGTTCATTATCACACATATGATCAGTGGCGCCAAAATCTATAATCCAATGACTAAGAGATGGGCTTTTAGCAACGCAAGCAACGAAATTACTAGGATGAGACTGCTGGGTGGCCTAAAACTTCAAAAATGCATCATACTTTGTTGCAGACATAGGTATCAACTGTGAACCCGGGTGCAGATTGGGCAAAACTACGATCACTCTGGAATGCATGAGCTACACTAGTAGATGATGTAGGCAGAGCAACGGGCCGACCATGTTTCTTCTAACACTTGTCCTCAAGATGACCCAGTTTCTTACAAAAGGTACACTGTGGACGTGTCCGATTATTATTACGACCTCTATTTCCTCCTGAGTGAGAAGCTTGAGACACAAGGGCTGATGATTCGGCTGGAGGAACAACATGAGAAGAAGAGGACATACCATGTGCACCAGTTATGTTCAGCAACCTTTTAAAAGAGTCTTTCATGGTAGGATTAGTGGAGCTGGTCAAGATTTGATATCTGGTGGCGTCAAATTCTGGGTTTAGACCAAAAAGAGCAATAACCATAAAAAACTTCTCTCTTTAAGCAACCTGTTCGGTCTTGGTCATAGTAATGGGAAGAATAGCATCAAATTCTTGCATGAGAGCCCGAACCTGTCCCAAATAAGATTCCATGGACGACTCTTGCTTCAGATTCTTGATATTAGAGACCACAGTGTAAAAACGTTGGATGTCATTCGTATAACATTCTTCAGCTTCCTTTCACACGTCAACACAAGTTTCAAATGGCTGAAAGAGCTACATGATGGATGGATCAATGGACTGCCATAAAAGACTGCATAACTGGGCATCAACTTGTTCCCATCTAGCCCGATTGGCTTCCGACACACTTTCAGCCTTTGTGGTAAGATGATTGGCATGGCCTTGCCCTTTGAACCACATTTTGACAGAGACTGCTTATGAGAGATAATTGGCAGACCCTATCAACTTGAAAGTGGTGATATTGGCAATTTCGAGATTGGAGACAGTAAAGGACTGAGAGGCAGCAGGGGCAACAGGTGTAGTTGCAGGAGTAGCACCAATAGAAATTGCGTCACTGAGGTTAGACATAGCAAGGATTTGACACCAAGAATAGGCCTAAGGAAGGGAGGCGAGCTGATATGGAGAAGTCGGGAGAAAATGGCCAATGGACGCACCTTCACGCGCCAGCACATGGGGGCGGACGACTGCGTGTAGGGGGGGCGCGTGGGAGCTCCGGCAGCTGCGATTTTCCAACGACAACTCGGCCTGAAGGCGGCGAACCCTAGGGTGGGGTCGGTTCCAGCAAACGATGGCCAAACAGTGATGTTTCGGCGTGAACAGTGACGTGAAGAAAAAAAAACTAGGGTTTTTAGGCCGCTGAAAAAAGATATGCAGCGGTGACTAGGGTTTTTCTCACCGGTGGCTCTGATACCATGTGAGAAAACAATTATGAGAGAAAAACCTAAGAGATTAGTCTCTTAGTGTGTCATTTATAATAAGCACAACGGGCCTAATAACCTACGAGCTTAGCCTATGGACTTAACCTAATTACACAGTTGTAACAAATAAATAAATAAAAATACTAACAATAATATATAATATATCTAATTATACTAATAATTCTAATAGACATAATCAATAAGAGGCCTAAGAAAGCTATTCAAAATATTTATGGATTTTAAAATCCAAAGGATATTTCTTGAGAATTGGTCAAATCTTATATACAAGGAAAGCAAGAATCCAAAGTGAGGTATTATTAAGCTACAAAAGTAATGTTCGCCAAAGAAGCCCCGTAAATAGTTGGGTTCAAATTGAAAAACCTCAGATTCAATGATTATTCCATTGATCATATCTATAAAAAGGTTTCTTCGAGGTGTTCATGATACATAAACCAATGCTTGGTGGACTCTATGGAACGAAATTAGAGGATCCTAAGCTAAAGAGATTTCAAAGCTAAGGAGTGTAGAAGATGCGAATAAAGGAAGAGATAACTCACCGTTGAAGATTAAATCAATTAGATAATCTTAGAGTTTTCATGTTGTAAATCTTGTTGTAAAGTTTAAATTTATTTCCTAAGTTTTAGGAGATAGTTTATCTTATTTTCTAGGAGATAGATATCCTAAATCTTCTCCTACTTTATAGGAGAAAAAGTAGAACACAACCTGTATATATTTTTCATGTGTGTTTTATGGAATTTATTTTAAGCCTCCGATTCTTTTTAGGCTTGTTTCATGGTACCAAAGCAAGGTTCTGATTACTCATAGCATTAGAATCAAGGCTATGCACGAGAGTATGGCCGAAGCTCACCAAAACCCTACCCTAACCGAAGCATCAGCCACAAGCTCTCCAAACATTCTTAGGCCTCCGTTTGCTACAACAAATCTTTCCACCAATCCAATTGATCACCATCCTCTACAGATTACTCACCACAAATTGAATCGGAGTAATTTTAGATAATGGTTTCAATCCGTGATGTTGGCAATCGAAGGAAAGGGCAAATCCAAATATCCAACCGATTCTATTCCTCTTCCACCAACCGTAATAGCCACTTATGGTGTTTAGGAGGCAGAAAACTCCACCATAATAGCCTGGCTGATAAATTCAATGGAGCCTAAAATAGGTAGGACTTACCTATTCTACAAGACTGCAAAAGAAATATGGGATTCAGTCCAAGAGATGTACTCCGACTTGAAAAATTCATCCTAATGCTTTGAGATTAGGTTGGCCATCAGAACAACCAAACAAGGTACTCTAAATGTCACTGATTACTTTAATCTTTTAGTCAAACTATGGCATGAAATGGATCTATTTTACACTGTTGATTGGGAATGCAAAGATAACAGTGCTAAATACAGCAAGATGATTGAAAAATATCATGTGTTTGACTTTTTACATGGACTTAACCCCGATTTGGATGAAGTTAGAGGAAGGATCTTGGGTACAAAGCCTCTACCATCACTCAAGGAAGTTTTTTCAGAAGTAAGGAGGGAAGAAAGTCGACAAAAGGTTATGCTCAATCAGCAAAGTGAGCCTTCCTTAACTCATCAAAATTCGACTCTTACTATTTTTAAACAAGAAGAGAACCAACCAAAAAGCCTAGGAAAGCACAAACAATGGTGTGACCACTGCAAAAAAACCTTACCACACCAAGGAGACATGCTGGAAGATCCATGGCAAACCAGCTAACTGGAAGCCACAGAACAAAAGAGAGATTACACAATCTGCTTACATAGCAGATGTACCAACAGAAACCGAGAAGAACGCCAATCTCAACCTGATAGAGGACCAAACCTAGGCCTTATATAGGCTACTCCATCAAGGTATAGCTTCCCTAAGTCATCCCACGACATCTATTGTCGTACAAGGTAATTCTCCCAACTCTCTAATTTCAAAAAGGTTTCCTAAGAATGTTTGGATAGTGGACACTAGTGCATCAGATCATATGGCTTGTTCAGCCTCCATAATGACTGAATATACTCCTTGTAGCACTTCTATTGATATTTCTATAGCCAATGGCACAACCTCACCTGCCCTAGGACTTGGAACAGTGTGTATTTCTGAATTGAAGTTAAAACCAATCCTACATGTACCGGGGTTACAATGCAATCTGTTATCAGTCAATAAGATCACTTAAGATATGAACTGCTGTATCACTTTCTTTCCATCCTATTGCTTATTTCAGGACCAAGCATCAAGGAGGATGATTGGTAGTGCTAAGGTAAGGGATGGCCTATACTACTTGATAGAGGATGCTTCAGCCTCTTCCACAAATAAGGCTAATCTAATAGTCACAATTGATGCCAAGGTTCTATTGTGGCATAAACGATTAGGACACCCTAGTTTTCCTTATTTAAAATTCTTGTACCCTCAAATTGTCGTCAATAAATATCAAATTTTCTCATGTGAGCAGCGTACTCTTGCAAAACACTCTCAATCTCCCCATCCCATTAAATAACTATAAACCATCTACACATTTCCTTTTGATCCACAATAATATTTGAGGACCATCTAAACACCCAAATATTTCTGGTTCTAGATGGTTTATAACATTTATTGATGATCATTCTAGGGCTTGTTGGCTGTACTTTATGAGGGGAAAATCCGAAGCAAGCAACAACTTCAAGAAATTTCACAAATTTATCTTGAACATGTTCCAAACTTCAATTCACATCCTTCGCACTAATAATGGTCGAGAAGATTTCTCTCATGACCTTACCAACTACCTATCTAAACATGGTATTTACCATCAAAGCTCATGCCCATACACACCACAACAAAATGGTGTGGCTGAAAGGAAAAATAGACATCTCTTAGAAGTGGCTCGAGCTATGAAGTTTACTACCAATGTTCCTTATTCCTATTGGGGAGAGGCTGTTCTCACAGCTGCATATTTGATTAATTGCCTTCCCTTTAAAACCTTGAGTTTCAAAACCCTTCTTGATGTCCTTTGTGACCTAGCCAAATACTGTTTTCTTAAATTCTCTTGCTCCTAAGATATTTGGTTGTGTTCTGTATATACACAACAATAATATCTCTCGAACCAAATTGAATCCCAAGGCCATCAAATGTATCTTTATCAAGTACTCTCCCTCCCAAAAGGGATATAAGTGTTACTGTCCTAACACTAGAAAAATCCTTCTGTCCATTGATGTCACTTTTTATGAAGACCTATCTTTCTACTAGCCTCCAATCCTCTTTCCTGAGCTCAAAGGTCATCAGGAACTCCTATTCCCTCATTTCCTTCCCTTGATCCTAATCTGCCAGTATGTTCTCAAGGGGGAGCATCAATTCCTAACAGCATAGTGGCAGATCCTATTCCTTCTAATCCCTCTAATCTAGGTTATTCATCTCCCTCTAAGCCAGAAACTACAGCCCCTTCTCCCGATCCTATTGTTTCCTCTCCTGATCCTAGTCTTTGTTTAGCAGTTAACAACCCACTATTTGTGTACTCAAGACAACCTAAAGGCCATTCTCAATCTCAGCATGGTCAGTCATCACTTCCAGAGGCTGGTCCACCAGAGGACAGCACTAGAGAGGAAAGCACAAAAGTTCACAGCACTGACAGTGGTGCTGCAAGCAAGGATGGCCTGGATTGGGCTATGCCTATTACTCTACGGAAAGGGATAAAATCATGTGTCAAGCATCCTATGTCTAATCACATGACTTATGCTAAATTATCCCCTCGATTCAAAGGGTTTGTTGCAAAAATTGACAGCATTAGAATTCCAAAAAATGTCCAAGAAGCTATGAATGACCCTAAGTGGAAGGCTACAGTTATGGAGGAGATGAATGCCTTGGTTAAAAACAATACTGGGGATATTGTAAAACTACCTTCAAACAAAAAGGTAGTAGGATGTAGATGGGTTTTTCTGTGAAGCATAATGCAGATGGAAGTATTTATTGAGTTATATGATTATATTTATATAGTACACTAGGGTTAATCTTATGTTAGAGCCTGTGGCCCATGGTCCGTTTAGTATTTTGTATATATATAGGTCTATAGTCTATGAGTTTAATTAATGGTATATACATATTAAAAGCTAGAGTTTTCTTTCTAAACTTCACATGGTGTCAAAGCCAAAATATAAACCCTAGCCCTAGCTGCCGCCCTCCTCGTGGTAATCGAGGCAAACGCCCCAAGTGTAACTACTGTCACAAGTGGGGGCATACTAAGGAACAGTGTTATAAGTTGCATGGTCGCCCTCCTCGTGTTAATGTTGCTCATGTTGATGGTTCTTGATCTGAATCCTTTGATGGTCATCCACCGCAATCTGTCTTTTCCACTGGAGTTGACTATGATGAGTATCTCAAGTATAAGACATCCCAGCAATCTTCATCCACAGTTACTTCTATCTCTTACTCTGGTGATTCCACTACCTGCCTCGCTCAGTCATCCTCTTTAAGACCATGGGTCCTAAACTCAACTGCTTCTAACCATATATCTGGTAATCCCCATTTGTTTTCTCATTTTACTAATTATATTTTTTTACCTTCTGTAACATTAGCCAATGGGTCCAAAGTGGTTGCTAAAGTTGTTGGCACTGCCAAACCCTTACCTTCTCTGCCTTTAGATTCTGTCATTTATCTTCCTCATTGTCCCTTTAATCTTGTCTCTGTTAGTAAACTTACACGTGCCTTAAATTGTTTTATCACCTTTGATGACCATTCTGTTATTATTCAGGATCGTGATACGGAACAGATGATTGGCGTCAGATGTGAGTCGCAAGGTCTTTATCATCTCAACCTTCCTGCATCTCTTGTTGTTTGCTCTGTGTCTGAGTCTCCTGCTCTTCTCCACAATCATTTGGAACATCCTAATTTGGCTAAGTTTTAGAAGATGATCCCCAGTTTGTCTAGTTTGTCATCTTTTCATTGTGAGTCTTCAAATTGGAAAACAGTCTCTCACTTCTTTTCCAAAGCGTGTCAATAATCGGGTTGTGTCCCCATTTACTTTAGTTCATTCCGATGTTTGGAGTCCTAGTCATGTCATGTCTGTTCTAGGTTTTCAATATTTGTAACGTTCATCGACGATTATTCTTGTTGCACATGGTTATATTTAATGAAAAATCGTTCTGAGTTATTTTCAATTTTTGAATCCTTTTGTGCTGAAATCAAAACGCAATTTCATACCTCTATTCAAGTATTGCGCAGTGACAATACCCCTAAGTATTTTTCTATTCCTTTTACTACCTTTATGTCTTCTCAAGGGATCTTGCATTAGTCGTCTAGTGCCTATACTCCATAGAAGAATGGGATTGCTGAGCATAAAAATAGATATTTGATTGAAACTGCTCGCACTCTTCTTCCACGTCATCATGTCCCCTTTTGCTTTTGAGTTGAAGCTGTCCTCGCTGCTTGCTATCTCATTAACAGGATGCCCTCCTTGCTTCTTCAATACCAAATTCCTCAGTCTCTCTTGTTTCCTGATCAACCATTATATATTCTTCCTCCCCGTGTCTTTGGTTGCACCTGCTTTGTCCATAACCTGTCTCTAGGTTAAGATAAATTATCTGCTCGGTCCATCAAGTGCATTTTTCTTAGCTATTCTCACCTTCAGAAGGGTTATCGATGTTATTCTCCTGACACTCGCCACTATTTTCTTTCGGCTGATGTTACCTTCTTTGAGTCATCTCCTTTCTACTCTTCGCCTCATTCTGAGTATCAACCCATTTTTGAGGCAATCTCTCTTCCCTCGAGTCCTCCTACTCCTATTCTCCCTGTTCCTTCTTCTACCCCATTGCAGGTTTATCATCAGCGTCATCAATCTCAGTCTCCTCCTAGTGGAGATGTTGCTACTGAGCCTTCTCCAGTGTCTCCTACTACTTCAGCGACTCTTGCTGCCTCACATCCTGCTCCAGTCTCTCCATCTGACGCGGTCTTGCCTTCTGAGGATTCGCTTCCTATTGCCCTTCGGAAAGATACCCGTTCTTCTTGCAATCCTCACCCCATTTATAATTTTCTTAGCTATCACCGTCTCTCATCTCCTTTTAGTGATTTTGTGTCTTCCTTATCCTCTGTTTTAGTACCTAAGACTGTTAGTGAGGCACTTTCTGATCCGAAGTAGTGACAAGCAATGGTGGATGAGATGACTACTTTGCATTCCAATGGTACTTGGGATTTGGTTCTTTTACCCCCAGGGAAATCTCTTGTCGATTGTCGGTGGATCTATACTGTCAAGGTGGGTCCTGATAGGCAGGTTGATCGCCTTAAGGCTTGTTTGGTTGCTAAAGGGTATACTTAGGTTTATGGTCTTGACTATGGCGACACTTTTTCCCCTGTTGCTAAATGTCTTATGTACGTTTGTTTCTCTCTATAGTAGTTATGCACCACTAGCCATTATATTAGCTGGACATTAAAAATGTCTTCTTACACCATGTCAACTAAGTTACGGAACACAACTATATCAATTATCTTCATTCACCACCATCTCATGAAATTCCTCCATGTGAAGATGGTGTTCCAACTTTATTTCATCATTACTCCGCCAGGGGATATTATCCACTGTCGGTCCCAAGCCAGGATAAAGGAGGAGGGTTGCGTTAGGTAGCCGACAGCAAGCGTAAAACCTAGTCGGATCCAAATATGAATTCTAGACAAACTATCTGTTGGGATATAACCCACATAGAAGTCTAGAATTCATGTAGCCAACCCCACATAGTGGGATAACGGCTGGATATGTTGTTGTTGTTGTACATGGTGAGCTTCAGGAAGAAATTTATATGGAGCAACCTCCTGGGTTTGTTGCTTAAGGGGAGTCTGGGCTGGTTTGTAAACTCCATCGCTCATTATATGGGTTGAAACAGTCTCCTCGAGCCTAATTTGGTCACTTTAGTGCTGTCATTCAAGACTTTGGTATGACTCGTAGTGAGTCTGATCGTTCATTTTTTTATAAACACACATCACAGGGGAGGTGTATATACTTGGTTGTCTATGTGGATGATATTGTTATTACAGGTGATGATCAAGATGGTATTGTTCAATTAAAGAAACATCTTTTCCATCATTTTCAGACTAAGGATTTGGGGTTACTTAAAAACTTTCTTGGCATAGAAGTTGCTTAGTCCAGTTCTGGTGTTGTTATCTCTCAATGAAAGTATGTGTTAGACATTCTGGAAGAAACTAGAATACTTGATTGTAAACCTATAGATTCTCCTATGGACCCTAATGTAAAGCTCTTACCAAGACAGGGGGAGCCTCTTGCTGATCCTGGGAGATACCGCAGGCCAGTTGAAAATTTTAATTATCTCACTATCACTCACCCAGACATTTATTTCTCAGTCAGTGTTGTTAGTCAGTTTTATAGTCTCCTTGTGATAGCCACTGGGATGCGATAGTCTAGATTCTCAGGTATAATAAGAGAGCTCCAGGTAGAGAACTATTGTATGAGGACAGAGATCATACTCAAGTAATCGGATATTCTAACGCTAATTAGATAGGTTCTCCCTCTAATAGACGGTCTACTTCAGGATATTGTGTTCTGGTTGGAGGAAACCCAGTATCTTGAAAAAGTAAGAAGCAAGAGATTGTTACTAAGTCGAGTGCAGAAGCAGAATATCGTGTTATGGCCTTGGCAATGTGTGAATTTATCTAGTTGAAACAATTATTTCAGGAGCTCAAGTTTAGGGAGATATCACAGATGAGATTAATTTGCGACAATCAAATTGCATTACATATTACTTCCAATCCAGTCTTTCATGAGAGGACCAAACATATCGAGATAGATTGTCACTTCATCCGAGAAAAAATTTTATCTGACTGTTTTACCACAAATTTTGTCAATTCCAATAACCAGTTAGCAAATGTCTTCACTAAATCTCTCAGGGATCCACGAATTGAGTATATTTGTAGCAAACTTGGTGCATATGATATATATGCTTCAGCTTGAGGGGGAGTGTTGAGTTATATAGTTAAATTTATATAGTACAACTAGGGTTAATCTTATATTAGAGCCTGTGACCCATGGCCCGTTTAGTATTTTGTGTATATATATATATAGGTGTATAGTCTATGAGTTTAATTAATAGTATATCCATATTAAAAACTTGGGTTTTCTTCCTAAGCTTCACAGTATTGAAAGATACAAGGCTAGATGAGTGGCCCAAGGGTTTACACAAACCTATGGGATTGACTATGAGGAGATTTTTGCTCCTATGGCCAAACTTAATTCCATTCGGGTATTACTCTCCCTTGCTATTAATTTATACTGGCCATTGTTTCAATTTGATATCAAAAATCCATTTATAAAATTGTGAGTTGGATGAGGAGATATACATGACGATACCACCAGGTTTTGAACAAGGAGATGGTTGTGATAGTGAATGCAAGCTCAAAAGGTCTCTATACGGATTAAAACAATCTCCAAGGGCCTAGTTCAAGAAATTTAGCATGACCTTAAACCGAGTGGGATATAAACAAGGGCAAGCCGACTATACCTTGTTTATAAAACACACGGCAAAAGGAAAGAAAGTTACAGCAATTGTTTATGTTGATGACATTATTGTAACAGGGGATGATTTACAGGAAATTGAAAGCTTGAAACAGCAATTGAGGGCAGAATTTGAGATAAAAGACCTAGGAATTATGAGATACTTTCTAGGAATTGAGGTAGCTAGAAGCAAGGAAGGCTTATTCATTTCATAGCGGAAATATACCCTGGATCTACTAAAAGATACAGGAATGCTGGCATATAGGCCTACTAGGACTCCCTTAGAAAAGGGCTGGAAAATTGATAAGAAAGGGGATGATACCTCCATAGATAAGGAGAGGTACCAGAGATTGGTGAGAAGACTAATATATTTGTCACTTAATAGGCCAAACATAGCCTATGCAGTAAGTATAGTAAGTCAATATATGCATTATCCTACTCAAAGACACTTGAAAGCTGTGTTTTTTGTCTTCAGATATCTCAAAAGAACACCTAGGAAAGGCTTGTTGTTCAAGAAAATTGAGGAAAGAGGAATTGAAGGCTTTGTGGATGCAAATTGGGCAAGATCTCGAGAGGATAGTAGATCAACCTCAGGCTATTGCACTAAGCTATGGGGAAATGCGGTTACATGGAGGAGCAAGAAGCAATCAGTAATGGCCCGCAACAGTGCTGAAGCCGAATTTCAAGCCATAGCTCAAAGAATTTGTGAGGTAATCTAATTAGAAAGGCTAATGGAAGACTTGGGGATACCCTTAACTCTACCAACAAGGGTTTATAGTGATAGCAAATCAGCTATCAACATTGTGAAAAATCCAATTCAACATGACCGGATGAAACATGTGAGGATAAACCAATGTTTAAAAACGCGCTAGGCACTAGTCGGGCGACAGGCTGGCGCCTAGCGCCTAGGGGGCCTAGGCGACGACTAGATCAACAGCAAGCTTGCTGCTGCAACGAGCAGCTACAGCGTGTAGTGAGCAGCTACAACGTGCAGCAAGGATCAACAAGCAACAAGGACCAAAGAGCAATGTTTTTTACTTTTTTTACCGAAGGCGAAGAAAGATGGATACATACCGAAGGAAGACGAGATCGGCGACAAGAGATGCCAGCCAACAGATGAGATCAGCGACGACGAGAGAGAACGACCAACAGACAAGATCGACGGCGAAGGCGAACGACCAAGAGACGAGATTGGCAATGAGAGAGAGAGAGAGACGACCCACGATGAACGACCAGAGAGAGAAAGGGGAAATAGGTCGGCTCAGGACACGCACGACCTAGGCGACCCAAGCTGCGCGCGACCCAGGCAATTAGGCGCCGCCTGGGCAGCCCATTTAATCGGGCCCGACAACTAGGGGTGCCGAGCAATCCTTAATCACCACAGCCAGTGGCCACCTAACACCTAGGTGGCCGCCTAGGCCAAATTTTCGAACACTGGGACAGACCAAAGTTTTATAAAAAGGAAGATCGAAGAAGGTGGGATCAATTTGTCTTATATTCCTGCCACTAATCAAATAGTTGATGTATTCACAAAAGCAATTGCAAGACCAAGGTTTGGATCATTAATTAGCAAGCTGAGAATAACTTGCATCTATTCTCCAGCTTGAGGGGAAGTGTTGGACGAAATTAGAGGATCCTAAGCTAAAGAGACTTCAAAGCTAAGGAGGAGTGTAGAAGATGTGAATAAAGGAAGAGATAACTCACGATTGAAGATTAAATCAGTTAGATAATCCTAGACTTTTCATGTTGTAAATCTTGTTGTAAAGTTTAAATTTATTTCCTAAGTTTTAGGAGATAGTTTATCCTATTTCTAGGAGATAAATATCCTAAATCTTCTCCTACTTTATAGGAGAAAAAGTATGACACAACCTATATATATTTTTCATGTGTGTTTTATGAAATTTATTTTAAGCCTCCGATTATTTTTAGGCTTGTTTCAGACTCCATGAGTGCACGGCAAACAGAGAGTTGAAGTCAATGCACTAAAGAGTAGGATCAAGTATTCACAGAGATAGATGAGGATTCAGCCATATTCTTAGAATTGTAAGTGAACTTGCTAACATTCCTGTCACGATGCAAACTCGATTGGTCCACGCGTCGGAGTCCAGAGTTTTCCCAACTGTTGTGTTTGAGAGGAGAGTTTTTCTCGTAAAAATCCTTGGCCTCATTTACAGTCCTTGTATTCTGACATATTTTATGGATGCATATATGCAAGAGGGAGCTTATACTGACGCGCCACGCTCTAAAACTCACTTCACTCTTAAGGCAAAAGCTACTACCACAGTGGGTAAGCCTTTCAGCTTCCCTACCATGGGCCTATTGTCGTTCCTGAGGAACAAGGAATAACTAAAAAGATGCTAACTGAATCAAATCCTCATTTTTGTTCATGCAGAAACACTAAAATTTCCGCAAAAGTTGATTCCTTCAAACCCACAGAATTTCACATCAAAGTTGCGAAATCTTTACAGACAACCGCTTGCTTCTCCTCACCCAAAGACCCCACTAAAACTGAAAGAAAAACATGAGAAAGCCAAAGGACTCAAGATCATAATTCATAAATTGGAAGGTAATCTCAGAAGCCCACATAGAATTAAACCCGTATCAGAAAAAAGATACAAAAGTATAAATCATGACCTTTCTTGTCCGGCGGTGTCCCAAATTTGAGCCTTGATGACCTTGCCATCGATGGTGAGGCTTTTGGTAGCGAACTCGACGCCGATAGTGGACTTGGACTCGAGATTGAACTCGTTCTTGGTGAACCTGGAGAGAAGGTTGGATTTACCCACTCCAGAATCGCCGATCAAAACCAACTTGAACAAGTAATCATATTCATCTTCGCCTCTGTATCCGGCCATCACTGCTGCTCTCCTCCCGTGGTGCTGTTGCTGCGTTTGCGCTTTGGCCCTTTCGAAAATTGAAAGTGGAAATGGTGGGGCTCCTCGCGACGAGGTTGGCTAGAATGTTGGATTGACGAAATGACGAAATTACCCCTCGTTGTATCACTTTGAAGACAAGGGGACCAAAATTTTACCGCCCACAAAATATTTAACAAAATGGGAAGAAATATTTTTGGTTAAAATAAATAAAATAAAATATTTTTAAAATTAAGATATAAAATAGTTAAGATAAGATTAAAAAATATTTTAAAATTTTTATTAAATTATTTATCAAATTTTATAAAATGTATCAAAAGACATAATACATTATTTTTTTATCTATAAAATTCAAAATATGTATATTCGAATAGGAAAGAGATAAGTATATTTAAAAAATATTATATAAAAAATCAAAAGTGACTTTTTTTAATGATTAATAAATAAGTTTAGCAAATATATTAAAAATGACAAAATTTTAAAATATATATCATATCTTAACTTTTTTATTCTGTATCCTAATTAATAAACACTGCTTAAATTTTAATATGAATTGAAGAAGAATACATATTATTGTCTTACCTTAACAATTTTAAAGTCTAAAGTCTCAACTTCAAATAACTAAAAAAAATATTGTTGAAATAGTTGCCTACCAATGAAATGGACATGTAACCACAAAAAAAGGTATTTCACAAAGCACAGTGCCATTCATTAAATCTTGTAAACTGGGGGTGTGTTAGTGTAGTAGAAGCCCCACCCACTTCCTATATATATATATATATATATTAGTTTTGTTGAATTAAATGCTTTCACATTGCAATTTGTGTGTGTGTGTGAGTCAAAAGTAGTTAGAATTTAGAGGAGAGGAGATACCTATAAGCTATGACTTAGAGATGTCTACAGTTTAATGGAACCAACTGACAGAGATTGTCACTTTGATGTCTTTGCTTTCAATCTTCATTCCTTTTTTGTTTGTTATTATTCTTTTATTATTACAAATAAAATTAAACATTACATGACTTAATACAATTGATATTATTAATATAATTAAAATGTTACGGGAAGGGATATAATTGATATTGTTAATATTTATTTTAATTATATTATTAATATAATTAAAATATTATTGAAAGGGATTAAGAAATATTTATCATATAATAATGATTAATATGACATCGAATATGAAAGTACAATGGTTTATTTGATACTCTCAAAAGCATAGCAATCAAATTAGCTCTAAAACAAAAAGTAAAATGACTTATTTGATACTTCAATTTTATATATCTAATATATATTGACAAAATAAACCTTGGACCTAAAAATATTTTAGGTGAACTATCAAATTATTCCTTCAAATGAGTTGGTGGCCAAAACTCAAGCCTAAATTGATTCTCTTAATTTTTAATATGATTAAATAAACTTTCATACTTCTAGACTCAAGATCAAAAGCCATCAAAGTATAAAATAATACGCTAATAACCCAAATCAATGTTGAAAAATTGTGGTGTTATAATGATAAATATGTCGTAATAACTTAAAGATTTCAAGTCATAAAAACTCGTTTTCTTTAAGATTTTGTTTGTTCCAAAATATAATACACAAGAGATCCAAACAAACCTTAAATATATAATAAAATCGAATGTAACATTTGTTGGCGAATGTACAATGATTGATCAATTATTTGAATACACGAAAATTATTAAATTTTATGTGAGAAGAATAAGGATAGAAAAATAATATGAATTATCTAGTATTCTTAATTCAATAATATATTAATCTATTTATAGATAATGTTAGAATCATTCACCAAATGTTATAACAATTCATATGTGTTACAATCATTCACCAAAGATTACAATCATTCATATGTGTTACAATTCTTCACCAAAAGATTACAACCAATTCATTTTGAAAATCTCTCCAACAATCAAATCCCAAATCGAACTTTTCAATCCTAGTTAAAAAGTCATTTATAATTAAAGAATCTTATCTTGCTCAAACATACCATAATAACTTTAATAACAAAATATATGTGTGATGTGATTAGAGTTTATAATTTGGGGTGGTTAAGATTTAATTTAACATAAACTTAACTCCTTTAATGGAATATACACACTCATAGATTTGAAGAACATCCACTTTAAACACAAATACGATCACAAATCTAAAAATGTAAAGAATTTATTTAATCATTGTAAAAGTAGGAGAGTCAATTTGATTTTAAACTATAGTATATAAACTAATTTAGCACTTGACCCAGATATTTTATTCTCTTACCCTATTGCCCTTATTTTTTGGTAGTATTGCGAGAATTAGCAAATTGTATTTTGATGTAATATTCTAAGAGTTCAGATAAGAGTAGTATATATCAAGGATAAGTAAGGAATGAAATAATATTAGTTAGATACCTTATAGGCTGAATGTAGGCAAAGAATTCTGGGTTTAAGCGTGTTTCAGCTGAGGAAATTCAAGGATAGGTGACCCCTTGAGAAGTTCGTGTAGGCTCATCAGGATAAGTTGTTCTAATCCTTCCTATAGCTCGATGCAGGATGTTACAAGTGGTATTAGAGCCGACTCTTGGAGAAGGTGGTTTGATGAGGGCGAGAAGTGGCGCGGAGGCTTGAGGGCTTGTATAAGGAGCGAGTTTTGGCAGGCTTCTAGGATAACAGCCTCCAAATGGGAAAGCTGAGACCAGTTGTAAGATCGCATGATGAGTAAGTCATGTGCTCAAGAGGAAAAAAATATAATACCCCAAGAGCCCAGAAAAGAGTAGTATATATCAAGGATAAGTAAGAAATGAAATAACACCAGCTGAATACCTTTTAACCTGAATGTAAGTAAAGAATTTCGGGGTTAAGTGTGTTTAAATTGGAGAAATTCAAGGATGAATGACTTCTAGAAAGTTCGCGTAAATTTATCAGAATAAGTTATTCTGATCTTTCCCATCACTTAATGCGAGATGTTACATTTGATTTTATGGGCTAGAATTTAATCAGTTTGTGGTTTGAGTGGAGCAAATATTCTTACAAGGTCACTGAAAATTTTCAGCCTAAATAGTAAAATGGGGCCAACTGCATAAAAGTTTATTATTAGCTAGTGTAGAGCCTTTTCGTAAGGCCCATTTAAAACATGAAAATGGTTGGCCCAACTGGCCTTAAGAGAAACGGCCCACACCAGGCCTATTAGGGCCCATTATTTTGATAGAGTTTAATTAAAATTTGGGAAAATTATAAAAATATATTGAAAAATTTGCCTTGTCTCAATTTTATAAAATAAAAAAAAAACTTTCAATTTTTTAATAATATACCAAACTTTGTATTTAGATTGAATTTTACAACAAATTTTTTATTTTTCCAATAATATACCGAATTTTGTATTGAATTTTCTGAACCAACTAAATTATCACCTAAGGTACAGGTTATAGAATTTCATTAATGTGGTTTTGCATTTTTACTTTTATTTTTTATTAAATATAATTTAATTAAGATTATATCACTTAATTTATTTTAATTAAATTTTAATTAACTTTGTTAGTAACAAAAAAGGTGTTTGAGCAAAAGAATAAATCACAAAAATGTTCAAGATATTTTTAATTCACAATGGTCTTTCTGCAAATAATCTAAACCACACAAGTTCCTAAAGAAATTTATCCTATTATAAAATTAAAACTAAATAAAGAGTTTGGTATATTATTGAAAAACTATAAGGGTGTATTTGATTACATTACCTATAATTTAATTCTAGGTAATGTTGCCTAGAAAACAAAAACCACCCCATCCCTTTAGAAAATAAATTTCATGAAAAAAAACTTTAAATGCTTGTATCATATATATTTTCCTATAGAAAAATTAAAGGTGTGTTTGATTGCATTACCTAGAATTTAATTCTAGGTAATATTGCCTAAAAAACAAAAACCACCCCACTCCCTTGGAAAATGAATTCCATGGAAATAAGCTTTAAATGCTTGTACCATATATATTTTTCTATGGAAAAGTTAAGAGTGTTTGATTGTTTTTCATAGAAAATGTGTAATAATTATATATTTTCTATGGAAAATGTGTGCAATCAAACACACTCTAAGAGTGTTTGATTGCTTTCCATATAAAATGTGTAATAATTACATATTTTCTATAGCAAATGTGTGCAATCAAACACACTCTAAGTTCATTAGAAACTTGAAAACTAATACAAAATTCAATATATTGTTGAAAAATTGAAAGTTTATTATAAGATTGTGTTATTGGCTAGGTAAAACAATATATTTTTAACTACGGGTGAGTGTTCGTCTCAAGTCTTGAATCTTCGGGGGCACTTGCGAAAGATGAAGTGGTTAGGAGTGCTAGTTGTTTTTGTGTAAGCCCTCCAATATTCAAGTTAATCTCTCTGTGAGAAATAATGCAATAATAATAAAAAGTATAGTTAAACTAGAATTCTGAGCATACATCAACTGAACAGATTTTTCCCTATTTATAGAGGGTGAAATTGATAGGTGGAGGAATACCCATATTTCTTAGGATTACTTCTTATGGATTTCCAGGTGAACATATCACATTAGAAGTAAGTTTGACTCATTTTTCATAATCTCATGGCATGAACCACATCTAAGGGTTTGAGAGTCTCTTAGAATGGTCTCTCGCTGTCGGGAGAGAGACTTTCAAAATCAAGTGACCCATGAGAAACTCCCGAAAAGATCTCCTAGAGATATTAAGAGAGGTTACTCAATTTTTTCGAGGAATTTCTTTAGGGTAAGCCCAATAGGCTTTTTAAAATAACTTCACCTAGGGAACTTGCGAGTCTCCTCTTGAGGGTCACCTGAAGTTACTCGAGAGACTCTTAAAAGGTCTTCTGGAGACTAACTTTCTTAAGAAAGTCCCTCGATAAGCTATGAGCATCTTCCTTTTGGACTTTTTCTTTTTTGAACCTCTTTTCTTGGGCTCGAGCCCATTTCTAAGTTACAACAAGTGCTCCATAATCTTTTTTCCCGATGTCCTAGGGGAAAGAGTAATCGCTTAATCATTTAGTACTTTCTTGGGAGACTATACTCTCCCAAATTTTTGAGAGATTGTTATCTCGAGTTCCCATGGGACAACACTCTCACGGGGCTTCATTTATTCTTAAAGTAATAGAACCCTATCTTATTTAGATTGTATGGCTTGGATCTCTTGACTTTTCATCTCCCATAGTCTTATACAATTTGGATATTTCGACCTTTCATCTCTTGTGGTTTTTCCTATAAAAGGGACCATTGGCTAGCTCATTTATATTTTTCACCTTCAGACTTCTTGACAAATCTTCTCAAGAGACATACTTGCAACTATTTCAAAGAGCTTAAAACCCAATCACTCACAACACATTCCTGTTACTCTCTTGGGATCATGATATTCACTATTCAATTACTCTTGAAGTTCAATATCTCCAAGTCTTTCTTTCTCCATTGATAGTTTCCTAGAGCTTATAATCAATCTCCCGCAGAGCTTTAACGTACTCAATCAGAGACCTTCAAGGTATGCACTTGGAGATCTTTGTTGAAAACTTATGGCTAGAACTAAGAACCTCGAGAGGATGCCTTTTCCTTAAAGAACTGGGATCCTTCTAGCAAAAAGCTCCAGACTCAAGGAAAGAGACTTAGTGAGAATTCAGGAGTCATTTCCTTTTCCTCATAGTTTCACATAAGACTACCCAATCAAGAAGAGACATGTGTTGCTAAGTTTTCTAGGAACTATATATAGGGATCCATGAGGCAACTGTCATCTCAAGCCTTCGTTTCCCAATTCCCGAGTTTTTTATGCAAGTTCTAAGAGTGAACCACATCATTCCTACCCAACTTCATCCTAATGGTTAGGCATAATTGATTGATTTTTCTTTCATATGCCATTAGAGGAGTGTGGTTCCTTCAATTAGGTTGTTTAGATGCTTCTATGATCTAAGAAGAGTGAATTAAGGAGCCAGTTTCTTCAGTCTTCAAAGGTTGGCTAGACTTGAAAAGTTATTTTTCTACTTACCTAACAAAGTCGACAACTTTGAGTCTATATGGTTTTTGGTTGAGCCCTCGTAGAACTAGAAAACCCCACTTCAATAGTGTTGGGATAGTGAAAATGAGATCCAGGTGGAAAGGCTCCCCAAACCCAAGCAAGCTTGTGTTGTGTATAACTAGGCTATAAAAAGATTGATGTCTTAGGGACCATGTCATCTGCATGATATTTTGAGTCTAAGAACATCTTAGCTCTAAAATGGGGTGTTTTTCTTGAGGATGAGTCAAGACCATCCTGTTCCTTGCCTGTGCTAAGGACACCCCCATGTGGTGACGCATTTCTAGCCAAAGGGATGGTGGGAGACTAGGATGACCTCACTAGGGATTCCACTAGGGCCTCATCTTCGCACACATCCATGACCCCATAGGAGAAGTTCTCTCTTAAGGGTATATTCCTTACATCTTAATTAGCTTTCTTTGTCAAAGTAATTCAAATTATTGACTTTTTTTTTATTGTGTTCTTGTAGCAATAAATCTTATGTAGGCTGATGATTGGATAAGACAGAAGGGTGACACATGAACGAGGAGATAGATGATCTGCCTCACGCCTTCAAGCATGTTCGACTTCATCAAGTAGAGGTGGGCACCTCTTATGTCGTTCCCCAATCAGAGCACACAATCTCCCTCTTTGGGGCCTTCTATAGTTAAGGTCCTTGTTCTAGAGCCTTCATAGGTGCCACCTCCCAAGGCAACTCCCCCTCCATCTTCCCAAGCTAAGAGGGCTGAGAGCCTTCACCATGCTTCCAATCCTCCGCACTATGAGGATGAAAAGGCCACATCCTGCCTTAACCTCGATAAACACCATAGTAGATAATTGCACCCTTCATTCCATTCCTTAAGGATAGACAGACACTTGTAGTGGAGGCACACTTGTGAGCCCCCTCCTATCATTCCAGAGATTAGGGAGCCTAATAGCTAATCTATGATACTTCCAAGAAAACGTAAGGTACGACGGGATCATTTTCAAGTTTATCTTGGGGGTGATTGATTCAAATTTTGTGGCTGAATCAAGGGTTAGGGCTCATCTCATTTATTCCACCCTTCTACCTTGAGACGAGCATTGATTCTTTAGGAATGTTCCCTGAGTTATTGATGGTTATGAGAGACAGTTGATTGAGGTAAACACCCTTGAATTCTTTTTATTTGTTTTAGGAATTTCTTTTCATATTTAGTTTTTCTTAATCTTGTCATCACGGGCTCCAATGGATGGTAGTCACCAACGCTCAAGAGCAAGCCTATCATCAACACATAGAAGTAGAGATGGAGTAGTGGAGAAGAGAAAGAGATAGGGGATATAGACACACAACACCAATAGAGTCAATGTTGACAATTGGAGCAAGAGACTAACGAGTTCCCAACTATTTGATGCACATTCCAGTTCCTCAGCCTTTAAGAAGAAGATCCAAGAATTGAGACAAGCCAAGGGGGAGTGTTAATGAGAGCTTGATGAGTTGAGGACTACACACGGGGCACTTGTTTAGGAGTGGTGATGATGATGTTACGAAGTGGTAGTTGCACGCTCCCTTCTTGCCTCTTCAGACGCACCTACAATGGAGACAGGGACTTGCTTCCCCGGTCAATCTCTGACGATCAAGTCAGATATCTCATACCGGGCAAAATTCAGTATATTTACTTAAGTCGTATCTTGAAAGCCGAAAAAGAAAAGTCCATTTTCCTTACCTCGCCCTCTTTTTTAACCTTTTCTCAGGATAGGGATCCTAGAGAGATCTTCGAGATCTCCCCTCCGCTTTTCTCGAAATCTTCCTGATAAGGATTCCATAATAGCATCCGTCCCTAAAGGGTTCGGGATAGCTGTTGCCCCCATGACCTTCGGCGAAATGGTCTATCCCTACGAACTCGAAGATTTCCTTACTAAGTACCTATCCGATTGGTGTGGTGATGCTTATCCGCCACATGTCTTTTAGATCTAAGCGAGATAACCGTAGGCAAAACTCCCTATTAGGAAACATATGTCTTGGCCGCCATTGGATGCCTGTCCGGGGTATTGGCGTAATTATGGAACCGAGGGCCTTCTTCTCATCAAGTGGAATTAAAGGTTAGGGAGTTGGCCTAAGGTTGGGCTCAAGAGTTAGATCTACAAGAGCAACTTTGAGCCTTTAAACGACGACTAAAGGAAGATTATTCCTCCATCCAGGTTGAGGCAGTAAGGGAATATCATTTATCTTAGGACTATCACAACAGAAATGAGCGATGCGCTAGTTGTTTTGCCAAGTATGGTTTATGCTTAGCCTATTTCTTTATAGAGTCACGATGTTTAGGATAGACGTTCCCCAAGCTCGTCTTTACCCTAGATGCTGAGGACTTTATGGTCTTGAATTAGTGTTGCAATGGCTTTCCTCGCATCTAACCTTGAGCATGACTTGGAAAACTTTTCAGGCCTTTGGGAGTTGTAATGCCGAGACCCTGAGGGTGGTGAGATTATTATTGCCCTTAGGGATTTGAAAGTGACTACCCAGGACGGGGGCAAAGACTTGGCAGCTGGGGATGTTTCTTCTTTAGTTTTAAGGGTGACGAAGGTCTCAGACACTCTAGGGGGCAACTAGGGCGCATAGTTGCCTTTTGTCCTCTTGTCTCTCCTCTGGTGCCCCACATAGAGGTTCCATCTAGCCAGTAGTTAGGTTTTTTGATTTTTGCTTTCATTGTATTTTTTTTATTTCTCTATGTAATTTCGCTTTATCATTACTAATTTTTTTTTCCTATGACACTTTAATATTTGCTTTTTAATTTCACCTTCTTGCTCCCATTATACATTTTTATTGAATGTTAGTATTTCATAAAATATTCATAAATCTTTGCAAAGTATTTTATAAATAACCATAGTAAGATAACGACTTACTTGCCTTATTTTTAAGGACCAACTATCTTTAATGTGGTCTTTTAGTTGAACCTGGGATGACCTTTTTGTCAGTATGCCCATACTAAGTCTTATTTAGAGTTTAGGGTTTTTTCTCATTTAGGGGTTGGACTTTTACAATCTATATAATAAGGCAATAGGGTTTTTGAAAATGTCTCAAATGTATCAAAGACATATTTTATATCAATGACTGAGATTAATTTTGAACATTTATTAATGGCTGAGATATGTTTAAGTTTCTGTCCGACACTCACTGCTTCTCTTTCTCCCTCTCTCATTCTCTCTCTCACAGACCCACCCACTTTCTCTCTGTTCTCTTTTCGCCCAACACTCAGTGCCTTTCACTCTCTCTCTCTCTCTCACAGACCCACCCACTTTCTCTCTGTTCTCTTTTCGCCCAACACTCAGTGCCTTTCTCTCTCTCTCTCTCTCACAGACCCACCCACCTACGCCACCGCTGCCCCCCTGTCGCCCTACCGACCATCATCGCCCCTCCCTCTGCCATTCGTTGCACCCCATCTTGGCCCAGTTCCGTAGTCGTCGTCGCCCTTTTCTGTCATTTGCCGCAACCCTCTCTCAGCCTAACCCCAACGTCATCCCCCTTCCCTAATCACCCCCAAACACACATATACATATATACACACAGGCCGACCTATCGCCCTCATTCACTGCCTCTCTAATGGAAAAGTTTTTGTGATTTTGATACTTCTGATGCAGATAGCATTACAGATATGGGAAGGTCTAGAATGTATCAGAGACACATTTTATTTGTATGTATTTAACATTTTATTATAAAAAAATTATACTATTCAAATGTAATATATTTACTGTGTGATTCTAAAAAGAAATGGATTGTTTTAACATTTATGTGTAACATACCAACAGAGTTTATGTTTTTTTTTTTTTGGTACATTTTTAAGAGAGTATAATATTCTATGTCGTATTTCAAAAAATTTTGGTGAATGTATATGTGTGTGTATTACTTTAGTTGCCTTCATAAAATAATTGTTCATTATTGTTTATAAAATGACTTTGTTATCTGTTGATTTTTTTTTTTGTGCATAATTTTATGTTTGGACTTTTCAAGTGATAAATGGTGAACTTCAAAATTTTTATGATTATAACAGGTTTATATTTTAGTTTTAATTTCATTCCTATAAAATTAAAGTCAATTAGGAAAGATAAAAGTTCAAATTTGGACAATTGTTATGCTCCGATTTTAATTTTATCATTTTAATGTGATTGTTAAAATACATCTATTCTAAACATTGGGTTGGTCTTTTATCATTTTGATTTATATTTTTTTTCCTTCTCCTCTTGATTGTAACCCGTTAAATGTTTTCTATCAATGACAGTTATTTATTTAAATAAAATATTAAATTTTATTATTTGATTTGGTAGGAACTGAATTGGAAATAACACTTCATAGCAAATGAAATCCATGTATTGCTAATTTTTTGTTTCTTGAAATCTAAAATTATATAACCAAACATTTTTAAGTTAAAGTACAACAGTTATGGATAATATCACTAGTTTTTGTCAAGTAAGTTTTTTTTTTTTTTATATAAATTTAAGTACCTCTCTTATAATGTAAGGTTTATTTTTTTAAAAAAAAAAACTTATCATATCTAATTTTCTTCTAATAAAATATTTTTTTCTCATACTTTATAGGTGGATGGAGACTTACACCAAACTATAATATCAACTCTGTATACTAATCTTTTTATTTATGTGTATAAAATTTTATTTATCACTCTAAAGTGTCTTTATGTATATGTTCGATTTCTTCAAGAAAGAAATCTTAATATTATTATCCGCAATGAGCATGACCTTAATACTATTTGCATTCATGAGGTAAGCCTAAAAATCACTTAAACATTGGATATGCATTTTCTTATTATTTTAAAAATAATTTATAAATATATTCTACTTATTTTTTATAGGAAAAAGCAAAAGAAAAAGACAAAGCAATATCGAAGGAAACAAAAAACGTTATCCTTTCTGGGAAAGTTTCTTTTTCAAATATTTCTTCAAAATTATTTTTATTGAATGTGAAATGTTTTTCTGAAGTACGTTAAAGTAAGCATTAATTTGAATTTTTAATATGTATATCTATTTGTATGAACACATGTTGCATTTACAACATAGCATAATCTATATAACAAGGCAAGAGGGTTTTAAAAAATGTCTCAAATGTATCAGAGATACATTTGGTTTCAATGGCTGAGATGAATTTTCAGTGTATATGAATGTTTGAGATGAATTTCAGATTTTAAGTCTTCTCGCCCACTCTCACTACTTTCTATGTACCTTGTTTTCTCTTTCTTACAGACCCACCCACCCACAATGGTCGACACTATATTTCTCTCTCATATATAGAGAGCAAGCAGTGGGCAAAAAGAGAGAGAGAGATTGAGACCCAGAGAGAGGTGAAGGCCGAGCTATGGCTGGTGGGGCCGATTGTAACAGTGACTGACGATGGAGCTTGAAATAGTAAGTAGCCAGAGATAGCGGACGACAAGTTAGGCTCGCGATGGAGAGCCGATGCAGCGGCTAGGTGCGACGGCATATGGCAGTCAGATGCGACGACGCTTGGCGGCAAGAAGTAGTAGGGTTGAACGACGATGATGGTCGAAGGCGAGCGTCAACGAGAGATGGTAGATGGCTGTGTTGGCCACGATGGTGGCTAGGGGGCGACATCAATGGTAGGCGAGGGCCCAGGCCGACGGTCGAAGGCAGCTAGCGCGGGTGGTTAGACCGTGCGTGAAGGAGAAGCAAGAGGAAGGAGAAGATGGGAAGTGTAACGACTCGCTCCCACTATCAGGCGCCACCGTGAATAATCGCTCAGATTACTCACCGGACAAACCACAACTGAAGGGTTGGACTATGTTTCAAAATAAAATGCCCTAGGTGAGAACTAGGATTCGTCCTTCCCTTCGCTCAACTCGAGAAATTAGTCCCAATACAGACAAGAAAATACAGCGAACCGGGACTCAAAACTCGAGTGAGCTTCACCTTTCTTCAGCTCACCTCATCGCAAGCCAAAGGTGACCCAGACACAAAGCTAACACAACAAACATCCAATGAGAGCTGGAGATTTACGGGAACATACATTTTTGATCTTTATTCAATCCAAACTTTGCTCCATCAACTAAGACCACATACATCAAACCATCTCACAATCACCTATAACATTATGGTGATTTAAACAACTAGATCCAATTAGTGCTCAACAATGTTTACCCTCAATGATATATATACATACCACCACATGAATATATACAAGAGATAATACAATACACAAATTCGAGCAACACCGTTAATTGCCACAATAGCCTCCTGGCACCATCCCTACTTGCATTAGAACTTGCATATCTACAACATGAGGTAAAACCTCATGAGTCATTAAGACTCAGTAAGAGTGCAATGCATAAGTAAATGAAGTATGAGAGAGCATGAAATGCAAATGGGTAGTCTTCCATGCCCTCATAACCTCTATAGGTTAAGGCATCGACCAACCCTTTCCACCACTAGTCCTCCATATGGCCATAGGTTCACTAGTACACATATCATGCAAATGTTTACCACTACATGCAACTCATAAGCAGTACTTACAAATGCAAGCAAGACCCCCACCACTTGGGTTATCCCTTACCTGGCTAGAAGCCTCTTCTACCTCGGCACAAACTCTAAGCTCTTCAAGAATCACCGTCTCCCCGGTTGAATCTAGATGCAACCACACACAAAAACCCAACCATACATCAGACATTAAACCAGGGCCTATATTTTTTCCCTACACTACATAATACCCAACCACAATCTTCCAATCAACCTCAACCAATGGTATAAACCAACCATCTATTCACATTGCATCAACTCCACAACATCCCAACAATATGCAAATACTTGAAAAGAAATTATTAATTTACCTTTACTCATTTTGGAGGAGAAATTCCGAAAAATGCCCACACCGACGTTGCCTCCCGAGCTACCACTTGCACCCAAAAATCCCATTTTCGAGCTCCTGACACGCTCTTCAAGCCCCAATTTAATTTCCAGAATTATTTCAGAATTTTCTACCATTTTCCCCCAATTTTCCTCATTTTTTTTTTATTTTATTTTTCTTTTCTTTTCTTTCTTCCTTCTGTTCACCGTCTTTTTCCTGCCTCTCCCGCGCGCACGACCTCCTTTTTCTACCTCTGCGCGTTCGGCCAGCTTGCAATCGAGCATGGCTGCTGACGGTCATCACCATCTGGCCCTTCACCGGTCGTCGTGCCTATCTCCAGCCATCGCCGGTGGCACCGTGCTCACCACCGTAAGCCACCACCGTGACAGCCTCCCATGCGTGCTGCAGCTCTCGCGGTAGCCATGGTCGATCAGTCTTCTTCATCAGCCTCACGTGCCTCAGCCACAGCCATCTGCCTCCTCCAACTCTATTGCTACCGCCGCCTTTGGTTGCCTTGCTTCTCTAAGCCATTGCAACAGCAGCTCGAGGCTGCTACTTCCATGGCTGAGTTCGGCCATCTCACTCTCTTGGTCTCTCCATCACTCTCTCACGAGCTCTTTCTCCTGATCTCTCTCTCTCTCTATTGCGTGAGCTTTTTCTCTCGGCCATCTCCTCTCTCGCTTTGCTCTCTCGGCCATTTCAAAATGCAGAGACAACACTAGGAAGATTCCTTAAGCTTCCACACACGCGCAAATACATATACATATACATATATATATATGCAATTTTAAACATTTAACCCCTCAATTTCTCAATAATATCACTTGAGGGTTTTAATAATTTCACTTGGAGATCTTCTAATTACCTTTAAGCCCTCCAAGGCTTAAATTAATTATCATCAAGCCACTCCCAACTCGATTTATTCGAAATTTAATATCTGACTTTTACTCGGAATTATCGATTTCGTCCTTGCGCCTACACGAGACATTTGTTCCACCCAAAAACGCCTAAGGGTTGCTTTACTCGCAAAATCGGACCACCCCTAGGGTCCCCTCAGCTTCTCGGAGGTCCCCTACAACTATTCGGTACTAACACCCATTCGAGTTTATATAGAATTTATTTCGAAAAATATTCTCGGTCAGACTACTTCCAGCGTCATTAATCTCATCTCGAGATGCTCACCAATCTCATGCTCTCTTTGCTGGACATCCAAGTCCTGGAGCATTCCTTACCGTCAATTCGACAATTTTATTAATTAATTTCTCGAAATCGACTTTCGGGCTTTTTAGACCACTCGAGGTCCTGTCAAAATAATTAAAATTTATTTATTTTTCAATACCATGTAATACCGGGTAATATAGGAAGAAAAAAAGAAAATAAAGAAAGAAAGAGAAAAAAAAGGGAAAAAGAAAAGAAAATATAAAATATGAAAAAAAGGAGAAAATTAGGGGAAATGCCATTGTTGATGGGTGGGTTTTGGCGCAAGGAAGGCAGCCAAAGAGGCGACGTGGATGTGAGCATTTGCTGGGTTTCTCCTCCCGATTGGTTGATGTAAAAATAATTATTTTTTAATTATTTACATTATGTAGGATAATGTAGAATAAGTATTGATTTGATTGGATTAAATCCTTGGTTGGTGTTGTTTAGAAATTGTTGATGGGTGGGTTTTGTGGGTTGGGCCCTCTTCCTATTGTTTTTTATTTTTTATTTTTTGTGAAAATATTTTTAGATAAAATATTTAAAGTTAGAAACATTAATCGATATTTAAAGTTTAAAGTAAAATTAAAAACATTACACTTATAATATTTTTAGATAAAATATTTAAAGTTAGAAACATTAATAGAAAGTAAAAATATTTTTAGACAAAATTACCTTAATTGATATTTAAAATTAGAAACATTACAGTTATAATTTGTGTCTATTTACGTATATCTATTAATAAGATAAAATTACAATTATAATTTATGTCTACTCGACCACTGTAAAATAAAGAGTATTATAGACTATGATTTTTTTTTTAATTTTTATTAAAGAGTATCATTCTAAATATTTTAATTTTAAAAGCATTTAATACTTAATTTTTAAGTATTCTAAATATCAACAGTGTAAGTTTTGAAATATCATGTAAGTTTTAAATAAAAAAACACCAACAATGTAAGTTTTAATATATAAGAATTTGACATGGATGATTCAATTTCAAAAGAAATAAAAATCTATTTTTTAAATCATTGATGATCAAATACTGTTTTTAGTGTAAAACTTTATTCAAATAATGATATCAAAGTAGGAAGTTTAATTCAAAATTTAATATTTTTATCTTTAGGTGTTGAATCTTTGATATTTAAAGAAATGTGAAATTGGTTAATCTATCCTATTGAGTTACTTAAAGATATAAATATTCAAAAAGAATTTATTTATTTTTGTAATTCTGTTTTTTATTTTATTAATTATATTTTTTATTTAGACATAATAAAATCTTTTTTAAATTAAAATAATATAAAAATCAAGGTGTTCTTGACCAAGCATGGTCGGGAAACCCAAGGTTTAGGAACACAAGGGTTTTCGACTACTAACAATCGGGAACCCAAGGTTCTTTGATCCCGAACCGGGGTTCCCCTCCGATCGATGGCCGTGGCCATGGCAGCCGATAACGGCTAATATGTATTGTTTAATATTTAATTTTTAATTTAATTTGTTCAGATTATAGAGCACTTACTGATGTGTTTTATTATATAGATTTAGTAATTTTTTTTATTATAAAACGTTAACAAGTATATAATGACTTTAATTTTTGTTTTTTTGTTTAGTGTTTATAATTTTTTTTACCTGCTCTTATATTTTGATTTGCAATATATTGATGAACATTATAAATTTTATATGTTTGTTTATTATTTAATTTTTATAGAGCGTTTAATATAAGCAAAATTGTTACAAATTTTTCACAAATTTCAACATAATATGGATAAATTATAATTATATTTTAATCTTAATATTATTTACACCGTACCTTTAGGCACGGGTATACGCTAGTTATATTATATGACATACCATGGTTTGTTATTGCCTCTCAATAGTTTGGACTACATGTAGGATAACAAGTTTTAATTCCATAGAGGGTTTTTGACAATTTTTAACTTTATGTAGTATGGCTTAAATAAAATTTTCATTATTGGGCTTCGTAAGAAATAATATACACCCAAAAAGGGAGTGATTTGGTGTTTCAAAAACTTTTATGCAAAGAAAATTGTTTGATCTTTAAAAGCTTTTGAAAGATAGTTATAAAAGAGTTTATTAAAAGTTTTAACTCTTATAGTTTAATGAAATAATGATGCAAATATGACTTAAATGAGATATTCTACTATTCATGGCTTTGATTGATTGCAAATGATAATAAGTTGAGTACAGTGCTTGTTACTCAATTAAAGACTTTCTTTTGTAGATTAAAGGAAGATCATTCCATTTAACTCATACATCAAACCAGAGCAACTATGTAGCTATACAAATAAAAAGATTTTACATTCATATTTACCCAAACAAGATCACACATAAGTCAAATAACTTACTTGTTACTTGACTGAGACAAGATATTTTCTCGGTTACAAAAATTGAATACTTGAGTAGTTTTTAAAAGATACATAGATATAACTATCATTTCTAACATTACTACTCAATTTTATTTTAGCTCTACTCGAGTGATTGATTAAAGATCGCCATCACTTGATTGCAAACCTGAAGAATTGAACTCTTAGCAGCCTAATCAAATTCTGTTTGATTCAACAAACTTTAAATCCTTTAAATACTTGAATGATTTGCTTACTAATCAACAAACATCCAATTTCTAAGTTCTTCAAGTATTCTTTTATAAGCTTTTAGAACATTGAGAACCTTAAGAACTTGATCCCTAATATCAAATGGATAATTCTAAATTTTGTGGATCAAAACTCAAGAACCAAAATTTGAGTATATGATTATTTACTTTAAATATCAATAATGTATATGAAATATATCATATTGACCTTGAGAAATGCTATCTTCTAGACTTGATGTGTTACTTGTGCAATACATGTTTTTGAGCACTTAGGTTATTATCTTAATCCTAATGCTTATTCTGAGTATCATGAGCTCCACATGACACTCATGCATTATGGATACTTAGGATATCCCTTCAAATTGTAAAAAGAAACATATTAATAGATAAAACAATCTCATCATGTATGAGAACTTTAATAGATATAACAAATTAATAGATAACCTATTAAGGTTCCTTGATCTTATCATCATCAAAGCAACCTTAACACAACCTTAAAAGATATGAGAATATTTTGAGAACATTAAAGTTTTGGCATAAAATAGTCATCATCAAAACATTCATAACAGAAAACTGAACAGGCTTGATAGTTCATGTTAGTTTTGGCATAAAATAGTCATCATCAAAACATTCATAACAGAAAACTCAACAGGCTTGATAGTTCATGTTGTATGTGGGACAATGAATTACATTGATTTCTTGAGAGATGACGGCTCTTGATCATTTGATTATTAGGTTTCATGTCCATCTCTCTTAGGATCTTTTTGTGTGTGTGTGTGTGTAATTAATGTCCTAGAAAACAAAGCATACAAAAAGAAGATTCTATGATATGTTTAAAATAACATCATACACATAAGGGACAAAGTTTTGTGTAATCAGTTTGGATAACGTTGTTCAACCAATTATGCTTGCATCTACAATCCTACTAAAGGGCTCTTTTTATTACTTATAGGGGTTACAACTGCAATTGGAGGCATTCTTATATGTGTGGGGAAAGATATAATTTCAAATGATTTGTGTTCCAAGTTTTGCCAATATCATTGCCTTGAAGCATTTGTAAGATATATGTGTTTGGCCCAATCATTTTTGTTAGATTTGTGTAATAGAATAACACCATACCCAAAAGTAGGGATGAATTGGGTGTTTAACAACTTTCAAATTTTGTAAAGTTCTCAAGAGAAATATGAAAACAGTGAGTTGTAAATAAGAAGATAGAAATCAAAGAATGCAAACGACATAAGAATATATAGTGGTTCCACTACTCTAGCCTCCCAACTAGAGATTTTGAACTTCACTATATTAACCAATCAACAAGCCTTGCTAGTTCTTCTAGCATACTGTAACACCCCAAATTTTTCGGGCATGTTATAACTTAAGATTTCGGGATTATAAAAATTTTTCATATTACAATAACTGTCATACACCACACAATATCCCAAAAACCCTAATTTTTACCTTCTCAGCTTAACAAACCCAATAATCAAATAGCTAAGACAGGTATTAAAATCTCAAATGCGGAAGCTAGATCGAACCTGATATGGTTCAAAACCATAACATTTTATTTATCATAAAATTCTTCAAGACGTCTACAAAATGCATTAATATACATCGTCTCTGGCAAATGATAACTAAACATCTTAAACATATCCAAAATTACATAAGTTCGCACATAAACAAAAGTATGCTAAACATGTTACAGGTAGTAAATTAAACTTATTCTTCAGCTACCTCCTTTTCCTTAGAGCTGCTCGTCGAACCTGAAACGTTTGAATATTCCAGGGACATAGTCCAATTAGAAGATGAATCTTCTAGTGAGAAACTCCAAAAACAGTTTATATCGATGCATGATCAGGTATAAAATGTATGAGAATACAAGGAGAACTACTCCGAAGTGCCTCGTGAACATGTCAGCCTCTTCCAACGAGAGCTTTCTCAATAACGCACGCATAGCACCTCTCGGGAGGTCCCTAACCATGTCACTTTGGCCCGACCTCATAGAACTCATGCAAGCACCACATCCGTTGTTCCTTAGACTCACGGTCTTCCCCATGAGAGCTTTCTCGATGGCGCATGCATAGCGCCTCTCGGGGGATCTCCGACTTTTACCCTCGGCCAACAACAAATAGGTACAACAGTATGGCCACACAGAATTTATAAATGCAACATTTAAAAAGCCAATAACATATATTTTCAGGAAAATTCAATTTATAAATGCAACATGATTTCACGTAAGCGAATAATAAGAGTTTACGTATAAGAACTTCACGAAATACGAGTCATGCAATAGAAGTCTCTCATAAGATAATAAAAAATAGGATTTAGAGTATAGGAGTCTCACGGAGTCTCACCTTGTTGGGTTATCTCTTCGACGGTATAATTTTACAGCAAACGACCTAGGTTTATGCAGAAAACATACGTTTTGGTAAATCTAACCTCAAATATTTTTACATAGGGTTGAAGGGTATTAAAGTAGGGGCATAACTGAAAAATTTCATGTAAAAAGGACCCTTCACGCCCCATCACGAGCCCCAAGAAGTATGGCCACGCGCCCCCACGCGCAGCCATTATCCGGCGCATGTAACTCACGCGTAGGCACCAGATTCCGAACAACAACGTGTTGTTTTCGTATTTCGGCCATATCTCCCTCGTTTTAACTCCGATTCGACCCCCGTTTGAACCTACGCGACCCTCTCTTCCCCCTCTACAGGATTATCAAAAAAAAATCAGACTTGCCTCACTTTTTTGATGACTGATTTTGGCAAACTCCGGCGAAGACTCGCAACTCCGATGAGGCTCGTTCTCCCCGGCTTCTCCTTCGATTCCTTCCCACCTTCTTCCCGAACTTCCTACTCTCTCTCTAGAACAAGCTCCTCCTCTTAGAGTGCTTCAACTCTCAAGCTTGCTTGGAATGGTTTGAGAACAATCCATGGTGCCTTTTTATAGATTTCTCCAACCACTCATATCATGCCACTTGTCACAATTTTTTCCATGGACTCCAAAGATTCAAAGACATATTTGAATGGCTTTTGAAATCCAAAAGTAGAATTAATCCAACTTTTGAAATCCAAGCTAAAACCCTAAACTTCTTTCAAATAACACTTTGGCCCTTATTTCAAGTCTACAACTTCAATATTTTACCACATAAGCTCTTAATTTTATCCTTATTTCGTTTGGATAATTTTCTAATTACAATTACACCCTCAAACATCAAATTTATCGAGATACTTAAAATCTCGAATTTTAATAACTCAAAATTACTTGATATATACGATTTTCGAGAAGCCCTTACCATCATTCGGTCTTTTCAGGCTACAACTTAGCTTAACTGAAAACCATTTCTGATTTGATTTCTTTCAGCGTCATAAATCTCACCTCGAGACGCTCATAAAAAATATACATTTGTCCTTAGGTATCTAAGCTCCAGGGCACTCCCTACGATCAATTCGGTCACTTGTTACCATCTTAAGCATATTTTTCGGTATTTTAAACTCATTTAAAATATGTGGCAACCTTACGAAAATATGGGATATTATACATACCTGTTAGGCTTTATAAGTTACAAAGAATGAAAGTGATAAGAAATTCATCACGACCTTAGCTTGTAATGCCCCAAGGAATAAGGACTTGACATACTTGTTGAGCATTCACTAATGAGACATTGAAGTAATACCTCTACTGCTTTTGAAATGCCATTCTGGAAGTTCATGAGCTACAAGCCAACATGGTGGTTGCGACACTTCTACATTACAACTTTCATCCCGTTAAGGGAATCTTTGGCATTCGATCAACTTGTGTCACTGGTTGATCTACTCATTCATGCCAATAAGTTTATTATAGAAACAAAAATACTTGATAGTTTTAGCACTTCGAGCGAGAAAGAAAGAAATAAAAGAGAAAGATTTATCGATGAGAATTCTGATTAGCTAGAACCAAAGGCTCAAAAAGTCAATGACTTCACCGAACTAGGGTTTCAAACCTTTACACCTCTCTTAGACTCCCTCACCATAGTACTCTCTGTTGTGGGACCTGTGGGGATAATTTGCTTCCGTTTTCATTTTGAAAAATTCAAAGAAGAAACCTGCAAGTTTTTTGCGAATTCCATAGATTCCCGGGACACTTAATCGAGGAATGCTACGACCTAAAGAGCCAATTGGAATATTTGATTCGTGAAGCTAAGCTTGATCAATTCGTCCATGATTGTCCAAGATAATCTTGAGCAAGAAGGTTGGGGATGGGTCATCAAAGATAAACTTCCTCACTCAATTGCACCATCTAAGGGAAGTGAAGTGAAAACAATGGTCGCCAAAGGAAAGTGGCATTTGGTAAGCCCTAGGTATTTTCTAAAATGTAATAACTCGCATGTACTTGTGTAAATCTTGGATGTAAGTGAAATGCGTCAAATTACGTAAACAAAAACACTCATGGAAAAACCAAAAATGATGGAATAAAGGTGTGTGTGTGCCCACATATTATTGCAGATGTAGGCTAGTTGTGCTAAATCGCATGAACAAAATACCCATGTAAAAACTATGTCATGGATGCAAACAAGTTGTGTTGAATTGCACAAACAAAATACCATACTAAAAATTGCGGACATAGGCTAGTTTTGCTAAATTTTGGTATTTTTATTGTGAAAGTATGCATAATAATACGTCGAACTGCACCAACAAAATTCTAGCATTTTTATTGTGGAAGTAGACATGATATGCCAAACTACGTGAACAAAATTTTAGCCTTACTTATTCTTATTGCAAATGTAGGGATGATTGAATCGTGTGAACAAAATGATTTCTGAATTATCCTATTGCAGACATAGGGGTAAAACCATTTGGGTTCCTAACTGCGTCATAAAAAATTGAGAACGTAGGGATAAAACCATCGAGATTTTGAATTGTGTAAACAAAATCACCCCTATTATACTTTCGTGGACGTAGGCTTGGGGGGTCGAACCACGTCATAAGTACATCTATCTTTATTAACCTAGGGAGCCAAGTCGCGCTTTAACCTTGTGTCAAGCTTAGTATAACCTATGATTCCACCCTGAGTTACCTGGTGCGAGCAACTTCGCCTTGGACCTACTCTATGGTTAAAACCAAAGTGAACCTGGCCTAAGCACCAGTTCATTGCAATAGTTTGGCTCTAAGGGTCCATTATACTCAAAATCTACGAAGATGGTTAGGCTAGAGATAGCCACACCTGGATCCTCTGCGGCGATTTGGTCAATGACTAAGGGACATTGTAGGTGGCCTTGGCAAAGTCCTCAACTTTGGAAAGAGACGATGTTTGGTGTTTCTCTAAAAACTCCACGCCTAAGGCTCTAAGTAAGCGAAAATTATCTACCTAACTTTGGCGAGCCAAGTCATACTTTAACCTTATGCCAAACTTAACCTAGCCTATCACTCCATCCCTATGTGACCTAGTGTGAACTGGAACACCCCGCTTTCTCAGGCGTGTTGATTCCTTGGGACAATTCCGGGGCGATAATTTTTTTCTTTCGAACTCACACTAAATCGCGTCATTTATCCATCATCCCAGAATTTCCCTGCATTAATTTTACCTCTAAGGAGAGACATCATCATATACATACCTCAAACGCGGAAGCTAGAATCGAACCTGACATCTTACCTTAACATTAAATCATAAATCAATTCTTTACATCACCGTTTCTCAAACTTAATCCTCAATATAAGACTATTCATCAATGACTTAAGACATAACATAAGTTCTCAACATAACTTTAATACATAACACACGTCCTCAACTAGCATTAACACGTAACATGCATCCTCAACTGACATTATCCTTAAATGAGGTTATACGTCATCATTCATCAAACATCAATCATAACTCATGTCTTACACCATGGACTTTCAAAACGTTCAGATTTCAAAGTAGCAGAACTTAAACACATGGGCTACATTACATACATTCATCTCATCATTCATTTCATCATGCACTTGGAAAGTGCCATTTCATGTCTCGTTCCTCCTCGTTCATGCTACAATCTCCATCTGCACGAATGCAAGTAGATGATGAACCATCTAAGTAAGAGTACAAAAATTATTTTCGTGCATGAATGCAAAATGTCTTTTCTTTTCATTTCGGTTTGAGCCGACCGTTCCTTATGCTACTCTCAATTTTTACAGCCTCCTTCCCAGGCCGAGGTGAATGGGTGCACCCTTGGAAAAGCAGCGGCCCCATCCTGTACTCTCAAACCCTTGTGCAGATGCATGATCAATAATTTCATCGTGAACACATGCATATTTCATCATCAATACATGTAAATGCAATCTACATGACATATTCATATCAATACATGACAACATGATAAAACTGTTTACATAGAATTGGGTTTTGGAAAAACAACTTACAAATCAAGCTTCTTTTCGTAAGGCTAAATCCATTTCGGGGAGTACTACTTACCTCGTACGCATCTCATAACATCTCGATCCTCGTGTCAGGCGACTAACGTGGTCAATTCAAATCCTCAACATACCCTGACCATCATATTCATTCAATAAATCAATATTCTATTTTTCTTAATTTGCTCATATTTTTCCTTTATTTCCTCCTATTTTCTTCAAAATTCCTTAAATATTTCCCTCAATAAATAATAATTTCTAAATAAATAATCCTAAGTAGAAAATTTCTAAATAATCTAAACTAAGGATTACTCAATTATTTTCTCAAATATTTATCTTTAACCATTCATAAAATAATATTCCTAATTTACTAGAATTTTCTAGGATATTTTTACTTACCTTAACTCAACTTTCCGGGCTGCCTCGGTATGCGTGTCATGACCTCAAAAGGCGTGTTTGACCTCGATTACCACGCAAATCCTTAATTCTCGCTTACTACCTTGATTCTTGCACATTACCTCACTTCTCGTGCATTTACCTCGATTTTTGTGCGACATCTTAATTTTCACGCGTTGCCTCAATTTTCGTGCGCTACCTTGAAATACGTGCCTGAACTATTTTTCTAGCCAAAATCTCCAGAATGCTAATACACATCATTCCCCATTTTTTCGATATTTTTCGAGAACTTTCTCATATTTTTTTCTTATTTTCTTTCTTTTCTTTTTCTTTCTCTTCTTCTTCTTTTTCTTTTCTTTTCTATTTTTCTTTTCTTCTCTCTATTCACCTTCTTCTCTCCCCTGCTACTGCAAGTCACGAACAGCCATGCCCATTTCCTTTTTTTCTTTTCTTTTATTTTCTTCTTTCTTCTTCTTCTTCTTCCTCACCTCGACCCAGGCTCTTGCAACTCTCCCGCGTGTGGCCATTGCTGCCACAGCCTCGCGGCCACCTCCCTTGGCCATGTTCGATTGTCCAGCTGCTCGGCCACCATCGCACGCCCCAACGGCTTCCTCGCGCGTTGCCTGCCCCGCTCTTAAACGCGAACCAGCCCGCTGCCATGGTTGCTGCCTCGGCTGCTTGCTTCGAGTGGCTGCCATGGCCGCACGAACGACCATTCTCTCTCCCTCTATCTCTTTCTCCCACTCGATCTCTCCCTCTAGCTCGCCCTCTACTTCACAAGCTCTCGGCTTCTCTCTTTCTCCCTTCTCTACTCTCTCGACCACTCTCTCTCTCTCTCGCATAAGCTCTCTCTCCAACTCTCGGCTATGGGTCTCTGCTTCACCCCACTCTCTGTAACTCCCTCATTTACATATACATAACCACCATCCTCAATAGCCTTAGCCAATACTCCTCTCTCGACAAACTCTCTGCCCAAAGCCTCACAATTGAAGAACCCAACATTTCAATTCCAAATGTTGCCTCCCACGCCTGCTTACTGCCTCCATGCGCATGCGCATATATATATATTATAATATATATTATACTAATATAATTATAAAAATATATATTTAATCTCTCTATTTAATCTTAATTACACTTGAAAATATCTCAAATTGCAATTAAACCCTCTAACAATCCATTAATTTGCATTACGATGCTTTAAATTCAAAATTAATAATTTCAGAATTACTCGACAAGACCGATTTTGCCCTCAGGTCCTCACCGAGCCATTGATTCATCCTGAAATCGCCTATTTTTCGGTATTTTATTCTCACTTAGATGACGTGGCAAGCTTACACCGAAATGAGGTATTACATGAACAACTTTGCTTTAGACCTATCTTGTGGTTAAAGTCAAGGCGTTCTCGACCTAAGCACTAGTTTATCCCAATAGTTTGACTGCAAAGGTATCTCGTACTCAAAATCCACTAAGTTGGGTAGGCTAGAGATGGCCACACTAGGATCACCTGTGGTGGCATGGCTAAAAGACTAAGGGATGGAATAGATAACATCAACGATAATCCCTAGTTAGTTATCGTTATCTTGGCATCCCGACTAACAATCTCTAATTCGAGGCTCTTTTTACTTGCACCCTTGTTTATTATTACTATCTTATACACCTTGAACCATATTAATTCGTTTGTGTTAAGAATTTTAGTACTCTCTCACCCTATGACCAGGGAAGCTAGGTACTTATTAAAAAGACAAGGGCACATCCTAGTTAGATGAAAAAAAATGCATGTGCATGAGGTAAGGTACGTCAGTATTGAATCCAATCTTCCATACTTTTCTCTAACTAGTGGAATTTAGTAGATTTAAGGAAAGGGTAAAGGCAACACAAGGTGCCATTACATTACTTTCTTACTTTCTAGCATGTGCATCCTCACTCATCTACAAACACATTATATAACACAAAGCCACGTTCTCAAAAAATTGTTTTGTCTTGCAAAACTAGGTGAACACATAAAAACCGCACTTTTCCCTCTGACTTAAAAGTTAAAAAAAATAGTAAGGGCTATTGTTATGCCATGAATTTGTCAAGCATCCACTTGGGTTTGCTTTTCAAAAGTTTTCCATAAGGTAATAAGTCCTAAAAATTGTTCCAGGATTACCCTAAGACTTGAATTGTGATAATGGTACGAGGCTTATCAAGCACAATTGCAAGTTACTAGGCATGCTCATGCGCCAGCATGCAACTAAGAAAGGCGAGGCAAGATGCCTTGCGCACTAATAGGTCGTGCGCCTTCTTGGGGCAAGTCCCCATTAGGAGAGGGGGGACTGCACTCTAACAAGACACAAGGTTTCTGACACTAGGCAAGTCCCTTAAATGATCACATCCTTGCAAGATGTGCTAGCTCCCAAGCAAGGCAAGCCCCTAAGGGGCCTACACACCAGGTTGCCCCCAGGCACTAGTTTACCCCACATGAGTTCCCCGGAATGCAGAAGTTATCCCAAAACATGGGATTTTCCCCTGGACAAATCGAAGTAGAAATTAATGACTTATTTTAGCTACTTACCACAAAGTCCACCTTTTCTTAGAAGACTTCTTACATCACTTAGTTATTTGAGAGGGATTCCTCTTGAGCTCATTCGAACCTAAACCAGGATAGCTGTCCTCGCACCCGAGTAACACGTGTCCATCTTCCACATTCTCGGTAAAAACACTTATAAATACCCTATCTCTCATTGGGAAAAATGGGCTTTTTTTTTTTGGGAAATGGAGGGAGGGGGATGAGGGTAGAAGGGTAAGCTAACATCAACTATTCTGACTGCATGTTACATTTACTGTGCATTTAGCAAAACGATCACAATTCACAATTCCCTTGGGCAACTATTTAATTCTAATACTGACATAAAAATTGGAGGACATGCCTAGAAAAGGAATCCCCCGCATGTTTTTTAACTTGGTTTCGCGCGTGCAATTCACCAATGGAGGGTTCACTCGTAAAGAGTTTACCCGTGGAGGTTTTACTTGAAGAAGTTCACCTGTGGGGGGTTCACCTAGAAAAGTTCACCCGGGGCAGGGGTTCACCTGAAAAGGTTCGCCCATGGAAGTCGGCCCGGATAACAAAACATATCCTTTCCAGGACAACAAAACCATCTGCAACCTGTTCCCATGAGTACATATGTGACAGTTGTTTGCCGATTACCCATGCATTGCTAATGGGCCATCGTTGTACCTTAGAGAGAGAGAGGGAATGAGACAATTAACACCTATCTTGACAATTGACTATGTTGGTGAGTGATACCTAGATTAGGGAGATGATTGAGGAGGAGAGGAGAATGAAAGAGAGATATTTGGGCATGTATAAAATATTAACTTTAGTTTTCAAATGATAGAGAGAAATTGACGCGTGGTAATGAAAGTCAATGGAGATCAACGTCGTTTTTGAAAAATACAAGAATAATTAATATAATTTAAACAAATTTTAGACATAAAATTTATCTTTTTATTTTACATAGTGTGTTTGGCAATCATACTGATAATGATAGCAAACACCAAACTCCACTTAATTTCAAAACAATAAAACCTTAAATTGATATCATTAAAATCAACTAAAAATCATAAAGTCGGGCTAACAGCTTACGTTATTTTCTAATCATTCATTACTATGCATACTTTTTTTTAATAAAAAAGCAAACCCTAATTGCAATAAAAAAATATCAAAATATCAACCAAATACCCATTTTGCTCTCAGTTTCCTATTTTCATTTCCATTATTTTAAAAGAAAAAAATGAAAACCTCAATTGAACTCTTATACGTACTGAGTCAACTTGTTTTATTTAATTTTTAATTAAGTTTTAATAATTAATAAAAATAATATTTTATATCTAATTATTTTTAATTAATATATAAAATATTTTAGCACAACATATGTATTATCAAAATTAGTATTTTCTATTAAAATTATTTTTTAAATAAATAAAAATTCATACAAATATATATTTTTTAAATTTGGACCAAAAATCAAATTTTCACTATTGCTACATTACTCTATAGTGCTTTACAGTATGCTATAGTGTTCTACAGTGTGCTACAGTGATCTGACTGTTGTGAACAGTAATCAGACCGTTGTAAATAGTGATTTTTTTAAAATACCTATAAATACCCCAAATTCATTTTGAAGATTATCTATTGCACATATTGTATATCCAAAGTATCCAAAAGATCTCAAATGCTCTCAAACTAACATCCAAGCAATTCGAGATTCTCGAAACGTTATTGCACCTCAATTGAAGAACCACAAAGTAAAAGGAGAAAAAGATTTTCGAGTCTACTCTGAATTTCTCCATCAAATTTGAGGTTACTAATTTATTTATTTATTTAAATATTATTACATTATATATTTTGTGCTTAATTTTTTATTTATTTGTGTCTAAGTATGAACAATTATTTGTAAACATTTAAAGTATCATTGTGAATTATATAGGTTTTCTACAACCGTTAAAATTTAAAGTGAATCTAGTTTTCAAGATAAGTTAGAGTAAAAACTTAGGTGTAGTGGTTGTCTAGAACCCATTGTAATATAGGTGTATATCTAGTTTCTAAGGTGAGATAGTGTGAAAACCTGGTATGTTTGATAGCATTTAGGTGGAAAGGAAAGTATTTTTTCAACTTGCATGAAAAACAAAAACCATCTCCCCCCTAGATGGAATTTTTCATGGAAAAGAGTCAAAAACATACTTTAATGGTTGTACCATGAAATTGAATTCCATGAAAAATATAGTGTGTCAAACACCAAAGATGGAATTCAATTCCTTGGATGTGACATTTTCTATGTATTTTTCATGCTATCAAACACACCCAGTGAAATTGGTTTAATGGAACTCCAAGGATGGGTTAAATCTTAGGAAAGTGGATTAGGTGTATGTGGAGACACTAAACCACTTAAAATTACATACTGTCTCATTTAATTTATTTTTGATATATCTTGTGACTTGAATTCATTATTAATCTCAAACATCATTTATTATATTTATCAAACATATATTCTTAGATAAAATTATTAATCAAGAATATTTATTAAAATTGTGAAAAATTTTAATCACTCAATTCACCCCACTCTTAAATGGCCATATCCTAATGAACCAACAATAAGGATGTCTGAGATGCATGCTCAAACGTCAAAATCTTGTTCAAAATGCATATGATGTGATATTATCTAAATTACTAAAATATTCTCTACGCGTTAGCCGTCTTGCTCGCCACGTGGATCGCTCAAGAGACTGGCACGTGGCAAGTTCACAATGCAGAGTGGGGAACAGTCTTCTATGACCAGTTAAAGAACACGTGGCAACATTTGCAGAGTAATCCGGAGCGGAGTCCAAAAAATCTGAACATGACCATGCGACTCGTTCTAACTTGACCGAGGTTCCTGGGAGTCGTGCTCGACCACCTCAAACTTTATCTGGAATACCCTATAATGCTCTCACTTATAAAAAGTAGGGGCGCTCACCAGATATAACAAGTCTCTAACTTTTACATTTTCTACTACCCGCATTTACTCAACTGATTTGAGCGTTGGAGTTTACCTCAAGGGATCCCAGTCCCGTCATTCCGTTGTCTTGTAGGCTACATTCTCGAGGTCAGACATAGTTAAGTCTGAAGTTTCCACTCTTGAGATTCATCCACCGAGACGGCACATGGTGGTTGATTTCAAAGATCATAATTGTCATATAAACTCAAGGTCATTATTCAAACGCGTGAGGATGTAATTACAAAAGTTTGAAAATCCTCTAGAATGTCAAGACTTCGCACATGTTTGAAGTTCAAGGTACAATGTTTGAAGAGTGTTTAGATTGTATTTTGATCTCCAAGGGTTCATACCAATGTCTTTAACCAAAGGGTACATGCGTTCAAATGAGGTCTAGTAAGTGCCCTTGTGCCTTAAAACTTATTTAGACGTGGGCACTAAATGTGTTCAATCCTTCGGATCAGAATACAAATGTCTAAGTGGATGCGTTCAAATTTGTTATGTTTTGATTATTTTAATTTTTGTATCATTTGTAATGATACATAAAATATCATATTTGAATATTATGTGTTGACCGAGAGTTTATGTTTTTTTTACAGATAAACATCATATTTGAATATTAATTTAAAAAGATTTATCTTCGCTTTAAACATTGCATCTAATGACATTTGGTTAAAAGAGAGACTATTTGTTGAAGATTTCCAACCATTGCCTTCTTTTGTCTCTACTGACTAGCTGAAGAAATTATCTATACAAAGTCTTCTCATTTTTCAAATCGGAGATATAAAAAGTTTAAGAATACAAGTGATCTATCTTATTGAAACAAAAAGGTAAATTGAACCTTAAAGAATAGTGAGTGAATTCATTCACTTTCTTTGTGGTTGAATGTCGTGTAAGTCCTGTAATAAAAATTTAAGTGAAATTTATATTACTTGTATAAAGAAGTTATCTTACTTACGAAGGATCATAAGCAAGATTTTCTAATCACGTATAAAGGTAAGGAAGATTTATTGCAATATTTCCTAACTTTTGTCGAAAGCTACGAAAATTTGTAATGGATGTTATTAGCTTCTGAACAAAAGTTAGAGATCATTTGTTAGTGCAAATCTTTAAAGAATGTCTTGAAGAGAGGGGACTAAGTTCTTATAAGTAACCTTTTATAGAAACTTATGTTGCGTTCTCTTTACTGTTTTCAAGTCATTTTTAGTTTTCAATTTTCTAAAATAATGAAAACGTGTTCTCTTTACTGTTTTTGAAAATGTATTTTTGAAAACAAAAAAAAAATTACAAAGAAAACTCAAAACAATAAAAAGTTGTTTTGAGTGTTTTCATCCAAAACAAACTCAAAACTCAAAACATATTTATTTATTTATTTATTCATATTTTATTATTGTAATTGAAAAAAATATTATAAAATTCATTAACTTTAAAATATATATATATTTTTTAATAATATATTAACATTAGATATTTATAATTTACTTAACAATCAAATTTATTAAATAAAATATTATTAAAAAAATATTTTCAAAATTTCAAAAAGAACGCGTTTTCTAATTTTCTGTTTTGAAAAATAGTTTTTTAAAATGACAAAAAGAACACGTTTTCAATTTTCTAAAAACAAACTACCAAAATAGAAAACTGAAAATGAATTCAAAACTCAAAACTGAAAATTAAAAAGCAAAGAGAACGCACCCTTAGGCTTTGTTATTTTTATTGTTTTTAGTCTGTTTTCAGTTTTTTAAAATAGTGAAATCATGTTTACTTTTACATTTTTTAAAAATAAAATTTTTTTTTTGTAAAGAAACTCAAAGTAACAAAAGTTATTTTAACTATTTTTATTATAAACACGTTCAAAATTTTTAAAATGTGAAAAATATTATAAATAAAAAAATATATTTTCAACAATTTTAAAATAAATACTAAAAATATAAAATTAAAAATAAATTCAAAACTTAAAAATAAAAACTAAAACACAGAAGAGTATAAGTCTTTATATTCTCATTGAATAGTTTTTTATTGTTTGTCTGACATTATTTATATATCTCAAAACATTTGTTGACAATAATTTTTTATTAAAAAAATTAAAAATTTCAAAAATTCCATCTCACCCCTAGGACTTTTTTTTGGACAACATGATAGATCTTTTTTAATGATGTCCAATAATAATATTTTAATATAATTAAATCCCAATTAAAATAATTTAAAATAATAAAATAAAAATTGTGGCAATGATCCCCAGATCTTTTTTACGAACAGTACGCCTAATCCGGAAACTCGATCCACAAAATCCACCACGCGCCCAGATCACGCGCGTATATCACCTCCCATCCACAAGTGTTCAAACGGGCCACGCGCGTGCCGCCTCTCCGAGTTGCGCCAGCTGGCACTCAACTAAAGTCGGCTGGCAAATACCTTATCCTTTCTTTTTTCCAAGGCCGCGCTATTCTCACCCTGCCTCTTCATCCTCCCTCGCCGCCACTGCCGTCTCTGGCATTATTGTGATTTTTAAGGAAATATTAATTTTTACCTTATATAAAGAGTTTAAACGTGTTTTTTTAATATTAATTTCACATTTAGTTTTTTAATATTATTTTCATAACACAACAGAATAAGATATAAACATAAGTAGCATGATAATAATAGGGAATAGAGAGTTCATTTTGTATGGGACGTTGAGGCGGGGACGTGACTGACGGGTGAGGTAATTAGAAATAAATTTGTATTCTGCGGATATTCATTTCCACGACTTTAATTTCTTGTTCCGCATTAAGAATGAGTGTTCGTTACGGAGATCGATATATTTCGTGTAGTATAAATAAGACACAAGCCCTAGATTTTTGGTTTCTATATCGATCTTCATTACAAGCCCTAGAAATCTTTGGCAATTCGACTCCGAAGGTCGAGGGTTGGGAAGAGGGGGAGGCCGATTTTGAGCTGATCCAAGTACGGAGGTCAGTTCTCGCTGATTTTGAAGTGTGTTTTGTCGCCGATTATTCTGTCCTCTTGAATTAGGGTTTAACAGTTGTTGTCATTTATTGTTTATGTTTTTTTTGTGATTCGGGTGTGGTTCGTTCTGTGATCTTTTCAGTTGGGTTTGTATCTTGAGTTGCTTAATTTTCACTGCATTGTGTGATATTCGACCTTGTTCGGGTTCTTGATCTGACTATGATGTTTAGGTTTTGATTTCGCGTTGTTTCGTTCTTTATGTGAAAAGGGTGGTTTGGTTTGTGTGCAGATAGTTGGAAATTACTACCTATTTTAAAGAGGAAGGAGAATCTTGGGTATCTGGGTTTGGTGTTGAGATCTTGAAGGGCTTTTGGAGGGCGATAAGAACGTAGTGTGGTGAAAGATGATGTCGAGATCATATACTAATCTATTGGAATTAGCATCAGGGAATTTCCCAGTAATGGGTAGGGACCGGGACCGGGACCGGGACCGGAGGCGGCTTCCCAGGGTAATGACTGTTCCAGGAAGTATTGCTGAACTCGATGACGATCAGGCTCAAAGCGTGTCATCTGACAATCCTTCTTCGATTGCTTCAGATAGGATGATTATTGTGGCAAATCAGTTACCTTTGAAAGCCAAGCAAAGACAAGATGGTAAAGGATGGAATTTTAGTTGGGACGAAAACTCTGTGCTTTTTCTCCTCAAGAATGGCTTTCCTGAAGATATGGAAGTTTTTTATGTTGGTTCATTGATGGTTGATGTTGGTCCAATTGAGCAGGATGATGTTGCCCAACTTCTGTTGGACAGATTTAAATGTGTCCCTACTTTTCTTCCTCCCAATATTCAAGAAAAATTTTATGACGGTTTCTGCAAGAAGCAACTATGGCCTCTTTTTCACTACATGCTGCCGTTTTCGGCTGACTATGGACGCCGGTATGACAGGTCCATGTGGGAAGCCTATGTAACAGCAAATAAGCTTTTCTCACAAAAGATCATTGAGGTGATAAACCCAGAGGATGATTTTGTCTGGATTCATGATTATCATTTGATGGTGTTGCCTACCTTTTTGAGGAGGCGCTTCAACCGTATGAGAATGGGGTTCTTCCTTCACAGCCCTTGGCCATCATCTGAGATTTATAGGACTCTTCCCGTTAGAGAAGAGATTCTGAGGGCTCTGCTCAACTCTGACGTTATTGGTTTCCACACCTTTGATTATGCTCGACATTTTCTTTCTTGTTGCAGTCGGCTGTTAGGACTGGAATATCAATCAAAAAGGGGCTATATTGGGTTGGAATACTATGGGAGGAATGTTGGAATAAAGATTTTGCCAGTTGGGGTTCACATGGGTCAGATTGAGTCAGTAATAAGACTTTCTGATAAGGAGGGTAAGGCTGAGGAGTTAAAGCAGAAATTTCAAGGTAAAACTGTGTTGCTTGGAGTTGATGACATGGATATTTTTAAGGGAATAAATTTGAAACTTCTAGCAATGGAACATTTGCTGAAGCAACATCCTAAGTGGCTGGAGAGGGCTGTGTTAGTACAGATTGCAAATCCCCCAAGAGGTAAAGGGATAGGTTTGGATGAAATACAGGCTGAAATACATGAAAGCTGCAAGAGGATCAATGAAGAATTTGGGAAGCCTGGTTATGAACCAATAATTTTTATAGACAGGCCAGTTTCAATCAGTGAAAGGATCACTTATTACAGCATAGCAGAGTGTGTTCTTGTTACAGCTGTGAGGGATGGCATGAACTTGACTCCATATGAGTATATTGTTAGCAGACAGGGCATATCTAGTGCTGAATCAGGTCCAGATTTGAGTGGGCCTAAGAAGAGCATGTTGGTTGTGTCAGAATTTATTGGGTGTTCCCCTTCACTGAGTGGGGCAATACGTGTCAACCCATGGAATATTGAAGCTACTGCCGAGGCAATGAATGAGGCTATATCAACAGATGAAGCAGAGAAACAGTTGAGGCATGAGAAACATTATCGTTATGTGAGTACCCATGATGTGAGTTATTGGTCACGGAGCTTTTTGCAAGATATGGAGAGAACCTGTGCAGATCATTTTAGGCGAAGATGTTGGGGAATTGGTTTAGGCTTTGGATTTAGAGTTGTGGCACTTGATCCCAGTTTCAGAAAGCTTTCAATTGATGCTATTTTGTCAGATTATGAAAGGGCAAGGAATAGAGCCATACTGTTGGACTATGATGGCACTATGATGCCCCAAAACTCCATCAACAAAACTCCAAGTGCAGTGGTTATCTTAATCCTGAATAGACTTTGCGGTGACCCGAAAAATAGAGTCTTCATTGTCAGTGGAAGAGGCAGGGATAGCTTGAGCCAGTGGTTTTCCCCATGCACAACGCTTGGAATTGCTGCTGAGCATGGCTACTTCTTGAGGTTTGCTTTCTCAATCTCCAGCTGCCTGTTTCTGTTTTTTATATTTAATAAAAAACTATGCTGGTTAAGTATGCTACATATTTAGTAATGCTTAGAGGCTAGCAAAAATCATTTTTTGCTACTGCAGGAATGTTGATATTGGCATAAATGGTGTGTTGTCAAGGTAGTCAAGGGTGAAAGGCACCCTTAAAGCGCTATGATGTTCATATTATCTGAGGTGATAGGCACCAAAAAAACCCTCACTGGAGCAAAGCAAGGCGCTAAATTAGTAAAAAAATATATTTAATATAAATAGGACAAATCAAATAATGCATATAATATAAAACATCTAAAACATACCTAAATACAAATTCTTTTAATATTTTTCAAGCAAAGACATAAAATATAGCAGCAGATAGATGAAGTTGAGTTTTCTTTTCTCTACTTGATTTCTCATTTTTCCTCTTCCTATTAGATTCTCTGGGACATTCGTGTGCCTCCTCTGATTTTATTTCCATTTATTAGAGACAATGATATTTTATTTTCATTTTTTTCTATTTTTTCCCTTTGTTACAGCCCAGGCGAGCACCCGAGGGCCTCAACGCCTCTGATGAGCTGCTTGCATAGGCAGCACCTGAGTAAAGGAGCCTCACGTGGCAGTATGCAGGGTGCCTCCATGGTGCCTTGCATCACCTGAGTGCCTAGCAAGCGCCTCTCTTGCCTTTGACTACACTGGGTGTTGTTAGGGTATATGCCTATAATAGAACAGGGTATTCTCAAATATTTAGTTGAACTGCGAGATCTAAGCTGGGTAATACCTGTTTGGGATAGTCATCTCATCTTTTCATGTTATTTAGTATTGTTATTACTAGATGGAAAAGAATGATGAGAAATTGGAATTATTAAATTTTAATTTTTGATATTAGGGACTAGGTTTTGCTTAAAATTTGAAAGTTTAGGTTTCAGCTTTTATTTTTAGTAAAAGATTTATGTGGAGATTTGATTTATCATTTTGTTTTAGACTGATGTGATCAGAAAGCAGTTTCGAATTGATATACAATTGTTGAAATCTCCCTGAAACTTTTCTCTCCCTCTCCTCGGATTCTTCCTCTTCTTCCCTTATTTTCTACAAATCTTATTGCATCACACAGAGTAAGACCAAATGAGGCTGTTGAAACAAAAAACCACTTTAAGAGGGACTTCTGATTTCCAGAAGATTTTCCTTTGTCACAGAAGGTTGAGAAGATTGGTATGTTAAAATTCAGGTTCTTGACCTCATATGGTGGGATTAAGGCTTGTATGTTGTTGCTTCTTGTTATTTTACAAGGCTTCTTCATTTTTCGAATGCTAGACTCATTTGTTTTGCCCCTATTTAATTTTTGAATGAACTTGAAGCGTCTCAAAAAAAGCTATTGCATGCTCAATTTTTCCAAATCTGAAGACTGAACCTAAATTGAGGAGACCAGACACCAGAGCCCAAGATATGGGAATTATTATTTACAGAACCAACCTTTACTAGCTTACCTTAAACAAATCAGATAATTGCTCTAATGGAAGGCTGTGTACAAATACGACGCTCTTTTGACCCCTCCAAAGTGGGGAGTCTCCTGCACTGGAGATGCCTTTATTTATTTGTCTCAATCATTCATGATCTCTTCCTATACTACTTGGTCCAGTAGAACAGTTACTTGATGAAGACTGTACTCAGCCATGCTAACCTGTGCCCAAAGTCTCTGTCTCTCTCACACACACACAAACCTCTATAGCTCCTTGCCAAGAAGGGCCTTATTGAAGGCCCTCATTTTTCTAATCCCTAGACTGCTGACTGCCCATTTGTAGGGGAGAAAAAACCTTATCCCAGATCACCCAAAGGAAATATCTGCAACTGCAATTTTTCTAGCCTAGTTGCCACAGAAGCAGAAATAAGGATAAGGACAAAAAAAAAAAAAAACATGGGAATGCTAGAAGAGATGCTTTTAGTCAGAGTAACACTGCCACAGTAAGACAAACAGTTTCTTTTTCATGAACAAAGTCTCACACATCTCAATAACCCAACAACCCCCCGATCAGGCTTAGCTTTAAAAGTTACAGATCCATGGAGGCCTGGATGCTTTATCAGCAGGGCACCGACCTTACACCCTAACTAATTTACTGGACTACGGATATTTATAACCTCACCACCTTGAAGCATAAGGAAATGCTGCAGGGACTTGAAAACCCTCTCTCCAGGCTTGCAAAAAATGACAGTGTCAACAAAAAGATGGGAGACCTTTGGGGGGGGGGGGGGAAGAGATGGGAAACCTTAATATAAGTTCCATTCTTAGACCTTAACACCACTAGTCCAAGAAGTTGAGCGAGCACATCCATAGGTAAAATAAGGCAGAAAGGGGACTTTGACCTGTAGAGCAATGGAAGAAGCCTTTAGGTGCACAGAGAATCTGACAGAGGAAATGCAATGTTTATCCAAGATCTCCGTTTTAGCTTGAAACCTATTCTATCCATTAAATATAGAAAGACAACCCCCCTTCCTCCCAGGGGTGCGGCGGGCAGGGAATAAAAGCAATGAAAGATGTGTGAAGACTTCTCAAAAACACTACTAGAACTGTGGGAATCCTGACCTGTGGTAAGATCCTCCATAACCACCATCCCAACAATTGGGAAAAAGCCTTACTAAACCATCAGGACCAGGGGCTTTGTCCCCACCCCACTCATCATGGAGCACCTCCACAACTTCCTGTTCTCAAAAAGGGTTTTCAAGCCAGACTCTTTTTCCTCAACTGGAAGATCATTGAAGCCAACACTTGGTAGGGTTGCCCTCCAAACCTCTCTTTGACTCCTGATTCTTGAAAATCACTGCAGGCACTTGTAACACCATTCCCACTGCCAGAACCAGAAGAATGGTCCACACTGTTGTGCCCTGCCCGCAACTTGAATATTGTCACCTGGATCCTACCAAGGTCACTAAGGCTCACCTCTCTGGCACACACATCTTACCTGGGATTGTACAATTGCAGAATGGCGTATTGAAGACCACTGATTGATCTGTGACGCGTAGTCTGATGTGGTCTCCTTCAGGAGCCATTTCAGGACTTAGGGTGAGTGTTAAGAGCCTCTACTGTTGCTACTAAGTGTGTGGAGTCTCAATTCATTTTGCTCTTAGACTTCTTGAACCACCCAAACTCATCGTTGCTATGTCATCTCTAAACTTCCCTCTATCTACTAGTAGGCTCCTGAAATGATGCATTGCCTGAGATACAGGGTGCAGACTGTATGTATCTAAATAAGTATGCATTTGAAAGCTCCCGCTTTCAGTAAGTCAAATGTTATCTGAAAAATTTTGGAGATTTAAAATTCTGCAATATCTCAGGTGGCCACAAGATGAGAAATGGGAAATTTATAGCCAGAGTTCTGAGTTTGGGTGGATGCGAATTGCTGAGCCTGTGATGAAATTGTATACTGAGGCCACTGATGGTTCTTCAATTGAAGCCAAGGAAAGTGCTTTGGTTTGGCAATACCGGGATGCAGACCCTGGCTTTGGGTTCTCTCAGGCAAAGGAGATGTTGGATCATCTTGAGAATGTTTTGGCAAATGAACCTGTTGCTGTGAAGAGTGGTCAGTCCATTGTGGAAGTCAAGCCCCAGGCATGTATTATAATATTCTGATTGAAAGTATCAATTTTTTTCCATAAATTTTCTTATTTTTACTTGTGTTTATGTTTGTTAGGTTGTTACCGCACAGAGAGGAAAATGAATGAAAAGGCTTATTTTATTAATTTCTTTTTGATTTGTACTTTGTTCAAGGGGCTCAACCTAATTTAATCAGACTTAAGCAGCGACTGAGAAATTGTCCCTGTTGATTTTCTAACTGTTTCTCATGTGTACGCTAAATTTCATGTTAAGCAAGTAGTAGAAAACCTAAAAGAAATGCTAATATTTAAAAAAAAAAAAAAATCTGTATTGATCATGGGGTTGATTCAGCCAGAACATGCGACTTTTTTTTTATTTTTTATATTCTGTTTCACTTCTTGTCTAGTCCATTTGTTTTCTCTGAATTTCTTTTTACCGAATTTTATAACATCCATATCCAACTGTTCTCCCCCAGCATTAGAGGTCTAAAAATGCTTGTTTTTATCTTTCCAGGGGGTCAGCAAAGGTTTGGTTGCAGAGAAAATATTTACATCAATGGCTGAGAATGGAAAGCCGGCAGATTTTGTTCTTTGTATTGGTGATGACAGATCTGATGAGGACATGTTTGAAAAAATTGGAAATGCAGCGTCAAGCAATACCCTTTCTCCCTTTGCGTCAGTATTTGCATGCACAGTTGGGCAGAAGCCCAGCAAAGCGAAGTATTACTTGGATGATTCTACTGAAGTGATAAGCATGCTTGAATCTCTTGCTGAAGCCACTGATTCTCCAGCCACCTCTGATGAAGAGACTGATGACTCTCCATAATAGAATCCATGATATGATCAGCGATCAGACTCATTTCTCTTGATTGACTTTGGTTCCCGCGTCTTGTGTGGGATGTACATTCTGGAGTCGTTAATGAATATTCCTTGCATAGTGTGTTAGGCATAGGCTTAAGTCACCGCAGTCATAGTTTTTTCTTTGTTTCCTTTTCTTCTCTCCCCTCTATTTTTGGCCCCCGTACTTTTGGTCACTTTCTGCATAGAATTGGCATTTAGCTAGGAGAAGTGTGCTGAAGATTTTAGGAATGATCCCTTTAATAAACTATAGAAGAAGCAGAAGCATGGTAGGGAATATAATCAATCTGGTCAGCTTACATTTGAAGTATCACTGTAGAAGGGACATTAATGGTGAGAAATTTATGGCGGCCTGGACAAGCAGTGAGCACGACACAGGATGTTTTATGAACTTCGGCAGTTAGATCTCTGTATCAGTTAATCTCAGTCCAGGTCAGAATCAACAAAAGCTTCAAAATTTTTGCAAGTTGTTGAACAATATACAAAGCATAGATGTAAATGTTGCAGAAAAATGTCCATTTGGTTGACATCTCTAACGATTTGGAAGTCTTATCAGAAAGTGAAAGATGAGTCTCAAAATTGTGTGAAAATTGTAGATCTTAGCATGCGGATTCCTCCGGCGAAGACGAAGGTTTGGCCATGTGTTGGTGCTTTCTTGTATCAAGGAGTGGAAATTAAAGGAATTGGCATTCTAGCCAGGACAGATGAGTAAACGTCTGTGTCTGTAGATTTAAGGTTTGGCGCGGCACAAATTTGAGGCTCTGCCTTTTTGTTCCTTTCGACAATGTGTGGATGTGAGATGTTTGAGACAAAAAACTTGAATTGCCATCAATGGATGCCCCTCATAATGAGATTTTAATCCCTTGTCCTGTGAATAGTTTTGGTTTTGCTCTCATTTGATCTGTTGAACAAGAGCTATGTAAATTTCCTGATAATGAGTTTCTGTAGTTGCATTTCCAGATCAAACCTTCTTGGATAACTGCTTTAGTTTTATGGCCATGATGAGTCTATTTAATTGCTCTTGACCTTGATTTTATTATTAGTTTATGGAGTAATGGTGACTGTTTAGATCTGTGCAATAATGTTACTTCGTTCTCTTTGTGCATCTATTTTGAAGATATAACTGGTTCACTTCTTGAGTCCTGTCATTGCTTTTTATGTACCCATTGTGAAGAAGCAAGTTTATTTCCTAATCCTGGGTATATGATTACAAAACATTTCGGAGTAGGTTATGAATTAGAGTTAGTTGTAAAAACAAAATTTTTGCAGAAAAGGCAAGGAAGGATATAACTCTTTCCTGACACTAATGTAGAGAATCTCGTGCATTAGATATGGCTGTGTATCAATCTAAGAATGTGATATGTTTCTCATTTTTGGTGATCTTCAAATGGCGCAACATTCATTTTTCTAGTTCCTAATAATAACATGGTTTGGTTTGAGTAACTGGAATACATACTTCTTGGGAGTTGTTATTTTGATTTTCGTTTTGGTTTTGATGGTGAAAAATGTTATTTTTATATCTATACTCTAAATCAATTTATAAGATGATTTTGGTTTCAAATGAAAATTAATTTCAACTCATTTTAAAATGTAAATTATTATTTTTTTTTCAAAATATCTTGATGGAGATTGAAAAAATAAATTTTTATGATTAAAAAGATTTTCTTAAATGTAATTCAAAATTGGTATTAAAGTGTTGGAGAAATAAAGTAAAACTTTTTAAAAAGTAAATGATAAGTTGTTGACCGATTCTAAGGAATGGTCAACTATTTTGATCCTTGTTGTCGATCAACTCTTGTGGCTTATCAACTGATCAAATTTTGGCTCTTGACCGTGAGCGGTCGACAGCTATTACATACAAATTGGTTGATCGTTTTTATCCATGTCGACTGTTTTAGCTCCTCATGTCAATTACTTTTCAAATTTTTGTTCTAACTTGTCGATTGATTCTTAGAATTTGTCGACCATTTTTCTCACAGACTTCTCCAACGGCTAGTTCTGATAGTTCATTAAATGAGCTTAACTACCACTAATGACCATATTTTTTAAAGCACTAATCAAGCACTATTAATAGAGAAATTGGCGAATCATTTAAAACTCTTAGGCTCTGTTTGATTGTATTATCTAAAATTTAATTCTAGGTAATGATTGTCTAAACAAAAACTATCTCACTCCCTTGAAAAATGAATTATATGGAAAGAAATTTTAAATGCTTGTACCATACACATATTTTTCATAGAAAAGTTAAGGGTGTTTGATTGTTTTCATAAAAAATATGTGTAATAATTACACATGATTAGACATTTTCTATGGAAAATGTGTGTTATCAAACACGCTATTAAGAAATTTATTACAAGCATTCAATTGTCTATCTACCAAGTGCTCAAATTATTTTAAATCTTTACTCTTTTTTAAGGCTTTGTTCTTAAATTGTATTTATTACTTCAAGTTCGATGTTAATTTTTAGAGAACTTGTAACTAAGTGATTCTTCTCTCAGATCCACTCTTGTAATTTTGATTGTATTTTTCTAGCAAGGTTGCTAGAGGGGGGTTACTTTGATAGTGGGAGGTTATAATTCTTAATTTTATGGATTAAAGGGCCTACTTGTAATCAAATAGAAAGATTTAGTGAAATATTTTAAATTCTTAGTGAAGAGTTAAGAGAGTGGATCAGCCCATTTGACTGAACCACTATAAATCTTGCATGTCCCTCTATTGCATTCATTTTTCATTCTATTTATTTTGTTAAGCTTTCCCATCATTCAACATTTTTTGCACTAAATCCTCACTTTTTTTTTAGCAAAAAGATTTCAAATTTAATCAAATTTTTAAATAACCTAATTCACCCCCTCTTGGGTATCGGAGCCAAGTTCTCATTTTTTCAAAGGTCTAACACCTAGGGTTAAAGATCCATAAATGACATTTTTTGTTCATCTCAATCTAAGGGTCAAAGCATCTCCCATCTTCCTTTCTTTAATGGTTCTAACTACAATTATTGAAAGAAAAGAATGTCGTGTTTTCTTATGCAGGACATCAACATTTTGCAATCTATTAAGAATGAGATAAAGCTCCCCAATATGGAGAAAATGGAGGATTAGATAGAAGAAGACAAGTGAAGTGTGGAGATAAATGCAAGAGCCATGAACACATTGTTTTATGCTCTTTGCCCTGAGGAGTTCAACCGCGTATCAACATGCAAAATCGTCAAAGAAATATGAGATAAATTAGAGATAACACATGAAGGTACCAAACAGGTAAAAGAAATGAAACTTAATTTACTTATTCATGATTATGAGTGATTTGCCATGAAAAAAATGAATCTATAAAGAAAACGTTTATTCGGTTTAATGATATAGTCATTAGTATAGAATCTCTAGGTAAAACCTATACAAATGGTGAAAGAGTAAGAAAGGTATTAAGAAGTCTCCCTAGGGTTTGGAATCCTAAAGTTATACCTATAACTGAAGCTAAAAACTTAGATAATCTATTATTTGATAATTTGTTAGGGTCATTAATGACTCATGAGATCATGATGAAAAGAGATGAAGGGGAGGATTAAAAATAAAAATAAAAATGTAGCATTCAAAGTTGAGAAAAAAGATAAAAGAGTCACAAGATAGTGGTGATGATGATTTTGTTATGCTTGCTAGGAAATTTAGTAAATTTATGAAAAATGGTAGGTTTAATCATAGAAAGAATTTTAAGAAAGATAAAGAACAAAAAAAAGTTACTACTAATGAAGTTTGATGTTTTCAGTTCAAGAAATTAGGTCACATAAGGACCAAGTGTCCTTTATTGAAAAAGAATGCAAGAAAAAGGAAGAAGCCGGCATTAGCTACATAGAGTGAAGGTGATTCATCATCAAGTGATGAATCTCAAGGGGAAGTGGTGGCCAACCTATGTCTAATGGCCACCACTTCAATGATTTGATGGATGAGTTTGATGAAATATGTTTGAAAAATAATGTTTTGAAAAAGAAAATAAAATCTTATGAATAAGAGATTATATCTTTAAAAGATGAAAAAGAGTCTTAGAATAATGAGAAAAAGATTTTGATTGATATAAAAGAAAGTCTTTCTAAACAAAATGAAGATTTGAAAGACTCCTTAGAAAAGCTAATGGAAAGCAAAAAGAAATTGGACATGATTTTAGGAGTTCAATTTTTTTTTTATAATAAACAAGGAATAGGTTTTGATCCTTTTCAAAACAAAGGAAATAAGACCACTTTTGTTAAAACTTCCCATCAAAAACCTTTTTCAAAGAAATCATTTTATAAACCATCTTTTCCAAAAAATAAGGTTACATGCCACTGATGTGGTAGGCATGGTCACTTAATTAAAAAATGTTTTATAAAAAACAATTCACATAGGTTCAAACAAATTTGGGCATCTAAGGAAAAGGTTTATGTTAAGATGAATGGACCCAAAAAAGTTTGGATACCAAAGGGAGCAACTTGATTGCTTTTGTGGTAGGTTGTTCTTATTTCAAGCCCTTTGAGAAGCAAATGATTCCTTAATAGTGGGTGCTCCAAGCACATGACCAAGGATGAGCAACTCTTCAACAACATCACTTACAAGCATAGAGGTAATGTGGTATATGGAAACAACTCCAAAGGTAAGATTCTTGGGATTGGCTCCATTTGTTTTTCAAATTTTGTTTTAGAAAATATGTTTCTAGTAGAAGGCCTTAAACATAACTTGATACGTATAAGTCAACTTTGTGACAACAACTATAAAGTGTGTTTTGATGCTACTTCACGTGAAGTTTCATGTCTTAAAACCAATGAAATAAAATTAATAGGATAGGAAATGTTTACATTATATACTTATACCTTTCTTCAACAAGTATAAAAAATTGCTTAGTTTCCATTATTACACAAAACACATGGCTTTGGCATAATAGGCTAGGACATGCTAACATGAGTGTTATTAATAAATTATCCAAAAGTGAACTTGTTAAGGATTTTCGAAATTAAAATATGAAATAGATCACATTTGTGATGTATGTATGAAAGATAAATAAATAAGTATATCCTTTAAACCCAAAAATGAAGCGTCAACCTCTAAGCCTCTAACACTACTTCATTTGAATCTTTTTGGACCTGTGAGGACACAAAACCTAGATGGTAAACAATATGTGATTGTTATTATAAATGACTTCTCTAAGTTCACTTGGGTCATATTTTTTGCATCTAAAAGTGAAACATTCAAATCCTTCAAAATATTTTGTAAAAGAGTTCAAAAAAATAAAGGCATATGTATTTTGAAAATTAGAAGTGATTATGGGAGAGAATTTGAAAATAAACAATTCAAACATTTTTCTGAAGAAAATGTTATTGGATATAATTTTTTTAGTACTAGAACACCTCAACAAAATGGGGTAGTTGAAAGGAAGAATACGTCTTTGCAAGAAATAATTAGAACCATGTTATGTGACAAAAATATTCTTAAATATTTTTGGCCAAAAATCGTAAACATCTCTTGTTATATCCTAAATAGGGTTTCTATAAGACCCATCTTAAAGAAAATCTTGTATGAGTTGTATAAAGGAAAAAGACCAAATATTTCATATTTTCACATTTTTTTATAATAAATGTTTTATGCTTAACAATGGTAAAGATTCTTTAGGTAAATTTGATGCTAAGAGTGATGAAAGAATTTTCTTAGGATATTCCACTCAAAGTAAAGCATATAGGGTTTTTAACAAAAGAACTCTAGTAGTAAAAGAATTTATTCAAGTGATAGTTGATGATATAAATGTTGATATTCCAAAATCACATGAAGGATGCGATAATGAATTAGGACAAAATTTTGGAAAACTCTCATTAGATCACAAGGACACAAATCCATCAAATGACAATATTTTTAACGAAGAAAATATAACTCAAGAAGAAAAAGAACCATCATTCCCAAGAGAAAGAAAATATGTGGAAAACAATGACATCATGGGAGATCCCTCTAGAAAAATGAGGACTAGATATTCTCTTAGGAATGAATGTCAATTTGTAGCCTTCTTATCTCAAATTGAACCTAAAAACATTAATAAAGCATTAAATGATAAAAATTGGATCATTGCCATGCAAAAGGAGTTAAATCGATTTGAAAGAAAGAGTGTGACAATTGATTCTGAGGCCTAAAGAACACCCAACCATAGGAACAAAATGGGCATTTAAGAATAAAATAGATGAAAATGGGATAGTGGTAAGAAACAAAGTAAGATTAGTGGCTCAAGGGTATAGCCTATGATGAATTAATGTTAGACTATGATGAAACTTATGCCTTCATAGCTAGATTAGAAATTATAAGAATTAATGTTATTGACACTTGCATGCCATACAAATTTTAAGCTATATCAAATGGATGTAAAGAGTGATTTTTTGAATGGATATATAAATGAGGAAGTGTATGTAGAACAATCTCATGGTTTTGAAAATCCTCAATATGAGGATCATGTGTTTAAACTTACTAAGGTGTTATATGGTCTAGAACAAGTCCCTAGGGTATGGTATGAGAGACTTAGTAAATTTCGTGTAGAAAACGATTTTAAGAGAGGACAAATAGATACAACATTATTTATTAAGTCTCATGATAAAGATATTCTATTAGTTCAAATCTATGTAGATGACATCTTTTTTGGATCTACAAATGAATCCCTATGTAATGAATTTGCAAAATTAGTGTAAGGGGAATTTGAAATAAGTATAACGAGAGAGTTAAAATACTTTTTAGGATTACAAATTAGACAAGAAGATGAAGGGATTTTCATATCCCAACAAAAATACATAAGAGATCTTTTTAAGAAATTCAATATTCAAGATAGCAAGATTCTAGCCACTTCCATGAGTAGTTCATCATACATAGATAAAGATGAAATATGTCAAATAGTGGATAATAAATTATATAGGAGTATGATTGGATGATTACTATATTTGACAACAAGTAAACTAGACATTATGTTTAGTGTTTGCCTTTGTGTTAGATTTCAATCCAATCTTAAGGAATCCTATTTAAAGGTTGTAAAAAGAATTTTTAGTTATCTAAATGGATCATATAATCTAGAATTGTTTTATCCTAAATCAAATGAGTGTGATCTTGTGGTTTATACTGATGCGGACTATGATGGTTGGAAAATAGATAGAAAGAGCACTAGTGGCTCATGCCAATTCTTAGAAAATTCTCTAGTATCTTGGTCAAGTAGGAAGCAAAACACTGTTGCACTCTCTTCTATTGAGGCTGAATATGTAACAGCTGGAAGTTATTGTGTTCAAATTTTATGGATGAAATATCAACTAGAAGATTATGGAATAAATCTCTAAAACATTTCAATTAAATGTGATAATACAAGTGCTATAGCCTTAACTAAGAACCCTATATTTGATAGGGCTTAATTATATATATATATATATATATATATTTATCTAATTTTCACCTTAACTTGAAGTGTGAGTTTATATAGATTTTACATAATTTGAATTTCTTTTTGTAGGAAGCAAGCAAAGGAATTAAAGTCAAAGAATTGGGTTTAAAAGGAGATGTTATAACTTAATTTATAATGTTAATTTTAAAATTAATATTATAATATAATTAAAGAGTTAATTTTAATTGAGGAGGAGGAATTCAAGCAAGCAAAGAAGTTAAATTAAAAGAGGAGAAACAAGTCCAATTGAAAGGGGAATTGGAGTGAAGGCTATGTAATGAAGAAAGCTGTGCACCTATAAATATAATATTATAAATAGATTTGAGGGAGGAAAATTTGGAGAGGACTCAAACGACGACTGAAGTAGCAATTGGAGGAAGAAAAATAATAAACGAATTAATGAGGAAGGGCAGAAAGGCCATTACCATGCAACAGTTGCCTCACATAGTAAGCTGCAAGGCTTGGTCGACGAAAGTAGCATAAGGTGCAAGAGACTTGCGGCAACAAGGCTATGTGCAACAACCAGGAGCAAGGCGCGACCCACAGACGGATTTGGTTCCAGATCTAGGCAAGGGAGCCTTTTCTTCTTTTGAGCTTATGTTTTTTTCTTTGATTGTTTAGTATCTCAATTATGCAACAACTTTTGGATGATTTTGGGGATACATTATTCATTATGAGTGGATAATTAATTGCCTAGAGTTTCTAAAGAATCCTATGCATTAAAACTTTATTACTTTATTCAATTTTTGGTTGTGATTGTTACTTCAATTACGTTTATTTTGTTTTAAGCTTAATGCTTGTAATTACTTGATCACCAATTACATGATTTGAGATTTCTTATGATGCTAGATATAGATAAGTAAGAAATAGACTCTTGGACAAAATAACATATGTTAATCAGGGAAGACGTTCACTTGATTACATGTGTAATCTTTGATTATATTTGTGATGAATATTTTCATATTATGAGTACCTATGCTTAATGTGTTCTCTAATTCTAATTCACATGGACATATAATGAGTTAGGTTAGTTGAATAGATTTGTTAGACCTAGACATAGGCTAATAAATAAATTAGAGTGCTTGATTAACATAGTTTGTAACCTAATTAACCGAGATTGAAGTAATTCGATAAAGTGAATTTGCTAGGTGAATTTAGAAAACCCTAGGTCTTAATCAATTGAATTTTAATTCTCTAGAATTTAAGTGATTGTTAGTTGTTTAATTTGTTTTCTTTCTAGTTACACACTTTAGGGTTTAATTTCTTTGAGTGATCAATTGTCCAAATATAGTTCGTTGTAATTAATTTTAGTAATTAAAAGGTTTGGTTACCAATCTCTATGGGAATGATCCTTACTCATCATTTTACTTGTTTTGACCATGTATACTAGTGTGTTATTCGTGGGTTACATAAAATCATGAACAATATTCCATGCTAAAACTAAACATATTGAAGTTAAACATAATTTCATTAGGGATTATGTACAAAAATGGGACATCAAATTAGAATTTGTAGACACAAATCACCAAGTAGCGGATATATTTACAAAACCCCTAGATAAGGTCAAATTTGAACATTTTAGAAGTGGACTTGGAATGATTGTGTCTTGACATGATATCTGTGTGATATTTGTGATTGAAATGTATTTTGACGCAAAATTTGATATCTTATGTACCTGTTTGAAATTTTGGATGCTATATGCTTTTAATGTTTCAAAAGCCAATTAAGAATTGGTCAATCGATCATTCTTATACTATTGACCATTTTTGAAAAACGTTAAACTTGTCTTCTGAGATTGTCGATCATTTGCAATGGCTTAAATATCAAATTGTGAACTAAGGCCAAGTTGTTGACTAGTCATTCCCTATTGTCAACCGTTTAGGCCTAAATTGTTGACTGTTTATGTCGAGGGTTTAAAAGAACAGGTGACCGTTGGTGTAACACCTGAGAAATTCTAAAGGACTTAAGTGTAATTTTATTTGGGCATAAGTGAAATTTTCAAAAGATTTGGGGTTAACTTTTCATAACTATGAGTGAACAAATTGACTGCAGGGAATGCCCTGAAACTTATATATCTAAAGAAAAAGACATGGGATTGATGAGCATTTCGAGATAGGATTTATAGTGTTAAAAGAAATCGAAACTGAGACAATTTTCGATATAGCTTTGGTTCAGGGTAAAAAATCAAATAGACCTAAGGGACATTTGAAAAGTAAACAGAATCCTAAAAGGATTCAAATTTTGCATAAGGACTAATCCTTAAGGGGTTTTGGGATGAAACAAAAGGGATTTGTGATCAAAGCATACTTTCGGGCCTAAGTGTAATTTATGAAACTTTACCGAGTGTCATAAAATGAAACTTGGAGTGTAAAATGTGAATAAGGAAATCAAGGGTTCATATGGAATTTTTGGAAACTCAAGGGGTTGCTTTGAAGGGCCCAAAATGCAATTTTGAAGATAGAGGGGGCTTGCTGACCACCTCTCTCATCTCCGATTTTGGTTGTGGGAGATTTGAGTAGGGTTGTTGGGGGCTTCAGGGTTAGGCCTAGGCCATCATGGCCTGCTTTTGGTCAAGAATCGGCCACGAAAGTGGCTGATTTGACAAAAATTGGCCGTGAGGTCGTTGGAGAAAATCAAGAGATTTGGGGGTCAAATTTCAGCTAGAGAATGGGCAAGTTGAGGCCATTAAATGGTTGCGATGATGATGGGGGCCAAGGATTTGAAAAGAATAGACATTTCAAGGCTTGAAAATGGGTATAAATAGGGGTCGAAGGGCCAAGGGTTTTCATAAGTTTCAAACACAAATTGAAGGCTTTAGAGGGTGAATTGAGGGAAAGGGAAAAAGGGCTTTTGTTTCTTGCTCTTGGTAGAGTAATTTTGGAGCTTTTGGTGAGGTTTAGTGTAGGTTTCATAAGGTTTTAAAGCTTCGTCGGAAACCTAGGCAGTAGCTTCGGCCGAGTTTTCAAACGGTTGGTTGTGGTACTTTCGACCATTGTTTCAAGCATCAAGGCATACCATCGTGATCGACTCAGGGTGTAGAGCAAGGTAGGAGCAAAAACCAGAAACTGCCGGTAGCCGGAGCTAGAGAAGACAACCGGCGCATGTGGTACACGCGCTAGTTTTTACACGCAAAGCGCGTGTGTGACCTGTGAGGATGAGTGTGAAAGTGATTTTCCTTGAAATTTATTTGACTATAATGTGGAAATTATTTTATGATTTATGGTGTTGAAAAATTTGAAAAAATGTTTGAGAAGATATTTATTTTAAAATTTTCAAGGAAAAAATAAAAGAAAATTATGAAAAAATTGGGAAAAAATGGATTTTGATATTCATTTGATTAAATAGGATGTTTAGGGATCGTTGAGACTTAAGGTTGAGTAAAAGTACGGTTGTTGGAGTTTTAACACGAGAATTGAGGTTATGCAAAAAAATCGAGATGTTCTTAGTACGTTTGAGTTGAGTGGTTCAACCCTAACTTGGTATATTTTGAGTGGTTTGACTCCAAACTTGTTTAGTTTCATGTAAACAATTTTGTTGCTTGTGAATGGTTTAACTTGTGATGGTTGGGTTCATGTGGGAGGTTCGTCCCAAATTGTTTTATGCATGTGCATTGAATTTTGTGCGATAAATTATGTACATGAAATGTTATTTTATATGATGCATCGAATCATGGTATGTGACATTAACATGTTTTTGTGTTGTTGTTTTTGTGTTGTTCATGTAGGATGCCAACTTGGGATGTTGCTCGGATAGTGTAGTCGTAATTCTCCAAGGGTATTTGTCGAAACAATGTATAGGGATATCCCATGCCGTGTGTGCTTGTCGGGATGACTGCCTAGAGTTCCGTGCTAGATTGGGTAGCCAAGGAAGTTATACTAGGGTGACTGGTTGTGCATGTGGGATGTGGAATGTCAACATGTGATGTGTCACTTGAGTGATAGCAATAGGGATGCGTGCCAAGGAATAATGCTCACTTGTGGCAGGGCTAAGGGTGGACACCACCTCGGATCGGCTCAAGTGGCAGGGCTGAGAGTGGACTCCACCCTAGGTTCCTTTGAGTAATAGCATTATTGCTAAGGTGACATTGATTCCTGGGATAATGTTGATCATCTTGTGGCCAGGATTTGTGTTGACGTGATCCGATATGCTTTTGAGTGAAAACGTAATCCTTGACATGATTGTGAGATGATTCCCCAGGTTCCTGAATTGATGTTAGCCATTCTGTGTCGGAAGTGGTAAGGATGGTTTTTGATTTTGTCAGGGAGAGGTGTTGATGTTGCCCTCTTAAGCTAGGATTGTCTTGTGCTAATGTGTCGGTGTGGTTGTGTTGCCTTTAGAAAGATTGCATTTTTCCCGGTTAGGGTTAAGTGCTGTGTGGAATTCTCTTGGGCTGGGACATGTCGAGGATATGTCAGTTTCGTTTCATGTCTTGCATACATTCATGAAATTGTTTTGAACTCTCACTTAGATGATTTAGCAACTTATTTGGACTTTGTCCCTAAAATATTCAAATGTTCCAGATGAAGGCAGCGACACCAAAGGAAAAAGAGTCACTGAGAAGTAACTACTATTTGTAGATGGTTCGTAGTATGTCTTTTGGTTTATGATGTATTTTATTGATGTCATGTTAAACGATGGTACGACTTTCATGTTATGAATAAATGGTTTTGATTATGTACTATTTGAGGTTACGATCTATCTTTCACATATGTGATGTTAATGCCTGTCTTAGCTTATTAATTCTTAGTTTGGTATACTGAGAAGGTACAATGGGATTGTCAAGAATTGATTTGTGTCTGTTGGATTGAATGTATTATGTTGAAAAAAAATATTCTTGAAATCCTAAGTCATTTAACACTCGAGAAATTTGGGGTGTTACAGTCGGTTTGCTCATTCAAGCAAACGCTTTTTCCCTTCTCTCAATCAATCGATTCTTTCTCTAGTTTCCACCCTCCATTTGACTAATTCCTCTCTCATTTTATCATTTTGACCGTTGGTTTTGTTTCAAAATCATTCCTATGGCGCATACTAAGTTTCTTGAAGTCGTGACAAACCCTTAATCCAGCGAACCCACAGAAATTCATTGTCTTGTAGATAACTCGCGAAATCTCAAGCAGTTTTCCACCCTCTTTGGGTCTCGAGATATTCTCCTTGGTAGGTTTCTTGACATCGATTTTCTTCGATTCATTCAATTTTCTTATGTAGAAAATTTTAAAAATTCTAGTTGGATGTGATTCACTTCATTACATAGAGACATGTATATTGATGCCAATAGGCCTTTGTATTGTAATGCCTTAAATGTAATCCATCGTTATCCATCTCAAACCAAATTTAGGACTAAAATGTGTGGTAAGTCGTTCGAAGTAAATACCCAACTTATACACAATTTGTTTGGTATAACAACAAGTGGTCTCATTTACCAACCTTCAAAATTTAATTTTGATAAAGCCACCTGAACTGTTTTTAAGGATGATACTCTCCCATGCTATATTGATTTCGTGTATCACTTGTCAATGATGACTTATTTTTTGCATCTAATCTATGTCCATATCTTTATCCCTCATAAGGGTAATTATGCACAAATCACAAATGAGGATTTGTGGCTTATGTAATGTATTATGACTCGTTAACGAGTTGATCTTTGTTCCATCATAGTGAGTCAAATGATTGGTGCTTTTCTGAGTAAAAACCGTTATCTACCTTATGGTATGACCCTAAGAGAAATTCTAGATGATAAGGTTGATAATCTAGGCTATGTTAAGCGTGTTTCGATCCATCCTTCCCAATATCTTAATTGTTCATCATTAAGTCATATGGGGTATAAGGAAGATAACTTAGGAAAGTGGGTTAAATCCAAGAAACATAAGGAGATTCACCTATCAGAAGATGAGGATGATCTACCTCCTTATCCTCTACTTCTAGGGTACCATCTACCTCGGTGCCTCCTCCTGTTCCTTTGTTGGCCTCACCATCTTACCATGTGGGTGAGTCCTCTCATCTATTTGATGAGGTCCTAGTTCATGGCCTAGCTAAAGTAAAGGATGACCTCTCCAATCTTTGAGAAGAGTTTAGAATAGAGATGTGTGACATCCATACCAGGCAAGATGAGATCACCCAACTGCTGGAGGTGATCCTCTTGTTGGTGTTAGTGCCCTTAATACTTGCTAGATTTAGATGATGTCAAGTATGTGTAATGGGCCTAAGGATATAATCTTGCATGGTCATATTTTCATTCATAAGCTCTCCATTTCATTATTATAAATGAGTCCCTCGATTTCTTGATAGAGGTCATACTCTCAAGGTGTTGAGATTGTGTAACATGGATCTTTAGTTCAGAATTTTTTAAAGATATTTTTGATACTTAAATTTATTAGAAGGCGAATATGATTTATCAATTAGTGGATTGGCACATGAGGTACTACCATTATTAACATGGGATGCTAATGGGAATGGGGTGGTGAATCATACGCCATATTGCATGGGATGCATATAGTAGACATGTGGGTGGGTGTTAGAGAACATCCACTGAATGTGACTCTTGCGACAGATCACATGGATTTGGGAATTAATGATCTGTTACTAGTTCTTGATTATGTATCTGGTTCTATCTGGTTCTTTAACCAGAAGTGACAGAGTTGTCTTGTGCATTGGTGTCGAAAATTTGCTGTTAAGTGGAACCATCCAAAGTGAAAAGTGAGAATGCTCTTTGTATGGTCTCTGTGCAGTGGTGTATGGAGGCATATGCTCGCTAATGGGATCCACTGTCCTCCATTGGATGAAGGTGAACATCATATGCGTTCTGAATCAGTTGGTGCTTGTGGGTGTCCTTGGCCAAGGCATGTACGATCGAAAAAGAGTTTTTGATGTCGAAAAGAGTTCTGATATGTTATATTAATCGCCTTAGACTAGATCTGGCATAGTTATTGTAACACCCCTGACTTTAAAATAACTAATTTATGGGTTTGCATGTAATTTTTATTATATAATAAATTGCATAAATTATAAATGTATAATATATATATGTGGCGGTGCATGTGCTTGGAGGCTAAGCTTCCTAGAGTGCTTTTCTCTGATATTTAGAAACGTAAAAAGAGAGAGTGGGAGAGAGATAGGGAGTTAAGAGCAGAGAAAGAGAGATAAGAGATTGAGTGGGAGCAAGAAGCGGCTGGCCAGAGGCGTTTTCAAAGGCGGTAGCCTGGAGCAGCGGCCATGGCTGTGCCACGATGAAGCCCAGGCAGAGTTGGAGCAGCCATGGAGGCCGATCAGGGTAGCAGAAGCACGGAGGCAGTCGGCGGTGGTCGTGGTAGTTGCAGCGGTGGCACGAGAGGCTGGCTTGGCCGGCGTCGATGGCTATAGCAGCCATGGCAATTGCGCGTGGGAGCTGCTAGCCGTGGGTTGCTGCGTCAGAGGTGGCCGGTGATGGCGGGCGCGATGTAGTTGGAGGCAGTCGGCGGTGGCGGAGCGTGCAAGCAGTAACAGCAGTGGCCAGCGGCGGCCATGCGCAGGTGCAAGTGCGACATTGTGCGCGTGTGCGGGAGGAAGAAGAAGGTGGAGAAGAAATAAAGAAAGGAAAAAAAAAAAGAAAAGAATAGAAAGAAAAGAAAAAATGAAAACAAAAAGGAAAAAAATATGGGAAAATAGCTAGAAATTCTTGAAAAATTGAGAAAAAATCTAAAAGTTGATTTGGGACTCGGGAAGCATGCCAGAGGCACGAAAATGGGAATTCAAGCGCGGGGTGGCATTTTAGAAGGCAACATCGTGTGGACGTTTTTTCAATTTCTTCACCAGATTGATCAGGGTAAGGGTTTAATATCCTTTGTGTGTAAATTGCTTTTGTCATGACTTGTATAAGACATTGAGAAAGTGCTTAGGCATGAGGCTATAGGTAATAAACCATGTGAGTATCAAGATAGGGTCCTAGATGAAATCAGTGGGGCCACTAAAAGTCAGACCAGGGTGCGGTGGACGGGCTTGCATGCATGTTGCACTTTATTTTTATCTATGATGTCATACTCATTAATTTACTGTATTGCATATTGCCTTTACTAAGTCCCTGGACTCATTCCCTTTACCCCCATTAACCCAACAGATGGCTCGAGGGTCCAAGAAAGGAAGACGGTGTTGGTGGAAGAGACATCGGTTAACCATGATTGCAAACGGTGAGGATGTAGGTTGAATTCTTGTGTCACTTATGTAATATATAAATGTTTTGTGTTTAACTACCGGTGATGGCTTCGATTTAAATGAAATTTGGCTAAAATCAAATTAAGGTTCCCACTATGAGTAATTAGAGTGTGTGTGTGAACCGATCGGTCGCAGTCAGAATTTTAAGGTATGCTTGACGGTTGGAGTATTTTATTAGGCATGATGCCATTTATTTATTTGAAATTAGATTTATATTTTAAGGGCCTAATCGGGTATGAGAATAAGGTGAATTTTCGCTGTTTATGTATTTTAAACCTGAGTTTTCGACCGCTCAAAAGTAGTGAAGCCTGGACCCCACCCAGGATGCCCATATTATTTTAATGCTTTATGTTGACAGGGCACAACCGTCATTCGAGATAGGCTAGGATTGTATCATGGACTATGGTGGCACCCGATAGTGGGGGCTGGGGCGTCACAATTATCGAGTCTTGTGAGTTTAATTAGTACATGTCTCTTACTTGGTCGGGATGTTAGTAGTGGAGGGACTATAATGCACGGTAATCAAGAGCCCTAATGGATTTGCAAGAAGTTCTGATTCCATTGTCATTAGGATCATCTTGAGTCATGACTAGAGGATACTCAAGATCTTTTAAGGTATTTTAATAATTTGGAGAGATCCTCTTAGTAGGCCGGAGGCTTTGACTGGTGTTAAAGGGTTGACATATCCTAATTGCTACATGGCTGTGAATCTAGAAGGTCAACCTAAATAGGTAATGCGCTGGATTAGTGAATTCGAGTTGGTTGACTATACTTCCTATAACATCCTGCATCGAGTGATAGAAAAGATCGGAACAACTTACCCGGATGGGCCTACGCGAACTTCCCAAGGATCACCCATCCTTAACCTTTCCCATCTTAAGCACGCCTAACTCGAGAGTTCATTGCCTACATTCAGCCCAAAAGATATCCAGTTGGTGTTGTTTCATTCCTTACTTATCCTCGATATATACTACCATTCTCTAAGCTCTTGGGGTATTACATTCTCCTCCCCTTGAGCACATGACATCCTCGTCATGTGACCTTACAACTGGTTCCAGATCTTTTTCCCTTTGGGGGCTGCCATCCTAGAAGCCTACTAGAACCTGTTCCTTGAACAGGCCCTCGAGCCTTGAGGCCACTCCCCACCCTCATCGGACTGCCTTCACCAAGGGTTGGCTCTGATACGTGAGGCATCTAGAGGCAGCACGCGCAGACGTGTCCGACGGCGAAAAAATCTGAAAAAAATGCCTGAAAATCTAGAAAATTATGATGAAGATGTCTGTGCAAAAAGATTTGATGTTGTGACTTCATAGGCCCATTTCTCCCAGCCTCCTTAAGATTTATGTATAATATACATTTTTAGGTTTCTTGGATTTCTCGCAAACCAACCTCGTTATGCGTGTAATCGAAGCATCGAGTAAGTTCTGGAATTTTATTTTTAAAGTTCTTATAATATTATGAATTGTTGTGCAAAAATAAGAAGTGACGGGAGTCAGATTAATTACAACTCTCGAAGACGGGATAAGGAGGATTTAGCATGATGATAACACCATAGGTGGGTGGTCAAGGAGTATAATTTTTTCTCAGACTTCCGTGGCAATGTGCTTTAGATTAAATTTGGGTACTAAGGCCCAGCTCAGTAGATCCTAAAAGACTCTCGTGGTCATTCATATCTAGGGAGAAAGGTGGATGTTGTGACTGAGAACATCACGATGATCTCTAAGATTGACACAAAAATCAGCCACGTTGATAGCTTAACTGGTCAAATTTCCTTAAGTACCATTGGACATAACAAACTGATTCTTCCTAGTCCTAGAAGGACGGTTGGATTGAATGGAGAGGGTCATAGAGAACCTACTGACCTTTGCAACTAGGGGAGAATCGACAAGGCACCCGGATAATGTGCTAGAGCAATATCGATTACAGCGGCCGCCAACATTTAAAGGAAAATCCAGCGATGACCCTAGCATGGCTGAGTACTGGTTGGAGCAAATGGAGAAGTTACTTCGACACTTACTGTACAACGACCAAGATAAGGTGAACTGTGCCACTTTTATGTTAGAAGAAGAAGCTGGGAGATGGTGGCTAACGACGGAGTGAACTCTGCAACAATCCCGTTCAAGGCAAGAATCAGAATTTGATGGGACTCCAATAACGGTTTAGGAAGCATTCAAGAAAGCCTTCAACGCCAAGTATTTCCCTCTGAGATGGAGGCAAGAAAAGATTAGGGAATTTATAAACCTGAAGCAAACTAGAGAATTGCAGCAAGCCTTAAGCACTTGGTCTATTGACTCTTATGAGAAAGCCTTGAACAAAGCTTTAACGACAGAAAAAAATCTCCTGCGAGTGAGATTGATAAGATCGGAAGAGACGAAAGGGAGCATAGAGCAGAAATCTGGAAATAAAAATCTCCAGAGCAACAAGCGATGCCCCAAATGCAAGAAAAATCATTCAGGGAGAAAATGCTTTGTTGGGACGTCTAGCTGTTAGTCATGTGGAGAGACAAGACACATACAGAGGAACTGTCCCAAGGGAAAAGAAACGCCTCTAGTGAAAGGCCCGGTAAAGGGTGTATGCTTCTAGTGTGAATAGCTAGGACACTTTGTAAAGGTTTAACCAAAGAGGATGAAGATCGGACAAGCAACAGGCTAATTGAAAAGGTGAGAGAGGTTTGTGGGACTCATCAAGGATGTGTCTACAACCTGGAAAAAAAAAGATGTGGGGTCAGATTCAGCGATCATTCAAGGTACGCTCTTTATATTGGAAACCCCTGTGCATAAATTGATAGATCCTGAGTCAACACATTCATTTATGTCACATGCATTGGCTGGGACTTTGAGACTAGAAACCAAACTTATGGAACTCCCAATAATAATTGCGACTCCAATGGGTCGGTCGCCTCTGCATGCGCCACTGCTGGTCCGCTTCCTTACTGCTGCTCTACTTCACGTTAGCCATGGTCTCATCCGTTGTTGCTGCTTCCAACGCTACCGCTCACCTTTACTGCTCCAGTCGCCTATACTCAGCCACTTGGTCGTTTTTTGTCTCGACCGCCACTGGCTAGCGCTACTATCAGCAGCGCCCGACCTCTTTCGCTGGAGCTGCTTAGCCTCTGCAACTACATGGCCATTGCTGCTTGCTTTCTTCGACCGACCTCCTCTCTCTCTATCCCTCTTCTGATCTCTCCCTCTCTCTCGATCTACTCTCGGCCTTGCCCTCAAGCTCTCTCTTAGCCATGACTCTCTAGTAGTGAGAAAAATAGATTTAATCTCACTTTCATTGTAAATGCTTGGCCTCCCAGCACGCAAGTACACACTTATATATATATATATTATACATTAATATTGTCTTTACGGATTTTCTTCCTCAACATGCCCTCAAATGTTGCAAAATTTGCCCCCATGTCTCACGCGCATACATATATATATATAATATGTGTGTGTAAATTACACATTTACCCCCATCAATTCTCCTTAATTTTACTTAGGGATTTTAATAATTGCATTAGAAATTTTGATAATGGCTCTTAGACCCTCCAAGGCCTTAAAACAATTATCCTCAAGCCACTCAATGTCTTGATTTATCAAAATTAATAACTAGCATTTACTCGATAATGATCGATTTCATCCCTACGCCCTCACAAGACCCTTGTTTCATCCCGAAACCACTTCAGGGTTGATTCTTACGAAAAATCGAAGCCCCTCAGGGTTCTGTTAACTTCCCGAAAATCCCTTACAATCATTCAATTTTTCAGCCTAAATTATAGTTGTAAAGATGCAAAGGCAAGGGTTGTCCAAGAGCATGTAAGTCTTGGGCCAATTACTCATTCAAGGGCTAAACAATTTCAAAAGAAATTTGAGTTATTTATTGGGAAGACTCCAGCCCATTTGGAAGAGTTAGAATTCAAAGTGAAGGAGTTAAAGCCCAAATTAATTACATTATTTGTTTGCTTGGAAGCCCAGAATCAGAATGCAACCTAGGCACTCCACGAGTAAGCCCAAGCAATCAGCCCATCTGTCAGGCCCAAGTCTTTCCAACAAGCTCAAATCTCATAACTGATGTTATGCATGATGTCACGCTTCATTTTTCATTTATATTTGAGAGTGTTTTGTCTTTTATGTATTATTGTATTTTATCATTATGATTCTCTTTGTCAAAAGTGGCATGACGATATTTTTCTTTATACTTTTTGTTTGTCTTTTATTATCATTAGTCTCATTTTGTCAAAAGAGGCAATCATGATTCCCTTTGTCAAAAATGACTTGATGATGTTTTACTTTATGCTTTTAGTTTGTCTTTTATCATCATTAGCCCTCTTTTGTCAAAAGAGACAAGGATGTTGTTTATCTTTAATTATTAGGTTTGTTTTTAAAACTAGTATTTATATGTGTGATCTTGTAATGTTTTGGCATAAACATTTTTATAAAGAAAGTACAGAGAGCATTTTTATCCTAATTCTTATCTAAGCAATTCATTTATTTAGTGGTGAATTTACTTGATTCTTATTACTCTTCCTTCTTCTATCTTAGAGTATGGCGAATCAAAACTAGTATTTTCTTGTTTGTGGCGAACTTTTTATCAAACAAATGGTGTTAGTATTTCTTTTGTATTTCGAGCACATCAGAAGATGTGTGGTCGGCTGTAAAGAGTCACAACAGAAAATTCTGTGAATAACACGGCACGCTTATAAGCATTGGACGTGTAATAAGTGCAAACTATGGTATTTGCTGGGGTTGAAATGATATGTGATTAAGGTGTTCAGGTAATAAGCTGTGATTTGTCATAGTTACTTGATTGGGCAGATGGAAATTTTGAGAACAAAATTTCTTTAAGGAATGGTGAATGTAATATTCGAGAATTTCTAAAGGACTCAAAATTAAATTATCTTGGGGCGAAATGGAATTTATAGATAAATTGAGGTTATAGGGTAAATACTTACAGTTATGAGTGACCAAATCAACTGCATGGAGTGCCCTGGAGCCGAGATATCTAAGAAAAATGATATGGTATTGACAAACGTTTCGAGACAGAATTTATGGAATTAAAAGAAATCAGAACCGAGATAGTTTTCAGTACAGATAAAATACAGGTATGATTTAGGCTGAAAAATTGAATTGTTGTAAGGGACTTCCGGGAAATCAACAGAACCTTGAGGGGACTCCGATTTTATGTAAGGATCAATCTTGAAGTGATTTTGGGATAAAACAATAGCCCAGTGAGGGCACTGGGATGAAATCGTCTTTATCGAGTAATCTTGGAGTTATTAATTTTGCATTTTCACTATCGAAATGCAAATTAATTTGATGTTTGAGGATATAATTGCAATTAGAGAATTGCTCAAGACAAATTAAAATGAAATATAAGGATTAATGAGTAAATTTTTCATATATATATATATTAGTGTAATATATATATATGTATGGGTATGAGACGAGGCAAATTTATAGCATTTGAGAGACAAACTTTGCATCATTTGAGGGCATTGGGATAAGAGATTGTCGAAAATTTGGGAAAAATGCCGAGCAAGAGAGTGGTGGCTAAGGCTTATCCTCTGCAATGTATGTGCATGAGACAGGAGGCAAATTTGCAGCATTTGAGGGGGCAAACTTTGCACCATTTAAGGGTATTGGGATGAGAGATTGCAGAAAATTTGGAAGAAATATCGGGAGAGAGAGTGGTGGTTAAGGCTTATCTTCTGCAAATGGATATATATATATATATATATATATATAAGAATGGAAATGTAAGTGAAGAGGGCAAGAGAAGCAGAGAGTTACAGAGAGAGGATCTGGCCGAGAGCAATGGAAAGAGATCATGAGAGAGAGAAAGAGAGAGACCGTGAGAGGATTTGGGATCTGTACTGTAACGTCTCGCTTGTCTTGAGTATTAAATAACTTAGAAATTTCGCAAATATATATATATTTTTTCAAATTAAACTCAATATAAATCATTCTCCGACAATCCCATTCTACCTTCTCAGCATACCAAAATAAGAATCAATAAGTTAAGACAAGTAATCATCATAAATGTGGAAGCTAGATAGTCGAAACTTGATATGGTACGTAACCGAATCCACTTTATTTATAACATGAAAATCGTACCATCATATAGTATCATGTTTTCAAATAAAATATATAGAGAACCATATTTCAAAAATAGCAACTAAGTACCTCAAATACAAACAAATGATACTCCAACATAACCAATAAATATCTTAAACAACATTAAACAATATTATATCACTACAAAAAATTAACGTTTTAGTGAGAACAAATTTTGTTGTTAAAATATCAAAATCCGTCACTAAATTTTTTAACCACGGATTTAGTGATGGGTATCTTTCTGTCGCTAAAAATGGCGTCACTGAAATTTAGTGATGGTGCTAGCAATGGAATTCTTTTAGCGACAAAATCAGCGATGGGTGTTATACCCGTCGCTAATTAGGGACGGGTATAACACCCCCTAAGCTAAATTCAGCGACGAAAAATAATCTCATCACTAAATTTAAGGCGCGCCAGCTCCCGCCCCTCCCTCGTGCGCACGTCGCATGGTCGCGCTGGGATATTAGTCCCACCAATAATTTTAAGTCTTGCACTTTGGAATCGAACCACCAACCTCCAAGGACCAAAAACCTTTATACGCGCACGCGAACTAGCCAATCTAGAACCCTCCTTGATTATTAAAGTGCATAAATTATATTTATAACATTTTCTTCCAAACTTTCTAAAATTATATTTACAATCCAAAATTTATCAAACTTATTTAATGAATATTAATAATATTCATGTTAGTAGAGGAAAATGAATATTAATTTTAATTTTAATATTTATTAATTTTATTTTATTACTAATTTAAATAGAAATTTATAAATTATTATATTAGTAGCAAAAAATTCTCTTCTTATTTTGATTTTAATTTGAAGTGTCATATTTTATTAATTTTGCAAATTAATGAATATTAATTTTAATTTTACATTAAATTTTTAATTTTTGTTTTTGTTTTTAGCGACGGACATAACCCTATCATTAAATTTTAAATTTTGAATTTAATTTCTTTTTCTTTTTCAGCAACCGGTATACCCCAATCGCTAAATTTTTAATTTATTATTTTTTTCTTTTTTAGCGTCAGGTGTACCCTGCACTAAATACTAAATTTTTAATTAATTTTTTTTTCTTTTTTAGCAACGAGTGTACCCCGTCACTAAATATTAAAATTTTAAATTTATTTTTTTTAGTTTTTATCGATGGGTATAACCCTATCGCTAAATTTTTAATTTATTTTTTTTCTTTTTTAGCAATGGGTGTAGCACCGTCGTTAAATATTAAATTTTTAATTATTTTTTTTCTTTTTTAGCGACAAGTGTACCTTTGTCACTAAATTTTTAATTTATTTTTTTCTTTTTTAGCGACGGGTGTACCCTCGTCACTAAAGTTTTTCATTTTTAATTTATTTTTTTATTTTTTAGCAATGAGTATATTCTCGTCACTAAATATTAAATTTTTAATTTTTTTTAGCAAGAGGTACATCTATCGCTAAATTTTTAAAAATAAAAAATAAAAAACTTTAGTGACGAGTGTAACCCCCATTGCTAAATTTTTAATTTTTAATTTTAATTTTTTTCTTTTTTAGTGACGGCTATAACCCTATCACTAAATTTTTATTTTTTTTTCTTTTTTAATGACGAGTGTACCCCCTCACTAAAGTTTTCTATTTTTAATTTATTTTTTTATCCTTTTTAGCAACGGGTATAACCCCGTTGCTAAATTTTTAATTTTTAATTTTTTTCTTTTTAGCGACGAATTTTTCCGTCACAAAATTTTTAAATTTATTAAAAATTATTTAGTGATGAATTTTTTTATCGCTAATTATGTCGCTAAATTTAGTGACGGGTCTTTCTGTCGTTAATTAGTGACAGAATTATTCCATCGCTAAAAACTATTTTTCCTATAGTGATGATCAATTTCTCAAAACAGTATCCGTAATACACACATTCTTATATTTAACAAAACAACTCATCAATGGATCATAATTCTCTCAACATAATTAAAACATAATTGAATCTTTTTGAAAAAGCAAAATACAGGAACAATTTGTCAAACTCACTGGACACGTCACTTCGTGCTGCTATATCTCAACTACTCCATTGCCTAAGTTGCAAGTCTCAACTGGAATGTTTGTATGTTTCAGGGACATAACTTAATTAGAAGATTAATCTTCTAGTAAGAATTTAAAAATAGATATATGAATGCACGATGCAAATACATGAACAACATATGCCCTAATGTAACTTCTCTTGCCCACCAATCAGGCACGGAACTCTAACCAGAATCCCAATTTGCTTTCAAGATAATCCTAACGTTGTTCTGTCAATTGCCCTTGGAGAATTAGGGTTATACTATCAGGGTGATATCCCATCTCGACATAAGTATTAATATGCCAATAATATCATGCTGAATAAATTATCATAACCATCGATGCAACAATAAATATACAAATATGATAAAATAATCATAACTTTCATAAATATCATGCATAATATAAGCAATCATATCACATATAAACTTTTGAGATAAAATCATTCGTCTTAACTTAGCCCCACAGATTTTCTCGGTATACGAGTCTTGACCTTAAAATGCGTGCTCGAATAATTTTATTACAAAAATCTCTGAAATATTAATAAATCTCTATTTCCTATTTATTTAAAATTTTTTAAGATTTTTCACTTTTTCTTCATTTGTTTTCTATTTTTCTTTTTTCTTTTTTTCTTTATTCTTCTTCTTCCTCCAGCTCCCCTGCGCGCGCGAACAGAGCCTCGCCCAGCCACCGCACCGCCGCGTTGCCGGCCTTGCTGCCGCCCTCGCCAGCCTCTCCCGACCTTGCCGGTCGCCGCCATACCGCCGCCGTCGCCGGCTGCGTTGCTGGCCAGCTGCTGCAACAGCAGCTTCGCCGCTGCCATGGCCGCGCCTCCGGCTCCGCTGCTGCCCACCGCAACCACCACCGGTTGATTCCACCGCAGCCCGCGCCTCCGGCCACTACCAGCCCGTGCGCAGCCTACAGTCGCCGGCTGCCCTGCTTCGCTCGCTTGCTGCCATGGCCTCGTGAAGCTTGCGGCAATGGCCGCTTGCTGTTGCGGCCAACTCCGGCCACCCTCGCGGCTGCCTCCGGCCACCAGCATGGCTCCCAGCTCTCTCTCTCGATCTCTCGGCCACTCTCTGCTTCAAACCTCTCGGCCATTTGCTCTCTGCTTCTTCATATTTCTTCTTCATTTCCTCTGTATATATATACCCACTTGCATCAAAACTTAATCACGAAGCTCCTCCCAGCCATCACTTCTTGCAATCCACTTGCACCATTTACAGCTGGTCATCACTTTCTCCCTCAACATGCCCTCAAATCCTGCAAAATTTGCCCCCATGTCCCACGCGCATACATACATATATATATGTGTGTAAATTACACATTTACCCCCATCATGAGAACAAGTAATACTCAAAAAGTTTCTAGTAAGACTAGAATGTAAAACATTAATCTCTTTTCATATATGAGATCACCTAGTTTCCTGTAAAAATATGAATTGAGAATTGCAAATGCAATAACTCTATCACTACCAGTAATCACCACAAGAACATTTACCATTTTTGAAGTGGTGAAACCTGCTAGCATCCCGAACGATAATTTCTCGATTCTTTATCTCTGATATGTATTTGATGGCAACATGGCAATCACCGCAGATGCGCAAATTCTTCATTACCCGGATTGCAACACCCTCTGGAGTGTTCATTAGAGCAAAAGCAATTGCCAATTTTTCACTGTGCTGTCCCAAGTTAAACTCTTTCTCCTCGGTATCCATATCATGCAAAACAGAGCCAGTATCAGGCATGTAACCTCGTAGTTTCATTTCCCAAGTCAGTTCTTTCAAGTAGAGATCGATCTCCATTGCTTGCCGGTGGGATTTATCGCCCACACAAAACTGGTGAACCTGGTTCTTCATCTCAAACCAGCTGATACCCGGTTCCTTCTTCACACTCCTATCTCTCATTGCTTTCCTCACTTCTGAAACATCCTTCCATTGTCTAGCAGAAGCCTGAATATTTGACAGCAGCACATAAGACGCTGAATCATGAGGGTCGAGCCTAAGAACTTCTTCGGCAATCCTTTTCGCCATATCTGCGTTTTTATGGATTTTACAGGCAGATAACAACGTCTTCCATATAATAGCATCCGCCTTTACAGGCATAGTTCGTATAAAAGCATCTGCTTCTTCCAAACGGCCAGATCGCCCAAGCAGATCAACCACGCACGTATAATGTTCTAGTTGAGGCTCCAGCTCAGGCTTATGCACCATCAAATTAAAAAATTCAAGCCCTTTATCTTTCAATCCACAATGAGAACAAGCATAAAGCAAGCTCAGGAAAGTAACTTCGTTTGCCTCCAAACCTTCCTGCTCCATCTGGTTAAACGAATGGATGGCTTCCTCTCCCTTCCCATGGAAACCGTAAGCAGCAATCATCGAGCTCCACAACACGGCATCATCGTCTTCCCTTTCCGAGAAGACTTTTATAGATTCATCCAAGCACCCGCATCTAGAGTACATACTTATCAGTGAACTAATCACTGAAGTAGCTATACTAGAACCAGTTTTAATTGCCTCTGCATGAATCTGTTGGCCCATTCCAAGCGTTGCTAATTCTGAACACGAACTGATTACACTCACAAATGTGATTTTGTCAGGCTTAAAACCTGCCATTTTCATTATATTATACTGATCCAAAGCTCCTTCAGGACACCCATTTTGAGCTCTTCCCGCAATAAGCGTGTTGCACGCAACCACATTGTGAATTGGCATGGCTTTGATCACCTTCTCTCCATCTTCCAGGCTTCCGGATTTCATGTACATGTGAGCCAAAGAACTACCAACGACCAAATTGAACTCAAACCCAGATTTCACGACATACCCATGAATCTGCCAGCCAGTTCTCAAATCTTTCAATCCCGCGCAACCTCGAAGAACACTGCCCAGACCGAACTCATCGGGCATAAACCCCAAACCATGCATTTGGAAAAACAAACTCAACCCCTCCTCATTGAATTCAAACTGGATCGTACCCATAACCATCGCATTCCACGTCGCGACATTCCGTTCCGTCATTTGTTTGAACACCTCCCGTGCGCTCTCCAAGTCGCCGTTCCTAATAAATCCACCGATTAGAATGTTGCAGGACATGAAGTTCTTCCTCGGCATTACGTCGAACAGTTGGAGGGCGGTTCGTAACTCCCCGAATTTTGCGTAGGCGTTGAGAAGGTGGTTCGAGACGAACTTGTCGGAGGAACAGCCGGAAGTAATGACGAGAGAATGGAGCTGTTTGGTGAGGGATAGTGATTGGGTTTGGATGCTTCCATGGAGAAGGTGAGAGAAAAGAGATGGGTCCGACCATATCTGTGATCGGAAGGCCTCGAATGCTTCTTTCAGGCGGCCATTGGAGCAGAGTTCGGTGAATTGGTGGGGAGTTTCGGAGGTTTTTGTAGAGAGAAAGCAATGCGCAGTGTAGCCGAGACTGCGAGGCCGAAGACCAAACTTTCCCATCCATGCGTACGGGTTGGCTTGACCGGCTCTCTTATTAATTCAACTATTCTGTTCTATTAATTGAATTATTTCCAAAAAATGAAAAATAGAAGAGCCGTCCTCTTATAGTAAGTTGTGTTTTCATATTATAACAGTTAGTTTCACAATATTAAATATATGCGCTCTTGACAATCTTTATTTTGAAGAGTGAGGGAGGATTTACTTATGACTTTTTGCCTAAAACTTATTTTCATTACCTTTTTTTATCGCAATAGAATAACCTTATTGTTCCTATTCAAGTTTGCTTAGTGGTTTATTTTTGAATTAACAAAATAAATTATTTTATTCTTTTAATTTTGAGAATAAGAAAAATAGTTTGTTCTTGGATTCATTTAAACTTTTTTTTTTTTCCAATAGAATCTTATGTTAGTTATATGTTATATTTAAGTACCACATAAAATATATAACTCTCAATGTAAATAGTTGTGTTATCTTTATAGTTTACTGGATTATGTTTCTTTTGAAAGGAAATTAAGACTCTCTCAATCTTTATCCGCTCATGGATTAAAAACTTAAAAATAGAATAAAAGTAATCGAAAGAAATAAATGAATAGAATAGTAAAAGAAATGCAAACTACACAATGGAGATAGATCTTTATCTTGGTTTGAATAATTTGATATGGATAACCCTACATAAAACCTTGAAACATCCCGATAGCAGTCTTTAATTATCCAGAAAATGATCAGTACAAAGCAATCCCTTCTTACCCGAGTACACAACACAATCATCTTCCAAGATTACAAAGACCTAACAGATTTTTAGTCTTTCCTCTCAGAAAATAGATGCACTCGATAGAACAGAATGTTTTCATACCCCAAACGACTACTCTGCCTTTTATTTATAATAGAGGCGGACATCCCTATACAACTAATTGAGAATTAAATAATTTCAGTTTAAACTTTCTAACTTAAATTTAATTATAATTGAATCACCGCCTATCTAATTAGTCACTTGAGACACTTGACTGCTTCCCCTTGAATATGAGACTTAAGTCTAGGCAAACCGATTCACAAGTTGAAAAGCCAAAATTTAAACTGGTTAGAACTTGAAATTATTAGGGTAAGTAGTTTTAAGGCTTGCCTTATTATTGTAAACAATTTTAATACAACAAAAAAATTGACTACATTGGTTGCTTTTTATCCAAGTGATTCAAAACAATCCACTATTGATCTTCACATTAGTCATAATGTCACATTAGGTCTTTATTTTATTATACAGTATTGACTATATAAATTTAAATTCTTAAATTATTTTTATCTGTAACCTAATCTTCTGGAAGATTCGTGTAACTGAAAAAAAATTTCTCCCCTTCTGATAGCATGCACCCAATCCAACTAATTTGATGCCCACAGCAGCCTCAGCCTTACCATCTGCATTGCTGCTCCTTTCTATGGCACCTTCTTAGGCAGAAGGGAACAGTTTGTGGCTATAAATAAGCTCAAGGAAAATAAGAGAACAAGCAATGAAATTGAGGAGAGGAGCTTGAGAACAGAAGATAGAACCTCCTCAGTGTCTAAAACTCCCTGTTTTATATAGATCGAGAGAGAATCATATTTATATGTGTTACCTTTAATTTGAAACAAAACTATTTTTAAAACTCAAAACTCATAACCTTCTAGCTTAAGAAAAAACAATTTTACCGTTGCTACCCAGGTTTGCCCGAACACAGAAACTTGAACAGTGATCTCACATCCAACAATGGAGACACCAGAAGATTAAACACTAGACGAAAATATAGGCATGAAAGGTGCCCAATGCTTGTAAGAGGAAGAAGCTATCAAAGAATCCATCCCAAATAGGCAGGCAAGTATATCAATGGCAGAATTGGTTCTGTATGTGAAGGAAATGTAGCAAGAAACATCTACTGATTAAACCATTTGAGTTGAAGGAAGGTTGAAAATGGAGAAAGCAAGACTGACAAAATAAATTGAATCCTGTTTCTAATTAAGCATGACAGAGATAAAAAATTGTACATTGAAACAGGTAAAAGATGTATGGAAAGCGTATACTGCTTCTGCACTATGACCTATTATGTATTTATACAGTGGCTATAGATGGTACTGAAGCAGGGACCCGATTTTCAGCAGGGATTTCGGCAAATTCAGAGAGAATTGCCCGGAATTCTTCTCCGGTCATTGTTTCTTTCTCAAGGAGAACTTCCACAATCTTGTCAATAGCCTCGCGGTTGTTCCTTATGTGGATCAAGGCTATTTCGTATGCACTATCTGAAATCCTCTTAACAGCTGCATCGATATCTTCTGCAAGCCTTTCTGACATTGAATTTCTTGCCATCATTCGCATAATCACATCAGCACTCTGAGCTGAAGAGTCCATGAGTGACCATGGACCGATTTCAGACATGCCAAATGTGGTCACCATCTGCATGCAGATCAATCACACACCTCATTTTTTTCTAGAATTTGTCGAATGGACTATTCGAGCACAACAAATGCTTCTATGTTATCTAAATAGCAGCTTAATATTTTAAGCCGCTTCCGGTGAGCATATATTTTTCAACCTCTAATTTTTCTTATATAAAAGATGGAATCTGTTTTCTCTACAAATGCGTGAAAACAAGATGAAGTTTAGGTATTTCATTCAGCATTTTCAAGAAGACCGAACTTCATATAGGGCTATGGGGTTGAAATTGCATTCAAGCATTTACCTGTTTGGCCAAACCAGTGATCTGTTGCAAATCACCAGCTGCACCTGTGGTCACCTCAGGCTCCCCAAAAATCACCTCCTCAGCAGCTCTTCCACCAAGTCCACCAACAATTCTTGCAAATAATTGTTGCTTTGAGATCAAGGTCGGGTCATCAGAGGGAATAAACCATGTAAGACCCCGAGCCTGACCGCGTGGAATAAGGGTGACTTTTTGAACAGGGTCATGCCCTGGTGTAAGAGTTCTGCATGAGAACCAACAAATTAGTGAATGAATAATTATTTTTTCCATGCCAAACTCCCTTGTCATGAGCATTACACTTGTGAAACCTCATTTGGAAAAGGACAAGCATGGAAAGATCAGACTTACAGTTCTGATATTTATATACCAAAGTGGTCTGTCTCTATATGATGATTCCCACACTAGAAATAAAATCAACAACCTTAGCAACACAAAATGAGCAGTGTCTAATCCTTAATCCTTAAAGCCCCCTAACTAGTTCATATTCCAAGGAGATTAGTTTTGAATCAGCAACAGATTAATCCTTTAGCCATACCAATCGCTATGACAAAGGTTGCATTTGTTCATAAAGCACAATGCCATTTGCTGAATGGAAACTAATGTCTGTGAGAATGCTTATTTATCTTACATTACGCGAACACAGGACATGGGAACACAGCACTTACCAAAAAGGGAGGACACGACCTGGTTGGGATATGTTAGTTTATAAAATAAATCTTTACATTTCTAGTGGCACAATATAAGTATCAAAACTATATTCCAAACTCATAAATATGCATTTAAAATTCATAATCCAAAATTCCAAATAAATAAGTCTAATCCAATTAACATACATAAACACTATATCGATGATTTTCAATGTGGAAGTATGCTGAATCTAGGTCTCTACTTAATACTAGGACTTCATGCAACAATATTTATGCCATTCTGAAAAATCAAATCCACCTTTATTCCATTTGACAAAAATTTAAACTAGACACAAAGACTTTTTCCATGACTCCTGAAAATATCCCTGTCCCATATAAGTTTTCTGAGCTTAGATTGCCAAATATTTACTCCATTAACCATTAAAAGACCTAAACAATGACATACAGTACAACGGAAGAAAAATCTATACGCATCTCTATGAACATTATAAGAATGACTTTTGCCAATTTGCATTCATTTCTACAGCTAGCTGAATGCTTTTCAATAACGCAACATGGGACCACCAAGAAATTGTAAGAACCATAAACAAATCATAAAAAACCATGTTTTGGCACAAACCGAGCACTTTGAAATGAAGAGCATCACAATTACTGACAGAATTGAAGGATAATTTGATACTTACCCACAAATAGCATGTCCAACTTCATGGTATGCAACCAAGCTTTTGCTCTTTCCATCTGTCATAATTGTACCTTCCATTCCAGCCACAATCCTATCTATTGAATCATCAATCTCCTTAGACGAAATTGCTGTTTTCCCACGGCGACCAGCCAATATAGCCGCCTCATTTAAGAGGTTTGCAAGATCCGCTCCACTGAATCCAGGGGTTCTCATTGCAATCACATCAAGAGATACATCTCCATCAAACTTCTTATTGCTTGCATGAACTTTTAAGATCTCTGTTCGTCCCCGTATATCTGGAACATCGACTGTAACCTGCACCAGAGATTTAAACTAAGCAATCCCAAAATATATGACGGGAGCAGATATGCAATGATTATGTACGTTACCTGTCTGTCAAATCTTCCAGGCCTTAATAAGGCAGAGTCAAGAATATCTGCTCTGTTAGTTGCTGCAATTACAATAATACCCGTGTTTCCTTCAAACCCATCCATTTCTGTCAAAAGCTGGTTAAGGGTCTGTTCCCTTTCATCATTCCCTCCTCCAATTCCGGTTCCTCTTTGCCGCCCAACAGCATCAATTTCATCAACAAAGACGATGCATGGAGCATTTTCCTTTGCCTTCTTGAAAAGATCACGGACTCTAGAGGCACCAACACCGACAAACATCTCTACAAACTCGGAACCTGAGATGGAGAAAAATGGAACACCTGCTTCGCCGGCAATTGCCTTGGCCAGGAGGGTCTTCCCAGTCCCCGGAGGACCAACAAGAAGTACTCCTTTAGGGATACGAGCTCCAACTGCTGTGAATCTCTCAGGCTTCTTCAGGAACTCCACCACCTCCAGGAAATCTTGCTTTGCTTCATCTACTCCAGCAACATCATCAAACTTTACACCAGTATTAGGTTCCATCTGAAACTTTGCTTTGGATTGACCAAAGGCAAGGGGAAATCCGGGTCCACCAGGACCTCCCATCCCTCCAGATGAACGCCTTGAGAGAAGGAAAAGACCACCAATTAATATTAGCGGGAAGGCAAGATTTCCAATCAAATTGAACAGTAGAGAACCTGAGTCCTCTTGAGCATTGTGTGCAGCAAAGTCAATGTTCTTCTCCCTGAGCTTCTGAAGGAGCTCCTGGCTGAGTCCAGGGAGCTGCACCCTAACTCGTTGCACCCGGTTTCCCAATTCCGGAGAAACAGCCTCAACAATAGCTATGGTTCCATTCTCAAACAAGTCCACTTTTTTCACCCTGTCCTTGTCCAAGTACTCCAAGAACCTAGAATAAGACATCCTTGAAGATGAAACCCCTTGCTCATCGGCATAAGCATTCCCAGCACCAAGTAACGCAGGCACACCAAGTCCCGCATTTCCAATTAAAAACTTCAGAAAGCCTCTTCTTCCTTCATGCAGCCTCTGCTCCAGAGATGCCCTCACAAAACATGTTCTAGGCACCCTACCTAAATGAAAAAGGCTCGAGGAAGGAAAAAGCCGCCTGCCATAAAACTCTTTGCCTAAACTCGGTTTAATTCCGCGGGTAGATAAACCACTTCCCACCAGGCAAGGTGATGATGCTGCCATCGAAAGTATTTTTACCCGGAACAAGTTGCTGGAGACCAATCATGATAAAAATAAATTAGATAACGATAACCTTAAAATTGAATTCAACTAAACATATTACAGATACGAAAGGGGGGAAAAACGTTTAAACATAATCTGCAACAGACTACACCTATCTAAAACAAAATTAAGCCATTTCAAAAGGCAAAAGAAACATTAGGGCTCAAGAAACTTAACAGCCTAAAACAAATAATTTCTCCAGAGCCACATCATTGGCATCTTCTAGGTTTTCGTTTGACCGAGATGAACATTAACAGAATCGAGTTCAAAACAATCCCAAGTCAAGAAATAGAATAGCAATCATATATACAAATCTGAACCAGAAATAATAATAAAAAAAGAAGCCAACAACATTAAAGTAATCACGGAAGCTACGACATCAAACCATCCAGGTGGAAGGAACCTTCTTAAAGTAACCGAACGAAATTTAAATGGAATTTTGCAGTAGAGAAGGAGCGGATCAAGAAGAAAGCACCTTTGAATTGGGAATTCGATGAACCGTGTGCTGGACGAGGAGAGTGGAAGATGGGAGTGGAGTGGCAAAAGCGAGAGGAATGCTCGTCGATGAGGGAGAAGACGGGGCTGATAACGGGATTTAGAGGGAAGGGATGTGGCTTACAAACGTATACGTGGCAAGCTGTTAAATGAGCGATACACGTATACGTGGCAAGCTGTTAAATGAGCGACTAGTCTTCCACTGCACGTATAGTTAGGCTAGGTTAGATTTTTTGCAAGGCTTTGCCCTCTACTTCCATTCCATGGTTGGGTCCCAATTTATGTAAAATTTGAGTAATTAATTTTTATGTTTAAATATATTTTAAGAATAAAAATTTTAATATTGATAATTGATTGAGGGATTCACTAATCCCCTTTGTGTGTAACATGAAGAACAAAACGTCTTAGATGGGCTCTATAAAGCCTAAATTCATGTATGAGGTAAGAGTTTGGTAAGGTTTATTATGTAAACGAGAATATCTTGATATTAACTTATCCTATGCGTTGAAAGGAAAAATTGAATTATGATAGAAGAGATTATTTGGTTTCCTTAAGAAGTAAAGAGAACATATTGGTAAACAATAATAATTAAAATTTTAACTTTCTATTTTGGGTCTTTATTTTAGGGATGACAATGCATACGCATCAAAATCCCATCCTAATAGAGAGGGGAGGAACTCATTTTTTTCATGATAGATCAACCTTTGTGTTAGATCCTACAAAAGGCGGAGTGTTCCGATAGATTAACGAAATGGGTAATTGAACTCAACAAGCATGGAATCCATTTCAAACCATGGAAGGCCATCAAGGGGCAAGCCCTTGTTGACACCTTCATCATGGAGTGTACACATGTCCCAATCCCCCTATGACAATGCCTGCTCAATGGATGCTTTTTGTGGATGGAGTTATGAATACGAAAGGAAGCGAGGCTGGAGTTATCCTGATCTCCTTTGAAGAAGAGGTTTTTGAATATTAATTATGATTCACCTTCCCGAGCTCCAACAACACTGCAGAATAGAGGCCTTTATTGTTGGTGTGAATCTTGCTAAAAAGTTGGAAGTACAAAAACTTACAGCCCCTATCTCGTGGTCCAACAGTTTCGGGGGTCTTATAAAGTAAGAAAGCCTACTTTGATGAAATACCTCCAAAGAGTACGTGAGCTTACCCATGCTTTCACTGATTTCGAGTTGGTTCAAATCAACTGATCTTACAACCAAGATGCTGATGCCTTGTTCAAATTGGCTACGACATAGGACACACCAAGGCAACTAATCCACACGGAGGTTTTGCAAAGGCCAAGCATAGAAGAGATTGGTGAGTCAGCCACAACCCATTTCATAACACTGGTAGGAGACTAGAGAACATTGATAATTGATTACCTCTTCACGGAGGAACTCCTGAGCTCCCCTTCAAAGGCTAAGCAGATGTTTTTGAGCCTATTTTTCTCTTCTTGGGTTTAAGAAGCATAATCTTGGCAAGACACCCCCACACTCTTAAATATTTTAAGTTAGAAGGGTAACCCTTCCATATATCATAGGGAGTCTTACCAATTTTCTTATATAAAATTCTATTCTGTAAATGGCATGTAGATAAAATAGCTTCACCCCCAAAGATTATCAGGTGCATTAAAACTAATTAGTATAGCATTCATCATTTCTTTTTGTATTTTATTTTTCCTTTCAACTACACCATTAGATTTAAGAGAATAAAGAGGAGTAATTTCATGTATAATTCCTTCCTTCTCACAAAAATTATTTTTCATTATGTATTTGCCCTCTCTATCTGATCTAACTCGTTAATTTTTCTTTTTAATTGATTTTCTACTTCTGCCTTATAAAAAACAAACATGCTAAAGGCCTTGTCTTTGTTTATGAGCAAATACACCTTAGTATATCTAGAGCAATCATCAATAAAGGTTATGTAATATTTCTTCCCACCTCTACTCATAGTTTGTTTCAAGTCTCCTAAGTCAGTACGTATCAAATTTAATAGTTCAAATTCTCTTTCTATAGAAATGCATGGTTTTCTAGTTAGTTTAGCTTCAACACAAATGTCACATTTATTCATGCATAAGTCACTAATTCCATAAATAAATCCTAAAGTTTGCATTTTCTTAATATATGAATTGCTAACATGTCCTAGTCTACCATGCCATAGATCAACAGAGTCAAGCACACAAGCAAAAGAAGTAGCATTTTTATTAATTATTTTAGAAACATTAAGCACAAATAGACCCTAATTACAATAGCCTTTACCCACAAATGTATTATTTTTTATCATTATAATCTTGTCAGAATCAAATGGCACTTTTAACCCTAACCTTGCTTAACAAAGATACGAAAACCAGGTTAGCTCTGATGTTTGGAACATGAAGAGCATAAATCAAAGCCAAAGTTTTGACAGATGTGAGTTTGAGAAATATCTTTCCTTTTCCAAGAACTGAAGTAGTTCTTGAATCACCTAGGCAAATTGTTTCTTCTCCTTCTCCTATTGGAATGTAGGAGGAAAACACATTTTTATTTGCACATATGTGTCTAGTAACCCCAGAGTCTACCACCTAATCTTTCACATTGGCCACAATGTTTGTTTGAGAAATGAATGCAGCAATAATATCATTTGTTTCAACCAAATTTGCCTTTGGCTGGGCAGGTTTATCATTTCTCACTCTCTTCCTATATTGAGGTGCATAGTGCCTTGGTTTTCCATAGACAAAGTAAGAACCTTTCTTTTTCTTGAAATTAGGGTTAGGCACTTTAGGCTTATAATAAGTTATGTTTTTGTATTCATGCCTTTTGGTGGGATTTTGAGACTTACCTTGTACCAAGTTAGCCTTGTGTGCCATCTTCTTTTCCATTGTAGACTGTAGTAGCTCTTTGCAGTTTGTTTCTTGAATAATGATGTGTATGACTAGGTCTTCGAGTAACAGTTGTTTGTGCTTATGTTTGAGTTGGTTCTTGTAGTCGTTCCATGATTCAAGAAATTTTTCAATGAGTAGGTCAGCTACAAATTCTTCTTGCAATATGATCTTTTCAAGTTTCAAGTCTTCCAAGAGCTTGTAGTACTCGTTGATTTGACCTTTGATCTCCTTGTCATCTACCATTTCCCATTGATAGAATTTTTCAATTACGAACTTTTGTTTGCCCATATCTTTGGCTATATACTTAACATTCATGGACTCCCAAATTTTCTTTACTTCTTTATAGGGACAGTAAACATCAAATAATTCATTAGACAACGTACTAATTATTGTGTGCCTACATACCTTATTTGCATATGTCCAATGATCCACCAACTTGGCATCAACACTAGCTTCATTAGGCTTGGATTCACTAAGTACGTATGCCACACCATGTACGTCAAGGATTGAATATACCTATTCTTTCCATCTTTTGAAGTTGTTTCCGTTGAATAACTCAATATTGGACACGTCGAGAAACGACTTTGCATATTGCATAGATGGAATGGAAGGAAACAAAAGATGGGTAGTGGGTGACGATGACCCACTAACATGGTTGCCAGCGTGGTTGGTGGCAGCGGCAACACCAGCAGAGGCAGCGGCATGAGTAGCTGCGATAACGTTGGTGACTTGGGTAGGATCAGCGATTGCACGGTTGACAACAGTGATGTGGAAAAAAGCGTCCATAATTATCCTTAAGATTGTTGTGAATAATGGACTTTGGTGGACAATTGGTGTATAGACTCGAGGCATAACAAATGTCATTGACCTTAAGGATAATTTCCACCGCTCACAATCGGTACAAGAGACAAAATGGTTATCCCTTAAGATACAAGGAGCCTTTCCAAGTACGTGTGCACTCACGTGATTTGGGAACAAATGGAGAGCAAGATATAATGTGGGAATCCATCAATAGTTAAATAGTAGGGGCAATGTAGAGTATAAATAGAGAAGAGAATGAGATCGGGCTTATTCATTATCTATCTCACAAGTGCAAGAAGGGCGACCTTTTATCGGTAGAGAATATGACCGTTATAATATAGTTGTTGGAATATAACCGTTATAATATGGCCGCTGGAATATGGTTGTTATAACATTTGAAATATCAATATTGTATCAATGTTTTACAACAACGTGTTGCAACGAGTAGATCCCATGAAGCTCTCCGCAGTCTCCATTGCATCGGCGACCAATGCAGTAACCAGTAAGCAGCGTTTCCGGTGCTAGAAAGAGTTCCCGACGGCTAGTAGTATGTTGTTACGAGTGGCTAGCGACGATTCTGGTTTGTTCTTCAGTGATTTATCAATTGTGATGATAAGAGTTACCAGCAGTGACAACTGTAGTTTTCGGTGGCTATTCCAACAAGTGTTTTTAGTGGGTTTTAGCTTCGCCCTTTTTCATTAAATCCTGCTTCTTAAGTTTTTGAGATGAACTGTTCTTGAAAAATAATCTTAGCTCTCATTCACCTTCGTCCTAGACGTGACTAACACAAGTTTGGCGAGGGTTCCGATGGCTACCCGCAAGTGGACTAACTTGATCCCCTACGATTGTGGAGGTGGCTTAGCCAACCAAGGACAGGTTCAAGAGTGGACATGGAGCTGGTTTGTGACAGGTTTGCAGGAGCCCAATTCAAGTCAGATGCTCAACAAAAGTAACTGGCATTTTATTCAAACTCGAGGTAACTATTACTCTTCAAGCATTTTCATAGTGTATGGTTTTATTACATGCATATGATTGTTGTCATTGTGTTTTACAAGAAGCGATCCGATTCTGCTACTTGTTTTATTTAGTTTTGAAAACCAGATTGTCCTCTTGTATTTACAGCTAAGTGTTAGCGCATTCTTTCAACAAGAATCTCAAAATGATATCTTGCTACGATAAGACTAAAAAGATTTTACAGAATAAGAACAATACTTGATAGGATATTGGAAGATGAACAATGAAGTTGAATACAGTAGTGAAATCTGGAAATATGTAAGCTGAATCTTTTTCTCTTCAATCTTCCTTTCTTTTGAACAGAATTGTGGATGTTTGATTCTCTATTGCTGTTGTTTCCATGCTTTTCTTGCATACTTCGTATTTTGCTAGGTTTTCTTCTTGTCTATGAGCATCAGGTCAGATGCATACATACGGTTGTAATAAAGGTAGTTGAAGTGGTTTAATCTCTCCGTCTCTGTGGGTTATCATCCCCACTCGAAAGCTTGCTCCATGGCACTTATAATTGCGAAAATCTCTTGATCATTTAGACCAACAGCAGGTGGTACCTGTGCAGCCCGATGCTCCCTCGTTTGCTCGGATATTGCAGCCCGGCAAACCGGGCATCGAGCTTGGCTCTTCACCCAAGGAACAATACAGTCTTCATGAAACATATGATTGCAGGGAGTGAGCATCACTGGCTCCTTGGGCTCGAAATCCTCTAAGCAGATGGCGCACCTCTTGCCATCGTCTTCCTCTGGTTCAGTCTGGCCCAAACCATTAGTTGAATTGCCTCTGTAGTAAAGGTTGAGTCTCCTTGCTATGGTCTTTGCCTTGGGACTGGGATTGTAGATTTCTCTTCTCAGCTTGCTCAGGGCTTTAATGTTTTGCACTTCTTGGCTCAACCTTGGCTGCTCCTGACGTGTAGGAATTTGCACGTCTCTGTGCTGCTGGATCAATATTTGAGGCCTGGAGTTCACGTTTCTTACCATCCCATGGAGGGCACTTTGAATTGGCAAGTGAAGTACCGGAGGATATCTGGAAATTGGTCCACATTTTGTGAACATGAAATGAAATCATATATAGGGCACAGAAAATTAAGAAAATATTTGTAGGGATTATCCATGCTGTATCGAATGTTGTGTTTCCATATTGTACTTGTTGGTTTTATCATGTCAACTAAGTTATGGAACACAACTATATCAATTATCTTCATTCGCCACCATCTCATGAAATTTCTCCATGTGAAGATGGTGTTCAAACTTCATTTCATCATTACTCCGCCAGGGGATAATATCCACTGCCGGTCCCAAGCCCGGATAAAGGAGGAGGGTTGCGTTAGGTAGCCGACAGCCAGCGTAAAACTTAGTAGGATCCAAATATGAATTCTAGACAAACTATCTGTTGGGATGTAACCCACATAGAAGTCTAGAATTCATGTAGCCAACCCCACATAGTGGGATAACGGCTGAATATGTTGTTTTTATCCATGCTGTATCGAATTGGTCCACATTGCGCAGATAGTATGTGTTAAAAGGTAAAGAACAGTTACTAGAAACCAACCCACAACAACCGTAACAAAATATCAACTCTTAAGTCTTAGGGATGGGTAAGTCAATAAATTATACTTCATCAACCATCTTCAAAAATAGGTGGAAAAAAAAAATGTGCTCCTATGAGGTATTAAATGTTTTGAGACCTTTAGGGAAACAATGCGAAAATTTGAAAAAAAAAAATGTTTAGAATACTTTGGATAAGTTTAGGATACTGAAAAGAAAAACATTTATGCAACATTTGAGATAGTAACAATAATTACTTAACCATTTTTTATAGGTTGGTATTAGAACAAAAGAATTTATTATGATAAAGTCAATCAATAAGAGATATTCATGTCTAAAAATGAATTAGAATAAATATAATATTTATCTAAAAAATTAATGAATGTATTTAACGAATGCCTAGTTTATATAATACTCAAAAAAAAAAAAAAAAAAGAATATGTTAATGTGAACATAAAGATGTATGTAATATGTTATATAACTCTAGAAATATATATACATATATTTTGGGTGAATAACATTATTAGTTCTTGAAATTTATATTTTGTAACAAATTAGTCTTTTATATTTTAATTTATCATATAACAACCATAAAAATTTTATTACAATTCAATCTTGTGAATGTGTGACCGCTAAGTTTTATAAATAGCACTTCGACCCTTTATTAAGTTTTGTATATATATACATACTTCAAAGTTATTACCGCCTTGCATTTCATTCCCCTATATATGCATATTGAGTTGGGCTTGAAGAACATAACTAAGAGCGACACAATCAAAAGGAAACATTCGACGATCAAAACAGACAAAAAACACAAGACAATTCCAATCTCAACTCATTGTAAGTGTGAATCATTAGGGTTTTATGAGAGAGATTGAAAAGAAAGAGTGATGGGGTGCTCTAGATGTGTTTGAGCATTATACTTTGTTGCATTTGTCTCTATTTTGGTTTTTGATTTACGAGTGATTTATGAAGATCTTGTGCATGCATTGTGTATATCCTTGATTTGATCTTTCTAATGGACTGACTAGGGAAATCTCCCTGTTCATGAGTGTACATCCTCATGTTCTGTGCATGGGTGTTTCAAATGTATTCTTTGTATTTTATTTCTGTTCTTTTTCTCGTCTTGTATTGTTCTTGTTACTGTTGAGCATTCTGTCGCTTGCTATTTTTATTGGAATCAAACAGGTAGGGCTGTAATCTCAACAAATCTCCTATTAAAATTTCAATAAAAAATTGTGATGTAAGCAGATATATAAAATAAAAATATAAAAATAACAATTGCCAAAAACTGCTAGTAACTGCCACTACGAACCTACTGCTGGAAGAATTTATTATTGGATCCTTCCTTCAGAAATCATTAAGTTTGCTTCCAAATTACTTTTCCTTTAATTTTTAAAAAAATTCAGCCAAAATAAAATAGTTCTTCTCTTCACCTATCAAAATTTTAATACAAATTATTTATTTATGCAGTGACACTGTTGAGAACTATTATTTATTTATTTTATATATCTGTAAGTGATAATTTTTTGACAAAATCTAATGAAATATTTACAAAAAGACTAAATTGTAATCAGATTAAAAATCTAATAATTATTATGAAATAAATTAAAATACAATGACTATTTTATTATAGAATGTAAAATTGAAAGATGAATTATATTATTTAGTTATTCTAAAACCTGAATAGGTCAATATTATAGAAATAGAAAAATAGCTGGAAAAAGGGAAAAACAGAACAACATGAGGTGAGGGGGCAATCAATTTCCATGGAATTCAAGTGCAGGAGAAATTTGACTGTTCAATCTAATGGCGATGCTAATACTATTATTATTGTCTTTTTTACTTTCTAAATTTGTACCAAATTTGTTAGAACGCCTCCCTCCAAGTCCAACTGTAATGTATTTACAATTTAGAAACCTGATAATTAGTGACTAGATGATGATAGTTAAGTTGACCAAACCAATAACCCTAATCCATAGGTTTAACAACAATTAATTATAGCAATTACCTGCCATATCCTAAAGGTGTTCTTTCATCCATGAATATCCCCGGATTCAGGAAACCTCCATCTGCAATCTGCAAACGCACCACCACCAAGCACCAACTGGCGTTAGCATTATCTGTCTCTCATAATTACACAAACTTTTTCCTCTTTTACACAACAAAAATCGACCAGTATGGATTAAATTTCATCAAAATTTTCAGATCCAGCGCCCCTGAAACCCCTGTTCCAATCCAAACAATGATTTTACGGCAAAATCACCGATTAAAACCTCGAATTTGTCTAGGAAATTAAATAATCGCCCGAAAATTTCAGTTGGTAATGAAACCGATTTTTGGGGGGGAAACGCTAACCGGAATGAAGCCTCCTCTTTGCAGAGGAATTGGATGCCGCGGTGGCGGAGGAAGTCCCCGGTGGTCGTAGGGGGGGCCGCTCATGGTGTCTGGCCGGAATTGAAAATCCCCTGGTTGTTGTGAAGCGAGGGGATCCGCATTGTGCAGAGCTATATAAGGTGGATTGGTTCCTGTTTGTTGATATGACAGACTTGAGGTTTGAAAGTGACGCTCCTCTAATCGGAGAATAATAATAATGATAAAGCATCACTGCATGCGTGAATGTGATTCGTTGTATGCATGCTCTGCATTTGCGGATTCCTTCGGCCACTAGAGAGATGCTTTTTCTTCCATAAAGTAGAGATTCAGTTAGCCTTGTGCTGTGCTGTTCTTCAAAGGTAAGAACCATATTCTGATTTGCACCGCACCGGACACCACTCCCATGCAAAGTAACTAAAACTACATTTTCTCTGGTCGCAAGTTATTCTCCATCATATAATCTAATATAATATATGATATGATATGCCTTGCAAATAGTAGACAGTTTGGATATAGAGTGGATCCAAGTAGCAAGATCTAGATCAAAATCTACAAGTAAGTATCCGAGTCAAGTACATATCTAAATGGGTTGAAATCCCCAAACCAAGAGTAAAAAACCAAATTAATCGGAGAGTTGCAAGAGAAAACAAAACAGTGGCCAAATACCGAATGGCCACCACTTGGTCATGATCAAGTGGGCACTCGGTCATAATGGCCATCTACCCTAGGAGCCTCCCTCGTAGTCAACAAACCCTCCCGACGTGTTCCTTGAGTCAAACTTAAGATCCTCCATGGGATCTATAAGAATATTTCAAGATTGCATGGAATATACCAAGAATATGCCACAAAGATACTAGGAATATACTCAAAATATACCACTCGGGATGGCCACCACATGTCCCCTTCTCATTATTCTATAAATAGGAGGACTACCTCCTCTCTCAGGTATGCTCATTCTGCCACTCTGACTCAATTCTTGCACTCAAACACTCGAATACTAATTTAAGTATCGGAGGGTTTGCGTAAGGACCTCCACCCACGCCCCTAATCAGTTGTTCATCTTGATAGGCCTCTCGGTCATCTAGGACTTCTCAATCATTTGAGGGCACTCGGTCATTGAAGGGCACTTGTTTATTAGCAAGCCACCCATTTATCAAGGCACCTGATCATCGTAGCAAGACCTCCAAATCTCTCGATCATTGTCACACGAGACTATCAAGATCACATTTACCACATTATAAATTAATTGTTGTATTTTGACAATAACAATTAGCGTCGTCTGTGGAAAACAGAACAAAAAGTCAAAACAAAAAACACTACTGATGGTAAACACCAAAAGTAATCGACGACCTCTCTCCCAAGGTGTGGAGACTTGTCCACCTCCACAAGACCCTCAACACCCAATGGAAGCATACTTGCCTCTACTATACTCTCAGCGACAAAGAAGTATTCAATCAACTCCCCTAGATCCCCAACAATAGATGGGAACTCAATCACCTTCACCAGGCTTCCAACCCCTGATCAATCAGTATGGATGTCACGGTCAGCCTGGCCCTTCGTAGCAAGCCCTTCTCACAGTCCCTTGGGTGGAATATGAAGCACTATGGCAATAACATATTGAGGGAATGCAGGCATTATAAGACATGACGGGGATACTTCAAAGCGTGGTCACCAATATGGCACTACTTGTGACATTATGGAGATTTGTACCAGAGACTGCACCACCAAGGAAAGCCCAGCTAGGAGATGAGGAAATCAGTTCTTATTAGAAAGCCACACTTGACACTTACTCTTGGTTCTCACTTCATTGAGAAAATCAATCGAAACTCCCGCCACGAGGAACTAATGCTTCTCTAAGGTAAAATCGAGACCGGGAGGAAAATTGTCAAGGAGATAGGTGGAGCCCGCGAAGGGGAAGCCATCAGGAACTGTAGCAAGTACACCTACGGGAAAAAGGTAAAGCCCCGCTAAGGGTTTCATGCTAAGGAATAAAGAGGTTGATAATCATACCGTAATGAGTATGCAAGACGATATGGAGAGGGTAGTGGAAGAAGTGATTAAACAGAATAGATTGGTTCTAGTTGCAGATGAACAACCAAGAAGGGGATCCCTATTCACTGAGAACATATTGAGGAAACCACTATCGAGAAAATTTAAGATGTCGTAGATTACCTCCTATGTATGCAAAGATGATCCTGACGATCATATTCAGAATTACGAGTTTTTGATGATACTTTATGATTAGGATGATGAAATTATGTGTCGGGCATTCTCACTAACTCTAACAAGGTACACCCAGACTTGGTTCAATGGTTTACCTGAAGCATCTATCTCATCATTCGAGCCGTTAAGGACGGAGTTCATTAAAACATTCATTATTAACAGTCGAAAAAAGAAAAACGCAACGTATCTTCTCAGTATTCGACAGAGAGGCAAAGAGACCCTTTGCTAGTATGTGGACAAGTTTCGTAATGCCACCCTCAAGATTCGTGACTTACTAATTAAAATGGCAATATCTACCATGTTGCAATGAACACGATTAACTTTCTTACATGAATCACTATCCCTAGACCCGCTAAAGTCTTTGATGAATTTGTTCGTTAGTGCAAATAAATACATACAACATACGAAGGTAATGAGGACTATGGCAATAGATGAGGATCGAAAGTAAAAAAGAAAGGAGCAAGATGTTAATGAAGACATTAATCGAAAACATGAGAGGGTTCAAAGATTGGATGCATTTATGCCTCAATTTAATCACTATACCCGACTCACCCAACTTGGTCTGCCATAATAGTAACCATAGAAAGGTCGGGCCTCATCAGATTTCCAAAAATGCCAGATCGACCCATAAGAAAAAATCAGGATAAGTATTACAAATACCATAGAGCTTGTCGCCAATCCATTCATTAATGTCGGGAATTGAAAAATCATATTGAGATACTTATTCGAGAAGGACACTTACAACGAGGATATGTAAAAGAAGAAGAGAGAAACGACAGAGAGACACAAAGAAGGCAAAAGAGGTCTGAAAGACATGAGAGACATAATAAAAAACAATAAGAGATAGGGAGGGACTACGGACAAGATCCTCTTCTAGATAATGAGCCAACTCATCAAGCCATGCACGTCATTTCAGGTGGCAAAACTTTGGTCAGTGACACTTCTTCTTCCCAAAAGGCATATGCCTGTCTGGCCTGCCAAGTCAACTCGATAATGGAAACTAAAGAGAATGAAGAACCCATTGCATTCACACCAGCTACTAGGGGAGACGCAATTGTCCCGCATGATGATCCGATGGTAATTTTAGCCATCATTGCAAAACATCACATCAAGAGAATTCTAGTGGATAGTGACAGTTAAATCAACATTATTTATTAGAACTGCTTAGAACATATGCGAATTGCCCATGATCGACTGGAAAAGGTCTCCTCCCCTTTATACAGTTTCACCGGGGAGACTATCCCAGTGACTAGTTTAATTCAGTTACCAATCACACTAGGCTTCGATCCCCAGAGTATTAACACAACAAGAACCTCAGTTGCATACAACGTGATTTTGGGTCACCCCCTACTCAATGACATGAGGTTGTAGTCTCCTCCAGCTATCTATTGATAAAGTTTCCTACTCCTCAATGTATGGAACAAGTCTGAGGGATCAACGAAAGGCATGCACTTGTTATGTGTCATCCACAAAAGGAAAAAAGAGTGAAAAGACTTTATCTATTACCAAGCAAGCTGTGTAAGACTAACTGCCCATAATCCCAAGTTATATTGTTTCCCTCATATGAATTGTATGCATGATAATTGTTAATAATGTGAGCCTAAGGCGGGACTGTGGACATAGGCATATTTAGCTGAACCAGATAAAAAAAAATACACGTACTCTCTCGTGTAATAGATTATCATTATTGTGTCCATTATAATCTTCCTATTTCATTTCTCAGGATGAAAGGAAAGATCAATCAAAAGTTCTTTTCGAACAAAAAGCCCGTTGTCTAGCTAATACCCCGCCAAAGAGGTAAAACAAAAGGTTCGTTGCCCTGCTTGTAATATCCCAAATTTTTTAAAGGGCTCGAGAGTAATTTTAACGTGGGTCATAGGTGAAATTATCAAAAGATTAAGAGCTTAAGTATAATTTTTTATAGTTATAAGTATCGAATCGACCGCAGGGAATGTCCTGGAGTGTAAATGTCTAAAGAAAATAATATGGTCTGAATGACCGTTCCGAGATAAGATTTATGGTATTAAAAGAAATCAGAATTGAGATGATTTTCGATACAACTAAAATACAGTTTCGATTTAGGCTGAAAAACCAAATCATTGTAAGAAACTTCCAGAAAATAAACGGAACCCTAATGGGGCTCTGGTTTCACGCAAGGATAAATCCTTAAATAGTTTCGGGACGAAATAAGGGTCCGATGAGGGCACAGGGATGAAATTGTCCTTATCGAGTAAGTTTGGAATTATCAATTTTGGATTTATTGTATCGTAATGCAAATTAATTGAATGTTAGAGGGTGTATTTGTAATTTGAGAAATTACCAAGAGTAATTAAGATGAATTATGGGGATCATGTGTGAAATATTATATATATATATGTCTATGCATACGCATAGACGTGGGGAGCAACATGATGGAATTGGCTCTACCTTTGAGAGCAATTGGCGCCGAAAGACTTCACAAAGATAGAGAGATTGGTTGGGGGTGGTTAGCCAATGTAGGTCATGAGAAATGGAATCGGCTATAAATAGAATGCAAAATGAAAAAGAAATGGAAGCAAAGGGAGGAGAGACAGAACAGGCCAAATTCGATCATGGTATAGCAGCTTCAAGCTGCTGTTGCAGTGGCCGAGATGAGAGAGAGAAGTCGAGAAAAAGAGAGTGGGTCGATCGTTGTGGCTGGTTGTAGCCGCAAGGTCCAAGCCGTTATGGCCGCAAACTCGAGCAGGACAAGCAGCTAGCAATCAAAGGTCGGCTGATGGCGATGGTCGTGTAGCGACGAGAAGCAGCCTGCGAGGCTGGCGAAGGCCGATGAGGAGGCTGTCGGCATGGGTCGAAGCGGCCATGCCAACCACAGTTGTGCGTAAGCCGCAAGCGATTGTGGAGGTGGCTGGTGCTAAAGGCCACGCGATAGTCAGAGTAGGCCAGCCAGTGGCTGGAGGCAGGCAGGGGGCCAGGTGGCAGTGGCCGGTAGCTGTTGTGCACACGCAGGAAGGAAGAAGAACAGAAGAGGAAGAAAATGAATAGGAAAGAGAGAAAAAAAAAAGAAAAGAAATAGAAGAAAATAAGAAAAGATGGATAAAAATCCTGAAAAATGCTAAAATAATTTTGGGAATTAATTTGGGGCTTGAGAAGTATGCTTGGAACTAGAAAATTGATCGAGCACGTGTTTCGAGGTCAAGGCATGCATATCGAGGAAGGCTAAGAAGCTAAGTCAAGGTAAGAAAAATTTCTTAAAAAATTTCAGAAATTCAGGAATGTTATTTTATGAATTGTTATAGTGAAATATTTGAGAAAATAATTGAGAAATATTTAGTTTGAATTTATTGAGGAAAAATAGGAAGAAATAGAGAAAAAAATAAAGAAAATGGAAGAAATTATGAAAAAATAGGTTTTAATACTTATTTAAATAAATATGATGATTAGGGTGTTTTGAGACTTAAGATGAAGTGACTTGCACGAATTTTGAGATTGGCATGCAAATTAAGATGATGCACGTATTTTGAGACAAGACGCGAATATCGAGGTAGCCCGATAAGCTTCAGAAGGTAAGTATTTCGATCTCAAAACCTGATTTTATGTAAATAATTTTATCATGTTGTCATGTCTTGATGTGAACATGTCACGTAGATTGCGTTTACATGTACTAATGATGAAATATGCATATAAGCACGATGAGATTCACAGTCATACATTGCATGGGTTTGGGATTAGGGACTGGCATCGTTGCATTGTCAAGGATGCACCCATGCACCTCGGTCTGGTAGGGAAACTGTAAAAATAACGGGTAATTGTAAGGTGCAGTCGACCCAAACGTAAGAGTAAGGATGTTATATGCATTGCGTTCATACATGTGCATTAAATGTTTTGTTCCCTTACTTAGATGATTCATCATCTAACTTGGGCTTTACCTCTGGAATATCAAACGTTTTAGATGGAGATTGTAGCAGATACAAGGATGATTAAGGCATGAAATGACACTTAGCAAAGTGCATGATGAATTGAATGTATGTTATGTAGCCTATATATTTAAGTTCTACAACTTTGAATTATGAATGTTTTGAGAAATGATGATGTAAGACACGATTTATGATTAATGTTAAGATGTTAGATTCGATTCTAGCTTCTACATTTGATGTTATAATGATTCTCTTTTGAGATAAATGTATGAAAATTTTGGGATGAATACGAGGAATGATATAATTTAGCATTAGATTTGAAAGAGCAATTTTTTATCCCAAATTTGTCCTAAGTTATAACACGCGCAAGAAAATGGGGTGTTACACTGCTTATAGCCCGGCAACAAGGTGAAAAATCCAAGTCCCATTGTCCTGCTAATAACCCGAGAACGAGGTAAAACAAAAGGCCCATTGCACTACTTATAGCTCGACAACGAGGTGAAAAATCCAATGTATGTTGCCCCACTACTAGCCTAACAACGAGGTAAAACAAAATGGTTGTTGCACTACTTATGGCCTAGCAACAAGGTGAAAAATTCAAGGCATGTTTTCTTGCTAATAGCCCAACAGTGAGGTAAAGCAAAAGGCCCATTGCCCTGCTTATAGCTAGGCAACGAGGTAAAAAATCCAAGGTCCGTTGTCCTGCTAATAGCGTGACAACGAGGTAAAAACAAAAGGCTTGTTACCCTACTTATGGCCAACCAACGAGGTAGAAACAAAAAGCTCATTGTTCTACTTATAGCCCGACAAAGAAGAAAACACAAAAGGTCCATTGTCTAGCTAACAACCCAACAACAAGGTAAAAATAAAAAGCTCGTTATCCTGCTTATGGCCCGACAATGAGGAGAAAACAAGCTCGTTGTCTCGTACATAGCTCGGTAACGAGGTAAAAACCAAAAACCCATTGTCCTCCTAACAACCCCATAACGAGGTAAAAATAAAAAGTCCATTATCCTGCTTACATCCCAGCAACAAAGAAAACACAAAAGGCTCGTTGTCCTATTAACAGCCCAACAACGACGTAAAAACAAAAGGCTCGTTGTTTTGTTTATAGCCTGACAACAAAGAGAAAATAAGTCTGTTTCCCCGCTCATAACCCAACAACGTGGAGACAACAAGCCCATTGCCCTGTACATAGCCTGACAACAAGAAGACAATAAGCATATTATCCCACTAACAACCCGACAACGAGGAGAAAATAAGCTCATCATCCTGCAAATAACCTAAAAAATGAGACAATCACAAACCCATCTTCCCGTACATAGCCCGACAATGAAGGAAAAATAAAACTATTGTCTCATAAGTAACCCGATAACAAGGAAATGGAACGTTAATCAATCACAAACATCCACGGTTTGAAGAAAGTTCCCAATATGCTAATGTTCATCCCAACGAAATATAGATACAATTATGAGCTAACAACGGACCCAGTCACCAAGCCTGTCTAACACTCTCGAGCAGATTTGAAGATCTTTCTCGTGAAACATTAAGTCATCTGCAAACAACACCAGAGTCAAGTAAAAGAAAAGCCCTAGCCCCATCTGGAATTGGGAGCGTATGAAGGATTCGTATCTACACTCTCAAGGAATGGAGGACCAAACACTAGGATCTCTTCTACAAAAGTAGAAGCTTCAGCGCCATGTGTGCTTTTTAAGACACTTGCCTTATCATCTTAGAGTTGTTGGCGCTTATGAAGGTCGAAATACAAAAATCCCAAAGCTACAAATGGCCTTGAAACTTGAAAGTTGTCTGGAAAAGAGCTTCAAGAGAAAAAAGTGAAAGGAAAGCACATGTGAGATTTGTAGGGTGAGATACTTTGTTGCCCGGGACTCCCAATCAAAAGAGTAGGGAGCCATTGATATACTCTACAGACAACAAACAATTCAGATATGGAGCGGACCCAAGTAGTAAGATCCAGATCAAAATCTACGAGTGGGTATCTGGGTCAAGTGCATATCTAAATAGGCCAAAATCCACAAACCAAGAGCAAAAAACCAAATTAATTAGAGAGTTGCAGGAGAAAACAAAGCAATGGTTGAATACTGAGTAACCACCACTCGATCTTGACCAAGTGGCCATTACTCGGTTAAAGAGGTCCAAAATGCCAAAGTTCACATACCAAGATCAAACAAACAACAAGTGCAATATGTGATGAAGAATAACATTCACGTGTAAGGCAATTATGCAACATAAGCAAAAAGAACCAAGCACATGGGCAATTAAAGGATGACTGAGTGGCCACCACTTGATCATGATGACCATCCATCCTCAGGAGCCTTCCTCGTAGTCAACGGACCCTCTCAAGGCATTCCTTGAGCAGAACCTGAGATCTTCCATAGGACTCACAAGAATATTCTAAGATTTCATGAAATATACCAAGAATATGACACAAATATGCCAGGAATATGCTTAGAATATGCCACCTAGGAAACTTGGGATGGCTGCCATATGTCCCCTACTCCCTCATTTATAAATAGGAGGACCACATCTTTTCTCATGTACGCTCACTTTGCCACTCTAACTCCAATTCTTGTGCTCTAACACTCAAAGACTAATTTAAGCATCAGAGAGTTTGCGTCGGGACCTCTATTCACACCCTTAATCGGTTGTTCGTCTTGATAGACCTCTCGATCATTTAGGACCTCTTAGTTATTAGAGGGCACTCATTCATCAGCAAGCCACCCATTCATTAGGGCACCTAATCATTGCAGCAAGACCTCCAGGTCTCTTGATCATTGTCACACAAGACTATCAATATCATCTTTCTTAGATTACAAATTAATTGTTGTATTTTAGTAACAACAATATAATAGCGTGTGTAGTGCGATGCCGGTAGAAAATGTTCAATTTAACAGCTATACCAATGTTATAGAGAAACGATGGGAACGTATTGAAAAGGATTATGTTTGTTTGGGTAAATGTGTGTTCAAATAGATGGATAGACAGGTCATTTTGAGCCCCCATTTGGAACTAGAGATATTCCTTGTTTGAGAACATCATTATTATTAAAAATATTTGAATTTGAGTTCAAAGGAAATATAATTATGTCAAATACATGCCAAAATTACAAAAAATGAAGTACAACTATTTCAAATTACAATTTTAATATCTCTCATTCTTAAACCAACCTATAAAAGTTTAAATTTGTCCTTAACTTTATAACACTTTGTTTTTTCATTAAAGGGTATTAATAACTTTTCATTACATTTATTTATACTGCTACCTCAAAAAAAAATCTATTATTTTCCATTCTTGGCTTAATAGGTGTTAAAAAGAGATCCATCGACTCAAGTAAAATCTTTTACCTAGTTACTCTAGAATATTTATACAATTCTTAACAAAATTTTACATAAAAATTCTTTGGTGTAACATTATGTTCATTCATGAATAATTCAACTTGAATCTTTTTTTTTTTTTGTTAAATTTCATACACTACCCCTAATGTTTGTCTAAATTGCATTAATCATTTTTGTATTTTCAAAAATATCACAAATCTCCCTTAAGGTTAACTCTTAAACAACATTTACTTGTATATATTTTTCTTTGTTGTTCCGAAGTGAATGGAACACTCTAGAAAAATATTTGACCTATTTTAAAGAGAAAAAAAAAAAGGCATACCAATTCAACTAATTTTGGTAAATCATTTTCAAAAATAATAAATTACCAATTCCTTCCATCAAAAGACTTGACTTTTACATTACATATTGTGTACTTGATTGAGTAAAAAAAAAAGAGTATTTTTTAATTCCTGATAATATATTATGCAATTTCGAGTCAATTACATATCTCAATAATTTTATTGACAATAATAAATTTAATGGTATAATTGAAATAATAAAAAATTCAAAAGTGTAATTGAATCAAAATTGCAAGTTCATAGATATCTTTGAAATAATAAAAAATTTGAATATATAAATGAAAAAAAAAACATATAAATACATAAATTAAAATATGTATTTTGCTAATAGGCATAAGATATCAACCTTCTTTAAACCACAAACGGATTACATTATGGACCATGCAAGCTAGGATTTCTTAAATCAATGGCACACAAAGGCCTTTCATAAAACTATAAAACGTACCAACACTAATCAGATGATGCTTTTTTGCTTGATACAAAAATGTTTGTCTCACCGATAAAAGAAAACAATAGAACAGCAATAGCACCCACCCACCCCTCCCTCCACATTCATCTTGAATCTCCTTCCTTATTTACATACATGGCTTTGATCAATTTCCTTACTCAAACCCTCCATGCATTGATTGATTATATTTATACGTGGGAAAGCAAAAAGATGACTCCTTTGATGGAGGGCCCTCCATTTGTGGAAGAATCCTGCAAATGTATGCTTTAGCCATATATGATTGGTTCCTCTTGGAGTTCTCCCACGTCTTCAAATATATGCTTTAGCCATATAACTTGGCTTCTTGTAGCAACTGCAACTATGTACTCTGCTTTGGCTGATGATTGGGCTATTGTAGCTTGTTTCTTTAATCCCCATGAAAATATTCATGATCCCAGAGTGAATACATAGCCAGAAGTGCTTCTCATGTCATCTATTGATCCTACCCAATTAGTGTCTGTATAGCCAATTAGTTTTGAGTCATCAATGAGTCGATAGCATATGCCGTAATCTTTTGTGCCTTGCAAGTATCTAAGCACCCACTTTCCTACTCCAAAGTGTACTTAACTTGGTTGTTGCATGTATCTTGATAACAGACTTGTGGCAAACATGATATCTAGTCTTGTGTTTGTCAGATGTAGAAGACTTCCAATGAGACTTCTATATTGAGAGCTATCTACTAACTTAGCACCATCTTCTTTCTGGAATATGTACCTTGTTGTCTAGTGGGGTTGCCACTGTTTTGCAACCATTCATCTTGAATCTCTTCATTAAGCTCTCAGTATATTTCTTTTAAGAGATGAAGATTCCTTTTTCTTCTTGTTTTATCTCAATTCCCAAGAAATATTTCATTAGACCCAAGTCAATCATCTTGAATTTCTTCATCATATCTTGTAACGCGTCGCTCCCACCTACGAGTTTCACCGGTGAATAATCAATCGGATTACTTACACGACAAACTGACAACTGAAGGGTCGGACTATATTTCAACAGGAAATGCCCTAAGTGGGCACTAAGTTTCGTCCTTCTCTTCACTCCACTTGAGGAATCCGTCCCAAAACAAACAAGGAAACACAGCGGATCGGGACCCGAAACCCAAGTAAGCTTCACCTTTCTTTAACTCGCCTCACAACAAGCCAAAGGTGACCCAGGTACAAAGCTAGCACATCAATATCCACTAAGTATTGGAGATTTATGGGAACATACCCTTTCGATCCTTATCTAATCCAAGACTCGGGTCCACCACTAAAGCCATATGCACCGAGCAATCTCACAATCATCTATCACACTATGATGATTACAACAACTAGATAAATCTAACGCTCAATAATACATGCGTTCACACACAAGAATATATATATATATATACATCATAAATGCATAACTTCCAACCCGAGCAACATCTCTAGTCGCCACAACAACCTCCTGGCACCATCTCTGCTTGCATCTGGACTTACATCATCTACAACATGAGATAAAATCTCATGAGTCATAAAGACTCAGTAAGAGTGCAATACATAAGTAAATGAAGCATGGGAGAGCATGTAATGCAAAATGCAATGCAAACGGGTAGTCTTCTATGCCCTCATAACCCCCATAGGTTAAGGCATCGACTAACCCTTCCCACCACTAGTCCTCCATATGGCCGTAGGTACACTAGAACACATATAATGCAAATGTTTACCACCACATGCAACTCATAAAGAAGCACTTAAAAATGCAAGCAAGACCCCCACCACTTAGGTCATCCCTTACCTGACTCGAAGCCTCTTCAACCATGAGCGAGATCGACCGCCTGAACTCCAAGCTCTTCTAGGATCACTGTCTTCCTGATCAAACCTAGATGCCACACACAAAACTCCACAAATCAGACAACTAAACCAATGCCTATGCTTTTGTCATACACCGCCAAAATTACCCATTAACAACTTCCAACAACCCCAACCGAGGGCTTAATCCAACCATCACCTCACATTACATTAGCTCACATAATGTATATAATTAGAAAAGAATTAATTACTTTACCTCATTCAATCTGGAGGAGAAAACTAGTCAAATGCCCCCATCCACGTTACCTCATGGGATGCCACCTAACGTTCAAACCCCATATCCAAGCCTTTGGCATGCTCCTCGAGCCTTGAAATAGTTTCCAGTATTTTTCCCAAATTGTCTGGAATTTTCTGACATTTTTCCTCAATTTTTTCCATTTTTCCTTTATTTCTTTTCTATTTTTTATTTTCTTTTTTCTTTTTTCTTCCCTTCTTCTTCCTTCTCCTTCCCGCGCCTTTTCATTCCTCTGCTCTTCTTCTCCATGACGCGTGCACAACCCCTGCGCATGGCCGCCAGCCACCCGGGCTGCTAGCCCTTCTCTTGCCGCCTCCACTTGCTCGCAGCCACTAGCCAGCCATCGCTAACCACACCTAGCCATAGCGCAACTGCCTCCACCGTGCGCCTCAACCACTGCAACCAACAACCTTTGCCAGCCAGTTGCTCGCCTCTATCTCAGTCGCCGGCAACCAACGCCCATCGCAACCAACGCCCATCGCAAGCCACCGCGTCTCACGCCTCTAGCCGCTTCCACCATGAGCAGCCATAGCTAGCCTGCTCCCGCTGCTGTTGCTTTGCTTTGCATTGACCATGACAGCCTTTGTTGTTGGCCGCTGCAATTGGTTGCCACCGCGACCTCTAATGCTGCTTTTGCCATCGCCTTTTCTCTTTCCCTTTATTCCTCTCTCTCTCGAGCTCACACTCGATTCCAAGCTCGCTCTCACTCTCTCAGTTTCTTATTTCAAAATTACAGAGGGAAGGAAGCTTCCTTGAAGCTCACATATATATGCATTATATTACACATTAATCCCACTTAATTCTCATAATTCCACTTGAGAAGAATATTAATTGCACTTGGGGATTTTTGATAATAGCACTTGGACCCTCAAAGCCTTAAATAATTATCATCGAATCACCAAAACTTGATTTTTCTCAAATTAATAATTAACATTTACTCGGGAATGCTAATTTTGTCCCTGTGTCTACATGAGACCTTCATTCTACCTGAAAACGTTTCAAGGTTGCCTCACTCACAAAATCAAACCACTCCTAGGGTCCTTTTAGCTTCTCGAATGTCTCCTAAGACTATTCGGTATTGGCACCCATTCAATCTTATACAAAATTTATTCCCAGTCAAACTGCTTCCAACGTCATTAGTCTCACCTCGAGACGCTCACCAATCTCATGCCTTTTTCCCTAAACATCCAAGTCCCGAGTCATTCCCTACTGTTAATTTGACAATTTTATTAATTGATTTTTCAAAATCAACCATTGGGCTTCCCAGAGCACCCGAGGTCCTTTCCAAATAATTGAAAATTATTTATTTTTCAATACCATGTAATAGGGTGTATTACATATCTTCCTTGAATTCTTTCAGCATCTTCTCATTCCCTATGTAAGTGAGATCATCCACATATAAGGAGTGAGAGTTTCATCATGTCCTTGGGTCTTAACATAGAGTGTAGGTTCACTATTGCTCTTCCTAAAACCATGATTTATAAAGTAGTCATCAATTCTACTATACCAGGCCCCATAAGCTTGTTTTAATCCATATAGAGCCTTCTTGAGCCTTAATACTTTATCTCTGTGGCCTTGTATCACAAATTCTTGTGGTTGCTCCACATAAATTTCTTCTTGAAAATTCCCAATCAGAAATGTTAATTTCATAGCAAGTTGATAGATATGCCACTTTTTCTAAGCAGTGAGTGCTAATAATGCCCTTATTGTGTTATGACGTGCTATTAGAGCAAAAGTTTCATTATAGTCAACTCCAAATTGTTGCGAGTAGCCTTTTGCTACTAGTCTAGCCTTGTGTTTTTGTATTATCCCATTAGCATTGAGATTAGTCTTATAGATCCACTTTACTCCAGTGACTTCTTTGTCTTATGGAAGTTCCACTGGCTCCCAAGTTTCATTTTTGTTGAAGAATTTATGGTAAAAGATGGATCATTATTGATCCATTCCAATAAAGGACCATGAAGATGTTGCTACACTAAGAAAGTGTATTGAAAAAGATCGAATCTATGAGTTCTTGGTTGGACTTTGGCCAAAATATGATCAAGTTATAGTCCAGATATTCAACAAGGATGAATTACAATCGTTGAATGAGACCATTACTATTATCCAGGGCAATAAAAGTAGAAGGAATGTGATGCTCAATGACCAAGTGGTGGAAGGATCAACGCTAGCAACAAAGGGCTAAAAAAACCCTCCAAACAAGCAAGTTGTTTTGCATTCAGAGGGTAACAAACATGAATCCAAGAAAAACAACAAATTTAATTTGGTGTGTAACTACTACAAGAAATAAGCCATGTAAAGGATGAATGCTATAAGTTGCATGGTAAACCCCCAAGATGTTGAGCGTGGGTATGGAAAACAAAGGAAAGGATAGAAAAACCTATCTCAATCAAAGGAGACAGGATCCCAAGAAACCTCTAGCACAATGGGACTCGATACAAAGGACATTGAGAAGCTAAAGGCCCTTCTTAACACTCTAGGTACACGTTCCACCAACCCTGGTGTCTACTCATTTACACAATCAGGTATGTCTCTTGCCTTTTATTGTCTTAGTATTGTGGATTACAACTCATCCACTTCAAATCTAGCTGCAACATCACTGTTTGGGTCACCCTTTTTTCAAGGTTCTTCATGTCATGTTCCCATCTTTATCTAAAAATTTCAATGTCAACTCACTTCATTGTGATATTTGTGAACTTTCCAAACACAAACATGTGCATTTTCCAATCAATAATAAAAGATCCTCAATGCCTTTCTTTTTAATGCACATAGATATTTGGAGACCTTCTAATGTTCAAAATATTTCTAGGACTATTTGATTTGTAACCTTTATTGATGATTACACCCTTGTAACCTCTATTGATGTTCAAAAAAATCTAATGTGAGTGTCATTTTTTCTATCTTTCATAACATGATTCAAAACCAATTTGGGATGAAAATCAAGAAGATAAGGTCAGACAATGCTTGGGATTATTTTAATCAAACCTTATTCTCATATTTTTACTATGAAGGAATCATTCATGAATCTTCGTGTGTAGATACCCCTCAACAAAACAGAGTGGCAAAGAGAAAAAATGGTTATTTGATGTCTACTACCAGAGCCTTACTATTTCAAAACCAAGTCCCAAAATATCTATGGGGGAAGTCATTCTTACATTTACTCATTTAATCAATTGCACACCTTCTCACACTCTCAATTTTAAGAGTCCTTGACAAGTTTTCTCTCAATTTTCTCCACATTTACTTCTTCGCTCTTCTTGCCTAGTTGAGTCTTTGGTTGGATTACGTTTGTCCATATTCATTCCCATAACCATAGCAAACTTGATCCACAAGCTCTTAAATGTGTCTTCATAGGGTATTCCTCCACTCAAAAGGGCTATAAATATTACCACCCCTCATCCCGCAAAACCTTTGTCTCGACTGATGTCATTTTCGTTGAAAATGAACGTTTCTTTGCCAATCCTAATCTTTAGGGGGAGCTTATGCCTTTGAAAAACAATGATTGGATCAATTTCTTGTCCTTACCCCTTTCCTCCATGCATCAGTTTGACACTCCCATTTCTTTAGAGTCCACTCCTATTGAAACCCAAACTGAGTCTGAGCCTAATTCCTAACTAGCCTAAGGTAATTTTGATGATGAAAAACTTGATGATTCTAGAATTTGAAAATGAAATAGTTGATATATGCTTGAAATTTCCAAATGAAGAGTTTTTCTTCTAAAACTTTATCAAGCCATACAAAATTTTCATTGAGACATTCTATGAAAACTATTTTTTTTCTCTTGAGAAATATTTTTGTTAAAAGTGAGTTGAAATCTTGTCAACTTTATTCTTTATAATCACACTTATTTTAAAAGTACAAATAAAAAATGTCTACTTCTTCGTTTCAAATGTCAACCTTTTCATGCCTTGTTCTATAAGATTTTGTAAATTCAAAATCTATCAACTTTGTGAAAAATATAGTTGACCTCTTTTATTCTTTGAGAAAAATCAATCGATAGTTTTTGAAATTTGTCGATGGGAGAAATTAATGCTCTCAATCCAAGTTCTTTTAGTTCAAAAATAGTCAACAATGAATGTATTGTGTCGACCCTTCTTAGAATCAGTTAACTTTATGTCTAAAATAGTCGATGGTTTATTTATCTAAGTTGACTTCTTTTTGATAATGTCGAAAGTTCTTGAGATCTTTTTGAAAATTCAAATGTTTTGAAAGAAATAATCAACTAATTTTATGCATCTATCGATAGTTTCTATTTTAATATCATTAAAATGACTAGTTTTTAAACATTTAATGTGGGGAAACAGTCATTTATTTTAATTTTCTTACTTGGCTGACTAAAAAACTATAAGTAGAGCATGAAGGAGCTTGTGGGAGAGTTAATGAAGAAATCCAGGAGCTAAAATTGATATCTCATTTTACAACTCTCTTTAAGCTTTCATTTTTCACATTCAAAGACAAAGTGTATTTCTTGTAACATTTGTTGTAGCATTTAATTCTTGTATTTGAGCCTCATTGTAATTAAGAGAGTTATCTCTTAAATTCTCATTAATTGTAAAATCTACTATTGCATTGCCTAACTCGTGAGCTAGAGGACTTGCCGGGTTATTAGTAAGAGGATTTATATTTGCCTAGCTAGTTACTAGAGGCCTACTTGAGTTCAAGTTAGAGGTGTTAGTGTATTTGAAAATCCTTAATAAGAAACTAAGGTGGTGGATTAAACCGGTTGACTCGAACCATTATAAATCTCGTGTCATTTTTTTTTTCATTCTTGCTTTAAAATTATTTAAGCTTTGCAAATTCTATTACTCATTCACTATTTCATAACACTTCATCCTCATTTCAAGCAAAAGTTTCTTCAATGTATTTTTTATAACACCCAATTCACCCCATCTTGGGTGTGTGGTGATATAATTGTACAAACCTAAGAAATCTGTCTAATCCAAAAAGAAGAATACCATGATTTCACCAAAGCACACTAACAATCTAAACTGAATCCCAGAATTAAGGTAACCACAAAGGTTAATACTTCTTCCCTTCTTATTTGGTTCTAACCATGATTTCAATGAGATTTGACTTGAAACAAAACCCTAGGGCATAAAATGAAAAGTGTAAGAGAGAAAATTAAAGCAGAAAACTTGCACAAAATTTCTTAATTCTGAAAAATGAAGTCCAAGAACTACAAAAACTAAAAGTGAGCTATATATCTATATATATCTATATATGAACAGCACACCTCTTCTTTTAACAAAATAACTAACAGTATAACTACTTGAATTTAATATAGCCAAACATAACAACATAACACAATAGAAACAACAGCAGCTAATTGCTGCTTAAACCTGACGTGCTTCCACATTCCCCCTCAAATTAGACTCCATATTAGAAGACAAATCTTTTGATCCTTGTACTGCTTGTAGAGTGAATAGAACTATTGTGCACTTGAGAAAATTTTAATCCAAGCTTTCCACACAAAAATTGAAATTGATCTATTGGCAACTCTTTTGTAAGAATATCAGCTACTTGATGAGTTGTAAAAACATATATTATCTCTATTTCACCATTCTCCACCTCTCAAACAAAATGCACATCAATGTCAATGTGCTTAGTGCAAGCATGAAACACAAGGTTTTCAACAATGCTCTTAACAACCAAATTATCACTTCACACAATAGGTTTAGTAGTAGCACCATAGGGATATCCCAACTCTGAAAACAATGACTTCAACCATAATAGTTTAGTCACACCTCGTGCAATTGCTCAATACTCAACCTCTCCAATTGATCTAGCTACCACTGTTTATTTCCTGGAACCCCATACAATCAAAGTGCATCCAAAATATATGCAACGCTACTTGTAGATCTTCTTATAAACTTACAATCCGCATGATCAGCATCTATATATACTGATAGGGATAGATCACTTAGAGATAGAAAGAATAATAAACCCAAACCGACAGCTCTTTTAAGATACCTAGGTAAACGTTTGCAGGCTTACCAATGTTGCATTTTAAGTGCAAATAAAAACTGATTCAATCTATTAACCACAAAAGCAATGTCCAGTCGTATATATGTTAAATATTGTAGAGAACCAATTAGAATCCTATATAATAATAGATTGGAAAAGAATCACCCTCGTCAATTAAAAAAATACCCGAGGTCTATATCACAAAGTTTACAATCTTGCATAACTATCTTCTTCAACAAATCCAATGTATACCTAGCTTGGGTTAAGTAAATACCACTCTCATCTTTATATGCATCAAATCCTAAGTAATTAACTAATCCTAAAGTTTTAAGAGCTAAGATTCGAATCCTTTGTAGGAAAGGAATATATAACATCTTTTGGCATTAGTCCTCTTCAAACCAGTTGTTCTTTATTGAGGCAGCCCTCATTCAATTGTCTTGTCGATGGAACCAGTTGCTACGCTGTCTCTATAAAGGGAAATATTACATTTATAGGCATTCTTAGCTCTAGTGTCTCTCTATGAGTCAAATCTCATAAAAACCCTAATTTCTATTTCCAACAACATTATTAAGTCTTTTAATGGTAAGTTAATACTATTTCAACGAAAAAATTTCTAATCTTGGCTTAGGGAGATTCAAAATCTTTATCATGCTCTTTGAGTATCTTCGTGATTTAGGCATCAATATGCCATCACCACTACATTATTCTTTAAGGAGTTCTACATGTATCAATCGAAGATTTTGCTGGAGTATTACTTGTATTCAAATCGACTATAGCTTTTAATTCTGAATTTCATGATGTCACATCATCTTCAAGAGCCCTTAATCCCACAAATTAGTTTTTATGAAATCACGCATATATAGATATACTAAATTCTTCATATGTAAAATGCATCACATTTGCACGATTTTAGTTTGGAAGATAAGAACTAAACAATATTTGTTTTTGTTTTCAGTTCTATGTTTTATTTCCTTAAACTCCACACCAGCTTTTCCTCTGTTGCCACCGGTGGTCGACGATGGTAGAAGGAGAGGAGATGCCGACAACAATGCTAGCCTAATACACAACCAGATGCATATTAGTACATAAAAATGATTTCAATTACTTAAAAAGTCAATCCCACGTAAAAGGGGGGGAAATCTGGAATCAGAAGCGAAATCCCTCAGATGATGGTCTAGCATAGAGGCGACTGATCTCATTAGAATGCCAATATCATTCAAAAGGGGGCTTCTAAATTCATGAGAATGGCTTGCACGAAGCTTGAAGATAATATGTAGAACAATTCTCGGAGACCTGGCGCTCTTCTTAACAGAATGCTCACCTGATTTCATGCCCGAAAGGCCCAAAAGTTAGCCCTGTATAAGCTACCCAAAGTGGTCAAAATTTACAATCGGAGCTTGGAACAAGAAGTTGGAAATGGAATTGAGACGGATACCTGAAGTTCATTTTTCAGTATTTCAGCATCAAGCCACATTAATGTTGCAGCAGAGTAAGTTACTTGCTCATTGTTGAAGATAAGCAGAAGTTCCAGAATATAGATCCCAATGACATGAAAGCAACGCGAGAGTGAAGTGGAACAATCCTGCAAACCTCATGCAAATTGAGCAGGCATGTTATACAAAATGTCATTCCTCTTCACACCGCAGTTGCAGTATGGAGGATATGTGCTACATTAGAATGTTAGAATTGTCTACTATTATGCAGATGCAAAGTCACTTCAAATATAGAACTTCTGGGAGCTTTTTTGGAGGATTTACCAGCACTTTAAAGCCCAAATTTACAGGATGGTGAACTTCATATCATTCACGCAAGTAAAGTCCAATTTAAAGATGTTCATGTTTTTGAAACAGTAGTGACACCAATAGACTTGAGAGTAAGTCTTGGTGGCAATGGAAAGGGTGCTCTTTTATGACTAGGTGGGTCATGGATTTGAATAGTGAAAACAATCTCTTGTCAAATGTAAGGATGAACACAAAAACAACCCTCCTCCTAACTTGGCGAAATGTAGAGTCTCAAGCACTAAAAACATCTTTATAGTGATGATGATAGATTTCTTAATTGAAAGAAAAATATTTATTTTTATGCAGAAAAATCATTAATAGTGCAAAAGGAGGTAACCCATTATAAATGATATCTGGAAAGCCAACATTTAGAGGCCTTCAACAAAAGTGAACTCCTATACGATCCACAAAATAAGGAGCCATTATCAAACATCTCTATGAACCAAAGATGACTAACTGTGTAATAATTGTCATCTTCAATCTTTGAAGAAAAATTATGGGCTTGCTCAGTTGTAGAAAACATTTTCTAATTTTCCAAATCCAATTATGGGCTAAATACCACCTTACTCAGAAGGCAGCTGTCCTTCCTAAATACCACCATATCAAAACCAAAGAACCAAAGGCATCATTGCCTAAGGTTTTTGTTGGGGACCTTCTCAACTTCTAGTAGGTGGAGACCTTTGTGTGTAGTAGTACTGGAGGGAAGAGGCTTTAAGGCTCTCTTCATGCACTGGAATCCCACCATGTTCTCCCAATTAGGGCCTGCACAACACTTCCTTTTCTACATATTTGCATTCTAGCCATTCCCAAGCCTCAAACAAAGAAAAATGCTTAATCTCTCTTGGAAAAGTTTCCTCCCACATGTCTTGGAACACAATATTTCACAAGACAATCACATTCATCCCCGTATCTCAACCTTTGTGGTCTTGCCATTCACCATCAACTCCTTACACATAGTGCTAAGCTTTCTATCTATTCTTTAACAAATTAAATCTGTTCCCAACTTTGTAAAAGTTATTCTATAAGGTTCCAACTTTGCATCAAATTCACCATCTTTCTCTTGCTCGAGACATTCAACTCTCCTACTTCCTGAGAAATCATTCCTAACTCTAAGATAACCCCAAATCAAACCAGTCACTTCATTGGCACAAATTCTTGCCTTGAAGTAAACCCCTTCTCTTCTTTCCTTATTTCCTGATTTGGTCCACACAGTTATTAACTTCTCAGATTTTCCTTTAGCAATTTATTTCAAAAATGGAAAGGTATCTACCTAATGAAAATAGTTTCATTTGTGCATAATAGATTCCAAGGAAAGGTTACTTTGGGATATTAAAAGTCATGAGAAGAAAATAAAATAGTTTTCAATCTGAACTGTCCAGTTTGCTTGACCTGTTATTGCATATGAATCCTATTCATCATTGGAAAGCTATTGAATGATTTGGGGAGTAGCAAGGAACCTTTTTTTAAGGGTTTTCAGTACTACTTTCCTCTTATGTTTCTAGTAGCAGCAACACTAGTATAAACAAGAACAAAATAGAAGTTCAGTCACTAATAGAGATATTAAAGAAAAAGTCCTGTCACTCCTGTAGCAAGGGAGCAATAACCAAGCACAAGAAGAGCAAATCACTAAGTTGGTATCATTAGCCCAAATCTTTTGCAGCAAATCTTAAAATTCAACATACCAAAAATTATTCTACCATGGGCTTATTCTAGCACTTGAAGGGAGAGAAAGACATACCAAAAATTCAACAGACTGACAGGGATCCAGAACCTAAATCCTGCATAGAAATTAAAAATTATATATATGGAAGTGTTAAAACCAGAAGATACATCTTAAAGACAATTGTGGAGATCGTAAAGCACAAATATCTTACCCAAAAACAATGTAGGGAGCGCATCCTTTTTATACTTATTTGGAAGTTCTGAGAGCTTTCCTTGCCACAGATTATTCCATGCAAAAACAACAGCTATTACTGATGGGCCAAGAACAATCTGGTTTAATAGAACCTGCAAGGAACTGAAACAGTAAGACTAGATATACAGAAGTGTTCTCTTGAAAAAAATTCAAAATTGAAGTTGCAGAGAGAGAGAGACCTTCATCAACAGGTTATTCACTGTTTGTTTTGGCATGCAGTGGTCAAGATACTTGTACCATTCATAAGAACCAGGGCCATACAAAAGAAACCCATATGAAGTCATGCGGAGGGCGCGTAGCCAATCATGATCAGAAAGGAGATTTGTCATGACATCCTGGGGAACACTTCTATAGAAGTTAAACTCAATAGTAGCCCCAATGCAACACTAAGATGCATAGTGAAGCAGTAAAAATCATAAGATATCAAGACTGCATTCAAACATGAACGACAGATGCTGTCCAAATTAAGCATCTTAGCATACAACTACAGAATACGCATGCTTCGAAGTACCATGATGCAGGCAGTATGCCACAACATTGACATATTTCTTAGTGTCATCATCATCAATTGTAATTTATCCTAACCAAGTTAGTGTCGGTGGCATGACAATGATAATCCCAATTGACGCCTAAAAGTTACATTGACTATACAAATCCATGCAAAAGAACAATGTGGCAGAAATTTAGACCAGATACTCCTCCTAACACAACCCTCTAGCGAATGAATGATGAAATAAAATTCCAACGCCATCTTCATATGAAAAAATTTCATGTTATTTCGCAAAGTTATAACATTAAAAAATTACAAAAAATTACATGCATATGAGTTGTTATGAAATAACAGCTAAGTTGCATGACATTTTCATCTTAAAGCTAGGCCAGTTTCAAATAGCTCACATCTCTCTTTGAATTCTTGCGTTAAAGCTAAGTCAGTCTAAAATAGAATTACTGTGAGGACTGAGAAAATAGTTGGCTACTTATAAAAGGTTGTAATTGTCAAAGAGTGATATAATCATGTTGATAAAAGAGTGTTTTATCAGGATTTTCTATATATATGATGTTATATTTTCGCCTTCCCTACTTTGGTGGCAAAGACATTGGTTAACCAAAAGATTTCCTATGGGGAAAGGTTAGGGGATGAAGTCAAATAACACTTGGTTGGTCATGATAAGTCTAGGGTCTGTCTTCCTATTCAAAGGGGAGGATTAGGAATTAGAAGGTGTACCTTTTAATTAAGCCATATTGGGCAAGTGGATTTGGACATCGAGAACAGGGGTGACTGTTGGAGGAGAGAATTTTTAGTAAATATGGCAGATTGCTTAGGTAAGTAGGTCATCTCATGGGTGGGGTTGCGTAAAGTATTATGAAGGTTTGAAGTGATTTTAAACATTCAATTCCAAAGAAGCAGGCAGTTGATGTAGAATGCATTTCTGGCAGGACTACTGCGTGGGCATGAGGTTATGCCAGCTATGGTGGTGGAGCTTCTTACTTCATGGGGCAAGGCTTGTCTGAGCAAGAACTTGAGACATGCATAAATGACCACTGCTTTTTTAGTCACATGGTCTATTTAGCATGGGCATAATTATAAAGCTGTTGAGGATATAGAAAGACAAACTTATAGTTAAATGAAGCAATTTTGATTTCCTTGTTTTTGTGGTTGAAGAAGGACGTTCCATTTTCCTTAGGCTCTCTTTTTGTCTTTTATGGATGATGGTTCCGCATAAGTAGTTTGTCTTACTTGTTTTCGTTCGCCTTTTATTTTTTTTTTTTAGGGTTACTACAAGGCTCAACCCATTTTTGACCGTGCTTCTGTCTAATATATTTCTCATATTTGTTGCCTGTTAAAATATTTACAGAAACATACATACATCTATTTGATTGATTGGTAGGTTCAGAAGCATGACAGGTACATCTATAAAGCATGATAAAAACTCATTTCGGCATTGCAGATTTCAGCACAATACAATCCTAAACTAATCCCATTTTCAATTCTTTTCTTCCTGCAGTCAGATTCCCGTAAGGCTAGAAGAAAAAAGAAGTCACTCCAGAGAAATCAAAAAGAGGTAAATGAGAAGCATCAATATCTTCAAATTCTCAACTTCATATTATTTATTTTTTGAAACCCTGCAAAATTTATAAAGCAAGCGAAAACCTTTTCTTTTCCCCCACTTCAACAAGTGAAAAGCTCTCAAGGAAAGTAACCACGCAGCAACCAAATGGGACCAAATTATCTAAATAAGCTTAATGCCTTATTGCATACTACCTTGAGCACAGCTTTTGTTGGGCATAATTCAGATAAAATAACAGATTTTAAGAGCCAAAAGTCTAGAAAAACAAAGATTACTAAATCATGAAATTTAAAATTTCCAGTGAGACAAACCACAACACAGAATGGGAGTTAACTAATTTTAAACAAAAACAAGTATTTACAAACCCTAAGAAACTAGTTGCGATGCCATAAAATCCTAATCTTTAAGTTGCCCAAATATACTTGTAGCAGGCTGAAAATTGGCAAAATAGGGACCTAAAAGAAAGCTTAAGAAGTTGCAATCTTAGCCTTAGATTTAAGCTTCAAAAGAGAACCGATCACGAACTTCTACGCAGTGACTACCGTAGAACCGCTATATTCTTTTTGCATTCAAACCCATAACTACAAAGATAACGACGCCACTAAGCCAACTCTTAGGGTTTTTCCATTTTACTTGTAAATTAATATACAAAGAGCAGAGAGATGCCTAAATTGGAAGTGTAACAGACCTTTATAGAAGAATCGGGATGAGAATATGAATTTGAGTTTTGTTGGAGAGCTTTAGCGCTCACCCAACGATGTTGGAGCTGAGCAATGGTGTCGCCGGTGAGAGCGAGAGATGCCGCCGTCGCCGCTTGCTTCAGTGGGAACCAGTAACCGGTCCCTCCAATTGCGTCCGCAGAATCAGAAGGTTTGGATCTGCTCCTCCTTATTCTTCTGAATCTTCGAGCGTGAAATGGCGGCCATCCCCAAAAGCCGCCATTGCCGCCGCCACTCAAAGCGTCCATTTTCTGAGCAAGGGGCCGTATCGCAAGTTTACTTAACAGTAGGGATGGCAATTCCAACCGAAATTGTGGAACCCAACCGAAATTGAATCGGTCATGTGGTTAAAAATCATTTGAGTGGATAATGATTTAATTTGAGAAAATATTAAATACGGTTTCAATAATTATATTTTTCATAAAATTTAAACTAAAACCCAAATTAAATGTGTGGGTAATTAAACTAAATCGAATCTAATATACATATATATAACATATATTTATTTATTTAATATATTATATATATATTGACTAATCTATTTTTTTACAAGTATTTTAATTGATGCATTATAAATATATAAAATTTTTAATATTTATAAAATAATTAACAAATAAAAAATAAAATCTAATCTTAAATTATTTTATTTTTATCAATCAAATAATTATATTTAAAAAGTTTGAAGTTAATTTATAACTTTATGCAAGAAAAAGATGATTTTATTAGAGTTTGTCTTTTTTTGTTATGAAGTTATCAAAAATTTTTATGAATACTATTTGTAAAAGTTTGTTTTTGTTTGTTGGTACGGATCAAACTAAAAAAATCATGGTTAAAACCAAAACCGAATCGAAACCCAATGGTTTGGTTATGGTTTTTAATTTTTAAAACTAATGAGTAATGGTTTGGTTTTAGTTTTAGTAGGTTAAGTTTTTTGTTTAATTATGGTTTTGACCAAAATTGAAACCAAACCAAATCATTGTCAACCCTACTTGAAGGGCGTTTGTTAAAATAAGCACGATAAGAGGTATCAAGATAAGATTGGAATACATTTCGGATCAAGATATGAAATGATCAAGATAAGACTAGAAAGCATTCTAAGATTTCTATCAGAGTGATTGTTAAATTTTTTGGAATCTATTGATAATTGTATTTTTTTTTATGTGTTTGTTAATGCATATGATGAGTACCAAGATAAGAGATTTTTTTATCAAAATATTCTTATTATTAAATTTATAATTAAAATATTATTTTATGATTAATATAATTGTCAAAAAAATAAAAATAAAAATTAAAAATAATATTTTATTTTTTAAATTCGTGTTCAAAAATAAATTTAAAAAGAGTTGAAATGTAGAAATAATTATTATTAAAATTACAATAATTCCACCTAGATAATTAAAAATGGCCAAAACATATTTTCATAATAGATAATAAAATATAAAATTAAATAAAATAATTTAAAAATTGATGAAAGGAATTATATTAGTTAATAAAATATATATATAGAGAGAGAGAGAAATTTAAATTTTAAAAATCAATGAAATGAATAATGTCATTTAAATTTTAATAATTGTAAAAACATATAACAATTTAAAAATATATTAAATAATATTAATTATAAGACTTAAATAAATAAGTTTTTTTAATAAATTTAAATTTTTAAAATGCATTAAATGGCATTAACTATCTTACAAGGGGCATATAAGTAATTGAGTTTTATCTTGAAAGAGACAGATAAATTTATCCGATGGGGGAGATCGAATAAATTTATTTTGAAAGGGGGAGATAAGAGGTCACGTGAGACTTTTTCGAAAATAATTAGATAAACTTAAAAAATACATTAAAAAGACCAAACATCTTGATTAACAAACACCCCCTAAATAGCATGTTGAAGTTCAAATTTAATATTATTTAAATTAATAATTTAGATAAAAATCAATTTTAAATTTCTCATATATTTTATTAAAAATATTTTATAATTTAAAACTGTTAAAAATAATTAGAATAATCAAAACATACTTTAATAATTTTAAGTACATACACTACTAAAAATATTTTTATTAATAAATAAAATATTTAAATATTAAAAATAAGATATAATAAAAAATCACATAACCATCTTAGACGTGAAAGTGTTCTGATCAATGCAATAGCGATGCCAGAAAAGACGAAAAGTGGCGATAGATGAAGGACATCGAAAACAATAGCACTTTCTCAGTGACGATGAACAAATAATAGGGAGGTGAAGGGAGATGAGAAACTGATTACCTTGAATGTTTTGATTTGTTTGAGGTAGAATAGCCATTTACATTCTAGCCAAACACCTTCCCAAGCAAAAACTCAAACTGTAAGAAGCCTCTTGTTAAAGAAATTGAAGGTGGAAAAATAACAAAAACAATGATGATAAAAAGTAAACTTGATATGTGATATCATTGTCCTAAAAGGTAAATTCCACCACACACAATAATAATATTATCAAAGGCATCTACTCTCAAGATATAACAAACTCTTCTTATACTACAAACTACAAAGCAATAATAGTACAAGACAAGAGGAATAACAAGGAAATTAAATCCAACAATATTTTTCAAAATAAAAGAGAGAAAAAAAAATTAAAATAGGAACAACATAAATGATAAGAGAATTGTTGATAGACTGGTAGTCACAATCTCTCACCATGATGGGGTATTTATAGTGAAAAATTAGAACATTGGTATTGCATTTCTGTTACCTATAATTTTGCTATCTCGTTGAAGAGATACGAATAAATAAAGAAGATAAAATTTATCAACAATGAATTTGAACTTAAAGATGGTCTGCTTCAATCAAGTTGTTATATGTATTTTCCACACCGCTTCTTATGGACAAGATTTAACTAAGTAGGCCAACCCAACCGCCTAAAGCCCAGAAGGTCCAAGTGAGATCGTCAGGACGAGTTCACGCATCGCTGAAACCTGAGCTCAGACCTTGGGGCCTAATGAGCTCCCAGCAATACTGTTAGCGAGCTCCTAGCAAGTTTTCAGCAAACTCTTAGCAACACTTCCAATTTGCTGGCCCCACAAATCAGCTCACGTAATAAGAAGACTACAGAGTAACCAAAGAACAGTTGTGGGCTAGGGGTAGAGATGGCAAAATGGGCTTGGCTCGTTGGGGCCCGACCCGGCACCAGGTTAGGGCCAGCATTTTGCTGGCCCATTTAAGGCCGGGCCAATTTGGCCCAGTCCGCTTGGCCCGCTAATTGGCCATACACCTCCCCAGTTTGATACAATGTGTAACCTTGCAGCATTTTAGTTGCGGTGGCTGCCATTTTCTTATTTAATTTAATTTTAATTGTTTTAAATATCTGTAAAATTATTTGTCTATTTTGTAACTTCTGATATAATACATTACAACTTTGAGAATGACAGGTGTAAGGGAATTGGCCTGCAACTAAAGAAGGAAGTAGGTAAGCGGAAGTGGGCCACGTAGTCAAAGTGGGCTAAATGGCCAAAAATGGTATCAAACAGAAAAAAAAAATATGGGCTGGCTAGGCTAGCTCGTTTGGCCCGCGGGCCCGTGTAGGGTTGGGCTAGGGCCAGCAATCTGCTGGCCCGTTTTTAAGCGGGCTGATTTGGCCCAGCACGCTTGGCCCGCGGGGCTACTTGGTGGCGGGTCGGGCCGGCCCGGCCCGTTTGCCATCTCTGGCTAGGGGTTATTTTACTTGAGCTACCCAAGCCCGACCTGGACCATGCCGGTCCCATCCTGGACCTATACTCGCTTGTAACAACATCATTGCAGCCACTTCTAGATTTTCGCGCGCCCGTCTCAAATCTCATCCTCATTAATTGTAGATCTCATCTACATTAATGATGATCTGGTCGACACCATACTGCCACCTGGGCATCTCCGTCGACGTCGGATATTTAGTCTCATCACCTGCAGGTACATGACGCAGTTAGGAGGGCATTCCCTCATCCTATATATCAGTCAGCTCTCCTCAGAGCCGGGTGTAACACCTGGTGTTAACGATGTTAAGAGAATAAGAAAGGAAGTAAGAAAACTTTCAAAAATGCCCTTGAGGAGGTGTTAGATCCTTGAGAATATTGGTGCCCTATGAGAGGGGTATTTTGGTAATTTGGATAGTAAAATCCAATAAATGGTACTTTGATAAATTGGTAATAATTCCTATGTGGAATTAGGTGAATAAGTGAATTAAATCTTAATTTTGTATTTATGTGGAGATATGGGATTAATAATTTATGAAAGGGCATTTTGGAAATTTGGAGTGATTCCATAGAGAAAATTAATTATGGAAAATAGGGAAAATGGAGAATATGAAATTATTGGAGGAAATAATTATTTTTCCCTAAATTAGTGAATTAATGTGGTAATCCCACATGGATGACCAAGATAAAGAATTGGAAGCCAAGTTTGTGTCTTAGAGTGACACTTGGCATGATCTTGAAAATTTGAGAAAAATATATATATTTGAAATGTGGGAGCATATATATATATATATGTGTGTGTGTGTGTGTGTGTGTGGATTTATGAGTTGGAGAAAGATTTAATTAAATGCAAAAGAAATGCTAATTGGTCTTTCAAGCATTTAATGAGAGGCATGATTATATGGATTAAAAAAAATCTAAAAGAAAATGGTAAATGGTCACCATTAATGCCTTGGAAAATATGAGAGTTATTTAAATACATAAGAAAGTATTTATGTCTCTCAAATGTTATAGGGTGAAAATAGTCCCATTAATTTAAATGGGAAAGAAATGAAAATTGGAAGGGTGAGATTGATTCTTAGAATTGGAAATGATCTAAGGGCCACCATTTAGTCTTGAAAGTTGGCAAGGATTGCCAACATATTAATGATTTAATTTAAAGACTAATTTTGGATGGCTAAGATGAATTCTTTGAAAGGTACATGGATTGTGTTTCCTTTTAAGGGTGGAGATTAAGTCTTGTAAAGGCAAACTAATCCAATGGTTGAAATTTAAAGAGAGGAAATGGTATGGATTGTGTTTCCTTGTGTGGTTGGGATTTTCTCTCATAAAGCAAATGAGAATCAAAGGCTAAGATGAAGTTTTGAAAGTGAGATTTCAAGACAAGAGTAGTATAAAAAGGAATAGAGTGCTTTAGTCTCAAATTTTTGCCATTTGAAGTGTCTTGAAGGAAGAAAGAAGAGAGATAGGAAGAAGTCTCTCATAGAAGAAATAAATGAAGATAAGAAGAATGTAAGTATTTTCCTTAGACTTGTTTAAGTTTCTTCCACTTTTTTATTTGGTAGCTTAGCTTCTTTAAATTTTTGTTTTAAGAAGCTCTTAAGGAGAAGAGTGGGAATTGAAGCTAAGTGAATCTTGAAGCTTCAAAGAAAAGAAAAGGTTCTTGAGAAAGAGCAAAGGTTGAAGGCAATGAAGCAAGGAGATTTTTAAAGATTCAAAGAGAAGAATGGGGTAAGGGATGGCCCCATGTGGAGGAGGCCTTGCATTGCATTGTAAGTAGGTTGCATAAACTTTTATGTATCTCTTTGCATGCTTTATTTGTTCGTGAGACCTATGGCCATGGGGTGAGAAAGAAATGGTGGGTTGATGCCTCAAACCATGTTGGGTTGTGAGGATGGAATAACCTAACCATGCTTGCATGCATTTGCCATTACATAGACTTGTTATGCTTGTATTTACTTTGCATATGCACCCTTACTGAGCTTTTGAGCTCATGAGGTTTTATCCCCCCCTTGTAGGTTGTTCTTATGTCAAACGAAAAAAAGGAAAGTGGCAAGCTTGTGGTGGGAAGCTCTTGGTGAATATTTCTTTGTTGTTGTAAAGTTATGGCTTAAAGAAGCCTAGGTTTGTGGTATTTAATTTGTGGCTTGATGGCTTAGGGAAGCCTATTATTGTAAGTGCTTCATGTGATGTAATTTAATGGTTTGCAATGGCTTGTGAAGGCCTAGAACCATGGATGTAATTTATTTGGAATAAATCATGAGGTTGGAGAAAATGAATTTTTGTTGTGAAAATAGGCTTGGGAATTGAAAATGTGGAGATTTTCAATGCATTTTTTTAGAGTATTATTTCTGAAAAAATTTGGGTTTTAAAGGCCCAAGAAAAAAAAAAGAAAAAGAAGTGTAGGAGCAGCAAGGGGGGGTAGTAAGCAGCAGCAAGGGGCCGCAGGGGGCGGCCACGCGCGCGCGCTGGCGGGTAAGCGACATGTGCGGCCAACACCCAGCAGGGCCCCAGGGCGCGCTATGGGCCCCGCCGACCAAATTTTCTTAAAAATTCCAAAAAAAATGGGAGTTTTGGGGAAATTCTAAATTGATTTTGGGCCTCGGAGGAAATTTCAAAATAAAGGGATTTTTAGGGTATTTTGGAGAATAACGCTGAAATTTTGGAAAATTGAAATTTATGAGTTTTTCCTCCTAAATTGGTAATCAATCAATGGATTGATTTAAATGGTGATTTTCATGGAGCCCGGTAAAAATTCTTGGATGGAGAAAGAATTGAAATAAATAAGAAAATGGCGGTTGGGCATTTTCATGAGTTTTTTTTAATCAAATGCGGTGTGGTTGAAACCCAATTCTGCTGGTGAATCTTGGGGTTGAGGGAAGGAAAGGACGAGCCTAGTTCCCACCTAGGGCGTTTCCTCTGGAAACATGGTCCACCCTTCACTTAAGGCCAGGCAGGTGGACAATTCGGGTAATTGTTCACGAGTAACACCCGTAAGTAGGAGCAGGGTGTTACACCAAGTATGCTTTTTCCTGCCAACTTGTTGATACTCTGCATCTTTTTTAGCTTACTTACTTGAGTTTTGGAGTATCTGCAGGGGCCAACCGGTCGGAGGAATGCAACCTAAATCATACCACTTTCTTTTCTCCCTTTCAGGTTTATTACATTAGTGCGGGCCAACGAATCATGGTCGACCAATTTCGAACGTCAACACAAGTAGAAATTCAAGAAACCTTAGAAATAGTCAAAGCCAATGATGGTCTTGTTATAAAAACATAAATCTAATCATACGAATGAAATAAAATTTTATTTTTAGCTATCACATTTTTCATAATTTTACGATTTACAAAACAAAGAATAACTGGAAGAATAGTTTTTTACGAAATCATATTTTTGTCTTGGGTCACTTGCCATCAAATCCTCCATGTGTAGGATGTTGAGTCGATCCACCTAAAATCACATTTTCCAAGAATGTCTTGAGAGAAGAAGTAGAAATTTTTCTAAACAATTTCTGACTGAATACTAGATTCACATATATTGATTTATGGTTTTATAGTCCTATTTATAGGGAACCATATGGAAAGCCTAAGAGCTATTAGATCGAGCTTAATGTGCTAACATAAAGTCCGATCCAATTAATAATTTTATTCATAATATAATTATTTAATTATTCTTATTTATCTAATAAATAAATGCGCCAAAATTAGTAATTTATCATTCTTCTCTTTAAAAGTGATTTTTTATTGGGTAAGATTTTCTAGGTTTACAATTAAATTGACAACGAAAATAATCAATTATTATTTTTCATAAATCATGACTGGCATCTAGCAATATATCATGATTACCCAATTTAATGTAAAACCGGGATAGTGAACATTTTATTACGATATTATGCAATACGATCTTTTTATCATTCTATATCCCGACAAGATACGAGATTATGGACAACATATCAAATCTTTTAATCTCATCATATGACCAAATCCGAAATTAATCTTAACGAATACAACATAACATATGAAACTCACATTCTATAATCATATTACATCGATTAAGGATTTATCGTCAAGTGATTATCGAATCACATAGGATATCCTCATCGCAAACCTCGAAGTGATAGATTTCATGTCTGATGCACACAAATCTCATATACCATTGAATTAGATACATAGATACGTATAATCATTTTTTATTAGAACAACCATACAGTATCACTCATATCATATCCTAATTCATCAATGCACAGATATCTATATCATCTTAGGTCTAAGGACTAGTTGCACATATGCAACTAACATTGAATCATTGACTTGTGAGAAAGAAGCCATATGATTCAATGTTAACAATCTCATTTAGTGAACTCATTCCTATAAAAAGCACCCACTTATCTTTCTTCTATATCTCATATAGAATAGTACGAGACTTACCAACCTTAAACTTTTAGTACCTCATACTAAACAAGGAAGAAGAAGATGTGTTAGCATTTATAAGTTACTACTATCCAGGTTAAGAACTCTACGGTTAAGAACTTTTTTATAGCATAACGAACCGTGGATTAACCATTACTCATATTCTTAACGCTTAAAAGTGATATCCACTCTTTATTATACTAATAGATATATGTTTAATTTAAATCATATTCCAATTTAAATTTAAAACATAAACTTGTCATTTAAATAATTACGAGATCAAATCTCTTTGTCGCACTATAATTCGTCTTAAGGGCTTATACCTAACAGACTTACCTTGCAACATATCCCAACGTTAATAAGATAAAGATTTTTGGCTCAATCAATGGCTATCTTCTTGATTTAGTCAATACCAGATTATTATTATTATTATTATTAATAAATATAGGATTTATAAAACTTTTTAAATATATAAATAAATTTCATAACAATCCCCTACATATTTCAAAAGCTTTATAAGAAAAGAAATCATCAAATGTTTGATTATCTCATTTGAATGTAATGCATCGTATCTAGTGCTTTTTAGACTATGAACTAGATTTAAAACTAGTGAATTATAATTTACAGGATTATAAGTGAAATAAAAAAATTTTATAAACCATAATCCTTATTGTAAATTATAAACCTCATTGTTCACATGATACATGTTAAATTATATTTGATCATATGCAGAGAAAAATAATTTTTTAGGTATCACATTTTTTAGATTTTTACGATCTACTAAACGAGAAAAAAGACGGATGAATATCTTTTGACGAAATTTGATTTTCACGTGTGTTCACTCGCTGTGTAATCCTTCACATGTAGGATGTTAAATCGGTCCACTCGAAACCACTTTTGATCTAAGGTAGTCTTGAGAGAAGAAGAAGAAACTTTTCTCTAAAAGTTTCTTTTTGATTTTTTGGTTACAATGGTTATGAATTATGGTCCTATTTGTAGGAATCCATAAAAGAAACCATAGGTGCCGTTTGGTTTACGTTTAATGTGCTAGCATTAAATCCTAATCCAATTTCGAATAATATTAATAATTTTATTCACAATAAAATTATTTTATTATTCTTATTTATCCTTATAAAATAAATATGCCAATATTAGTAATTTCTAAAATTACTAATTTACCCTTCTCTTAAAAAGTGATCTCTTATTGGGTGAGACTTTCTGGGTTTACAATTAAATTGGCAATAAGAATAATCTATTATTAATTCTTATAAATTATGAGTGACATTTAACAATATGTCATAACTACCTAATTTAATGTGAAGCGGGTATAATGAACATTTTACTATGATTCCATGCAATACGGTCCCTCTATTATCATATATCCCAACAAGACAAGAGATCATGGACAACAGATCAAATCTCTCAATCTTGTCATATGACCAAATCCAAAATCATTATTGACTAATATGACACAACTTATGGAGTACACATTTTATCATTATAATACATCGGCTAAAGATTTATCGTTAAGTGATTTTCGGATCGCATAAGGCATTCTCCTCGCAAACTTTGAGGTGATAGATTCCATGTCTGATATACATATACTTCATGCATCACTGGATTAGGCACATAGATATGTATAATCATTATTTATTAGAATAATTATATAGTATCATTGATTTCCTAATCCACTAATGCAATATCATTTTAGTTGCACATGTACAACTAACATTAAATCATTTACCTGTGAGCGAGAATCCATGTGATTCAATGTTAATAGTCTCGTTCAATAAACTCGTTCCTGTAACAACACCCACTCATCTTCCTTCCATAACTCATATAAAATGATACAAGACTCACCAACATTCATCTTCAACATCTCATACTAAACAAAGAGGAAGACGATGTGCTAGCTTTTATAAGTTGTTATTATTCAAGTTAGGAACTTGTTTATAGCATAACGAATCGTGTATTAACCGTTACTCATATCCTTAACACTTAAGGCTAGTATTTATTCCTTATTATACTAATGGATATATGTTTAATTTAAACTATATTGCAATGTAAATTAACACATAAACTTTTCATTTTATTGATAATTAAAGAATTATAAGATCAAGTCCCTTTGTGCCATTAAGAACTGGTCTTAAGGGCTCATATCTAATAACACCACCACAATCATTTGTTATTCATCATGGTTTTACGCTAATAGGTCATTCGCGCACTTGGTAATCATGAGTGTTTTAGAAATTTAGCCACAAATTTCATAGGAGCAGCCCACTCCACACTCATATAGGTGAATCCATCAAGTGTATACCGCAATATTATACACCACCCATAAGGGATATAAAATTAATTAAGAGCTTAGCTTAATCCTCGTACATTGCAATTAATAAACACTATTTACACCATAAGATGGGACACAACAAAAATAATAGTGCTTCACCAATATCAACATATGACTTGTTATTACCCATATGAACTTAATTCATGGGATCTCTAATCACATAGGTTGGGTTACCATTATTGTTGATTGTTTTCAATTGGCAATAGTCATATTCCCCTCGATGTTTCATTTATTAATTTTCTACCCAAGAGTTTAGTCAAAGGATCGACCAAATTCACTTTTGACTTCACATAATCAATGGAAATAATTCCATCTCTAAGTAGTTGATTTACCACATCATGTCTTAAACGAATGTGTCTATTCTTGCCATCGTAAGATTTATTCTTTGCAATGGCAATTGCTGCTTGGAAATCACAATGCATAGACACAGATGGTATTGGTTTCACACCCAACAAAATATCAGCTAAGAAGTTTCTTAACCACTCAGCCTCATTGCCAGCTAACTCTAGAGTTAAAAACTTTGACTCCATGGTGGATTTAGCTATAATAGTTTGTTTGACTAATTTCCAAGATATTGCACCCCCACCAAGGGTGAACACATATCCATTAGTAGATTTTATCTCATCTGAATTAAAGATCCAGTTAGCATCATTGTATCCTTCTAATACAGTGGGAAATCCATTATATAGAATACCATAACCAATGGTACCTCTTAAATATCTCATTAGTCTAACTAATGTAGACCAATGATCACGATTGAGACTTTGTATATATCTACTCAGTTTACACACAATATAAAATATATTATGTTTAGTAAAGTTTATCAAATGCATTAGACTCCCAATAATTTAAGCATATTTAGACTAAGCTACACTATCATCTTTATTTTTAATTAAATGGGTATTAACATCATAAGGAGTGCTTACAAGTTGGATATCAAAATGTCCAAATTTCTTTAGTAGCCTCTCAACATAATGCTTTTGAGTCGACATTAGACCACTATTATATCTTATGATTTTAACACCTAAAATTACATTAACTTCACCCATATTTTTCATATCAAACTTATAAGTTAAAAATTGTTTGGTTTCATTTACAATTTCAATGCAAGTCCCAAAAATGAGCATATCATCAACATATAAACTAATGATCACATAATTATTATTAACACATTTTGTATATGCACATTTATCTATTTCAATAGAAGAAAAATTATTTGAAATTAAAACAAAATCAAAATTTTCATGCCACTATTTAGAAGCTTGCTTTAAGCCATATAAAGACTTAAGCTGTTTATAAACCTTATTCTTTTCACCAAAAGCAACACAGTCTTCAGGCTGAACCATATAAATCTCTTATTCTTAGAAAAATAGTTTTATCATCCATCTATTGAATAATAAGGTTACAAATAGAAGCTAAAGTAATTAAAACACGAATAGAAGAAATTCGAGTAACTGGTGCAAAAGTATTAAAATAATCAATATTTTATTTTGAGTAAAACTTTTTGCAACTAATATTGCTTTATATTTATCAATAGACCCATCGGGTTTAAATTTTCTTTTAAATATCCACTCGCACCCTATAGACTTTGCCATTGGAGGTAAATAAATTAAAAGCCAAGTTTGATTTTGAAAAATAAACTCAATCTCATTTTGAATAACATTTTTTAAAATTGACTTTCAAAAAAAGTTACAGCTTCAGAACAAGTTAAAGGATCGTTATCAACAAGATATGTATAAAAATCATTCCCAAAAGAAGACACTTTTCTTGGTCTTTTACTTATTCTTAAATCAAACTCAACATTTTCTAAATCAACTTTTTCAAGAGGCAAAATAGAAATAGTATTAGTTTTCAAAAAAGTCAACATTTTTTGTTTCAATGATAGTGTTGTATTCAAGTACATCATTTTTCAACACTATAAATCTATATGCAATACTATGATCAGTATAACCAATAATCAAATAATCAGATGTTTTAGAGCTTATTTTTGTTTTATTAGGTTTAAGAAGCATAACCTTAGTAAGACACCCCACACTCTTAAATATTTTAAGTTAGGAGGGTAGCCCTTCCTTAACTCACAAGGATTCTTACTAGTTTTCTTATAAGGAATTCTATTTTGTAAATGACATGTAGATAAAATGGCCTCACCCCAAAGATTATTAGGTGCATTAGAACTAATTAGCATTGCATTCATCATTTTTTTAGTGTTCTATTTTTTCTTTTAGCTACACTATTAGATTCAGGGGAATAAGGAGAAGTAATTTAATGTATAATTCATTTCTTCTTACAAAAATCATTTATCATTATGTATTCACCCCCTTTATCTAATCTAACACTTTTAATTTTCCTATTTAATTGATTTTCTACTTTTGCTTTTGTTGCAGAAGAACACTTACAAAATAGAACCGGCTAGTGCAATAATAATCAAAACCAGAATATCAAAACAAGAACACTAAGAGCATAAATATGGAACTCCATGTATGGCGATTCAAGACTCAGATCTGGGTCTGTCCAGATCATACCACTCAGGTAACACCAACATAATAACGCCACCAAACCACAGAGAAGCCCCAAAATCCCAAGAACAAAAACCCTCAAATGCTCAACCCCTCTTACCAATTTACAGATCTCACCCAAAAACCACCCAAAAGGTTACTCACCAAAACGATCCACCAAGGAACAGAGAGCATCACTCACAAAGAAGATGGAATCAAGAACAGTAGGTCGAGAGCTTACCTTAGAGAGAACTATTGGGTTATATAAATAAGGATAACCTACCGATCGACCAAGGGGTTCACAAGGAAAGGAAGACCATTGCCATGGAAAGGAGAAAGGCGAGAAAGATTCACGAAGATCGGCTATCAAAGAAAGCTATCGGGAGAGTAAAGAGAGAGAGAGAGAATCGGTTGTCAATAAAGAGCTATAGAGAGCAAACATGCCCTTTTATATGACATTCCTTGGGCAAAGCAAACAAGAGAAAGGGCTTGGGCTTGGGATTCCTTAAGCTTTGAGCAAATGAACTTAGCCCATTTCTCATCCAAAAGCTTAATAAATGGCTTATGGTCTGATTTCTTTAATGGGTTGCCAATGAGTGGTATTTTTAGACTATACTTCAATCCCGGGCCAAAGCCTATGAAGCTAAACTCCAATCCTTGTCATAGCCTTGGGCCTCATTAAGAAACAAAAACCAATAAATCTCCACCTGTTTCCTAATTAAGCCAGCACCCACACAAACAACAGGCAACAAGCACATGCAACAAAATGCAAATCATGCAACAAATGCATCAACTATTATCAAGTAACCTTACCAATGTTAAGAAGATTGAGGCAACTTCTAAATTTTGTCACAGGCAAAATTTTAGCCCCCATATCAGCAGGATTATATTCAGAAATCACTTTCTCAAGTCTAATAATATTTTGAGAGACAATATCACGAATAAAATGCAATCTCACATCTATATGTTTAGTGCGTTCATGAAAAATAAAATTTTTACGTAAGTGAATTGCATATTAACTATCAAAGAAAATGGTCACATTATCATTAAGAACACACAATTCATTTAGCAATCCCCTAAACCACAAGGCTTCCTTAATAGCCTCTGTAGCAGTAATGTATTCAGACTTTGTGGTAGAGAGGGCAACTATATGTTGAAGCTGAGACTTCCAACTAATGCATGATTCACACAAAGTGAATACATAGGATAATGTGGACTTCTTATTATCTCTATCACTAGCATAGTCTGAATCAATAAACCCCTTTAATCTCACACTATTGGACTTATGCTTATATACTAATCTTACATTGTAGGTGCCTCTCAAGTACTTCAATAACCATTTCACTGCTTCCCAATGATAGGGACTTGGGTTTGTCATAAATCTACTGAGAGTGCTAACAACATAAGGTAGGTTTGGCCTAGTACACACCATAAGGTACATAACCAAACCTATTGGATTTGAGTAAGGAATTCTATTAATATATTCCTCTTCTTCCTCATTAGCAAGAGATTTATCTTTAGATAATATGAAATGGTTTCCTAAAGGTAATGATACTGATTTACTATTATGCATGCTAAATCTTTTTAGAATTTTTAACACATGTTGTTTGATATAAAAATAACATGGAATTTAACATATCTCTTACAATCTCCATATCTATGATTCTCTTAGCCATACCTAAATCTTTCATGTCGAATTCTCCACCTAAAGCAGACTTTATGCTATTGATATTTTTAACATCAGGGCTAATAAGAAGCATGTCATCAACATAAAGTAAAAGGAACACACAATCATCTTTTTTTTTATGCTAAAAATACAAGCAATAATCAAACTCAATTCTTTTAAAATCGATTGATTTAACAAAGGTGTCAAAACGTTTATACCATTGTTCTGGGGATTGTTTTAAACCATATAAGGATTTTTCCAAGAAACACACAAAATTTGGTTTTTCTTTTATTTTCAAAACCTTTGGGTTGAAAGATAAAGATTTTTTCTTCTAAATCACCATACAAGAAAGTAGATTTTACATCTAGTTGTTCAAATTCTCAGTCAAAATATGCAACTAATGCAAGCATGACACGAATGGTGGTGTACTTAACAACCGGTGAAAAAATCTCATTATAATCTACCCCTTCCTTTTGTGTGAATCCCTTAACTACCAACCTAGCCTTAAATCTTATTGGTTTACTATCACTTGTATCCTCTTTAACCTTATAAATCCACTTGCAACCTACAATAGACTTGTCCTTAGGTCTAGGGACTAACTCCCAAGTTTGGTTCTTGTTGAGGGAACTCATTTCCTCTTTCATTGGTTTTATCCATTCTTTGTAATATTTGCTTCTTATGGCTTCCTCATATGTGCTAGTCTCATTTTCAGCTAGCTCTTGGTAGCTAGCATAAGCTAATTCGAAATCTGATGCTAGCCTTTGAGGTAATCTATGAGATCTTTCTTCCCTATCTTAGGCTAGCTGATAATCAGAAACTGGTGGCTGGTCATTAGGGTATTCTTATATTGTTTCTCTCTCCTAATCTATTTCAGGCTAATTTTGACTCTCCACCTCACTAGAGGTTGAAGGGGTACTCTCCACCTCATCTGAGGTTATAGGAGCCTGGGTACTTGAGTTCTTCAACTCTTTTGAGGACTTTTGTCCTCATTGACTTTGTCACCACTAAGCTTTGTACAAAGCATTTCAGATTCATTAAATGTGACATCTTTACTAACAATAATTCTTATCCATTTTTGGCTTCTATCCCACAGCCTATACTCTTTTACCCCCTTAGGATAGCCTAAGAAAACACATTTCCTAGCTCTAGGCTCTAATTTTCCTTCATTTTGATGAGTGAAGGCATCGCAATCAAAAGTTCTAAGAATTGAGTAATTGGCACATTTTCCATGCCATTTTTCATAAGAAGTGTCACCATTTAAAGCAACTGAAGAAGTTAAGTTAACTAGGTAACATACAACCATAACAGTTTCTCCCCACAATGACTTAGGTATATTTGAACTAATCATCATACACCCAACCTTGTCTAGAAGGGTCCTATTCATCCTTTCGAGTACTCCATTCTGTTGAGGAGTGTAGGGAACTGTTTTATGACTAGTAACTCCATATTCCTTGCACAAGTTGTCAAAATCAAAATTACAAAATTCTAGACCATTGTTAGTCCTAAAGTATTTTATCTTCTTGTCCATTTGATTCTCTATTTGAGTTTTCCAGTTTTTAAAACTTTTAAAAGTTTCAGACTTATCTTTTAAGAGAATAACCCAAACTCTCCTAGAGTAATCATCAATCACAGACAAAAAATACCTATTACCACTTGACGTGGGATTTGACACTGGCCACCATAGATCTAAATGAATATATTCTAAGCCTTTAAAGGCTCTATGGACAGTAGAGGAGAAAGTCAGTCTATGATGCTTTTCAAGGACACAATGATCACAGAAAGGGATATCAAACACAAAGTCTTTACCAAACGCCCCCTTTATCACTTAGCAACTTAAGCCCTTTAACACTCACATGGGCTAACCTATTGTGCCACTTGATGGTGGTATTAGGGTTGATTGATGCAATATGGGATCCTAGGTTGTTAATTACCTCAGCATTTGATACATAAATCTCATTTCTTCTTACCCCCTTACAAACCACCATTGCTCCTTTAAACATTTTTAATATTTCATTTTCAATTTTTTCGATAAGGCCAGTCTTTTCTAACTCACCCACTGAAATTAAATTCCTAGCCATTTTAGGTATGAACCTAACATCTTTTAATTCAAAACAGCCAATGTCTAACTTAACAGAGATGTCTCCTACCCCAATGACCTTATATGCAATGTTGCTACACACTATGGCATGTCCACCCTCAGATTTATGCAAATTTTCAAACCAATGCTTTTGTGATGTGACATGAAATGATGCACCTGAATCTAAGATCCATTCATGCATGTTTGACCTAGATGCAACATTTATTTCAGTGGAGTCAGAATCTAAGAGCATGTATACTTCACTAAGGTCATATGAGATTACTACATTAGCCTCTTCTTGATCCCTACCATTTTCTTTATTTGTATTTTTCTCAGCATAACAGTTTTTAATAAAGTGCCCAGTTTTACCATACCTATAACACTTCTTACCATTCCCTCGATTTTTGGATTTGGACCTACTTTTACTCTTTTTCTTACCACCTCTCTCTTAATTCTTAGATTGGGACCTACCTCTCATCATATGGACCTCACAATGTATTTTCTCATGTTTTAGTTCTATTTCTTCACTTCTTAAGGAATCTATGACAATTTCCGGTGTGAAGGTATCCCTACCATATTTAATGGCATTTTTAACCTTTTTATAGATATTTGGAATATCATTTAATAAGATCACAACTTTATATTCTTCGGATACTGTTTCACCACAATTAGTGATATCTTGAACTAATTTGTTGAAGACATCTAAGTTGTCATCTAGATCCTTAGAAGGGTTAATCTTAAAACTGAAAAAATTCTCTAACAAATAGAATTTATTTGGTGTGGATTTTTTCACATACAATTTTTTCAGTTTTTCCCATAGCTCTTTAGTTGTGTTAAGTTATCCTACTTTTCTTAACACTGAATAAGAAAGATGTAAGATTATAGAAGTATATGCAATTCATCAGCTTCAAATTTTTGTTTTTCTTTAGTACCTTCAAGGTATTTACCATCTATAGCCTTAGATACTTTTTGTTGTACTAAAATTTCCTTCATTTTTTGTTGCCATATAGAAAAGTCCCCTTTGATATTTTACTCTTGAATAATAAAATAGTTTTAATAATGACTATATAAAAATCAATATATGAAATTCAACCTATGTGAATGAGAAAATCAATCTTTTAATCTCTTTAAAGCAAAGTTATGAAAATCTATGTAGGAGAAATGATTGAGGTTGGTTGAGTATGTTTTAAACTCAAAATAAATATACTTTTGAATATTTTACTCTTAGTAATGAAATGGTTTTGATAAATGTTTATATAAATGGTTTTGAGAAATGACTATATGAAAATCAATTTCTACTATGTAGATTATATGAATGAGAAAATGAATTTTTAGTATATAAGTTTTGAAGTAAGATATGAAAACTTATAGAAGAAATTTTGAGTATGGTTGAGAGTGATTTGAAAAACTTGCTTGTTGAGAGTGATTTGTTTCAAAATATACTTTTGATAATCTCAACTTACTTTAAAGATAATCAAAATGAGTTTTTAAAGAATCGAATAAGAATGTATTGAAAATTCAAGTTTTTCTAAATAATAGTCGACTATCAGGTTCATTCTGTTGACTATGCTTTGAAATAGTCGACTATTTTGATTGTTCTGTCGACTATTCAAGCATTTGTCGACTATTTTAGCATCTGTCGACTATCGAGTAAAAATAGTCGACTATGCCTTCTGATCTGTCGATTATTTTTGTTCATGAAATTAAAAAATTTCTTCATATCTCAGCATTTGTCAACTATTGGAATATGTCTGTCGACTATTGAAATTTTGTGTTATAAAATAGTCGACTATTCGTTTTGTCTGTCGACTATTTCTTGCTTTAGTTGTAAAAATAGTGAATTATGTATTTCTTCTGTCGATTATTTCTTTTTGTAGAAAGTTCCAACGGCTATTTTTTCAAATCCCAATGGCTCCAAACGGCTATATTTCTCTTCAACTTCATGGGACACTTATATATGCATGTCATGGATGATCAAGGAGAGGCTAATGGACGGAAACGAGATGATCTAGCAATTGCAAATAATTTTATTCGAGCTTATAGTGTTTGGGTTTTCATTGTTTTATTTTTTCTCTCCAAGGCTTTACTGTTCTGTCATTGTAAATTTATTGTTAAGCCTTGTTTTTCATTGTGAGAGAACTTGTAACTAAGAGTGTTAACTCTTAACTTATCTCTTTCATTTGTATCGTTTCTATTTTCCTAGCTTGTGTAGCTAGAGGGCCCATTAAATTGGGAGGTTGTATTTTTCCTAGCAGTAGCTAGAGGGCCCATTAAATTGGAAGGTTGTATTTTTCCTAGCAGTAGCTAAAGGGCCAATTAAAGTGGGAGGTTGTATTTCCTATCTTGTGTAGCTAGAGGGCCTACTTGTGTAAGTAAGAGGTTTTAGTGAATTGGTTTAAAATCCTTAGTGGGAGCTAAGGTAGTGGATTAGGCTTGGTTTAAGCCGAACCACTATAAATCCTTTGTGTCTTTTATTCTTCTTGCTTTACATTTATCATCTCATATGTTCTATGTTTTAAATCACTAAAACCTCAATTGAGTCAAAAAAATTTCAAGTTCTATCAAGAGTTTTAATTATACCAATTCACCCCCCCTCTTGGTGTGTGCCATAGCATCTCCCGTTCTAACAATTGGTATCAGAGCCTAACTCCCTATTTCAAGGTCTAACAACCTAAGGAGAGATCCATGTCTCTTAAGGAAGGTTATCCTACAAATGTGGCACCATACTTTGATGGTTTTTATTATGATTTTTGGAGAAAAAGGATTTGTTTCAAAACCAAAATCCGTTTGGAGTGAAGATGATGAAAACAGTTTTGTTTTAAATATCAAAGCTATGAAAATTTTGCATCAAGCTTTACTTGAAAATGTTTATGCAAAAATTTCTAAGTGCTCTAGTGCTAAAGAGATATTAAGTACTCTTGATTCATTATATCTCTCTGACAAATCTTGTGAGCAAGTTGATGAAAATTCACAGGTTGAAAATTCATTGAATCATCAACAAATAGAGGAGAAAGAAAGTTCTCATACCTCTAGTGAAGAAAACTCAAAAACATGCCTCATGGTAAATGAAAAAGAGAAGGTAACCTCTACTTCTACTGTCGATTTTAATAATTGTAATGATATTGAAAATGGTCATGAGTCTAGTTCTTCGTATGCTTATAATGATGATAGTGAGAATGATTTTTCAAATGAAGAGTTATTGAATGCTTTGAATGACTTATATGAAAATTTTGAAAAGTTATGTTTGAAAAATAAAACTGTTCAAAAGAAATTAGATTTATTGTCAAAAGAATTGGAAATTTTAAAATCTAAGAATGAATATTTGATTACTTCCAATAAAGAATTTTTAAAGGAAAAAGTTTTGGAAGAATTTGAATTGAAATCCTCGAACAGTGCGTTAAATGAGAAATCCATTTTAAAAGAAGAGATTTCAAATTCTTGTGATCATGAAATAGGTGTTCAAAATTTTATTAGTCAAAGAGCTTATGTCAAAAGCTTACCTTCACACACCTCTCATGATATTAAATGTTTTTATTGTTGCAAGAAAGGCCACATTGCATTTTGTTGTCCTTTTAAAAGGAAATCGACTAGTGGTCCTAATTTAAAATGGATTCCTAAGGGAACTAAACTGTCTAATATTTCTCATATTAAATCCCAAGGATCTAAGCAAGTTTTGATACCTAAAAACTCTCTTTTTAAGAGGAATGTGCATAAGGATAAGGAGCAAACAATCGTCATAAAAAGGAAACAAAAATCCTTTGCTTCACATCCTAGCTATCGGTATCAATTTAGAAACAAAGGCTTTGAAAGAAATAGTCCACATAGGTTTAAACAAATTTGGGTTCCTAAGGAAGAGTTCTATGCTAACAGTGGTGATCCCAAGGTGGTTTGGGCACCAAAAACTTGTGGATGATTTATTTTTGTAGGTTGCTTGACATCCAAATGGGACTCAAAGTAAAATTTGTATGGATGTATCAAGCATGAAAAGAAAAGGAAGATGAAGGAGAAAATCATCTCCATTAGATTCTCATTTTACTAACCAAGAGTAAGATATATTTAAATTTCATCCTTAGTGGTATATTTCTTTCCCTAAACTCTCTGTTTATAAGTTTTGATGATCTTGACTTATAAGTGTGGCTTTATGATTTTGTTGAAAACTTATATTGATTTCTAAAATTAAGAGAGAGTTATAGTGTTGTGATATATGCATTGATTAAGGGGGAGAATAACATTTGTTGATATGTGCTGAAAAATGTGTTTGTGGTAAATGGCCTTAAACATATCTTGATCATTGTTACCGATTATGTGGTATGAATCATAATAAATGCATTGATGCTAATTCTTGTAAGGTTACATGTATAAAAACAAATGAGACATACAGTATGCTTTAATGCCAATTTATGTGAAGTATTTTGTCTCAAAACAAAGGAAATAGAGATTATAAGAAACTGGATAGAAATTGTGCATAGACTTATTCTCATCTAGTATAAGAGAAATTCCTAGTATCATTCATCTCTCATCTATTTATCTATGGAATAATGAACTAAGTCATGCAAATATGAATATGCTTCTATAATCTATCCAAACATGATCTTGTTGAGAAATTGCCTAAAACTTAAATATGAAAAATATTTGTCAGGCATGCATGAAAGGCTAACAAATAAATATATCATTAAAGCCTTCAAATAAAATCTCAACCTCTAGGTCTCTAATCTCAATCTATTTAGATCTCATTGGACCTATGAGAACCCAAAAGCCTAAAGTGAAAAACATTTTATCCGTGTCATTGTAGATGACTATTCTAGGTAACTTGGGAAATATGTCTTGTATCTAAAAGTGAAATATTCAGGCCATTTGAAATATTTTCAAGAGACAAAAGTATATGTAGTTCAAAAATTAAAAGCAATCATGGGGAGAATTTTGAAATAAACAATTCAAGCACTATTGTAAGAAAAATAGTATCAATCATAATTTTCTAGTGCTAGAACAAAATGAGGTAGTTGAAAAGAAAGATAGATCCTTACAATAAATGGCTAAAATTGTGCTATGTGATAAAATTCAATTTTAGTCTGAGCCATTAACACCTCATGCTATATGTTGAATAGGATTCTGAGTCATTAACACCTCATGCTATATGTTGAATAGGATTTCTATAAAGCCTATCTTAAAGAAAATCCCTATGAGTTATATAGAGAAAGAAAACCAAATATTTCATATTTTCATGTTTTTGGTAGTACATATTTTATGCGTAACAATGGTAAAGTCACTCTAGACAAATTTAATGGTAAGAATGAGCAAGGAATTTTCTTAAGACATTCTACTTAAAGTAAAACATATAGAATATTTAATAATAGAATTCTAACAGTAGAAGAATCTATTCTAGTTACAGTTAATTATGTGAGGGTTGAAGTTCCAAAACCCAAGGAAGATGGTGATGAAGAATTAGGATAAAAATCTGAAAAATTCTCATTAAATCAAAAGGAATCAAATCTATCAAAGGATAATATGCTAATATATCTTATGAAGAAAGAGAATCATCATTTCTAAGAGAAAATATGTGCAAGATAATGAGATCATAGAAGATCCTTTTAAAGAAATAAGGACTAGATCATTTATTTATAATGAATGTCAATTTGCAACCTTCTTATCTCAAATAGAAACATCATAAACAAAAACTTCTATTTCAAAATCTTCATATCTATATTTCGAAACTTGTTTCTATGCATTTCAAATCTAGGTTTATGACTTGCAAAAAGGGATTATCTTTACACGGTTGATACCTCATCGTGCCATTTTAAGGTCTTCAGGTTTAACAAAGCCGTAGCCTTCACCGGTGATATCCTTCATTTGAAAAAGATCTTTTGAAAAAGAGATTTTTATTTTTCCAAATTCAATCCTCTTATGGAAATTCATTTTACCATTCTCACACCAAATGGGTATTTAGGAACAAAATGGATGAAAGAGAAATAAAGTTAAATTAGTAGCTTAAGAGTATAGTCAAGTAAAAAGGGAAGATCATAATGAAACCTATGCTCCCATAGCAAGACTAAAATCCATAAGAATGTTGTTGGCATTGCATGCCACAAATCCTTTAAGCTACATAAAGAATGTCAAGAGTGCATCTTTAAATGGTTATAAATGAGAAAATGTGTTGCTTTATTTCTCAAATAGAACCCAAAAATATTAAGGAAGCTCTAATGGATGAAAATTGGTTTATGGCTATGCAAGAAGAGCTAAATAAATTTGAAAGAAGTGGTGTATGCAATTGATTCCAAGACCTAAGGATCACCCAATCATAGTAACCAAAAGGGTCAAATTAACAAAATTAGAATTAAATCTAGATTAGTAGCTAAAGGGTACAATCAAGAAAAATGAATCAAGTATAATGAGTCTTATGTCCTCGTAGCTAAGTTAGAAGCATTGAGAATATTATTGGCATGTGCATGTCATAAGAAGTTTAAGCTATTTCAAATGAATATTGAAAGTGCATTTTTGAACAGTTATAAATGAGGAAATGTATGCAGAACAAACTCCCAATCTTAAAAATCCTCAATATGAGAATCATGTGCTCAAACTCAACAAGGCACTATATTGTTTAAAACAAGCCCCTAAGTCATGGTATGGAAGTCCTAGCAAGTTTGTTCTAGAAGAAAACCTTAAAAGAGCTCAAACAAATATAACATTGCTTCTAAGCCTCATAACAAGGACATTTTATGAATCTACAAATGATTTATGCAGCATCTTCAAATAAATCCCTATGGAATCTATTTTCCAATTTAATGCAAAGGGATCTTGAGATAAGTATAGTAGAAAGAAGATGAAGGGATTTTTATGTCTAAACAAAAATTACACATTCTTAAGAAATTTAATATTTTTGGAAAGTGGCATCTCAAAAGAGTAGTACATCAAGCCTAAACAATTATGAGAAATGCCAAATGGTGGAAAATGAGCATTATAGAAATATGATTGGATTATTGCTATATTGATAGCAAGTAGGTAGAACATTGTGCTTAGTATTTGCCTATATGCTAGATTTCAATAGACAAGTGACCTAGAGAGGTTTGCATCTTGATATACTGTGTGATTAAAACATTTATTAAGAAGAGTTCTTACATATGATTTTCTTAGACTCTATAAATCTTCCATATACAATTAATCTAGAAAATATTGTTTGGAAATACTTTCTTACACTCCATAGAATTATTTATGAAGATGCCATTAGATCTTTATATTGAAATGCCCCTAACACCTTTAATTGTTTTACATCTATAAAAGGAGATATTGTTTACAATTCTATTTTTTTTTTTAAATGATTGGAGCATTCACTTCAAACAAAAGATGTCTTCCATATGGCATACATATGATTGAATGTCATGTTTTTGGGTACTTTAATAATTATGCCTTGAATCACTAGTGATCCATGATATGTTATAAGAAATTTCCTATTGTCTTTGTTTAGAAGGAAATGAATTTTCATTCCATTCTCTTTCACTAAAAGTGATTATATAGTTGCTTGAATCCTATGGATGGAACACCAAGACTATGGCATGAAACCCCACAATATTCCAAATCAAATGTGCTAATACAAATGCTATAGCCCTAGCAAAAATTCAAGAAATCTTGCTCAAAAAGAAAAAATCAATTGGTATTATGTCCAAATCTATTGGAAATCATTTTCTAGATAAATCCCTATCAATCCTTGAGTTCTAGTGATTTTATCTGAAGAAGTTTCGAAACATCATATTATTCTATTTCGAAACCTTTGATTCAAAGAAGTTTAGATCCTTCATGTCTTTCAAATCTATCATTGGTTAAATCAAAGGGCTTTGCCGTCAATCTTTTAGATCTCAAAAAATTGATAAATGATATATTCTTGATGGCATATAGTGTTCCTGTCTTGAATCATTTATAATGTTATTTTTTCTTGTATGAAATCGTTTGATTATCTTTGTGTGACATATGAATACTTGAGCATGAAATCATGCTTTATTTGCTAAAGGATCATCTTGCTTCTTGAAGTTATCTATATATAATGATCCTATGTGATTACAAGTATGGCTATAATCATCAAAAGACCAATATATGCTCTTAAAGCCTATCTTTAATGTCTTTTGTATGAAATCTGTCATAACTTGTTTAGAGTTACACTTTTGAATGACCACTTATTCTTTGAACATATATATATGAGTGCATGTGGTTCATTCCTCAAATTTATGATCATTGTCATATTTTACTCTTGCAAAAATCAATTGAATTGAGACAAATTGATATTCTATTTTTATATGAAAAATGTCTCTATATCTTAAAACCTCCCGTATAAGTTTAAGGGGGAGTTTTTTTCAAAGAGAGTCTTTCTATGTGCTTGAAATGGTATATTTCACTCTTATATTGTTCATTTAATGTATATGCCTCTTATATGATGAATGGCTATGCATTTGATCTAGTGCTTTGATTGTTTAAATATGAGTGATTACTTTGAAAGATATAGATTGGCTCTGATATGATCATGAGTTCGCAATATGCTATGAAAATTTTTTAATTTTGGCATCTCATGAATAAGGTTTCTTTATATGGCATGTACTAAAAAATCTTCTATGATGCTAATTATGCCATCTTAAGGGGGAGCTATCTCTAGTTGTTATAAAAGAAGCATTGAAAAAGTCTTGTGATTTGTGAAATCGTTTGAAATGTTTTTATTTAAAAATGAAAATTTTCAAACTATCATTGGGGAAGAGTTAAAAAGGGGGAGAGAGATTATCTTTTGGTTTAAGGAGGTCTTTTTTATGCCCTCAGTGTGTTTCAAAAATGGGGAGTCTTCATCTTTTTGATATTGACAAAAAGGGGGAGATAAATTGAATGATTTGATTTTCATATTTGTTTTGTCATCATCAAAAAGGGGGAGATTGATATTTTACTCTTGAATAATAAAATAGTTTTGATAATGACTATATGAAAATCAATATATGAAATTCAACCTATGTGAATGAGAAAATCAAACTTTTAATCTCTTTGAAGCAAAGTTATGAAAATCTATGTAGGAGAAATGATTGAGGTTGGTTGAGTATGTTTTAAACTCAAAATAAATATACTTTTGAATATTTTACTCTTAGTAATGAAATGGTTTTAATAAATGTTTATATGAATGGTTTTTAGAAGTGACTATATGAAAATCAATTTCTACTATGTAGATTATATGAATGAGAAAATGAATTTTTAGTATATAAGTTTTGAAGTAAGATATGAAAACTTATAGAAGAAATTTTGAGTATGGTTGAGAGTGATTTGAAAAACTTGCTTGTTGAGAGTGATTTGTTTCAAAATATACTTTTGATAATCTCAACTTGCTTTAAAGATAATCAAAATGAGTTTTTAAAGAATCGAATAAGAATGTATTGAAAATTCAAGTTTTTCTAAAGAATAGTCGACTATCAGGTTCATTCTGTTGACTATGCTTTGAAATAGTCGACTATTTTGATTGTTCTGTCGACTATTCAAGCATCTGTCGACTATTTTAGCATCTGTCGACTATCGAGTAAAAATAGTCGACTATGCCTTCTGATCTGTCGACTATTTTTGTTCATGAAATTCAAAAATTTCTTCATATCTCAGCATCTGTCGACTATTGGAATGTGTCTGTCGACTATTGAAATTTTGTGTTATAAAATAGTCGACTATTCGTTTTGTCTATCGATTATTTCTTGCTTTAGTTGTAAAAATAATCAACTATGTATTTCTTCTGTCGACTATTTCTTTTTATAGAAAGTTCCAACGGCTATTTTTTCAAATCCCAACGGCTCCAAACGGCTATATTTCTCTTCAACTTCATGGGATACTTATATATACATGTCATGGATGATCAAGGAGAGGCTAATGGACGAAAACGAGATGATCTAGCAATTGCAAATAATTTTATTCGAGCTTACAGTATTTGAGTTTTCATTGTTTTATTTTTTCTCTCCAAGGCTTTACTATTCTATCATTGTAAATTTATTGTTAAGCCTTGTTTTTCATTGTAAGAGAACTTGTAACTAAGAGTGTTAACTCTTAACTTATCTCTTTCATTTGTATCGTTTCTATTTTCCTAGCTTGTGTAGCTAGAGGGCCCATTAAATTGGGAGGTTGTATTTTTCCTAGCAGTAGCTAGAGGGCCCATTAAATTGGGAGGTTGTATTTCCTAGCTTGTATAGCTAGAGGGCCTACTTGTGTAAGTAGGAGGTTTTAGTGAATTGGTTTAAAAAAATCCTTAGTGGGAGCTAAGGTAGTGGATTAGGCTTGGTTTAAGCCGAACCACTATAAATCCTTTGTGTCTTTTATTCTTCTTGCTTTACATTTATCATCTCATATGTTCTATGTTTTAAATCACTAAAACCTCAATTGGGTCAAAAAGTTTTCAAGTTCTATCAAGTGTTTTAATTATACCAATTCACCCCCCTCTTGGTGTGTACCATAACATCTCCCGTTCTAACACCCTTTCCCATTGAAAACCCCCAATTCGAAGTGTGTGGTTATATTCACTAAGTATATATGAATTACACAGAGAATATGCAGCTTAATTAAATTAATGCAAAACACACAGTTTAAAAAAAATAATAATAACTTAGGTAAAAGATTCACAAAGGGATAATAGGAACATGATTAAATAGAGACAGATAAATTGATTAATAAGATAAACAGTATTCTGAACTTGATTGCACACAGTAAAGAAACAGATATCACACAACAGATTATCTGAATGCACACAACAAATTAATTATAGGCACTGGAAGGATTTTCACAAAAGAGAAACTGCAAGACAAAATCTCAAACAAATTGATACAAATTTGCTTGGCTAGATCTCAAGAATGAGATCTAGAATGAAGACGGGTCGGGTCTCGTGGACCTGCTGGCCTCCACGCGCTGCAGGCTGCAACTACACGCACCGTCACCGGCCGGTGAGTAGGCTGGCACACGTCGGTTAGGGCGATGTTACTCGGTCGGACGATCACGAATCTAGGGTTGGTTTACCCCGAATCACTCTTTGCACAAAGCAATCGAAGTTAGACGATTCAGATTCAATGTAAACCCTAGAATGCTTACTATGTAAATTGATCGAGAAAACTAGAGGGGTTTTTCGATTAGGTTTTGATTTCTCACAACCCAGGAGCCACACAAGGCTCTGATATCATTTGTTGCTGAAGAACACTTACAAAACAGAACCAGTTAGTGCAATAATAATCAAAACCAAAATATCAAAACAAGAACACTAAGAGCATAAATATAGAACTCCCTGTACAGTGATTCAAGGCTCAAATCTGGGTCTGTCCAGATCGTACCACTCAGGTAACACCAACAGAATAAGGCTACTAAACCACAGAGAAGCCCCAAAATCCCAAGAATAGAAACCCTCAAATGCTTAAGTCCTCTTATCGATTTACAAATCTAGCCCATAAACCACCCAAAAGGTTATTCACCAAAACGATCCACCAAGGAATAGAGAGCACCACTCACAAAGAAGATGGAATAAAAAACAGTAAGTTGAGAGCTTACCTTAGAGAGAAGTATCGGGTTATATAAATAAGGATAACTGACCAATCGACCAAGGGGTTCACAAGGAAAGGAAGACCACCGCCATGGAAAGGAGAAAGGCAAGAAAGACTCACGAAGATCGACCATCAAAAGAAGCTATCGGGAGAGTAAAGAGAGAGAGAGAGAGAGAGAAAGAGAGAGAGAGAGAAAGAAAGAGAGAGAGAATCAGCCGTCAATAAAGGGCTACAGAGAGCAAACAAACCCTTTTATATGACATTCCTTGGGCAAAGCAAACAAGAGAAACGGCTTGGGCTTGGGCCAGGGCTTCCTTAAGCTTTGAGCGAATGGGCTCAGCCCATTTCTCCTCCAAAATCTTAATAAAGGGCTTATGGCTCGATTTCTTTAATGGGCTGCCAATTAGTGGTACTTTTGGACTATATTTCAATCCCGAGGCGAAGCCTATGAAGCTAAACTCGAATCCTCGTCATAGCCTTAGGCCTCATTAGGAAACAAAAACTAACAGCTTTATAGGAAAAAAACATGCTAAAAGCCTCGCCTTTGTTTCTGAGCAAATACACCTTAAAATATCTAGAGCAATCATCAATAAAACTTATATAATATCTCTTGCCACCTCTAGTCATAGTTTGTTTCAAGTTTCCCTATTAATATGTATCAAATTTAATAGTTTAGATTCTTTTTCTATAGAAATGCATGATTTTTTTGTTAGCGTAGCTTCAACACAAATGTCACATTTATTCATACATGAGCCGCTAATTTCAAAAATTCATTCTAAAGTTTGCATTTTCTTAATATATGAAATACTAACATATCCTAGTCTACCGTGCCACAAATTAATAGAGTCAAGTATATAATAAGCATAAGAAGAACTAGCACTATTATTCATTACTTCAGAGGCATTTAAAACAAATAAACCCTTATTAGCCTTTTCCTACAAAAACATTTTTTTTATCATTACAATCTTATCGAATTCAAATGACACTTTAACCCCCATTTTACCCAAAAGAGCAACAGAAACCAAGTTTGCCCTCATATTTGGAACATGTAGCAGATCTTGCAAATTAGAGTTTTCCCCGATGTTAACTTGAGAAGAACCTTGCCTTTCCCAAGAACTTATGTAGTCCTTGAGTTGTCCAGATACACATTTTCTTCTCAATCCTCTACAGGTGTGTAGGAGGAAAAAGCATTTATGTTTGCACAGATATGCCTGGTTGCACTAGAGTCTACCACCCATTCATTTGTGTTGGCCACAAGTTTCAGTTGAGAAATGATCGTAGCTAGTATTTCATTATCATTTATTTTGACTAAATTGGCCTTAATATGATTGTGATTTCTCACTCTCTTTTGACATTGAGATGCGTGGTGACCTGGTTTCCCACAAACAAAATAATTGCCCTTTTTTTTCTTAAAGTTGGGGTTAGTAATTTTGGGCTTGAAATTTGACTTAGAATTTTTATTGGAATACCTATTGTTGTTGTTACCTTTCCCTTGTACCAAGTTGGCCTTTGAAGCAATCTCCCTTGCTTTAGCAACCTTTAGTTCCTTGTGATTTGTGTCTTTGATGATAATGTGTACTATGAGATCTAACCGCGACAGTTTCTTGTACATGTGCTTGAGTTATTGCTTGTAATCATTTTAGGACTCAAGCAACTTTTCAATCAACAACCCAGCTATAAATTCTTCTAGCAAGTTGATATTTTCAACTTTTAGATCTTCCAACAACTGCTGGTACTCGTTAATTTGGACTTTGATGTCTTTGTCGTCTATCATCTCCTATCGATAGTACTTTCGAATAACGAACTTCTATATGTTGACATCTTCAATGATATACCTGGAGATCATGGAACTCTATATTTCCTTTGCTTCTTGTTGGCATGCACTCAATTTTCTAATTGCTTGTCACCATTTTTGGGTTTGGATCTGGTTAATGCAAAGGCAACTCCATGGATATCAAGTATTGAATGTACTATTTCTTGCCATCTCTTGAAATTATTGCCGTCAAAGGCCTCAATCTTGGATATATCAGGAAACGGCTTGGCATACGACAATGGTGTGGTTGGGACAGGAGATGGAACATTGTTGGGATTTTCCTCACCATTTGGATTCGGGGTATTATTGATAAAATTGTTGATATGAGAAGAGACCATCTACCTTTTAGAATGTTAGAGAAATTGAAGGTGGAAAAATAACAAAACAATGATAATAAAAAGCAAACTTGAGTCGTGATGTCACTATTTTAAAAGGTAGATTTCATCACACACAATAATAATATTATCAAAGATGGGTACTCCCACGATACAATAAATTTTTCTTGAACTACAAGTTACAATAGTAGTATAAGGTAACAAGAATAACAAGAAAATTAAATCTAACAATGTTTCTCAAAATAAAAGAGATTAGAAAGATTGAAATAGAAACAAGAGAAACGATGAGAGAATTGTTGATGGACCGGTGGTCACAACCTCTCACCATGAAGGGGTATTTATAGTGAAAAATTGGAACGTTGGCATTGCATTTCTGCTGCCTACAATTTTGCCACCTCATTGAAAAGATAAAAATAAACAAAAAAGATAAATTTTATCACTTGGACTTAAAAGATGGCTTGCTTCAGCCAATCAGAAATTCAAGAAATCTCGTAAATCGTCAAAGCCACAGATGACCTAACTTGCAACAACTTCCAACGTAATAAGATGAAGATTTTTGACTCATCAATGGCTATCTTCTTGATTTTGTGAATGCCAGATTATTATTATTATTATTTTTATTATTATTTTTAACAATAATAAACATGAGATTTATAAAACTTTTGAAATATATAAATAAATTTCATGACACCTCTCGTCCACGTCGCCACTTGCTTAGTTGCTTTGCCTCTTTCATGCATCCTCATCGCGCCAGATCCATCGATCATCTTCTCCCGCTTCTTCTTTCGTGCTCCAACAATCTAGAAACAGATCAAAGGCCGAACAGGTATCTACGTATCGTATCTTCTAGTCTTCGCGGATACCGGCGTTTTCGAGTTCTTTGAACTGCGGCGACAGCGGTTGTCCTCCTCCGGCAGATATTGTTATGGTATGGTTCAGAATAATTTCCTTCGCATATGTGTTTTTCTTTTCTTGTTTACAAAATTGAAATGGAATTTGTGGAATGGCGACTTCTATTTTATCTGTTCTGCTGGAATTTTTTACCCAATTGTGTAATTGAGGATGTGCCGTTCCCGTACAATTAGCAATTACCATTTCTTTCTTGAATTGCGCTGTGTGAAGAAGGTTCAAGGTTGTTTTCTTATTGCTTTCCCGTTATTCTGTATTCTTGTCGATTTGTATTCTTACTGGCTTTTAACAATTGAGGAATTTTTGGGGAGAATTGGATGTAGGATTTTGTTTCCATTTTCCCGGACCTTGCCAGGTTATGTTTGGAGCAAGGATTTCTCGATGTAAAGTAGAATGGAAGAAAATAATAGTAACAGTCGTTTTCCTTTCTTTGTGTTATTTCTTCCACAAATCGTAGTTCCAAGCCTAGTGTTACTGTAATTTAATTTCACAGTCAAAACATGATACCGTAAATTGGGTTTCAACTACCATTTTAGACTTCTGAATTGCTCCTCCCCGCCCCATTTGATTAACCCATCCGTTTTATTTCTGGACTTTTATTTTATTTTATTTTAATTATTTTTGGGGTGGGGGTTGGGGAGTATAATTCCAGTATTAACTTATTTCTGGTCTGATAAATAGGACTTTATCTTCTGGAATAGTTTTGTGTGCAACATGTCGTGAAGATAAACTCCTGTCATGGGTGAAGACAAGTAGCAGCGACTATATAATGTTATATACTATAAGTGTGTGTGAGCTGTTACAAGAGATTTCTATTTTTTATATATATTTCCACTCGTTTTATGTGAAGTGGTGTGAATGATCTTCTTTCCCAATTGGAAGCTGACAGCTAGTAGTCTTCTTCTTTCAGTTATTTTTTAGAGATTATATTTTGCATCCCCTAAAGTTTTCATGTTCATTTAAGGAGTCTTTTAAGTACAAGGGTTATATATATATATATATAGAGAGAGAGAGAGAGAGAGCGAGAGAGAGAGAGAGAGGCTGTAAGAGCGTTTTGATAGGGGGCGAACCTTGGTGGCAATTGTAAGGTTGCTCTTTTCTGACTTCAAAGGTTTGAGTCTAGAAACAGCCTCTTTGCTAAGCAAGGGTAAGGTTTCACACAAAAATGACACTCTCCCAGCTGTCTCAAAGCAGGGAGTGTCCTGCTCTAGAAATGTCTTTTAAGAGCCTTTTGATCCTCTTGTAAATAGTATAGATGACATCTTTTAAGGTTTCAATTTGATTAACCATTGCACATGATGGGAGAATATGTTACATTGATCGTTTTTTGTCAATTTCTTTTGCAGGAGACCAAAATGATGCATGGTAGTGTATTGGCTCTTTCAGATATGACAGTTCTGCCTATTAGTTCAGTTTTAAATGCTATCAAGGTGATAAAAGATGGAGTAGCAGAGCTTATTGATCCTCTAATCATCACTCAAGCTTCATTACTTAGTATGCTTTTCTTGTTTTCTTATATATTAAGAACTCATGTGTAAGCTACTTGTGTGCCTTAACAATGTTCAAAATGATGTATAGTTATTTTCTTGATTTCTGTTATGCGAAGATAAGCCACTGCCAAACACACACAACGCAGCCAGAAAAATACTTAACTCTGTAAGCATGCAAAAACAGAATAAGACAAGCACAAAAACACCAAACGATTTACTGTGGTTCACCCGTTAACGAGGGCTACGTCCAAGTTGAGCTCCGGCAAAGAGAACTCACTCCACTATTGTGTCAAAACCGATTACAATCACAGTATACAAAATAATCTCTCAATCCTCACTGTACACGAACAAAAAACTCACCTCAAGATCGGCCTCATAACCACAAGACTAAAGATCAGAGGCCAAAACCCTAGAGAGAAAACAAAACGTAAACTATATAGAATGAGAGACAAAATGATCAGATCAAACCGATGCTGTGAAAGGGGGTAATCGGAAGCTGTGCTCGCTATTGATCTCGAGGGCACTGTAGAAGATATAAAGGCAGCTCGAACGGTGGCGATCGGGAGGAATAAAGGCACAGCAGAGCATCGACGATCGGGCAAGCATCAGGCTAGGCGACAGGGAAGTACGTCTAATCAAAACGGCACAGGGGGTTGCCATTTTCAGCCCTCCACTCAGACTCAAAACGGCAGCGTTTTGAGTGGCTCTGAGGGTTGCTGAAAAGACCCTCCAGCCCTTGAAGCTTCACCGATTATAACAATCTCCACCTTGAAGCTTCAATATTTTAGGGACACGACCACAACAATGGAGCATGCTACAACCTTTGCCTTCATAGCTCATGATGGTTGCTCCTTCAACTATCTGTGACATGCAGCAAGTCCAGACAAAGTCTAAACTTGGCTGCAGTCACAATCTTTGTACCCATATCAGTTGGATTATTTTCTGTAGAGACCTTTTGGATAATTACCTTTCTCTTGGCCACTTGGTCCCTTACATAATGGTATTTAACATCTACATGTTTTGTCCTTTCATGGTAAACAGGATTCTTACATAAATGTATAGCACTTTGACTATCAGAAAAAACCATTACCTTACCTTGTAACATCTTGATTTTTGTAAGGATACCTTGAAGCTAGATGGCTTCCTTGAAGGCGTCAGTTACAGCAACATACTCGGCCTCAGTTGAGGATAGAGCCACTAGAGGCTGTAATTGTGACTTCCAACTTATACAATTACCACTTAGGGTAAAGTAGTAAGTTGTAGTAGACTTCCTTGAGTCTCGGTCACCTGCAAAATTAGAGTCTACAAACCCTACCAAATCAAGTGTATTAGTTCTTTTCATGTAATTCAAACCAACATTTAAAGAGCCGTTAATATACCTTAGTAAATATTTTAGGGCTTCCTAGTGATGCTTCCCAGGGTTAGACATATATCTACTACGCAAAGAGATTGAGAAAGCAAGGTCTGGCCTGGTACTGATCATGGAGTACATGATGGTTCCAATTACATTGGCATAAGGAATGGATTCCATTTTTAATCTTTCAGGCTCTGATGTTGGACATTGTGCTTTAGATAAGATAAAGTGACCTCTAAAGGTGTGTTCACTGGTTTACAATTTGACATTCCAAATTTTTGTACAACCTTTAGTAAGTAATCATGTTGGTGAACCTTTAGGCAGTTTTTACTCCTATTTCTCTCAATTACCATCCCTAAAACTTTTCTAGCAGATCCTAAATCCTTCTTATCAAAATTTGTGTTCAACATTAATTTTAGTTCATTAATCTTAGACTTAGATTTGCTGATTAATAAAATGTCATCTACATACAACAGCAAATATACAGGGATATCAGAGAGAATGAAGTAAAGACAATTATCATATTCACTTCTCATAAAACCAATCCCACTTACAAAATTGTCGAATTTTTTATACCATTGACGAGGGGATTGTTTTAGACCATACAGAGATTTTTTCAGCAAACAAACAAAATCTGGATGTTCTTTGTTAACATAACCAACTGGCTGTTCCATATAGATGGTCTCTTCTAAGTCTCTATGTAAGAAGACAGTTTTAACATCAAGTTGTTCTAATTCTAAATCATATTGAACTACTATTGCAAGCATTAAACGAATAGTTTTAAACTTGACAACAGGTGAAAATATTTCAGTATAATCTATGCCTTCTCTTTGTGTAAACCCTTTAGCAACTAATCTTGCTTTAAATCTGAGAGGGTCAGAGGGTAACATGCCCTCTTTGATTTTGAACAGCCACTTACACTTTACTAACTTTTGTTTCTTAGGTCTTGAGACCAATTCCCAAGTGTTGTTAGTTATCAAGGATGCCATTTCTTCATCCATGGCACCCTGCCACTTAGACCTATCTCGAGAGCTAACTGTCTCCTCATAGGAGGCAGGTTCACTGCCTCTTAATTTCATGCCTGCCACCAAGGCACAATAAACAAGGTCTGAATAGGCATACCTTGCAGGGGGTCTCACTGACCTCCTACTCCTATCTCGAGCCAACTGATAGTCCCTCAAGTTTTGTTGAGGGGAGTCATGATGCTCCACCTCAGCCTTAGGGGCTTCAGTTGGTTCCTCATGATCACTTTCATGATCAGAGGATGAATCACTCAAAATGGCAGCTGGCACATCAGGCATTCTTGATGGCTGCTCCACCTGAAAGTGGGTATTAGACCCTATCACAAAGTCTTCTATTTTGCTTGGTTTAGGTTCTGTTTCTGTATTTCCTATTTTGCAAGGGAAAACATTCTCATTAAAAATAACATCCCTGCTTATAATTATTTTGACTCCTCCAGAACTCTTGTCCCATAACCTATAGCCTTTTGTTCCTTCTTGATATCCTACAAAGACACACTTTGAGGATCTAGGGTCTAATTTTCCTATAGATTGATGAACATAGGCTTGACATCCAAAGACCCTTAAGTGATTTAGATTCAATTTTCTGCCTAGCCATTTTTCTTCAGGACATTTGAAATTTAAAACAGTAGAAGGGCTCTGGTTAATTAGGTAGGCAGCAGTGGACAAGGCTTCACCCCAAAGAGTTTTAGGCATACCTGCTGTAAACATTAGACACCTGACCTTTTCTAGGAGAGTCCTATTCATCCTTTTAGCTACCCCATTTTGTTGGGGTGTGTTCCTAACAGTCTTGTGTCTAGTGATGCCTTGTGAGTTACAGTACCCATCAAATTCTCTGTTAGAGAATTCTAACCCATTGTCTGTTCTTAAAAATTTAACCCTCTTATTTGTCTGATTTTCGGCTAAAGCTTTCCATACCTTAAATTTTTCTAATGTTTGGTCTTTAGTCCTAAGAGGATAAACCCACACTTTTCTAGTAAAATCATCAACAATGGAGAAGAAATACCTGTTGCCACCAAGAGTTGGTGTTTGAGAGGGACCCCATAAGTCTGCATGCAAGTACTCTAGGCATACCTTCGCCAGATGAGTTCCATGATGGAAACTCAATCTGTGTTGCTTGCTAAGAGTACAAGGCTCACAAAAGTTTAGGGACTCTACAGACACTGAATCAAGATATCCTTGAGAAGATAGTGTCTGCAAACCTTTCTAGCTTATGTGACCAAGTCTCAAATGTCAGAGATCTGTCTTATCAGTTTTAACAGTGCATGCAGAAGAAACAGGGTAATAAGAACAACCATCTAACACATACAGGCCATGCCTTTTGGTACCAGTTAGGATTAGGTTATCATTTTTAAACACATGCATGAAACCATTTTCAGTAGTATAAGAATAGCCTAATTCATCCAGAGTACCAAGGGAAATTAAGTTTCTTTTTAGACCTGGCACATATCTTACCTTAGTGAGCATTCTGACTTTGTTATCATGCATTTTAAGGGTTATGTCTCCTATTCCTTTTATACTACATGATTGATTGTTGCCCATATACACAGTGCCAGATTCTTTGTTACTAAAGTTTTGAAACCATGCAATATTAGGACACATATGGAAGGAGCATCCCAAGTCCATAATCCATTCATTAGTTACAGTTTCATCAGACACAGTTAGAACTTCAGCTAAAGTATTTGAATTACTTGCAGCTATGGTTGCATTACCTCCTTGTTTCTGTTTTCTTAAAAGGTCATAACAGTATTTCTTAATATGCCCCTCTTTCCCACAATGATAGCATTTCCATTTAGGTTTTTGTTTGCCCTTCTTCTCTTTGTTTTTACCTCTACCCAAAGATTGATCTCCATTACCTAAGTTATTTTTCTTTTCAAATTTGCCTTTTACAAACAAGTTATTAGCAGTTTTCCTGGATGTGTTCAATTCAAGTTCCCTAGCTTTAATTCCAGATATAACTAAATCTAAGCTAGGTACAATTCTAGTGTATTGAAGAGCATGCTTAACTACATTGTATTCTTCAGGCAAGGAATTTAAAAGAATCATAGCCTCACTGGTATCACCCAGGGCTTGATTCGTACCTCTTAATAATAGAGCAAGCTTGGTGAATTCATCTATGTTTTCATCCATAGATTTTGAAACATTCATTTTAAAGTTGAATAACATTCCCTTTAAATAAACTAAGTTAGGAGCAGACAATACAGAATACAATGATTCGAATTTGTACAAATCAATAGGAGAGTTCATGCCATCAACTTTACGAATAACACTATGACCAAGGTGTAAGAAGATAAGATTAAAAGGTTCTTCTCTCACCTCATTAGATCTAGCCAACTGATCTGCTGACTACTTTCTGTCGTCAGGCTCAAGTGCAATAAGCACTTTGTGATGAGAGAGCAAGACTCTCATTTTCTTTTTCCAACTACCGAAGTCATTTTTCCCATCAAATGTACCGATATCATATCGGGTTGTTGTCATCTTCGTTTTGTACGAAGAAACCCTAAAACCCTAGAGTACTGGCTCAGATACAACTCGGCAAATGAAAAATAGCACAGGCTCCGAAAACCCTAACGGTGAATACCAGAGTAATGGCTCTGATACCACTGTTATGCGAAGATAAGCCACTGCCAAACACACACAACGCAGCCAGAAAAATACTTAACTCTGTACGCATGCAAAAACAGAATAAGACAAGCACAAAAACACCAAACAATTTACCGTGGTTCACCCGTTAACGAGGGCTACGTCCATGTTGAGCTCCGGCAAAGAGAGCTCACTCCACTATTGTGTCAAAACCGATTACAATCATAGTATACAAAACAATCTCTCAATCCTCACTGTACACGAACAAAAAACTCACCTCAAGATCGGCCTCATAACCACAAGACTAAAGATCAGAGGCCAAAACCCTAGAGAGAAAACAAAACGTAAACCATACAGAATGAGAGACAAAATGATCAGATCAAACCGATGCTGTGAAAGGGGGTAATCGGAAGCTGTGCTCGCTACTGATCTCGAGGGCACTGTAGAAGATATAAAGACAGCTCGAACGGTGGTGATCGAGAGGAATAAAGGCACAGCAGAGCATCGACGATCGGGCAAGCATCAGGCTAGGCGACAAGGAAGTACGTCTAATCAAAACGGCACAGGGGGTTGCCGTTTTCAGCCCTCCACTCAGACTCAAAACGGCAGTGTTTTGAGTGGCTCTGAGGGTTGCTGAAAAGACCCTTCAGCCCTTGAAGCTTCACCGATTATAACAATTTCCATTCCACTAACATACAACTATCTCTCAAGGCAGTTACATGTTTTATTAAGTTTGATACGTCATAATGGTGACTTTCTATTTCCCTATTTCTCCGTTATGTTCTTTCTTTTGCTAGCTTCCTTTATCTTTCATTTTCTGTGTACCATTAGGAAATATTTTGGTCATGTCTAGGCAACAATTCAATCATAAGATGCTTGCCCCTTTGTTTCTTCAATTGTTTATATCATAAAATAAAGAACCAACAAAGATGCAACAAGTGAGGAAGAAAAAATAAGACAGTTTCTGTAGTATCATTTTGTTAGTTGGAATGGGAGATCTAGCAGGACACAGCTCTAGGACTAGTGCCATTAATAAATTGGCCTATCAAATTATCATCTGAACTTCCTGTTCCAATCAGAAACCACCACTACTTTGGCTTTTCTGCTGTGCCATGAATGTCACCACAAGGAAACACCAGCAGTTAGCACAGATTTGGTGGCAAAGTGACAAATCTACCCTACATAACTGTGATCAATGTGGCATGTGGATAAGCCAAGTTGCTTTAAGGTACTTCCGGTGTTTTCTTCTTTCGGTCCACATTGAAGAGTCTTGAGAAAATTGTCATTAATGGAAGGATTTTGGGCTATGATGAGTCATCTTCATTTGACATTGTTAGGTTGTACATTTCATCACACGCTAGCCCACCCAAAAAAAATGATAGGTCAGCTAGACAGCTAGTCCATGAACAGCCAACCATTGGAGGTCCTCCACTACCCCTTCTTTTGTCATGAAAATAGATGCCAATCTCAAGTTGGTTCAGTGGAAAAAATGGGAATGTCTTTTTCAAAAATTCAGTTTATGTATTTATTGTAAATAAACATGCTATTTTGTTCTGGAATAACTAGGGGAAGAATAATACTTTGAAAGAACATTTAGTTGCTTTGTTTTTTATTTTTGTATTTAAGGGGGTTCAATTCCTTGTACTCCATGTCAGTATTGTAACATCAGTTGAGAATGGTGCAGATGAGCTGCCTGTAGGTTCATCATCTGTGGATACCATGATATTCATCTGTCAGTCACTTGAGTTCCCCAGCGATCAGTTGTTTAGAGAAATCTGGAAAGTGTTGAAGCCTGATGGAATGTTCTTTCTTCACCACATTTTCAAATCTGAAACTGAGGACAAGGTGATTTAACAATTATGTTGGTTTCCACTTGTTGAAATATCAAGTTATATTTCTTACAAAGACTCTTATGGCAGGCAGCCCCAGGAGTCCCATTTCTGTAAGCCCAAGGGCTAGGTTGCCTCTTCTTAAATGATTCTTTTTACCTAGCAAAAAATCAAAAACAAAAGGTTATATTTCTTACTGTTTCCTCCTTGCAGATAACATCAATTCTAGAGCGCAAGTTACTGCTGGCTGGGTTCTTAGATGTAAAGGTTTTTTCAATTAAATCAGTTATACATTCTGAAGGAGTAGAGTCTCTTGGGGTGAGTATGTTTCTATTCTTTTCCTCTTCTTCTTGGTTAAGGAGAAATCTAGTCATCTGAACTGTCACCTGCATCCTTAAAATCCTGTTTGCCTTCCGCATTTCATGTTCCTCTCTGTGTTGGACAGGGTAACTGAGGAGAACTTGTGGATTGTTTTCATATGCATAAGCTTTATATATATATATATATATATTTTTTTTTTATTTGGGGGCACCGGGGGGGGGGGGGGGGTTGTCAATCAATCCCACCCCCTTAATCCCGCTAGGTGGGGAATTATTATTTTTTTTTTTTTTGGTCTTATAAAGAGGATGTGTATTGAAGTGTTCTAATACCTTTGCTTTATTATCTTTCTCTTCTCTCTGAAATTGGAATGAATACTCGGTATTCTTGCAATTATGAGGAATTTCAGATTACTGCTAGCACAAACCATGGTTTGGCTCTTGCTCCTAGAGTCTCATACATCTCTGCAAAGCTGTCTATATTGTTGCTTAAATTTGTGTGTGTGTGTGGGGGGGGGGGGGGGTGGTTATGTATGACATATACCTTACTTTCCATGAACTGGATCTGTTTTCTTTTGATAGGTTAAAGGCAGGAAGCCTTCTTGGAGGATTGGTTCATCTTTTGCTCTGAAGAGGAAGCCCACAAAAAGTTTGCCAAAAGTCCAGATTGATGATGATATGGATCTAATTGATGAGGATAGCCTATTGACTGAAGAAGATTTGAAGAAACCTGAGTTGCCACCTTGTATGACAATGATATTGAACTTCTACTGTTTCAAATGCTGTACTTACCTAGTTCTACAAAATAGTGCCACCACAATGTTTTTGGGAACATTTAATTCAAACATCTAATGCAAAATATGCAGTTGGTGATTGTGAAGTTGGAAGTGCAAGGAAAGCGTGCAAAAATTGCACTTGTGGGAGAGCTGAGGTGGAGGAGAAAGTGAAGCTAGGGCTGACAATGGACCAGCTGAACAATCCTCAATCAGCTTGTGGCAGTGTATGTGCTCTGCTAACTTCGTTCATGTACAATACCCCTTTTTCTAAAGTACTCATTCTCTTCTTCCTATGGCTTGTCTAGACTGGATTCAGTTTCGCTAGATTGTTAATTTAAAAATAAATGGGTACAATGCAATAGCAATTATGGCCTACCTAAACTCTTCGTTTAAGGGCTATGACAATCTCAAGTGGAAAATCCTACAAAAATGGCTAGTCTACCAAGGACTCCATGTTTAACAAAGCTGTCCTGAGTGTGGAGATCAATGTTTGTGGCTTATATGTTCTTTGATCTCACTTAGGTGATCACTTACATTACATCTATCAACCCTGTCATTTGTTTCCTTCAGTCTCATTCATCTCAGCAGTAATACATATTGCACCCATATTCATCTCATTCATTTATTTCTCATACATTTTCAAGCAAATGAATACATATTCATTTGTCTGTTTCTTATATTTGCAGTTCTACTGGTTTTAGTTTCTTCTTGGCTTCTAAACATTGTTTGTACATATAGTGTGGCTTAGGCGATGCTTTCCGCTGCGGCACATGTCCTTACCGTGGTCTCCCTCCATTCCAACTCGGCGAGAAGGTAACATAAAGCAGTTCCGGAATTTCCCACTCTTGTTATCCATTTGATCTATACATTCCATTCAAGAAGATGCCCAATTTGGATGCATTTACACAGGTTGCTCTATCTGGAAACTTTCTTGCGGCTGACATTTGAGATGTCGAAAGCCCGGGTTGTGCCTGCTGTATCATCGGTTGCTGGACGTATCCTGCTTGGTTTTTGAACATGAGGATGCCTAACCTACTCATTGTTTGATGTGTCGGTCTCTGAAAAGGACGTCTAGATCACGAGACTGCTCCCGCTTTGATATGCAAAAAATAAGAAATAAGGCGATTGGCTTATTTTGGTGCATACTGGCAATACGATTAAACGTCCGGAAGGAAAACTGCGCTGGACTGCAAGTAAGAGGAGAGGATGTTGATTTACATGTATGTTGCTTAGAATGTTAAAAGGAGTGCTTGTGTTGTCTATTTTAACTTTTTTGTTTTTGTTTTTTGTCTGGTAAGGACTTTTGATATTTGAGATCAGTGATTCAAAAAGATGAAAAAATTTACGAGAATGTCACGAATAGAATTAAGACAGGTTGGCTAAAATAAAAAAATGCATTGGGAGTATTATGTGATGGTAAAATCTCATTAAAATTGAAAGAAAATTCTATAAGATAGTTATAAAATCAGTTTCGTTGTATGGTTCAAAATGTTGGGCAGTCAAATACTAGTATGAGCAAAAGACTAGTGTAGCGGAGATGAAGATGCTGAAATGGATGTGCAGTCATACAAAAAAAAATAAAATTAGAAATAAGGTTATTCGTAATAAGGAATGCGTAATGCCAATTGAGGAGAAGATGAGAGACACTAGAGTCTAACAGTTTGATCATGTGATAAGAAGATCAAGAGATGTTCCTGTGAAAAGAGTTCATGAAATGAAATAATTAGTCAAGAAAAGAGGTAGACAGACTTAAGAAAACTTTAAGAGAGACATTAAAATTTGATACGAAATATATGGAGCTAAATAAAAATATGACAAAATATAGAAATATATGAAAATTTAGAATTTATATAATCGACCTTACATAGTATGATAAAAGCTAATATTGTTGTTGTTATGGACTTTTGAAATATGAGAGAATACCTTCTTACTGTTTTATCAAATTGGAGCATTTTGATATCCAAAATTGTTTAATAAAACACTCTTTTTGTTGCACAACCACAATTGTTAAAATGGTGACCAAATGGGCCTAAGCATTTGAAAGTACTAGATAAATAGTTAAAACAAAAAATCTAGCAATGTAGAAAGTTACTTTAATTTTACTCGGATCTTCGTCTGATTCTACGAAAAGTTTTAAAAATGTATTTGGAGATTTTTATTTATTTATTTTTTGTTTAGTCATTTCCTCTAAAAATATGTTTAAACTAATGGAAGGGTTGTGCGAGTAAAAAAAAAAAAAATTACAACGATCTCCAGAGACATTTTTAAACTAATTTTTCTTTTTTTTTTTTTTTACCTTAAATGGTTGAAATCACATCTGTGGGTGCAATTTATCGAAAAAAATTCAAATTGCAGGATCTATAAAATTTTAGGCAAAGTGGGTAGTTTTAGAGTTAGCTTGGGCCAAATTGGGCTCGTACTTTTAGAGTTAGGGTAATTGACTTTATTATTTTTATAAAAAGTAAATAAGTTCTCTTATTTTAGACTCAATGTCAAAGATAATTAAAGCATGATACTAGCAACCTAAATTGAACCTAAAATAGAGCTCAAATCAAATCTCCAATCGCAATTGTACCTTATATAGTTGCATTTGCAAGTCTTTTAGAATTAAAGAACCCTACCTAGTCCAAATCAAACGCATGACCAGAGTATGTGTGTGAAGTGTTTGGAGTTTTGTTTTGATTTGATTTAATTTTGGGGGTTAAGGTTTGATTTATGGTGGATTTAATTTTGTTAAGGAAATATAAGGTTGCGTTCTCTTTATTGTTTTCAAGTCATTTTTAGTTTTCAATTTTCTAAAACAATAAAAACGCGTTCTCTTTACTGTTTTTAAAAATGCATTTTTGAAAACAAAAAAAGAATTGTAAAGAAAACTCAAAACAACAAAAAGTTGTTTTGAGTGTTTTCATCCAAAACAAATTCTAAACTCAAAACACATTTATTTATGTATTTATTCATATTTTACTATTATAATGGAAAAAAATATTACAAAATTCATTAACTTTAAAATGTATATATTTTTTTAATAATATATTAACATTACATATTTCTAATTTACTAAATAATCAATTTTTTGTATAAAATATTATTAAAAAATTATTTTCAAAATTTCAAAGAGAACGCGTTTTCTAATTTTCTGTTTTGAGAAATAGTTTTTCAAAATGACAAAGGGAACGCGTTTTCAATTTTCTAAAAATAGACTACCAAAATAGAAAATTAAAAATGAATTCAAAACGCAAAACTAAAAGTTGAAAAGTAAAGAGAACACAGCCTAAATGTTTTTAGATGGCATTTAGATATCATCTATTATAAGGAAATATAAATCAACCTTAAGGGGTTTTAGAGGCAAATTGTGGAATAGAAAAGATTAACATTAATCATGAGTCTTTTTTTAAAAATAAATAAATAAATAAATATGACTAGTACGATACACATTTTGAGGGTAATAATCAAATAATTTAATAATAAAATATAATATTTGAAATACAAATATATGAATCAATTATCAACAAGAAGTTAGAAAGAAAATTCTAGCACAACAATATTTGAATATGAGATGTTAAAAGTAGCAAACAATACCCATGTTGGATTATAAACTTGAATTTGCATGGTTTTGTAATCCAAATTATCTTTTGTGTCCTTTGTAAATAATGATGTTTGTAGTGTTAAGAGTTTTGTTGTAGATTATTCACATTAGAATCGTTTAAAATTTACAAGGGAAATACATATTTAATATTTTTGAGATTTAATCTAAATATAAATGGTATTTCTATGGTTTTAAAATTAACTACGATTTTTTTTAGTTCTAAAAATTTCACTCCACTTTTTATCCTATTATTAGATAACAGCTGGCAAAATTTTTTAAATACCAACACCTACATTTACTACCACTCCATTCTTTCCTCTTTTCTTTGAAAGACATTTTTCTTTTTATATTTTCTCTAATAATAGCGACGAGAACAACTTTTTTCCTCTCTTCTCCACGTTTGATGCCTTGTTGGATTATACAACAAATATATTAGATCATATCACATAAAATATATTATGTCATATTATGAATCTACTAAATATGTTCAAATGAATATATAATGAAACTTCTTGAGTTTTATTAGACTATTAATTTCCTAATGAATATAAATTAGTGAATATTCACTTCATAATTCATTTCGTTAATTTCCTAACGAACATAAACTTCTTGAGATTGCAGCATCGTGGCCAGTGAAAGGGGGGGCACTTCCCCCTCTGCCACGCAGTAGCATGGTTAAGGAAAAGAGGGGGAGGGGGCTCCACCCCCTGCCCTCGAGAGAGTCTCTCGAGGTTATTCTCACGCCCTTGAGAGACCTCTCTCTCAGGGGTACTTCATACCTCTGAGGGAGGTCACTTGAGGGTGCCTTATGCGCGCCTCTACATTCGCACCCACATATGCTCATGCGCGCGCTTGGCCATGCACCCTCGCATCGATAACCCCATAATACTCAGTCAAAATCGTCTCCGATATGCCCACCAAGAAAATCGAGTCACACGACACATGGATGCCCCTCCCATCGCTATAAATAGGGGGTATTTTCCCTCATTCGGTATGTAATCTCTCACACTCACATCTCCTTCTTGCATTCGATTACTTTACATTTTCAAGAAACTAACTTAAGCATTGGAGGGTCTGCGCGGGGACCCTCACCTGCGCCCTTATCCGATCTTCTTTCTTGAATAGGTCATCCATCGCTTTCAACCTAGCCGAGGGACTCATCTATCGCTGTTGTGCCCCTTGGGAGACTCATCCATTGCTATTGCTACCCCCGGGAGACTAATCCATCGCCGTCGGTCCACCCCAGGAGACTCACCCATCTTTACCGCTAATTACTCATCGTTTGGACAATCCACATGTCACCCATCGCCCGAAAGAGTCATCTTTCCCCCGGGTGAGGTCATCCATCACTTTGACAAGCCATACGCGGGTCATCCATCGACGGTTTCCCATCTATAAATTTATTGTGGTAGCCGTGCTACAACAATTGACGTTGTTTATGGGAAACCAACAGAAAGCCAAGAAACCCTTATTCACCATGGCATAAACTTGAAGCGGTCGACAAACTCTCTCTCGTGGTGCACAATCACCTCAACGAGAAACCCTCTCTCGTGTGGAATATCAATATCAAACTTCCCATGAGGACCAGCCACCCCTCACCCATCAGTCTGCTCGTGAGGGCCATCTTCCCCTCACTCATCAGTCCCCACGTGAGGGTCATCCACCCCTCACTCAACAACTGCCCTTCTTAGGGCATTCATATCCATTGGACATTCAGTTCCAAGCTCCACCATTTATCAACTCACATGCCCTTTCGAGGCCTTATTTTCCTCATCACATTGGCTCAAGTGTACCAGCCCCACCCATGGTTCCTCTGGTTGAGTATGAAGCGATGCGACAACAACACGTTGAAGGGATGCAAACCCTTCGTGAAATGGCTGGGATATTGCAAGGTTTGGTTCCTCGAGCCTCAATGTTGGCTACCTTGAGAAAGTTTATACCAGAAACAGTTTTGTCCAATAGGGCACGTCAAGAGGTTCCAGGAAATGGCTTTTATCAAGAGGCTACTCCTGACTCTCATGCACAATATGCCCCTCCTCAAAACAACCAAGGTCTCCTACCCGATGAGCTCCTACCCAAACCTTCTCCTGCTAAGAAAATCAAGGAAAGGTCGAGCGTCGAAAGGCATGTGGGTGAATCCCTCATAGGGAGAGATACTCTGAGACAGTGGCCAGCACCCCCATAGAGGGAGGACAAAACTCTTCTAAACCAGTGTCAAGACGGAATGATGAGTTCAATAACAACCTTACGACCTTTAGTGCTCAGGAGACAACAGATATGAAGAAAATGATTAAGCAGGTGTTACAGCAAAATAAGTTATTACCAGTTTTAGAAGAGTAATCACAAGGGAGGCTGTTATTTGTGGTAGAAGTAATGGAAAAGCCCTTACCCAAAAAATTTAAGATGCCCCAAATAACCCCTTACTCTGGCAAGGATGATCCTTACGATCACATGCAAAACTACGAGTCTTTGATGATGCTCCATGGATGGGACAACGGGATAATGTATAGGGTCTTCCCGTTAACCCTAGTCGAACATGCTCGGGCTTGGTTTAATGGTTTACCCAAAGCATCCATTTTCTCATTTGGGAAACTAAAGGCGAAATTTATCAAAGCATTCATTATTAACAGTTAGAGGAAGAAAAATGCAACATACCTCCTTAGCATTCGACAGGGGAACAAAGAGACCCTACGCCATTATGTGGACATATTCCAGAATGTTACACTTGAGATTCACAACCTACCGATTGAGATGGTAGTGTCTGCAATGTTCCAAGGGGCGCGATTGACTTCTTTCCAAGAATCCCTATCTCTAGACCTGTCAAAATCCTTGGCAGATTTGTTCGGCAGGGCCAATAAATATATACACCATACAGAAGTAATGAAGACTGTGGTAATGGATGAAGAAAAAGAGTGAAAAAGAAAGGAACGAGATATTGAAGAAGACCTTGATCGGCGACAAGAGAGGGCTCGAAGACTGGATGATGTCAGGCTCCAGTTCAATCACTATACTCGGCTTACCCAACCTCGATCTGTCATATTGGCAGCCATAGAAGGATTAGGTCTAATCAGACTTCCAAAAAAGGTGGATCGACCTATAGGGAAGAATTAGGATGAGTACTGTTGATACCATAGGACTCATGGCTATTCTACTGATAAATGTTGGGAATTGAAAAATCAAATTGAGATGCTTATCTGGGAAGGACATTTATAAAGATATGTGCAAGAAGAAGAGGGAAATAAAAGGAGCCACAAAGAAGGGAAGAGATGGTTGAAATACAAGAAATACTTAATCCAAGACAATAAGAGAGAGGAAACGACTACAGAAAAAATCCACCTTTGGGTAATGAACCAATATATCAGGTTATACACGTCATTTCGGGTGGTGAAATCTTGGCTGGTGACAATTCCTCTTCCCGAAAGGCTTATGCTTGTTTGGCCTACTAGGTCAATTCGGTAATGGAGGTTAGAGAAAATGAAGAGCCCATTATGTTCAAACCTACTGACAGAGGAGATGTAATCATTCCACATGATGATCCGATGGTAATCTCAGCTATCATTGCAAAACACCAAATTGAGAGAATTTTGGTAAACAGTGGCAGCTCAATTAATTTCATTTATCGGAATTGCTTCGAGCAAATGCACATTTCCAAAGATCAACTGAAAAAGGTCTCTTCCCCTTTATATAGTTTTACTAGAGAGACTATCCCAGTGGCTAGTTCAATTCAATTGCCAGTCACATTGGATTATGATCCTCAGAGCACGACATGCCAGACCTGTTTTATGGTGGTTAAAGCCTCATCAACTGCATACAATATATTTTTTTGTCGTCCCCTGCTCAACGACATGAGAGCCGTAGTCTCTTCCTATAATCTGTTGATGAAATTTCCTACACCCCGAGGAGTGGACAAGTCCTAGGGGATAAACGGAAGGCTCGTACCTGCTACGTTGCATCTACAAAAGGGAAACAGAGTGAAGAGACTTTATTGATTGCCAAGAAAACTATGCAAGATTAAGTTGTATTATTTCCTTTATTTGAATTATTTACATTGTAATAATGTGAGTCCAAAATGGTACTGTGGACGTAGGCACATTTGGATGAATCACATCAAAATGTTTGTACTCACTTCTGCAAATAAATTATCATTATGGCATCCACTATTACCCACCAGATTCCATCAAGGGTTATTTCTCGAACGAAAGACTCATTGCCCCGCGCGTAGCCCAGCAAAGAGATGAAAGCTAAAAGCTCGTTGCCCTATGCATAGCCCGACAACGAAGTGAAAGCTAAAAACTCGTTGCCATGCTCATAACCCGGCAACGAGGGAGATAACAAGCCCATTGTCCGACGCGTAGTCCGACAATAGGGAAAAAATAAGACATTGTCCTGCATATAGCCTGATAATGGGGTGAAAATAAAATTGTTGTCTTGTAAAAAACTCGAGAGAAAGAAGCCATAATATCTGTTACCCTGCGAGCAACCTACACCGCTTCGCTTGGTGACCTAAGGCCCATTGCCCTACCACTAGCCCGACAATGAAGTAAACACCGAAAGACCCGTTGTCTCGTTAACAGCCTAACCTTGAGGTGAAAACAACAAGTCAGTTGCCCTGCTCATACCCCGGCAACAAGGAAAAGCCAAAACTAATAGCGGACATAGGCGCTACGCCGAATCGCGAAAACAAAATATGTATATTCTTTTTAATTGCGGACATAGGCATCGCACCGAATCGTGAGAACAAAACATGTTGCAAACGTAGATGTTATGCCTACAATACTAGCAAGCATATACACGCGAAACTTAGGAGCCGCGACATTATAACATAAAAGACCCATTGCCTGATAACAAGGAAGCACATCTCATTGCTCGCAAGTAGCTGGCAATGAAAAGGTATAAGACCGTTGTCTCGCGATTAGCCATACATCGAGGAGGCATAATATCAATCTCCACACAAGTGACTTATGCCGCTTCACCTGGCGTTTGAATGACGCAATAGTTGTTGTCCTACAAGAAGAGATGTCATATTCCTTATTTTGCAAGTAATCCGACAAACCAGGAAATGGAGCGGCAATCATCACAAACAACCTTGGATTTGAAAAATAATTCCTCAATATGCCAATTCATCTCTCGAAAAAATGTAGATATATATATGAGCCAATAACGACATGGTCACTCTTAACTTGATTTGAAGATTTTTTTGAGCCCCTGTCATCTTAGGAGCTGGGACTGTATGAAGAAATCATGTTTATACTCCAAGAAGATGAAGAACTGAATGCATGAATCACAACTAGAGGGCAGGATCTTCAACATGTCATGCGAAGACTCTGCCACATCTTCTTGAAGCCAATGCACTTATGAGGAGTTGAAATATGAAAATGCCAGAACCACAAATAACACGGAAGACTTGTTGAAACAATGGCTAAATGAGAAGCTCAAGCCTTCTTTTATAAGGGCACATAGGGAGCAGAATGCCAAAGACAGCTACAAAAGACGTAAAAGAGGAAAAATAGCTTCTTAAAAATAGGGTAATGTTACAGGCAGAATACTCTTTCTCTTAGGAAACCCGACAGAAAGAGTAGAGAGCACTTGTTATGCCTGCTAAAATAATAAAAAATAAATAAAGAAAAAATGCCACGTGGCAGCCCCAAGAGCCACCATGTGGTAAGCCATCAAGTTGCCACCTAGCGGCTTCATGCAGCCAGGAGGAGGCCCCCAGGTCGCATGGAAACGCCCACAATGGCCGTTTCCCTCTCATTTCCCACACTACCACGCAACAGCGTGGCTAAGGAAAGGGGGAGTGCTTCCTCCCTCCCCCCACACTGCCACGCAGCAGTGTGGCTAGTTAAAGGAGAGGCGTTTCCCCTTCTGCCACACTGTCACCCAACAGCGTGGCTAAGAAAAATGGATGGGGGCTCCACCCCCCACCCCCGAGAGAGTCTCTCGAGGGTACTTCACACCCCCGAGAGAGGTCACACGGGGGTGCCTAATGTGCGCATCTGTGAGTGTACCCGTATATGCTCGTGTGCGCGCTCGACCATGCACCCTTGCACCGATAACCCCGTAAAACTCGGTTAAAACCATCTCCGATATGCCCGTCGAGAAAATCAGGTCACACGACACATGGATGCCCCTCCCATCACTATAAATATGGAGTATTTTTCCTCATTCGGTATGCAATCTCTCACACTCACATCTCTCTCTTGCATTCGACTACTTTACATTTTCAAAAGACTAACTTAAGCATCGGAGGGTCTGTGCGGGGAGCCTCACTCACGCCCCTAACCGATCTTCTTTCTTGAATAGGTCATCCATCATTCTCAACCTAGCCGAGGGACTCATTTTGTCGTTGTTGTGACCCTTGAGAGACTCATCCATCGCTACTGCTACCCCCGGGAGACTTATTCGTCGTTGTCGCTCCACTCGGGGAGATTTACCCATCTCTCCCGATAATTACTCATCGTTTGGACAATCCACACGTCACCCATTGCTCAAAAGAGTCATCCTTTCCCAGGGTGAGGTCATCGATCGCTTTGATAAGTCATACGCAGGTCATCCATCGGCGATTTCCCATCTATAAATTTATTGTGGTAGACGTGCTACAACAAATCTAAATATAAATGGTATTTCTGTGGTTTTAAAATTAACTACGATTTTTCATAGTTCTAAAAACTTCACTCCACTTTTTACCCTATTATTAGATAAGGGTTGGCAAAATTTTTTAAATACCAACACCTACATTTACTACGTCTCCATTCTTTCCTCTTTTCTTTGAGGGACATTTTTCTTTTTATTTTTTCTCTAATAATAGCGATGAGAACAACTTTTTTCCTCTATCCTCCATGTTTGTTGCCTTGTTGGATTATACAGCAAATATATTAGATCATATTACATAAAATATATTAGGTCATATTATGAATATACTAAATATGTTCAAATGAATATAATGAAACTTCTTGAGTTTTATTAGACCATTAATTTCCTAACAAAGATAAATTAGTGAATATTCACTTCATAATTCATTTCATTATCATGTACTCAACAATGTATTCATCGCTTGATTCAATGTACCCTAAAATTTTAAATTATTTAATTTGAATATTACATGAACAATTTTTATATTTTTTTAAAATTATTTTAGCATTATGGATGGACCAATTTTGATAAAACTGATTGTGTGGACTCACATGGAAAAATATTAATGCATTGAGATTATTAAAAGTGTTTCTTTTAATTTTATATTTTCCCCCTTTGCCCTAGTTGTCAAATAAAAGGGTACAATTCATTATTCCTACATTGGCGACTGGGTATGACACATATTTGAAGCTTGGTGAGTGGGGTGAGACCGAATTAGTTAACAGTGTTGAACGATAAAAATAATAATAATAATAAGTAATGTTAAGAGTTGAGGCGAATAATGTATTTATAGTAAAAAGATATTATGGGTGTGTATCCAATTCTTTTATATTTTTCTGATTACGTTATACTATAAATATGTTTTTGACCATAGAGTTCTTAATCCAAATAATTAGCAACTCGCAAAGGCCGACACATCGTCTTACTTCTTGTTCGGTATAAAATACTGAAAGATAAAATCAGTGGGTCTCGTGCCATTCTATGAGACATAGAAGAAAAATGAATGGGTGCTCGTTAACGGGACTATTAATATTGAATCACATAAGTTTTATCTCACGAGTAAATGATTTAATATTAACTACAGATTTGCAACTAATCCTTAGACATGAGATGACATGAATATCTGTGTGTTGGTGGATTAGGATATCAACAAGATTATATGATTACCCTAATCAGGGATAGTCATACGTATCTATGTGTCTAATTCAGTGACACACGGGGTATGTGTGCATTAGATATGGAATCTATCACCTCAAGATATACGAGGAGGATATTCTATGTGATCCAGTAATCACTTGATAATAAATCATTGATCAAGGTAATATGATGACAAATTTAGGATTCCATAGAGGTTGTGTCATGTTAATCAAGCATGATTATTGGATTTGGTCATATGACAAGATCAAGAGATTTGACCTGTTGACCGTGATCTCATATCTCGTCAGAATATAGGATGATAGAATGACTATATTATATGGCATCATAGTATAAGGTTCACATTACCCGCTTTACATTAAATTAGGTAATCATGACGTATTGTTAGATGTCACTCATGATTTATGAAAATTAATAATTGATTAATTCTTGTTACCAATTTAATTGTGAACCTATAAAATCTCACCCAATAAGAAATCGTTTGAAAGAAAAAAATGGATATTTTGTAATTATGGAATTACTAAATTATAAGTGCAATTATTTATTAGATAAATAAAGGATAATTAAATAATTATATGATAAAGATAATTATTTAATTGAACTTATTTATTAGATGAATAAGAACAATTAAATAGTTATATTGTGAAGATAACTATTTTGATTATATTTATTTATTGGATAAATAAAAGTACTATAAAAAATCAAGGTTTTAGCGACGGAAAATTCCGTCGCTAAAATCAAAAAATCCGTCGCTAATTTTTTAACAACGGATTAAGTGACAGGCAAGTATCCGTCGCTAAAATTTAGCAACGGCCTTAGCGACAGGGAGGAGTCAGCGAAGAGTGTTGCACCCGTCGCTAAGTTTAGCGGCTGATTCAAGCTAAATCAGTGACGAGGGCTCGTCCTGTCACTGAATTTAGCGACGGGTCTCTACCCGTTACTAATTCTCGTTGAATCAGTGATGGGGGCTCGTCCCATCACTGAATTTAATGACGGGTCTCTACCCGTCACTAATTCTCTCTAAATAAGCGACGGATGCTTACTCGTCACTAATTCTCACTAAATCAATGACGAGGTCGCTGATTTAGAGAAAAAAAATAAAAAATATTGAAAAATTTGTTTATATTTTATATTAATTTAGAAATAAATATTTATATATGTAAATAATATTTTTAAAAAATTAATAATTTATTTTAAATAATTAAAATAATTAATTTAAAATTTTATAATTTTAAAATTAAAAAATTTTAAAAATAAAAATTATATAAAAAATTATTTAATAAATTTTAAAATAATTAATTTAAAAATTAACATTCATATATTCATACAAAATTAACATTCATAATTAACATTAATAAATATTCAATTACAATCATCATCATTACAATCATCATTTTGTTCCTCATTATAAAACTGATCTCTCGATCCAAGTTGAGTAGACGATCCAAGTTGAGTAGATGATCCATGTTGTTGTAACGCCATCATCTATCTATTCATCTACTCCTTCCACGCCATCATCTATTGCTGTCACTGACGCAGTTGTACATTCTTATTTTGCACCTTTGTCACCTGGCTCCAAGATGCATGCAACTCCTCGTTCATATGGGTCTGCGTGAAATGCAACTCATTTTGCACCTCAGTCACCTGGGTCTAAGCGACATGCAGCTCCTCATTCATCTGGGTAATCCTCAATCTCATTTATTCTAATTCTAACGACAACCCATATGAACCACTAAAGTTGCTATCGGATTCAACCGAGTAATGCTGCCTAGCTTGAGAGCCGAGATCGTAGACACGACCCTTCTTGTTCCTACCAGAGACAGCCTGATAAAAGATGTGACGCTCGTCGACTGTAGGTGGAGATGACGTCTTGCTACTGCCGGCTGATGTTGAAGATGCATCTGCACTTAATCTCTCGAATGTCTCCTATATAAATGAAAATATTGACATATTAATTAATAAAAAATTAATCTATTATCACGACGACCTTTGATCTATTATCAACCCACACTTCTTGTCCTTGATCATCCTTCCGAGTGTGAGTTTTCCTAAAAATCTCAAATTCATTAGACTCATGGTCTAATTCTTTTGCCTGCATGGCAAATGTATAAAGTAAATAAAATAAAATATAAACCACTATATAAATTTATAAAATTTACATTTAAGTCAAAATTAATTACCATCCTTCTTCGACTCTCGGTGAAAAGAATGGATCCACTTGTGTGGACTGACCCACTAGTTTCGAAGGCACGATTCTTTTTATTTTGTTCAGATTTCTTTTTATATTCATCTTTATCCCACTTTTCCTGCAATGCCCACCGCACCATCGGATCCATCCACTCACCCTTATCACCACCTCTTTTAATTTTGTTCAAATTATTTCTAAAATATCTCCGGCTAAATTTATTCCAAGTGATCCATATATGATCACTCTCATGGAGTTGTCGCTTGAACTCCTTCTACAAAAAGTTAAAAATGAATAAATATGTATAAAATTTTAAATTAAAATTTTTTATAATTAAGAATTGTAATTATACTAACGCTAAATTCTTCCAACCACATCCGTCATGTTAATTCTGGCATGTCGTTCCAATGAAGTTAAGTTTCAATGTACCGTCTTTTCCAAATTTTTTATTGTACATTTGATGGGCCAACCTCAGGGAAAAAACTGTAAAACCAATATTGATCAAATAGGAATATGCATTTCTGTGTATAATAATAACAGTCAATTAAAATTAATATATAAGATACTCACTGATCACAGTTCTGATTGCAGGATAACTCAACTCTATGATCAACTTGGTCGGTATCCACTGTCTGAGACGGAAACGGGTCAACATTCTGCACAGGTGGTGCATGTGATGTCGGCATAAATGAGTATGGGTATGGACCTCATGGGGGATGAAAAGTCTACCTATGAGATGGAATAAACTATAGTGCAATCTCATGAGGGTAGAATGTGGGTAGGACTATAGTCATCGGAACGAAAGAATGTGGCATCCCAACATATGGCTGTTGGAACTGAGTTATCGGTGGGTGCGATGACTTAGGATAAAAAGGAGTAGACGAGACAACATGTGTGGAAACAGAAAGAGAAGATTGTGAACCAGCACTACTAAGATCTGGGGAATGTGTGTCTCTATAGAATCGACGTCTTTCTCTACCCCTACCCCTACTTGGTTCGGGAGATGAATGTCCTGACATCTGTTTTTGAGAATTACAAAAAAAATAAAAATATGGTATAACATACAAGGTCAGACATTAAATAATACAAAAGATATTATATAATGGCATATATAAGTGAATTAATATATTCAAAAGTAAATCAATTTTCTTGTACATATTCATCACTATCTATGTCATCAAACAATAACTCTTCTTCGTTGTCTTCTGATATAGATTTTTCCTCTATATCATCATCTTCTTCTTGTTGAACAACATTTGAAACATCTATTTCCTTGACGGTCCCATCTATATCTTGTAAAGTACATCTAAGGTCATCATTTTGATCAATTTGTGGGAGTTCTGGTATGTCATCCTCTTGGAAAGGTTCTTTCATGTTAGTTTCTGGAGCAGTAATTGTAGATCGTGCTTTTATTTTAATAACAACCATCCAATCATATTTATCACGACAAGTGTCGGGGTACGATATGTAATACAGTTGTTTAGCTTGTTGAGTAAATATGAAAGGATCATATTTCTTATACCTTCTTGACGATTGAACCTCCACAATACCATATTTATCATGTATTTTGGTTCCCCGAGGACTTGGATCGTACCATTCACATTTGAACAAAACTACTATTTTGATTGATAAGCTTGCATATTCCAACTCAATAATGTCTATAATTTTTCTGTAATAATAGGTTTTTGAAGATCCAACCCCAGTCCTAGGCACGCAAACACAAAAATTTCCAGTAGATCTACTATTACTCCATTCGATGGTATGAGATTTATATCCGTTCACGAAATACATTGGCCAATGCCACATGTTTGGAGTCGGTCTTATCCTATGTTCTAAATTAATGGTTCTATAACAACTTGAGTACTCAAATTAACCTGATAAAACGTTTGAATCACTTAATGTATAACTAAAATTCAATTTAAAAATAATTTAGTATGAAATAACATACTTGATGATGGAACCACTTAGGAAAATGTTCCTCAATTTGTTTGTCTATTTCTGCATCTGTGATATTTGAAGATAGCTGACGCAATAGATTGGTGTATATGCTAAAAAATTAAAATGATGTATAAACCAAATAATATGAAACAAGTATGAACTTATAAGTATATTTATTTAAATTTTAATTCTTACTCAATATAAGATTTGACCTCTGGAGTATTCAACAACACATAAAATTTGGCAGCTTCAAACTCTTTTGCATCCATCCACCTGATTTTCGTTGCTCCCGCCGCACGACCTGGATAATTGAAGACGAAAATTACTGGATAAGAAGAATCTCCCCCATCATCATTTCAAGGGACTCTCGTCCTTCTTGATGGAATATTTGGTACAAAATAATATGAACCAAATGTGGACGTCTCCTCAATTAAATATGCCTCACATATAGATCATTCCACACGAGCTTTGTTGTGAACCTTTCTCTTTAAGATGTTGAAGAACTTAAATCATTCGAAAATCTCCTCAATATAGGAAAATTTTATCTTTTAAAAAATTAAACAATTCAAATTATATCAGAGGACCGTTCGAAGGGATACATCCATCTGTATTGTACTAGTCCCCCCACCTTTGCTTCGTAAACTAAGTGTATTGAAAGATGCTCCATTGGGTTAAACCATTCTGGAGGAAATACATGTTATAATTTGCATAAAATGATGGGTATGTTTTGTTTCATGACATCTAGGTGTTCAAGTCTCACTATTATTGAGCAAATGTCTTTGAAAAATTAGCATAACTCAGTCACCGGATTCCAAATTCGATCTGGTAATGCTGCAAATGCTGTTAGAAGTAATCGCTCCATGAGAACATGATAATTATGACTTTTCAACCTAAATAACTTTGCGTTTCTCATATCAACGCATTTACCCAATCTTGAAGCATATCCATCAGGGAGTTTAAGTTCTTTTATCCACTTCAAAACACTTAACTTTTGTTCCCTTATGAACGTGTATTGAGCCTTCGGTTTCAAATACTTACCACCGTTGCGGTCTATTAGTTCAAGTTCTTTCCGCCTACAATATTCTTTAAGGTCCATTTTAGTCTTGGTATTATCTTTACTTTTACCCTTCAAATCCATTATTGTATTGAAAAGGTTGTCAAAAATATTTTTCTCAATATGCATGACATATAAGTTGTGTCGGATCATATTATCTGTCCAGTATGGCAATTCTAAAAAAATGCTCTGTTTTGTCCAATTGTGCCCCACACCATACCCAAGCATCGTATAGTCCTATAACTGTAAGATAGATGAAAAATTACTGACTTTGTGAAAAAGATTATCTCAAGTTAATCGTGGTGGTAGAGAAGAATTTTCAACTCTATTTTTTCTAAATGCATTTGTATTTTTTCGAAAGGTGTGATCCATTAGTAAGAATTGCTTGTAACAATAATAAAATGACGTTTTTCCACTGTACTTGAGGTTGAAAGGTTTAGTATTCTCCACACAATATAGACAAGCTAATCTACCCAATGCCATCCAACCAAATAACATTACATATTCAAGAAAATCATTGACGATCCACAATAGAGCAACCTTCATCAAAAAATTATTCTTTGCTAATATATCATAAGTCAGAACACCTTCGTACCACAACAATTTAAATTCATCAATTAGAGACTGTAAGAACACATCTATTTTTTTTTCTAGATTTGATGGACCTAGAATAATAGCAGTCAAAAAAAGAAACTCTATTTTCAAACATAATCTAGGTGGTAAGTTATATGGCGTCACAATGACCAACCAATAAGAATATGGGTGACCCGATTTCCCATACGGAGTGAACCCATTTGCACAAAGACCTAGCCTCACATTTCTAGGCTCAACGAAGAAGTGAGGATATTTCTGATCAAAATGTTTTCATGTTTTCTCGTCTGACGGGTGAGACAATACATCGAGCTCCCTCCGACTTTCATGATGCCATCTCATACTCACAACTATAACCGTAGAAGCATATATTCTCTGCAATCCTGGTATGAGAGGCAAATACCACATTTTTTTTATAAGAAATTTATTGAAATTTTTCATTCCCACTTCTTACAGGTTTGAAATGAGGATGACCACAAAATTTACAACTCATCTTAGATTCATCGTCCTTATAATACAACATACACCCATTTGAATAACAATCAATCTTCTGATAACCGAGGCCAAGTTGGGAAACTAATTTCTTTGTATGATAAAATTTAGTGGGCACACGATTACCAGTTGGCATTATTTGATGCATAAACTGCATGATTTTATTATATCCACCTTCGGGAATGTTGTAATCAGACTTAATACTCAACATCCTAATTGCAGCAGAAATTTCACTTTCTACATTGCAGTTCAGATACAATGGAACTTGTGCAGAAGATAATATGTCATAAAATGTTTGAGCATTTTCATTCGATGTTTCATCTACATTGTAAGTCTTTGATAACCACTTCCACTACCAGGATCTTACATTACATATGATTCATTCGATGGTCCGTCCGCATCCATTACCATCTGTTCATAGGAATTAAACTGCTCCATAAAATTGTTTTCTCTATAATATTCATTTTCAACAACTGAAGAAGTCACTACGAGTAGTTCTTCACCATAATGCGTCCAATAATAATAACTCTTCATAAATCCATGTTTGCAAATATCTCTTTTCACCTCATTAACTGATTTGAACCTCAGACATTCGCAATTCATACAAGGATATTTTAATTTTCCTTCTAATCTCATAAAACTTTCTCGAGTAGATGCAAATTGAATAAACTTATCAACACCCTGATAAAATTCTCTAGTAATCTCGCCCCTTCTTTAGTTACATCTATTATCAATCCACTTACGATGTGACGGAATTTTCATTTTAACTGAGAATAATATATATGACAAAAAAAACTTTCTTGAAAATTCACAAGATCATCTTTTAGTACTACAAACTAACGTACTTTTTAATTGCACAAAGCCATCTTTCACTATACTAGATCACAAGTTTTTATTTATTTTAATTATGTATTATTGTCTCATTTTGTTAAGATTTGTCTTCATTAAATATAGAATAAAGATATCTAATTATACTCACCCATTCATTATTAAAAAAATAGAAACCATATATTTAATATTTTTAATTTATAATATATAATTTAAAAATATCCCAATTAAGTTTTTTTAATTTCTAATAATAGATTTAATAAAAAAAATTAAGTTAAATCATTAGAAAATAATCTTAACAACAAAATTAATACACAAGTTTTTATGTATTTCAATTATATATTATTATCAAATTTTGTTAAAATTTATTTTAATTAAATTTAAAATCAAAATATCTCATTTATTGCAAAAAAAATTTATTTTTACCTACAAAAATTATTTAACAACTATATTATAATATTAATAACATATTATTAATTTATAAATTAAATCTAAATAAAAAATATTATTTAAAATTTATTAATAAATTATTATTTAAACCGCCCACCCAAACAAACCCCCTTTCCCCCACGGTCCTCGGCCTCGGACATGGAATCATAAATTGAACCTTAGAGTGCTTGACCCGTGACCTGTCTTGTTGCTCCCTGGGCAAAGAGAAACTAGATGTTTTCCCATAAATCGGTCAATTCTGCCTTGTTAGTGCTCTATTAAACCGGAAACCGGCTTTCTTTAGTCATCCAGGTCTGATCACTGATCACTTCACATCAACTCAGCAGAAAGCTAGATTATAAACTTAGGAGTGGAAAGCAGCTTAAGAGTGACAAGTATCGGAAAGAAGAACCCCATGGCATAATAATCAGGCATTAGAGTAGGCTCTCAGCCGGTCTCTTTTTTTGTTGGTGTCTTGTCCTTCACACGATGAGTAAGTGTCTCTCAACGCAGCGATAGAAGCGTAACGAGTGGTCCTCTGAACTAAACCAGATATACGATGTATGCTAACCTTCCATGTATAGGCATACCTATTGCCTGATCAGGTGCATTTCACGCTTCTACGATTGAGTACGAAACTTCTTAACCTGATCGTCTTTCGAATTACGCCCTTCAAGGCACTCATCACTCTTCGAGCACGGTCGTATTGACTTTTTTCGGAAATAGCAGCATCAGCTTGAGAATGATCTATTATTTCCTTTCCCGGACCAACCTTCTAAAAGAAAACCCCTCATCTGCTTCATCTGTGTCGTCTTAAAAAGACTCAATATCGTAAACTTATGTGGACTTTTATTATCTAGCAGTTCCTGAGTCTCTGCCCTAAGAGTGAGTTTTGGCCTATGTTGAAAAGTCAGGACCAGTGACATATACTGTCTTTCTTTCAGCAGCATCTTGAATTATCAAGGATAAGCTAGATCACAAAGAGATAGGGGGAAAGAGGGTCCCCCTGTTTAAGTCCCCTTTCCGGTTTAAAGAAAGGAGTTACTTAACCAAAGCACAGAGAGACTAGTGGTTCTGAGACAGTTCATAACAGACTTAGTGAATTGAGAGGGGAATAAAAATGAGACTTTGCTCAAGATACTCCCAATGGACCCAATCATAAGTCTTCTCAAGGTCATGTTTACGGCCATAAAGAAATCCAGCTTTGGATTTCCTAATTGAATGAAGAATTTCTTGGGCTATGAAGAAATTGTCACTGGTTTGTCTTTTGGGCACAAAACTAGCCTTCAGGGGACCTACAATGCTAGGAAGGAGGGGTCAATCCTCTTTCTTTTTTCTGTGTAAAAAATATTGTATTGTAGAGGACATTACAAAGGGATATAGGTCTTAATTGATAAACAGACTCTTGGTTAGCCCTTTCTGGGAATCGGAGAAATTAGGGTTTTGTTCAAATCCATCCTCCAACCCATCCCGCCCCAACGAAGATCTTGTTGATCATGTTAGAAAACAAAGGAAAGCACTTTCAAGAGATCCTAGGCCGAAAGCCATTTCTCGATAGTTTAGTGAGCCCCGTACTGTTTATCATCTGCGCAGCTTTATTCATTTCATTCCTCCAGCGGGTCACGAAAGCAGAGAGTGTCTCCTTTGGTTCTTGCTTAGTAGGCGAACATTCTCTCCGAGTCACATCAAACTCCGTATTATATTGATACTGCTTGATGAATTATGCACAGATCTTCTCCCAAGTGCTGATCCTGTCGGGTTCAAGGGTACTATACCACCCTTGCGCGGCACCAGTGAGGGTTGATGGGAAGCATTGGGCCAAACTATCTGCTGACAACTTCCATGGAGCCATGAGTCTCACATACATCCTTAAATGGGACCTTGGACAGCTGGTTCCATTAAACTGGTCCATCTTAGGCATCGCAGATTTCATGGGCAAGGTAGATTGAGTGTATGCGGGCCCAGTGATGTCTAGAAAATCCTCATCTTTATTCACGCAGCACACCTTCCATCTTCTCGACTTTCTGAGCCAAAGTGGGATCTGCAGGGGGTGCAACAGGCCTGGCTTCTTGTGCCAGTAATCCATACTGCTCGACGAGATCATAGGGATCATACTGGTAAGGTGGTGGGTCTTCCTCGGGAATGCTGCACAAAAGACGTGGGAGTTCAGATTGCCAATTCTTTTCAATCATGGTATGCAATTGAAATTCGTGTACATGAAGATGAAGGGAAGAAGTTTATTAGGCTTAGAGCTGAGATTAATGTAATGAAGCCTATCCGCCGAGGTGTGAAAGTCCAGGAAAAGCCTAAGGTTACCCGGCCTCGGGAGACAACAGATTTGATTCATGTCTCTGCAGCTGTATCTAGTGTGTCACGCTGGGAATTGATAAACGACTTTCTATCTCCGTTGAAGTGAAAGCTTACTTGATCGATGTATGGGATATACCTGAAAGGGCAGTGCCACAAGGCTGCTACGCACCTGCTACGCTTGTCCTAATCAAGCCAAGAATGCTCTGCTCTGCGCGCTATACTTTTGCTTTTTACCCGATCCCGGCATAGCGCTTTGCTTTCGGTTCTTCGGAGGAAACCTTACCAGACCACCACCCGACTTCGTTGCTTGTGTGCTTGGACATACATAGCCGAACAGGGCCTACAGAAGTCAACCTTTCTAAATGCACACGCTTTACTGTGCGGACGGAAAGCCCTCGATTAATGCTATGGCTAGAATAAGACAGCTTCGAAGACGAATAATGCTATGGCAAACCCTAAAACTCTTTTATCTGTCTTCCACCCCATTCTTTCCCTAAAAAGAGGGGTTCCACCGTCAACCTAAGTTAACTCTTTTTTTTTGGTACCCCAACTCAAAAGTTATGCGAATCTCAGATTATATTATTAATTTTATTTTAATTATATATTAAATTATCTAATTTTGTTAAGATTTATTTTAATATAATTTAAAATTAAAATACATTTGATGCATAAAATTTTTATTTTTACCTACAACTATATTATTAATATTAATAACATATTATTAATTTATAAATTAAATTTAAATAAAAGATTAAAATTTTATTTAAAATTTATTATTAAAAAACCCCAAACAACCCTCTTGGACCACCGACCCATCCCCGTTATTTAATTTTAATATTTTATAATTAAAAATAAATAAAAAATTTAAATTAAATTTAAAATTTTATTTCAATTTTGGTCGCCCGCGTGATTCCCAAATTATATATATAATTTTATTTTAATTATATATAAAATTATCTAATTTTGTTAAGATTTATTTTAATTAGATTTAAAATTATAATATCTCATTTGATACATAAAAATTTTATTTTTAACTACAAATATATTATTAATATTAATAACATTTTATTAATTTATAAATTAAATCTAAAAAAATTAAATTTTATTTAAAATTTATTAATAAAACACCCCAAACAACCTTGAACCGCCGCCCCCTCCCCCTATTATTTAATTTTAATATTTTATAATTTAAAAATATATAAAAATTTTAAATTTAATTTAAAACTTCCTTTAAATTTTATTAATCCCCCCCTACCCCCGGTCGCCCCCTTCTGTGAATCCCAGAATGTTATTTAAAATATAATTAAATTTAAATATAACATAATGTTATTTTAATTAAATTTAAATATAAAATATCTCATTTGGTACATTATAATTTTATTTTTTACCACAAAAACATAAATAACAGAATTTAATTAAAATAAATATTATTAAAACACCTCCCCAAACAACCCCAAGGTCCATTCTGTTATTTAATTTAATTCTTTTTAATTAAAATTAAATAAAAATTTAAATTTAATTATGAGGTTTGAACAACCCCACTGAAATCTTCTAAAACTAAAATGATAATAACAGAAATCTTAACAGAATATATAATAATAACAATAACAGAATATATAATAATAATATATATAAAATAAACAATAATAACATGCAATAAATATAAATAACAGAAATCTTAAGATGAACAGTTAATCTTAACAGTTAATCAATAAACAAATATATTAATGAAGTAATAAACAACTATTTATCACTTAATAACATTCAATATTGCATTTTAAAACTAAAATGATTAACAACTACAAATATAATAATAACATTCAATATTTCAATTTAAACCTAAAATGAATAATAACTAAAAATATAATATACAAAAAATTAAATACCTTCACTTGACTGTCAAATGAGATTGAAAAACATAGAAGAATGAGAAGCACAAAAATTGATAAGAGAGTGGGGGGGGGGGAGAAAAACAGATGCGAGTGAGGTTAAATAGGGGAAGGGGCGGGGGTTGCTTAAGGGCACGCCGTACAAGAGGGGGAAGGGTAGGTGGGGTGTGGCGCCCACCCCCTCCCGAGTGTGATTTTGTTCACCCCCTTTAACGGGGGTGAACATCACCCTCACAATTTTGTGAGGGTGAAAAAGTAATGGAATGATATTTAATTTTTTTATATTATTTCATTGTTTTTTTCACCCTCATAGTTTTTGTGAGGGTGATGTTCACTCCCGTTAAAGGGGGTGAACAAAATTGCACTCCCCCCTCCCCAATGCGCAGACGTGCCAGTCAACGACGGGTCGCTGATTGGGCACTACCCCCGCCCCTTCCCCAACGCGCATTAGGGCGTGGGGTTGGGCAGAGGGTTAAATATATAAATAAATATTTAAAATATAATTCATTTATAAATATTTAATTTATCAATATTAAACTAATTAAAAAATTAAGAAATAAAGAGAAAAAAATAAAAATAAATAAATTACTAAAAGTACTAAAATGATTAATAATAATTATGTTATACAAATAATAATTATATAAAATATTTTACTAATTAATTTATAATTTTAAATTATATATATTCTTTAAATTAAAAATTATAAGCCTCTTAACATATAAGCAAAATCAACAATCAATTAGAATACACCCGTCGTATAAGAGATAAAAAATGAGGGAAAAAATTAAAAAAATTATATAATACATTTTAAAACACTAAGAGTAGTTAAAGAACAATGACTGAAGAACGAAATACATTATTTATTTATTAAAATATTTTTTAATAGTATGCAAAATTATTCTTAATTATAAAATGGAGGTTAATATTAATCTTTTATTTTATAAATGATCAATAGTTTTAATGTTATAAATAATAATAATTATATAAATTATTTGACTAATTAATTTTTAGTTTTAAATTATATATATTCTTTAAACTAAAAATTATTTTTAATAAGTTCTGTAATGTCCCATAAATAGTAAATTAATTTAATTATTGATTTATTGAGTTAATCTAAATTAAAAGAAATATTAAAATTAACTTGTTGTTATAAATAATAATAAATTATGTGATTTTAAGGAAATAAGAAATTAGGGTAATTAATTAATTATTTTAGAATATTTCTGGAATAAGAAAAAAAATTAAAATAAATTAAATTGTGTGATTTTTAGGAGTTCCAGGCATTAGTGTAATTAATATAGGGGGTGAGTGTAAATAATGGAAGTTGGGGGTGGCTGGTGTGAATTCCAAAAAAGGGGCGAAAATCACTTCAAATATAATATAAGTTGTATATATGTTGAAGGAGCCGTGCGGGCGGTCGCGCGCGTGGCGGCCAGGCAGCGGACGCGGGTTCGAAACCGCGGGCAGGCGCGCGCGAGGGCTGAATTTTGGCTGATTTTAATCAACCAAACGACGCCGTTTCGGTGAGGCGGTGGCCTCCCCAGCGGCTGCTCTAGCACTGCCACGTGGAGCCCTCTCCTCCGCTCGTTTTGCTTCGAATTTAAAGCCCAATTCGGGCATTCCTTTTTGCAATTGATCAGCAAGTAAATTACAGAAAATGGAGCAATGCGCGCGAGAGAAAAAGAGGGAGATTTTGGGGCTAAATTCAGATTAAATCCTGTTTAATTGAAGATTTAATTTGCTAAGTACGTAGAGAAGCTAGTAATAAGTATTTTGTACGGTTGAAATTTCGTTTGGAGTCCGATTTTGTTAATTTTGGCAAATAATTTAGGTGTTACAGTTTGTATAATTTTTACCGCTTTTGGACCAAATGAGCCTAAGGATATCTTTGTTAAGGCAAGTTCTTTATACCCTCCTCATTGATTCTTTCGTTGTCGATTTATTTGACCTTCATTCGCTTCTTTCGATCGTTAGTTAAATATGAAAATTTTGAACGGTTAGTTTTAAATTTAATTTATTAAACTGGCCTCGTGGATTTTATTCGTTGGTTGTCTACGGGGGTTTGTGCCACCCCCCTGCCTATGGGAATGATGTTGTACTCACCCGGGGCTAGGTTCTTAGCTATTCGGGTATTATTATGGATTTTGGCTGTTACAGGCTAGAGCGGTTGTGCAGTGGGGGCTAGGATCGGCGGTTCGGTGACGGAGTGACTGTCGTACGGTCTGTCTTAGGCCGCCAGCTGGTCTCTCCTATCCACTGATCGTTGACTGGTGTCAAGCACTGTTGACTAGCTCTGCCGTTACGTGATTATAGCGTGACTGGTATCATTTATTTCTGGTTGCATGTTTTGGTGTGCACATGGGTATGGGTTGCATGTTGGGGTTTTCATGATCTGGTTATGCTTGGTCACGGACATCCTAGCTAGTTATGTTGCATCCAGCACGGGCATATGCATCGCGTGTGGTTTACTATGTGGGCGGAGCATGGCCTGATGCCTGGATGTATGGGCGCCAGTGTATCACGCTGATGCTCACTACGCCATTGCATTTTTATGTGCATTGCATGGTTACTGATAGTATTTAGTTCTCGGACGGGAGTACCGTTTCGAGGGAGCCTATGGCTTGGGTGTCGGAAGTACCAACGTGGACACACGGGTGATTGGAGTACCGACCCGAGACAGTTCGCACAGGTTTGTTGAGGATATTTGTTGCCTTTCAGGGCAGCGGCAGATTGGTATGGGACTTGGGTGCCAGGTGTCTTGTGTGGGCCCCAATGACCGGTATGTGTTTTTATATTACTGCACTATTGTGTTGTAGCATCTCATGGCTTGTGTGTACGTACGGGACTGTGTTTGGGGTGATCTCCTCTTCATTTATAGCCTTTCTTTTCTTATAAACTTGTCGAGTCTTGTAACTCACCTTGTTTTCCATCATTCCAGGTAAGGGCAAATCGAAGGTTGAGGGCGAAGACCGCACTACTTAGCAGCCGATCGCGTTGGTACGATGTACAGTTAGCTGCCCCCATTATCTCTGATATTTTGTCGGTATTTTTGTCTTTCATTTTGGCTGTGTTGGGTTATTTCTTGTATCTTCTATTGTTGGCACAGGCGTCTGTATATATTATTATACTCCATGACCGTTGTTCCAGCGGGATACTTGTGTGCATACATATTTATAGTTTGCTTCCGCTATTGTTTTTCTTATGCATGCATGCTAGGTTGAATTCCCGTTCAGTGTTTTACCCTCTTTTCCCTTCTGTAAGCACTTCCGTTCGGATAGACCGGGTGGTTGGGATATCCGGGCAGGGGTGCTTACAAGTTCATTATTTAATTCAGTTTAACCGTCCTCAACGGCTCAATTTTTGGCATTGGTAAGTCTGAACTATAAATACTTAGTTGGTGCAGCATTTATGGGGTTAGAGAACATTCATTACAAGTGTCCAAGTGTTCTAACTTATAAGTGATCATATTTTATCTCTCATGCTTTAAATTGAAATAATTTTACTTAATGCTATTATTACGTTCATTGTTATTATTTATTTTCTAAGCCTTATATCAATTGAGAGATATTATAACTGAGAATTTTATTTCTCATATTCTCTCTTCTGATAAACTATTTTTTTTGTGGTATTACTTAGCAAGTGTTACAGGTCCTACAAGTATTGTAGGAGGTTGTATCATTTAACATTCTTCCTAGAAAGCCTATCTTGTTGATAGGATGAGTGTAACGATCTATTAGGGGGTCTAGGCATTTTCGGATATTTTATTATGGGCTCAAAATTTTTGCTTTAATTAATTGAGAATTGAAAATATATATATATATATATATATGTGTGTTTTTGGAATAAAGTGTACGTAGAAATAATAATTTGGAAGCCCATCCAAATAGGATTATAAAATAGGGGGAAAGTCTAAATGAATTGGGCCATTGAGTTGTGTTAGAATTTTAATTATATTATGAATGGATCTAGATGTTTACTACTTAATGGTATTTTAAATGTGGGTCTAAGTATTTTAATATTTAATGATAAATTGCTCTGATGGCATTGAAATAATTTTGGATTATATAATTTTATATTATGGTTCATGTGATCGTGAAAAAAAATATGAGTCTAATTTTTAGAAATCGGGAAATAACGTAATGGGCCCCAATTAGTTAATGAGCTCATGAGTTTATCAGGTGGGCTATATAATTGTTGGTTTGGGCTTAGGCCCATGGTGATAAATAATTTGAAAATAATGGAATTGGTGGTGTAATAAAGAAATGAAAAAGAAAAGAAAAGAAAAGAAAGTCAAATAAGTTCGCATTTTTCAATAGAGCCCCTAGATATTTTTGTCTATAATATGAAAGGAAGGGTATTTTGGTAATTGATGGAGTTGGTGTATGCATTTCCTCTTTTCCGCAACAGTTGTGTGCGAATCCCCCTATCTTAGTGCATATCCTTCTTTTTTCTTACTATTCCATTGCTTCTTCTCCAATTCTCTCAGTGTCCTTTTCTATTTCATACCTCTTCTTCTCCTTCTCCCATATGCTGTTGGTGACTGGAGGTTTAGAGGTAGAGTCCCAGCTTCTCCTTTGTTGGAGCGACTTCTTCAGGCAAGTTTCTTTCCTCATTCTCCCTTTAATATCCTGCAAATCTCCTTTTATCTTGTCTCATTCGTGTGCGAGTTCCTTGTTCGTCTCCCCATCCTAGCTTACTGTGAAGACTGGATATATATATATATACACTTACATCTATTACAGTAAGTTTCTTTCTCCTATTATAGTATCATTCTTTTCTAATTCTTCTTGCTAAACATCTTGCAGTCCCGTTAATGTTTCGAATGGGGTTTGCTTTACTCCAATTTTATTTCTTGTGAATGGTATAGTTTTTATTTCAGTATAGATACAGCAGTATCAGGGAATGCATTTATTTTTACTGTAATCAGGAGCCCATTCAAATGGCTGCCTTATCATTCGAATGCTCTCTCTAATGCACTGTGTGATTCGAATAGCTAAATTGTTGAGCCAAATTGCTCCAATCAACTTATTGTGTGTTTTGATGATTAACAAAATATAATTTTAGTAAAACTATTTTTGGTATACTTAAAACCTCTAATGTATTTTTGATATATCTTAAGTATTATACTATTTTGTGCATCAAAATGAACCAAGTAATGATATTTTTCTAAGTCTGGAATATTAGCAAGCTATAAGAGAACATATTAGAAAATGTTTTCATTTTGAAAAACTAACTCCCAGTATTTTCATATCTAATATTCAATAGTGTTAAAATGATTTTTAACGAATTTTTTAAGAAATAGAAGGTATCTATTTTGGGGTAGTAAAATCGCTAAATTTCGATTTTGTACTAAAACTCAAAATCTACCTTCTTATCTATTTGGATTTTAATTTTTTAGATATTTTTATTGAATCCAAATGGAGGGTATTTTGTTATTTACATTTATGTATTAAAGTAAATGGACATTTACTTAAACTAAAGAAATGGAAATAACTTGTAGTGTATTCATGCTATATGGATTATGCCTTCAAACAATTGCGATATGTTCAAAATCCATTTTCTATAAAATCTGGCCTAAAAGTCAACTCTTATGGGGAGTCGACTCTTGTAAAGTGAGAGGCGACCCAACCGAGAGCAGTCGATGCAGAGTCGACCTAGCAGCATGGTGTTTTTCGAAGAGTCAACTCTAGCATTAGAGAAGTCGACTCCTACTTCAAATAGGAGTCGACTCCTGTTTTAGAGAAGCCGACTCTCGGCTCCAATGGTCGAATTTTTCCTAGCCGTTATAGATCCGTTGGAAGCTCTACTATAAATATCAAGGTGAGATTTTTGGAGAAGGCTAATGCACAATCAAGATCTATCATCCTAAAGCATTTCCAAGCTCTCAAGCATTCATTTCAAAGCAATCCAAGGCTCAAGTTCAAAGATACATCCATTGGAGCCCAAGGCAAAGGAGAAGAAGATATTCTCTCTAAGTTGGTAAAAATTGTATCATTGTATTTGCATATTTGCCTTGTATATTGTTCTTCTTTTGGTATCCATTTTAGTCCAAGTGTGTTGGACATATGATTGATTATTTGTATTTATTATGGATTGTGAGAGGCCTTCTAGAGCCCAAGTAATCTAGGTGTGTTTTGTTGTATTAGTTTCCAGGGTGAGCTAAAGGAAAAACCTCGGTGTTATGTAAAAGTTCCCTAAGTGAGCTTGTTAAAAACCTAGGTGTGGTTTTAGTGGAACCTCAAGTGTCGGGTTGACCTTGAGAGAGTGGAGTAGGTGTTGGAGACACCGAACCACTATATTTCTTGTGTCAATTATTGTGGTTGTTTGTGTATTTATATTGTTATCATTTTCAAATAACATATATATTTATAACAAGAATATTTTGTTTATAAGAAAATCTCAAGAGTTTTTAAAAGGGAAGAATTTGATTTAATTAATTCTAATCACTCAATTCACCCCCCTCTTGAGTGGCCATTGTGTGTGTCAAGGGACTAACATATATATGTATATATTCACCACTCGGATCACCCATTTATATATATATATATATACACATAGCATTCAAACACCTATATATATATATATACATCCGTGCATATGGCTATTCGAATCAATCTGGACTTATTCGAATCACCCATCCTAAGTATTTAAACGCTGATTCGAATCACCCTCAATAACCCATAGGCCTGATTCAAATCACACGAATATTTATATATGTAAACTCAAGCCATTCGAATCCCCATGCTCTGATTCAAATCACTCATATACATAAGCCTCTAATTCGAATCACCATGTGCATATGCAAACACATCATTCGAATCACATGTACTTTTATATATACAACCCATTCGAATCACCTAAGCATGCTCCTGGATTGATTTGAATCCCACTTATTTAAACACTCAGGCCATTCGAATCATCCTTGTCCTATTCGAATCATATATAAATATACACACATAAAAATGCATATTCTGGCAGAATTGGCATACTTTTGATTTTTGGGCATAACTCTCTCATTTGAGCTCTGATTAATGTGATTCAAGATGATATAGAATGACAAGATAAAGATCTACAACTTTTATGTTTTGAGTTTTGAGAGATTCGAATTGAAATACTGTCGAAATCGAGTTCCAAGGTAAAAATCGTACTTAGGAAAATAGGCAATCCGAATGTTAGCTCTCCAATTCGAATTGCTCACCACCCAAATTGAATTACCCACTGTAGAATCCGAATCAATCTCACTAACACTACCTCAATCATCCGAATTTCCCCTGTATGATCCGAATCACTCCCATATAAGCACCCAAACCTATTCAAATCACCTATATATAAATGCAATATTATAGCAGTCAGACCACTTGTTCTTTAGCCTATAACTTTCTTTTCCCATCTCCGAATTGAGATAAGTTTGTTTGGAAGTATTATAGGCATCCTAAGCTTCGTTTTGATATATTACCCACATTATTTGGCTTCATATTCAGTCTATAATGGCCCTGTCAATCTTCACAAAAAATATGGAATTTTATTATTTTGAATTCCGCATTGTAGTAGTTTTTGTGGGATAACTTTTGGTGGATAATTTCGATTGTGAATCCTTTTGATATTTCTAAACTAGAGTTCTTGAAATTAAATTGCAAAAATTTTTTTGAGGCAATTGATCAATTATCAAACCCGAATCAGTCCTTTGAAATCACCTCAAAACAAATCTAAAATTTAAGGAATCGTTGATATGAAATTCTTTTTAGGTTGCCATTCTTTCTTTTGATTGAGCTATGAGCATGAATGCAAGTAATTGTATACTGGCACCAGTTAATTGAATTTAAGGAAATCATAAGATGGGAAAAATAACATATTAAATCTATAATATTTCTCAAATGTTGTGTATATCCCAAAATTAAATATTTCAACCTTAAATAGTATAATATTTCAACCTTAAATAGTATATCCCAAAATTATCTCTGTGTTATAATTTACATCTTAAACATGGTAAATGTTATGAAGTAAGATATGTTGAATTATCTGATGACGATAAAATACTCGGTATGGGTAAATAGTGTTGAAAGTATAAATATTGAGGAATAAGAATTGAAATGCATGTGGTTGGCAAATGCATACATAATGCATACATGTACATGTTACATATATATATATATATATATATATTTTTTGTGCGAAGGAAAAGGGTACCCTAGAGCACCTGGCACGGGACGAAGTGGCCATAGCTCGACAGGTTGGTTCCATATTTATTTGTGAGATTCTATTTATAGATGCACTTTTGCATATGTTGATTGATGGCTTGAGAGCCTACGAGATTTGATACTGATATTGAAATGATGCATTTTTGCATGTATTGATTTATGGATTGAGAGCCTACGAGATTTCATACTGACATTGAAATTTTATGCACATTTGCATAGTGGTACATGGTGACATGATATATTTAAGTTTGAATTGATAAATTTATGAATTATGAATCTTGTACATAACTGCGAAGTCCTTAATTACTCTTATTGATGTTATCATGTTGTTGGATCTTATTCATTATTTATTATTTCTCAAACTTGCTGAACCTTGTGGCTAACTTGATCTTCTTTGCCATTCCAGGTAAAGAAAAGACTATTATTGGAGGGCGAGTCCAGTAGGACTACAGCCCAAGGATAGTGGTGTACGGAGACGCGTCCTAACTTGAAGATCCTTAGTAGCATTTTAATATGTATCCGTTAATGGACACTTCCTACTCCACTATTAATAAAAATATGTACCTACTATTAGGAATTATTTTCCTAGCGAGTGAGTCATTATTGTCTTTTCCAATGATTAAATCTTGGACCTCCCAACCTCCTAAAACTTACACACGCATGCGCGACTAGCTGATCTAAATGTCTCATTCATTTATTATGCGCATAAAATATTTTTATTATATATTTTTTTAAACTTTTCAGAATTACATTTGCAAACCACTATATTTTGAATACTTATTTTCAAAATATGTTTCAAAACTCATTTTGAATTTATTTTATAATTTAATATTTTATTAATTAGTAACTTAAAAATAGAATATTCTGTCACTAATTTTAAATTTAATTGAAATTTTATAAATTCTATATTTAATTATAAAAAATTTCACTTTCAAATCAAATTTTAAATTTATTTGAAATATTTTATGAATTTCACATTAAATTTTTATAAATATTTGGTTAAAGTTAATTTCAATAACATTACTAAGTTACTATATAAACTCCTCAATTATATAACGTGACATCATATAATTAATGATAAAATTTAAAATAAGTGAAACGCATCATGGATATTATTTTTATTCTATCTCATATTATTCAATTAAAAAGATGGGTATCCGCTAAAGGATAATATATTACTCAATAACTAAAATTAATATCTTTAAAAAATATATGCGTATATAGGGCACATCTATATTTTAATTTATGTACTATAACGTTTTTTTTGTTCAATCATTTGAATTTTTTGTTTTTTAATTACACTTATTTATTTATATTTCTAAGTTAAATTAATTTTTATATCTGTATTTTTAATTCAATTTAACCATTATACTTTAATGTTAAAAAAAAAGGATAAATACAAGTACATAGATGTAATCAAAATAATGAAAAGTTTAAGTTATCATATATAAAAAAAATATATTTACTTAAATTGAGTCAAAAATATAAATTTAGTTAATAAAATGTGAAATAAAAGTCTCAATGTCAGATTTTATAATTTTTTTACAAATTTTTACATATTTTTTAAAGTGTAAAATTAAAGTACGAATTTATCAATTTTTTAATTTATTTTTATTAGCGACCCAATGAAACTTTTAAATTTTTTTCTTCCTTTTAGCGATGGATTTCTTCCGTCACTAAAGATATAATTTTTTTTTATTTTTTTATAATACTTAAAAAAATAAATATTGTAAACTTTTAACTCAACCAATGTACTACTTAAATGTTGTAATTAATTAATCTCTTAAATATTTAAATTTTATTTAATTAAAAATTAGTTTAACACATATTTGTTATTATAAATAAATTTTACAATATCATATCTGTAATGTCCTGTAAATCGTAATTTAATTTAATTACTAGCTTATTGTGTTAATTTAATTTAAAGGGGATATTAATAGGTGTTGTTAATTCATAGTCATAGTAATAATAAAAAAAATAATAATAAGCATAAGTATAATAATTATTAACAATCATAAAAGTAATAAACATCAAAAGAATAAGAGTTGAGAGGTTGCTATGAATACTATATATTTAATATAGTTATAAGTTGTGTGAATATAATATAATAAGCCTAAAGAAATTGCAGGAGTGAAGTAACGTCGAGTGTTGCATTGAATAGTAATCACAAGTTAATCTTTATGATGCAAGGGTGGTGTATATTAAATTGAAGGAACGTTTAGCTGGGATGGTGTATGCGCTGAAGCTTGTTGTTTGCAGGAAATTAATTCTAGGATTGTTGAAGTGCAGACAACACCGTCTGGAGAAGGAGTCGCCTCTGCTGCCCAGCCCACATGGCTACTCCACCACCAAGTTTAATACCCTTTAAATTCAAGCAGCAAATCCCAGCCAATCCAGCCTTTAGTGGTTGCTTAGGAGCCTTATTTATTGAGCATCTAGAAGCCATTTTGAAGTAAACTCAGAAAGAAATAGAAGCAGTGGCCGAACGTGCACAAGCGGCGAAAAGTCTGAAAATTGGGATTTTTTTTAGAAAATCTCACTTTTAATCGCAATTCGAGGATACCAGGTAATTTAGGGAGCCGAGTACTACATTCTATATAGTTGGAATTTCATTTAGAGCCCAAATTTATTAATTTTAGCAAATTATTGCGATGTTACAGTTTGTATAATTTTTATCGCATTTGATCAGAACAAGCCCAAGGATATCTTCTTCGAGGCAAGTTTCTACCCCCTTTACAAAGTCTCCTTCGTTGTGAATTTATCTACCCTCCATTCGTTCGTTTCGGTTCGTTTATTAATTATGGAATTATAAGTCTGTTGGTATAAATTAAATTTAATAAGCTAATTTCGATGATTTTATTCGTTGGTTGCCTACGGGGGTTTGTGCCACCTCTATGCATGTGGGAATGATGCCGTACTCACTCGGGGATTAGGTTATTAGATGTTCAGGTATAATTATAGATTCTTGGTTGTTAATAGGCTAGAGTTGTTGGGCAGTAGGGGCAGGGGTAGGCTGTTCTATGACATTAGAGTGACTACTGTGCGGTCTTTCTTAGGCTGTCGGTCGGACACTCCTAGTCACTGACCGTTGATCGGTGCCAGGAACTGCTGAGTAGCTCCGTCGTTATGTGGTTACTGCATAACTTGATATATTTTATTTTTGTTGCATGGTTTGGTATGCACATGGGTACGGGCTGCATGTTGGGGTTTTCATGTTCTGTTGATGCTTGGACAATGACATCCTAGTATTGTTAATTGCATCTGGCAGAGGCATATGCATCGTGTGTGATTTACTACGGGGGCGAAGCATCTGCCCGATGCCTAGATGTATGGGCACAAGAGGATCTAGTTGATGCTTACTACACCTTGCATTTTATATACGCATTGCATGGTTACTATCTGTTCAACAATCTCGGATGGGAGTATCGTTTCGATAGAGCCTAGGGCTCGGTTATTCAGAGGCTCGGGTGTCGGGAGTACCGACCCGAGGAGTGCGCACAGGTTTTTCGAAGACTTATGTTGCCTTTCAGGGCAGCAGCAGGTTGGTATGGGACTTGCGTGCTGGGTGTCTTGTGTGGGCCCCATGGACCGGTATGTGTTTTTCCTTATGTTATGTTATTGTGTTGTTGTGTCTCATGGCTTATGTGTATGTGAAGGACTGTATTTTGGGAGATCTTTTCTTCTATTTAATTTATAACCTTCCTTTTCTTATAAACTTGTTGAGTCTTGCGACTTACCTTGCTTTCCATCATTCTAGGTAAAGGTAAAGTGAAAGTCGAGGGCGAGGATCGCACTACCTAGCAGCCAGCTGTGTTGGTATGGTGTACAGATAGCTTGCCCCTATTGTCCCTGATATGTTGATAGGATTTTGTCCCTCTATTTTTTACTATGCCGGGTTGTTCCTTGTATCTTCTATTTGTTGGCATAGGTGTCTGTATATATTTTTATACCCCGTGATCACTGTTCTAGTGGGGTACTCGTGGGCTTGCATGTGTATTAGTCTTGCTTTCGCTGTTTTATTTCTTGAGTATGCATGCCAGGGTAATTTTTGTTTTGTGTTCCATTCTTTTCCCTTCCATAAGCGCTCCCGTTCGGGTAGACTGAGTGGTTAGGATATTCGGGCGGGGGTGCTTACATTGTTGGTATCAGAGCATCATTGAGTCTGTTTTGGGGGATAAGCACTTATACACCACGGTTGTTAGGTAGAGTTGGGGTGTTGGGTCGTGTCTTTAATTTCGAAATGCGATCTAAATTATTCTTGGTTATGTAGGAATTATGGATGCACGTCACGGGTAAGGTCGTGGACGATCGCCAATGCGAGGTCAAGGACAGCTTATCTCTATTCTTGAGGCACCAACAGCAAGTGCAGGAGGTGAGCGACAGCCAGGGTCTCCGGATATGCAGGAAACATTGGCAGGCATTTTACGAGCCGTAGATGTATTAGCGTCATCGTAGTTACGTCTGGAGCGTAATCATGACGGTGGGACCACTACGACCTAGGCATCACAATCAGGTACGCCGGGGGTAAAGGATAGTTCCAGTGCTACACTCCTTAAGGATTTCATGGCACTATGCTAGCCAGAGTTTAGAGGAGGTGCAGACACGACATAGGCAGATGACTGACTGTTGGCAGTAAAGAAGCACATGAGGTCGATGGGTTGTGCAAAGGCACATAGGGTTCGATTAGAGACTTTTCTTCTACGAGGAGACGCCGAGCGCTAGTGGGAGACTACCAAGCAGCGATTTGGTGATGAGGGGCCAACATGGGCACATTTTGTAGCAGCATTCAATAAAACTTACGTACCTCCTTGGGTTTGAGAGCAGAAGGTATTTGAGTTCATTAAGTTGAAATAGGTAACAAGACTGTCATTCAATACGAGACAGAGTTTATGACTTTATCACGCTATGCCCCAGAGTTGGTGACCCCTAAGTCTCGTAAAGTTAGCAAGTTCCAGAGGGGGTTACGAGCTGAGATTCACCATGCTATGGCCAACATCGAGGCACTAGATTTTCCTACAACTGTCCAACGAGCTCATGCAGTTGAGCGGGACCAACTGGAGACCCGATCGGATCAGCCAGTGATGAAGGGAGCAGGAGGCAACAGGAAGAAAAGGAAGTGGGACGCAGGCTCTAGCAAGAGTTTAGGGGGATTTACACCATGCAGGCAGTGTGGGTAGAGGCATCAGGGACCGTATCGGGATGTGCATCAGGACATGTGCTACCGATGTGGTCAGCCAAGGCATCTGAGGAGGGATTGTCCACAGGGACCTAGACTAGCCACAGGTCAGGACATCATCTATTTTCGTTGTGGATAGAGAGGCCATCGAGCGAATGTGTGCACACAGCCAGCACAGATGGGAGGACTGCGGACTGCAGGAGCAGGACCTAGGCCTACTCAGAGGCAGACTACACCAAGGGCACAGGGTCCAGTAGCACCATTACCCCTACCGGCGGCACAGTGCTTAGAGCCCACAAAGAGACCATAGATGTAGAGGAAGGCATTTGCAATGACAACAATTGAGGCGGTTGAGGCCAGCGACACAGTGCAAGGTATCATTTCTTTCCATGTTCATGATGCACGTACTTTATTTGATACAGGTTCTAGACACTCTTTCATAGCACCTCACATATTACACAAGATCCTGATTCCGTGTAGCCCGTTGTCGTATGATTTGTCTGTTTCGACACCCGGAGGGATGGTATTGTTGGGGAGTGAGATGGCCAGGGATTGTGAGATAGGGATTCATGACCAGGTATTTTTAGGGGATCTTATTGTCCTGGCTGTTCAGGATTTTGATTTGCTATTGGGTATGGATTGACTCTCACGGCATTATGCTCAAGTTGACTGTCAGCGAAAGGTCATTTCGTTTGAGTACCCAGGAAGACCAGCTGTTACATACCGTGGTGTGAAGCCAATGGTGACTACACCGATGATATCAGTCATGCAAGCTGAGAGACTTATACGGCGAGGGTGTGAAGCGTATTTTGCATTTATGACCATGGTAGTTGGGGAGAAGAAGGAGTTGTTGCCTACCCTATGATGTGAGACTTTCCATACGTGTTCCCAGATGAGTTGCTGGGACTACCGCCGCACCGGGAGATTGATTTTGCAATTGATCTGATGCCAGGTATACAGTCCATTTCCAAGACTCCTTACCGAATGACTGCTATTGAACTGAAGGAAATCAAGGTGTAGTTACAAGATCTTTTGGATAGAGGTTTTATTCAATCGAACACATCGTCATGGGGGGCCCCAGTATTTTTAGTGCGTAAGAAGGATGGATCTATGCGATTGTGTATAGATTACCGACAGCTTATTCAGGTAACAGTTAAGAATAAGTACCCCCTACCTCGTGTGGATGATTTACTGGATTAGCTGCATGGTGTATCGATGTTCTCCAAGATAGACTTGCGGTCAGGTTATCATCAGGTGCAGGTCAGAGATAAGGATATTGCGAAGACAGCGTTTCATACACGTTACGGGCATTATGAGTTTGTGGTCATGCCATTTGGGCTGACCAACGCCCCTGCAGTTTTTATGGACTTGATGAACAGGGTGTTCAAGGAGTATCTGGATTCCTTTGTCATAATTTTTACTAATGACATCCTAGTCTACTCACCGAGCCCTGAGATACACGAGGTGCATTTGAGGATGGTTCTACAAAAGCTCAGGGAGGAGCAGTTGTATGCAAAGTTTTCTAAATGTGAGTTTTGGCAGACTCGAGTTGTATTCTTGAGACACGTGGTCTTAGGTGAGGGTATCTCAGTAAATCCAATGAAGACCAGAGCCGTTATGGATTGGCTGAGACCAATGACAGTGACAGAGGTTCAGAGTTTTATTGGTCTTGTCGAGTATTATCGACGGTTCATAGAAGGCTTTGCGCGATTGGCATCACCGATGACGAAGTTGACAAGGAAAGGCGTCAAATTTATTTGGGATGAGTCTTGTGAAAGATCCTTCCAAGAGTTGAAGCGGAGTTTGACTTCGATGCCAGTACTGATAATACCCATAAGCGGTGAGTTATTTACTATATACAGTGATGCTTCATATTCAGGGCTAGGGTGCATTTTGATGCAAGACGGCCGAGTGAATGCTTATGCGTCCAGACAATTGAAAAGGCACGAAGAGAATTATCCTACTCATGATCTGGAGTTAGCAGCCGTAGTGTTTGCTTTGAAGATTTGGAGGCATTATCTTTATGGAGAGAGAGTCCAGATATACACTGATCATAAAAGTCTTAAGTATCTCTTTTCGCAGAAGGAACTTAATATGAGACAATGTCGCTGTTTAGAGCTGCTCAAAGAGTATGACTGCAAGATCCTCTATCACCCAGGTAAAGCTAATGTGGTAGGAGATGCTTTGAGCTGCAGTGGAGCATCAATTGTAGCTATGATGGTGCAAGAGTGGTTCTTATTAGAATAGATGAGTGACCTTACCATCTCAGTGGCATCGAATAATCCTATCTTCTATTGTGCTACCATGAGTATCCATTCAGATCTAGAGGATCAGATTTGAGATCGACAGCGCAGGATGTGGAGGTTAGCAAGATTATGGTTGACATGGAAAGGTTTTGACCATTAGGGTACAGCCAGGGGGATGACGGTTTGTTGTTGTTCCGTGGACGGATTTGTGTGCCTAATGACAGGGACGTTAGGCAAAAGATCCTAGAGGAAGCTCATCGTTCTCCCTATACTATACATCCTGGAGCAACGAAAATGTATCAAGGCTTGCAACGCCAATATTGATGGAGCAACATGAAAAAGAGCATGGCAAAATTTGTATCACGATGTTTAGTGTGCTAACAAGTCAAAGCAGAGCATCAGAGACTCGTGGGATTATTACGACCTTTAACCTATTCCGGAGTGGAAATGGGAGCGCATAGTTATGGATTTTGTCTTAGGATTGCCATGATCCAGCCGGGGATTTGATTCGATATGGGTGATTATCGATCGGTTGACTAAATCAGTACACTTCCTACCCATCAAGAAGACCTATCCTATTCACCGACAGGCTAAGTTATACATTAACGAGGTGGTGAGACTACACAAAGTACCAGCCAGCATTATATCATACGAGGATCCTCAGTTTAACTCACGATTTTGGGAGGTGTTACAGAGTGCTATGGGGACTCAATTGAATTTCAGTACAACCTTCCACCATCAAATCGACGGGCAGTCGGAGCGGACCATACAAACTTTGGAGGACATGCTCCGCGCTTGTGTATTAGATTTCCATGGGAGCTTGGATGACCATTTATCGTTAGTGGAGTTTTCCTACAATAATAGCTTCCAAGCCAGTATTGGGATGGCACCTTTTGAGGCATTGTACGGGCAATCATGTAAATCTCCACTTTGCTGGACTGAGGTTGGGGAGCAATCATTGCTTAAACCAGAGATGATAGAGCAGACAACAGAAAAGATCCAGTTGATTCGAGCTAGGATAAAGGCAGCTCAAGACCGTCAGAAGAGTTACGCGGATAGACGACGCTGGGAATTGGAGTTTACAATAGGCGACCATGTTTTCCTCCAAGTCATGCCGATGAAGGGTGTTCGACGCTTTGGAGTATCTAGAAAGCTTAGTCCTCCTTATGTTGGACTGTTCGAGATACTGGAGCGAGTCAAACCGTTGGCTTACCAGTTGGCTTTACCCCCTCAACTAGCTCACGTACATGATGTTTTTCATGTTTCTATGCTTTGCAAGTACGTGGCAGATCCCGGGCATGTTATTGATTATCACTCGCTCGTGGTGTAAGAGGACGTGTCATACACTAATTTGCCAACTAGTATTGTGGATCGAAAGGAAAAAGTGCTATGTAAGCATACAATTCCCTATGTTAAGATTCAGTGGCAACGACATACCCTTGAGGAGGTTACTTGGGAGCTAGAGGAGGACACGAGGTAACTTCACCCTCAATTATTTGCCTAGTCAGGTATGAATTTCGGGGACGAAATTCTTTTAAGCGGGGGAGAATTTATAACGTCCCGTAAATCGTAATTTAATTTAATCACTAGCTTATTGTGTTAATTTGATTTAAAGGGGATGTTAATAGGTGTTGTTAATTCATAGTTATAGTAATAATAAAAAATATTATAATAAGCATAAGTATAATAATTATTAACAATCATAAGAGTAATAAACTATCAAAAGAATAATAGTTGAGAGGTTATTGTGAATCCTATATATTTAATATAGTTATAAGTTGTGTGAATATAATATAATAAGCCTAAAGAAATTGGAGTAAAGTGACGTGGAGTGCTGCATTGAATAGTAATCACAAGTTAACCCTTATGATGCAAGACTGGTGTATATTAAATTGAAGGAACGTTTAGCTGGGATGGTGTGTGCGCTGAAGTTTGTTGGAAATTAATTCCAGCATTGTTGAAGCGCCAAAATGGCACCGTATGGAGAAAGAGTTGCCTCTACTGCCCAACCCACATGGCTGCTCCACCACCAAGTTTAATCCCCTTTAAATTCAAGCAGCAAATTCCAGCCAATCCAGCCTTTAGTGGCCGCTTAGCAGCCTTATTTATTGAGCATCTAGAAGCCATTTTGAAGCAAAATTAGAAGAAAATAGAAATAGTGGCCGAACGTGCACGAGCGGTAGAAAGTGTAACACCCCACCCTATACAAGCGTGTCACTATAAGGAAATTCTCGAGGTTTCTTTTTTCTTTCTTTCCAAATCCGTCTCTCGCGGCGCCTGTGAGCACAATCTTCACATGCAGATAAAAACCCCGAGAGTTCCAGTCTTACTCGTTTAGTTAATAATAACATAATCCTAACCGAACGAGACAATATAAACACAGCGGAATACTTAATTAATCAAAATGACGTGGCCTACCACGTGTTACACATAAAATGTTCCCATACCGTCATATGTATACAACACCAATACTAGTTATTACAACATCGTCAAGCGATATATAACATCAATGCTTCCAAAATAATATAACAACAACAACTATCAAACAAACACCACTGGCTCTTCGGTTGTGTCCTCGACCTCGCTGTTGTCCCTGACTGGAACGTTGAATGTTCCAGGGGCATAACCCATGTTAGATGATAAACCATCTAAGTGAAGGTATGAAACAGATATACAATGCATGAAGACATACGAGCATGGCATACTATACGACAATATGCAAGACACGTCTAACTCGAGATATCACCCTGACATGCTTAATCCCTCGAATGCCCCACTGTGGAACACGTTCACCTAGTCCAACGTCAATCCCTCGGGTGCACCGTCATGACACCTGTTCACCTGGTTTAACATTATTCCCTCGAGTGCCCCAGTGTGGCACCCGTTCACCTGGATTAACACTGTCCCAATCTCAAGTAGACCTTATGCAGACCCAACGATGCAATTAAACTTGACCCCACATGATATGAAAATTTACACGCCATGCACCAACATTTTAAAATAACACAGTTAATGCGATGTAGTGAATATCGACACAACGAACGTAAGTAAAAAGCCTTGTAAAATAAGCTAAGTCTATGAGGGTATAATTACTCACTAGAACTCATCAAAAGCACTTAAAAACACTTTCAAGACAAGCTAAAGCTAGAATCAAACCACTCACCTCAATTCAGAAAAATCCAAATTTTGCCTCGAAAAACGCGTCACACCTCGAAAATTGTATAATTCTTCTTCCAATGACCCAATTGACTCCTATTTCACCATTTAATACCTTTGGAATCAACATTTCTATTTTTTCACAATTTTTTCTATTTTTATTTAATTTTCAAACATTTCTACCTTCGAAAATTCATTAAAAATACCTAACATTAATTTTCACAAAATATTTTTCCATGATAATTCATAAAATAATTTTACCTAAATTATGAAATTAAAAACACATAAAAATCATACCTCACGCGCCCTCACGCGGCACTCAGAGGTCTCGCGAGTGGCTGCCACGCGCCGCCCACAATCTTCTTCTCCGGTCGTCTTTCCCGATTTCGGCGACATCCAATGCCCTAAATTCTTATATGGGCTTGTAGAGCTCTTCAAGGTGACCTCAATGGTGCCCTTGTTCGTCGGAAATGACCCTTTCAACCCAAGGAACAAAAGCCCCTTATCCCTCAAGCTCGATTCAAGCAAAAACACAAGAAATTTTGAGCCATTTTGTTTTTGAACCCTCGGCCGAAAGCCTCCTTTTATACTCGATTTTTACCCGATTCCCCACCCTATCTTGCTCGTCCTTATCCCTTAAGCCCAAATCTAGCCTCTAAACCAATCGAGAAACACCAAATTAAGCGCTAGACCCCTCGAAAGATTCGGCCAAATCAGAAATATTTTCCGCCATTAAAACAAGTCACGTCGCCGCCGTGCTCGGCCAATGGCCGCCTCCTGAAGCTTCATCATCACCTGAAGATCATCCTAAGCCCCTTAGGCGAGCTTCCCGACGTCCGAAGGTGGATAGTCGGCGACCCATGTGCGGCGGTAGCGTTCACACCATGGAAGTTTCAAGAATTTACAGTTTAGTCCCTGGTTAATTTTTAATTGCATTTTCTCCTAACCCTAAACACCTTTGGACTATCCAACACTTTCACAACGACCCTCTAGTTCTATATTTTCCATTTCCTTTTGGAATTTTTGAAAAATTCGTCGATTCGACCCCTCTCTGATACTTTGCAAACACTGCACTTTTGCCCGAACTCTCCTAATTGCATGCTTTTGACTTCAAACCTTTGAAAATCCCTAATTTTTATCAAATATCGTCCAATTGTGCCATTTCTCCTCAATTAACTCATCTTAACTTAGTCATTCGTCTTTCGTTTAAGTTTTGAATATTGCACTTAGGCCCGAAACTTTGCTAAATATCATTTTGACCCATATCTTCAAAAATTCTCTTATTATTTAATACTGGGTATTACATCCTCCCCCTTTAAAAAGAAATTTCGTCCTCGAAATTTACTAACTTACAATATCAAAATAAATGCGGATAAGAAATCTTCATCTCTTCTTCGCGTTCCCAAGTTGCCTCTTCTTCGTCATGATTGCCCCATAGTACCTTTACTAAGGGGAATAACCTTGTTCCTTAAGACTTGATCCCTTTGATCTAGGATTCGAACTGGTTCCTCAGGATACGTTAGATAATTTCGTATCTCAATGGTCTCATTCCGAAGTACCTGTGTAGGGTCTGGCTCATGTTTCCGTAGTTGAGACACATGAAACACGTTGTGGATGTTTGATAATGCCACAGGTAAAGCTAATCTGTAAGCCACTAATCCAATTTTCTCCAAAATCTCATAGGGTCCTATGTATCTTGGCCTTAATTTCCCTTTTCTTTTTCCTCGAATTATGGATTTAAATGGAGAGACTTTCAAGTATACCTTGTCACCGACCAAAAATTTCAGGTTTCGCCTTCGTTGATCAGCGTATGATTTCTGACGACTTTGACTTGTCCTCATTTTCTTTTGTATTTGCTTGATCTTCTCAGTAGTAGTCTGTACAATCTCGGGCCCTATTAATCCTACTTCTCCAGTTCCTACCTAGCAGAGTGGTTTTCTGCATTTTCGCCCATATAATGCCTCGTAAGGAGCCAATCCAATGCTGTTGTGGTGCCCGTTGTTGTAGGCAAATTCTACCAACGGTAGATGTTTCTCCCAACTTCCCGAGAATTCCAAAATGCATGCCCTCAACATGTCTTCGAGCGTTTGAATTGTCCGCTCGGACTGTCCGTCAGTCTGAGGGTGATAAGCTGTACTGAGCTTCAACTGTGTTCCCATACATTTGTGGAAACTTTCCCAAAATCTTGACATAAATCGCGGGTCTCGATCTGATACTATACTTGCAGGTATTCCATGTAATCGTACTATTTCCTCAATGTACAGCTGAGCCAGAGCATGAGTCAGTTGCCTTATCTTAATAGGCAAGAAATGTGCCGAATTAGTTAGTCGATCCACTATTATCCAAATAGCATCATTTCCTTTGGAACTTCGAGGTAGATTGGTCACAAAATCCATAGTGACGTGGTCCCATTTCCACTCGGGAATATCTAATGGTTGTAACTTCCCTCCCGGACGTTGATGCTTAATTTTGATACGTTGACAGGTATCGCATTGTGCCACGTATCGTGCCACGTCCTTTTTCATTCCTGGCCACTAATAAATTTCCCTAAGATCCTTATACATTTTTGTGGATCCTGGATGTACTGTGTATCTTGCCCGATGAGCTTCTCCCAAGATAACTTGTCTTAGACCTTGATCCTTTGGCACGTATGATCTTCCTTGAAATCGAAGTATACCATCACGGTAACTGAATTCAGGTGCCTTAACTTGATCATTCTCGTCTGTCCACTGACTTCTTCTTGTGTCTATTTGAAGAGCTGATCTGATTTGATTTACCACATCAGGTTGAATTGTCAGATTTGCCAAATATCCCTTGATTGGTTTAGGCTTAACACCTACTGTTAGGTGGCTAAATTCCTCGATCATCATGTTAGCCACAATCTCGGAGCTTCTTCGGCTAAGAGTGTCTGCAACTATGTTCGCCTTCCCTGGATGATAGGAAATGGTGCAATCATAATCTTTTAAATATTCCATCCATCTTCTTTGTCTCATGTTTAACTCTTTTTGAGAAAATATGTACTTTAAACTTTTATGATCCGTAAAAATCTCAAACTGTACTCCATAAAGATAATGCCTCCATAACTTCAAAGCATAAATTATGGCTGCTAATTTCAAGTCGTGAGTTGGGTAGTTTTGCTCATGCCTCTTCAGTTGCCGAGATCCGTAAGCGATTACTTTCTCATCTTGCATTAAGACACACCCCAACCCTATCCCAGAAGCATCACTATACACCACAAACTTTCCCGACTCTGTTGGCGTTACTAAAATTGGTGCCATAGTTAATCACGCCTTAAGTTCTTGAAAACTTTGTTCACATTTATCATCCCATTCAAATTTAACTTCTTTCTGCGTCAATCAAGTAAGTGGAGCAGATATCTTTGAAAATCCTTCTACAAATCTTCTGTAGTACCCTGCTAGTCCAAGAAAACTTTGGATTTCCCCAATAGTCTTAAGTGCTTGCCACTTTTGAACCGCTTCAATCTTTGCTGGATCGACAGCTATACCTTCTGCGAAAATTATATGTCCAAGAAATGCTACTTGAGTAAGCCAAAATTCACACTTCGAGAACTTGGCGTACAACTTATGGTCCTTTAAAGTCTGCAAGACTATCCTTAAATGTTTTTCATGATCACACTCACTTGTAGAGTATATCAAAATGTCATCTATGAATACTATTACGAACTTATCCAAGTAAGGTCTAAACGTCGGTTCATTAAATCCATAAATGCAGCAGGTGCATTGGTCAATCCAAACGGCATCACTAGATATTCATAGTGACCATACCGTGACCGAAATGCAGTCTTGGGTACATCTTCCGGCTTGATCTTCATTTGATAATATCCTGACCGAAGATCTATCTTAGAAAATACTCTAGCTCCTTGAAGTTGGTCAAACAATTCTTCAATCCTAGGCAACAGATACTTATTCTTTACGGTTACCTTGTTTAATTGTCGGTAGTCAGTACACATACGTAAGGTACCATCTTTCTTTTTCACGAACAATATCGGAGCTTCCCAGGGTGACACACTTGGTCTAATAAATCCTTTGTTAGTTAAGTCCTGTAATTGCTCCTTCAATTCCCTTATCTCAGCAGGGGCCATCTTGTACGGAGGTATGGATATTGGCTGTGTACTTGGTACAAGATCTATCGAAAATTCAATTTCTCTTTGTGGATGTAATCTTGGTAATTCCTCGGGAAATACCTCAAGATACTCACTCACAACCCTCACTGACTCCAACTCGAGACTTTTCTTTCCTAATTCGGGTTTGGCTGACTGCAACGTGTGCAAAGTCATGCCATTTTCTCTCTTAATCTTCCTATTTTGACCTTGGAACACAATCCACTCTCCGTCAAGCTTGGGTAAGCTCACGGTCTTACTCTTACAATCTATTTTAGCCTCATGTAGCGATAGGAAATCCATTCCGATAATATGTCAAAATATTGAATGTCTAACACCACTAAGTCAATCTTGAAACTTTCTGATCCCATATTAAAAATACACTCGCGGCACCCTACCGCAGTTCTTAGAGTTGAACCCATAGGAGTGTCTATTACCATTTGATAACCCAATTCCCTAGGTTCTAACTTTAAACCTTCTACTGATGCATGCGACACAAATGAATGCGTAGCACCTGGATCTATTAAAGCATGAACTGGAATATTCGAAAAGAACAGTGTACCTTCAATAATTGCAGGATCGGCCTCAGCGTCCTCACAAGTCAGATTGTACACTCGTCCTGGACGAACATTTTGTGTACTTCTACTCAGTGGTTCCATCTTCTGCCTTTTTAAGCAATCTCGCGAGATATGCCCTGGTTGACCACAATTGTAACACACCACTTTTCCCTGATACCCAACCTGGGGCGTTGCTTTGATCTTTGGGCAGTTTCTCCCGATGTGACCTTCTTCGCCGCATCCATAGCACCTCAAGACACACCTCTTCCCAGGGTGTTTTCTCTTACATCGAGGGCATTTCCCATCGTCCCTTAGTTGAGTTGTCGGACTACCTGGTTTACCGCTCTTACTTCCTTCCTCTGTCTTGATAATCTTGGCTCGTGTCAGATTTCTCTCAATGGTTAAAGCTCGGTGCAATGCTTCTTTGTAAGTTTCAATGTCCCACCCACTTAAAACTTGCTGGAGGTGTCCTTGTAATCCTGAAACAAACTTTTGTGCTTTCTGACTCTCGTCAGTCTCGTACATGGGCATGTACTTAATCAGTTGAATAAACCGATTATCGTATTGACTCACAGTCATCTCATCCGTCTGCTTGAGCCTCATAAACTCCCAAATTATTTCTTCCTTCCAACTCTTGGAAAAGTACTTGGCGTTAAACTCTTCCTTGAATCCCGCCCAAGTATACATTGGTGCATCCTCATTCTCAGCTTCACGCTCTTGTTGAGACCTTACTAATGATCGCTCGGTAGACTGCCACCACCAACCTGCTTCTTCCTCCAGCGTGTAGATTGCACACCTCACCTTCTCCTCTTCACTACATTGGAGATGTTGAAGTAGTTTCTCGGTCTGCTCAGCCAATACTCGGCTGCGCTAGGATCATCGTCAGTCCTTCCTTTGAACAAAAGGGGTCTCAAATGTCGGTATCGCTCCAAAGCCGTGGTCGTGTGCCGAGTAGGCTCCTCTCGACTCATGTATGTCAGCATATTTTCTAAAAATCGCTTCATTTGCTCAAACCGGTCATCACTGGAGCTTGATTCCCCGACGTATCTTCTGTTTCCTCCCGAGTGATTCCTGTGATCACCCTGATCTTCGGGATTATTTTCTTCTCTTCTCCCACTTTCTACATGAGCTGCGTCTCGAAGTCTTCGTGTATTCACCATCTGAAGTGAATCACAGAAATGAATTATGCACAAGACAAGATTGTTTCTATACAAAGGGGACAATTTTATTTCTTTATAATATCCCACAAAACATAACAGCTTAACACTACTGAAAAAGAAATAGACATAACATCTTATTATATTTTATATCTACATATCCCTTTTTTCTTCAGTTACTTCTTCGACCTTGCTCAGTAGTTCTTTGGCCTCCAGTTCCATGACTCCTTGTGGTCCCCATCACTGTCGGACGCCACCGGGGGTCCTTCGTCATCATCTTGGACCTCCTGAGACTCTTCATCTGATTCCTCATCAGAGCTAATATCTATAACCTCATTCACGAGATTTGCAGCAATCTTTGCCTGTTCTTCCTCATCCATAACATCCCCGAGTAGATCCTGATGCTCGTTCCGCATTCTTGCGCGGAATTCACGTAGAGTGTCATCTTCCCAGTCCTACCACAACCATTGCGCAAAAGTCTTCCATTCCCCCTCAAACTGATCAATAAGAAAACCGATCTGAAACTCTGATAAATCTACCAACTGTCGGTAGCTGGGGGGGCACATCATCAATAATTTCCTCCATTGCAAGCAGAAACACATTCATGTCCTCATTTTGTGGGTTTCCTCGAGCTTCGATCCTATTTGCCCAATGCGATAGCAGTACTTGGTCCACCATTTTCTACTAATATCACACAAAGATTTTCCCAAAAATCTCAAACAAGTGTTTCCTAAAGTTTTCATATGTTACCTAAAATCCATATTCTTATTCTAAGTTAACAAATATAACCATGCTAAGTTCAATAACCTAGCCTAACCATCCTAGGGTTTTAACCTAAGGCTGATACCAATTGTAACACCCCGCCCTATATAGGCGTGTCACTATAAGGAAATTCCCGGGGTTTCTTTTCTTTTTCTTTCCAAGTCCGTCTCTTGCGGCGCCTGTGAGCACAATCTTCACATGCAGATAAAAACCCCGAGAGTTCCATCCTTACTCGTTTAGTTAATAATAACATAATCCTAACCGAACGAGACAATATAAACACAGCGGAATACTTAATTAATCAAAATGACGTGGCCTACCACGTGTTACACATAAAATGTTCCCATACCGTCATATGTATACAACACCAATACTAGTTATTACAACATCGTCAAGCGATATATAACATCAATGCTTCCAAAATAATATAACAACAACAACTATCAAACAAACACCACTGGCTCTTCGGTCGTGTCCTCGACCTCACTGCTGTCCCTGACTGGAACGTTGAATGTTTCAGGGGCATAACCCATGTTAGATGATAAACCATCTAAGTGAATGTATGAAACAGATATACAATGCATGAAGACATACGAGCATGGCATACTATACGACAATATGCAAGACACGTCTAACTCGAGATATCACCCTGACATGCTTAATCCCTCGAATACCCCATTGTGGCACACGTTCACCTAGTCCAACGTTAATCCCTCGGGTGCACCGTCATGACACCCGTTCACCTGGTTTAACATCATTCCCTCGAGTGCCCCAGTGTGGCACCCGTTCACCTGGATTAACACTGTCCCAATCTCAAGTAGACCCCATGCGGACCCAACGATGCAATTAAACTTGACCCCACATGATATGAAAATTTACACGCCATGCACCAACATTTTAAAATAACACAGTTAATGCGATGTAGTGAATATCGACACAACGAACGTAAGTAAAAAGCCTTGTAAAATAAGCTAAGTCTAGGAGGGTATAATTACTCACTAGAACTCACCAAAAGCACTTAAAAATACTTTTGAGACAAGCTAAAGCTAGAATCAAACCACTCACCTCAATTCAGAAAAATCCAGATTTTGCCTCGAAAAACGTGCCATACCTCGAAAATTGTGTAATTCTTCTTCTAATGACCCAATTGACTCTTATTTAACCATTTAATACCTTTGGAATCAACATTTCTATTTTTCTACAATTTTCTCTATTTTTATTTAATTTTCAAACATTTCTACCTTCGAAAATTCATTAAAAATACCTAACATTAATTTTCACAAAATATTTTTCCATGATAATTCCTAAAATAATTTTACCTAAATTATGAAATTAAAAACACATAAAAATCATACCTCACGCGCCCTCACGCGCCACCCAGAGGTCCCGCGAGTGGCTGCCACGCGCCGCCGCACAATCTTCTTCTCCGGTCGTCTTCCCTGATTTCGGCGACGTCCAATGCCCTAAATTCTTATAGGGGCTTGTAGAGCTCTTCAAGGCGACCTCAATGGTGCCCTTGTTCGTCGGAAAAAGTGGCCAGAGGTAGGATTAAAAGCGAGTTGCAGGTCGCGACGGCGGCGGTTCATTTTTCCGGCCAAGCTTCTAAAACCCCTCCATTTCTACACCAAAGGATCCCAAATGCTCTAGAAATGACGCTCTCAACCCAAGGAACAAAAGCCCCTTATCCCTCAAGCTCGATTCAAACAAAAACACAAGAAATTTTGAGCGATTTTGTTTTTGAACCCTCGGTCGAAAACCTCATTTTATACTCGATTTTTACCCGATTCCCCACCCTATCTTGCTCGTCCTTATCCCTTAAGCCCAAATCTAGCCTCTAAACCAATCGAGAAACACCAAATCAAGCGCTAGATCCCTCGATAGATTTGGCCAAATCGAAAATATTTTTTGCCATTAAAACCGGTCACGTCGCCGCCGTGCTCGGCCAATGGTCGCCTCCTGAAGCTTCATCATCACCTGAAGATCATCCTAAGCCCCTTAGGCGAGCTTCCCGACGTCCGAAGGCGGCTGGCAGGCGACCCATGTGCGACGGTCGCGTTCACACCATGGAAGTTTCAAGAATTTGCAGTTTAGTCCCTGGTCAATTTTTAATTGCATTTTCTCCTAACCCTAAACACCGTTGGACTATCCAACACTTTCACAACGACCCTTTAGTTCTATATTTTCCATTTCCTTTTGGAATTTTCAAAAAATTCGTCGATTCGACCTCCCTCTGATACTTTGCAAAAACTGCACTTTTGCCCAAACTCTCCTAATTGCGTGCTTTTGACTTCAAACCTTTGAAAATCCCTGATTTTTATCAAATATCGTTCAATTGTTCCATTTCTCCTCAATTGACTCATCTTAACTTAGTCATTCGTCTTTCGTTTAAGTTTCGAATATTGCACTTAAGCCCGAAACTTTGCTAAATATCATTTTGACCCATATCTTCAAAAATTCTCTTATTATTTTATACCGGGTATTACAGAAAGTCTAAAAATTGGGATTTTTTTTAGAAAATCTCACTTTTAATCGAAGTCCGAGGATACCAGGTAATTCAGGGAGCCGAGTACTACATTCTGTACAGTTGGAATTTCATTTAGAGCCCAATTTTATGAATTTTGAGAAATTATTGTGATGTTGCAGTTTGTATAATTTTTATCGCATTTGGTCAAAACTAGCCCAAGGATATCTTTTTCAAGGCAAGTTTCCTACCCCGTCTACAAAGTCTTCTTCGTTGTGAATATATTTACCCTCCCTTCGTTCACTTCAGTCTGTTTATTAATTATGGAATTATGAGCCTATTAGTGTAAATTAAATTTAATAAGCTAGTTTCGGTGATTTTATTCGTTGGTTGCCTACAGGGGTTTGTGCCACCCCCATGCCTGTGGGAATGATGTCGTACTTAGGCTCTTAGATGTTCAGGTATAATTATAGATTATTGGTTGTTAATAGGCTAGAGCTATTGGATAGTGAAGACAGGGGTCAGCTGTTCTGTGACATTGGAGTGACTACTGTACGGTCTTTCTTAGACCGTCAGTCGGACACTCCTAGTCACTAACCGTTGACTGGTGTCAGGCACTGTTGACTAGCTCCGCCGTTATGTGGTTACTGCATAACTTGATATATTTTATTTTTGTTGCATGGTTTGGTCTGCACATGGGTACGGGTTGCATGTTGGGATTTTCATGTTCTGTTGATACTTGGACACAAACATTTTAGTATTGTTAGTTGTATCTAGCACATGCATATGTATCGCGTGTGATTTACTATGTGAGCAAAGCATCTGCCTGATGCCTGGATGTATGGGTGTCAGGATATCTAGTTGATGCTTACTACGCCTTACATTTTATATACGCATTGCATGGTGACTATCTATTCAGCAGTCTCGGACGGGAGTACCGTTCTGAGGTAGCCTAAGGCTCGGTTATTCAAAGGTTCGGGTGTCGGGAGTACCGACCCGAGGAGTGCGCACAGGTTTGTCGAAGACTTATGTTGCCTTTCAAGGCAACGACATGTTAGTATTGGACTTGGGTGTCGGGTGTCTTATGTGGACCCCAAGGACCAATATGTGTTTATCCTTATGCTATGCTATTGTGTTGTTGTGTCTCATGGCTTGTGTGTATGTGAGAAACTGTATTTGGGGAGATCTCTTCTTCTATTTAATTTATAGCCTTCATTTTCTTATAAACTTGCTAAGTCTTGCGACTCACCTTACTTTTCATCATTCCAGGTAAGGGTAAAGCGAAAGTCGAGGGCGAGGATCGCACTGCCTAGCAGCCAACCGTGTTGGTATGGTGTACAGATAGCTTGCCCCTATTGTCCCTGATATTTTTATAGGATTTTGTCCCTCTATTTTTTATTGTGCCGAGTTGTTCCTTATATCTTTTATTTGTTGGCACATGTGTCTGTATATATTTTTATACTCCGTGACCACTGTTCCAATGAGATACTCGTGGGCGTGCATGTGTATTAGCCTTGCTTTCGCTGTTTTATTTCTTGAGTATGCATGTCAGGGTAATTTTTGTTTTGTATTTCATTCTTTTCCCTTCTGTAAGCGCTCCCGTTCAGGTAGATCGAGTGGTTGGAATATTCGAGCGGGGGTGCTTACAATATCAATTTACATATTTTGATTTGTAAATAAAATATACATACTAAAGAAATTTAATTTTTATTTAATCTTTGTTTAATACATAATTAATAAATTTTATTTTTTTTAAATTAAATTTTTTTCTTTTTTTGCGACGGGCTTATCTCGTCACTAAAGTTTCTATTTTTCAAGTATTTAGCGATGGAATATTCTGTCGCTAAATAATTTTAATTTCGCTAAAAAAAATAAAAACTTAGCGTCGAGTGATCCCCTGTAGCTAAAAAATAAAATAAAATTAAAAAAAATGAAAACTTAGCGACGAGATAACACTTGTTGCTAAAAACTAAAAATAAATTAAATAAAAAATAAAAACTTAGCGACGGGTAATTCCCCGTCACTAAAAAATAAAAACAAAACTAAAAAAAATGAAAACCTAGCGACCTAAAAAATAAAAATAAAAATAAATTAAATAAAAAATAAAAATTTAGCGACGGGTCATCCCCCGTCGCTAAAAAATAAAAAAAAAATTAAAAAAAATGAAAATTTAGCAACGAGTGTGAACCCGTCGCTAAAAGCTAAAAATAAATTAAATAAAAAATAAAAAATTTAGCAACGGGTCGTCCCTCGTCTCTAAAAATTAAAAACAAAATTAAGTAAAAAATTAAAACTTAGCCACGAGTTCACACCTATCGCTAAAAACTAAAAATAAATTAAATAAAAAATAAAAACTTAGCGACGGGTCATCCCCTATCGCTAAAAATTAAATATAAAATTAAATAAAAAAATTAACTTTAGCGACAGGTCACACCCATTGCTAAAAATTAAATATAAATTAATTTTTTACTTATTTAGCAACGATGTATTTTGTCGCTAAATTTAAAATTTTAATAAAAAAATATTAAAAATATTTAGTAACAGAATATTCTGTCGCTAAATTTTAAAAAAATAATAATTTGGCCACGGATATTCCGTCACAAATCCGTCGCTAAAATTTAACAACGAAACATCCGTCTCTGAGACGTCTCTAATTATCGACCGAAAAAAATCCATCACTAATTCTGTCACTAAATTACAAATTTTTTGTAGTGGTAATTGAATAATTAATTAAAACATATCGATTCTGTAAGTATAAAAATGTATCAGTTGTTTAAGGTTATATCGGTTTCTTAATATCGATCGTATAAGGATATGTCGATTAATATATATTGATTTACATAAGATGTCAACCAATAAAATGTTGTCAATATATCAGTTGAGAAAAAATGTTAGTACATACATATCCTTTCCTGATCGATATATCATCCGATATAAAATATTTTTGAGGATGCTAATGTGTTTTAACGTATATCAATTGAAATATATCACGACTTAACCGATATATATTCAAACCAGTGAAATGGATATTATTCACTCAATTGAGCTTTTAAATAAAGAACTAGGGCTAAGTTCATTTACAAATCCATTACGTTTTCATTCAAAAAATAGTAGAAAAGATGATAAAATACTTTCAAATCACTCAAGCTACTAAGATTCATTGGCCAAAGTTTTTCAAAGATAAGAAAATAAATACATGCCTGGGATGGATACAAGCTACTAGATCTGCAAATGGAAGAACAACAATGGCTTTGAAGAAGATGATTGATGAAGAAGTAACAACACTTAGATGGAGAAAAAGAAAGACAAGCAAGAGAGATTGACGACAGGCAAGTGAGAATGTGTGTGAAAGAAGAATACAAGATCTTATAACTAATTTAAAGCAGGGGCATTTTTGTTCAATCAATTTTTAAAAAGTCCTAATTTTGCAAAGATTTTCAGTCCTATTTTTCCAAAGTTTATTACCGAAAGTCCTAATTTTTCCAATTTTGCCTTCCCCTTTAGATGAAGTTGGTAGGGTTTGGTCACTTGAAGGTGAGATGAACAACTCCTCCATCAGTGATTGTATTTTATACCAGCTGGCCTTCAACAGCTCTTTCAGCACGTGAATGGTGTTGGCTACCAGAAGAACAGAGATCACCCCAAGCCAAACAAACACCCCGATAGAAATGGCATAGTCAAACTGACTCCGGCACTTTGTTGGGGTGATCACGGCGATTGAAAATGCATATGTAAATGCCATGGATGTAACTGTGAGCCACATGATCAGCACCATGATGTGCGTAAGCAACTTTTTCTTGAAGGGCAATCCGGTCAATAGAAACAGAATTGTGCTTATTGATGCCACAAATCCTATTGTGTTGGCATGAAGGAACCCTGCATATGCATCTGGGTGGCTATAAGCAATCACAGCTTCTCCAGCTCTGTGGTCATTTATTGAATTGTGGGGTGAATTCTCTTGCCAGACACCACCAGGAGGGCTCACCCCGGATTGGAAAGCCATGGTTGCGATAAGCGACGCCACCACCATCAACGCATCCTGCTTCTTGGACAACCTCTTAACCTGACTGACTTCTTCGATTTTCAAGGCAACAGCTTTCAAGGCATCAGCTTCTTGAAATGATTTCTGAACATTTTGAAAATGTTGTGCTTCAGAAAATTTGATTTCCTCCATAATGTCCAAAGCCGTGTACCCGCATTTGTTTATCGTGTTTGCGGGGTTGTCTGTCTTTTGTATGTTCCTCGCTTTCACTCGATTTTTTATTTTATCAAGCAACAAGTTCACGACCTGCATAAAATGTTACATTTCTAGGAAAATGATAAATGTATTCAAACAATTAGATTAAATAGGATAATATTGGCTATATTGCATTGGACTGAAGTATAATCAGACTCATAAAGCCACAAGTTGGATGAACCAGGCGTTTATCCCTTAGTAATTTATTGTAGTGCGACGCTCCGAATTAACAGTGGGAATAAAAAATGTGAATGTGTTAACAAATTATCTGTTGCATGGGCCGATGGTAGAAGGGGTTCCAAAATGTTCCTATGGATTTAGGATGGACTCTTGTCTTAAATATAGAATTTACTTAATAGTTTCTATAAGAGTGTGGCTTAATACAAAAACAAAAGCAAGTGTGATAATTTTATAATTTAGAATAGCGCAATATCCAACAACCCCAAGAAGTGATATGTTCTCGTCCTACAAATAATCTCTCTGTAAGAACAAGGAGAAGGCTGTGCCAAAATAAAACTTGCCACTGACCCTAGTTTAGGATACTTTATATAATTAAATGAAAATAAAGACCATAATAATACAATGATAACTCAAAGACGTGGGTATTTGCATTCTACTTGATTTTTGTATTCAAGGCCTAGAGAGTTTGAACAGATTTTCACCAAGGCATTCAACCCTAAAAGGCGCAAAAATCTAGGAAATCTACAACACCAAACCTACTTTTAGAGGGTTTTTGGCACACTATTTTTTTAAGGGCTTATAAGCCTTTCTGTTTTTAAATTGTGCAAATCTTTTTAAGTTAATAAGTTATTTGGATAAATATATTTTAAGTTGTCAGTTAAATAGTTATGTGTTTGGTTTGAAAAAATCAATAAATTATCAAAACTTATCAAAAAGACTAAAATGGATATGTTATTGAATAGTACAAATAAAATTTATAAAAATATTAATTTTTAATAAAAATAAATTATAAATTGATGTCCAACTAATAAAATTATTACAATCACATGCTGATAAATTATACACAATTATTAAAAATATATTAATATAATATATATATTAAATATATATATAGAGAGAGAGAGAGAGAGAAAGATGGGAGGACGTTGACGATAGAGAAGGCGGTGGACGATGACAGCTGACAATGGAGGTTGGAGGCAACCGTTAATGGGGATGGGGCTAGAGGAGACGACCGCCATGGAAGAGATGAGAGGCGACAGCGATGGAGGAGCTGGAAGGCGACGACGACTGATGGGAAAAGGGCCAGAGGCAGCAATTTCCATGGAAAGGATGGGAGGCGGACGACAAAGAGAAAGTAGAGGCTTGAAGGAGATGAGTAGAGATTAGAAATATAATAATTGATTGAGGACAAATTTTTTATTTACTTGATCAATGAAATAAGCTGTCAAGGTCTTATTTGAAAAAACTAGGGGTAGCTTATTGAAACGTTGATAAAACAATTTATAAGCTAACCTCTTGAAATTTTATCAAATGAGCAATTAAATAAGTTTGATAGCTTATAAACTGAAAAAAAAGCTTATAAGTGACCAAAACGGAATGTCAAACACCATCTTAATTATAGGAAAAGATTTCCTTTCTCTAAGATAAAAGAGGATAAAGCAAAAATACTAAAAAAGTGAGTTAAACTAAAGATTACGCATTCCATTAATTCAATCATTCAAAAACAAAGATATATAAAGCTAAAGCTATTCATTTCTTTGCCCTACCTAAAAAAAAAAATCGAAGGAAAAGAAAAGTTGATTCAACAATTTTGAGAGGCTTCTTACCCACCCAACTAGGAGATAAAAAAAAAAAGAAAGAAAGAAATTCATCAAACCAATTAAATTAAATGACAGACCAAATTTAACAGTAAAAAGGCCTCAGAAATACCTCAAATTTCTTGTTCTTGACAGCCAGATGAAGGATGGTGTTGCCCCCGCCATCTATAGCTTTGAGGAACTCATGAATCCAATGGGGATTGTTCTCAAAGAACACACGAAATACGGAGACGTGCCCCTCCATGGCCGCCAGGTGCAGAGGATTTCTGCCGTCGCCGTCCGGAGTCAAGCACATGTCGGCATTGGCTTCCACTAAAACTTCCACAATCTTTTCGTGTCCGTTGGCCGCCGCCAGTTGGAGGGCCGACCACCGCCGGTTGTCCAGCACTCGGGCGAGTGCCTATTTGTTATCCAACAGCTCCCGGACAAATTCTAGGTGCCCCTTGGACGCGGCCACGTGGAGAGGAGTGGAGACGAAACAATCCATCTTTACTCGTTGAAGAATCAGCGGATCTTTGCCAAGTATTTCTTTCAGTAAGGCCGTTTCCCCTTGAGTGGCTGCCTCGTAGAGACTCCGCTCCCTTTTCTTCTCTCCCTGTCTCCTTCCCATTATTTCTCTCCCTCTCTGAGACGTGACTTGAATTTTCTGATAGCAATGGGCACACACGCGTGTATATATATAGAAAGAAAGAGGAAATGAGGAAGAACGAGAGACGAAGATAGAGAGACAGAGAGGCTAAAGCTGAGTCGGTCATGGTTGACTTCAGGTCAAGCTGTATGGCTCACGTTGGCAATTCAGAACCTCTTTGGGGGCGTTTCGCTTGGTGGCTTGATTATACATTTATTAAAAATTAAAAAATTTAAATGCCGACGAGTTTAAAATATATTTTAACAACGTTTAGAAAAGCTATTTCCAACTTTTTTTCAAAAAATTAAATTCTAATTTTTAGTAATTTTAAGCTCTCTCCAACGTTTTAGTAATGATAATGGATATGTTTGTACCTCAAACATAAGGATTGGAATTAAATTCTAATTTTTAAGAAATTTATTCCAAATGAGGTAACTAGAATTCGAATTCTATTGGGATCATTTGAATTAGCAAGTATGAATTCTATGTCTAGTTGTGGAATTGGTTGGTTCCAACCATAGTGTAAAAAGTTTCTCATAATTTTAAAAATTATTTTACAATATAAGTCCGGTTTTAAAACATTTTTTAAGGGTTCCACTTAACAATTTAAAAGAATAAAAATAAGACGTAATTTAAAATAAATTTTACAACTATTCTTTAGAATGAGACAAATTAATTTTATTTACGCCTAATGAAATAAAACTTATTAATCTTTAAAACAACACTTATTATTAAAATAATTGTAAACAATTTTAAAATGAGGTATATATTTATTTTTCTTATAAAATTTATTTTTTTCACGTTGACTCAAAGTCAACATTTATATTCATGTTGGGAGCTCAAATGATTGGGTTAATTATACAAATAATCACTCAAGTGTGCCCTTAATTACTATTTAGTCATTAAATTTTAAAATATTATTTATTAGTCATTTATTTTTTAAAATTATTTTTCATCAATTACTCACCAACTCAGTGTTAATTAGGACAAATGATTATGCACACAGTCGAACAAAAAATACACATGATGATATGAATTTATTGTGCATTAATTGTGAATCACAAGCTAACACGTGTCACTAATCTATGTAACCATCAAACCGACCTTTTTGCTTTTTTTCTCGAAAGCAAGTGTCATTAACCCATGTGCCCATCAAACTGACTTTTTTACTTTTTGTTTTTGTTTTTTTTCTCAAAAGTAGGTGTATTAACCCATGTGCCCATCAAATGGACCCTTTTACCTTTTTTTCTCAAAAGTAGGTGTCAGTAACCCATGTGCCCATTAAACTGACCCTTTTACCTTTTTTTCTCAAAAGTAGAAGGGTAAGGAGAATACCCTTTTATGTTCAAGGGTTATTATTTATTAGTAAAATATTAAAATAACAAAGATTGGTCTCCATATTTTGGAGGAAAAAAAATGTCATTCGTATAAAGGTAGCCTTGTTTGCTATCAATCTCTTCTATTACATTTACATTACATCATTTAAGAATTGTGACATGGCTCTTTAAGTAGAATAAATTATAATTAAAAAAAAATTAACGGACAATAATTAATCACATTATTTGGGTCTTAAATTATTAATTAATTTTATATTATTATTAATTCTGAAATCACCCACGTAGACAAGGTGGTTATGAACTAATTTATTTGGTGAAGGGTCAATAATTTAATTCAAAACACTCAAATATGTTACAAAGCGTGTCTTGCACTGAATTCAATTTTTATATAATTTTAGAATCTGAACATAATCTGTTGAAATCTTCTTATAAATCATCGCCACTATTATTACTCAAAACCTTTAATAAAATAGAAATTACATATATTGAACATTTAAATAATCAAAAGTTAAAGATATATATATATATATTTATAGCAGCTTCATTATTGGGATTTATGTTTTTTTAGGGACGTCTCGTACCATCGAAAACCAATGAATAGTGAAAGAGGTAAATTAAAAAAATTGATGAGTCTCGATTTTGATTTTAAAATAACATTCTAAACATTACAAAATAAAATCTAAAAAAAATTATCAAGACCACCAAACCAAACTGTCTCTGGATGTTACAGTAGGTCATTATTTATTCTATATCTGACAACCCTATGGATGGGCCACATTGTTGCCCAATTAATAACATTAAATAATAAGAATGTGTTTCACAAGGCTATCACGTTCCATCAATAAAATGATAACATTGAATAAATAAATAATATTAGATCAGTGGTCGTCGTTGACTCAAAGTCAACATTTATGTGAGCTATTTTTTTCTAAATGCTAATTTTATCCAAAGAAAATTAGTATATAGGAAACGAAAATGTGTTTTGATAGATACTAATTTTATCCAAAAACTTGTGAGCTATACTTAAAGGAAACGAAAGTATATAGGAATAGTGTTAAGAGTAAAAAAAAGTATGATTTTTAAATGTGTTTTAATTTGATAGATGGATTATGAGAATTATTCTTAACTTTTCTTCTTCTTTTTTTTTTTTTTCTAATTGATGATTATCAAAAATTTATTTCTTTCTTCTCAAATGTAGAGGGGTAGGGGGAATTCCTTTTCATGTTCAAGAGTCACTATTTGTGGGCAAAATATTAAAATAAAAAAGATTGGTCTCAACATTTTAGAAGAAAGATAGTCCTTTGTATAAAAGTAGCTTTGTTTGCTGTCACCCTCTTCCATTACATTTATATTACATTCTTTAAGAATTGTGACATGACCCTTATCTACGAGATTTATAAGAATTGTCTTTAAGTAAAAGAAATTATAATTAAAAGAATTAACGGACAATAATAAGCCACATTACTTAAGTTTCACATTATTAATTAATTTTACATTATTATTAATTCTACAATCAACAACGTAAACATAGCTGTTATGAATTAATTTAAAACACCCAATATTGAATATCTAAATAATCAAAAGTAAAAGATATATATATATATATATTTATATTAAGTTCATTATTTGAGTAATGCCTTATCATCTAGAAAGTACGATAAAAAAGTTAAATCAAAGAATTCGATGACTCCCAATTTTGATACTAAAGTAATACTTTAATCATAACACATAACACAACAAACTCTTAACAAAATTAGTAGGACCAAGACGCTAGGACAGCTTCATTATCCATTTCTATATCTAAGGGATAATGACAAATCGATGGAGGAAAATGCAGATGCAATGATGATCAGGCGAGACGAGACGGCAATGGCAGCGAGGCGACGGAGGAGAGGGCAGTGAGGCGACGGAGATACAACGGCGAGACAAGGGCGACAACGAGACTATGACAATGACCATAAGAGAGGAGAGGAGAAAAACAGAGGCAATGGCAGTGGCTCACTTTACAAAGTGAGCAAGGATAATTTTAACTTTTTATCCTCTTTTTATAAATATCTCTTGTGACCCTTTATGGCTCTGCAGTGGAGCTCATGGATGGATGGGCCACGTTGTTGCCCAAATGATAATAAAATAAGATCAATGATTCTCGTTGACTCAAAGTCAACATTTATGTTCACATTCAGGTGACTGGGCAAAAAGCTATTAGGCTGACGCGGTTCCCTATTCTAAGCTATGTTATATTAAAAATAATTATTTTTTTGATTTTATGTTAAAAATATATATTTATTCCAATCATACTTTCTATTTTTATCTTTATTTAACTTCTTATTTTATTTATTTTATCTCATACAAAATTAATAATTAAATATATAAAATAATTAGATACACATACAAAAAATTAATAATTAAATACAGGCATATATAAAATTAATAATCAAATATATAAATTAATAATCATATATATAAAATAATTAGATGCATATCTACACAAAATTAATAATCAAATACATAATACCACTCATCTAATACATAAATAAATAAAAAAAATTTCAAAATCACAAAACTCAAATCTATATAAGATAATTGAGCAGCACGCCACACAATACACCTATCACCACTCGTTCTGCTCATTGCTGCAAATGGCGCTTTCGAGGCCGTCATTGCCTAATTTGGTGGTTGTCGCTTTAATTTTGTCTTTTGCCACGTCTGCAACTCATCTTCTCTAGTCGTCTTATTCAGATCTACTGGTCTCCAACCGATTTCGTCTTCCAAGCATTTGGTGGGGCCAATTGTCCAAGTTCTTTGAGAAATTTTTGTTTTTCCAAATTCATGAACCCAGAAAAAGAGTAACAAAATGTTTTGAAATTATATTAAATTATTAATTTTTTGTCAACTCATTTAAAGGATTAATTTTATTTATTATGTTATTATTTTTATTTTAAAGATAAAAAAAAAAAAAGTTGATATCTTGATGTTCTAATTATTGGAGATATATAAGCAAATAACTAGTGTACATGCATACACACACATACATATATATATTCAACTACTACTCTTAAGTTCAGAGTATTCAAAATCAATTATCTCAAGCTAACCTTGATTATCATCAAAATTTTTGTGTGTTTCGCGATATGACATATAAAATCTTTGTGCTTCCTGCAAAATATGGAATCCAAAAGGTTTCATCTTTAACTTTCTCAATACTCAATTATTTCTTTCAAAGTCTAATGTAATCCCTCACCTTGCATATAAGTAAATTTAAAAGGTAAAAGAACTTACCTTGTTTAGGAGTGTGCAATCGATTATAATCGAATCGAACCAAACCTGTAAGCACCCCCACCCGGATATCCCGACCACCCAGACTACCTGAACGGGAGGGCCTACGAAATGAGAAAAATAAAGCACAAGGCAAGAATTACCCTGGCATGCATATAAAAGAATTAAGACAATAAAAGCGAAGCTATATATATGCATGCACTACGGGAACACCGCTAACACAGCAGTCATAAGATAAATAAATAAATACAGACTCTTGTGCCGATATACACAAGACTCGAGAAATGACCGGCACAGTCAAGAAGAATAGAGAAATCATACTCAACCATCAGAGTTGAAAGGGACTGATGGACTGCCTGTACACCATATCGACTCTGTTGCTAAAGCTAGCTCTCTTGCCCATGGCTCACGCTGACACTACATGGAATGATGGAAAACAAAGTGAATCGAGAGACTCAACAAGTATAAAGAAAGAAAGGCTGATGGCTGCACATATCCAATAAACTCTCCTCAGAACACTAATCCCCAAGTACACACAAGCCATAAGACGCTACCACATAATAGTATAGCATAATGAAAACACATACCGATCCTTGAGGCCTATATAAGACACACAACACCCAAGTCCCATACCAACCTACCGCTGCCCTGAAAGGCAATATAAATCTCCAACAAACCCGCGCGCGTTGTCCCAGGTCGATGCTCCCGACACCTGTGTGTCCGTGTCGGTATTCCCGACACCCGAGCCATAGGCTTCCTCAGAACAGTCCTCTCGTCCGAAAATCTAATTTTATATAATTTTAGAATCTAAACATAATATGTTGAAATCTTCTTATAAATCATCGCCACTATTATTACTCAAAATGTTTAATAAAATAGAAACTATATATATTGAACATCTAAATAATCAAAAGTTAAAGATATATATATATATATTTTTATAGTAGCTTCATTATTGGGATTTATGTTTTTTTACGGATATCTCATACCATCGAATCCCTGGAGGAGATAAATCAAAAAAATTGATGAACCTCAATTTTGATTTTTTTTTAGAGAAAAAAATCTAAAAAAAGTTATCAAGACCACCAAACCAAACTATCTCTAGATGTTACAGTAGGTTCATTATTTATTCTATATCTGACAACTCTATGGATGGGCCACATTGTTGCCCAAATGATAACACTAAATAATAAGAATGTGTTTCACAAGGCTATCACATTCCATCAATAAAATGATAACATTGAATAAATAAATAAAATGAGATCAGTGGTCGTCGTTGACTCAAAGTCAACATTTATGTGAGCTATTTTTTTCTAAATACTAATTTTATCCAAAGAAAATTAGTATTTAGGAAACGAAAATGCGTTTTGATAGATACTAATTTTATCCAAAAACTTGTGAGCTATTCTTAAAGGAAACGAAAGTATATAGGAATAGTGTTAAGAGTAAAAAAAAGTATGATTTTTAAATGTGTTTTAATTTGATAGATGGATTATGAGAATTATTCTTAACTTTTTTTCTTCTTTTTTTTTTTTTTCTACTTGATGATTATCAAAAATTCATTTCTTTCTTCTCAAATGTAGAGGGGTAGGGGGAATTCCTTTTCATGTTCAAGAGTTACTATTTGTTGGCAAAATATTAAAATAAAAAAGATTGGTCTCAACATTTTAGAAGAAAGATAGTCCTTTGCATAAAAGTAGCTTTGTTTGCTGTCACACTCTTCCATTACATTTATATTATATTCTTTAAGAATTGTGACATGACCCTTATCTACGAGATTTATAAGAATTGTCTTTAAGTAAAAGAAATTATAATTAAAAGAATTAGCGGACAAAAATAAGCCACATTACTTAGCTTTCACATTATTAATTAATTTTACATTATTATTAATTCTACAATCAACCATGTAAACATAGTTGTTATGAATTAATTTATTTGACAAAGGGCCAATAATTTAATTTAAAACACCTAATATTGAACATCTAAATAATCAAAAGTAAAAGATATATATATATATATATATTTATATTAGGTTCATTATTTGGGTAATGTCTCATTATGAGCGTCCTTATTTATTAATCTTAGAGTCCAGTAAAAAAGTTAAATCAAAAAATTTGATGACTCTCAATACTAAAGTAATACTTTAATCATAATATAGTAGAGTCCAAACAAAATCAATAGGACGCGGACAGCTTGATTAGGTATATTCTATTCGCAACCACGATTTTACTTTCTACAGCCACTTTTCAATATACTTAAAATAGTTTCAAGAAAAAAGTTCAATTTTATCCTTCACCTTCAATACTCAACCACCTATGTTAAGCAACCATCTAACATCGTACTTTCTTCTATCAACAAACTCTATAATTTCCTCTCACCCATCGTCCATTGCAATTATTTATTATTTCATACCCATCATCGAAAATTGAAAATATATTTTCTCCTCAAGGTCATCATTTTTTCCTCAGGGGGCGTTTGTTAAAATGAACAAGATAAGAGGCATCAAGATAAGGTTGGAATGCATTCCGGATCAAGATATAGAATGATCAAGATAAGGTTGGAAAGTATTCTAAGATTTTTATCAAGCTGTTTGTTAAAGTTTTTAAAATGCACTAGATGACACAAATGTCTTTTTTTTCTTATTTATAAAGACCAAAATATGCTTATCTTGAGGGGAGAGAGATAAGCATATCTTGAAAGATCAAGATAAGAGGTCATTAATGCTTTTTCAAGAATTGTCAGATAAGTTTAACAAACATGTTGGAAAGGATAGAAGTTCGGGATACATCTCATATCTTGACTTTTCTGCCCCATATCTTAATTAACAAACACCCCCTCAATAAGATCTCACGTACATATCTAATGTAAAAGTTCGAGAATAACTTATTAAATAAATATTAGGCTCTTGATTACTTTTAATAATAATAATAATAATAATAATAATAATAATAATAATATTATTATTATTATTATTATTATAATATATATATATTATATACATATTATAGCATTACATTAACTTAATTGTAAATTAAAATAGTTGAGGGTCTGTGCTGTGTGATATATCATATTATATATTATATAAAAGGAAAACTTATATTATATAATATATAAAACGGAATATAAAAAGAAAATTTATATTATATAATATAAAATGGAAACTTATATTATATAATATACAAAATAGATATAAGTTTGTATTTTGTATATTATATAATATAATATATTATATATTTTAAGAGCCTCCGAACTCGAGGTAGCAATCTTAATAATAATATCATAATATATATATGTATTATATACATATTATAGCATTTTATTAACTTAATCACAAATTAAAATAGTGGAGGATCCGTGCAAATTGAAATGTGTAACATATTATATTATATAATATATAAAATTAAAATTAAAATATATAATATATTATATAATATATAAAAAAGAAATTGAGAGCCTTCAAACTCTAGATTTCGGAGGCTCCTAGCACCTCCGAACTCCAGAGTTCGAAGGCGGCCAACGCCTCTGAAATCTAGAGTGCAGAGGCTTGGGCCGCTTCCGAAACCTAGCTTTCGGAAGCGGCCCAAGCCTCCTAACTCTAGGGTTCGGAGGCGGCCAATGCCTCCGAAACCTAGAGTTTGAAGGCACGGGCTGTTTCTAAAACCTAGTTCGAAGGCCATGTTGCATCCGATTCGATGGTGGTGACTGATCCAAACCCAGGTGACCATTACCTTCGCCTATCGAACATCTCCCCTTCTAGCCTCAAAGTTCAAACATGGGAAAATTACTTGTGTTATCACCAAACACAGAGTAGAGAGACGCGGCTGTAGGAAATGCGATGACGATGAGTAAGGGTTGCAGAGAAGCAACAAATGCTGTTGAGAAGGGGACGGCCTGATGTATGGGATATATGAGGGTAATTTTAGAATATAGGTGGTTGCAATAAATAATAATAGTAGGTGTGAAGAGTAATTATTAAATTTATTTTAATTATAATTAAAAAAATAAAAATTTTGCTGCAAATAAAATTTCTAGGTTCATTATCCATTCTATATCTGAGGGACAATGACAAATCGATGGATGGGCCACGTTGTTGCCCAAATGATAATAAAATGAGATCAATGGTCCTCGTTGACTCAAAGTCAACATTTATGTTCACGAGATGACTGGGCAAAAGCTATTAGGCTGACGCGGTTCCCTATTCTAAGCTATTTTATATTATAAATAATTATTTTTTAATTTTATAATAAAAATGATATTTATTCCACTCACACCCTCAAAGTCAACATTCAGTTTCGCTAGCTTGTTCATTTAAAAATAAATGTGCTCAATCCAATAGCAATTATGAACATAAGGATACCTAACCTACTCATTGTTTGATGTGTCGGTCTCTGAAAAGGACGTCTAGATCACGAGACTCCTCCCGCTTTGGTATGCAAAAAATAAGAAATAAGCGGCGATTGGCTTAGTTTGGTGCACACTGGCACTACGATTAAACGTCTGGAAAGAAAACTGCGCTGGACTGCAAATAAGAGGAGAGGATGTTGATTTACATGTATGTTGCTTAGAATGTTAAAAGAGTGCTTGTGTCGTCTATTTTAACTTTTTTCTTTTTTGTCTGGTAAGGACTTGAAATAAGAGAGAATACCTTCTTACTGTTTTATCAAATTGGAGCATTTTGGTATCCAAAATTGTTCAATAAAACACTCATTTTTTGCACAACCACAATTGTTAAAAATCGTGACCAAATGGGCCCAAGCATTTGAAAGTACTGGATATAGATAGTTAAAACAAAAAAACTATTTTTTTTTGTTTGTTTAGTCATTTTGTCGAAAAATATGTTTAAACTAATGGAAGGGTTGTGCGAGTAAAAAAAAAAAAAAAAATTACAACGACGTCCAAAGACAATTTTAAACTAGAAAAAAAATTAAGTAAATGGTTCAAATCACATCTGTGGGTGCAATTTATTCAAAAAAATTCAAATTGCAGGATCTATGAAATTTTAGGCAAAGTGGGTGCTTTTAGAGTTAGCTTGGGCCAAATTGGGCTCGTAATTTTAGAGTTAGGGTAATTGACTTTATTATTTTTATAAAAAGTAAATAAGTTCTCTTATTTTTAGACTCAATGTCAAAGATAATTAAAGCATGAAAAGAATGAATGATACTAGCAACCTAAATTGAACCTAAAATAGAGCTCAAATCAAATCTCCAATCGCAATTGTACCTTATAGCTGCATTTGCAAGTCTTTTAGAATTAAAGAACGCATGACCAGAGTATGTGTGTGAAGTGTTTGGAGTTTTGTTTTGATTTGATTTAATTTTGGGGGTTAAGGTTTGATTTATGGTAGATTTAAATTTGTTAAGGAAATATAAATGTTTTTAGATGGCATTTAGATAGCATCTATTATAAGGAAATATAAATCAACCTTAAGGGGTTTTAGGGGCAAATTGTGGAATAGAAGAGATTAACATTAATCACAAGTCTTTTTTTAAAAATAAATAAATAAATAAATAAATATGACTAGTATGATACACATTTTGAGGGTAATAATCAAATAATTTAATAATAAAATATAATATTTGAAATACAAATATATGAATCAATTATCAACAAGAAGTTAGAAAGAAAATTCTAGCACACAACAATATTTGAATATGAGATGTTAAAAGTAGCAAACAATACCCATGTTGGATTATAAACTTGAATTTGCATGGTTTTGTAATCCAAATTATCTTTTGTGTCCTTTGTAAATAATGATGTTTGTAGTGTTAAGAGTTTTGTTGTAGATTATTCACATTAGAATCGTTTAAAATTTAGAAGGGAAATACATATTTAATATTTTCGAGATTTAATCTAAATATAAATGGTATTTCTATGGTTTTAAAATTAACTACGATTTTTCTTAGTTCTAAAAATTTCACTCCACTTTTTATCCTATTATTAGATAACGGTTAGCAAATTTTTTTAAATACCAACACCTACATTTACTACCACTCCATTCTTTCCTCTTTTCTTTGAAAGACATTTTTCTTTTTATTTTTTCTCTAATAATAGCAACGAGAACAACTTTTTTCCTCTCTCCTCCACGTTTGATGCCTTGTTGGATTATACAACAAATATATTAGATCATATCACATAAAATATATTAGGTCATATTATGAATCTACTAAATATGTTCAAATGAATATATAATGAAACTTCTTGAGTTTTATTAGACTATTAATTTCCTAACGAACATAAATTAGTGAATATTCACTTCATAATTCATTTCGTTAATTTCCTAACGAACATAAACTTCTTGAGATTGCAGCATCGGTGGCCAGTGAAAGGGGGGGCACTTCCCCCTCTGCCATGCAATAGCATGGTTAAGGAAAAGAGGGGGAGGGGCCTCCACCCCCCGCCCCCGAGAGAGTCTCTCGAGGTTATTCTCACGCCCTTGAGAGACCTCTCTCTCGAGGGTACTTCATACCTCTGAGGGAGGTCACTTGAGGGTGCCTTATGCGCGCCTCTACGCGCGCACCCGCATATGCTCATGCGCGTGCTTAGCCATGCACCCTCGCACCGATAACCCCGTAAGACTCGGTCAAAATCGTCTCCAATATGCCCACCAAGAAAATTGAGTCACATGACACATGGATGCCCCTCCCATCGCTATAAATAGGGGGTATTTTCCCTCATTCGGTATGTAATCTCTCACACTCACATCTCCTTCTTGCATTCGACTACTTTACATTTTTAAGAAACTAACTTAAGCATCGAAGGGTCTGTGCGGGGACCCTCACTTGCGCCCCTAACCGATCTTCTTTCTTGAATAGGTCATTCATCACTTTCAACCTAGCCGAGGGACTCATCTATCGCTGTTGTGCCCCCTGGGAGACTCATCCATTGCTACTGCTACCCTCGGGAGACTCATCCATCGCCGTCGGTCCACCCCGGGAGACTCACCCATCTTTCCCGCTAATTACTCATCGTTTGGACAATCCACATGTCACCCATTGCCCGAAAGAGTCATCTTTCCCCCGGGTGAGGGCATCCATCACTTTGATAAGCCATACGGGGGTCATCCATCGGCGATTTCCCATCTATAAATTTATTGTGGTAGCCGTGCTACAACAATTGACGTTGTTTATGGGAAACCAACAAAAAGCCAAGAAACCCTTATTCACCATGGCACAAACTTGAAGTGGTCAACAAACTCTCTCTCGTGGTGCACAATCACCTCAACGAGAAACCCTTCATCGTGTGGAATATCAATATCAAACTTCCCATGAGGACCAGCCACCCCTCACCCATCAGTCCACTCGTGAGGATTAGCTCTCTCTCACTGATAGCATGCATATTTATGCTATATTTTGGCATTTCACCTCAATCTTATTACGGCATTTGAAGTAATTTTTGCTGATCTTTCATTATTTCTATTTTATCATACTTCAAATCTTCCTTACACTATTTTCTATCTTATTTCTATGGATCCGAGCTTGCTTAACTTTTAGGGAATATTGGAAGCAGCTGGAAAGGACTTGAAGCGGCTTATTTCAGACTGGAACTTGGGCAATTGTGGGACTCATCTAAAGGAGCTTGGGCTCACTTTCAGATAGGAGATTTGGGCTGCTCGTTTTTGTTGTCTTGGGCTCACTTATCTCAATATCTGTTGGGCTAGGCTAGGCCCAACCCTACCCTTCCTAACTCTTCCTTTCTTAGCCATGTATTTAAGGTCTCTTAGCATTTATTTTCCAGAAGAGATAAAGAGAGGAGAAAAGAGAGGAGATTCTGGCCGTTTTTCTGGTTGTTAGCATATTTCTGTGTTCTTCATTTTTGTTTTCCATTTTGTCTTCTTTGCTGCAATGAAAGGCTAGAACTATTGTAACCGGTTGTGTAATCTTGAACCCATGTGGAATCTGAGTCCCGGATGAGCTACAAAAACCTGGTTTGTTTGTTTTAATCTTATTCATTTCCATTTGGTTTAGTTTGAGCAGATTTTGAAATGTATGGAGTTCATGGCAGGTTTGTGTGAATTTGCATGGATTCATTTTCTGTTAAATGCTTAAGAGAACAGAGTGTTGTAGCCGGTTGGTATAACATCTCGGAAATGAATATAATGTGCTTGAATGGTTGTTCTAGCATAGCTTCGGATGGGTTGAATAGAGAATGAATGGTTGCATTTTGTTTATAAGAGATTTCTGTATTCATTTTGTTGTTCCAATCATTCTAATCCTTGGACGGTTGTTGGGGATGCTTTGAGTTTGATATCTAGAGATTATAACATCTAACAAACCAAGATCTATAGGTTGGACAAGGAAGATTTCACATAGGGGATAAATACACAACTGGTTGCATTCCATTTACTGTTTTTCATCTATATTCATTTTTCTGTTTTGTTACTTAATTTTCTGTCAAAATCCCCCCCCCCATAAACAAACTGTTGTGTTGCTTATATTGGTTCTCATTGTTGGTAGAAGAAGATAAGGCTCCTTGTGAGAGACGACCTAGGGTGCACTTTGCTGCAAACTAGAAGAGAGGTATATAGATATCTAATATAATTCTGGAGTGGTTCGACAGCCGCTGGTCAGAATTTTGGCGCCGTTGCCGGGGAGCCGAGTTTTTCTTCTAAAAACATAGAGGACCGACCCTATTTTATGTTTGTTTTGTTTTCTTGTTTGAGTGTTTGAGTGTTTTGTGTTTTGTGTTTTGTCTGTTTTGTGTGTTTGAGTGTTTAGTCTGTTTTGTTTTGAGTGTTTTGTGTGTTTTGTGTTTTTCTTTGTTCTAAAAACATAGAGGACCGACTCCTTGTTTGAGTGTTTTGTGTTCTTGGTGATAAGGCTATCAGTTGTTGCTCACAAACTTGAAGAGCTATTTTGTTCTGTTCTTGGGATAAACTAATAGCAAGCAGCAACAGAAAAACCTTATTTGCCTTTTCGATCTTCTTTTTGTGTGTGTATTTTCCTTTTCTGTTTTCTTGTCTCTAGAACTATTTTTGAACAAAGAAGTGGCTGTTGGAGAAGGATGCACGACCTGCAACTGAAAAAGCAAACCTGCATTAACTGAAAAAGTAAAAAAGACAGCAACTGAAAAAGCAAAAAAGACACACCTGCAACCCTTCTCTGGTTTTCAGCATCACCTGCAGTCCTTCTTTGATCTTCATGTGCTCTGATAGGTGCTGAAAAGCGAGCTCACAGCAAGTAGACTACCCAACAAAAATCAAAAAGAGGCTGCAGCAGATCAGGAGGAGCATAACCGTTTAGAGAAAACTGAAGTCCACTTTTCTGCCTCTGACAGCAGATCACTTGACCAAGAGGATATTCCATTTTTCTTTTTCACCTTCTCCTTTTATTCTCTCTCTTTTAACATTCCTCTTGGCGTTGTCTTTCCCTTCCCCACTAATCTTCCTTTTCATTTAACAGATAAACACCAGCAGCTGCAACCAAGAGGAGATCAACCATAGCAGCTTCCATTTGACAGCAGTTTTGACCACCTCCATGACAGATAGCGAGATTTAAGGATTGAGCTCAAGATACCGGTTCTATCCTCTTGCTTTCTCATCCTTACTTGATATTCTTTCAATTCCATATGCCCCCTTGATGTTTTCTTGCATATAGAGTGGTTTTTGAGGGAAAATAGGAGGCGGTTTGAAAAAAATTCAGTTTCCCGGTTACTGTTCACAATTTTTCACTTGCTCCGATTGAGCTGAGTTTTGGTGTCCAAAGAAATGGGGGTGTGAGGATCAAGACTCACTACTTTGTTGTGAAAATAGCCTTTTTTAGCCAAATTCCAACGTTTAGGCAACTTTTTGGGCCATTTAGTGTTTTTAGGTCCCTCAATGTTTTTGTGTTGAAATTTTGTGAAAAATTGCATAAAAAATCATCTAAGGGCTTCTTATTTGACATGTTTTGTGTTTTTGTGTTTCTGTGTTTTTATTTTTGAGTTTTTGAGTTTTGAGTTCTTGGTATGCATAGGCCATTTTGTGTGCTGTTTTTGTGCTAATCTCTAGTGCATGACTAGGTCCTCTAAGGAGAAATTACTTGATTTGGATCTTGAATTAGAGAACACTCTTAGAAGGCAAGCTAGAGAGCTTAAGTCTAGGGATAGGATTGATCCTAATAGTGCTTCTAATACTTCATCCGAACCTATTCCAGAATTCATCAATATGGCAGATAATGGAAATGGTAATGGTAATGGAAACAATGGTAATGGAAATAATGGTAATGGTAATGGCAATAATGGAAATCATGGGAATAATGTAAATCATGGTCATTTGGATGGTAGAACCATTAGAGAGCTGGCTGCACCTGATGTGCATTATCAGCCCCTATGTATTCAATACCCACAATTGGATGCTAACTTTGAACTAAAGTCTGGACTGATCCATTTGTTGCCCAAGTTTCATGGTCTTGCAGGAGAGGATCCGCACAAACATATGAAAGAGTTTCATGTTGTTTGCTCAACCATGTGGCCACAAGGAGTAGATGAAGAGCAAATCAAACTGAGAGCCTTCCCATTCTCACTTGATGGATCAGCCAAGGATTGGTTGTATTACCTGCCACCAGGTGCCATTACCAGCTGGGATGGATTGAAAAGAATCTTCTTGGAAAAATTCTTCCCAGCCTCCAGAACAGCATCAATAAGGAAGGAAATTTGTGGTATAAGGCAGATAAATGGTGAGACTCTACATGAGTACTGGGAGAGATTCAAGAAGTTATGTTCCAGCTGTCCTCACCATCAGATAAGTGACCAACTCCTAGTTCAATATTTCTATGAAGGTTTAATCCCCATAGACAGGTACTTGGTAGATGCTGCAAGTGGAGGAGCATTAGCAGAGAAGACCCCAGCAGCTGAACAAGAACTGATATCAAAGATGGCACAAAATGCCCAGTAGTTTGGCACCAGAATTAACACTCTTGCAAAAGCCATCAATGAAGTCAGTGTGGCTGCCACCATGGACTAGCAGAGGATAGAAAACAAGCTTGAGGAATTATCTTCCATGGTCAGGCAGTTGGCATTAGAGAGAAAGCAACCCCAGCAGCAGCTTTGTGGCATTTGCTCCTTGCCATCCCATATGACAGATCAATGACCACAGTTGCAAGAGAATAATGAGACATGTGCAGGCATCTTTCCTGGTAGACCATTCCAGCACCAGCAGCACAGCCAACCACAACCTCCAAACAAATATGATCCATTTTTCCCCACCTACAATCCAGGTTGGAGAGACCATCCGAACCTCAGATATGGCAACCCTTCCAATCAACATGTGCAGCAGCAGCCATACCAGAATCAACCATTTCAGCAGAGGTTCCACCCTTCAAATTCCAGCAACCATGCTCCACCACCAAGGCAGAATCAAGCCATGCAATAAGCATCACCATTACCCAAGTCAGAACCTAGCTTGGATGATCTTATTAAACAACTAGCAGCCAATACACTCCAATTCCAGCAAAAGACAAACAACAATTCAAAATTTGGAGACCCAAATAGGCCAGCTAGCCACAAACATCAATGAGTTAAGGAGTCAAGGTTCGGGGCAGCTTCCTTCAAAACCAGTTGCCAATCCGAGGGGTAATGTTAGTGCCATCATGCTTCGAAGTGGGAAAGAAGTAATCATCCCAACCCCTCTACCATCATCAAACATGAAGCAGCATGTAGAGGAGAAGCATGTAGAGGAGCATCATGTAGAGGGTATCAAAGAGCAGCAACCCTCCTCAATCTAAGAAGCCAAGCAGCCAAACTCCAGCTATCAAGAACAAGGAGAAGGAGAGTCTTCCAACAAACAGCCCCTGCCATTCCCACATCGAGCAACTCAAAATAAGAAAAGAGCGAGGTTGAATTAGATAAAGAGATCTTGGAGACATTCTAGAAAGTGGAAGTCAATATACCCCTCCTTGAAGCCATAAGACAGATCTCCAAGTATGCAAAATTTCTCAAAGATTTGTGTACTCACAAGAGGAAGCTTAAGGGGAATGAGAAGATCAACCTTGGGAGGAATGTTTCAGCTCTTATCCAACCTGCCATGCCAGCAAAGTGTAAAGATCCAAGGACGTTCTCCATTCCTTGTACTATAGGAGACATGCAATTTAGCAATGCTTTACTAGATTTAGGTGCATCCATTAATGTCATGCCTAACTCTATTTATGCTTCATTGCAGTGTGGTCCTTTGAAGCCAACAGGAGTGGTTGTCCAGCTAGCCAACAGAAGTACCGCACACCCCATTGGAGTCCTAGAAGATGTGCTGGTTAATGTTAAGGATTTAATCTTTCCAACTGATTTTTATGTTTTGAATATGGAAGATGATAGCACACTTGAGCATGCACCCTTGATACTAGGGAGACCATTCTTAAAAACTGCTAGAACTATTATCAATGTGCATGAGGGTACACTTTCCATGGAATTTGTTGGTAACACAATTAACTTCAAGATACTTGATGCCATGAAATTCCCTGCTGAGGATCATTCCACTTTTCAAGTAAATAGAGTTGACCTGTTAGTGAATGAAGCATGTTCTGAGATTTCTGATTTAATTGATAAACTCCCCACTGTGCATGAGTTCCCATATACAATTATTTGCACTAATTGTAGTGATGAAGAGAGTCAATGTCCTGCATGCTTAGAGATTGCTGAATTTTTGCATAGGTATGAGTTTGATTTTGATGCTAACATTTCCCAAGTGGAAGATAGTGTTGCTGACCTTGTTGAGCAGGTTGATAGTGCTTTAGAGTTAGAGTTGCAGTCAAATAGGTCAGCCCCCTCTTTGCAGCAGCCACCCACCATTCAGTGCAAACCTTTGCCTTAGCTCCTCAAGTATGCATTCTTGGAGAAAGATGAGAAGCTGCCAGTCATCATTGCAAACAACTTGCAGCCTGAACAAGAGAGAAAGTTGTTGGACGTGCTGAAAAAGAATAAGAAAGCAATTGGGTGGACTTTAGCGGACATAACTGGAATCAGCCCATCTGTTTGCATGTACCGTATTTTATTGGAGGAAGGACCAAAACCAGCAAGGCAGCCTCAAAGAAGACTTAACCCAACCATCCTTGATGTGGTAAAATAGGAGGTAAGTAAATTACTTGCAGCCGGTATTATTACCCTATTTCTGACAGCAAGTGGGTGAGTCCCGTGCAGGTTGTTCCAAAAAAGACGGGCATCAAGGTGGTCCCAAATGAGCAGAATGAGCTTATCCCCATGAAAGTGCAGAACAGTTGGAGAGTCTGCATTGATTATAGAAAGCTGAACCAAGCAACCAGAAAGGATCATTTTCCCCTCCCATTCATTGATCAGATGTTGGAGAGGTTGGCTGGTAAGTCACACTATTGTTTCATTGATGGTTTTTCTGGATACTTTCAGATTTGCATAGCCCCAGAGGATCAAGAGAAGACCACATTCACCTGCCCCTTTGGCACATTCGCTTATAGAAGAATGCCTTTCGGTCTATGTAATGCTCCAGGTACCTTTCAGCGATGCATGGTAAGTATATTTTCAGATTTCCTAGAGCATTGCATGGAAGTTTTCATGGATGATTTTTCAGTTTATGGCACTTCTTTTGATGATTGCTTGGTTAGCTTGGGTAGAGTCCTAGAGAGATGCATTGAAAAGAACCTTATTTTAAATTTTGAAAAATGTCATTTCATGGTAGAACAAGGAATTGTTTTAGGGCATGTTCTATCTAAGAAGGGTATAGAAGTGGATCGGTCTAAGGTTGATGTTATTGCTTCGTTATCTTACCCCACCTCTGTGAAAGAGGTGCGTCTTTCCTTGGCCATGCAGGATTTTACAGGAGGTTCATCAAGGACTTCAGCAAGATTGCACTTCCACTTTCCCACCTTCTCCAGAAAGAAGTGACCTTCCACTTTGATGAGCAGTGCAAGCGGGCATTTGAGGAACTGAAGAGTCGATTGATTTCTCCACCCATCATACAGCCACCCGACTGGGAGTTGCCCTTCGAGTTGATGTGCGAAGCCTCCAACTTTGCAGTGGGTGCCGTCCTTTCCCAGCGTGTGGAGAAGAAATCCCATGTCATAGCCTACGCTTCGCGTACACTGGATGCGGCACAGACTAATTATACCACTACGAAAAAAGAGCTCTTGTCTATTGTTTTTGCATTGGATAAATTTAGATCCTATTTACTTGGTTCTAAAGTTATTGTCTTTTCTGACCATGCAGCTCTTAGGTACCTCTTGAAGAAGCCTGATGCAAAACCTCGTTTGATAAGGTGGATGCTCTTGCTCCAAGAATTTGACATTGAGATCAAGGATAAAAGTGGAGTAGAGAACTTGGTAGCCGACCACCTTAGTCGCATTCCTTCCACCTCAGATCCATCGGTCATGGACTCCCAGCCTATCAAGGATGATTTCCCAGATGAGTTATTATACCACATTCATAGTGCTGAGCCCTGGTATGCTGATTTGGTAAATTATTTAGTTGCTTCTGAATTACCTGCATATTTTAAGAAGGAACAGCTAAATAAATTTAAGAGTCAGGCTCGGTATTATGTGTGGGATGATCCCTATCTATGGCGCATGTGTAGTGACCAGGTCATCAGGAGATGTGTGCCTAACCATGAGTTTGCATCTGTCTTAAATTTTTGTCACACACTTGCATGTGGTGGTCACTTTGGTCCCCAACGTACAGCTAGGAAAGTCCTAGATTCTGGATTATATTGGCCTTCACTCTTTAAGGATTCATATGAGTTCTGTAAGAATTGCACACGTTGCCAACACACAGGCACTATATCACGTAGGAATGAAATGCCTCAACAACCCTTATTGTTTTGTGAAATCTTTGATGTTTGGGGCATTGACTTCATGGGTCCATTTCCTGTGTCATTTGGTTATGTGTACATTCTGTTAGTTGTGGATTATGTTTCTAAGTGGGTGGAAGGTAAAGCCACCAGGACTGATGATGCTTCTGTGGTTGCATATTTTGTTCGTTCTCACATATTTTGCAGGTTTGGCATGCCTAGGGCCATCATCAACGACCAAAGATCCCACTTTTGCAATAGAAAGATGGACACCCTACTTCGTAGGTATGGGGTAATACACAAAGTGGCGACTCCTTATCATCCACAGACTAATGGGCAAGCTGAAGTCTCAAATAGGGAGATCAAGCAGATTTTGGAGAAGACTGTCCAGCCTAATAGGAAAGACTGGAGCATGAGATTAGAAGATGCGCTATGGGCCTACCGCACTGCCTACAAAACCCCCATTGGCATGTCCCCTTATAGGTTGGTTTTTGGAAAAGCGTGTCACTTGCCGGTGGAAGTGGAGCATAAGGCATATTGGGCGATGAAGCAATGCAATATGGACATCAGTCAAGCGGGGTCCCAAAGAAAGCTCCAACTTCAAGAGCTTGAAGAGATTAGGATGGACGCATATGAGAACTCAAGCATCTACAAGGAAAAGACCAAGGCTGTGCATGACAAGCATATTGTGAGGAAGTCATTCGAAGTTGGCCAGAAAGTTCTGCTATACAATTCCCGTCTCAAGTTGATGCCCAGTAAGTTACGTTCCCGTTGGACTGGTCCTTTCATAGTTATTCATGTTTTTCCCTTTGGTGCAGTTGCAATCAAGGACGAGTCCAATGCAAAGCAATTTACAGTGAACGGGCAGCGACTTAAGCCATTCTACGAGAGCTTTCAGGAGCATATTGTGGAGGAGCTGCATCTCCTCAACGCCACCTCCATTTGATACATCAGGCTGTTTCTCTCTCCTTAATATTTTACATTTACTTGTCCTATTCGTGATTGTAATTGCATGTTTACATTGAGGGCAATGTAAAGTCTAATTGTGGGGGGGCAGCATTCTTATTTTAGCAGCATTTTCTTTATCTTTTCATATTTCTTTTTCCTTGGGTCTAGTTGAGTCTATTTTGCGTGGAAATGCAAGTTAAGCAATTAAGTCTAAAAGAACCCAGCATGATTAGAACTTCAATCTTATCTTCCTTGATTTCAAGTGGCTTGGCAATGAGTTTGATTTGATAGATTGATTGGGTAGTCTACAGCCGTGAGGATTTTGAGCCTATTATCTTTCTTGTGTGTGCATTCACCTTTCATGATCTCCACTCTAGAACTTGTTTTGATTCTTGGTTGAGGCTATATTTGTTCATGCATGACTCAAACATGATTAAGACATTCTTTCTTTTCCCCATTTGGCCATTTTGTTATTCAAAAAAAAAAAAAAAAATCAAATCAATCAATCCCTTTCGCTTGCCACTTAGAGCCTTCATTCTTACCCTTCATTTTCATACACCTTTTTAGACCTTCCAACCTTAGGAAAAGGAATATTAAGTGCATTCTAGAGAGAGAGATTAAATTCATCAAGCAAGTCATAAGGCCAAAGGCCATTTGCATCCATGAAAAAGAAAAGAAAAAGAAAAGCAAGCAAAGGATAGAATGGTGAGAAGGAGCGTAAAATGCACTCACCTCCTCTTTCAAAAAAAAAAAAATTTGATGAGAAAAAGAAGAAAGCAAAGTTGAGACGGAGCGTTAAACGCACTCAACCAAATAAAGATGCAATGTTTTTCATAATGCTTGAAAATTCTATCTCTTGATCTTAGAGTTGCATAAAATGTTTTCTCGACCTAAGGCATGTTTTCCTTCATTTTTGTCTTTCCATTTCTTTCTTCCCCACATTACAACCCTGAATAAGTCATTTTGATTTGTGGCATGCATGTGACATAGATAGTGGAGATTGAGAAGATAAACAAGCTTATGGTAGTGGAATTGTGATTGGGTGAATTTGAGCGAAACAGTCACCATCACCTCTTGAGAGATTTTTGAGCATACACTTGTCCTGTGAGAGGCTTGTACTTTTGATTTTTCTTATTGAATGAATTGCCATGTCACTTGTTTTCTTGGTAGTAGAGGAAAAATGATCTTTGAATGATGAATTCTTGAAGACTTACCTTGCATCTGATTTTTGTTTTTCCACATTTTTATTCTTGAGTCATAGAGTCTAATGTTTTGCCTAGGAGTGCAAAAGTCTAAGTATGGGGGAGTTGATAGCATGCATGTTTATGCTATATTTTGGCATTTCACCTCAATCTTATTACGACATTTGAAGTAATTTTTGCTGATCTTTTATTATTTCTATTTTATCATACTTCAAATCTTTTTTACACTATTTTCTATCTTATTTCTATGGATCCGAGCTTGCTTAGCTTTTAGGAAATATTGGAAGCAGCTGGAAAGGACTTGAAGTGGCTTATTTCAGACTGGAACTTGGGCAATTGTGGGACTCATCTAAAGGAGCTTGGGCTCACTTTCAGATAGGAGATTTTGGCTGCATTTGGGCTGCTCGTTTTTGTTGTCTTGGGCTCACTTATCTCAATATCTGTTGGGCTAGGCTAGGCCCAACCCTAGCCTTCCTAACTCTTCCTTTCTTAGCCATGTATTTAAGGCCTCTTAGCATTTATTTTCCAGAGGAGATACAGAGAGGAGAAAAGAGAGGAGATTCTGGCCGTTTTTCTGGTTGTTAGCATATTTCTGTGTTCTTCATTTTTGTTTTCCATTTTGTCTTCTTTGCTGCAATGAAAGGCTAGAACTATTGTAACCGGTTGTGTAATCTTGAACCCATGTGGAATCTGAGTCCCAGATGAGCTACAAAAACCTGGTTTGTTTGTTTTAATCTTATTCATTTCCATTTGGTTTAGTTTGAGCAGATTTTGAAATGCATGGAGTTCATGGCAGGTTTGTGTGAATTTGCATGGATTCATTTTCTGTTAAATGCTTAAGAGAACAGAGTGTTGTAGCCAGTTGGTATAACATCTCGGAAATGAATATAATGTGCTTGAATGGTTGTTCTTGCATAGCTTCGGATGGGTTGAATAGAGAATGAATGGCTGCATTTTGTTTATAAGAGATTTCTGTATTCATTTTGTTGTTCCAATCATTCTAATCCTTGGACGGTTGTTGGGGATGCTTTGAGTTTGATATCCAGAGATTATAACATCTAACAAACCAAGATCTATAGGTTGGACAAGGAAGATTTCACATAGGGGATAAATACATAACTGATTGCATTCCATTTACTGATTTTCATCTATATTCGTTTTTCTGTTTTGTTACTTAATTTTCTGTCAAAATCCCCCCCCATAAACAAACTGTTGTGTTGCTTATATTGGTTCTCATTGTTGGTAGAAGAAGATAAGGCTCCTTGTGAGAGACGACCTAGGGTGTACTTTACTGCAAACTAGAAGAGAGGTATATAGATATCTAATATAATTCTAGAGTGGTTCGACAGCTGCTGGTCACTCACCCATCAGTCTACTCGTGAGGGCCATCTACCCTTCACCCATCAGTCCCCACGTGAGGGTCATCCACCCCTCACTCAACAGCCGCCCTTCCTAGGGCATTCATATCCATTAGACATTCTGTTCCAAGCTCCATCATTTATCAACTCACATGCCCTTTTGAGGCCTTATTTTCCTCATCACATTAGCTCAAGTGTACCAACCCCACCCATGGTTCCTCTGGTTAAGTACGAAGCGATGCGACAACAACACGTTGAAGGGATGCAAACCCTTCGTGAAATGGCTGGGATATTGCAAGGTTTGGTTCCTCGAGCCTCGATGCCGGCTACCTTGAGAAAGTTTATACCAGAAACAGTTGTGTCCAATAGGGCACGTCAAGAGGTTCCAGGAAATGGCTCTTATCAAGAGGCTACTCTTGACTCTCATGCACAATATGCCCCTCCTCGAAACAACCAAGGTCTCCTACTCGAGGAGCTCCTACCCAAACCTTCTCCTGCTAAGAAAATCAAGGAAAGGTCGAGCGTCAAAAGGCATGTGGGCGAATCCCTCATAGAGGGAGATACTCTGAGATAGTGGCCAGCACCCCCATAGAGGGAGGACGAAACTCTTCTAAACCAGTGTTAAGGCAGAATGATGAGTTCAATAACAACCCTACGACCTTTAGTGCTCGGGAGACAACAAATATTAAGAAAATGATTGAGCAGGTGTTGTAGCAAAATAAGTTATTACCAGTTTTAGAAGAGTAATCACGAGGGAGGCTATCATTTGTGGTAAAAGTAATGGAAAAGCCCTTACCCAAAAAATTTAAGATGCCCCAAATAACCCCTTACTCTGGCAAGGATGATCCTTACGATCACATGCAAAACTACGAGTCTTTGATGATGCTCCATGGATGGGACGACGGGATAATGTATAGGGTCTTCCCGTTAACCGTAGTTGAACATGCTCGGGCTTGGTTTAATGGTTTACCCAAAGCATCCATTTTCTCGTTTGGGAAACTAAAGGCGAAATTTATTAAAGCATTCATTATTAACAGCTAGAGGAAGAAAAATGCAACATACCTCCTTAGCATTCGACAGGGGAGCAAAGAAACCCTACGCCATTATGTGGACAGATTTCGAAATGCTACACTTGAGATTCACAACCTATCGATTGAGATGGTAGTGTCCGCCATGTTCCAAGGGGTGCGACTGACTTCTTTCCAAGAATCCCTATCTCTAAACCTGCCAAAATCCTTGGCAGATTTGTTCGGCAGGGCCAATAAATATATATACCATACAGAAGTAATGAAGACTGTGGTAATGGATGAAGACAAAGAGTGAAAAAGAAAGGAACGAGATATTGAAGAAGACCTTGATCGGTGACAAGAGAGGGCTCGAAGACTGGATGATGTCAGGCTCCAGTTCAATCACTATACTCAGCTTACCCAACCTCGATCTGCCATATTGGTAGCCATAGAAGGATCAGGTCTAATCAGATTTCCAAAAAAGGTGGATCAACCTATAGGGAAGAATCAAGATGAGTACTTTTGATACCATAGAACTTATGGCTATTCTACTGATAAATGTCGGGAATTGAAAAATCAAATTGAGATGCTTATCTGGGAAGGACATTTATAAAGATATGTGCAAGAAGAAGAGGGAAATAACAAGAAGCCACAAAGAAGGGAAGAGATGGTTGAAACATAAGAAATACTTAATCCAAGACAATAAGAGAGAGGAAACGACTACAGAAAAAATCCACCTTTGGATAATGAACCAATATATCGGTTATACACGTCATTTCGGGTGGTGAAATCTTGGTTAGTGACAATTCCTCTTCCCGAAAGGCTTATGCTTGTTTGGCCTACCAGGTCAATTCGGTAATGGAGGTTAGAGAAAATGAAGAGCTCATTATGTTCACACCTACTGACAAAGGAGATGTAATCATTCCACATGATGATTCGATGGTAATCTCTGCTATCATTGCAAAACACCCAATTGAGAGAATTTTGGTAGATAGTGGCAGCTTAATTAATCTCATTTATTGGAATTGCTTCGAGCAAATGCACATTTCCAAAGATCAACTGAAAAAGGTCTCTTCCCCTTTATATAGTTTTACTGGAGAGACTATCCCAGTGGCTAGTTCAATTCAATTGCCAGTCACATTGGGTTATGATCCTCAGAGCACGACATGCCAGACCTGTTTTATGGTGGTTAAAGCTTCATCAACTGCATACAATATATTTTTTTGTCGTCCCCTGCTCAATGACATGAGAGCCGTAGTCTCTTCCTATAATCTGTTGATGAAATTTCCTACACCACGAGGAGTGGACAAGTTCTAGGGGATCAACGGAAGGCTCGCACATGCTATGTTGCATCTACAAAAGGGAAACAGAGTGAAGAGACTTTATTGATTGCCAAGCAAACTATGCAATATTAAGTTGTATTATTTCCTTTATTTGAATTATTTACATTATAATAATGTGAGTCCAAAATGGTACTGTGGACGTAGGCACATTTAGCTGAATCACATCAAAATGTTTGTACTCACTTCTGCAAATAAATTATCATTATGGCATCCACTATTATCCACTAGATTCCATCAAGGGTTCTTTCTCGAACGAAAGACTCATTGCCCCGCGCGTAGCCCAACAAGGAGATGAAAGCTAAAAGCTCGTTACCCTATGCATAGCCTGACAACAAAGTGAAAGCTAAAAACCCGTTGCCATGCTTATAACCCGGCAACAAGGGAGATAACAAGCCCATTGTCCGACGCGTAGTCCAACGATAGGGGAAAAATAAGACATTGTCCTACACATAGCCTGATAATGGGGTGAAAATAAAATTGTTGTCTTGTAAAAAACCCGAGAGAAAGAAGCCATAATATCTATTGCCCTGCGAGCAACCTACACCGCTTCGCTTGGTGACCTAAGGCCCATTGCCCTACCACTAGCCTGATAATGAAGTAAACACCGAAAGACCCGTTGTCTCGTTAACAGCCTAACTCTGAGGTGAAAACAACAAGTCAGTTGCCCTGCTCATACCCCGACAACAAGGAAAAGCCAAAACTAATAGCGGACATAGGCGCTACGGCGAATCGCGAAAACAAAATATGTATATTCTTTTTAATTGCGGACATAAGCGTCTCACCGAACCGCGAGAAGAAAACATGTTGCAAACGTAGATGTTATGACTACAATACCAGCAAACATGTACACGTGAAACTTGGGAGCCGCAACATTATAACATAAAAGACCCATTGCCCAATAACAAGGAAGCACATCTCATTGCCCGCAAGTAGCTGGCAATGAAAAGGCATAAGACTATTGTCCCGCGATTAGCCAAACATCGAGGAGGCATAATATCAATCTCCACACAAGTGACTTATGCCGCTTCGCCTGGCGTTCGAATGACGCAATAGTTGTTGTCCTACAAGAAGAGATGTCATATTCCTTATTTTGCAAGTAATCCGACAAACCAGGAAATGGAGCGGCAATCATCACAAACAACCTTGGATTTGAAAAAAATTCCCCAATATGCCAATTCATCTCTCAAAAAAATGTAGATATATATATATGAGCCAATAACGATATGGTCACTCTTAACTTGATTTGAAGATTTTTTTGAGCCCCTGTCATCTCAGGAGCTGGGACCGTATGAAGAAATCATGTTTATACTCCTAGAAGATGAAGAACTGAATGCATGGATCACAACTAGAGGGCAGGATCTTCAACACGTCATGCGAAGACTTTGCCACATCTTCTTGAAGCCAATGCATTTATGAGGAGTTGAAATATGAAAATGCCAAAACCACAAATAACACGGAAGACTTGTTGAAACAATGGCTAAATGAGAAGCTCAAGCCTTCTTTTATAAGGTCACACAGGGAGCAGAATGCCAAAGACAGCTACAAAAGACATAAAAGAGGAAAAATAGCCTCTTAAAAATAGGGTAGTGTTACAGGCAGAATACTCTTTCTCTCAGGAGACCCGACAGAAAGAGTAAGGAGCATTTGTTATGCCTGCTAAAATAATAAAAAATAAATAAAGAAAAAAATGCCATGTGGCAGCCCCAAGAGCCACCACGTGGTAAGCCATCAAGTTGCCACCTAGCTGCTTCATGCAGCCAGGAGGAGGCCCCCAGGTTGCATGGAAACGCCCACAATGGCCGTTTCCCTCTCATTTCCCACACTGCCATGCAATAGCGTGGCCAAGGAAAGGGGGAGTGCTTCCTCCCTCCCCCATGCTGCCACGCAATAGCGTGGCCAGTTAAAGGAGAGGCGTTTCCCCTTCTGCCACACTGTCACCCAATAGCGTGGCTAAGAAAAAGGGATGGGGGCTCCACCCCCCACCCCCGAGGGAGGTCACTCGAGGGTGCCTAATGCGCGCATCTGTGAGCGTACCTGTATATGCTCGTGTGCGCGCTCGGCCATGCACCCTCGCGCCGATAACCCCGTAAGACTCGGTCAAAACCATCTCCGATATACCCGTCGAGAAAATCAGGTCACACGACACATGGATGCCCCTTCCATCACTATAAATTTGGATTATTTTCCCTCATTCGGTATGCAATCTCTCACACTCACATCTCTCTCTTGCATTCGACTACTTTACATTTTCAAAAGACTAACTTAAGCATCGGAGGGTCTGTGCGGGGAGCCTCACTCATGCCCTTAACCGATCTTCTTTCTTGAATAGTTCATCCATCATTCTCAACCTAGCCGAGGGACTCATTTGTCGCTGTTGTGACCCTTGGGAGACTCATCCATCGCTACTACTACCCTTGAGAGACTTATTCATCGTTGTCACTCCACCTGGGGAGATTCACCCATCTCTCCCGATAATTACTCATCGTTTGGACAATCCACACGTGAACCATTGCTCGAAAGAGTCATCCTTCCCCAGGGTGAAGTCATCAATCGCTTTGATAAGTCATACGCAGGTTATCCATCGGCGATTTCCCATCTATAAATTTATTGTGGTAGCCATGCTACAACAAATCTAAATATAAATAGTATTTCTGTGGTTTTAAAATTAACTATGATTTTTCATAATTCTAAAAACTTCACTCCACTTTTTACCCTATTATTAGATAAGGGTTGGCAAAATTTTTTAAATACCAACACCTACATTTACTACATCTCCATTCTTTCCTCTTTTCTTTGAGGGACATTTTTCTTTTTATTTTTTCTCTAATAATAGCGATGAGAACAACTTTTTTCCTCTCTCCTCCACGTTTGATGCCTTGCTGGATTATACAGCAAATATATTAGATCATATTACATAAAATATATTAGGTCATATTATGAATCTACTAAATATGTTCAAATGAATATAATGAAACTTCTTGAGTTTTATTAGACCATTAATTTCCTAACAAAGATAAATTAGTGAATATTCACTTCATAATTCATTTCATTATCATGTACTCAACAATGTATTCATCGCTTGATTCAATGTACCCTAAAGTTTTAAATTATTTAATTTGAATATTACATGAACAATTTTTATATTTTTTTAAAATTATTTTAGCACTATGGATGGACCAATTTTGATAAAACTGATTGTGTGGACTCACAAGGAAAAATATTAATGCATTGAGATTATTAAAAGTGTTTCTTTTAATTTTATATTTTCCCCCTTTGCTCTAGTTGTTAAATAAAAGGGTACAATTCATTATTCCTACATTGGCATTGGTGACTGGGCATGGTACATATTTGAAGCTTGGTGAGTGGGGTGAGACCGAATTAGTTAACAGTGTTGAACGATAAAAATAATAATAATAATAATAAGTAATGTTAAGAGTTGAGGTGAATAATGTATTTATAGTAAAAAGATATTATGGGTGTGTATCCAATTCTTTTATATTTTTCTGATTACGTTATATTATAAATATGTTTTTGACCATAGAGTTCTTAATCCGAATAATTAGCAACTCGCAAAGGCCGACACATCGTCTTCCTTCTTGTTCGGTATAAAATACTAAAAGATAAGATTAGTGGGTCTCGTGCCATTCTATGAGACATAGAAGAAAGATGAATGGGTGCTCGTTAACTGGACTATTAATATTGAATCACATAGGTTTTATCTCACGAGTAAATGATTTAATATTAACTACAGATTTGCAACTAGTCCTTAGACCTGAGATGACATGAATATCTGTGTGTTGGTAGATTAGGATATCAACAAGATTATATGATTGCCCTAATCAGGGATAGTCATACGTATCTATGTGCCTAATTCAGTGACACACGGGATATGTGTGCATTAGATATGGAATCTATTACCTCAAGATATACGATGAGTATATCCTATGTGATCCAGTAATCACTTGATAATAAATCATTGATCAAGGTAATATGATGACAGAATTAGGATTCCGTAGAGGTTGTGTCATGTTAATCAAGCATGATTATTGGATTTGGTCATATGACAAGATCAAGAGATTTGACCTGTTGACTGTGATCTCATATCTCGTCAGAATATAGAATGATAGAACAACTATATTGTATGGCATCATAGTATAAGGTTCACATTACCTGCTTTACATTAAATTAGGTAATCTTGACGTATTGTTAGATGTCACTCATGATTTATGAAAATTAATAATTGATTAATTCTCGTTATCAATTTAATTGTGAGCCTTTAAAATCTCACCCAATAAGAAATCGTTTGAAAGAAAAAATGGATATTTTGTAATTATGGAATTACTAAATTATAAGTGTAATTATTTATTAGATAAATAAAGGATAATTAAATAATTATATGATAAAGATAATTAATTAATTGAACTTATTTATTAGATGAATAAGAACAATTAAATAGTTATATTGTGAAGATAACTATTTTGATTACATTTATTTATTGGATAAATAAAAGTAATATAAAAAATCAAGGTTTTAGCGACGGAAAATTCCGTCGCTAAAACCAAAAAATTCGTTGCTAATTTTTAGCGACAGATTAAGTGACAGGCAAGTATCCGTCGCTAAAATTTAGCGACGAGTGCTGCACCCGTCGCTAAGTTTAGCGACTGATTCAAGCTGAATCAGTGACGAGGGCTCGTCTTGTCATTGAATTTAGCAACGGGTCTTTACCCGTTGCTAATTCTCGCTGAATCAGTGATGGGGGCTCGTCCCATCATTGAATTTAGCGACGGGTCTCTACCCGTCACTAATTCTCTCTAAATCAGCGACGAATGCTTACTCGTCGTTGATTCTCACTTAATCAGCGAGAATTATTTGTATTGAAAAATAAATCACCCCGTCGCTGATTTAGAGAAAAAAAATAAAAAAATATTGAAAAATTTTTTTATATTTTAAATTAATTTAGAAATAAATATTTGTATATGTAAATAATATTTTTAAAAAATTAATAATTTATTTTAAATAATTAAAATAATTAATTTAAAATTTTATAATTTTAAAATTAAAAAAATTAAAATAAAAATTATATAAAAAATTATTTAATAAATTTTAAAATAATTAATTTAAAAATTAACATTCATATATTCATACAAAATTAACATTCATAATTAACATTCATAAATATTCAATTACAATCATCATTTTGTTCCTCATTATAAAACTGATCTCTCGATTCAGGTTGAGTAGACGATCCAGGTTGATTAAACGGTCCATATTGCTGTAATGCCATCATCTATCTATTCATCTACTCCTTCCATGCCATCATCTGTTGCTGTCACTGACGCAGTTGTGCATTCTCATTTTGCACCTGTCACCTGGCTCTGAGATGCATGCAACTCCTCGTTCATATGGGTCTGCGTAGAATGCAACTCATTTTGCACCTCAGTCACCTGGGTCTGAGCGACATACAGCTCCTCGTTCATCTGGGTAACCCTCAATCTCATTTATTCTAATTCTAACGACAACCCATATGAACCACTAGAACTGCTATCGGATTCAACCGAGTAAGACTGCTTAGCTTAAGAGCCGAGACCATAGACACGACCCTTCTTGTTCCTACCAGAGACAGCCTGATAAAAGATGTGACACTCGTTGACTATAGGTGGAGATGACGACTCGCTACCGTCAACTGATGCTGAAGATGCCTCTACACTTAATATCTCGAATGCCTCCTATATAAATGAAAATATTGACTTATTAATTAATAAAAAATTAATCTATTATCACGACGGCCTTTGATCTATTATCAACCCACACTTCTTGTCCTTGATCATCCTTTCGAGTGTGGGTTTTCCTAAAAATCTTAAATTCATTAGACTCACGGTCTAATTCCTTTGCCTGCATGAGAAATGTATAAAGTAAATAAAATAAAATATAAATCACTATATAAATTTATAAAATTTACATTTAAGTCAAAATTAATTACCATCCTTCTTCGGCTCTCGGTGAAAGGAATTGATCCACCTGTGTGGACTGACCCACCAGTTTTGAAGGCACGATTCTTTTTATTTTGTTCAGATTTCTTTTTATATTCATCTTCATCCCACTTTGCCTGCAATGCCCACTGCACAATCAGATCCATCCACTCACCCTTATCACCACCTCTTTTAATTTTGTTCAAATTATTTCTAAAACATCTCCGGCCAGATTTATTCGAAGTGATCCATATACGATCACTCTCATCGAGTTGCCACTTGAACTCCTTCTACAAAAAGTTAAAAATGAATAAATATGTATAAAATTTTAAATTAAAACTTTTTATAATTAAGAATTGTAATTATACTAACGCTAAATTCTTCCAACCACATTCATCATGTTAATTCTGGCACGTCGTCCCAATGAAGCTAAGTTTCAGTGTACCGTCTTTTCCAAATTTTTTATTGTACATTTGATGGGCCAACCTCAGGGAAAAAATTGTAAAACCAATATTGATCAAATAGGAATATGCATTTCTGTGTATAATAATAATAATCAATTAAAATTAATATATAAGATACTCACTGATCACAGTTCTTATTATAGGATCACTCAACTCGGTGATCAACTTGGTCGGTATCCACTACCTGAGACGGGGACGGGTTAACATTCTGTACAGGAGGTGCATGTGATGTCGGCATAAATGAGTATGGGTATGGACCTCATGGGGCATGAAAAGTCTACCTATGAGATGGGATAAACTACGGTGCAGTCTCATGTGGGTAGGACTATAGTCATCGAAACGAAAGAATGTGGCATCTCAGCATATGGTTGCTGGAACTGAGTTATTGGAACGAAAGAATGTGGGTGCGATGACTTAGGATATAAAGGAGTAGACGGGACAACATGTGTGGAAACAGAAAGAGCAGATTGTGAACCAGCACTACTAAGATCTGGGGAAGGTGTGTCTCTATAGGATCGACATCTTCCTTTACCCCTACCCCTACTTGGTTCGGGAGATGAATGTCCTGACATCTGTTTTTGAGAATTACAAAAAAAATAAAAATATGGTATAACGTACAAGGTCAGACATTAAATAATACAAAAGATATTATATCGTGACATATATAAGTGAATTAACATATTCAAAAGTAAATCAATTTTCTTGTACATATTCATCATTATCTATGTCATCAAATAATAACTCTTTCTCGTTGTCTTCTGATATAGATTTTTTCTCTACATCATCATCTTCTTCTTGTTGAACAACATTTGAAACATCTATTTCCTTGACGGACCCATCTATATCTTGTAAAGTACATCTAAGGTCATCATTTTGATCAATTTGTGGGAGTTCTGGTATGTCATCCTCTTGGAAAGGTTCTTCTATGTTAGTTTCTGGAGCAATAATTGTAGATCATGCTTTTATTTTAATAACAACCATCCAATCATATTTATTACGACAAGTGTCGGGGTACGACGCGTAATACACTTGTTTAGCTTGTTGAGTAAATATGAAATGATCATATTTCTTATACCTTCTTGACGATCGAACCTCCACAATACCATATTTATCGTGTATTTTGGTTCCCCGAGGACTTGGGTCGTACCATTCACATTTGAACAAAACTACCATTTTGATTGATAGGCTTGCATATTCCAACTTAATAATGTTTATAATTTTTCCGTAATAATAGGTTTTCGAAGATCCAACCCCAGTCCTAGGCACGCAAACACCAAAATTTTCAATAGATCTACTATTACTCCATTCGATGGTATGAAATTTATATCCGTTCACGAAATACATTGGCCAATACCGCATGTTTGGAGTCGGTCCCATCCTATCTTCTAAATTAATGGATCCGTAACAACTTGAGTACTCAAATTAACCTGATAAAACGTTTGAATCACTTAATGTATAACTAAAATTCAATTTAAAAATAATTTAGTATGAAATAACATACTTGATGATTGAACCACTTAGGAAAATGTTCCTCGATTTGTTTGTCTATTTCTGCATCTGTGATATTTGAAGATAACTGACGTAATAGATTGGTGTATATGCTGAAAAATTAAAATGATGTATAAACCAAATAATATGAAACAAGTATGAACTTATAAATATATTTATTTAAATTTTAATTCTTACTCGATATAAGATTCGACCTCTGGAGTATTCAACAACACATAATTTGGCAGCTTCAAACTCTTTTGCATCCATCCACCTGATTTTCGTTGCTCCCGCCACATGACCTAGATAATTGAAGACGGAAATTACTGGATATGAAGAATCTCCCCCATCATCATTTCGAGGGACTCTCGTCCTTCTTGATGGAATATTTGGTGTAAAATAATATGAACCAAATGTGGATGACTCCTCAATTAAATATGCCTCACATATAGATCATTTCCCACGAGCTTTATTGTGAACCTTTCTTTTTAAGATGTTAAAGAACCTAAATCATTCGAAAATCTCCTCAATATAGGAAAATTTTATCTTTTAAAAAATTAAACAATTCAAATTATATCAGACGATCGTTCGAAGGGATACATCCATCTGTATTGTACTAGTCCCCCCACCTTTGTTTCGTAAACTAAGTGTATTGGAAGATGCTCCATTGGGTTAAACCATTCTGGAGGAAATACATGTTATAATTTGCATAAAATGATGGGTATGTTTTGTTTCATGACATCTAGGTGTTCAAGTCTCACTACTGTTGAGCAAATGTCTTTGAAAAATTGGCATAACTCAGTCACCGGATTCCAAATTCGATCTGGTAATGCTGCAAATGCCATTAGAAGTAATCGCTCTATGAGAACATGATAATCATGACTTTTCAACCCAAATAACTTTGCGTTTCTCATATCAATGCATTTACCCAATCTTGAAACATATCCATCAGGGAGTTTAAGTTCTTTTATCCACTTCAAAACACTTAACTTTTATTCCCTTATGAACGTGTATTGAGCCTTCGGTTTCAAGTACTTACCACCGTTGCGGTCTATTAGTTCAAGTTCTTTCCGCCTACAATATTCTTTAAGGTCCATTTTAGCCTTGGTGTTATCTTTACTTTTACCCTTCAAATCCATTATTATATTGAAAAGGTTGTCAAAAATATTTTTCTCAATATGCATGACATATAAGTTGTGCCAGATCATATTATCTGTCCAGTATGGCAATTCCCAAAAAATGCTCTGTTTCGTCCAATTGTGCTCCACACCATACCCAGGCATCGCATAGTCCTATAACTGTAAGATAGATGGAAAATTACTAACTCTGTGAAAAACATTATCTCTAGTTAATCGTGGTGGTAGAGAAGAATTTTCAACTCTATTTTTTCTAAATGCACTTGTATTTTTTTGAAAGACGTGATCCATTAGCAAGAATTGCTTGTAATAATCAAAAAATGACGTTTTTCCATCGTACTTGAGGTTGAAAGGTTTAGTATTCTCCACACAATATAGACAAGCTAATCTACCCAATGTCATCCAACCAAATAACATTACATATTCAGGAAAATTATTGACGGTCCATAATAGAGCAACCTTCATCAAAATATTATTCTTTGTTAATATATCACAAGTCAAAATACCTTTTTACCACAACAATTTAAATTCATCAATTAGAGACTGTAAGAACACATCTATTTTGTTTTTCAGATTTGATGCACCTAGAATAATAGCAGTTAGAAAAAGAAACTGTATTTTCAAACATAATCCAGACGACAAATTATATGGTGTCACAATGACCAGCCAATAAGAATATGGGTGACCCAATTTCCCATACGGAGTGAACCCATTTGCACAAAAACCTAGCCTCACATTTCTAGGATCAGCGGAGAAGTGAGGATATTTCTGATCAAAATGTTTCCATGTTTCCCTGTCTGACCGGTGAGACAATACATCGGGCTCCCTCCGACTTTCATGATACCATCTCATACTCACAATTGTAACCGTAGAAACATATATTCTCTGCAGTCTTGGTATGAGAGGCAAATACCACATTTTTTTATAAGAAATTTGTTGAAATTTTTCATTCCCACTTCTTACAGGTTTGAAACGAGGATGACCACAAAATTTACAACTCATCTTAGATGGGAAACTAACATACACCCATTTGAATAACAATCAATCTCCTGATAACCGAGGCCAAGTTGGGAAACTAATTTCTTTGTATGATAAAAATTAATGGGCACACGATTACCAGTTGGCATTATTTGATGCATAAACTGCATGATTTCTTTATATCCACCTTCGGGAATGTTGTAATCAGACTTAATACTTAACATCCTAATTGCAGCAGAAAGTTCACTTTCTACATTGCAGTTCAGATACAATGGAGCTTGTGCAGAAGATAATATGTCATAAAATGTTTGTACATTTTCATTCGATGTTTCATCTACATTGTAAGTCTGTGATAACCACTTCCACTACCAGGATCTTACATTATATATGATTCATTCGATGGTCCGTCTGCATCCATTACCATCTGTTCATAGGAATTAAACTACTCCATAAAATTGTTTTCTCTATAATATTCATTTTCAACAACTGAAGAAGTCACTATGGGTAGTTCTTCACCATAATGCGTCCAATAATAATAACTCTTCATAAATTCATGTTTACAAATATCTCTTTTCACCTCATTAACTGATTTGAACCTCAGACATTCGCAATTCATACAAGGATACTTTAATTTTCCTTCTAATCTTATAAAACTTTCTTGGGTAGATGCAAATTGAATAAACTTATCAACATCCTGATAAAGTTCTCTAGTAATCTCGCCCCTTCTTGAGTTACATCTATTATCAATCCACTTACGATGTGACGGAATTTTCATTTTAATTGAGAATAATATATATGACGAAAAAAACTTTCCTGAAAATTCACAAGATTATCTTTTAGTACTACAAACTAACGTACTTTTTAATTGCACAAAACCATCTTTCACTATACTAGATCACAAGTTTTTTTTTTATTTTAATTATGTATTATTGTCACATTTTGTTAAGATTTGTCTTCATTAAATATAGAGTAAAGATATCTAATTATACTCACCCATTCATTATTAAAAAAATAGAAACCATATATTTAATATTTTTAATTTATAATATATAATTTAAAAATATCCCAATTAAGTTTTTTTAATTTCTAATAATAGATTTAATAAAAAAAATTATAATAATAGATTTAATAAAAAAATTCTAATAATAGATTTAATAAAAAAATTAAGTTAAATCATTAGAAAATAATCTTAACAACAAAATTAATACACAAGTTTTTATGTATTTCAATTATATATTATTATCTAATTTTGTTAAAATTTATTTTAATTAAATTTAAAATCAAAATATCTCATTTAGTGCAAAAAAAATTATTTTTACCTACAAAAATTATTTAACAACTATATTATTAATATTAATAACATATTATTAATTTATAAATTAAATCTAAATAAAAATATATTATTTAAAATTTATTAATAAATTATTATTTAAATCCCCCACCCAAACAAACCCCCCTTCCCCCACGGTCACCCCCTCCTATGTGAATCTCAGATTATATTATTAAATTTATTTTAATTATATATTAAATTATCTAATTTTGTTAAGATTTATTTTAATATAATTTAAAATTAAAATACATTTGATGCATAAATTTTTTTTTTTACCTACAACTATATTATTAATATTAATAACATATTATTAATTTACAAATTAAATTTAAATAAAAAATTAAAATTTTATTTAAAATTTATTATTGAAAAACCCCAAACAACCCTCTTGGACCACCCCCCCTCCCCGTTATTTAATTTTAATATTTTATAATTAAAAATAAATAAAAAATTAAATTTAAATTTAAAATTTTATTTCAATTTTGATCGCCCGCGTGATTCCCAAATTATATATATATTTTTATTTTAATTATATATAAAATTATCTAATTTTGTTAAGATTTATTTTAATTAGATTTAAAATTAAAATATCTCATTTGATACATACAAATTTTATTTTTAACTACAACTATATTATTAATATTAATAACATTTTATTAATTTATAAATTAAATCTAAATAAAAAATTAAAATTTATTAATAAAACACCCCAAACAACCTTGAACCGCCGCCCCCACCCCCTATTATTTAATTTTAATATTTTATAATTTAAAAATAAATAAAAAATTTAAATTTAATTTAAAACTTTAAATTTGATTAATCCCCCTCCCCAACCAACCCCCGCCCCCCCTCCCCCGGTCGCCCCCTTCTGTGTATCCCAGAATGTTGTTTAAAATATAATTAAATTTAAATATAACATAATGTTATTTTAATTAAATTTAAATATAAAATATCTCATTTGGTACATTATAATTTTATTTTTTACCACAAAAACAGAAATAACAGAATTTAATTTAATTTAATTTAAATAAATATTATTAAAACACCTCCCCAAACAACCCCAAGGTCCATTCTGTTATTTAATTTAATTCTTTTTAATTAAAATTAAATAAAAATTTAAATTTAATTATGAGGTTTGAACAACCCCACTGAAATTTTCTAAAACTAAAATGATAATAACAGAAATCTTAACAGAATATATAATAATAATACATATAAAATTAACAATAATAACATGCAATAAATATAAATAACAGAAATCTTAAGATGAACAGTTAATCTTAACAGTTAATCAATAAACAAATATATTAATGAAGTAATAAACAACTATTTATCACTTAATAACATTCAATATTGCATTTTAAAACTAAAATGATGAACAACTACAAATATAATAATAACATTCAATATTTCATTTTAAACCTAAAATGAATAACAACTAAAAATATAATATACAAAAAATTAAATACCTTCACTTGAGGCTCGTCTCTGCCGCTGTCAAATGAGATTGAAAAACATAGAAGAATGAGAAGCAAAGCGGCAGCAGTAGTGGCGACGCGAGGCAGCAGTGGTGGCGACGCGGGGCAGCAGTGGCGACGGTGGCGCATGCGGCCATGGGAGGCGGCGCTGGTCGGAGGTGGCAGCGGCTGGAGCAGCCGTCGGCCATGGCCACGACGCTGCAGGCTCAGCCGCTGGAAGAAAAGAAGAGGAGAAGAAGAAGAAGAAGAAGAGAGGCGCAGGAGGGGGCTGTTGGTGCGTGCCAAGGAAGAAGGAAGAAGAAGATCAGGGGCGCACGCGAGAAAGAGAATAAAGAGGAAAAGAAAAGAAAAATAGAAAAGAAAAGAAATTTTGGAAAATAAGGAAAAATAAAGGAATTTTAGGATTTTTCGACATGAGAAGTGATCAGGTATGTGGGTAAAAATTAATAGAAGCATGTTATATTTAAATTATAAATTTTTCGCAATTAAAATTAATTAATTTGGATCTCGGTTGTGCTATTTTGCTAGAAAATGATTTAATTCGCATCGGGAGTACAAGAGAGGCTGAACACAGCTAATTTCAGGCAAGCTCTAATCTCTTTCCTCGTATTCTTTAATTTTCGTGAGAAACCCTGTAATATCTCGTATTTTATACCCTCCCTTTGTCTGTTTCGGCTCGTTTATTATTTATGAAATTTTGAGTTGGTTGATTTAAATTTAATTTATTAAGCTGGTTTCGAGGATTTTATTAGCGTGATTTAATTTAAAATAAATATGAGACTTATTGGGATTTTATTGTGGTGCGCTTATGAGGGATTTTAGACGGTTAAATTATTTATATTACACAGTAGATTTATTTAATTAAAGCTGCGATTTTATTTACTGTCAGCGAACGTTTTACTTCGCAGCGAGTGTGCAAGAAAAGTAAGGAACGGCCGTGTAAAGGCAAGCTCTTAACCCTCTCTTCTTGATCTTTAATTCCCGTGAAAGACCCCGTGATTCCTGTATTTTATCACCTCCCTTACTTTAATTCGGCACCTAACCTCATTTGTTAAATTATTATTCATTTGTTTTAATTTAAATTAAATCCGAGACTTCTAGAGTTTTATTTGTTGAGTGCCTACGGGAGTTTGTACCGCTCTCATTCCTTTTGGAATGATGCTGAATCCAGTTTGGGGAACTAGGTTCCTAGTCGTGCAGGTTTTAATTACGATTTTTTTCTCGGATTTACTTATGATTTGGTTAGAGCTATTGAGCAATGGGGCAAGAGTTGACTATTTGGTGATGTTGGGGTAGACTATTGTACGGCCCTGAAGTGGATCGTCAGACTGACACTCCTAGTCACTAGGCATTGACCGGTGCCGGGCACTGCTAACTAGCTCTGCCGGTATGTGATTTACTGCACGAGTAGATACATTGTATCACTGTTCATGATTTGATATGCACATGGGTATGGGATGCATGTTGGGATATTCATTTATTGAGTATGCTTGGACACGGACATTCTAGCTTGGTTAAGTTGCATCCAGCACGAGCATATGCATGGCGTGTGGTTTACTATGTGGGCGGAGCATGGCCTGATGCCTGGATGTATGGGTGCCAGTGTATCACGTTGATGCTCACTACGCCATTGCATTTCTATATGCATTGCATGGCTACTGGTAGTTATTAGTTCTCGGACGGGAGTACCATTCCGAGGGAGCCTATGGCTCGGTTGTCGGGAGTATCGACATGAACGGGTGACGGGAGTACCGACCCAGGATCACGCGCGTAGGTTTGAGGAGATATTTGTTGCCTTTTAGGGTAGCGGCAAGTTGGTATGGGACTTGGGTGTCGTGTGTCTTGTGTGGGCCCCAAGGACTGGTATGTGTTTTATTATGCTATACTATTGTGTGGTAGCGTCTCATGCCTTGTGTGTACCTGGGGGTTTATTTTAGGGAGAGTTTTTTGGTTATGTTCAGCCTTCAGCCTTTCTTTTCTTCATGCTTGCTGAGTCTCTCGACTCACTTTGCTTTCCATCATTTCAGGTAGTGCTAGTGTGGGTCCGAGCAAGGGAGTTAGCGTCTAGCAGCAAAGTCAGTATGGTGTACAGGCAGTTCCGTCAACCTCTGTCAACTCTGATAGTTGTGTAGGGTCTATTCTTTTATTTTTTACTGTGTCAGGTCATACCTCGTGTCTCGTGTGTGTTGACACAGGTGTTTGTATTCTTTTATTTATCTTCTGACCGCTGTGCTAGCGGGGTACCCGTAGTGCATGCATGTGTTTAGCTTCACTTCCGTTGTTCTTATTTTTATATATGCATGCCAAGGTAGTTTTTGTCTTGTGTCTCATTCTTTTTCCTTTCGTAGGCGCTCCTATTCGGATAGACCGGGTGGTTGGGATATCCGGGCGGGGGTGCTTACAATAAAAGTTAGTGAGCACACGATTACTAGTTGACATTGTTTGATGTATAAATTGCATGATTTCATTATATCCACCTTCGGGAATGTTGTAATCAGACTTAATACTAAACATTCTAACTGCAACAGAAAGTTCACTTTCTACTTCGCAGTTCAGATACAATGGAGATTGTGCAGAAGATAATATGTCATAAAATGCTTGTGCATTTTCATTCGATGTTTCATCTACATTGTAAGTCTGATAACCACTTCCACTACCAAGATCTTGCATTACATATGATGCATTCGATGGTCTGGCCGCATCCATTACCATATGTTCATAAGAACTAAACTACTCCCTAAAATTGTTTTCTCTATAATATTCATTTTCAACAACTGAAGAAGTCACTATGGGTAGTTCTTCACCATAATGCGTCCAATAATAATAACTCTTCATAAATTCATGTTTACAAATATCTCTTTTCACCTCATTAACTGATTTGAACCTCAGACATTCGCAATTCATACAAGGATACTTTAATTTTCCTTCTAATCTTATAAAACTTTCTTGGGTAGATGCAAATTGAATAAACTTATCAACATCCTGATAAAGTTCTCTAGTAATCTCGCCCCTTCTTGAGTTACATCTATTATCAATCCACTTACGATGTGACGGAATTTTCATTTTAATTGAGAATAATATATATGACGAAAAAAACTTTCCTGAAAATTCACAAGATTATCTTTTAGTACTACAAACTAACGTACTTTTTAATTGCACAAAGCCATCTTTTACTATACTAGATCACACGTTTTTATTTATTTTAATTATGTATTATTATCACATTTTATTAAGATTTGTCTTCATTAAACATAGAGTAAAGATATCTAATTATACTCACCCATTCATTATTAAAAAAATAGAAACCATATATTTAATATTTTTAATTTATAATATATAATTTAAAAATATCCCAATTAATTTTTTTAATTTCTAATAATAGATTTAATAAAAAAATTAAGTTAAATCATTAGAAAATAATCTTAACAACAAAATTAATACACAAGTTTTTATGTATTTCAATTATATATTATTATCTAATTTTGTTAAAATTTATTTTAATTAAATTTAAAATCAAAATATCTCATTTAGTGCAAAAAAAAATTATTTTTACCTACAAAAATTATTTAACAACTATATTATTAATATTAATAACATATTATTAATTTATAAATTAAATCTAAATAAAAAATATTATTTAAAATTTATTAATAAATTATTATTTAAACCCCCCACCCAAACAAACCCCCGTTCCCCCACGGTCGCCCCCCTCCTATGTGAATCTCAGATTATATTATTAATTTTATTTTAATTATATATTAAATTATCTAATTTTGTTAAGATTTATTTTAATATAATTTAAAATTAAAATACATTTGATGCATAAAATTTTTATTTTTACCTACAACTATATTATTAATATTAATAACATATTATTAATTTACAAATTAAATTTAAATAAAAAATTAAAATTTTATTTAAAATTTATTATTGAAAACCCCAAACAACCCTCTTGGACCACCCCGCCTTCCCCCGTTATTTAATTTTAATATTTTATAATTAAAAATAAATAAAAAATTAAATTTAAATTTAAAATTTTATTTCAATTTTGATCGCCCGTGATTCCCAAATTATATATATAATTTTATTTTAATTATATAAAAAATTATCTAATTTTGTTAAGATTTATTTTAATTAGATTTAAAATTAAAATATCTCATTTGATACATACAAATTTATTTTTAACTACAACTATATTATTAATATTAATAACATTTTATTAATTTATAAATTAAATCTAAATAAAAAATTAAAATTTATTAATAAAACACCCCAAACAACCTTGAACTGCCGCCCCACCCCCTATTATTTAATTTTAATATTTTATAATTTAAAAATAATTAAAAATTTTAAATTTAATTTAAAACTTTAAATTTTATTAATCCCCCTCCCCCACCAACCCCCCCTCCCCCGGTCGCCCCCTCCTGTGAATCCGAGAATGTTATTTAAAATATAATTAAATTTAAATATAACATAATGTTATTTTAATTAAATTTAAATATAAAATATCTCATTTGGTACATTATAATTTTATTTTTTTACCACAAAAACATAAATAACAGAATTTAATTTAATTTAATTAAAATAAATATTATTAAAACACCTCCCCAAACAACCCCGAGGTCCATTCTGTTATTTAATTTAATTCTTTTTAATTAAAATTAAATAAAAATTTAAATTTAATTATGAGGTTTGAACAACCCCACTGAAATCTTCTAAAACTAAAATGATAATAACAGAAATCTTAACAGAATATATAATAATAACAATAACAGAATATATAATAAAAATACATATAAAATAAACAATAATAACATGCAATAAATATAAATAACAGAAATCTTAAGATGAACAGTTAATCTTAACAGTTAATCAATAAACAAATATATTAATGAAGTAATAAACAACTATTTATCACTTAATAACATTCAATATTGCATTTAAAAACTAAAATGATGAACAACTACAAATATAATAATAACATTCAATATTTCATTTTAAACCTAAAATAAATTACAACTAAAAATATAATATACAAAAAATTAAATACCTTCACTTGAGGCTCGTCTCTTGATGAGGGGAATACCTTTAGATCCATAATTACGTCAATACTCCGGATAGGCATCCAATGACAGTCGTGTCATATGTTCCCTAATGAGGTGCTTCGCCTATGTTATCTTGTTTAGATCGAGGGGATGCGTAAGAATCCTAGTATAGTGACGAGGGAATGGAAGATATTGCTGAACTGGTATTGATGAGATGTATCTTAGAGACTAGGTCTAGTACGGACTTATTATTGGGTCAAATCTAATGGAATTAGTGCTCTCCAAAAATGTTGTTAATTTCCACACTTATCCTGTTTTCGCCGTGTTGGAATTTGCAGATGAAACTGGCAAAATTTTCAAGACTTGTCCTGTTTTCGCCGTTTGATTAACTTGACGGATGAGAAACTTGCAGATGTGGAACCTTCGCGCAGGTGCTTCCTACTTTAATATGATTTCCAACTTTTTTAAGAGAATAACTGAAACTCGTAAAATTAAAATCACCAATACTACCATAATCCACCCACCGACTTACTGTAATTTGGAGACTGTATGGTGTGAGTTCTATATAATCAAAGGCAACGCCGATAGCCGCACCTAGCCAAATCCATCAGGAGTAAAAAATATATATATATATATATATATATGAAAGCTTGTTGACGTTAACATGCATGATTACGTATACAGTGCTTGTTGGTACGTAAGGGGCGGCAGACGATTGTTAATTTATGTTCATTGCATGACTTTACTTGGCCACCTCCACTTGTCCCCGTATCATCGTTATCTATATCCAATTTTCTAACGTTATTCCTACGGTTGCGTCCTATTTTATGGAGGATATGCTCCTCATGACCTCATCAAATATCTTTCATTCGCTAATCAGCAATATCTTTCTTATCTCGGAAAAAAAATAAGAAGAGAGACAGAGGAGGTAAGGAGAGGAACTTCTACTTTTAAATACGACATAAGTAATTATACTGGTTTTGGGGTTTAAGATATCTGACTTGATCGTCGGAGACTGACTGGGGGAGCAAGTCTCCGTCTCCATTGCAGATGTACAGGAAGAGGCAGAAGAAGGTGATCGGCCACCGCATCATCATCTCTGCTGCTATCAAATGAGATTGAAAAACATAGAAGAATGAGAAGCACAAAAATTGATAAGAGAATGGAGGAAAAAAATAGATGTGAGTAAGGTTAAATAGGGGAGGGGGCGGGGGTTGCTTGGGGCACGTGGCACAAGAGGGGCCCCCTCCCCAATGCGCAGGTGTGCCCAATCAACGACGGGCAAGTACACGTCGTTGACTAGGCACTGCCCCCGCCCCTCCCCAATGCGCATTGGGGCGGGGGGGTTGGGAAGAGGGTTAAATATATAAATAAATATTTAAAATATAATTGATTTATAAATATTTAATTTATCAATATTAAACTAATTAAAAAAATTAAGAAATAAAGAGAAAAAAATAAAAATAAATAAATTACTAAAAGTAGTGAAATGATTAATAATAATTATGTTATACAAATAATAATTATATAAAATAGTTTATTAATTAATTTATAATTTTAAATTATATATATTCTTTAAACTAAAAATTATAAGTCTCTTAACAAAAAATCAAAATCAACAATCAATTAGGATACACCCATCGTATAAGAGATAGAAAAAGAGGGAAAAAATTAAAAAAATTATGTAATACATTTTAAAACACTAAAGAGTACTTGAAGAACAATGACTAAAGAATGAAATAAATTATTTATTTATTAAAATATTTTTTAATAGTGTGCAAAATTATTCTTAATTATAAAATGGAGGTTAATATTAATCTTTTATTTTATAAATGATCAATAGTTTTAATGTTATAAATAATAATAATTATATAAATTATTTGACTAATTAATTTTTAGTTTTAAATTATATATATTCTTTAAACTAAGAATTATTTTTAATAAGTTCATTATTTAATGTAGCTCAACCGTCCTCAACGACTCAATTTTTGCCATTTGTAGGCCTGGACTATAAATACTTGGTTGGTGCAGCATTTATGGGGTTAGAGAACATTCATTATAAGTGTCCAAATGTTCTAACTTACAAGTGCTCATATTTTATCTCTCATGCTTTAAATTGAAATAATTTTACTTAACGCTATTGTTACATTCATTGTTATTATTTATTTTCTAAGCCTTGTATTATTTGAGAGATATTGTAACTAAGAAGTTTATTTCTCATATTCTCTCTTCTGATAAACTATTTTTTTTTGTGGTATTACTTAGCAAGTGTTACAGGTCCTACAAGTATTGTAGGAGGTTGTATCATTTAACATTCTTCCTAGAAAACCTATCTTGTTGATAGGATAAGTGTAATGATCCGTTAGGGGGTCTAGGCGTTTTCGGGTATTTTATTATGAGATCAAATTTTTTTCTTTAATTAATTGAGGATTGAAAATATATATATATATATATATATTTGGAATAAAGTGTAAGTGGAAATAAGAATTTGGAAGCCCATCCAAATAGGATTAAAAAATAGGGAAAAAGTCCAAATGAATTGGGCCATCGAGTTGTGTTAGAATTTTAATTATATTATGAATGGGTCTAGATGTTTTATTACTTAATGGTATTTTAAATGTGGGTCTAAGTATTTTAATATTTAGTGATAAATTGCTCTGATGGCATAGAAATAATTTTGGATTGTATAATTTTATATTGTGGTTCATGTGATCGTGAAAAAAAGTATGAGTCTAATTTTTAGAAATCAGGAAATAACGTAATGGACCACAATTAGTTAATGAGCTAATGAGTTTCTCAGGTGGGCTATATAATTGTTGGTTTGGGCTTAAGCCCATGGTGATAAATAATTTAAAAATAATGGAATTGGTGGTGTAATAAAGAAATGAAAAAAAAAAAGAAAATCAAATAAGTTACCATTTGTCAATAGAGCCCCTGGATATTTTTGTCTATAATATGAAAAGAAGGGCATTTTGGTAATTGATGGAGTTGGTGTATGCATTTCCTCTTTTTCGCAATAGCTGTGTGTGAATCCCCTTATCTTAGTGCGTATCCTTCCCTTTTCTTACTATTCCATTGCTTCCTCTCCAATTCTTTTCGTGTCCTTTTCTATTTCATACCTCTTCTTCTCATTCTCCCATATGTTGTTGGTGACTGGAGCTTCAGAGGCAGAGTCTCAGCTTCTCCTTTATTGGAGCGACTTCTTCAAGCAAGTTTCTTTCCTCATTCTCCCTTTAATATCCTGCAAATCTCCCCATATCATATCTCATTCTTATGCGAGTTCCTTGTTCGTCTCCCCATCCTAGCTTACTGTGAAGACTGGATATATATATATATATATACAGTTACATCTATTACGGTAAGTTTCTTTCTCTTATTATAGTATCCTTCTTTTCTAATTCTTCTTGCTAAGCATCTTGCGATCCTGTTGATGTTTCGAATGGGGTTTGCTTTACTCCAATTTTATTTCCTGTGAATGGTATAGTTTTTGTTTCAGTATAGATATAGCAGTATCAGGGAATGCATTTGTTTTTACTGTAATCAGGAGCCCATTCAAATGGTTGCCTTATCATTCGAATGCTCTCTCTAATGCATTGCGTGATTCAAGTAGCTATATATGTATATATTCATGCAACTCGGATCATCCATTTATATATATATATATATGCATACCATTCAAACACCTATATAATATATATATATACATCCGTGCATATGGCTATTCGAATCAATTTGGACCTATTCGAATCACCCATCCTAAGTATTTAAACACTGATTCGAATCACCCTCAATAACCCATGAGCTTGATTCGAATCACACGAATATTTATATATGTAAACTCAAGCCATTCGAATCCCCATGCTCTGATTCAAATCACTCATATACATAAGCCTTTAATTCGAATCACCCTGTGCACATGCAAACACACCATTCGAATCACATGTACTTTTATATATACAACCCATTCGAATCACCTAAGCATGCTCCTAGATTGATTTGAATCCCACCCATTTAAACACTCAGGCCATTCGAATCATCCTTGTCCTATTCGAATCATATATAAATATACACACACATAAAAATGCATATTTTGGCAAAATTGACATACTTTTGAATTTTGGACATAACTCTCTCCTCTGAGCTCTGATTAAGGTGATTCAAGATGATATAGAACGACAAGATAAAGATCTACAACTTTTATGTTTTGAGTTTTGAGATATTCGAACTAAAATACGGTCGAAATCAGGTTTCAAGGTAAAAATCGCACTCAGGAAAATAGGCAATCCGAATGTTAGCTCTCCAATTCGAATTGCTCACCACCCACTGTAGAATCCGAATCAGTCTCACTAACACTCCCTCAATCATCCAAATTGCCCCTGTATGATCTGAATCACTCCCATATAAGCACCCAAACCCATTCAAATCACCTATATATATAAATGCAATACTGTAGCAGTCAGACCACTTGTTGTTCTTTGGCCTATAACTTTCTTTTCCAATCTCCGAATTGATATCCGTTTGTTGGGAAGTAATATAGACATCCTAAGCTTTGTTTTGATATATTACCCGCATTATTTGGCTTCATATTGAATCCATAATGGCCTCGTCAATCCTGCAAAAAAATATGAAATTTTATTATTTTGAATTTCGCATTGTAGTAGTTTTTGTGAGATAACTTTTGGTAGATAATTCCGATTGTGAATCCATTTGATATTCCTGAAACTAGAGTTCTTGAACTTAAATTTCAAAATTTTGTTTAGGGAAATTGATCAAATATTGAACCCAAATCAGTCCTTTGAAATCATCTCAAAACAAATCTAAAATTTAAGGAATATCGTTGATATGAAATTCTTTTTGGGTTGCCATTCTTTCTTATGATTAAGCTATGAGCATGAATGCAAGTAATTGTATACTAGCACCAGTTAATTGAATTCAAGGAAATCATAAGATGGGAAAAATAGCATATTAAATCTATAATACTCCTCAAATGTAGAATCAAGCTTTAACCTTAAATAACATATTTCAAAATTATCTATGTGTTATAATTTACATCTTGAACATAGTAAATGTTATGAAGTAAGACATGTTGAATTATTTGATGATGATAAAATACCCGGTATGGGTAAATGGTGTTGAAAGTATAAATATTGAGGAATAAGAATTGAAATGCATGTGGTTGGCAAATGCATACATGATGCATACGTGTACATGTTACATATATATATATTGTGAGGAGGGAAATGGTACCCTAGAGCACCTAGCACGGGACAAGGTGACCATAGCCCGGCAATTTAGCTCCATATTTATTTGTGAGATTTTATTTATATAATGCACTTTTGCATATGTTGATTGATGGGTTGAGGGTCTACGAGATTTTATACTGATATTGAAATGATGCACTTTTTCATGTGTTGATTGATGGATTGAGAGCTTGCGAGATTTGATACTGACATTGAAATTTTATGCACATTTGCATAGTGATACATGGTGACATGATATATTTAAGTTTGAATTAATAAATTCATGAATTATGAATCTTGTACATAACTGCGAAGTCCTTGATTACTCTTCTAGGTGTCATCATGTTCTTGGATTTTATTCATTATTTATTATTTCTCGAACTTGCTAAGCCTTGTGGCTGACTTGATCTTCTTTGCCATTCTAGGTAAAGGAAAGACTGTTATTAGGGGGCAAGTCCAATAGGACTACAGCCCAGGGATAGTTGTGTACGGAGATGCGTCCTAACTTGAAGATCCTTAGTAGCATTTTAGTAAGACTGAAAATGAAATGATCTAATTTTGTTAAGTCATTAGAGCCTCTTATTTATTTTGTATGGCTTTTGAACCTAGTGTAATGAGATTTTGGAAATGTAACCGAACCTTAATTTAGTTTCCGTTGCTAGTAATAAAATGAGTTGTTAGTTTTATTATGGTTTGTTCTATATCATCTCTGTGATGACCTCCTTTCGAATATCCTATGTTAGCAGGAATATTCGAGAGTAGGCCCTTACAATAAGTCTCTTAAGAGGAAAACAAAATCAATAATCATTTATTTAAAAGTGTTATTTGAGATAAAGTTGAAGATCCAATTCATTGATTAAAGAATAAAATTTTAGGAATATTGTTCAAATGAGTAAAACAATATAGATATAATATAGTAGTAAAAAAAGACTTTGTAGTCTTGCTTTTAAATTTTTCACTAAAAATACTGAAAATATTATCAAAAATTATTATTCATCTCAATTATACAATTAATTAGAGTGTAGCATAGTAAAAATTTTAGTTAGCTAATTAAATATATAATTTTGAGTATAATATTACAATTAAAAATATGTATCCGCTAATGGGCACTTCCTACTCCACTATTAATAAAAATATGTACTTACTATCGAGAATTATTTTCCTGGCAAGTGAGTTATTATTGTCTTTTCCAATGATTGAATCGTAGATCTCCCAGCCTCCTAAAACTTACACACGCATGCACAATCAGCTGATCTAAATGTCTCCTTCATTTATTATACTCATAAAATATTTTTATTATATATTCTTTTAAACTTTTCAGAATTTCATTTGCAAACCACTATATTTTGAATACTTATTTTCAAAATATGTTTCAAAACTTATTTTGAATTTATTTTATAATTTCATATTTTATTAATTAGCAACTTAAAAATAGAATATTCCGTCACTAATTTTAAATTTAATTGAAATTTTTATAAATTCTATATTAAATTCTATATTTAACTATAAAAATTTTCATTTTCAAATCAAATTTTAAATTTATTTGAAATATTTTATGAATTTCACATTAATTTTTTACAAATATTTGGTTAAAGTTAATTTCAATAACATTACTAAGTTACTGTGTAAACTCCTCAATTATATAGCGTGATATCATATAATTAATGATGAAATTTAAAATAAGTGAAACGAATCATGGATATTATTTTTATTCTATCTTATATTATTCAATTAAAAAGATGGGTATCCGCTAAAGAATAATATGTTACTCAATAACTAAAAGCAATATCTCTAAAAAATGTATGCGTATATGGGGCACATCTATATTTTAATTTATGTACTATAACGTTTTTTTGTACAATAATTTGAATTTTTTGTTTTTTAATTACACTTATTTATTTATATTTCTAAGTTAAATTAAGTTTTATATCTGTATTTTTAATTCAATTTAACCACTTTACTTTAATGTTAAAAAAAAAAGATAAATACAAGTATATAGATGTAATCAAAATAACGAAAAGTTTAAATTATCATATATAAAAAAAGTATATTTAATTAAATTGAGTAAAAAATAGAAATTTAGTTACTAAAGTGTGAAATAAAAGTCTCAATGTCACATTTTATAATTTTTTTACAAATTTTTCATATTTTTTAAAGTGTACAAATTAAAGTCTGAATTTATCAATTTTTTAATTTATTTTTATTAGCGACCGAATGAAACTTTTAAATTTTTTTCTTCCTTTTAGCGATGGATTTCTTCTGCTGCTAAAGTTATAATTTTTTTTTATTTTTTTATAATACTTAAAAAAATAAATATTGTAAACTTTTAACTCAACTAATGTACTACTTAAATGTTGTAATTAATTAATCTCTTAAATATTTAAATTTTATTTGATTAAAAATTAGTTTAACACATTTTTTATTATAAATAAATTTTACAATATCATATCAATTTATATATTTTGGTTTGTAAATAAAACAAATAAAAAATGCATATTAAAGAATTTTAATTTTTATTTAATCTTTGTTTAATACATAATTAATAAATTTTATTTTTTAAATTAAATTTTTGTCTTTTTTAGCGATGGGGCTATCTCTTCTCTAAAGTTTCTATTTTTTAATTTATTTTTTAAGTATTTAGCAATGGAATATTTCGTCGCTAAATGATTTTAATTTAGCTAAAAAAAATAAAAACTTAGTGGCGGGTGATCTCCCATTGCTAAAAAATAAAAATAAAATTAAAAAAAATAAAAACTTAGCGACGGGAGAACACCTGTTGCTAAAAACTAAAAATAAATTAAATAACAAATAAAAACTTAGCGACGAGTAATTCCCCGTCGCTAAAAAATAAAAAGAAAACTAAAAAAAATAAAAACCTAGCGACCTAAAAACTAAAAATAAATTAAATAAAAAATGAAAACTTAGTGACTGGTTCACACCCGTTGCTAAAAACTAAAAATAAATTAAATAAAAAATAAAAACTTAGCAATGGGTCATCCCCCGTCACTAAAAAAGAAAAACAAAATTTAAAAAAAAAATGAAAACTTAGCGACGAGTGTGAACCCGTTACTAAAAGCTAAAAATAAATTAAATAAAAAATAAAAATTTAGTAACTGGTTGCCCCTCGTCTCTAAAAAATTAAAAAAAAAATTAAATAAAAAATTAAAACTTAGTGACAGGTTCACACCCGTTGCTAAAAATTAAAAATAAATTAAATAAAAAATAAAAACTTAGTGACAGGTCATCCCCCATCGCTAAAAATTAAATATAAAATTAAATCAAAAAATTAACTTTAGCGACAGGTCACATCGGTCGCTGAAAATTAAATATAAATTAAATTTTTTTACTTATTTAGCGACAATATATTCCATCACTAAATTTAAAATTTTAATAAAAAATATTAAAAATATTTAGTGACGGAATATTCCGTTGGTAAATTTAAAAAAAAAAAAAGAATTTGGCTACGACATATTCCGTCGCAAATCCATTGCTAAAATTTAGCAACAAAACATCCATCTCTGAGACGTCTCTAATTAGAGACGAAAAAAATCCGTCGCTAATTCCGTCACTAAATTACAAATTTTTTGTAGTGGTAATTGAATAATTAAATTAAAATATTTCGGTTCTGTAAGTATAAAAATATATCGATTGTTTAAGATTATATCGGCTTCTTAATATCGGTCATATAAGGATATATAGATTAATATATATCGATTTACATAAGATGTTAACTGATAAAATGCTGCCAATATATCAGTTGAGAAAGAATGTCGGTACATATATATCCTTCTTGATCGATATATCATCCGATATAAAACATTTTTCTGGATGCTGATGTGTTTTAACGTATATCAATTGAAATATATCACGACTTAACCAATATATGTTCAAACTAGCGAAATGCATACTCTTCACTCAATTGAGATTTTAAATGAAGAACTAGGACTAAGTTCATTTACAAATCCATTACGTTTTCATTCAAAAAATAGCAGAAAAGAAGATAAAATACTTTGATCAAATCACTCAAGCTACTAAGATTCATTAGCCAAAGTTTTTCAAAGATAAGAAAATAAATACATGCCTGGTATGGACACAAGCTACTAGATCTGCAAAGGGAAGAACAACAATAGCTTTGCTTTGAAGAAGATTGATGAAGAAGCAACAACACTTAGATGGCGAGAAAGAAAGACGAGCAAGAGAGATTGACGGGCGAGTGAGAATGCGTGTAAAAAAAGAACACAAGATCTTATAGCTAATTTAAAGCAGGGCATTTTTGTCCAATCAATTTTTAAAAATCCTAGTTTTGTGAAGATTTTCGAAGTGTCCTATTTTTCCAAAATTTAGTATCGAAAGTCCTAATTTTTCCAATTTTGCCTTCCCCTTTAGATGAAGTTGGTAGGGTTTGGTTACATGGAGGTGAGATGAACAACTCCTCCATCAGTGATTGTATTTTATACCAGCTGGCCTTCAACAACTCTTTCAGCACGTGAATGGTGTTGGCTACCAGAAGAACAGAGATCACCCCAAGCCAAACAAACACCCCGATAGAAATGGCATAGTCAAACTGACTCCGGCTCTTTGTTGGGGTGATCACGGCGATTGAAAATGCGTATGTAAATGCCATGGATGTAACTGTGAGCCACATGATCAGCACCATGATGCGCGTAAGCAACTTTTTCTTGAAGGGCAATCCGGTCAATAGAAACAGAATTGTGCTTATTGATGCCACAAATCCTATTGTGTTGGCATGAAGGAACCCTGCATATGCATCTGGGTGGCTATAAGCAATCACAGCTTCTCCAGCTCTGTGGTCATTTGTTGAATTGTGGGGTGAATTGTCTTGCCAGACACCACCAGGAGGGCTCACCCCGGATTGGAAAGCCATGGTTGCGATAAGCGACGCCACCACCATCAACGCATCCTGCTTCTTGGACAACCTCTTAACCTGACTAACTTCTTCGATTTTCAAGGCAACAGCTTTCAATGCATCAGCTTCTTGAAACAATTTTTGAAAATGTAGTATTTCAGAAAATTTGATTTCCTCCAGAATATCCAGAGCCGTGTACCCGCATTTGTTTATCGTGTTTGCGGGGTTGTCTATCTTTTGTATGTTCATCGCTTTCACTCGATCTTTTATTTTATCAAGCAACAAGTTCACGACCTGCATAAAATATTACATTTTTAGAAAAATGATAAATGTATTCAAACAATTAGATTAAATTAATAGGATAATATTGGCTATATTACATTGGACTGAAGTGCAATCGGACTCATAAAGCCACAAGTTAGATGAACCAGGAGTTTATCCCTTAGTAATTTATTAGAGCGCGACGCTCCGAATTAACAGTGGGAAAAAAAAATGTGAATGTGTTAACAAATTATTAGTTGCATGGGCCGATGGTAGAAGGGGTTCCAAAATGTTCCTATGGATTTAGGATGGACTCTTGTCTTTAATATAGAATTTACTTAATAGTTTCTATAAGAGTGTGGCTTAATACAAAAACAAAAGCAAGTGTGATAATTTTATAATTAAGAACAGCGCAACATCCAACAACCCCAAGAAGTGATTTGTTCTTGTCCTACAAATAATTTCTTTGTAAGAACAAGGAGAAGGCTGTGCCAAAATAAAACTTGCCACCGACCCTGGTTTAGGATACTTTATATAATTAAATGAAAGTAAAGTCCATAATAATACAATGATAACTCACAGACATGGGTATTTGCATTCTACTTGATTTTTGTATTCAAGGCCTAGAGAGTTTCAACAGATTTTCACCAAGGCATTCAACCATAAAAGGCGCAAAAATCTAGGAAATCTACAACACCAAACCTACTTTTAGAGGGTTTTTGGCACACTATTTTTTTAAGGGCTTATAAGCCTTTCTGTTTTTAAATTGTGTAAATTTTTTTAAGTTAATAACTTGTTTGGATAAATGTATTTTAAGCTGTCAGTTAAATAGTTATGTGTTTGGTTTAAAAAAACCAATAAATTATCAAAACTTGTCAAAAAGACTAAAATAGATATGTTATTGAATAATACAAATAAAATTCATAAAAATACTAATTTTTAATAAAAATAAATTATAAATTGATGTCCAACTAATAAAATTATTACAATCATATATTGATAAATTATAAACAATTATTAAAAATATATTAATACAATATATATATATGTTAAATATATATAGAGAGAGAAAGATGGGAGGACATTGACGATAGAGGAGGCGGTGGACGACGACGACTGACGATGGAGGTTGAAGGCAACCGTTAATGGGGATGGGGCTAGAGGCGACGACCGCCATGAAAGAGATGGGAGGTGACAGCGATGGAGGAGCTGGAAGGCGACGGTGGCTGATGGGGAAGGGGCTAAAGGCGACAATTGCCATGGAAGAGATGGGAGGCGCACGACAAAGAGAAAGTAGAGTGTTGAAGGAGATGAGTAAAGATTGAAAATATAATAATTGATTGAAGACAAATTTTTTATTTACTTGATCAATGAAATAAGCTATCAAGGTCTTATTTGAAAAAACTGAGGGTAGCTTATTGAAACGTTGATAAAACAATTTATAAGCTAACCTCTTAAAATTTTATCAAATGAGCAATCAAATAAGTTTGATAGCCTATAAACTAAAAAAAAAGCTTATAAGTGACCAAACCGGAATGTCAAACACCATCTTAATTATAGGAAAAGATTCCCTTTCTCTAAGATAAAAGAAGATAAAGCAAAAATACTAAAAAAGTGAGTTAAACTAAAGATTACGCATTCCATTAATTCAATCATTCAAAAGCAAAGATATATAAAGCTAAAGCTATTCATTCCTTTGCCCTACCTAAAAAAAAAAAAATCGAAGGAAAAGAAAAGTTGATTCAACAATTTTGAGAGGCTTCTTACCCACCCAACTAGGAGATAAAAAGAAAGAAATTCATCAAACCAATTAAATTAAATGACAGACCAAATTTAACAGTAAAAAGGCCTCAGAAATACCTCAAATTTCTTGTTCTTGACAGCCAGATGAAGGATGGTGTTGCCACCGCCATCTATAGCTTTGAGGACCTCATGAATCCAATGGGGATTGTTCTCAAAGAACACGCGAAATACGGACAAGTGCCCCTCCATGGCCGCCAGGTGCAAAGGATTTCTGCCGTCGCCGTCCGGAGTCAAGCACATGTCGGCGTTAGCTTCCACTAAAACTTCCACAATCTTTTCGTGTCCGTAGGCCGCCGCCAGGTGGAGGGCTGACCACCGCCGGTTGTCCAGCACTCGGGCGAGTGCCTTGTTGTTATCCAACAGCTCCCGGACAAATTGTAGGTGCCCCTTGGACGCGGCCACGTGGAGAGGAGTGGAGACGAAACAATCCATCTTTACTCGTTGAAGAATCAGCGGATCTTTGCCAAGTATTTCTTTCAGTAAGTTCGTTTCCCCTTGAGTGGCTGCCTCGTAGAGACTCTGCCCCCTTTTCTTCTCTCCCTGTCTCCTTCCCATTATTTCTCTCCCTCTCTGAGACGTGACTTGAATTTTCTGATAGTAATGGGCACACACGCGTGTATATATATAGAGAGAAAGAGGAAATGAGGAAGAAAGGGAGACGAAGATAGAGAGGCTAAAGCTGAGTCGGTCATGGTTGACTTCAGGTCAAGCTGTATGGCTCACGTTGGCAATTCTGAGACTCTCAGGGGCGTTTGGCTTGGTGGTTTGATTATACATTTATTAAAAATTAAAGAATTTAATTTTAGAAAAGCTCTCTCCAACGTTTTAGTAATGATAAAGGATCCATTATCATTTCTAGCTCAAACATAAGGATTGGAATTAAATTCTAATTTTTAAGAAATTTATTCCAAATGAGGTAACTAGAGTTCGAATTCTATTGGGATCATTTGAATTACCAAGTATGAATTCTATGACTAGTTGTGGAATTGGTTCCAACCATACTGTAAAAAATTTCTCATAATTTTAAAAATTATTTTACCTTATAAGTCCTGTTTTAAAAGTTTTTTAACATTTCACTTAACAATTTAAAAGAATAAAAATAAGATTTAATTGAAAATAAATTTTACAACTACTCTTTAGAATGAGACTAACTAATTTTATTTACGCCTAATGAAATAAAACTTATTAATCTTTAAAACAAGACTTATTATTAAAATAATTGTAAACAATTTTAAAATGAGGTATATATTTATTTTTCTTGTAAAATTTACTTTTTTCACGTTGACTCAAAGTCAACATTTATGTTCACCTTTTGGGAGCTCAATGAACGGTGAATTACACAAATAATCGCTCAATTGTGATCTCGATTACTATTTACTCATTCAATTTTAAAATATTATTCATTAATTAATTATTTTTTAAAATTATTTTTCATTCATTATTCGTAAACTCACCGTTAATTGAGACAAACGGTTATGCAAACGTGTCAAACACGTGCCACTAATGTGAAGTGATTGTGCATTAATTGCCAATCAAAGCTTACAGGTGTCACTAACCCACGTGCCCATGGAATCTACCCTTTCTCCTTCTCATTCCCCTCCCTCTCTCTCTCATTTGGTTTGTCACCCGCAGTACCCGTTGTTCATTGTCGATTCACCTGCTAACCAGAAGTTAGAACTCCCAAAATCGAGCGGCGAATTGCGGTGAGCGATAGCAACAAACCAGAATCCAACGATGGTGGCAGCTTCAACAACGGCGAACGTTGGAGGAGGTAACAGCAACGGCTGCATCAAAGGTGAATGGTGGCCGCTGCAGTCCAACTCCCAAAATCGCTAATTACGATGGCTTCAATGGCGGCGGAAGTCGATGGCGACGTTTGCATCGAAGGCTAACAATGGCGAACAAGTGGTACTATAGGCAATAAACTAGAGGAGAGAGAAAGGGAGAAACAGAAAGGGTGGGTTTCATGGGAATGTGGGGTTGTGACACGTGTTAGCTTGTGATTGACAGTTAATGCACAATCAGCTTAAATCACCGCCACATGTGCATAACTATTTGGCCCAATTAACTGCGAGTTGATGAGTGATAGATGAAAAATAATTTGAATGATGAGTGAGTAATGAGTAATATTTTAAATTTTAGTGATTAAAAAATAATTAAGAATAAAATTAAATAATTATTTATGTAATTAATCTTTAGATGACCGGACAAAAAGAGTGTGATTTTGTTCACCCTCCTTTAACGGGGTAACTTTACCCTTCATTAGTTTGGTAGGTAAAAAGGTCATTTCAAGGGGTCTTCACCCACTTATTCCTCTCTCTCTCATTTTCTCTCCCTTTCTCCTCTTCCTTTGCTCTCGCCGCCGCCGACCCTCTCGTCGCCGCCCACTGCATTGTCGCTGCATCACCTAGCCGCCTTTCACCTCGCCTCTACAATGCCTCGCCGCGCCTCAAGGCTAGTGGAGAACAAGAGGAAAGAGAAGAAGAGAGAGAAGAGGAGGAGATTTGAAGAAGAAAAGGGAAGCAGTGAGGAGAGGATAGGATAGGAGAGGGAAGGGGCATTAGTTTTTATGGGTGTTATTTTAACCCCCGATAAATGGGGTGAACAAAATTGCACTTGGGCAAAAAGCTATCAGGTATTTATTTACTATTATATGGACACAAGTAACGAGGAGATGGTATTAAGGATAGTTGTTAACGGGGGGAGCTATATTCATTTGCTGCTAATTAAGTATACTGTTAATTGGAAGGAAATCTGACATTTTAAAGTTAAGTGAGGATTGCACGAAAATAAAAAATAAATAATGTAATATAAAACTAAAATTGTAAAAATAATTTTTTCTGTAAATTAAAAAACAAAAAAATGGAGAAAAATACATAAATAAAAAAATTGAAGACCTGCCAGTATGGACATTGAAGAGAGTTTGTATGTATTTACGTGGCCACAATTGCTCAAACAAAAACTTTGATTAAGTTAAATTAACACTCAATCTGTTATTAAGCTGAATTGATATTTAATAAGAGCAAACCCCAACAAATTCCTTAGACAAAGAAAATGGGTTATAAATACCAATGGTATGTTCTCTTTCTTACTTTTTAGATTTTCAAAATATTAAAAATACGCTTTTTTTATTTTTTTCAAAAATACATTTTCAAAAATAACTTAAAATTTTATAAAAAAAAAACTCAAAATAACAAAAATGTTGTTTTGAATGTTTTCAGTGAAAACACACTAAAAACTCAAAAACACGGAAAACAACCATCTCCCCTCCCCCCACTGCACAGACCCACATCTCTCATCTCTCTCCTCTCTTCTCCCCTTTCTCCCCTACTCTCTTTTGGCCGTCGACCGCCACCGCCACCACCATCGCCATCATCGACCGCCCCCCATTGCAAACCCTTGCATTGCGTTCGTCGTCGATTGTCCCCCGTGTCCTTTCTCTTCTCTTCTCTTCTGGCCTGCAATCGCCATCACCGTTGTTGACCGCTTTCGTCACCGGCACCACCATGACCACTGTCGTCAACCGCCCCCCATCGCAAACTCTTTTGCGATATGATTTTTTTTGTTTTGTTTTATTTTATTTTATTTTTCGGTAAGTAAGAGATGTATTTAAAAAAAACAAAACAGGCCAAAAGGCTACAAACAAAGGCCAGGGCATACCTCGGACCGCCAGAAAAATCAGAGGCGACAACACATCAACAATCACCTACTGGGCCAAAGGGAGGAAAAAAGGAAAAGATAAAGATAAAATGCCAAAAACATAAAATATGTACAGTATAAAAACCCTGGCCAGAGGATAGACGTAAACCATCTCGAAACGACAATGGGATAGAAGAGATCTCTGATAGTCCTAGGACTGATGGACAACACAAGCCCAGGTGAGCTGGGCCTGAGCAATGCATAAGCACCGGAGGAGCTGGCACTCGGGATGATACGTCATGGACATCGCATCCTATCCCCATAACAAAACATCTCATCGGGGAAGAGTGATCTGGTCTCTCGGAAGCCTCCAAACGTGACGAAGAGCATGACTCTGAAGGGATGATCTGAAGGAAATGGTCGTCAGTCGGGCCCACACAGCACACTGAATCATATGAGCCAGCTGAGAGGCTGATGTCTCATGATCACGAAAACACCTGTTGTTGCGCTCTCTCCAGAGGAAGTAAACCATAGCATGAATCACCAATCTGTTCGCCACCTGTCAGGGACACTTGCCGCTCCATCTAGCCGCAGCCCAAAGAACTCTAATGTCCCACCTGCGCCAAGGCCAGCTGAACTTCTTCGATCTACAGAAAAATGACAGCACCTCTCGCAAGTAGCTACACTGGAAAAATAGGTGGCTATGTCTCTCAACATCCGCCCTGCAAAGAAAACATCTATTCGGGAAAGACAAAAACAGATTAATACGATCAAGAGTAAATAAACGTTCTCGAATAGCTAGCCAAAGGATAAACGAGTGGGCTGGAATACTAACAAACGACCATACTAAACGATACCAAGGAACCTGGGAGCGTTGAGTTTGAATCGCTTGGAAGGCAGACCTAACTGAGAAGAGCCTGTTTGCAACCGGAAGCCAATAAGGCTCATCGTGGCAGCTAGGGCTAGGCAACCTAGGAAGGTGGGTCCCACAGAAATCGGGGGATATAGAACTAAGGGTCTCCATCCGAGTCCAGACACCATCTTCGATAAAATCCAAGACCTTAGCCAAGATAGGAATGCCTAATTGGCTAGGCAATTGGTGAGAAAAACGATCAAGGAGCACACCCAACAAGTGCCACTGATCATACCCAACGGGGGATATTTTATTTTTTTGTTTCATTTTATTTGAATATTAAAATTAATATGTAATATGATTTTTTTGTATTAATTGTTTTTAAAGATATTTCTAAGATTTTGGATTATACCTATGATAAATTAATGTTATGTTATTTTGTAATTTATAATTTATTAATAAATATTTAAAATCTGTTATCAGATTTTAATGTTTAAAGTCTAATATTTAGAAGATTTTGGATTTTTTTTTTTGTTATTCTATTATTAGTTATCTCTTGTATTATAGTTTAAAGTATTTGAATTAAATTTATAATTTATTAATAAATATTTACAATTTACTTTGAATCAAATTTATTACAAATCCTTTCAAAATTATAAATCAAATGCGTTTTCTAGTTTTCTATTTTGAGAAATAATTTTTCAGAATGATAAAAAAAATACGTTTTTAAAAATCTCAAAACAAACACTTAAAATATAAAATTAAAAATAAATTTAAAACTCAAAACTTAAAACTGAAATATAAAGAAAACATCACCTAATTTTCTTCAAAAACTTGTGAGCTATACTTAAAGGAAATGAAAATGTGAAAAGGAACCGACAGGATGAGAAAACTTTTCTATCCTAATTGATGATTTTGGAAATTCATTTCTTTTTCTCAAAGGTAGAAGGGTAGGGGGGAATCCACTTTTACATTCAAGGGTTACTATTTATTAACAAAATATTAAAACAACAAAGATTGGTCAATATTTTAGAGGAAAAACAGTCATTCGTATAAAGGTAAATCCTAAAGGAAGATAAATCAAGAAATTTGGACACTCTCAATTTCAATCTCAAAATAATACTCTAATCATGATAAAATAAACCCCAAAGAAAGTTGTCATCATTGTTTATTTATCATCAGATCATGCTATGAGAGCTACAACAACCTCATTATTTTTTTATTTTTTATTTTTTTAAATTACGCACTATCACTCACACTCCAGTTACTCAACCCTACGATTCTAACAGGAGAGATAAATCAAGGGATCCAACAAACAGGTTTTGACTCCTAATACAACTACAAACGTGAAGACGATAAGTATTTTTTATTTTTAAACTCACTCTTTATCTACTAAATTATATCATGAGTAGGGCTCGAACATGATACTTGAGGGCTGAAAAAATAACACACAAATAAATTCTTTGCCAATTAATTTTCGCCCTGAGAGCTACAACAACCTCATTATTTATTCTATATCTGGGGGACAAGTGAGAACTCGATGGATGGGCCACGTTGTTGCCCAAATGATAACATTAAATAATAAGAATATGTTTCAGAGGGCTATCACAGTGGTCGTCGTTGACTCAAAGTCAACATTTATGTTCAAGTTGGGAGCTCAGATGACCGGGCAAAAAGCCATTAGGTATTTATGTACTATTATATGAACACGACTAACGAGGAGATGGTATTAAGGATAGTTGTTAAACTCTGATGCACAGAAACTACTAGCGAGCGACTTGGAGACGCATTTCAGCGTTTTCAAGACCTTTTTTGGAAACTTTAAAGACAGTACAAAATATTTTTCAAGCTATTTCTATAATTTATGAAATATTTTAAAAGTATTTCATAAATTATAAAAAATATCAGAAACACATTATTGATTGAAAATCAATTTTTGACAATCGATTATGGTTAAAAACGGAATTATTTTCGTCTCTAACCAATGATTATATATATTATTTTTTCTTCTTTAATTTTTTTCATATGGCCTATTCTTTAACCTTAAATTTAATTTTCATTTCCAAATCTCAAAGGTCGCAATCATCGTTTCCTCGTTGTTTGCTTCTTGCTTGCTCAGTGCTCGTATCGCAATTGATTGAGCCTTGGTCTCGCGATCATCGTTTCCTTTCCCGATCAGTCGTTCTCTTGTGCCGTCTTTCTTTCTCACACTCGCCGTTGATTACTTCTTACTGCTTGATGCTCATGTCACTGTCAATTGAACCACAGTCTCGCGATCATTGTTCCCTCTCTCAATGGTTCCCTCTTCCCGTCGTTCCCTCTCACACTCGCTAGGAATTGCTTCTTGCATCTCAATGCTTGTGTTGTCGATTGCTTCTTATTTCTTGTCTATATTATATTTGAACTAGTTTTTATAATTTTATAGAAAAATTTATATATATTTTTTTAATTTATATTTTACCCCTCATTTTTCGTTTTCTACTTCTTTGAAAAAATGTCGTTTTCTAGTTTCTATTTCGTATCAGAAACATTTCTTGTTTCTGTTTTCGTGTAATCTAGGTTTATTAACTAGACAAGTTGCATTTGTTGCTAATTAAGTATACTGCTAATTGGAAGGAAATATGGCATTTTTAAGTTAAGTGGCTAGTTATTTTCACAATGGATTGCATGAAAATAAAAATGAGAAACACATGTGATACAAAATACAAATGAAGAAATAATATTTTTTTGAAAATTAAAAAACAAAAATATAGAGAAAATATATAAATAAAAAAATGAAGACCCACCAATAAAAGAACATTGGAGAGAGTTTGTATGTGTTTACATAGCCACAATTGCTCAACTAAAAACTTTGATTAAGTTAAATTAACACTCAAACTGTTACTAGGTTGAATTGATATTCAATAAGAGCAAACCCCAACAAGTTCTTTGGACAAAGAAAATGGGTTATAAAGACTAATTTTATCCAAAAACTTGTGAACTTTACTTAAAGGAAATAAAGGTATATAGGAACAGGATCAGCCCTAGATTTGAGAGGTCTTAAGCAAAATTTTATATGGAGCTCTTAAAATTTATGTATATTATATATTTTATTATATAAATGGGGCCCTAAAATTTTATATGGAGCTTTCTCAGCTACTTCTTTCCATTATAGTCTCATTGTCTTCTTGAGATGGGCTTAGACCACTTTTTTCCATTATAGCATAATTAATTGATTACTATAGTATGAGATGGGCCCAAGTTGGGAGACTGCGTTATAATTGAGACTGTATAAGGCAGAAGGCCTTGCTTCTTTCTATTATTTTATATAATCTTCCTATCTTTTTTCCATTATTTATGAGATAGGCCCAGAATCGATACTGACGCGGGACCCTAGGCGATTGCCTTAAAAATATACCTTCAAGGTTGACCCTATATAAGAATAGTGTTAAAGAGTAAAAAAATATGATTTTTAAATGTGTTTTGATGGATGAATTATGAGAATTATTCTTTAACTTTTATTTTTTTCCTCATTGATGATTATCAAAAATTCATTTCTTTCTTCTCAAAAGTAGAGGGGTAGGGGGAATTTCTTTTCATGTTCAAGAGTTTCTATTTGTTAGCAAAATATTAAAATAACAAAAATTAGTCTCAACATTTTAGAGGAAAAATAATCCTTTGTGTAAAAGTAGCCTTGTTTGTTGTCAGCCTCTTTCATTACATTTATATTATATTCTTTTAAGAATTGTGACATGACTCTTATGCACGAGATTTACAAGAAGTCTTTAAGTAAAAGAAATTATAATTAAAAGAATTAACGGACAATAATGAGACACATTACTTAGGTTTCACATTATTAATTAATTTTACATTATTATTAATTCTACAGTCAACCACGTAAACATAGTTGTTATGAATTAATTTATTTGACAAAGGGCCAATAATTTAATTTAAAACACTTAATATTGGACATCTAAATAATCAAAAATTAATTTTTTTTATAATAATTTTATTATTTTTTGAATAACGTCCCATCACGAGTACTCTCATCTACTGGCTCTTCTAGAATACAATAAAAGAGTTAAATTAAAAATTTTAGTAACCCTTAATTTTGATTTCAAAATAACACTTATATTTCTTGCAACAACTTTATTATTTATTCTATATTTGAGGGAAAAGTGACAACTTGATGGATGGGCCATGTTGTTGCCCAAATGATAATAAAGTGAGATCAAGGGTCCTCGTTGACTCAAAGTCAACATTTATGTTCAGGTTCGGATGACTGGGCAAAAAGCTAGAAAGATGGGCCATGTTGTTGCCCAAATGATAATAAAAATGAGATCAATGGTCCTCGTTGACTCAAAGTCAACATTTATGTTCACATTCAGATAACTGGGCAAAAAGCTGGTAGGCTCACGCGGTTCCCTATTCTAAGCTATGTTATATTATAAATAATTATTTTTTTTAATTTTATGTCAAAAAATATGTTTATTCTAACCACACTTTTCATTCTTATCTTTATTTAACTTCTTATTTTATTTATTTATTATTAAATTTTAATTTTATTTATTTTACCTTTTACAAAATTAATAATTATTAAATATACAAAATAATTAAATATATACATATACAAAATTAATGATTAAATACACGTATATATAAAATTAATAATCAAATACATAAATCAATAATCATATACACAATAATCAGATACACATATATACAAATTAATAATCAAATACACACATATACAAAATCAATAATCAAATATACAAATCAATAATCAAATACACAATATCACTCATCTAATACACAAATAAATAAAAAAAATTTCAAAATCACAAAACCCAAATCTGTGTAAGACAATGAACCGTACGCCACACAATGCACTTGTTGCCGCTCGTTCTGATCGTTGCTACAGATGGCGCTTTCGTTGTTGCCATTGTTGAATCTAGTTGTTGTCGCCTTGATTTTGTCCTCCGCCATGTCTGCAACTCATCTTCTCTGGCTGTCTTCTTTAGATCTATTAGTCTCCAACCAATTTCGTCTTCCCGAGCATTTGGTGGGGCCGATCGTCTAAGTTCTTTGAGAAATTTTTGTTTCTCCAAGTTCATGAACATAGCAAAAGAGTAACAAAATGTTTTGAAATCATATTAAATTATTAATTTTTTGTCAACTCATTTAAAGGATTAATTTTATTTATTATGTTATTATTTTTATTTTAAAGATAACAAAAAAATTGATATCTTGATGTTCTAATTATTGAAGATATATTAACAAATAACCAGTGTACATACACACATATATATATTCAACTATTACTCTTAAGTTGGAGTATTCGAAATCAATTAACTCAAACTAACCCTGATATTATCATTAGGAATTTTGTGTGTTTTACAATATGAAATATAAAATCTTTGTGCTTCTTGCAAAACATGGAATCCAAAAGGTTTCATCTTTAACTTCCTCAATACATATTTATTTCTTTCAAAGTCTAATGTAATCCCTCACCTTGCATATAAGTAAATTTAAGAGGTAAAAGAACGTATCATGTTTAGGGATATGTAATCGGTTATAACCGAATCAAATCGATCAAAAAATACTAACCAAATCGAATCGAATCGAACTGCATGTAATAACCGAACTAAATCGACCGACTAATCCCAACTGATTGAACAAATCGAAATCTAAACTGAGTTAACCAAACTAATAACCAAAAATTGATTGTGCAAAATCATAAATTGATACAAAAATTAATATAGAAACAAATCGAAAAATTGATATAGAAACAGAGGAACAATATCAATTGATACAGAAAAATGCAAAATCATTTACAATGAGGAAGAATCAAAGGAAATACATACGAGATAATACAAATCCGTTTGTGCAAACGAAGGAAATACAAACAAAAAACTCATAATGTAAACGAAAAAATACATCAAAAAACTAACCTAATTGAAAGTAAAAAAAATTGAAAAATCTTACAAAAAATCCTAACCTAACTATCAATATTAACCTCTGTCAATGATTGGTCATCGTTGGTGTGGATCGATTGTCCAAGCACAAAGAAAGAAAGAAACAAGGAAGTGAAGGAACGGTGTGGGTCGTCAATCTAGGTCTGATGAAGGAGACGAAAGGGACGACGAAGGAAAAGGTAGGTGCGGCCGACGGCAAAGGGAAAGGTGTCGAAGGCAGAGGTGACCATTATCGATGGCGACGCACCGACGGACACAAAATCGATCGATTTGTGTTGTAGGGTCTCTGTTTCTATCGATCTTGGTCTCTATCGCATCCGTCTCTGCCCAACCTTCTAGGTAAGTGACTGGCCCGAGTGCCGTGGAGAAGGGGGGTCACGAGTAATAACACACGTACTTTCGATCTGGTTCTTCGGTTATTTATACCAAAATAACTGAACTAAATCGAATAATTGATTTTTAAAGGAAAATATAACCGAATCGAACCATTTTATATAAAAAACTGAACCAAACTGATCAAACTTGTCGGTTCGATTCGGTTAGTTCAGTTTGCCTGAACTTCTGCTCACCCCTAATCATGTTATTATAAGATCTTAGTAATGTTCTTTGAGCGTGTTTGATTGTTAGAGTTGATTAATTTTATACTAACTATTTGGCATTAAAAAAAATACAATTATGTTGCAAGTAGCATGGATTTTCATGTATTGGAGAGCCATGACACTTTTTCTTTTTGGGTCTCATAAATAGTCTTGGGAGAATAGTATTTCGCCTTTCAGAAGTACTTGTTTCAATAATTCCAGAAGTATGATAAATGGTTCATTAGTCCATTCCCCATGATTTGCTTCTAACGAACTCTTTGTTGCAACATCAAACTAACCACATAACTCCTTCTGAATTGAGCATAGTGTTTGGTCACTGAGAAACTCATTCTAGAATACAAATAAAAGATAACTAATGTTAATACAGTTGCAGTTGAGACAGACAGACATAACCCTAACAAATAGAATCAAGACATGTGCAACTTTCAGGGTATAATGCATTTAAGTCTACATCCATGAGAAGGCAAGAGGCCAATATTTGCCAATGAATTTAATGCTAATACAGTAACACCCAATGTTTCATACGTGGTTCTACCTACTACCTAAATCCTCAATATTTCAACAAACAATACTCCAAATGAGCGGCAACAAAAATCAATTGTCAGGGTTGGTATTTGGCACTTGAATCATCTGACTTGACAAAAAATATACAATGTACAATCAAATTTACGAAGGAAAAAGAAATCCCCATTTAACTTCCGAATGTATGCTGCGGGCAGATAGTCGAATAAGTTTGTTTTCGACACTTGCAATACAAAATCTGATAGGAGAATTGTATTAAATGGAACCAGAAAAGATTGAAGAATGAAGATATGGGTACAATGTTTCCCTCGAGTTATAGCTGCAGGTGCTCCAGCCTCCAGCTAGCAAACAAGAGAATCAGATTGCTCCTGGTAAAAGTTGTTGGCGCATATCTTTACCTACTGATAAGTCAAAAAAGTTCAGACTTCCTGTGATCATTCTGAGGAGCAACTTTACCCCGGAATTTTGAGATTTCGATTTGGAACTCTTCTAACATTAAATTTTGGAATTTAATTAAATAAACAACTTTAAACAGGTGAACTAGCATAGATAAACCATAGAATACAAATGAAAGCATTAATTGGTATATCAGATACTACCAAGGCTACTTTGTTTTATCCAGTGGTGACAATCAGAAATAGTACACACCATTTGAGGGGAAAAAAATAATTTAAATGCATGCCAAAATGGAGCTGGAAATGTTAGAGAAAACAGAAACTTGAAACATGGTCCAAGAATATATATTATAGGACACAAGAAGCATCAGGGGATTTAAAAATTAAAAACAAATTTTATCACATTAAAAAACACTTTAAAATATGTCTAAAAGAATTAAAAACAGTAATACAGAGCATTAGACTACTTGCACGATAAATAAAATAATAGTCCTAGAAAAAATAGGCATGCCAGAGCTCAAGAGACCCTTTTGAGTTCTCTTCCCGTTCTCATCCTTTCGTAAAGCTAAATTCTTTGTAATCAACTCTTTGTTGGCCATGTTCATTGCTTGATCTTTTGTTCACTATCTTAATGTTCTCGGATGAAATGGGTCTGGGGATAATATCTGTATTATGTGTTTTATGCTCTTGTTCCCCAGTGCAGCTTGTTTAACTGAAACATGACCTATTGTGAAGGATTTGCAAAACCCGGAGTAGCCTTAAATCCTAAGATAACAAATCTCATTCTTAGATCTCAATGAAAATGAAGCAAAATTTAATTAGAGTTGTGATTAGGATCTTCAAATTCAATCTGATCATTTAGATATTCCTTTTGCAGATATACATAAAGCTGGTGGCAGAGAACACAAGCAGAAATATGGCAAATTTACCTCTTGGACTTTAGATATACCCTCTTGGACAAATTTGTAATAATAATGATACTGTTAGATGACATTTAGACAAACTTCAGAAAATGATTACGAGTTATTGTGGAAAAATAAATTTCAAAAGCATTTAAAAGAGAGAAAATGTTGTTGTCAAATGTGTTTCTGAAATGATTTTTCAAGATTTCTAGGGCTTTATGATATTTCAGAAAATGTCTTCAAAACATTTCTTTCAAGTTTGACTAAAGATTTATGAGGACAAGTCAAAGAGAGTTTGCTGGAAACTAATGATTTAAACCAACAATCACATACTTTTTACTAGCCACAAGAAATCCATCTACTCTGAATAGGAACTTCCCGAATTAGAATCAGAAATAGAAATAGAACCATTCTTCAAGCAAAATAACTCCACAAAAAAATCTCCCATTACATGAAGGCAAACTAAAAACAAGTTAACTATATATACCTAATGTTATCATCACAATATCAGTACAGATGAGAAGAATATACTAAGACTCAGCATGCATTCTATACCATACATGTAAAAAATGGAGAGATTCACAATTTGTTTTTATAAAATTAAAAATGGATCAAGACTCATGAAACTAAAACATGTTATCGGAATCAATAGATCACAGAAGTACAAGATTTCATCTAATGCACTGATGCAATCTCTTAAAGAGGACATAACACAAGAGGACTACCTGAAGCTTATCCATCATATTCAACTGTCATGACTACTTGGCTGTGAGGAGCCATCACCTTCATCGTCCATCTCCTCGAGGATAGCATATTTTGCATCTGAATTTGTTAATGATGACCTTGGCATTTTCTCTTCACCTAATTCAGCTTTTTGTAGCTTCATGTATCTAGCAAGGTGTTAAAAAGAAAAACGAATAACATATCAATACACATCATTTAATTTTCACTTAAAAGAAGCAGGAAGTTTCCATTTTCGTATACAAAATAAATAGCCACGTTTTTATTTGTAAGAACATGAGACCAAGATAGCTTCCTCTTGCCAAGTGTTGAGTTATATGGCTATATTTATATAGTATACCTAGGGCTAATCTTATGTTAGAGCCTGTGGCCCATGACCCGTTGTATTTTATATATATATATATATAGGTGTATAGTCTATGAGATTAATTAAGTTTGTATATGCATATTAACAGTTAGGGTTTTCTTCCTATGCTTCACATGGTATTAGAGCCAAAATAGAAACCCTAGCCACCACCATACAAACCCTAGCCGCTGCCGTGCCACCGCCCACATCACCGATGACCACCATCAATCGCATCACCACCGGCCGCCGCAACCTGTCGTGCCACCGTTGTTGCTGCCCACTGCGTTCCCACCGCTCGCGCTATTGGTCTGCAGCGGTTCTTCACTGTCTGGTCACCCATCACACGCACAGCCGCCGCTGTTGCGTTCGCCAGCCTCCGATCGGTCGACCCTCGGAAGCCCATCGCCGTTGCTGCCGCCATGCGCCGCCTCTCTAGCACTGTTCACAGAGAAATTTTTGCCCTGATCCCAACGCCATCTTCACCATTGGACTCGCCTCCTTCAGTCCATCCCAGCCTCGATGATTTCGTCGCCATCCACTGCCGCCGGTCACCAGTATCCATCATTTGTCGTCGCTCCAACGTGCCTCCACACCTCATTCTTTGTGCTAGATCATCCATGAATTCATTTTTTGGCTTATTTAACCCCTTTTGTTTCAGATCTGTTGATCTTGTAGGGCTCCTTTTTGTCCAACATGGCTGGTACTAGTAAATTTGGCTCCTTCTTTGGTATTCTGTCTCCATCTCTAGCCATTGCTACTGAGAAGTTGATGGGCAGTTCCAATTATATCTCTCGGTCCAAGGCGGTTGAATTATGGTGTATGGGTCAAGGTTTACAGGATCATCTAACTACCAAGGCCGAGAATGTGACCACAGATAAACCTGAGTGGCAGAGAGTTGATGCTTTGTTGTGCAGTCTCCTGTGGCAGTTAATTGATCCTTCTCTTCATCCGATCTATACTAACTATACCACGTGCTGTGAATTATGGGCTCAGGCCAAGGCGTTATACACTAATGACATTCAACACCTGTATTTAGTGGTGTCTAATCTGCTCAGTTTACGACATCAGGGTCTGACTCTTCTTGATTTTCTTGGTCGGATGGCCTCTATTAAAGCTGAATTTAACTCCTTGTTACCTGTTAGTAAGACTGCTGTAAAGGATCTAGCTTAGCAGGATAAGTTCTTCATGGTGTGTACTCTTGTTGCTATTGGTCCTGAGCTTGCTCCTGTTCGTGATCAGATTCTTGCTAATCCTACTATACCTACTATGGAAGAAGTGTATTCTCGTCTTCTTCAGGTTTCATCTGTTCCTACAGTGCCTCCCTCTTCTGCAGGTGATCATTCAGTCATGGCTTCACAGGGAGGAGATCGTGGTAATTGGGGCAAACGCTCCAAGTGTAACTACTGTCACAAGTAGGGGCATACTAAGGAACAGTGTTATAAATTGCATGGCAGCCTTCCTCGTGTTAATGTTCCTCATGATGATGGTTCTCAATCTGAGTCCTTTGATGGTCATCCACCGCAATCTGTTATTCTCACTGGGGCTGACTATGATGAGTATCTCAAGTATAAGACGTCTCAGCAATCCTCATCCACAGTTGCTTCTATCGCCCACTCTGGTGACTCCACTGTTTGTCTCGCTCAGTCATCCTCTTTAAGACCATGGGTCCTAGACTTAGGTGCTTCTAACCATATCTCTGGTAATCCCCATTTGTTCTCTCATTTTACTAATTCTATTTCTTTACCTTCTGTAACATTAGTCAATGGGTCTAAAGTGGTTGCTAAAGTTGTTGGCACTGCCAAACCCTTACCTTCTTTGCCTTTAGATTCTGTCATTTATCTTCCTCATTGTCCCTTTAATCTTGTCTTTGTTAGTAAACTTACGCGTGTCTTAAATTGTTTTATCACCTTTGATGATCATTCTGTTACTATCCAGGATCGCAGTACGAGACAGATGATTGGCATTGGATGTGAGTCGCAGGGTCTCTATCATCTCAACCTTCCTGCATCTCCTGTTGCTTGCTCGGTGATTGAGTCTCCTGCTCTTCTCCACAATCGCTTGGGACATCCTAATTTAGCTAAGTTTCAGAAGCTGGTCCCCAGTTTGTCTAGTTTGTCGTCTTTTCATTGTGAGTCTTGTCAACTTGGAAAACAGTCTCGCACTTCTTTTCCAAAGCGTGTCAATAATCGGGCTGTGTCCCCGTTTGCTTTAGTTCATTTCGATGTCTGGGGTTCTAGTCGTATCGTGTCTGTTTTGGGTTTTCAATATTTTGTAACATTTATCGACGATTATTCTCGTTGCACATGGTTATATTTAATGAAAAATCGTTCTGAGTTATTCTCAATTTTTGAATCCTTTTGTGCTGAAATCAAAATGCAGTTTCATACCACTGCTCAAGTATTGTGCAGTGACAATGCCCCTGAATATTTTTCTGTTCCTTTTACTACCTTTATGTCTTCTTAGGGGATCTTGCATCAGTCGTCTTGTGCCTATACACCACAGCAGAATAGGGTTGTTGCGCGTAAAAATAAACATTTGATTGAAACTGCTCCCACTCTTCTTCTACATCATCAAGTCCTCTTTCGCTTTTGGGCTGAAGCTGTCCTTACTGCTTGCTATCTCATTAACAGGATGCCCTCATCGGTTCTTCAGCATTAGATTCCTTACTCTCTCTTGTTTCCTGATCAACCATTATATATTCTTCCTCCCCGTGTCTTTGGTTGCTCCTGCTTTGTCCATAACCTGTCTCCAAGTCAAGATAAATTGTCTACTCAGTCCAGCAAGTGCATTTTTCTTGGTTACTCTCACCTTCAAAAGGGTTATCGGTGTTATTCTCCTAACACCGGCCGTTATTTTCTTTCGGCAGATGTTACCTTCTTTGAGTCGTCTCATTTCTACTCTTCGCCTCATTCCGAGTGTCAACCCATTTCTGAGGCAATCCTTCTTCCCTCGAGTCCTCTTGCTCCTATTCTTCATGTTCCTTCTTCTACCCCATTGCAGGTTTATCATCGGCGTCATCAACCTTGATCTCCTCCCGGTGGTGGTGTTGTTCCTGTGCCTTCTCCAGGGTTTCCTACTACTTCAGCGATTCTTGCTGCCTCACATCCTACTCCAGTTTCTCCACCTGCTACGGTCCTGCCTTCTGAGGATCTGCTTCCTATTGCCCTTCGGAAAGGTATCTGTTCTTCTCGCAATCCTCACCCTATTTATAATTTTCTTAGCTATCACCGCCTGTTGTCTCCTTTTTGTGCTTTTGTGTCTTCCTTATCCTCTGTTTCAATACCTAAGAAAGTTAGTGAAGCACTTTCTGATTCGGGGTGGCGACAAGCAATGGTGGATGAGATGACTGCTTTGCATTCCAATGGTACTTGGCATTTGGTTCCTTTACCTTCAGGGAAATCTCTTGTTGGTTGTCAATGGATCTATACTGTCAAGGTGGGTCCTGATGGGCAGGTTGATCGCCTTAAGACTCATTTGGTTGCTAAGGGGTATACTCAGATTTATGGTCTTGACTATGGTGACACTTTTTCTCCTGTTGCTAAGATGTTCTCTGTGCGTTTGTTTCTCTCTATGGCAGCTATGCGCCACTGGCCATTCTATCAGTTGGACATTAAGAATGCCTTCTACATGGTGAGCTTCAGGAGGAGATTTATATGGAGCAACCTCCTGGGTTTGTTGCTCAAGGGGAGTCTGAGCTGGTTTGTAAACTCCATCGCTCACTATATGGGTTGAAGCAATCTCCTTGAGCCTGGTTTGGTCGATTTAGTGCTGTGATTCAAGACTTTGGTATGACTCGTAGTGAGTCTGATCATTCGATTTTTTATAAACACGCATCACAGGGGAGGTGTATATACTTGGTTGTCTATGTGGATGATATTGTTATTACAGGTAATGATCAGGATGGTATTGTTCAGTTGAAAAAACATCTTTTCCATTATTTTCAGACTAAGGACTTGGGGTTACTTAAATACTTTGTTACTGTTTTGCCTAAAGTAATAGAATGCTGGAAATATGGGAGAAATCAGGAAGAAATAAGAGATGATTTGGCAACAATTAGTTAATAGGACAAAAATGTAACTAATTGTAATTACTAAGGGTAGATTTGACTTTTATGAGTTAGTTATTTTCCCTTAGGTAGTACCGCCTCTCTAGTCTATAAATAGAAATGGGCGGAGGTCAGTCTCATCATCGAAACTATTGTATCTTTCATTCCTTGTGTTCAGATATAGTGAGAGGCGAGAGAAAGAGCTGTGCACTTATAGTTCTTGTTGTCTTCGGTTAGAGTATTGTATTCGAGAGGTGAGGTGAAAGAAGGGTGTTCTTGTACTGGTTTCTCATACGTTTCTAGTGCATTGGTTGCTTCTTGGATTGCTGGATGTAGTGCCATGTATATGGCATGAACCAGGGTATATCATGTGTGCTGCAATCTAGTTTGGTTTTCTTTACATTTAATTCTGTTTGTATTATTTTCATTTCAGTCTTGAATGTTGTTTGAGTTCGGTAAGGTTCTTGAGTGATTCTTGAGGGATTATAGTTCTCGGTTTTAACAATTTGGTATATCAAGAAACCTATAGAATCTTTAGAAACCTATAGACGAGTTGTCTGCTATGACTTCCGCGACCCCAGCTACCCGATATGATATTGAAAAATTTGATGGCACAAATGATTTTGGAGTTTGGAGGATTAAAATAAAAGCCTTGATGGGAAATTTAGGGTTAAAGGAAGCTTTAGCACCCCAAAAACCTTTCCCAAAAACTACTACTGCCGAACAAAGATTAGAAGCCAATAATCGTAGGCAAGAAATCTGTGAAAGAGCTTTCAACACCCTAATCTTGAGTTTAGGAGATAAAGTCCTAAGAGAAGTGTCTAAAATGGAAATTGCCGAGGATTTGTGGGCCAAACTAGAAAGCTTATATATGACTAAATCTCTTTCGAGTAGGCTGTATCTAAATGCAAGAAGGGCAGAAGCTTCAAAATCATATTGATGAATTTAACAAATTGTGTCTTGATTTGGAAAACTTAAGTATATCATATGAAGAAGAAGATAAGGCCCTAATTCTGTTGCATTCATTGCCTAAGTCATATGAACATTTTGTAGACATTTTAAAGCATGGAAGAGATACCATATCTTTAGAAGATGTTATAGGTGCCCTTAATTCTAAAGATTTGCAACAGAAAGTAGAATCAAAGAAAATTGTTGGTGATGCCCTTTCAACTAGGTATAGATTCGAAAAGAAAGACCCTAAGGTTAAAGGAAAGTCTAGATCGAAGTCCAGAAATGGCAAGAAAACATTTAGATGTTTTCATTGCCATGAGAAAGAACATATAAAGAAAAACTGTCCTAAAAAGGAAGTAGGATTTTTCTGATAAAGCTAAATAAGAGTTTTCAAACTCAACTCGTGAGTTAGACTATGATAGTTCGGATGTTCTTGTGGTTTCAAGACATTCGGATGAAGTGGTATGGGTTTTAGATTCCGGATGTTCCTTCCATATGTCACCTCACATAGAATAGTTCTTGAATTATAAAGACATGAGTGGGGGGAAGGTTTTACTCGGTAACAACCAAGAGTGTGGGATAAAGGGGATTGGGGATGTTAAGCTTAAGATTTTTGATGGATCAATCAGAACTTTAACATCTGTAAGGTATGTCCCAGAACTTAAAAGAAATCTGATTTCTCTAGGAGAACTAGCTAAGAATGGCTACAGTTATAGTGGTTGTGGGGATATTCTCAAAATAGCTAAAGGATCTCTTATATGTATGAAGGCAATCCTTAAAAATGGAATATTTGTTATGATAGCTTCCACAGTATGTGGAGATGCAGCTATAGGGGAAGAAAAGACCTATGAACTATCAAAACTATGGCATTTTAGGATGGCTCATATAAGTATCCAAGGGCTTAAAGAATTAGTTAACCAAGGGATTTTAGGTTCCGAAAAAATGACAGATTTAGATACATGTGAAACTTGCATCTATAGAAAATTTGTGAAAACAAAATCCCCTAAGAAAGCATTGCATATCACTAAAGGTCCTTTAGAATATGTCCATTCGGACTTATGGGGACCTAGTCAAACTCCAACTCATGGTGGAGCTAGGTATTTTCTTTCTATTATAGATGACTATTCAAGAATGATTTGGGTTTCTGTTTTAAAAACAAAAGATTAACACTTTTGATGCTTTTAAAACCTGGAAAATCATGACTGAAAACCAAAAAGGTGGAAAATTAAAAGTCATTAGGACTGATAATGGCTTAGAATTTTGTAATAAGGAATTCACCCAATTGTGTAATGAAAATGGCATCTTAAGACATCTTACTGTCCCTGGAAATCCTAAGCAAAATGGCCTGGCCGAGCACATGAATAGGACCCTCCTTGAGAGGGTAAGATGTATGCTATTTCATGCTAGGCTTTCAAAAGCATTTTGGGGAGAGGCTGTTGTTTCAGCAGCCTATTTAATAAATAGGTCACCTTCATCAGCCTTAGAGTTTAAGACTCCTTATGAAATGTGGTATAATTATAAGCCAAACCTAGATCACCTTAGGGTATTTGGGTGTATAGCTTATGCACATATAAAACAAGGAAAATTAGAGCCTAGGGCTAAGAAGTGTGTGTTTATTGATTATCCTTTAGGAGTTAAGGGGTATAAGTTGTGAAATTTAGAAAAGGATATGCCTAGAACCATGATAAGTAGAGATGTAACCTTTAGTGAAAATTCATTTATCGATCTAGAAAATAAAAATGAGGATAGGGAAGGGAAAGACAAAGCTGTAAATTTTGAACAGCAGCAACAGGATGATGTTACTATTCAAAATTCTCCCTTAGAACCTTTCCAGGACCAACCAAGTGCTGGTGAAGAATCCTCAAGCCAAGATAGTCTTGATAGATCTATAGAAGTTAGGGATTCATCCAGTTATGATGAAGATTAGAACATGGACAATGCTGGTTCATCTAATACAGTAGGAGATCCTATTGGAGATAGTTATAATGTAGGCAGGGATAGACAAAGAAGAATAAGCAGGCCTCCAGTGAGATATGGGTTCTCGAATCTGGTAGCATATGCACTCTTAAGTACAGAAGAAATAGTAGGAGAAGAACCACAAACCTATGAAGAAGCTATAAGTTCTAAGGAAGCTCAGAAATGGCAGGAAGCCATGGAAGTTGAGATGAAATCCTTAAGAAAGAATGAAACATGGGTGTTAGTGGATAGACCCTTGGGAAAAAGGACTATAGGTTGTAGGTGGTTGTTTAAGGTAAAAGAAGGAGTTGGAGATAGCCTTAAACCTAGATATAAAGCTAGGTTAGTAGCTAGGGGTTTTACCCAAGTAGCAGGAATTGATTTTAATGAAGTGTTTTCACCAGTTGTGAGGCACACTTCTATAAGAATTCTACTAGCTATGACAGCCCACCTTGACCTTTACCTAGAGCAGATGGATGTTACCACAGCATTTCTTCATGGCAAATTAGAGGAAGAAATTCTAATGGATCAGCCTAGAGGTTTTGAAGTTAGGGGTAAAGAAGACAAGGTTTGCTTGTTGAGGAAGTCCTTATATGGACTAAAGCAGTCTCCTAGGCAATGGTACAAGAAATTCGATTCTTTTATGATAAGTCAAGGGTTTATAAGAAGTTCTTTTGATTGTTGTGTCTATCTTAAACATATTTCCACTAAAATAGCAATTTATCTCTTGTTGTATGTAGATGACATGCTTATAGCAAGTCAATCAGCAGCTGAAATTCAAAGTTTAAAACTTAAACTCAAGTCAGTTTTTGAGATGAAAAAACTTGGCGAAGCCAAGAAGATTTTAGGAATGGAAATATATAGAGATAGGAAGAATAAAACTCTTCAGCTATCCCAGAAAGCCTATTTACAGAAAATTATGAGAAAATTTCATATGTTAGATGCAAAAGTAGTAAATATATCATTTGCTCAACATTTTAAACTTTCTCATGCTCAATCTCCAACAGATGAAAAGAACCTATCAGAGATGAAGAGAATTCCCTACTCTAATGTTGTTGGCAGCATTATGTATGCAATGGTGTGTTCTAGGCCTAATTTAGCTCATGCCATGAGTGTGATAAGTAGATTTATGGCAAATCCAGGGAAAGAACATTGGACAACAGTTAAATGGGTATTTAGATATCTAAAAGGGTCAATTGATAAGGTTTTAATTTATGGTGGAGTTGACGACTTTAAAAAACCAAACATTATAGGATATTCTGATGCAAATTATGCTTCAGATTTAGATAGGAGAAGATCTATAACTGGTTATGTATTTCAATTGTGGAAGTCTACAATTAGTTGGAAATCTAACCTTCAATCGGTTGTAGCTCTATCAACTATAGAATTTGAGTACATAGCTGTAACAGAGGCTATTAAAGAATCTTGTGGCTGAAAGATTTGATTAGTGAACTCCTAGGATATGATGTGAGGATTATTTTAAAGTGTGATAGTCAAAGTGCCATCCATTTGGCAAAAAATCAGAGTCATCATGAAAGAACAAAACACATTGACATTAGATATCATTTTATAAGAGAAGTCCATGAGAAGAAGGAGTTAGAGCTTATAAAAGTTGTTGGAAGTGAAAATGTTGCAGATATTTTCACTAAGGCTATCCCAATGTCCAAGTTACTTCATTGTTTAATGTTGTTACAGTTTGATGTGTTTTGATTGATATGTTTTCAGGTTATTCAAGAAGTGAGTAGAGCTAGAAGGTTGAAGTTTCAGGATTACTTAAAGCAAAATGGTGGAGATTTGTTACTGTTTTGCCTAAAGTAATAGAATGCTAGAAATATGGGAGAAATCAGGAAGAAATAAGAGATGATTTGGCAGCAGTTAGTTAATAGGACATAAATGTAACTAATTGTAATTACTAAGGGTAGCTTTGACTTTTGTGAGTTAGTTATTTTCCCTTAGGTAGTACCGCCACTCTAGTCTATAAATAGAAGTGGGCGGAGGTCAGTCTCATCATCAAAACTATTGTATCTTTCATTCCTTGTGTTCGGATACAGTGAGAGGCGAGAGAAAGAGCTGTGCACTTATAGTTCTTGTTGTCTTCGGTTAGAGTATTGTATTTGAGAGGTGAGGTGGGGTGAAAGAAGGGTGTTCTTGTACTAGTTTCTCATACGTTTCTAGTGGATTGGTTGCTTCTTGGATTGCTAGATGTAGTGCCATGTAAATGGCATGAACCAGGATATATCATGTGTGCTGCAATCTGGTTTGGTTTTCTTTACATTTAATTTTGTTTGTATTATTTTCATTTCAGTCTTGAATGTTGTTTGAGTTCAGTAAGGTTCTTAAGTGATTCTTAAGGGATTATAGTTCTTGGTTTTAACATACTTTCTTGGCATAGAAGTTGCTCAGTCCAGTTCTGGTATTGTTATCTCTCAACGAAAGTATGTGTTACGACATTCTGGAAGAAACTGGGATGCTTGATTGTAAACCTATAAATTCTCCTATGGACCCTAATGTAAAGCTCTTACCAGGACAGGGGGAGCCTCTTGCTGATCTTGGGAGATATCACAGGCTAGTCGGAAAACTTAATTATCTCACTATTAGTCGCCCAAACATTTCTTTCTCAGTCAGTGTTGTCAATCAATTTTTACAGTCTCCTTGCGGTAGCCACTGGGATGCGGTAGTTTGGATGCTCAAGTATATTAAGGGAGCTCCAGGTAGAGGACTATTGTTTGAGGACAGAGGTTATACTCAAGTAGTTGGATATTCTAATGTTAATTTGGCAAGTTCTCCTTCTGATAGACGATCTACGTCAGGATATTGTGTTCTGGTCAGAGGAAACCTAGTATCTTGAAAAAGTAAGAAGCAGGAGGTTGTTGCTAGGTCTAGTGCAGAAGCAAAATATCGTGCTATGGCCTTGGCAACGTGTGAATTTATCTGGTTAAAACAATTGCTTCAAGAGCTCAAGTTTGGGGAGATATCACAGATGAGATTAATTTGCGACAATCAAGCTCCATTACATATTGCTTCCAATCCAGTCTTTCATGAGAGAACCAAACATATTGAGATAGATTGTCACTTCATCCGAGAGAAGATCTTATATGGCTGTATTACCACAGATTTTGTCAATTCCAATGACCAGTTAACAGATGTTTTCACTAAGTCTCTTAGGGGTCCTCGAATTGAGTAGATTTGTAGCAAGCTTGGTGCATATGATATATATGCTCCAGCTTGAGGGGAATATGGTTATATTTATATAGTACACCTAGGGTTAATCTTATGTTAGAGCCCGTGGCCCATGGCCCGTTGTATTTTGTATATATATAGGTGTATAGTGTATGAGATTAATTAGGTTTGTATATACATATTAACAGCTAGGGTTTTCTTCCTAAGCTTCACACCAAGTATCTAGTGATAGGTGTTGCAACAGATATCCGTAGACAACTTCACCCATAAAAGAATGAGAAAATGTAAACACCAATATAAATAATAAAATCTATGGGGTTGAGAAAGGTGCAGGTTTCAGGTCACAACAACACCAAAAACACTTTCCTGTTTCAAGAAGGAATAATGACTACAAAGTTAAGAAATTAGTTTGCTTAATAACCAGAATAATTCCTTTGAACTGCCAAAGAGAATAGAAATGAACAAGGATAAAATATTTGCACTTGATTTTTAAAAAATTATTTAGGTTAACAGTTAAAACAAAAAGTCTTAATTCCTACTTTTTCCGCAACCATCAGACATACAATTTAGACATCTTAAAATAAAAAATCAGCCATGTAAACCTCCAATATGCTTGGATATGGTGGAGACAGCCTATTTGAAACAGCTACAATGTCTCAAACAAATCAGAAACGAGGTTCTCTTTGTTTCATAAGCATGATACCATAATATGTGGGAATTAAGAGAATCAAAAGACTAGATATTGCCAAAAACTGACCAACACAGGCATTGTTGAAAACTATCAAAATTGCATCGTAGAAAACTAAACCAGAAATGTTTTGTGGAGAATTGACTTCAATTTTAGCTATGCAAACGAGGAATATCGATGACAAGATAAGGCATCAAAAAACATATGAATGACTTACTTGTACCAGTTGAATAAGCTCACACCAACCATGATTGTAATAAGACCGAACCCCTTCATCCAAGTAAATTGATCATGGAAATAAAACACAGCAACCTGTATAAAGATTATGCAACATAAACAATTAAGTGGACAACCGCATGGATCAGTAGCCCCTCAGAAAATTTGAAAACATCTGAGAATCAAGTTTATGAAGGTAGAGAACTTGGGAGAGCAGCAGAAACCAGTTCACAACCTAATCCTAACATTTTAATGTAGCTTAACTTTTTCAAAGTTTTATTGCTGAAAATTTTGAGAATTTATCCTGTACCTAGGGTTTAACCTAAGATTGGATTGGAAATTGGAAGAATGAAGGGGGAAATTTAGAAGAAGAATAGGAAGAATCAAAAGAACAGAAAGTGAGGGAGAGAAAGATCCAGAGAGAGAGAGAGAGAGAATTTGGAGGAGGGAAATTAGAATATCATTTATCAATTCAAACGTAATTTCTTCCTACGACAGTGGCTTATTTATAGCCTCACCGCTCTTGCACCCATGTGCAATCCGTTTGGTCTCAACCCATGCATCCATGTGTAGTACAACTGTAATCCTAACAAATTGCAAAATGCCTTCTAACAACTATTTATATCCCTATTATAATTTTGCTCCTCTATTGCTCCTAAGGTCATGACAATTCCTCTCACCTTAAAACATTTCTTGTCCCCAAGAAATGCCAAACCTCCACATCTTCCTATATGCTTTTTTCCTTCTCTTCCATAGCTTGGATGGAGAAGTTTTGAAAATTCTCCGTATGCATAGCAAATTTGTAGCAGTTCTCATGTACACCTCGATTGGAACACAACCAAAATCAATCACTCTCTGTTGGTCAAAGTGAGCAGTTGAAATTTTCTGATTGTTGTCCTTATCAACTTTCCCCACCACAGTTTCTTCAATGTAGGCTGGTGCACATCCAGGAGATTGACTAATTGTGACCCCAATTCCCTTTAATATTTCGTCACCATTTTTGTCCAAGCCCTTGATGAATGCCTGTTCAAGTTCATCAGCTTTAGGATCAGTTGTTGTAGAGCCAATATAAGATTGTTTAAGTCCTAATTGTTCAATCAAACCACTTTCAACTGCATGTGGACCATCACAATCTGGACCCCGCCTAGAATACATGTTATAGGCATTACCATTCTTAGCTCTAGCTCCGACCTGCTTTATAACCGATTTATCCAACAAGTCAATGTATGGTTCCAAATCTGATTGTTCCCATGCTGTTCCATCAACATCTCTCTCTCTGTTTCTTCTTCAGTGCTTCCAATGTTAATTCATGAAGCCTGGCACTATCAGCAACATGCTTGAGAGTCTTGGGCTAGAGCGTCGTCACCATTGGCCTTAACTCTTCGTTTAAGCCAATTATGAAGCTTGAAACAAAATAGGCCTCTATCAAATAGGGGTTATGATTGAGCATCAAGGTCTTCAGCTCTTCAAACCTCAATTGGTACTCCATCACTGACCCTACCTGCCTAATTTTGTTGAACTCTTGCACCACATTAGACGAGCCCCATTTTAAGGGACTCCATACCTCTCCTTAGGTTGCCCCATTTTAAGGGACTCCTCTTTGTTAGAACTTCTGCAATAATCATCTGAGACATTTCTTCTCGGTTTATCAAAGAATTTAGCAGGAAAGCTAACGTTAAACCTCTTAGTCAACATCCTTGCAAACTCCTGCAGCTGCTCTCATAGTACACAACCCCATTCCATGCACGATTCGTGTATCACTCTTCCTATTTCCTTGTCCAATCGACTGGACTCATTATCAAATTTCTTTTCCCCTGTCTCATGCTTTAGGCCAAAATCCTCATGATTTTTGCCTTTGACTAAAAATACAACATTCTTCGGCTGTAATTTAGGTTCCACTTGATTCATGTGTGCACTGCTCCCCATGGCCAGCTTCTCACGAATAAGGCATCCCACTAAAAATGTAGCACTCTTTTGCTCCAATTGAGACCCCCATTGTCTCATGCATGCACTACTCCCCATGGTCGATTTCTCACAAACACAACACTTCGAAGACCAAGGGGTAGGGGTTCTGTACATACTACTCTTCTTTGAACAAGTTAACCAGATTTAAAAACTAGAATCAACCTCATGTTTCCTTTACTCACAGCCTAGAGTGCTAACAATAATTGAGCAGAATAAGTTGGAAAAATTCGCTTCTCAAACGGAATCCACCTTCGATTTTACTTCCCTTCTGTCTCTGCTTTACAATAGCTACCTTATGGTACTGCTTACTAATTTGCAATTGGCTGCTTCAAATCCGCCTCCTATATTGATCGACTCTGATGCAGTCGATACAATTTGCCAGATTCAAGCCAGAAATTAGCCGACCTGCTTCGTCCCTCAATTTTGAGCACAAAACACCGAAATTAATAGCCAAGGGTCACTCACTTGCTTCGCCTTCCAAAAATTGAATGAAAATTTGGATTAGTTGGTCTATTACAGTCACGAGGATAACCTCGCTTTGTGATGCCTTCTGATTTGGACCGCAATCTCCCAAAAATCGGTTGATTCTGAAACAGTTGCTACTATTTTCCTATTCTGCTTTAATCACTACTTTAATTTCAATAAACTTAATCTGTTGTGCATCTCAGATACTAGCTAAACTTGATCGACTTAGTTTAATTCCCTTTGAAAATCTTATGTAAACCAACCTGCTCCGCTGCAATCTTTCTAGAAGCATAATTGGTTTCTGTTGCTACCAAGAATCGATCAGAAATTGCCTAGGTCTATACTCGATCATCTTTGTTATGGCTTCCTGTAGGTTGCATACTCTCAATGTCCCAAGTCACCAGAATCTTGTCACTGGCCGCTTGCCTATCCTGATTCGCTTAACTCGCAAAGCAGCAATCGAGATGCAACCATTTGGTTGCACCTCCAAAATCCGAGTCTAACCACGAAGAGTTGTCAGAATCACAATCGAAATCGTTGGACTTGCTCTACCTAATCATCAAACGCAATTGACAAGGGCTGCATCTCCCACTTCCTCGTCCGACTCACTCATGAACCTCTTGGCCATCTGCATCACCACCTTCGACAGACTCCCTCACCAATCGCGAACATTCCTCTGTACTGATTGCCGATGGGCTCACGCTTGTCTCATCCACCTGCAACGACCTAGATAGGTTCCGAGAGTGGTTGATTTCACTGCTCAAACTCGCCTGACTACTACGATTTTCATAATCGCCTTTGCCTCATCTTCAAGTCTAGAATCGATTGAAATCACAGTCGAGGATGACTGCTCTAATACCAATTGTCATGTACCTAGGGTTTAACCTAGGATTGGATTGGAAATTGGAAGAATGAAAGGGGAAATTTAGAAGAAGAATAGGGAGAATCAGAAGAATAGAAAGTGAGAGAGAGAAAGATCGAGAGAGAGAGAGAGAGAATTTGGAGGGAAATCATAATATCATTTATCAATTCAAACATAATTTCTTCCTACGACAGTGGCTTATTTATAGCCTTACCGCTCTTGCACCCATGTGCAATCCGTTTGGCCTCAACCCATGCACCCATGTGCAATACAACTGTAATCCTAACAAATTGTAAAATACCTTCTAACAACTACTTATATCCCTATTACAATTTTGCCCCTCCATTGCTCCTAGGGTCATAACAGAATTTGCTAATAAAATTACAACTTATAATTAATTCTTTAGCTTAAAAACCACAATCAATCACATGTAGAAGTAAAAGCAATCACATAAGTGACAGAATTGCTATGTAAAGCTCAAAAGAGAAACCCTAAGAAGAAAAATCACCATACTTGATCCAGCCAACACGTCCACCATTAAGAATATAGATAGAGGTTGACTATTTTTAGTCCGAATTGCACTTATTTTTTGCAATCCGATCTATGAAATGTGAAAAATAAACTTGTTGGAAGTTTTAATGAGAGGAATAAACTTTCATAATCTCATTCATCCGAGGGGTGCAAAATATATGACACAAAATTCCAAAGAAAGCTCCTAACATTTAGGACTAGATTACAATAACATATTTCAAATTAGGATTAGACTAAATTCAGGATTTCCTTATCTGATTTTAAGGAGCATCCTTATCCTTCCAGCTTGAATTCTTCATCATCTTTTTACATCTTTATCTTTATCATCTTCTCTTCTTATCCTCTCGTGTATAACTTGAACTTTTCTCCTTTATCTTCTCCAACACTCTCCCTCAAGCTCATAAATAGATATCCATCATTCCCAGCTTGCCTCGATAGATTCAAATCCTTGTTTCTGCATTGCTTTAGAAAGGATATCTGCCTCTTGAAACTCGGTAGGAATATAAGTAAGACTTGTATCTCCTCTTTCAATCTCTTGCTTGACAAAGTGTCGGTCAAGTCTCACGTGTTTCATCCAATCATGTTGTTCCAGATTATTTACAATGCTAATTGCCAACTTACTATCACTATGAAGAATTTTTGGAGATGACACTGGTAGGTGCAAGTCTTCCATCATTTTCTCCACCCAAATTACTTCACATAGCTCTTGTGCAATACCCCTATGCTTCTACACTACTTCTTGCCACCACTGGATGCTTTTTGCTTCTCCAAGTTACCAAATTCCCCCATAATTTTATGCAAAATTCGGATGTAGATCTACTGTCTTCAATAGAACCAACTCAATTAGCATCTACAAATGCACTTATTCCTCTATCTTGACTCTTCTTAAAAAAGAGTCATTTCCCGGGGGTTCTTTTGAGGTACCTGAGAATGTGATATGTTGCCTCAAGATGTTTTCTTGTAGGTGAATGCTAGAAGTGACTTACTATGCTTATGGCATATGCAATGTCAAGTCGTGTGAGTGATGGATAGATTAATTTACCCACCAATCGTTGATATCTTCCTTTGTCTACTTGGTACTCTCTTCTGCTGTCTTCTTTATTCTTCCAGTTAAGTTCTAAGAGAGTACTAGTAGGTTTACACCCAAGTTTACCAGTTTCCTTAAGCAAATCAATTGTGTACTTCTTTTGACATATAAAAATCCCTTCTTTGCTTCTAGCTACTTCCATCACCAGAAAGTATTTCAATTCTCCCATATCTTTCACTTCAAATGTAGTCCTTAGTTGCCCTTTTAGATTTTCAATTTCCAGAATGTTATCCCCTGTGATGATAATGTCATCCACATAGACAATAAGGATTGTCCTCTGCCAGCTGCTTCAATTTTTGTGAATAAGGTATGGTTTGTCTTCCCTTGCTTGTATCCTAGCTGAATGAGGGTGTCACTAAATCGTTTGAACCAAGCCCTTGGAGGATGCTTGAGACCATATAGTGACTTCTTTAACTTGCATACCTTTCCTCTTGTGTTTTCTATCTCAAAACTTAGGGGTATCCTCATATAAATTTTTTCTTCTAGCTCCCCATTTAAGAATGCATTCTTGATGTCCAACTGATGCAACTTCCAATCTAAATTAACAGCCAATGAGAGTAAAATTTGGATAGAATTAAGCTTGGCCATTAGAGCAAGAGTTTCCTCATAATCAAGTCCTTGGGTTTGGGTAAACCATTCAGCTACTAGTCTTGCCTTGTACCTATCAATGCTTCCATTTGACTTGTATTTTATTGTTAAAACCCATTGGTTGCCAACAATTTTCTTCTCATCTGATAAACTGACAATATCCCAAGTTTCATTATCTTCTAAGGCCTGCATCTTATCCATTACTACTGTCTTCCATTTCTCATCTTGCAATGCATGATATATATCCTTAGGGATCACTATATCATCAATGCTAACTATTAAGGCCTTGAACTGCGGAGATAGCTTTGAATATCCCACATAATTTGAAATAGGGTGTTTAGTACATGATCTCACCCCTTTCCTTAGTGCTATTGGAATATCTAGATCATCAAACTTGTTAGATGTCACCCTTTCCATACTGCCATTGTCATCAATTTCTAGACATATCTCTAGATCAAACACTGGGTTTGGCTAAGGGTCACAAGGCCTTCTAGAATATACCAAAGTTGGTTTATCAGAGGCTGGATTTTCTTAAATCCGGTCTTCTTGATCTCCCCCTGAATTAGGCACTAAGGTTTGATGAGGAAGGGGCGGTTCAAGAAGTAATTCAGTAGCAAGAGGAGGTTTAGGAGTTGAGATCATAGGTAGAGGCAAAGTGGAGTCCCACTATTTCTCTGCACTAGGTCTATGTCCCTACAGAGGAATGGTGTGAAAAAATCGTTGATGTTCAAGGAAGGATACATCACAAGATACAACGAGACATCGTGTAGAAGGGTGGTAGCATTTGTATACTTGTTGAGTGGGAGAATAGCCAACAAATATGCATTTAAGAGCTTTAGGTTCAAGTTTAGATTGAGAGGGTTGATACTTATGTACAAACACAATGCACCCAAACACTTTTGGTGATAGAGAGTTTAGAACCCTAGTGTGATGGGGATAAAAATCAAGGACACTTAAAGGGGTTTTAAATGCAAGGACCTTGGAGGGAAGCCGATTAATAAGATAGGAAGATGTAAGAATAGCTTCTCCCTAGTGCATTAGGGACTAAGTTTGTGAACATAATTGCCCTTGTAATCTCAAGAAGGTGGAGGTTTTTCCTTTTTGCCACCCCATTCTGTTGAGGATTGTAAGGGCATGAACTTTGGTGAATAATGCCATGTTTAGTTAGATAATGATTAAAATCATTGAAAAAATATTCTTGGCCATTATTTGAACGTAAAACATGGATTGAAGATTGAAAGACATTATTTATCATTTGATGAAACCTTTTAAACACAATATAGGCTTCAGATTTGTCTTTCATTCAGAACACCCAACTAACCCTTGTATGATCATCTATAAATGTGATGAATCACCAAGTGTTAGTCAAATTAGGAGTTCTTACTGGTCCCCAAATATCACTATGAATCAAATAGAAAGGTTTTGTAGGTTTATATGCATGAGATGAATGAGAACTTTTGGTTTGTTTAGCAAGGATACATTGTTCACAATGAAAGGAATGGCTTCTTTTATTAATGAAAAGATAGGGATACAAAACTTTGAGATAATTGAAACTAGGGTGCCTTAAATGCTAGTGCCATAAGTTCAGAATTTGAAATAGTAGACAAGGAAGATTGGATTTGTGACCTAGATCCAAAGGAATGACCAAGCTTTGAAATATAATAGAGGCCTCATTTTTTCTCAGCACTGCCAATCATCTTCCCCGAAAATAGGTCCTGAAATTCACAATATGAAGGAAAAAAATGTCACCAAACACTTCTTTTATTTGGTTAATTTACTCACTAACAGCAAGTTACACTTTAGATCAGGAACATATAACACTGATTTCAGACTTAGACCTGCCACATTAGCTGTACATTTCCCTTGGGCCATGGTTGTAGTACCATCAGCCATTGAGATGGTAAAACCTTGATCACAAGGTTCATAGGCTAATAGCACTTTAAGTGATCCAATCATGTGATCTGAAGCACCTGCGTTGATTATCCAACAGACTATAGGGAATTTGAAAGAGATTAGAGAATGCCTAGGTGTATCTTGTTTAGCAAGAGACATTGTCGGGTTAGGGGCTTCTGTTGTCTCAGGTTTGATCACCTTAGTTTGGCTCAACAGTTGCTATAAAACCTCCAACTAATTTGCAGATAGAATTAGATTACTTTATTTTCTAGTCTCCAATTCTCCCCCATAAGCTGCTCGATTTCCTTTCCTCTGATTCTGAGGCTTTCAATTTGCTAGTTTTCCATGAATTTTCCAGGAAGTTTCCTTTGTGCTTGTTGCGGTGGTCACACAATGGTTTGTCTTTTTGGGGCTCTCCTTTGGATGAATTAGATGTTTTTATCCTTAAGGAAACCAATGCTGATGTTTGTGAGCTTACATAAAAATTGAACACCCTTGAAGGATTTAACATCACCTTTTTTGCTCTCTTCACTCCTGACTTTTGCAAAGACTTCCCTTATTGATGGAAAGGGTTTGGTTCCAAGTAACCGCCCTCTTACTTCATCAAGATCAAAATTAAGACCGTGCAAAAAATTGAACACTCTCTTTTTCTATCATCTTATCATATTTCTTTCCATCTTCAGCACACTCCTATTAAATCTCATGGAATAGATCCATCTCCTACCACAACTCGATTAAAGGATTGTAATATTCAGTAACTGAACTATTACCTTGCCTTGTTGTTCGAATGGTAGAATGGATCTGGAAGCTTTGGGCAGTGTTTTCCATGTTCAAGTAGATTTCTTGCACAACTTCCCAAATCTCCTAGGCTGTCTTGTAGAAGAGGTAAGTCCTTTCAATCTTTGCCTACATAGAATTGACCAACCATGCCATCACAATAGAGCTTTCAGCCTCCCATACACCATAAGTTGTTGAGTTTGTGCTTGGCTTAGAAACTGTCCCTATTAGATATCCAACCTTGCCCTTTCCCCAGATTACTAGCAAAACAGACTAGAACCATTCTCTAAAGTTGGTTCCATTCAGCTTATGCTGAGTGATTGGGAGGAAATGGCTATCAAGAGTGGCTGGAGATGGTGGGACTTGAGTATTCCTCGTTGAAGAAGGTAAGTTGGTAGATGCTTCACTTGCTGATTGAATATAAGCCACAATGTGAGCTTAAAGAAGTCTACCAACTGTAGGAGGAGGAGAATAAGTAGGAGAACTTGCCATGGAACAGTGGCTCTGATACCATGAAAAATAAATTTGTTGGAAGTTTTAATGAGAGGAATAAACTTCCATAATCTCATTGATCCGAAGGATGAAAAATATATACACAAAATTCCTAAGAAGACTCCTAACATTTAGGACTAGATTACAACAACATTTTTCAGATTAGTATTAGACTAAATTCAGGAATTCCTTATCTGATTTTAAGGAGCATCCTTATCCTTCCAGATTGAATTCTTCTTCATCTTTTTACATCTTTATCTTTATCATCTTCTCTTCTTATCCTCTTGTGTATAACTTTAACTTTTCTCCTTTATCTTCTCCAACAAAATGTTTTAAAAGTCTGGACTGCACTTGTTAAGGGGCATTTAAAACATTTCATAGCCCGGACTGCAAAAAACAAGTGTAGTCCGGATTAAAAGTAGTGTTATTCATATGTATATGTATACATAGCAAACAACTCACAACCTAATCCTAATTGGTTTCTTGCCCACAACTGAAGTGGCATATCTGCAAATCTGCTGGCATTTCAACCTTGCCCCAATGGAGTAATACAGTTATGCATCACAGCAATAATGGTAATGGTGGTGATACCAGGATTTCAAGGCATAACAAAGGCAACATAATGGTGATTACAGGCCTTTTATTGTGTTATTCTGTTGTTCTTAAAGGAAGTCCCAAAAAACCTTACTACTATACACTTCCTTTTTTGTTTTTTAAAAATCATATTTATTGGCTTTTAAAATAATTTTTGGGAATATAGCTTGTTTTACCAACACGAATTAAAATATGCATCAATTTTATGTTTTCTTTAAATTATTTTCAATTGAGTTTAACTTCTTTGGATAATTAATGATGTCATGTTTCATGAGTGAGTTTGAAACACAGCATGAGATTTTTTTCTAGTTATAGGTTGGACTGAAACACAGAACTTGTGGCATCTACCCATACATTGCATATTCACCTTATAACTGGACAATAATATGAATAGATCATACCAAAATAGTGACAGCCTCCTTCACAACTCCTGCTATTGTCACAGTTACTGCACTAGTTACTGAAACAAGAATATATTCTGTCAATACCTGCAGAAATAGAAAAGAAAAAAAAAATGAATATAAGGAGAGCAGTTATTATGACTGAATCAAATAATCATAGTACACCAAGATGTAAGGGTGAGCAAAAGTTTGGTTAAACCAAACTAACCGAACCGAACCGACAAATTCAATTGGTTCGGTTCGGTTTTTGAAAAGAAGCGGTTCGGTTCGGTTATCTATTTTGTTAAAAAATGGTTATTCGGTTCGGTTCGGTTATTTTGATAAAAATAACCAAAAAACCGAACCGGACCGTGTAGGAATAACCCACCCACCCCCCGGGCAAACCGAACCGCACCCACCCCCCCTCCCCCTCACACGGGCACGGCACCCCAGGTCTGGTCTACTGTCTTCTCTAGTTCTCTTCATCCTTCTCTCTCTCTCTATCTCTCTTTCGCCATTTCGTCGTCCTCTTCGAGTCTTCGTAGATCTGGTTGCGGCACTGCCTCCTCATCTCTTCATCCCTTCTCTCTCCCTCCACCATCCCTCACCCTCGCCGATGGCGAAGACGAAGACGAAGGCTCTTCGAGGGAGGCTTTGTAGATCAGGCACTAGCCGATGGCACTGCCTCCTCATCTCTTTGTCTCTTCTCTCTCCCTCCACCATCCCTTGCCGTTGTCGATGGCGAAGACGAAGACGGAGACGAAGGCCGAAGACGACGCCAATGTTTTTTCCGTAAGTTTTTCTGGTACTCCTCTTTTACATTGAAAGTTTGAAACCTAGATCTACTAAAATCCAACCATTAGATGCTTTTAATTTTTAGGTATGTGGGTCATCGTGGTTGGGGGAATCCAATCATCGGTTCCGATCATCGGAATCACCGTCCGGCTAGGTGGATGGTGACAACAGCAAGGTCGGTCTCTTGGTTATTTTGTGTTCTAATTCGGTTTTCGGTTCAGTTCGGTTAGCATGATTTAGGTTTCAGTTAGTTCGGTTTCTTGAGGCTAGTCGGTCGGTTCAGTTCGGTTTGGTTATTACATCTCCTTCGGCTTGGTTCGATTCGGTTTGGTTCATAATTTTTGGTCAGTTCGGTTCGGTTATAACCGATTGCACACCCCTACCAAGATAAAAGGAGTGCAAACTGTGAAATCCATACAGCATAAACTTTTTCATAAAAAGAATTACCAGCTTTTAAGAGTAGGGAAATTCTAAATGAAGAGGGGGGAAAGGGGGGGAATAGAGATAGGGAATAAATCAGGACAAAGGCTTCGAGATTGCTACCATGAAAAAAGCCAAAGTTCCACCAAAAAGCATCAGCAGGAAACTTCGAATGACATGCCATGAACTGTTGAAATAATTGCTTATTTTGAATTCATCCCAAGGGTCCATCATAAGAGACAGCAGAGCAGTTGCCAATGCCATTACTGGAGCTAGGCAGCTCATCAAGGTAAGTGGATTTTTCAGACCTAAGAATGACCACATACACAGTATTGTTGTAAGTAATTGAGTGAACTTTATAGATGCAAACAAGGTACTATTTTTATGAAAACATTGGTATTTAGACCAAGACTCAAAGATCATTTAACTTAGGAGCCACCTAACTTGATCATTTTCAAGCCAGAAGAAAACGCTTCTGCCCACACCAATTTTGGTTTTTCTCAATGTAGCACCATTAACCAGTTTAAGAAAATATAGTAATGTGGTCTAGCCACATGTGAGAGGGCATGTTAAGAGTAAAAATAATAATTCAAAAGGTAAAATTAACCCTCTATCTAACAACTTAATCTTTTAAATGAAATGGTGTTAACAATTCAGCAATTACCTTTTTAGGTTAGTCAAAGACCTTATATATACCCATTGTATACATTCTGATTCAAAAACGAAGAACACAATATTCTGTTATTTCAACAGGAAACATTCTCATTAGGTCCCTAACTTAGTGCATGATTAGGCTCCGTTTATTTGGAAGTAAAACTTTACCCATTTTCTAGTGTTTGGATGACAAAAAACATGAAAAATATTTTCATATGGAAAATATTTGACCTTAAATCGGGGAAAATGACTTACCAATTTAAAGTCAAATCATTTTCGTATTCACACCAAAACTAATAAATTATTTTTTCCACCATCAAAACACATTTATATAATTATCCAAAAAGACACATTTACATATATGTCATATATATACATACATACATATACAATATGTATACTGTTGGTTCACGGGAATGTTGCAAGAAAGAGATCCTTTGAATCATCTAATTCTGAATTAGGATACTTCCTAAATCAGACTTAGGAAACTTTCCTAAACTTGTTCATATGTATCTTTATGTATCTTTCCTTTTTGCAATTAGATTAGTTTCCTTATAGTTAGTTTCCTTACGTTGTAATCTTTTCCTCTATAAGAGGATGTAACCATGTACATGCTCCTGATCTAAGCGAATCATTCTGATTTCCTACATATACATATATATATATGCATATACTTGTACATAAATATACATACATAAATGTACATTGATAAATAATTAAATATACATACATATATACACATGCAGATATACATATACATTTACAAGTATATATATGCATATACATACACATATATACACATATAGCTAATTTTTGGAAAATATTTTCATATGCAAACCAAACACCAGAAAAAAAGATAAAATATTTTTTTGTGTAAAATATTTTACATTGAAATATATTTTCCAATGTAAAATGTTTTTTTACATCGTATCAAACAAATCCTTAATATAAGGCCTTCATAGATTTGTATGTATTACAGTGGTGTAGGTATTGCAACCGAAATTTATAAGAAAAAATAAAGTTCAAACGTGGTTCAATTGTAGCATTATGGAAGCCAGTTTAGATTGTAACATTGAACAACCTCATGGACCCACCGTACGTACAAAAATGATTGTAGAAGATTGTGGAGGTAATTACAAAAAACCAAAAAAAGAAACAAACTAAATTTCCCCTTAACTGTATTTCAAGAATGGGGGTGGAATTTGGTTACAAGATTGTTTCGTTTCCTCTCCCTTGAAATTTCACTTCCAACCTAGTGGGATTAAGACTTATGATTACTGCTATTGTTGTTCTCTTTAAATTTTAATCCTAGTAATTATGAACCCTTGTTTGCTAGGGCATCCCAACTAAGAAGCATGGGAATTTCAATGGAAATGTCATGACAATGTGGGTCATTGAAACTCAAAACTTCGTCATACGTGTCTAACATTCAAACTAATGTGTTCAAATATTTTATAAATTTTTAAAAATCAAACATTTCTCAAACACTCACTCACCCATAATACATACATGAGTTTCCATTACCTAAAAGCATTATATCCATACTATAAATTTAAAAGAGAAAATTCAAAATCAATATAAAATAATTAAAAAAACATGGGGCTTATATCTATTAATCATTACAACTTTAGATGTTTTGCTTTCAAGAATTTCCAACATTTTACTTTGTTCATAAATAATTTTTTTGGCTTTTATATATATGGAATGTAAGTTTGGTGAAATAGAAGTGCTGAAGAGAGGATGACGTGAAGAAAAAATCAGTTCAAAATCTTAAACCAATTGTTCAAAAAGAAAGGGGAACTAGTGAGGATTTTATTCGCACAATAAAGGTAGAGCAGTAAGACTGGAGAAGTGTTTCAAATATTTTGTGCTTGTAAAATCCCCTTAACCTTAGAAGGAAAGTTTATTGAATAGCTATAAGACTAGCTTTCTTGTATGGCAATATTGGGTCGTTAAGTACTACGATGTGTAAAATATGTGCATAACTAAGATAGGATGCTGTGTGGGCATGTGATATGTGAACATACAAGAAAAGATGGCACTAGAAATCAGATTATCTCTAATAATGTTGGACTAGCACCTATTGAGGATAAGATGCCCCTCACATGATAGTTTGTAACATGGGATATAATGGCCTCACATACGATAAGGTTGTAGATAAAGCTGACTGGCAAGATAGAATCCATGTAGCCGAACCCTCCTAGCAGGATTAAAACTTGTATGTTGTTGTTGTAGGTACTAAAGTTTTGTTCATGTTTCTTTAATAATATGAAGAATCTGCAAAAACAATTTCTTGATAATTGATATAATAAATTATTAATGTATTTGTCACGTAAAACATGAAAATATTTGTAAATATATATATTTATCTATTCACATGTTGGTGATGTCCAAAAGTATTTCAAGATCGTAGTGACAAGATGTGGGTGTCATATAATGTTTGTATCCAATGTCCATATTCGAGCTTCATGGCCTTCCAGCATAATCAGAATTCATATAGTATAATTGAAAATGTCCTTAATCCAGAACTTCCAGCAATATCCCATGCAAATTTCCTCTGAAACCCCAAACAACATAATTTGTCCGCTGTTAAATAAAGTTTTGTCTTTATCAACCTAGGGGTCCATAAAGATCAAAAGCTCCAGGTCCCAATATTTGGGTAGGGAGCCCTGGCCCTCTTTCTTAAGATTTAATCATAATTCATGAAGTAAATTTTTACAATATTCTTCCTTTCTCAAATGATGAAATACAAACTAGTAGTCATTCATTAATAGAAAACCAAATAGAAACAGAAAGATAGACACTACCACCCATGTTTAATATTGGACTAGCACATGTTTGATATTCTAGCAAAGAAGAAGGCAGGGTTCTTATAGGGTTTGGTATTATGATGTCCAATATGTGAATTACATATGCACTGTCAAATATAGTCATGAAAACATTTAGACATGGGCATTTACAAATAGCAGCTGGAGAATTTACTAAAATTTGCAACAATTAAATGATGGTGCTTACCATAGACTTCTTTCTTTAGGTTCATTTTGGCATAGCACGCAGCAAACAAAATCCCAGGACCAATCAATCAGAAAAACAAGGTAAGCTCATATAACTTCACTTGGAGGGAGCCAATAAAAGGAAAAGAAGAACAGAGATTCATGCCTGAAGAAGAATCTGAGTCATAGCCCAACGAAACCCAGACATAACAGCAGCAAGCATCACGAAAATGAATCCCCAAAATTGAAATTCAGTTTCCTTTGCAACTGTTACACATAAATGCGAATTAGAATATAAGACTGAGGATTTGTAGGATAGAGCATAAATGAACGGGAGGTACAGCTAATAAGATCAATATGAAATGAGGTTGGTTAATACTGATTTTACCCTTCAAACAGGTGAATTAAAGTAATTTTCCACAACTAGTGTGATTCAAGACTATTTACATCTTTTTTTTATTCAAAATTAAAAGTTTATTTCAGAGTACCACAAAGGTTTAAAAATTAAATTTAACTCATTAATTATTTTCTCAAATGTTTGAGGCCAGCTATTTGGATTTTTTCTTGATTATACACCATCAAGGGCCATAAATTCAGTTAGACAACGTGTGTATCTTTGATCTCAAGCTAACTTATTTTATCTCCCATATCCACTGGCATGTCCTTATAAAATGTAAGATTTACTGCAAGATCAGAAACATGGTATCATTAAACGGGCTCCTGCTCATGTGCTCCTGCCATTATTATGTTTCAATGACATAACTTCTGGTTTAAAAAACCATCTCATACAATGCTCACCTTTCTTATCTCTAGTGGAAATGGAGAAAGAATATTGGAGAATCCCTTTTTCATCTGGCACCAATGCCAGATCGTGTATCACATGCCTTTTAAGTTAAATTTGACTTTAAAGTGAGGAGTGACTAGTGAGGACATAAACAAGAAGTTAGTGATTCACATCTAAATTAGAATCGTTTATGAAAATCTAATATACAGAATTGAGAGAAAACAGAAGAGAGGAAAAGAGATTGGAGGGAAAGAACAAAATCTAACTCTATTAAATTAGGGTTACAAGTACTTATATTAAAACATTGTATCTGCTATGTACAAGCTAACTATGCTAGGTACAAGGTACAACTAGTTTATACAGTACATCTAATACAAGCTAATATGAATTCTTAACAATTTATATGATAAACTAGTCTCAAACCATATAAATCATTTACACTAGGTTAGCTACATGGGTTCTAGCTCTCCAGTCATTTTTATCCACAGCCATCTGTCCTATAAGGTCATTATATCTGTGCCATGACTATCAGTTTTCCACCAAATTTTCTTTAGTTTTTCTCTACTTCTGTTACAAACTTTCTCCATTCCATCCATTCTCCTCACAGGTGCATCTATTGGTTTTTTTATAACATATCCAAAGCATTTTACAAATGTTCGTATTTAACTGCTCAACATTCTGAGCTATGCAACAAATTGATCTTATTGCCATCTAATTAAATTTCCCTCTTAATTTTTTTATTCTTGCATTTTGTAGTAACATCCTCAATAATCTCTTTCTTTTGAACAATTGAGCAACTTATCAAAACTGATCTTTTTCGAGAATAACTTGATCTTCAATTTTCAAAATTCTAGCGTGTGAAAAAATTTACATCCATGCATTCATATCATTCATTAGTTTATGCAGATCGCATACATCAACATAAAAAATTGCAATATTTGCAAGTCTTGCATATCATTTTACACATTCAACATTCTAATGGACACATAAAATGGATATTGCCCAATGATCACAAATCTGCCACTGACTTAACAGAATTTTCTATTCTTATTCATCACAGGTTGATAATGCAGGTAATATATGCAAGCAGAAAGATCCATGTGTTACAAATGATTTGTTAGTAATAATGCCAAGGATTCCACCAAATTGCACCAGCTAGCAATTTCCAAATTAAAAATTAAAATTAAGAAAAATGGAAGGTTTTGTTAACCAACTATTACCATGTTAAGGAGTATGGATGTGATTAAAAACTGGAATACCAACATGGCAATTTAGAAAAGTACAACATTCGTAGGCACATGAGAATAATTAATTAATATTTATTTTATTATTTCATATTTCAAATATATATTATAGCAGTAAGAAAACACTTTGATGATCTACAGTTCCTAAAAACATTTCTCTAAAGAAGAGAGGATTAAGGGGTAAATCCAAGTTATTTTTTAGTATATTATGGATCTCAAATTATTTACTTTGAACTTGTAATAATTTCATACGCATTGAAGCTGTACAAGATCTCCCCTAGTGTCCAAGACAAGTCTAGCTCTAGAAACATTCAAAAAAGAAAGGAAGTGAGTGTTGTTGTCCAACACTAGTCTAACATAGATGCTGCCATCTTTTTAGCAGTGTCCAAAACTTTTAATTTATCTTGCATGAGGTGTCCTAGAGAAACAAATGTAATGTAACATCGTTGTTTTTTATTGTCATTTCAATTAATTATGTGAAAAATATGTAGAGAAACTTCTAGAAATAAAAGAGTAGTAAGCAACAAAAATAATGAACCTATATACCTGTCAAAAGTACTCCAACAGATATAATAAAGATGATGCCCAAAAGTTTAAAGCTTGGAGACTCCAACCTTCAGAAAAGAGTTTGAAACAATAGCTAGAATAAAGATAAATCTCGAAGGACATATAGTTATTGTTTTGATAATGAATAAATAACATGTTTGGGACAATGAACGAGCAAATTACATCAACAAACTGCATATGTTCAAAGCGCAAAGATAGGCTTACCTATAACATTGGTAATAATTAGTAACTTCATATTTTGTACATATTGGCAAAATGTATAACAGCCCCTCAGTGCCACACAATGAGGAGGTTGTAAAGCATGTAGAAAAAGACATTACAATCTTAATTGGTTCAATAGCATACACACCACATTAAAATGATATTTGGTTACATCTGATGATACTATTAAATTCAACCATTTCTCAAGACAATTATCAACAGAATATTTTCTATTGGCAGCACACAATGAGACATGTTGTAATAATTATCAACCTTATATTTGGTAAATGCAGACAACAGCATATTTTCTATTGGCAGCACACAATGAGGCAGGCTGTAAAGCATATAGAAGAAAACTGTGAAACTTAGGAAGAAAACCTAGCTTTCAATATGTATATACCACTTAATTAAATTCATAAACTATACACCTATATATGTATATACAAATACAATGGGCAATGGGCCATGGGCTCTAACATAGGATTAACCCTAGACTATAACCATATAACTCAACACTCTCCCTCAAGCTGGAGCATATATATCATATGCACCAAGCTTACTACAAATAGACTCAATTCGAGGACCCTTGAGAGACTTAATGAAGACATCTGTTAACTGGTCATTGGAATTGACAAAATCTGTGGTAATATAATCAGATAAAATCTTCTCTCGAATGAAGTGACAATCTATCTCGATATGTTTGGTCCTCTCATGAAAAACTAGATTGGAAGCAATATGTAATGCAGCTTGATTGTCGCAAATTAATCTCATCTGTGATATCTCTCCAAACTTGAGCTCCTAGAGCAATTGTTTTAATCAGATAAATTCACACGTTGCTAAGGGCATAGCACGATATTCTGCTTCTGCACTCGACCTAGCATCAACCTCTTGCTTCTTACTTTTCCAAGATACTAGGTTTCCTCCAACCAGAACACAATATCCTGAGGTAAACCGTCTATCAGAAAGAGAACCTGCCCAATCAACATCAGAATATCCAAATAAAACTGTAAAAATTGACTGACAACACTGACTGAGAAAGAAATATCTGGGCGAGTGATAGTGAGATAATTAAGTTTTTCGACTAGCTTGCGATATCTTCCAGGATCAGCAAGAGGCTCCCCCTATCCTAGTAAGAGCTTTACATTAGGGTCCATAGGAGAATCTATAGGTTTACAATCAAGCATCCTAGTTTCTTCCAGAATGTCTAACACATACTTGCGTTGAGAGATAACAATACCAGAACTGGACTGAGCAACTTCTATGCCAATAAAGTATTTAAGTAACCCCAAGTCCTTAGTCTGAAAATGATGGAAAAGATGTTTCTTCAACTGAATAATACCATCCTGATCATCACCTGTAATAACAATATCATCCACATAGACAACCAAGTATATACACCTCCCTTGTGATGTGTGTTTATAAAAAACCGAATGATCAGACTCACTATGAGTCATACCAAAGTCTTGAATGGCAGCACTAAAACGACCAAACCAAACTCGAACTGACTGCTTCAACCCATATAGTGAACGACGGAGTTTACAAACCTGCCCAGACTCCCCCTGAGCAACAAACCCAGGAGGTTGCTCCATGCAACGGCCAGTGGCGCGTAGCTTCTATAGAGAGAAACAAACGCACAAAGGACATCTTAGCAATAGGGGAAAAAGTGTCACCATATTCAAGGCCATAAACCTGAGTATACCCTTTGGAATCCAAGCGGGCCTTAAGGCGATCAACCTGCCCTTCAGGACCCACCTTGACAGTATAGATCCACCGACAGCCGACAAGAGATTTCCCTGGGGGTAAATGTATCAAATCTCAAGTACCATTGGAATGCAAAGCAGTCATCTCATCCACCATTGCTTGTCACCACCCCAGATTAGAAAGTGCCTCACTAACAGTCTTAGGTACTGACATAGAGGATAAGAAAGACACAAAAGCACAAAAAGGAGACAAGAGACGGTGATAGCTAAGAAAATTATAAATGAGGTGAGGATTGCGAGAAGAACGGATACCTTTCTAAAGGGCAATAGGAAGCAGATCCTCAGAAGGCAGGACCGCGGCAGGTGGAGAGACTGAAGTGGGATGTGAGGCAGCAGGAGTCGCTGAAGTAGTAGGAGATACGAGAGAAGGCGCAGGAACAACATCTCCACCAGGAAGAGACCAAGGCCGATGACACTGATGATAAACCTGTAATGGGGTAGAAGAAGGAATAGGGAGAATAGGAGCATGAGGGCTTGTGGGAAGAGGGATTGCCTCAGAAATGGGTTGACACTCAGAAATAGGCGAAGAGTAGAAAGGAGACAACTCAAAGAAGGTAACATCCACCGAAAGAAAATAGCGGTGGGTGTCAGGAGAATAACACCGATAACCCTTCTAAAGGCGAGAGTAACTAAGAAAAATGCACTTAATGGACCAAGAAGACAATTTATCTTGACTGAGAGACAGGTTATGGACAAAGCAAGTGCAACCAAAGACACAGGGAGGAAGAATATATAATGGTTGATCAGGAAACAAGAGAGAGTGAGGAATCTGGTGCTGAAGAACCGAGGAGGGCATCCTATTAATGAGATAGCAAGTAGCAAGGACAGCTTCAGCCCAAAAGCGAAAGGGGACATGATGATGTAGAAGAAGAATATAAGCAACTTCAATCAAATGTCTGGTTTTACGCTCAGCAACCCCATTCTACTATGGTGTATATGCACAAGAAGACTGATGCAAGGTCCCCTGAGAAGACATAAAGGTAGTAAAGGGAATAGAAAAATACTCAGGGGCATTGTCACTGCGCAATACTTGGACAGAGGTATGAAATTGCGTTTTGATTTCAGCACAAAAGAATTCAAAGATTGAGAATAACTCAGAACGATTTTTCATTAAATATAACCATGTGCAACGAGAATAATCGTCGATAAACGTTACAAAATATTGAAAATCCAAAACAAACACGACACGACTACGACCCCAGATATCGGAATGAACTAAAGCAAACGGGGACACAGCCTGATTATTGACACACTTTGGAAAAGAAATGCGATACTGTTTTCCAAGTTGATAAGACTCACAATGAAAAGACGACAAACTAGATAAACTGGGGACCATCTTCTGAAACTTAGCCAAACTAGGATGTCCCAAACAATTGTGGAGAAGAGTAGGAGACTCAGTCACCGAGCAAGCAACAGGCAATGTAGGAAGGTTGAGATGATAGAGACCCTGCGACTCACATCCGACGCCAATCATTTGTCTCGTACCGCGATCCTGGATAGTAACAGAATGATAATCAAAGGTGATAGAACAATTTAAGGCACGCGTAAGTTTACTAACAGAGACAAGATTAAAGGGGCAATGAGGAAGATAAAAGACAGAATCTAAAGGTAGAGAAGGTAAGGGTTCGGTAGTGCTAATAGTTTTAGCAACCGCTTTGGACCCATAGGCTAATGTTACAGAAGGTAAAGAAATAGAATTAGTAAAATAAGAGAACAAATGGGGATTACCAGAGATATGGTTAGAAGCACCTAAGTCCAGGACCCATGGTCCCAAAGAGGATGACTAAGCGAGACAGAAAGTGGAATCACAAGAGTGGGCGACAGAAGCAACTGTGGATGAGGTTTGCTGGGACGTCTTATACTTGAGATACTCATCATAATCAGCCCCAGTGAGAAGGACAGATTGCGGTGGATGACCATCAAAGGACTCAAATCGAGAACTATCAGCATAAGCAACATTACCACGAGGAGGGCGGCCATGCAACTTATAGCATTGTTCCTTAGTATACCCCCACTTGTGATAGTAGTTACACTTGGGGCGTTTGCTCCGATTACCACGATCTCCTCCTTGTTCGCCACTACTCTAAACCTGTGAAGCCATGACTGAATGATCACCTGCAGAAGGGGGAGACACTGTAGGAACAAATGAAACCCGAAGAAGACGAGAATACACCTCATCCATAGTAGGTACAGTAGGACTAGCAGGAATCTGATCACGAATAGGAGCAAGCTCAAGACCAATGGCAGCAAGAGTACACACCATGAAGAACTTATCCCGCTGAGCTAGATCCTCTGCATCAGTCTTACCAGCAGGTAACAAGGAGTTAAATTCAACTTTAATAGAGGCCATCCGACCAAGAAAATCAGGAAGAGTCAAACCCTGTTGTCGTAAACTGAGCAGATTGGACACCACTAAATACAAGCATTGAATGTCATTAGTGTATAACGCCTTGGCCTGAGCCCATAATTCACAGCACGTGGTATAGTTAGTACAGATTGGATGAAGAGAGGGATCAATTGACTGCCACAGGAGACTGCACAACAAAGCATCAGCTCTCTGCCACTCAGGTTTATTTGTGGTCACATTCTCAGCCTTGGTAGTTAGATAATCCTGTAAACCTTGACCCATACACCATGGTTCAACCGCCTGGGACCAAGAGATATAATTGGAACTGCCCATCAACTTCTCAGTAGCAATGACTGGAGAGGGAGACAAAATACCAGAGAAGGAGCCAGATTTACTGGTTCCAGCCATGTTGGACAAAAGAGAGCCCTACAAGATCAATAGATCTGAAACAAAAGGGTTAAAGAAGCCAATAAATAAAGGCTGGATGATCCAGCACAGAGAACAAGCGTGCTGGAGCAACGGCAGATGGCGGATGCCAGTGACTGGCGGCGATGGATGACAGCGGATGGCGACGAAACCACCGAGGCTAGGATGGACTGATGGAGGCGAGTCCAATGGTGAAGACGGTGTTGCGATCGGAGCACTGGTGAGAGAGATCGGAGCAAAAACGTCTCCGTAAACACTGTAAGAGAGGCGGCGCGTGGCGGCAGCAACGGCGACGGTCCTCCGGGGGTCAACAGATCGGAGGCTGGCGAACACAACGGCAGTGGTGGTGTGCATGATCGGTGGTCGGACGGTGAAGACCCGCTACTGATCAATAGCTCGTGCGCGGCGGAAACGCAGTGGGCGGCAATGGCAGTGGCACGGAAGGCTGTGGCAGTCGGTGGCAACCCAACCGACGGTGGTTGTCGGTGATGTGGACGGCAGCGACGACAGCTAAGGTTTGTGTGGTGGCTGCTAGGGTTTGTATTAAAAGCTAGAGTTTGTATTTTGTCTCTGATACCATGTGAAACTTAGAAAGAAAACCTAGCTTTTAATATATATAGACCACTTAATTAAATTCATAGACTATACACCTATATATATATATATATATACACAAATACAATGGGCCATGGGCCATGGGCTCTAACATAGGATTAACCCTAGACTATAACCACATAACTCAAAAAAAACCTTAACAGCCTAATTGGCTTGATAGCAGGTGATTAATGGTAAAGAAACTACTTGGGCACATTTGATGATACTATCAAATTCGAATATTTCTCTAACTGACAGATTTTAAGGATATCAAATTGTAATAGTGATCTAAGACGTCTTGCAATGTTTGTGACATTTACCTTCAAAGTTGTAAATGCCCAAATTCTAGAATTGCCACATTTCTTTCCATTCTGTGAAATTGAACCTAAATGAAGGATTAGATTGTCTTCAAATCAAACAGGTGTCCATCAACAAATCATTATTTTTGGTCAAACCCCAAGATGGAGATCAAGAGTTACAAGGATTAGAATTCTTTGATTTTATGAAGATGTATTTTAGCATTATTAGGATGTTTAATAAATTATGTGGTAGAGTTTAAGCAGTATTAGGTTACCATATTAGATAAAATAGCTTCCAATGCACGACTTTAATTATGCCTATCCTCAATTCATCGGAATTGAGAATTGATTGTTGCAGTCATCTGTGTAATCGCGTCCAAATTCGCAATCAATTGCCTAAGTCCCCTTCAAAATTGGATTGATGCAACTACTAATAACCGCCTGACATGCCACCGAAACCAATTATCAGGTCCCAATTCTTCTTTGTTGGGCTCTGCTGCAGTTAATAGATGTCGCTGGAATTCTTGAATTCGACAACACTATTAAATTTGCAGGAATTACAAGAATCACAGCCCGATCAACAACATCACCTGCTATGGTTCGACAATCCACAATTTCATGTTGCAAACCTAAGTCATGATGCAATACCTGAGAATCAACTACTACGAATCCGCCTTCTAAGAATCTGCTTTGCCTGCTATTTCCGAACCTAGATCAACTCCAAATTTGCCTCCAACAATCGCCTAATCTAGCTACTCAAAATTCACCAAGATCTGATTCGCCTTCCTCAAAATCAAAATTCAGCAGTCCTGAGTTCGCCTCAGTCAACTGCACATGACCGCCTATGTCCGCAATCACCGATGATCAGCATGCTTAGGAATCTACTTCCCCTTCACACATTTTTAAATTTGAGCCGAGACTTAGCGAAATTCATAGCCACAAGGCTACCTCCTACTTCACCTTCAAGATTCAAATAGGAGTCCTAAAATTCACAGGCGACAATCACCTCACATCAGTCGCCAGGAGAGTCGCTTGCCCAATCACCATCCAAGGATTGTTGGAATTCACCTAAATTCAGTCCCTCTGATCTGCAACTGAATTACCGATAAGAGCCGACAATCACGTTAGATAAACAACCTCTAAACTTGCTCGCGATCTACTCATGATCGCTACAGATTCAAGATCGCTCTGACCTACATCCACTTCACGCCTTCACTATTCACCAAAATCGAAGTGATTCAAAGATTGCCCCAGCCACGCCGTTTTCTCACCTTGATCACATGCAGTAACCTAGATTGGTTCCAAGAGTCACTCGCTCTGCTGCTACTTCAAATCCAAGCCGCCATTCACAATCGAAATCGCCACAATTGGGAATCGTCAATTATCGGACTTGCTTGCTTGCGCTCGCCTAGCCAAGCTATAACCAATTGAAATGGTTGGAATCTTGAATTCGCCAGATCGGAATCATTGTATCGCCTCTATATCCACAATTTTCGTGACCTAATTGGCTGTATTGAGCTTTTCTAAGAATCAACTCTCTTGTCGATTTCCTACTTCGACTTCAAACTCAATCTCGATCAATTCCGCAGAAAGTCGTCGGCTCTGCTGCAATCTTTCAAGAATTCAATTGACTTTGTTGAATTAACAGCACTGAATCGCTGGAATTGTCTGCAAAATTAGCTTCACTGGCCTGCTTTGCCTTCAATTCTGAGCCTAGATCGTCAAAATTCTCCTGAATGTTAACCAAAAATTTCTTTGCTCACAACCGAGGAACGATTGGCTCTAATACCAAATGTCATGACCCTAGGGTTTGTCTAGGGTTTAGAAAGGAGTTTTTGAGGAAATTGAAGAAGAAAGAATAGAAAGGAAGGGAGAAACAGAAGAGGGGGGAAATTCAGAAGGATGGAGGGAGAATTAGAAGAATTAAGAGAGGGAAACAACATTCAAATTCATTCATAAGCTGTCATTCTCTACTTCTACAACCTATTTATAGGCTGTTACATCCCTTCAGTAAGTAACTAATTGTAGGTACAACACCATAACAGTCTAAGGTACAACAAAGACAAATACATGTAACAGAAAAATTACTCCTATGCCCTTGGGGTCATGACAGAATTGAGGAAGAAAAAGGGAGAGTAACGGAGAAATGAGGGAGAGTAAAGAGATATTCTGCTATCTCCTAGAAAACATGAATAAATTTGAATTTAGACTTGAGAAGATAAATAACAGCAACTGATATTTAAAAAATTCAGAATTATCTTCTTCTTCCAGCTGCATCATCCCTTTAAATTTGGTAGTTTATCTTATCTTCTAGGCTGCCTCATCCTTCCAATCTTGAAGTCTTATCTCAATCCTATCTCCCTTCAAAACTAGAGCATCCTATCTCATCGTCCAACAGTGAGTAAACTGCCAGAGCACATGATAACTCTCATAAAAAGTTGCAATCAGGGCAGCATAGCAGCGGTAGGTGGAAAGCCTAATTATGTCCTTTTAGCACGCACTGACATTTAGCAATGGCATCATAGTAAGTAGTGGAAATTCTAGGGTCACGTATCATCAAAAAAGATGTAACAGAAAAATCTTAGCCAAATTGTAAGTATCCAAATGGACCAAATCTGATAAAAGAAATTGATGCACCAGATTATAAAGGGAAACACAGGTAGCCCACTTGCCTACAGAGGATCAGTGGCCCTTCAATACTATAGGGGCATGGAACATTGTCTAAAGGACGTGGAAACAATTTAAAGATACAAAATGTTTCCAGAGAAAATGATGTCTCCAAAGTTTTGCGTAAATCACTGTTTTGCATTTGATTTTTGATTTAAGCATCTGAAGGTCAATTCTGGAAGGGTTCAGACCAAGCCTCCCAAAATATAGTAAGATCTTTTGATGCTATACCATACAACAAATGAAGAAAGGTTCAAGAATTAGTTCAACCAAAGGATGCCTTGAACACGCCTTGACAAAGAGAGTCTAACACTTAAATAGGATAATTACAAACCCATATTAAATGCCAAAAAGTTTAGTGGTTCCCATGTTAAGGCATCTAATAATGCAAAATGAGCCCCTAGTTTAATCCTATATTCCACTTAAAAAGGCCAGAAGTAAAAGGCAGTTTCAAGTTTTAACACAAAATGCCAAATTGCCTACAAAATTTTTAATTCTAGAATAGTTGATTTTAGAATCAATGTCCATAGTTACAAAAATAATGTTTACAAGAACACGACAGCCAATTTTTAAAAATAGCTGGTTAAATACAGTTATTCAACTCTTTAAAATCCCTTCAACTCCCTTTTTAAAACTTATAAGTCACTATAGGTTCATAGCCTTTAATAGACTATCCCTAGAATGAAGTAGAAGAATTCTACACAAAGTACAAGAAACTAGAAAAAATTAATCAGAAAATACCATGTCATTGGTTATATATGGCAAAACATTCACATGATAAATATGTAATACAAAAGGACAGAATAATTTGGTAGCTACCAAGATCATTTAATGATGTTTTACCTAAATGCAAAAGCAAATAGGAGGAGAAATATGGGAGATGCTGATTTACACTGCAAAAACAGAAGAAGATGGATCAGAATTAGACAGAGAGTTTCACAAAGTATAGTGCATTTTTTATTGGGAGTGGGGGAATTGTTGAACAAAATAAAAAGTCTCTAACAATGACATACGGCAATATCAAGTAAGAAGAAAGGGAAACCAACCATGGTGGCAAATGTAACAGAGATGAAAACAAGGGAAGCATTGCTCAAGTTAATATCCATTGCTGTTCCTAAAGCAGTTGGTACAACTGTAAAAGGTAGAGTCCATCTGTAGCATTAGTTGTTAGGATAGTTAAAAAATGCAGTAAACTCAAGAGTCAAAAAGTGTTGAGAATGAAATAATACCATAAAATATATAATTACCCATCTCTCTCTCTACAAGCTTAAGCATTTAGATGAGTTGAAGGTTTACAATTTAACATGATGTCAGAACAAGCAAAAATACTGAGTTCAAACCTCAATGCCAACATGATACTTAAATAGTTGCACATGTTTAGCCTACATAAGTAGTGAAGTCTAAACACAGGTGAGACGGATTAAAGAATAAGCACCCAAATGGCTGAAGAATTTAGAGAATCAAAAAACTGATTGAGAAGTGATCCAAAGCACAAAACAACTCTAACTATTTTGGGGTACACGGCTGTGTTAAATACAGCAATACAACTTATCTTCTAGCTAAAAAATAGGACATTCAAATTACAAATTAATAACAACTTATTTAGATAATAAAAGACCTAAATTTTCGGATATAAAAGGTTTTATCTTCTATCTTCTTATCTGGACTTTAGATTCAAATCTTCAAGATATAATTTCGGCTTTATCTTTTCCAAGATTATCTTCAACACTCCCCCTCAAGCTGGAGCATATATATCCTTCATTCCCAGCTTGCCTCTTATTACTTCAAAGCCTTGTTTGTTCATTGCTTTTGTAAAGACATAAGCTTCTTGTAGGCCAGTAGGAATGTACATCAGGTTTATTCCACCATCTTCAATCTCTTGCTTGATGAAGTGCCTATCAATTCTCACATGTTTCATCCAGTCATGTTGAACTGGATTGTTTACTATACTGATGGCAGATTTACTATCACAGTATAATCTTGTAGGATTAGTATTAGTCATCTTCAAATCATTCATAAATTTTTCCAGCCATATTATTTCACAGACTCCTTGAGCTATAGCCCGGTACTCTGCTTCAGCACTACTTCTTGCTACCACACTCTGTTTTTTGCTTCACCATGTGACAATATTTCCCCACAGCTTTGTGCAACAACCAGAAGTTGATTTACTATCTTCAACTGAACCTGCCCAATCAGCATCTACAAACCCTTGAATTCCTCGGTCTTCGTATTTTTTGAATAAAATACCCTTGCCAGGAGTTCCTTTCAGGTATCTTAAGATATGATAAACTGCATCAAAATGTTTGTCATGAGGTGAATGCATGTATTGACTTACTTTACTTACCGCGTATGAAATGTCTAGTCTGGTAAGAGATAAGTATATTAGTCTCCCCACTAATCTTTGATACCTCTCCTTATTTACTTCTTTTCCTGTTCCATCTATATTGGCCTTCCAATTGGGTTCTGATGGGGTACTAGCTGGTTTACAACCCAGCTTGCCTGTTTCTTTGAGTAGGTTTAGAGTATATTTTCTTTGGGATATAAGAATTCCCTCCTTGCTCCTTGCTACTTCCATCCCAAGAAAGTATCTCATCTGCCCAAGGTCTTTTACTTCAAAAGTTTGCTGTAATTGTTCTTTTAAAGCTTTGATCTCCTAATGATCATTACCTGTAATAATAATGTCATCCACATAGACAATTAAAATTGTTTTTAGACCATTAGCAGCATGTTTAGTAAATAAGGTATGATCAGACTGCCCTTGTTGATACCCCAGCCGATGTAATGTGGTACTAAATCGCTTGAACCAGGCCCTAGGAGATTGTTTTAGCCCATATAGAGATTTGATTAATCTGCAAACCTTCCCTTTTTCTTCAAATCCGGGAGGAATTCTCATATATATCTCTTCTTCTAGCTCTCCATTCAAAAACGCATTCTTTATATCAAGTTGGTGTAGTTCCCAATCTAAGTTGGCTGCAATTGATAATAACACACGTATAGAATTGAGCTTTGCAACAAGTGCAAAGGTCTCTTCATAATCTATACCTTGGGTTTGTGTGAATCCTTGGGCCACCAACCTTGCTTTGTATCGTTCAATGCTCCCATCAGCTCTATGTTTTGTTGTGAAAACCCATTTACTTCCTACCGCTTTCTTGTTCTCAGGTAGTTCAACCAATTCCCACGTGCCATTTTTTATTAGGGCATCCATTTCTTCCATTACAGCCTTTTTTCCAATCAGGATTTTGTAGAGCTTCACCAATGTTTTTTGGTATGTACACCTCATCCATCTTTATAGTAAATGCCCTGAAACCTGGGGAAGGCCAAGAATACACCAAATGATTAGCAATGGGGTGTTTACTACATGATCTTACCCCTTTTCTCCAAGCGATTGGGACATCCAGATCAACTGATTCAGCCTCCAAATTTCTTGTTTCTAATTCATCATTCTGTGTTCTGTTGCGATCTTCAATTTGCACTGCGGATTCATTTCTTGCTCCCTCTCCATGTGTTGGACCTTGTTCCAAGAATGATGATTGGTCTTGCCTTGGTTCGAGATCCTTTCTTCTTGAATATACCTTGAGTGGCAGCTTTGATTTAGGATCAGGATTGGTTGCAGTTTTTTCTATTTGTTCTGCAGCAGATTTCTGTTGTTCTCCCCCTGAATACGTTACAGTATTCGGAATGGGAATAGAAGGAACAACTGTTTCAGGCAAAATACTAACATCCCAACAATTATCTCTACCAAAAACTGCACTAGTCATCTCCCCCTGCAGGTTAGTGGTAGGAAAATAAGACTGATTCTCGAGAAAAGAGACATCACATGATACAAAAAACTTTTTAGTGTTAGGACAATAACACTTGTATCCTGGTTGGGTGGGTGAGTAGCCAACAAACACACACTTCAAGGACTTAGGATGCAATTTTGAGTGATAATTGTGAACGAAGGCTGTACATCCGAAGATTTTAGGGGATAAAGAATTCAGCATGCGGGTTAGGAGAGGATATGATGTAATGAGAGTGTTTAATAGGGTTTTGAAATTGAGGATTTTAGTAGGAAGCCTATTGAGATAGGCTGTTGTAAGGACGGCTTCTCCCCAAAAAGATGTAGGCACAGAACTAGAGAACATCAATGTGCGAGCAGTTTCTAGCAAATGTCGATTTTTCCTCTCGGCAATTCTGTTTTGTTGGGGGTTATAGGGACATGTGCTTTGATGAATAATGCCATTGTCTCTCAAGTATGTCTCGAATTCAAAGGAGAAGTACTCTCTTCCATTATCCGAACGAAGGATATGAATGGATGTTTGAAAATTGTTGAGAACCATTTGATGAAAGTTCTTGAATAGTTTAAAGACTTTTGATTTTTCCTTCATCAAAAACACCCAACACACCCTAGTATGGTCATCTATGAAAGTGACAAACCAGCGAGTATTGGTTAGATTTGGTAACCTAGTTGGCCCCCATACATCACTATGGATAATGTAAAAAGGTTTAGTTGGTTGATATGCATGAATAGGATGAGAAGATTTAGTTTGTTTAGCAAGAATGCACTCTTCACAATCAAATGAATCACTCATATTATTGCTAAATAAATGAGGGTACAAAATCTTTAAATATCGAAAGTTCGGATGACCTAATCTTTTATGCCATAAGTAGATGTTAGAATCTGAAACAGTAGAGGAAACAAAAGAATTTTGTAACCTAGAAAGAAAAGCAGGAGCTGCAGCCGATCCTTGCACATAGTAAAGGCCTTCTCTCTCTTTAGCATTGCCAATCATCCTCCCCGAAATGAGGTCTTGAAACATGCAATGAGTAGGAAAAAACGTCACTTTACAATGCATATCTCTAGTAGCTTTGCTGATAGACAGCAAATTGCATTTTAATGAAGGCACAAATAAAACAGATTTCAGCAATAAACCATCTAGATATACCGAACCTTCACCTTCAACATGTGATATTGCACCATCTGCCATAGTTACCCTTATATTCTTCTCACAACGTTTGTAATCCATCATACCACAAAGAGATCAAGTCATATGATCGGAAGCTCCCGTGTCAACAATCCAATCATTCTTATTAAGCAGCTTAGAAAGATAACAATCATAAACTATACCTTGTTTTACATGGGAGGCTGTTGGGTTCAATACTTCCTCAGAATCAGTGGGTTTTGTAACCCTTGTTTGATTTAAAACTTGTTGCAGGATTTCCAACTGGTTAGAAGTTAGGATGATACTTGTACCTTCTTCTGTATCTGCTGCATAGGCTAGTTGTGGTTTTTTCTGATTCTGGTTTCTCCCATTCCAATTAGTCGGCCTTCCATGTAACTTCCAGCAGTTTTCTTTGGTGTGGTTTGGTTTCTTGCAATGATCACACCAAGATTTATCTCTTGTATGATCTCCTCGAGGTGCTGTTGTCCTTTGTTTAGAGACTGCAAGTGCTGATCCACCCTGATTGTTAACTTCCGTTGTTGTGTGCATCATCACCTTTTTTCTGCTTTCTTCCCTCCTTACTTTGGCAAAGGCCTCCTTGATGGAAGGAAAGGGTTTTATCCCTAGGAGTCGTCCTCTGACTTCATCTAAGTCAGAGTTTAGTCCCTGCAAGAAATCAAACACCCACTCCTTCTCGACCATCTTAGCATACTTCACTCCATCTTTTGTACACTCCCATTTTATATCATAATATAGATCCATCTCTTGCCATAGTTCAGATAGAATATTGTAGTAATCAGTGACCAAGTTGTTACCTTGGCAGGTGGTTCTTAAGGCCGATCTTACCTCAAAGCATTGTGCTATATTTTCCATATCCAAATACAGACTTTGAATAGCATCCCACACTTCCTTGGCTGTCTTATAGAATTGGTAGGTTCTCCCTATCTTCAGCTCCATAGAATTGATGATCCAAGCCATCACTATGGAGTTTTCAGCATCCCAGGTATTATACTCGGGTGTATCAGAATCTGGCTGGGTTGTTCCACCTGTGAGATAACCCATCTTGCCTTTCCCTTTCATCACCAACATAACCGACTGAGACCATTCCCGATAATTGGTTCCAGTAAGCTTATGCTATGTGATTTGAAGGGTATGATGGTCTACTGAGATAGGCGAAGGGGATGGAAGAACTGATCGTGCTGCGAAAGGCGCAATATTGGAGGTTGCACTGGTGGTTGAAAAATCGGCCATATTGAGGAGAGTTAATGTGCTACGGAAGGTATGGTAATTTACACAAACCTAGGCTCTGATACCATGAAGAATTTAGAGAATCAAAAAACTGATTGAGAAGTGATCCAAAGCACAAAACAACTCTAACTATTCTGGGGTACACAGCTGTGTTAAATACAGCAATACAACTTATCTTCTAGCTAAAAAATAGGACATTCAAATTACAAATTAATAACAACTTATTTAGATAATAAAAGACCTAATTTTTCGGATATAAAAGACTTTATCTTCTATCTTCTTATCTGGCCTTTAGATTCAAATCTTCAAGATATAATTCTGGCTTTATCTTTTCCAAGATTATCTTCAACAATGTCAAACGAAGAAAACAAGTTCTGGGGATAGATCTAATTAGCAATAGGAACTGAGGTTATTTCAAGCGGTATTTCAACTATTCTAAAACCACTCCAGAATAAATTTCAGATAATATGTAACCATTCAAATTCCAACTCCAGTAAACTATTCTAGTTTTATTACTGTATTGTCAGGACCCTAGGTTTTGAATCTAGGATTTCTAGTTGACAGTCATGAAAGAAGAAAGAAATAGAGGAAGAAATGAGAAGATTTAGGGAGAAAACAGAGAGAAGCATAGATGGAAATAGAGAATTGAGAGAAATGAGATAATTTAGGGAGAAAATAGAGAGAAGAACAAAAGGAATTAGAGAATAGATAACTTCAATATAATTGCTTGATTCCTCGGCATACTATAGTATAGCTTTATATAGGACTATCCAAACAATCCAACAGTTATTTACAGTAGTTACCACTACTACACAACTATAAAATAACACCCCACTACTACATAATTACAAAATAATACCCCACTATACATAAATGCTCTGCTTATCTCCTAATTCTCTTATTCCTGGCATTCCCCTTCACTTCAAGAAAATCAAAGAAATTGAGCAACTCGAGAAAATTGAGCTAGGAGATCTGGCAAATATTCCCAAGTGTTGTTATCTAGGTGTAAATGGGAACATTGAACGAGAACTTGAAAAGGGGGAACTTGGCTCCTGTGTTTATCCAAAATTACCAAGTGTTCCACCCTGATATCCCCTTTAGAAGTTAGGTAAAGTAGAACAGGAAGTAGCAACAAGACCAATGGTTTTCTATTTGACCAATAGAGTGTGGAACTCCATGCAATTTCCCATAATTTCACACCAAAGCTGTATATGTCTAACTTCTCATTGGATGGTTCGTCACAAGGAACTTTGGAAGCCACCCATTTAAGAGTTCCTGGTGTTGATTTTGTAGAAAGAAATGTGCTAGCTTTTAAGTAGAATAAGCCAAAATCACAAACCTTTACTGTATACTTCTTTTCAACCAAAAGATTTGGAGACTTCAAATCTCCCATGAAAAGAACAATATTTGGATGTCGTGGGTGTTTCATAATTGTGACCTCCCTTAAAAATTCCTTCAATCGCTTTGGATGGAAATCTTGATCCATAAGAATCTTTACAACAACATCCAAGCCCTACCAATCAACATGATGGACAACACCAAAGGAAGTTGCTCTAACTCTCTCTTTCAGAACCAGATCACTCCATGGGATATCCAAATCTTCCACCTCAAGTGAAAGTTCTTGAGTTGGTTTAATTGGAACAATTTGACCTTCCTTGACAAACCTAAAACCATCTTAGACTGTAATGTCCTTTGGATCAGAAATGCTTACGAGTGGTTGAACTTCTCCATGACCAAGTAGAGGGAGATACTTTAAAAGGAGGGAATCTTTGAATGTGTTCATTGAGCTTGTGATGAAGACAAGGTCATATGATTTGAACAGATTCAAATCCCAGTCATGAACATCTTTGTTGCTGCTTGAACTAGGCACCTTGATGTGTTCATCTGCTAATTACTTAGGACATTTCATGTTAGCAGCATCACCATCAATACCTTCCAAAATTGGATCAGCATTCTCCTTCAACAAAAAGTCCTCTAGCAAGTTGATTTACAAAATTCTATGAATCACTCCATTTCCTAGCATGAGTAAATCTGATCTTTCTTTAGGAAGAAAATTAGAAGGAAGACTTACTTGGGGCACTTTCGAGAACATCAACATAAATCCATCTAGCCTTCTTGCTAAGCCATCCATAGATGTCTCAAACTTTCGATCCAAAGAAAGGATCACTTCATGGTTTTTGTTGTATCCAGAGTCCAGAGAATCCACTCGAGCCTATAGATCTAAAACTTTCACATTCACCTGCTGTAATTGAGATTCAAATTGCTTCATGAAGGTACGGTTAACCATAGTTCCAAAACTTGTAGATGCAAGTTGTCGTGAATAGCAATCCAAGAACAAACTGCTCTGATACCAATTGTCAGGACCATAGGTTTTGAATCTAGGATTTTTAGTTGATAGAAAGAAAGAAAGGGAGAAATGAGAAGATTTAGGGAGAAAATAGAGAGAAGAATAGATGGAAACAGAGATTAGAGGGAAGTGAGAGAATTTAGGGAGAAAATAGAGAGAAGAACAGAGGGAAACAAAGAATATATAAAGAAAAATGAGATAACTTCAATATAATTGTTTAATTCCTCAGCATATTGTGGTATAACTTTATATAGGGCTATCCTAGCAGTCCAGTAGTTTCTTACAGCAGTTACCCCTACTACAAAACTGTAAAATAACACCTATTACTACATAATTGTAAAAAGAACACCTCACTACACATAACTGCCCTACTTATCTCCTAATTCTCTGGTTCCCGACGTGTATCAGTATTGAATGCAATTGCCTCATTTTTGGAAGGAAAAGGAAAAAAATTTAATGTAATGTAATCTCATTCATTTTTCTTTTCTTTTCCTGAATTTCCATCATTTTTCAGTAACAGAGGTATGGATTTCCTGCATGCTTCAAGTTTTTAATTTTAAAAAACTGAAAAAATAGCACTCTCAATATACAAGAAACTCATCATTATCATTCCAGAAATGCATGGAAGCATGCACTATCATTAGTGTCGAGAATCAAGTCTGTTATTGTCAAGAATCGAGGCTGGAATTAAGTATAGAATTCTGGAATTAAGTATAGAGAGTTAAGGCTAGAATTAAGGACGTAATGAGTCTTCTGTATATAGAAGTTTACTTAATTAGGTGATTAGGAAATCTGCCTCTGTTTCCATATTTGTAAATCATCTACCGTATAAATAATTCCATTGATTCAATGAAGAATATACAGAAATTCTTACCTAATTCTCCGCATGGTATCAGAGCCACCTTTCTAACGCACCTTTTCTTCCAACCTTCATCGCCTCTCCAGCCTTCATTGCTCCCATCACATACCTGCAGTTCTGCCTTCATCCCTAGATTAGAAATCTAGGAATCTGTTCAAGCATTCATCGCCGGAAAATCCAGTGCTGCCGACAGCCTCTACTATTGCTGCCGATAGCCCCTCCATCATCGGAAGCCTGCGACAAGAAACCTTTGCTGCTGCCAACAGCCTTCCTTGTTGCCGCACACCGTTTTTCCGTTATAACCTTTCTTCTACCAACTAACATATACCACTTCCAGTGAAATCAATTCCAGCAATATAGAGGAAGTACCAGCAGTCCCAAGGATTCTATGTAACACCCCGCCTTACAAGGCATGTCACAGGTGTAGGGTATAGATTTTTTTTTTTCAATACTCAACATACACACGAACCCCACCATACACATAGGTCTAGCTACTTGAACTAAATGTCTAATAGCTAGGTAAGGCAACAGAGTAGCAGTGGAAATAATATCGATAAACCAAAACACCTTTAAGGTTCGTACATCATCATAACGCTTACAAGTCAAAATAAATTACAAAGGCTACAAAATCTATGATTATTAAACTCAACACGGAGTCTTCAAGTAGTCAGGGGGCGATGCCCTTGCCTTTGCTGCAAGCCCCAGCTGGGACATTGAATATCCCAGGGGTAAAACCCGTTAGATGTTGAAACCATCTAAGTGAATGGCATGTACAGTAGGTTATAAACAATGATATGAGATGCATGCAAGATCATGGCACGGCATATAAACACATATAACGGTCCCTCTTATGTAATCTCTGGGTGCATATCGGCGTTCACCCCCGGGGTGCATATCGGCGTTCACCATTTGTGGAATCACACATTTAAATAACAAACCATCCACAAGCCAGTGAGATTACATAGCAACTTACAGCGAGGTGACCAAACAAGGCCAAAGGCCACACATAAACCACATAATGTCACATAGCATGATCGTTTCAAATCGTGTGCCGTGCTTTACAAAATGACAGTTTATAATGCATCTTGTAGTACATTTGCATGCTCGATATGTTTAGAAAAATAGATAGCCATTCATAGGTAGCAAATAGGGCTTAGTCACACTTAGAAACCATTCCAAAGGATAAAAATCCACTCACCTTTAATGAAATGACGATTATGCCCCTATCGTTGTTTTGTCTTGGAATCCTCAAAATACTTGGCCAATACTCTTCCTGATAGTCACGTATTCAAGAATGACATATCATAATCATATATTAATTTCTTTGTATTTCTCCAACACCTTGGCCTATTTATTTTTAATTTCTTTTCCCTCTAATAAATCAAAATAAATACCATAGGCCAATTTTTATCAAAATTAATACCCTAGATGTTTTTTATTTATTTTTCTAGGAATTTTAAAAAAAATTGCAGCACTTACCTCTAGGGCACGCGCCCTCACGCGCTAGGGCGTGTGTCGGCGCGTGGAGAGCCGCGCGTGAAGCTCATGCGGCAGTTGTCTTCCTCGCAGCTCCGGTCACCGGCGACGGTCGGAATGGCCAACGGTGGGTACTGGCCGGTAGCCCTCTTCAAGGCGAGTCCAATGGCACCGGTGGCAGGTCGAGATGATGGCCGGAGGTCGGTCGATCGACCGATTTTCAATCCGACAAGGCCCTCTTCGCGTTTTCCGACCAACCTCTAATTCACCCTTCAAATCACAACGAAAACTCCCCAAACTTGGCAGGGAGAACGCCCACAGTGTCACGAACACAAGCCCTCTATCAAGAAGCCTTGATTCGTTCGTTAAAGCTTCCGATTGTGCGTTTCTAGGGTTCGGCCATACCGAGTATTTATAGGCCAAATTTCGGCCGAAATCCCACCGATTTTGAGGTAATGATGCCTCTGAAACCTAGATCTAGGGCCTAGACCTTATTATCTTGCTTGCAAGTCACGAAAAACCAACAAAAATCAGTGAAATTGTGGCTCAAATTCATCGAACCGAACAGCATGAGGTTTCGATCATCTTCCAGCTTCTTCCAGCGACCCAGCGGCCAATCTCGGCTGTCCACCTGGCCGACGAGGATCCCGAGGCCATGTGCAAGCTGGCCGGCCGCTCTGACACCGGCCAGCTGGCCGGCCGGCGGCTGTTTTGCGGCAACCGACTTGTTCCCTGTTCATTCTGCCTATTTGGCATTTTACCATCTTACCCCTGGGTCTTTTCTCAATTCCAGTCTTGCCCTATTTCCTCTTTTCCCATTCTGCCCTTCCTTCTTTTCTTCAAATTCCAGATCTGTCCCTTAGCCAGCTTTTACTCATTTGCCCCTTACTTTCTTAGTTATTTCCAAACTTGCCCCTTGGTCAATTTTAGGAAATTTCCCTTGGCCCCATGACTTTTAGTTTTGTTATTTGGGCCCCCAATGTTTCCTAAATTTTTCCTTTTGGTTTTCTACGATTCCTTGTATTATTTACTTAGGCCCACAAGTTCTGAAAATTTGCGGTTTGACCCGTATTTTTCTGAAATTGCAATTGACCACTGATTCGAGTTTTCCTCGAGATCTTGAAAGTCTCACACAGGTTCTCAGGCGATCGCGAGTCCCTCTAGGGCTCCCTTCTTACTCTCTTCGGCCTTTTCGACATGTCATTCAATTTGTCGCGTCCTTTGCCCGTACTTCCTTGGGCTTGTTTTGTACCCCAAATTTTGAATCTCATGTGGTCATTCCCACCTTTTATGGTGAATCACACGATCTTTTGCCTACAGTTCGTATTCAATAAATCTTATCGCTAATCGAGGCGCAAAATGACCGTTTTGCCCTTGTTCACAAAATCTAGAAAAATATTTTTATTTCTAAATTTTCTTGGGTATTACATTCTACCATCGGGGGAACTACAGTAAATCAATGCTGCCTACTGTTTGAACGGAAAAAATTACTTGAAATGGTCCGGATTGGTCAAGATTATTTTAAAAGGGAAAGGAAAGATTAGCTATATTCTGGTGGGACCGGACCAAAAGAAGGGGGACGAGGAAGACTCCATGATAATGGCATAGTTCTGGAATTCAATGGCACCTGAAATCAGTGACACCTGCATGTTCCTACCGAAAGCAAAAGGTGTTTGGGAATCTATCCAACAGACCTACTCGAAAGTCAAAGATACTGCACAAATCTGAGTTGAAGATCAAAATGACTTCAACTAAACAAGGAAATAAGATAGTTACAAAATATGTCAATCTCCTAAAAGGATTGTGGCAAGAGATGGATCATTATAGGGTTATAGAGATGAAAAATAGTGATATACAACAACATTGAAGGCCTTCATAGAGAAAGATAGAACCTATGATTTACTGGCAGATCGTGGAGTGTGATTAGGTGAGGGTTCAAATTCTGGGCAAGGATGACTTACCATCATTAAATGAAGTTGTTTCAATCATCCTAGACGAAGAGAGTAGGCGAAGTGTAATGCTTGAGTCCAAGGATGGACCAATCATTAGACCCAACTTCTGGAAATGAGGTAATATCCTTTAGCCCAACTTCTGATTCCTTATTTGACCTTGATTTGCCCATAGCACTTAGGAAAGGAACTACAAAATGCACAAAATATCCACTATACCTAATATCTCACTTTGTGTTCTTTAAAAGATGTTTTCCATCCCATAGAAGTTGTCACACTCCAAGGGTATTATTTATAATTTTGGTTTTCTATAATTCATTTTTTTTTTAATTTCTATTTCTTTTAGGGTTATTTGTCTTAAAGGTTGTTAGGATATTTTTCTCTTTTATCTTTTTCTCTTTTTGTCTTGTAGCTTAGGCAGTTACAATGCCTTGTCTTGTAGCTACAGCTATGAGCTTATATATTAAGCCACAGCCTTCGTTGGAGGATATATGGAATTAATGAAACTTCTGTAATTCCCTCTTATCTTCTGTGATCTCCTTCCTCTCTTCTATTCTCATCTTCTTCTTGTTGTTTCTTTCTTAATATTTCTCTCTCTCTCCCTCTCATCTGATTTCTTCCCAAATTTCTCTCTTAATTTCCAAATCCCCTTTCACACCCTAGTTCAACCCTAAGGGTGTGACACTTGATATCAGAGCCAAACCATCCTTGGCTATGTTTATGTTGCGGCTTCGATTTGAAGGCGAATCCGACTAGGGCTTAGCGGTGTGCTACTCACTCTTATCAGAAGGTGAGTCCAACCAAACCGATGAGACATTCAACCGTGAGTTGTTGTGGCTGGCCACCTAGCTCAAAAAGCGAGCACACTAGAGGGTGATGCAGACAGCCAAGAATTTCGGACTAGAGCAGATGACTGGTGTGGTGAGTTCCAAAGTGAACACGATTGTTGCAATGGTTTTTGGCGATCGCGGGACAAGGCAATGGGTGTCGCAGCCGTTGTCAAATTACGATCGGTGATTGAGCAAAAAACCTGAGGAAGGATTTGAGGTAAGGTATGGCGAAGGACACTAGGTGAGTTGGAGACGAGGTTGCATGCCTTGGAATTGGGCCTCCAGTAGAACCATGAGCAGGCAAACGAGAGGCTCGACATGGTCGAGGCAGGAATCCGACACACCCAGGAAGAGGTCAGCCACATCCAAGCGGACGTGGCTATGATGGAGAGGAACCTCCAAGAAGAATTCTCGGGGTTAAGCCAGCACCTGAGTGTTGCCCTCGCTATGTTTTCCCGGCAACCTAATGCAAGCCTGCCAATGGACTTTCTGTCGTGAGCCACAACTACACCCATCTTCGTTGGAACGAAGGGGCGGTAAGAAGTGGATGAATGAACAGAGTATGTTGCTAAAGGCTCTCTTCGAGGATCCCTGGCTAACCAGAATAATCCACCGACGTTACCGCTAGAAATTTCGATGTTTAAAGGGGATAAACCCCAGTGGTGGATCAGATGTTGTGAACGTTTCTTTTACCACTACTGAATAGCTGAAGGGAGCAAGGTTAACATGGTAGCTGCCTATCTAAATGATGTGGCAAATTCATGGTTTCAAGGGTAGAGTGAGCAGAAAACAGAATGGTGGTGGCCTAAATTCGTAGAGGAATTTTGTACTCGTTTCGGGGAACAAAACCTAACTGATGTGGTGGAAGAATTTATTTGAAGCAAGAAGGACCAGTGGAAGAATATCAGGTAAGGTTTGAGGCTCTTAGGTCTATAATAAGACAAGCTCACCCGACTCTAGATGAACATTATTTCATGTCTAGCTTCCTCAGTGGACTGAGTGATGAGCTAAGGCCAATGGCCAAAATGCTGCAACCTACTTCAATAAGATAAGCGGCGGAGAAGGCCCGTTTGCATGAATTATCATTGGAGGTGTTTGTTAAGAAGCACAAGACTGTAACAGAAAAGTGTCCTCAGAGCAATCAAGAAGTGGGAGAAACTGCTTGGACAACAACCTTAGATCGGATTCAAGGAAAAGAGTATCCATTGGCAACCAAATCTACTATTATGGAGTCCAAGAGAAAGACTCAGACTATGCTTTAAATGCAAGGACAAATTTAGTCTAGGCCACCAATGCAAAAGGCAATTGCTACAAATGGAGGGTTTAGAGGAAGACAACGAAGTAGGAGAGCCAATTGGAGTGGGATAAAGGAACAAAGGATTGACGAAAATAAATTTCTTAGGGACAAGAAACAATTCAAGGGGGGAAATTTTGTCACATTCCAAGGGTATTATTTGTAATTTTGGTTTTCTATAATTTGTTTTTTTTTTAATTTCTATTTATGTTAGGGTTATTTGTCTTAGAGGTTGTTAGGATATTTTTTTCTTTTGTCTTTTTCCCTTTTTGTCTTGCAGCTTAGCAGTTACAATGTTTTGTCTTGTAGCTATAGCCATAAGCTTATATATTAAACCAAAGCCTTCATTGGAGGATATATGGAATTAATGAAACTTCTGTAATTCCCTCTTATCTTCTGTGATCTCCTTTCTCTCTTCTATTCTCATCTTCTTGCTGTTGTTTCTTTCTTAATATTTCTCTCTCTCTCTCTCTCTCTCTCTCGGTTATCTTCTCTCCCTCTCATCTGATTTCTTCCCAAATTTCTCTCTTAATTTCCAAATCCCCTTTCACACCCTAGTTCAAACCTAAGGGTGTGACAGAAGTTTCCTTACAAACATAACCACAACATCCATTCCCACAACATTATCTTAAGCTTTAAACTGTGAGAATTGGAAGAATGCAACGAATGTTGAAATGCAGGCCCCAGAGAAAAACAATACTTGGGAGATCATGGATTTGCCAAAAGGAAAGAAATGGATGGGATGTAAGTCAAGTATAGAGCAGATGGGACACCTAAGAGGTATAAAACTAGGTTGGTGGCTAAAGGGTACACTCAAACATATGGGATAGATTATCAAGAAACTTTGGCCCCAGTTGCAAAACTGAACACAATGAGAATCCTTCTGTCTCTAGCAATTAACTTTGACTGGCCTTTGCAACTGTAATTTGAATAGAAACGAACAAAGATGAAAACCAAACAAAGATAAGAGAGAGCAAAAGAGAAACTGTCTGAAAAATGCCTCGATCAATACTTCATTACTGATAGGGGAACACCTATTTATACAACTGACCTATCTCTTTAATAATACTTTAAACATAACAAATAACAACTACAAGTAGTAACTATTACTGAACAAATACAACAGACACTAATCAGCAACTCAAAGGCTTCAACCAGCTTTAATTCCTTCAACATGCCCCCTCAATGTAGACTTCTTGGTAGTAGTAGAACTCAACTGCTTAGCCTCATCTGAACTTGAGTTTGTTGTTATAAGAGCATGAACAATAGACAACCGAAGCCCAAGTTTGCTACATAGAAAAGAGAACCTGTCTTTTGGCAACCCTTTGGTGAAAATATCTGCTACTTGATACAAGGTAGAAACATACCTAATCTCAATATCTCCTGACAAAGTGAACATCTATCTCAATATGCTTTGTACGAGAGCAAAATACTAGATATTCTGTTATGCTCTTAGCTGCTAGATTATCACACCACAAAACTAGAACATGTGACAAGGAATAACCTAACTCAGTGAAGAAGGATTTTAGCCACATAACTTCAGTTACACCTTGTGCCATAGCTCGATACTCAGCTTCTCCCATTGAGCGAGCAACAATAGACAGCTTTCTTGAGCTCCATACCAACAAATTTGAACCAAGAAACACACAAATACCACTTGTAGATTTTCTAGTTACCTTGCAGCCAACATGGTCTGCATCAATTTAAACTATCAAGGCTAAATCAGATAAATTAGGTGTAAACAATAGCCCCAAGCTGATAGTACCTTTCAAATACCGAAGTAAACGTTTACAAGCTATCCAATGTTGTATTTTAGGAGTAGACAAGAATTGACTCAGCTTATTTACCACAAATGAAATATCTGGCCGGGTGTAGGTCAAGTATTGAAGGGAACCTATAATGGTTCTATCCAGTGACGGATCTAAGAAAATATCACCTTCATCAGTAAAAGAAATCCCCAAATTCACTGGTGTATTACATGGCTTGCAATCCTACAAAATAGGTGTATTACCGAACCTAAGGTTTTGAGAGCAAAATAGGTGTCCAAATCATGTATGCAGGCTTTAAGAGCTGAAGAATCAGAACCCGTGATAAGGATATCATCCACATACACCAAAAGAAATAACACAGCCTTAGGGGTTCGTTTAATGAACAAGGATGCATCTAAGACTGACCGAATAAAACCCCAACTTTGTAAAGCTTGGCATAGCTTGGTGTACCAAGCTCTTGGGGCTTGCTTTAGTCCATAAAAGGACTTCTTAAGTTTGCAAACATAAGATGGAAACTGAGAATCAATAAACCCTTCCGGCTGTGCCATATATACATCTTCGGTTAGGTCTCCATTCAAGAAGGCATTGTTAATATCAACCTGCTATATATCTCAACCAAATTTTACAGCCAAAGAAAAGAGAACTCTTATTGTTGGAGCCTTTACAATAGGACTAAAAGTCTCGCCATAATCTATACCGGGGTTTGTAAGAAACCCTTAGCTACCAAACGAGCCTTGTGTCTAAGAATGAATCCATCAGATTTGTACTTGACACGAAATACCCATTTACGCCTAATAAGATTCATATATGATGAGAAGGGAACCAAATCCCAAGTGTGATTAAACTATAAAACAGTGAATTTCTCCTACATAGCCTTAGCCCAATGAGGATCCAAGAGAGCTTCATGCACTGAGTTAGGTTCTAAGGTAGTTAACGACACATGAGGAGAAGTAGCCAAAGACAGTTTAGCTTGAGATCGAGTAAGCATAGGATGAATTGAAGGTGCTAGAGGAAGTTTGTACTTAGGTACACGAGAAGGTTGACAGACATAATGTCTAGATGAAGATGAAGAAGAGTGTTGAGATACAGTTGGGTTCTCCAAAGGCACTGGTGAGGTGTTGATTGAGCTACCATTATTAGTGTGTGATAAGGGAGAAGCTGAGGACTATCTCACCCGAGGAACACTTGAATTACCAAATGACTGAAAAATATTAGGATAGGGATATTCATTAGGGTTAAATTGAACATGCCTTGAAACATACACTCTCCCTAAAGGATGTAAGCACTCTCCAATGAAAACACACTTAAAGGAATGAAAATCAAACTTATGCAAGTTATAAGGTCTAAGATAGGGAAAACAAGTACACCCAAAAGGTTGAAGAGCAAAATAGTTAGGTTGTTTATGATAGAGCAGCTCAAATGGACATGAAAAATTAAAAACAGATGAAGGTAAAAGATTAATGAGATAAATAGCTATGTGGAAGGCTACAATCCAAAAGGACAAAGGCATTCGAGCATGAGCTAGCAAGGTTAGTCCCATTTCAGCAATATGATGATGTTTTCTCTCAGCTACACCATTTTGTTGGTGTGTATAAAGACAAGAAAAACAAGGCTAAATACCATAAGTATGAAGGTAGGGTAAAAAGGCCTTAAACTCACCCGCATTATCAATTTGTAAGGCTTACAACTTTGAGTTATACTATAATTCAGCTAGCTTATGAAAGTTTACAAAGGTTTGTAGGGCATCAGATTTCAACTTTAAAGGATAAAGCCATGAGTATCTTGTGTAAGCATCAACAAAGACAATATAGTAACGATAACCCTCAATAGAAGTAATAGGTGTTGGACCCCAAACATCGGAATAAACTAATTCTAGAGGATTTTTAGCTATGATTGGACAACTAGAAAAAGGAAGTTGATGTGATTTTCCAACCTTACAAGAGTCACAAAAAGAAAGAGCAAACTTTGGACAGGAAACTTGAATTTTATTCAACACATGTTTTAGTACATAATAGGCAGGGTGCCCTAATTTGGCATGCCACTGCTGTCCTACACAGTCTGCTTGAGCTACATTTACATTCAAGGGCAGATCTAGAGAAATCAAATTCTGTCGTATACGACTTTTATTAGAAAGGAAGGAACAACGTCTGAGATCTTGAAACAACGCTTGGCAACAAGTCCTGAGGTCTCAAAAGAGTGATGGTCTAAGAAGATTTGGGCACAACAAAATCAAAAGCTGACACCAATTGATACAGGCCATCTCTAAGGATTCCTCAAAGTAACACCAGCCCAGAGTCCTTATCCTTAATCAAACAAGAAGTAGAGTTAAACTCAGCAACTACATTGTTATCTCTTGTAAGTTGAGAAACACTAAGAAGAATCTTCTTCATATGAGGAACATGTAGTACATTAGGCAACGAAGGAACAGATTGAGGACAAGATTGTGTATGCAAATGACCAACACCAACATGAGAAATAGGTAAGGCCTTACCATCACCAACAGTAACCTTATCAGTGCCTTGATAAGGAGATGATAGAGATAAGTTGTTGAGACTAGTGGTAATATGATTAGTTGCACCAGAATCAACAAACCAAAGAGAATCAGCACGAGAGGACAGCTTGGAAAAATTACCTGTTGGTTGAGGCAGATAATTGTAGGAAGAGGTAGAACCTAGATCAGCCATAAAAGCTTCATTAGACTCACTAGGGCTGGCTAAATATGCATGTGGTTTCTTTTTGAACCTAAAAACCACCTCCTCGGCCAAACTAACCATAGCCTTGTAATTGACCAGAATCTCGATAAAAATTTCTGTCAAATCGATGGTAACACTTGTCCACAAAATGGTCGGGTTTGCCACATAACTAGCAATAGATTCTCCTGCCACCAAACCGGCCTCTACCTCAACCACATCTATTCACATAGCCTCTTCCATGAGACATATTTCCTCCTCTAGTTCCTCCTCTAGTGTTATTAATTGAATCATTACCAGATCTAGAACCATAGTTGCAACATTGACATTAACAGTAGAATCAAAATTCACAAACGAAGAATAAACTGAATTCTTAGAGGCTAAGCGTTGTTCATGCATAAGGAAGAGATATTGCACCTTTTCTAAATTGATCTCATCCATCTGATAAGTAATCAAACTTACTACTATGTCATAGTTATGATCCAGACCATTCAAGATAGATAACAACAAATCCTTGTCACCTAGAGGTTTACAGATTGCAGCTAGAGCTTGTGAATTCGCAGAATATAGCCATTAACAGAAAGCAAGTTTTTCTTAACTGACCGCAATTGATGTTTCAATTGAAACGACTCTGCAATGGTCTGTTGCGAATACAGAGTTTCAAGTGAAGACCATACCTCCTTCGAAGTCTCACAGTGTATCACCTGAGTGAAAACTTCCTTGTCCATTGTCGAGAATAACTAGCCAAGAAGCATCTGGTCAAAACGAATCCATGTCATGTACACTGGATTCAAAATTATCGGATCCAGACCTTCTGCATCAAAATTTGGATTCAGAATGTACTTTGAAGGTGTCTGAGACTCATTTATGAACAAAAGAAGATCAAAGGCTCAAATGGTAGCTAGAACTTGTGCTTTCCAGAACAAGTAGTTATCAATGTCGAGCTTAATTGAAACGAAATTTAGAGACTTCGCAATCGATGGAAAATCGATTTGGGAATCAGAGAAATAATTTGATCGAGGCAGAGATGAGGCACTAGAATCGCGAGCAGCAGCCATGGACGTTGGTCGTGGCTCTGATACCATGTAATTTGAATAGAAACGAACAAAGATGAAAACCAGACAAAGACGAGAGAGAGAGAGAGAGAGAGAGAGAGCAAAAGAGAAACTATCTGAAAAATGCCTCGATCAATACTTCATTACTGATAGGGGAACACCTATTTATACAACTAACCTATCTCTTTAATAACACTTTAAACATAACAAATAACAACTACAAGTAGCAGCTATTACTAAATGTTAACCGAGATCTCACCCTTATAGGATCACACAAAACTCTCAAACGAAATCTCTCCTTGATTCACAAGAAACCAGCAACCAGAAACCAAATCAAGAACCAATCAAGAACACACAAACACACAAGAATTTACCCTGGTTCGGTTTTAAGAAAGACCTACATCCAGCTTGGCTTTCGCCTCCACTATCTCCACTATCTTGAAAGTTAATACAAGATTACAAAGCACTCAAAACTCAACTCACACCTAGCCCATAAACCTGAAAGCTATATTGAGTTGATACAAGAAAGATATACCCTCTTCCTATGTGCTTAATCTTATCCCAAGACAGCTTGCTAACTCACAAAGAAAGCATATCCTAAAGTCTTCCCCACAACCCCTATTTATAAGTGTTGTTACACGATTACAACAATAAATTTATAAAATGGGAAACCACCGATGGATGACCCTCGTATGGCGTATCTGAGCGATGAGTGAGTCTCCCGGGGCAATGTGGCAGCGATGGGTGAGTCTCCGGAGGCGTTTCCGAGCGATGGATGACCTACTAGAGAAAGAATCGGTTAGGAGCACGGGCGGAAGTCCCCGCGCGGACCCTCCGATGCTTAAGTTAGATCACCGTAGAAATTAAGTATTCGAAAGTAAGAGAGTAAATGCGAGAGCCTGAGATTGCATACCGAATGAGGGAAAGTGACCTCCTATTTATAGCAGCGAGAGGGGCATCCATGTGTCGCGTGTTCCGAGTTTTGTGGCAAGAATCTCGGAGAGGCTTTGACCAAGTCTCGCGGGAATAACCTCAGGCCGATTTTCTTGGAGGCGGTGGCGTAAGAATAGGAGGCCCGCGAAGGGGAGTGTGGATCCCTGGGTGACCCTCACTCGGGGGTATCTGTGACCATGGGGAAGAGGAGCACGAGGGGCCATGCGCGTGGGTGCACGGGGCCGGGTGCGAAGCGGTTGCGTGTGCGAGGGGTCGCGCACGAGGGCGTGTACGGGCGGCCGCATGCTGGCAGTCCCGCGTGCGGTCGTGACCGCGCGCGGGCAGCCGCATGCGCGCGGCCTTGCGCGCATGGCCGCACGCGGGCAGCGTGCACGCGGCCTTGCGCCCGGGCAGCCGCGCGCGCGGGCAACCGCGCGCGCGGTCTTGCGCGCGCGGCTGCCTTCCCCCGAGTGGGGTCACTCGGGGGTGTTTTTTCCCCCGAGTGGCGGAGGGGGACGCCCCCCATTTGCCAGGGGCGCGGCCCCCACCAGGCAGCACGCGTGGCTGCCTATGGGGGCCGCGTCTGCCACCCCCGAGTGACCTCACTCGGGGGTGGCGCCCCCTGGGTGGCCTCCTTAGGTCACCCAGGGGCTGCCACGTGGCACTCCCTCGGGGTGCCACGTGGCGCTTACTTGGGTTGATTTTTAATTTTAATTATTATTTATTTTTTGTATATACATATATAACAATAAGCAAATAGGGCGGGAGACTTCAGCCTAACCGACTGCCCAAAGGGCAGTTACAACAACCTCGATCAGCCCTAGGAAAAATAATAAAATCCTTCTAGAAACAAAACTGCAAACATATTACATAAAATGCCCCTTATATTACAAGCTCTAATCTAGAACAAATGCTTTAACAAATTCTCCACCCATTTGACTTGATTAGCCTTCTCCCAATTCCTCCAAACTTCAGTTTCCTGCTTGCCCCAGCTGAATAATCTTCAAACAATGATGAAGCTTGGCTGCTGGAACTGGTTTTGTGAACATATCTGCTGCATTGTTTTCACCTGCCACTTTGGATAAGAAAACACATTTATTTTCAATCATTTCTCTTATAAAATGAAATCTAACATCTATGTGTTTTGTCCTTTCATGGTGAGCCTGATTTTTAGATAAATGTATGGCACTTTGACTATCACATAACAAAGTTGCTTTCACATCTAAACCTAGGAGTTCACTAACTAACCCCTTAAGCCATATAGCCTCTTTAAAAGCTTCCGAAAGGGCTATAGATTCTGCCTCGGTTGTAGACAAAGCTACTACATGTTGGAGACTTGATTTCCAACTAATTGTAGAGTTCCATAATCTAAATATCCAGCCAGATGTAGACCTTCTTTGGTCTATATCAACTGCATAATCTGCATCTGAATAACCTAGGATACTAGGTTGGCCTCCTATCTTAGCACCGCCATATGATAGTACATGGTTTTGGGTTCCTGCTAGATATTTAAGCATCCATTTCACTGCATTCCAGTGAACTTTGCCTGGATTTGCCATAAACCGGCTCACAACACTCATAGGATGGACTAAATCTGGCCGAGTACATACCATACTATACATTAGGCTTCCTACCGCACTAGAGTATGGGATATGACTCATTTCCTTTCTATCTTCCTCACTCTTAGGGGACTGGGCCAAAGACAACTTAAAATGGGGTGCAAAAGGCAAACCTACAGCCTTTGCATTTACCATTTTAAACTTAGATAAAACCTTGGCTAAATAAGACTTTTGAGATAGGAATATCTTCCTATGTTGGGTATCTCTAGAAATTTCTATTCCTAGAATCTTTCTAGCTTCACCTAACTCTTTCATTTCAAATTCAGCTTTTAATCTTTGCTTTAGGAGCTGGATTTCTTGATGGGATTGACTTGCAATAAGCATGTCATCCACATATAGGAGTAAATATACTGAAATGTTAGGGGAAACATGCTTATAATACACACAACTATCATAGGAGCTTCTCAAATACCCTTGGCTAATCATGACCGTATCAAATTTGCGGTACCATTGCCTTGGGGACTGCTTAAGTCCATATAAGGACTTTTTAAGCAAACATACCTTCTCCACCTCTCCTTTAGCTTCAAAACCCTTAGGTTGATCCATTAGAATCTTCTCTTCTAAGTCCCCATGAAGGAAAGCAATGGTAACATCCATCTACTCTAGTTTTAGGTTTAAATGGGTTGTTATGGCTAAAAGAACCCTTATAGATGTATGCCTCACAACAGGAGAGAAGACTTCATTAAAATCAATGCCTTGAACTTGGGTAAACCCCCTAGCAACCAGCCTAGCCTTATACCTAGGCTTAGGGTTAATTCCTACCCCTTCCTTGATTTTAAACAGCCATTTGCAGCCTACTATGCGCTGCCCCTTTGGTTTTTCAACCAATTCCCAAGTCTGATTCTTATTTAAAGAATCTATTTCAAACTTCATGGCTTCTTGCCATTTTCCAGCATCCTTAGAAGACATTGCCTCTTCATAAGTGAGAGGTTCTTCTCCTCCTATTTCAGTTGCACTGGTAAAAGCATAAGCAACCAAATCAGAATAACCGAATCTCTTGAGAGGTTTTCGGACCCTAGGTTGCCTATCTCTAGCAGCACTATATCTGTCCAAATTTGGTTTATCACCTAAGCTGGAATCTGCATCACTGTCTTCTTCATCTTCATCATGATGGGAAGGTTCTAGGGCTTGGTCAATAGCTTGATTATTATCAAGGTTATTTTCTTGAAACTCATATGCAGTTTTAGAGAGTTCTGGGGTATCTTCAGGGCTAGCACCTGAGATTTCAACTTGGACAGCTTCTTTACCCTTTTCTAGACTATGTTGGGTTTTAAATTTGCTAAACTTAATGGTAGAAGACTCATCAAATGTCAAATCCCTTGTGACTATAGTCCTAGGGCCATCTAATTCTAGGTTCCAGAGCTTATAACCCTTAACCCCTGAGGGATAACCTAAAAATAGGCATTTCTTGGCTCTAAGCTCTAGCTTCCCTTGTTTTATATGGGCGTATGCTAAACATCCAAAGACTTTAAGGTGAGATAAGCTAGGTTTGTGACCTATCCACCTTTCATATGGTGTTTGGAAGTTAATGGCTACCGAGGGTGATCTATTAATGATATGGGCTGCTGTAGATACAGCCTCACCGCAAAATGTTTTTGGCAAACTTGCATGAAAGAGCATACATCTTTACTCTATCTAGCAAGGTGCGGTTCATCCTCTCAGCCAACCTATTTTGCTTAGGGTTTCCGGGGGCTGTCAAGTGTCTAACTATGCCTCCCTCCTTGCACATTTGATCAAAATCCCTATTGCAAAACTCTAGCCCATTATCGGTCCTAATAACTTTTACTTTTCTGCCCACTTGATTTTCTACCATTTTTCTCCATGTCTTAAAGGATTCAAAGGTATTATCTTTAGACTTTAGGACATATACCTAAAGCATTCTTGAAAAATTGTCTATAATGGATAAGAAGTATCGGGAGCCCCCATGAGTCATGGTTTGAGCTGGGCCCCATAGGTCTGAGTGAATGTAATCTAGGGGTGCCTTTGATGAGTGGATTGTTGTTTTGCTGAATTTAATCTTTGTTGCCTTCCCATAAATGCAGGATTCACATTTGCCTAGGTTTAGGGACTGACCTATCTCTAATATACCTTGTTTGGCAAGTTCCTTGAGCCCTTGCTCACTAATGTGTGACATCCTTAGATGCCACAACTTTGCCTTATCATGGGAATTACAACTTACACTGGCTGCTTCACCACTTAGAGTGGTTGCTTGAAGAAAATAAATTCCATTTCTTAAAACAGCCTTCATGCATACTAGGGAGCCTTTATGAATTTTAATTTCTCCACCCTCACCCTTGTATTTATATCCACATCTATCCAATTCCCCAAGAGAAACCAAGTTTCTCTTAAGGTCCGGAACATATCTTACTACAGTGAGGGTTCTGTGAGTCCCATCATGCATCTTTAATTTTACATCTCCTACCCCTTTGACCTTACATTCAAAATCATTCCCTAACAAGACCTTTCCCCCATTAATTTCCTTGAAATTTTGGATCCATTACTTTCTAGGAGTCATGTGGAAAGAGCAGCCTGAGTCCAAGACCCAATCTTGGCTGTCATAGTTGTCACTTATAGTTAGTGCATCAGCACTATCATAACCGGTATTACAAACATTTACCCCACCATCTGATTTTTCCTTTTCAGCATAGTCCTTCTTCCTTTTAGGACAATGCCTCTTAATGTGACCCTCTTGTTGACAATAATAACACTTAATCGGCCCTTTTCCATTCCTAGATTTAGATCTGGATTTACCTTTGTTCTTATGGTCTTTCTTAGGATTTCTAGACCTTGCAGTTAGAGCATCTGCTGGAGATGATTTACTATCCATCCTTATCCTCAAATCTTTAGAATTTAAAGCCCCTATAACATCTTCTAAAGATAGTTTATCCCTACCATGCTGAAGAATATCTACAAAATTCTCATAGGATTTGGGTAAAGAATATAGGAGAACTAAGGCTTTGTCTTCTTCTTCATACTTAACATCTATGTTTTCTAGGTCTAAACATAGCTTGTTAAAGTCATCTAAATGATCCTGAAGTTTCTGGTTTTCATGCATTTTGAAATTGAAAAACCTGGCTTTGAGAAATAACGGCTGGAGAGGGTCTTCTTGAGGTATAGGTCCTCCAATTTCTTCCAAACTTCTGCCGCAGACTTCAGCCTAGATACCTCCTTGAGCACTTTATCTCCAAGGCTCAGAATAAGGAGGCTATAGGCCTTCTTCTTGATCTGCACCCGCGCCTCACTTTGTTCAGTGGTTAGGGTTTGAAGTTCTTTCCCGGTTGATTCTCCATTTTCTGCTTCTTCTTGTTCCAGCTCATCTTCCAATCCGAGACTGCAAAGTAGTGCCTCCATCTTGATCTTCCATAGGCCAAAATCATTGCTCCCATCGAACTTGTCAATATCTGACCGAGAAGCAATCGGCGCCATTTCTTGATTTCCCTAAGATTGCCTTCTGCGACTTGAGATTCTAGAGGAGTTGATCCAATCCAGAGGTGACTAGCTCTGATACCAAATTGTTAACCGAGATCTCACCCTTATAGGATCACATAAAACTCTCAAACGAAATCTCTCCTTGATTCACAAGAAACCAGCAACCAGAAACCAAATCAAGAACCAATCAAGAACACACAAACACACAAGAATTTACCCTGTTTCGGTCTTAAGAAAGACCTACATCCAACTTGGCTTTCGCCTCCACTATCTCCACTATCTTGAAAGTTAATACAAGATCACAAAGCACTCAAAACTCAACTCACACCTAGCCCATAAACCTGAAAGCTATATTGAGTTGATACAAGAAAGATATACCCTCTTCCTATGTGCTTAATCTTATCCCAAGATAGCTTGCTAACTCACAAAGAAAGCATATCCTAAAGTCTTCCCCACAGCCCATATTTATAAGCAAATAGGGCGGGGAGACTTCAGCCTGACCGACTGCCCAAAGGGCAGTTACAACAACCTCAGTCAGCCCAAGGAAAAATATTAAAATCCTTCTAGAAACAAAACAACAAACATATTACATAAAATGCCCCTTATATTACAAGCTCTAATCTAAAACAAATGCTTTAACACTAAACAAATACAATAGACACTAATCAGCAACTCAAAGGCTTCAACCAGCTTTAATTCCTTCAACAACAACAATTTGATGTAAAAAATGCATTCTTACATGGAGATCTTGAGGAGGAAATCTACATGGAAATACCCCCAAGATTCAACAGAAGCATAGCTGCAAATAAGGTTTGCAAACTCAAGAAGGCACTATATGGCTTGAAACAGTCACCAAGAGCCCGATTTGGGAGACTTTCCAAGTTAATGTATTCCATGGGATATAAGTAGAGACGAGGGGATCACACACTATTCATTAAACACTTAGGTTCAGAGGTAGTTACTACTCTTGTAGTTTATGTTGATGACATCATAGTGATGGGAAATGACAAAAAGGAAAGGAAGAATTTGGGAAGGTGCTTAGCCAAGGAATTTGAGATTAAGGAACTAGGGAATTTGAAATATTTCATAGATATTGAAGTGGCACAATCAAGACAAGGGATCTTTATATCCCAAGATAAGTATGTCCTCGATCTCTTAAAAGACACAGGAAAATTAGCTTGCAAACCATCCAATATCCCGATTGATCCCAATCATAAACTTGGTGAAGTAGAGGGAGATAGATCTATAGACAAATAAGCATATCAGAGATTAGTTAGTCAACTAATTTATCTATTCCACACACAATCTGACATCGCCTATGCAGTTAGTGTAGTGAACCAACTCATGCACAACCCTAAGGAGCTTCACTTACTAGCAGTCCACAAAATACTGCACTACCTTAAGGGAACCCTAGGAAAGGGGATTTTATTGAAGAAATGAGACAAACTCACTCTAGAGGCCTACAAAGATGCAAACTGCGCAAGCTCTGTGGTTGATAGAAGATCCACCATGAGATATTGCACTTTCTTAGGAGGAAACCTAGTCACTTTGAGGAGCAAGAAGCAGAATGTAATGGCAAGATAAAATGCGAAATCAAAATTTAGGGCAATGGCACAGGGTGTATGTGAACTACTATGGTTGAAGATCATTTTGGAAGATCTAAGACTCAATTGGGGTGTTCCTATGAAGCTCTACTACGACAAGAAGTCTGCAATTAGCATTACACACAATCCTATTCAACATGATCAAACAAAACATATTGAAGTTGATTGATACTTTATTAAGGAGAAGCTTGACAGTGGTTTCATTTGTACACTTTATGTACCAAGTGAATCACAGCTAGCAAATGTCCTAACCACAGGAGTCAAAAGTCTACCCTTTCATAAGATGGTAGCCAAGCTAAGAATGGACAATGTCTACTCACTAGCTTGACAGGGAGTGTCAAGAATCAAGGCTATTATTGTCAAGAATCAAGGCTGGAATTAAGTATAGAATTCTAGAATTTAAGTATAGAGAGTTAAGGCGAGAATTAAGGATGTGCTAGTCTTTTGTATATAGAAGTTTACCTTAAGTATGTGATTAGGAAATTTTCCTCTGTTTCCAAATTTGTAAATCATCTACTGTATATATAATTCCATTGATTCAATGAAGAATATACAGAAATTCTTACCCTAATTCTCCACAATTAGTATAACCCAACAAAGGTGAACCATTTTCAATTGTAGTCTCTTTTGTAGAATGGAAACTTGAGGTAATAGAGAACTTAGTGTATACTGAGGAGAAATGTAACATCACAGAGCATATACATGTAGGATCTGTGACCAAAGTTTTAATCTTTTAATACTAATTGCAGTATTAACCAAGATGTACCCAGATAAATAGCTAAAAACAAAAACTTCAAAAGGATTGACTGAAAATCTATTCTAATTTTCAACAATCAAGAGCTTATTTGTTGAAAATGAATGGGAGAAATAAGGGCCATATAACATTAAATGATGCCCCAAAGTAGCCAAAACATTTGTAACGAATTTATACATGAAATAACTTAGAAGGGAACAAGGATATATACTCTCCATAATCTGGATGACAAGTAATCATTGTTCTAGACAATGAAAACCAATAAATGAAAGAACTAGATACTCATCTCAAAGTATATACAAAAGATAACTGCCAATCTTTTTGCATGGAAACGAATCAAGTCAAAACAACTTAAAAACAAATTCTCATACTATTCCTGTGAGACGTGCAACCTTAAGACTCCCATTGTGAAACAAATAAAATACCAAGAGAAAAGAAATACCCTAAGAGTTGAAATATTTTAGAAATTCCAAATATGAAACTGAAAATAACTTGACTGGCAGTCTTCTGAATCTAAACTAAGTCCTACTATGCAATTGAAATTTTGTCAACTATGATATTGATGTAGGACTCAGTGCAAAGGAGTTCATGGAGGAATCAGATTTAAACAAGACGATGACCTCTGAAACCAAACCTGAGGTAATATTATTATTTGACCAAGACGATAAGAATGGTTTGAAATCTGGTAGTTGATCAGACCACTCTATTTCATAGCTTTCATTGTGATGTATGATTTTTTTTTTTTTTTTTTTGGGTGGTAGGGAGGGAGCAGAAAATTCTTCAATATGCTAATTGATATGACCAACTCCGCCTGGGGATGTTATCCACTGCCGATCCCAAGTCCGGATAAAGGAGGAGGGTTGTGTTAGGTAGCCGACAGCCAACGTAAAACTTAGTCGGATCCAAAACATGAACTCTAGACAAATTATGAAAAATCGTTTGGGCATGGGCGTAACCCTTCATAGCGACGTGCTACACTGCCCCCGTGTAGTGACAAGTGAGCTAGGGCCGCTGCATCGGCGCCCGGATGTAGTGATAAATGAGCAAGGGTTCCCGCATTTGCTTGGACGGATGTGGGTAAAGAAGTTAGTTCAAAATCAAAATCAAAACCAAAATCAAAATCAAATTCAAAGTCAAGGCCAAAAACAAAATCAAATCCAAAGTCAAGGACAAAAACAAAATCATAGATTAAGGATTGGGTCATGGAACATAGGAACATTAACAGGCAAAGCTATGGAAGTGGTGGATGTGATGATTAGGAGAAAAATTAATATTATGTGCCTTCAAGAGACGAGATGGGTAGGGAAAAAAACAAAAACTTTATCAAAAGCTGGATATAAAATATGGTACACAGGAACTGATCGAGCGAAAAATGGAGTGGGGATTATTATGGATAAAAGCTTAATAGATGAGGTAGTGGATGTAAAGAGAATAGGGGATAGGATTATTATGGTGAAGATTAGTCTAGGAAGAATGACTATGAATATCTTTAGTACATATGCACCACAAGCGGGGTTAGGTGATGAGATAAAAGCAAAATTCTGGGAGGACCTAGAGGGACTCATACAAATGATACCAAGAGGAGAGAAAGTGATTATAGGAGGTGACTTAAATGGGCACGTGGGTAGAGACGGAAACGGATATAGAGAGGTACATGGAGGGTATGAATTCGGGGAAATTAATAATGAGGGTAAATCTATCATAGATTTTGCTATGGCATATGGGCTCATTATAACCAATACGAGGTTCAAAAAACGGGACGAACACTTAATCACATATAAAAATATCACCTCAAGCACCCAAATAGATTACTTCCTCATGAGACAAGAGAATCGGTTATGTTGTAGGGATTGTAAGGTAATACCGGGAGAGTGTTTGACTACTCAACATAGACTTCTAGTACTTGACGTCTAAGTAAGAAATTGGAAGAGAAAAAATCACATAAAACAAAATCCAAGAATCAGGTGGTGGAATTTAAAAGGGGAGAAACAACTAATCTTCAAAGAAAAATTAAGGGGTAGAAGGGAATGGAATGGAGAAAGACAGACAAACCAAATGTGAAAAGAAATGGCTAATGCTCTGAGAAGCACGACAAAGGTAGTCCTTGGAGAGACAAATGGTAGAGCCCCTAACCTTAAGGAGTCTTGGTGGTGGAATGAAGATGTACAATTGAAAATTAAAAATAAGAAAACTTGTTATAAGGCGGTATATCAATGCAACAATGAAGAAAATCAAAAAAATTATAAAGAAGCAAAAAAGGCAGCAAAAAGAGCTATTAGTGAAGCAAGGTCAAAAGCATATGAGAATCTATATAAACGACTTGATACAAAAGATGGAGAAAGGGATATATATAAATTAGCTAAAGCAAGAGAAAGAAAAACACGGGATTTAAATCAAGTGAAATGCATAAAAGATGACAATCAAAATGTTTTAGTAAATGAGGGAGCGATTAAGGAGAGATGGAAGGAGTATTTCACAAAATTATTCAATGATGGTGGTGACACAAGAGTTAGGTTGGGACATCTTAGTAACTCCGAAGGGAATGTGAGCTACACATCCTATCGACGCATAAGTTCAAATGAAATAAGGTAAGCTTTAAAAAAGATGAAAAATCATAAGACAGTGGGACCAGATAATATACCAATAGAAGCATGGAAATGCATGGGAGAAGAGGGCATCTCCTGGCTAACGCAACTATTTAACGCGATCCTTAAATCAAAAAAGATGTCAGATGAGTGGAGGAATAGTACTTTGGTTCCTATATACAAGAACAAAGGAGATGTTCAAAACTGTGAAAATTATAGAGGAATTAAGTTAATGAGTCATACCATGAAACTCTGAGAGAGAGTAATAGAGCAGAGGCTTAGAAAAGAAACAAATGTGTCAGAAAATCAGTTTGGTTTCATGCCTGGCAGGTCAACAATGAAAGTTATATATTTACTGAGGCGTCTAATGGAAAGGTATCGGGATCATCAGAAGGACCTACATATGGTATTTATAGATCTAGAAAAGGCCTATGATAGGGTCCCTAGAGAAGTATTATGGAGGGTTTTAGAGAAGAAAGGAGTCAAAATAGCCTATATACAAGCCCTTAAGGACATGTATCATGGTGTAGAAACAAGGGTCAGAACATGCGGAGGGGATACTGAACCATTTACAACTACAATAGGACTGCATCAAGATTCTGCACTAAGTCCATATTTATTTGCCCTAGTAATGGATGAACTCACTAAAGATATTCAGACAGATGTGCCATGGTGTATGCTATTTGCAGACGACATAGTGTTGGTGGATGAAACAAAAGAAGGAGTGAACACTAAGCTTGAGTTGTGGAGAAACAATTTAGAATCTAAGGGATTTAAATTAAGTAGAAAGAAAACAAAATATATGGAATGCAAATTTAGTAAAACTGTAAGAGTGGATGATGTTATAATAAAATTAGAAGACCAAATCTTACAAAGAAAAGACCATTTTCGATATTTGGGATCAGTGATTCAAAAAGATAGAGAAATTCACGAGGATGTCGCACATAAAATTAAGGCAGGTTGGCTAAAATGGAGAAATGCATCGGGAGTGTTATGTGATGGTAAAATCCCATTAAAATTGAAAGAAAAATTTTATAGGAGAGCTATAAGACCAGTCTTGCTGTATGGCTCAGAATGTTGGGCAGTCAAATACCAGCATGAGCAAAAGACGAGTGTAGCGGAGATGAGGATGTTAAGATGGATGTGCGGACATACAAGAAAGGATAAAATTAGAAATGAAGTTATTCGTAATAAGGTAGGAGTAGTGCCAATCGAGGAGAAGATGAGAGAGACTAGACTAAGATGGTTTGGTCATGTGAGAAGGAGACTAAGAGACGCTCATGTGAGGAGAGTTGATGAAATGGAACAATTAGTCACAAAAAGAGGTAGAGGTAGACCCAAGAAGACTTTGGGAGAGACATTAAAGTTCGATATGAAGTATATGGGTCTAAATGAAGATATGACAAAAGATAGGAATACATGGAAGTCTAGAATTCATGTAGCCGACCCCACATAGTGGGATAAAGGCTGGATATGTTGTTGTTGTTGTTGTTTATGCTAATTGATATAACCTCAATTTAAAACCCTGACAAAAAGATAACTTTGAAGGAAAAAAAAAGAAAAGTAGGAATAGAAAGAACAAGAAAAGAAATGAAAAGAGGATAAATTTCACACCAAATGAAGCATCAAAAGATTTTGCAACAACAATTTGTCCACTATATTGGCAAGCTAGAATTCATTTAGCCTCAAAAGACTAAGGCTTAGAATGTTGTTTGTTGTAGTATACCCACTTTACTAGGACCCTCATGGTTTTAGCAGGGAATCAACTACAATTTTCTTCTACTTTTATAGACTGCAAAATATTCACATAATCCTGTCATTCCTAATGGAACTTCAGACACTAAACGATCTAACTCCACTAGGATTTTTAGGAAAAGAATTAGATAAATAGGACAATAAAGATGAAAGAGAATTAAAGAGACAAACTGATGAAGTGAGGAATAGAGAAGTGAAGATAATAGTAAATTTAGAAAATATCATTGAAGAGATAGAAAAAGAGAGCACAAACATCTTAATTATGTGTCAAATTTTATTCTATGAGGAAAAAAATTCACATTTATATGGTGATTGAATCTTTGTAAGATCCCTAAAGATAGGTGGAAAATGTTTAGATCCTGAAAGTCTTAGAAAATATGCTAGCATATAAGATCTCAAACTAAGAAACACATAAACTCCTGGGAAGTTACTGTGTAGTTTCAGATACCAATAGACACTTCCAAAAATGTCTGGCACTCATCCAAATAAATCTTATTGGTTTTACTTTTCCAGAACAGTTGAAGGACACACATATCCAAAGGCAGACATATGGATGTCTATCACTCAAAAAAAAAAACACAGAATTACATTACAAATTTAAGAAATTGATTTTGTGTATCTTACTAAGAATGTTTCTTGTTTTGTTTTTCATCTTACAAAGAATGTTTAGACAAGCAGCTCAGCACACTTCACCATAACTGGTACTGATATCACAACAATCTGAAGAATGCTTGTTCCAAGTGATTTTCCATATTTATGTTGTTCTCACAGCAGCTTCAAGAGTGTTAGGAGGAATGAGCACTCACAGAATAAATAATTTATTTAATCTGTTTCACTATGTACATATCTTACAAAAAACCCTAAATGTGTTGCCTTCTAAGAAGCATGGGCACTTATTATGAAGGCATCCTATCGTATTGATCATGGACACTCGTTGAGAACTTACAAGTGCCTATCAACTAGTCATCCATGTCCACTGATCTTTTATGTCCATTACTTAAACAAAGTTATAAGTTTTAAAAAAAAAAAAAAATAAGCCACAAATCAATAGCAAAGTATAAACAATATAGAAGCTTTATATTTTTAAGAATTTTCAATCTCAAAACTCTTATGAATATAGTGTCTACAACATATACTAAGACTTTTTAATCAATGTTATTTCTGATTGTATAAAGAAGGCGGGCCCTTGGTAGCAATGATAAGGTTGCCCCTTCATGAATAGAAGGTCAAAAATTCGAGTTGCTAAAAGTCTCTTTGCAAAAACAAAAGGATAAGGTTCCATACAAAAATGACCTTTCCCCAAACCTTGCAAATTAGAAGCCTTGTATACTAGGAAACCCCTTTATTTCCAATTATTAGAATGTGAATTAATTAGTGAACGTATATGAAGATACATAATTTTTTTTTTTATTTGGAGTGTTCTTGATTTGTCTTGCCCTATATTTTTTAAAATTATCATGTCAGCATGTCCAGTAACCATATCGGTGCTTCTTACATTGTCTTAGAAAAGTAAATCCAATGTCCTGTATTCATATATGCGCTTCTTACACTACCCCCAAAAAGTAATAAAACCACAAGACAGAATGGTTTTTTCTTGCTATTCCAGTTATACATATCTGGCATAACGAAGTTATAAATCAGTATGCATCAATATGTAGTCTTTAGAAAACAGAAAAGAGTTAACAGAACCTGCGACACTGATCAAGAAAATCACTCAGAAAAAACATTGAATGACATGAAAATCCCTGAACTAATACAACAAATCAACATGTATATGTGAACTGGTTAAGCAAAGGAAAAGACAGCACGCAGAAAGCCATATAGTTACCTCTCAAAAAGTAATCTCTCCATGACATAGATACACTTGGCTGAAATTTTTGAGACCAAAACCACGTAATAGCCTTTGATAACACAGCTTGCATTGCAAAGTGAACTGTATTCATCAACAGGGGAGCTGGGAACTTTCCCAATTTGTCTCCTAACAGAGTTTTATTATACCTGGCACAAAAGAAACTGTATTAAGATGAAGAAATAACTGTATTGCTGTCATAAGAAAAATATTATGATTCAAACATTTAGGAAACCATAATTGAGTAAACGAGAAACTTACACGGTCAACAACGTGCTGAAAATGTACCAGACAAGTATAAAGAACAATGTCTTCAGCAGATCAGCAGTAGAAATAGCAACTTTGCTACTTGATTGTGATGAATCATGTATATTCATAGAAACGGACTCATTATGTCCAAGATCCAAGAAATCTTGATCTATTTGAGTCCCATTTTCAACCTCAAAATGTGCATAACTTCCATTTCCTGTTCTCATGCCAAGAGCAGAAATACCATCCTCAATGTTATCGCCATTCATCTGCATACTTTTTGGCTGAAAACTTTCTATACTGGTTGCTGTTCCTGTTGGAATGTACCTATTCTAGACCAACTTCTTGTGGCAAAAGGTAATACAAAGTGGAAGTCTTCTATAAGTTGATCCACATTTTCTAGTGAATCATCTATGAGGATTGCCCCGTCTTCATTGCACCAACCTGAGAATGAAGGATCCCTTGGAAAACCTGACCCTTGACTTCTTCTCTCACTTAAGTTATTTCACATGGACTCAATCTTTTCTCAATTCTAGAACCACCATAGACCATCTCATTTCCTATTTGAGCTCAGAGCCGTCTAAAATCCGGCTTTCCAAGCCACTCAAAGGACAACAGTTACCTTCAAACTGAACTTCAGTCTTCAGCCACCTAGGTGGTGCAAGACAAATCAAATCAACAACAAAAGCTTGTCCTGATGAACTCAAAATGTGCAAATTCAGGGATATCAAATCAAGCAATAACTGACTAACTGCAATGCTTTTCAAATAAGCAAGTCCAATTCTTCCACGCTCCGGAAGGCCACCTGTTATCGTGAGAAGTTGCACCAGAAGCAGCCACAATTACACAATTCAATAAACATAACAAATGCGCAAACGTACATGGAACTGTTAAAGACGTCAAAATATAAAACGAATCAAATATTATCAATCACTAAAACTCCTGATTTGTCCGTACGCAACATTTAGACCTACAAAATCGAAGAAAAGAATACAAACTCTCCAGCAAGAGTCCAGCCGCAAACAATCCAATGACACGCAGTTGGCCAGCCAAAACACTCAAGACAGAGAATGGCGCGATTCCAGAAGCATAAGAGTGAGGCTAGTTCATGCACAAGCGTTATTTACATAGAGAAAGAGACTAACCTGAGCTCCAAGAGATCAATGAAGCGTCTGATCGGAGAACAAAAAGATCTGATCCGCTTCTCTTGTATTGATCGGCTCCTCCGTGAACACGGAGAGATTCAGAAATGTTTTCGGATTAATCGGACAGAATGTTAACGTCGTTTTGGCGTTGGCTCCATATCTTGTGAATGAAGCCTTGCTGCCGCAACATTCATAATCATATAAAGATTGATTCGAAACAAAGAAAAGGCAGGAGAGAGGAGAGGATTAAGATCCAGTGATTAGTGCACGGTTCCCCGGGTTACGTACTTCGTATGATATTCCACTAGACATGGCCACAGTTCATGAACTGTCGGTTCCGGTTCATGAATCGCCGGTTCCGGTTCAAGAAATCTTTGAACCTGAACCGAACCGCCCAAGGGTGATTTGGGACGGTTCGGTTCCGGTTCTGGTTCCGGTTCGTGCCGGTTCGGTCAACGGTTTGAGCCAGTTCGGTCAACGGTTCCGGTTTCGGTTCAAACCGAATTTTTTTAATTTTTTTTAAATATTGTTGTATTCAATTTTGGTCCTTGTTCCGTTGTTCGGTTCGGTTTGGTTTCGATTTTTAATTGTTAAATGTAATTGTAAATATAGATATTCTCAACCATATTTTTAATAAAAAATACTACTAAAAATTGAAGAAATATAAGTAATAATTTCATTAAAAATAATTAAAACAACTAAACAAGTATATAATACAAGTAATTAATTTTTACAAATGTGAAAAATAAAAAATAAAAAATAGAATTAAGCTGTATTACTTGTAATTAATTAAAAAATAAAAAATAGTAATTAATTACTTGTATTACTTGTATGTAATACAAGTAATTGGGCTGCTGCCCGTTGGCAGCAGCCAACGGTCCGCGGAATCGCCGGTTCCGGTTCCGCGGAACTGGCGGTTCCGCTTCCCGGTTCCGGTTCTGCAGAACCTCGAACCGGAACTAGACCGAATTTCGCCGGTTCGGTCCGGTTCCAATTCGGCCAGTTCCGGTTCCGGTTCCGGTTCCGACCAGTCCGATTCCGGTTCGAACCGCCGGTCCGATTCAATTTTGATCATGTCTATATTCCACCATGTAACCCATTCAACCTAAATTTTTCAAAGGACAATCCTATTTGTTCTTGTGAAAATGTCATATTTATATTAACGCCTAATATATTTATATTGACGTAATATAAAAGTACATTATATTAATATATAAATATTATTTAAAATATCATAATTTAATATTTTACTTCATGGTCGAAAGGTATTAGTAGAAGGATCAAATAGCATTATTCTTATTTAAATTAAAGAGGTGACGACTGTCAATAAAATAAGTAATTTTTAAATAATATTATTTAATAGTTACAGTTTTATTTTTTATTTATTTTCAACAAATCTAAAAAAATATGAGTTTTGACTTAATAATAAAGTTAAAAAAAAAAAAAAACACTTCTCACCCATCTAAAACTAGGGGAATAGTCTTGCAACCAGAATATTGGCTACTAGTAACTCTGAACAAATAAAAAAATATATATACTTAAATTGTGTTGCATTAAGCAATATAGCCTAAATACAAGCAATACATTTGAGATTTTAAAAATAAAATTCTATTTTGACTTTATAAATTGAATTGCATTAAACCCCTCTTTACTTTAGCCTTTCCCAAAATCTTTCTTACTCTCTCCTATTTTTTTTTTTTCTCCCTTCCATCTCAATCAACACTTTTCTCCTTTTATTTTCTAATAATAATAGCTGATAATATTATCTTTTATCGTTCTCAAATTCTCTTCGAATCTCATGATATCTAATATTAATGTGCTTTAAATCATAATTTATTAGTGAGTTATGACTCATGATTAATACCTAATTTAATTTTACTGGGTGTGATGATGACCACCCAATAATGATGGGTTTCAAGTTTGTCTTTTTTTTTTTTTTTTTTGTTATCAACTTTCTCATGAAACTGTATTGAAAAGAAAAAAAAAATTCCTTGAGAAATTTCACAATCTATTGAAATACTTTTGTGTTTGTTTCAAGAAATTTTACAGTCCAGTTTTTTTTAAAATATATATATATAAACTAAATACTTATAAGTAATATTTATATATTATATATATTAAAATTTGATTTTCTTAATATATAAATTAGGCTTAGAATTTCTAAATATATTTAGTTAAGATTATAAAATACAATTTTCAAGTATAACAATAATTTTAAAATATTTTCTATAATTATACCATATTTTAATATATTTTCAGAAAATATACGTATATCTTTAATTTAGAATTAGATTTTTAATATAATTCTATCAAATAAAATTTATGTATATAATTTAGAAAAAGTAGAGAACTCAAGGGTAAAGTGGTCATTTAACGATAGGTGTAATTTATAATTTATATGCGTTTGTATTAATGTATGGGTAGAATGAATCCGTTTTCCTTACTAATATGGTATAATAAATAGGATTAAGTTGTTAAAATAAAAAATTAGTCCATAAAATCATAAACTCAAATAATAAAATCATAAAATTTTAAAATTAATTAAAAATACCCTTTAATGTATATTAATATATATTCAGGATAACATAATTTTATAAAAAAATAATTAATATTACTTAATAATATGATTATTACACTTTATAATCTTATTTTTTATAAATAAAATATATGTATATACCTATTTCAAAATAACTTCATCTATTGATTTTAAAAATATTAAATAATATAAAATTTATAAATATTAAGTTTATCTTTTATTATTATTCATCCATAATCAAAATTTTAAATATTAATTTATATATAATGTGAGTTTCGAAATTTATCGAGTTTATCATATTGAATCACGAGTCAATTATAATTTTATGAAAATTTGAATTTATAAATGAGTTAGACTCGTTTAAAGTTACATAACTCGTAAACTCGTACAAACTGACTTGCGAATTCGACAATAATTAATATGATCAAATAGTAATATCTAAAAAATATGCATTTGCATACTTATTCATACCTGCACTATTATATAAATTAATATTATATTTTAATATTATAAAGTCATGTCAATAAAGTATTTTCTTAAAATACCATTTATGTTTCTGATTTTAAAAAATTAATTACCTTAATAAGTTTACCATTACACTAATTTTTCAAATAACTTTACCATTACACTAAAACTCATAGTATTTAAATTGAACCTAAAAATATTAAAAAGTAAATTATAGTTATTAAATGTCACCCAATGAACTTTTATTGTATTATAAAATTGAAACGAATACAAAATTCAATATAATACTAAAAAATTTAAAATTCAGTACAAACTTAAAACTAAATACAAAGTTTGATATACTATTAAAAAAATTAAACTAAATATAAAGTTTAATATAATTTTGAAAATAATTTAAAAATCATTATAAAATTTTATAATAATTTTCCCTTTTCTAATTAAAGAGAAATTTTCATCAACCAATCTTGTGTTTTTTAAAATTGCCACTAACTTTTCTTGATTTCATAAACTATGTAACACATAACCCCTTTTTTTGTTAAAAAAATAGTAATTAGTTTTTTTAAATTCCTAAACTACGATTGCCTCTTTCTCTTCAACGTGTTTAGATAAAAGCAAAAAAGAAAAAAAAATAATAACTAGATATTACTGGTCAAACACATCTAGGTTTTTTTCACCATTGTCGTTGATGACTAATAGAAACATTGATAATCGAAAGACATATAGAAGAAATCTATCACTAATGGGGTTTCTACAATTCCATCCTTACAGCAAATATGGGATTGCAAAAATCTCGTTGACAATGGGGTTGATAGAAATCACATTATTGATAAGACAAATAGAAATAAAAAGATATATGTAGAGAGAGAGAGAAAGAGTTATAATTTATCACCATCTTAACCACTAATGCCTTACGGGAAAATCTTCGACAACCACATCCCAAAAACTTAATCACCATGAGTGAAACTTTGCAAATCAAGAAAAGAGATGCAAAAATCCAATCATGCAATGAGGGTTTTCGTAAAAAGCCTAATCGATCAGTGGAGTTTCTACAAATGTAATGACTTTAAAGTAGGTCTAAATGTTTTATTACTTAATATTGATTTAATGACATTTTAAATATAAGTCTAAGTATTTTAATACTTGATGATAAATCTCTTTGATGGCATAAAAATAATTTCAGATTTATATAAATTTTATTTTGTGGTTCATGCACTGGTTAAAATACATATATGGGTATAATTTTTAATAAATTAGGAAATATTGAAATAGGCCTCAGTTAATTAGTTAATGACTCTACGAGTCTATCAGTTGGTCTATGTAAATTCTAGTTTGGGCTTAGGCCCAGAGCTAATGGGATTTAAATTTTATTATGTGGATAAAAGAAAAAAAAATAAAACCTAAAATAGGAAGCAACAAGCTGTCTACATGGATTAGCAGGCGCCTGCAGCTCTCTCTCCCTCTCCCTTTTGATTCCCTGTTCTTTTTGTGCACTGATTTTGTACCATTTTGATGATTTGGTGGTTGATTCTGTCTCCTGTTCTATTGGCCATCACTTTAGTTCCTCATCTCCCGTGTTCTTATACTTTATCTTCTCCTTCTTGTGGTACCTTTTGCATACCTCTCTCTGTTGTTGAAGCTCAATGAAGAGAAGACTCATCCAACCTCAAGCAAGTTCATTCTACTTTCTCATTCATGTTCTATAATTTCTGTGTATTTCATCTCTTCTTGGGCGATTGTTCGTTGCCTGGACGACTGTAAATGTATACATACACATATGTATATATCCATACCGCTACCTCTTTGAGTAACTTATTCTCCTTATTCCTCTTGCTATAGCATCATTTACTTCTTATTTTATGTGAATGGCTACCCTTATTTCAGTTGATAGCCGTATAGATATATGCCCTCATGCGAATCACCACTTATATATATATATATATATATATAAATACACGCTCACAGCCATGCCTCGTTCTAGTCGAGCAAACCCATTTATATACACACGCACACGTGTATATATATATATATTGTATACGTGACCAGAGAGGCCATTGTTGGGAGGCTCTTAATTGCTGCCATCTTTGAGGAAGTCTTCCCTTTTTCGATCGAATTTTTCATCACTGTGTGATCAAAATGGCATTTATATATATATATATATATTCATATATACATGTTGCGGGCAACCCTTGTTCGAGATTGGCATATATATAAACTCACCCCATCTGTGTGACTCTCATTCCATTCGAATAACCCATATATATATATATATGAATATGCACATGCCCGTGAATCACCCACTTACACGGATATATATATATATGCACGTCAAGCTATTTGAATGCCAGTCAACCACCCACTTTTATTTATATATATATACACACATATGTATGTGTAACCAGAGGGGCTGCAATCGGGCAGCCTTTTATGAAATTGGATTGTTGTATGTATACTTGGATGTTTTTAATGTCCTACCTATATATACATATATATATCCCCTATCAGTAGGGGTAGATCCAGCATTTTAGAGTGAGATGGGCTATGCTGAGTTTGGGGTGGGCTAAATTGAATTTGAGTTGGGTTTTATCTTAAAATTTTAATTCTTTTTTGGACTGTCCTGGGCTTCAGCCCAGGACAGGTCACATTTAGATCCACCCCTACCTACTAGATTTGGATCCCTCATGCATGTATATATATGCTTTTTGGCATCACTATATATATATATATATATAAATACGCATGCCCATATAAACTATTGCAAACCCATTTATTTATATATGTATTCAAAGCCTACGCCCATATAAACTATTGCAAGCCCATTTATTTATATATATATATATATATATTCAAAGCCCACGCCCATATAAACTATTGCAAGCCCATTTAATTATATATATATTCAAAGCCCATGCCTATATAAATTATTGCAAGCCCATTTATTTATATATATATATATATATTCAAAACTCACTCATATATACATTCAAAGCCCATATATAGATATATTCAAAGCCATTTAGATATATTCATAGCCCATTTGAACGCCACTGCCTTGCACCTCATCCTTACCCACATGTTCATATATATATACACACACATATATATATTTATAATAAAAAAATTCTTATATGGTCGGTGATGTCCTAAATTTTTATAACTCAAAGTATATGTATAAACTTATATATTCATATATATATATATGAATACTTGTTACGCACCTAGTAAATTATAAATCTTAGTAATTGATTTAATGAATTCTTGAATAAATTACTGTAGTGTGTGCATACTTGATGTGAGTGAAAAGCTATCCAATATTGTGAATGGGCAGAAATTATTTGTATAAACATGACAATAATTTGTGAGATGAAATTTCATGATATCTATATACATGCGGAAAGGAATGCATGATATATTTCGTACACGTTCAACATGTGTATGTTATGGTACTTTATATTATTTTGCGCGGAATAAAAGGGTACCGTAGAGCACTTGGCTCGAAACGAGGTAGCCATAGTCTGACAGGTTGGCTCTATATTATTTGTGAATTTTTATTTATATGTGCACTTTGGCATGTGTGGATTAAAGCCTTGCAAGCCTACGAGATTTAATTATGATACTTAATTTTATATGCACATTTGCATAGTAATATATATGATGACATGATGCATTTAAATTGAAATTTATAAAGTTATAAATTATGAATCTTGTATAAAATTGTCAAGTTCTTGATTACTCATTTTGGTGTCATCATATTCTTGATTCATGTTCTCTATTCATTAATTCTCGAACTTGTTGAGGTTTGTGGCTCACTTGATATTCCTTGCCATTCCAGGTAAAGAGAATGCCATTTTCGGGGGCGAGTCCAGTGGGACTAAGGCTCAGGGATAGTAGTGTAAAGAGACGAGTCCTAACTGAAGATCCTGATTAGTTTTTGGTGAGACTTGAGATGAAATGATTTTTATTTTGTTAGAACATTAGAGTCTCTTATTTACTTTGTATGGCATTCAAACCCAAACTCATGAGATATTGGAAGTGTAACTGAACTTAAATTTAGTTTTCGCTACTAGTAAATGAAATAAGTTGTCTGTTTATTTATGGTTTGTTTTATATCATCTCTGTGATGACCTCATTTCGAATATTCTATGCTAGTGGGAATATTTGAGAGTGAGTCCTTACAATCAAAACCTTAATCAATCATCAACAACTGGTAAAAGAGGAGGGATGGAAGAAAAAAATGGAGTTGTCACATGGAACAATTGCTTGAATTAACATGTAGAGAGAAATAGAGATAAAAGGAGGGATGAGAGAGAAAAGAAAGAAAAAAAATAGTTTAAATATAAAAACAAAATAGTCAATTCATAATCTATTATTAGGACGAGAGGTGAGTGGCATTTTAAAAAACACAGGGTAATCAATGCAATTTGATCAGACTTAGGGCAATATGTGAAATTTTTCCAAACATAAAGTAATATGCCAAACTCACAAAGAAAAGAAAGTGTGTTAGATAAAAAGAAAAACAACTACAAAAATAAAAAAAACACAAGGGTAAATTTCATAAACTATTCCTAAAGTGTGTTTAAATTGGTCACCCTATGTTTTTTAAAATGCCATTAACCTTCCTTAAGATAACATACCCTTTATTGTTATATAATAGCAATTAATTTTATTTAAAAAAAATCTCAAAATGCCCTTATAATTAAAAAAAAAAAGACCTAATCAGCTACCACCATGGCAGCAATTGACAAGTTTAGAACACATAGGTTATAAAGAAAAGAATAACAGATTGTCGATGAGTTTTTTCTTTGATGGACAAAGAGAAATAAGATAAAAAATGAGAGAGACAAAGATAGGAAGAGAAATAAGATCAATCGACTATTGCCTATAGAAAAAGATAGAGATATGAAGATAAAAGACACAGAAAAATAAAAAGAAAGACACTCAATTATAAAAACAAAAAAAACATCATTGAGAGAAAGACAATTGATGACCACCACTATTGTTTGAGCTCTATTCTCAATTGTGATTAACTCAAAAAATCTTAACTTCTTTCAAACTATTTTCTAGGTTTTTATAGGATTTATTCGAGATCAAGAGAGAGATGGAAGAATAGATAATGAGAGTGATACATATATAAAGATAATGCTATTGATATACTTTTGTGTACATCTTAAGCTATACAAAGGTATATCAATGACAAAAAAGTCTCTCATGAGGCGCATAGAAACGCGTGAGATGCATGTGAGACGCAGAATATTTTAATTATTATACCTTTTATGTAGTCTATGATGTACAAAATTGTTGTACATCTAACATGGTCCCATATATAAAGAGAGAAAGATGAGAGAGAAACTTATTAACTATTATTTGTCATTGCCCTCACTGTTCTTTATCATGATGGATGCCTAAAAGGGTTCCAAATCTCCTATCTAAACTCACCAGAGTCAATATTCGTTATGAGATTCCAACCCTGTTGCACTGGTTACATTCAATAGTTTGTGAAAAGAGGCATTTTTCCAAGTCTCAAATTGCCAGCACGAAAGCTTGTCATTACTGGAATCAGTGTGAGGAAGAAATGACGAGTAAGGGGGGGGGGGGGTGGATTAAAAATAGGGGTCCAATCATTAATTTTCATTATCATTCTAACTTAATGATAAAAAAGATAAATACTTTTTTTTTAAAAAATACACGACTTATAAATTTTATAATTGATGTGTGAAATAATAAAAAAAAAGAGTAACTGCCAAAGCAGGCAATGAAAGTATCCGGGTGATGATACAGACGTCAAAGAAGTATCTCCTCGATGATATTTTTGTGGGTTTCAGATTTTTTATCGCCAATTCCAAGTTCTATCCACGAGAAATATCTGACCCTGATGGTTTCCATTACTCAAGCACTTTCATTTCATCTTAAGTTCATCCGTTCTGCATTTTCTTCCATACTTTCCCGCGAGGTTTAGATAGGTTTTGTTTCTTGAGAGACGACGAAGATGGAAAGTCAGGGAGTGAGACGGAGGATTAACACGATTGCCGCCCACTTCGTCGCCGCCGCCGCCGAAGATATTTCCGGCGCCGCAACCCACGTCTTGCCTATGGTAATTCTTCACCTACTTCTATTTCTACAGAAAGGCTTTTGCTCAAATTAGTTGGATTTAAGAGATTCCAAATCCATCCATCCCGCTCCAACTAAAAGCTAAGATATTATCCATGACTCATGTTTAGCGTTAAGAGATTCTAATTAGTACATGATTGCAGTTGGGGGAGTTTCCACTTTGAGCCATTCTTATTTCTATGTCTATGTGCCTTTTCTGAACCATTTATACTTTTTACACTTAAAAAGAGCAGTAATTGATTATGATGAGCACCTTCAAGCATTGAATTATAAGTCTCATGATTTATCATTGATTTGCTTATGAGTTGGTTAAGATGATTATTTCGCAACCATCCAAAGAAGACATCTGATGTCTGATATGTAATCCATGTGTCATCAGCATACTTATTTTGTTGAGTTGCAATTTGTATTTTTATTCCAGCATCAGTTATTCTTAACAGTTAAAAGAGGAAAAAGAAATAAATATTGCGTAATTCAAAGCCAAAAATCCAAGGAAACCTCATAATTATAAATGCTAGCCATGAAACGCGCGATGCATCCTGTTAGCCATCACCAAATTATAATTCTAGTTGATAATATTGTTTTGCATAGTATGTGCGTTGGAGTATTTGTTGTTCTTCAACTCCGCTTTATGGAGTGCACTTATAATTGGCTCACTTGTCTTTCTTTCCTCAGAACTGCAGTAGTAGTTTGAACTCTGTCATCCGGAGGTTCGACAACAGGATGAATTTTGCAAGGCAAGGGTCTTGTTCTCAAGCTTGTTTCATGAGGCAGGTTTCAATGGATCAGGTGTTAGTTTCCTCTCTTAAACTTTTTCCAAGCCTATAAGTTTTTCGTGGATTATACTTTACTGATTTCTGTTATGTCTCTCTGCTGTGTATGTGTTCTGATTTTTCCAGTCTAGCTCTGTTCAGGCCAATGTGCCTCTCAAAGGCTCTACTTCTTCTAGTGTTGACTCTTCCAGTACATTGGAAGCTCCTTTGTTTTCTAAACCTGCTAAGATGGAACCCAGATTCTCAAATATCGGAATGATCCAGCCTAGGGCAAGAGAATGCGAATTCTCTGTGCCAGAGCCTCAGTTTGCCAGGCCCAACAGAACAACTACTGGACAGCAGCGATTCTATTCCAGGAAAAAAATACCTTCTTTTAAATCCAATAGTAAGGAGTTTTTGATATATAAAAATGTGACTTTTTTCATGCATAGTTCAAATTATTTGCTCAGCGGTTCTTTTTTCGGTGGGCATGGATTTTCTCTCCTTCGGAAGTACAATTGGTCAAGTTAGAAATTGAAATTTGGGTTCAAGACTTTGGTGGTTTTTTTTTTTTTTTTTTTGGGGGGGGGGGGATGGAGAGAGAGAGAGAGAGAGAGATTACATTTTAGTCTTCAAAAATGTTGAAGTGCCGGCCAGAAAATGTTGGATTAAGATACTATAAATTATGGATTAATTGTTCTTTTTCATTCTTATCTTTTGGACTGTCATTTATGAAAATATGGTTTCTCTGGCATGGATTCAAGTTTGAGATGTTAATCATTGATTGCTTTTCTTCTGCATATTATGTAATACAGGATTTGAGAGGACCCCGAGGATGGATGTTGCAGAATCTGGACGCAGTTACATTGTTATGGTAGAACTTCCAGGTGTCAGTATTGGTGACATCAGAGTAGAGGTCAACGATCAAAGGTTGATTCAGTTTCTAAGATTCCAACCTCCAATGTCATCTTGTGTTTTTTTTGTCTTTCTTTTTTTTTTTTTTTTAAGTTTTTTGTGCTTTTATTTGTTTTCACTTTTCTATTTTCAAAGCAAGGTGTTTCAGTCTGTTAGATTTATTTGTGGCCTTAGGTTTTTGTACCCAAGTAATTATCTGCTATCAAAGAAGTAGTGCTTTATATAGAGTTCTAAAGTGAGAATTCATTTCCGTACAGCTTGACCGTGACGGGTAAAAACTCAATGCATTGTTGGACTATGGCAAGTTCAAATGAGACAATGTCTGCATATCACAAGATGAAGGTTTCACACGGGCCATTCCAGGTTGTGTGGCCCCTGCCCAGAAATGTGGACAAGGACCATGTCTCTGCAGAGTTTGTGTAAGTCCCAGTTTAATTCCATTCATTGCCTTTCCAATCATGCATCTTAGGTTTGATCAATTTCACTAGTTATTTGCTAAATATAAAGTTTGCCATCCGTGAAACATTTGCATCTCTGGTAAATCCAATCAATCCTATGTAGGATACACCTCTGGCATAGTGATTTCACACGTAAGAACAATAATGAATGGCTACTTTATCTTACCAAACAAAAAAAGTTGTTGTGTTGCAATCCCTTATCGGTGCTGGTATGGGGGACTTATGCCGTTGACAGCCGTTTCAGTTAGCAATTGCCCGGAGGTGGTGGGGTGGGTGTTAGCGGGCCCCATTTTCCCTACTACGTGGTCTCTATTCATCCACTTTTGCCCTGTGCAGATTTCGTTCCCCCTTCCCCGTTGATATCTTACCAAGAAAAAAAAAAAAGGCTTCTTAAGTAGTTTTGGTTCTTTGAGTATACTGCACGAGGCTTGAACTGTAAGAGTGGTATCTGACCAAGATGTTCAAATCAGCCTTTTTTACGTGTGGAACCTGACCTCTAGATGTTTTAAAGTGTGGAATCTAACATTACTACATGTTATAACAACAATCGAAAGCCTTAATCCCACTAATTGGGGCTGGCTACATAAATTCTAGACTTCCAACCATCTCTATCCATGCCCATGTCCTACTTTACTACACCCAATATTCAACTTTGATTTACGGGGTTTCTATATATCCCCTTTTTCTCCCCCTGTTTTTAGCCCCCTTTTTTTAACATGGAAAAATTCTGTATCTGGCTTTGGAATAAGTTTTAAGCAAGAAAGTCAATCATCAGTTAACAAGAAAGCGGGTGATATCATGAGGAAACTATAAACAGTGGACCTGTGGCATATTTGTTCTTTCTAGGTCAAATGCCAGTGTGCCACAAGAACTTCCCACTCGACTGGAAATGTTGATTTAGTGGTGTGAGACCTAATGCGGGCTGGATTTGATGTCATAACATTGGGTCTATTCAAATTGTATCGGCATTGTCAAGATATCATGTTCTGTTTCTTAAAATGTTCTGCTAGGAAAAGCACACTCAGCAGTATTGAGCTTCCAACTCAACACCCGTTTAAAATCATGAACTCGTGAGGTTTATCTTTATTTTCTAGGATGCAATACGAATATCCTTTTAACCGGCCTGGTCTGGGCATGGACTAGGACTGTGCCACCATTGCACAACCATAATGTTTACTCATATTCTACTATATATATATATATATATATACTTGTTGCAAGATGTATTTTGACTAGCCTTATTGCTGCAGGGATGGACTTCTCCGTGTCACCGTTCCTAAGCTTTAGATTCCTGTGGTGGAAGCTGCATTATATATATATATATATACACACACACACACACACGTTTGAATATATTTATATACTGATGAGCAGTTATGTCATGAACTTATTTCTTCGTGTTTGTATTGGCTATTTAACTATATATATGCCAACCAACTTGTGCTGAAGTCAATAAAACTATCTTGTGGGCCTGGAGCTGTTCTTACTTCTTAGGGTCATCATACTATTGGAGTCTGGTTGGTTGGTTCTCTTTCTTTGATTTATTAGACAATTCACTTAGTATGGCTCGCTTTACGGCGGTGGGATTACCACTTTGATACATAGTTATATATTTTATAAAAATGTTATTTGTATTTGTTAATAAATTTGTGAACCAATCACACAACCACACGGCCAAGATCAAGAGAAGTATCAAGAAACAATGCAAAATCGGAAGCCAAAACAAAAACGAATATCACAACACAACGCATCCAAAAACAAGAGATATACGTGTTTGAATTAAAAGATCCTACTCATAGCAGAGGTTCTACCTCTAGTCAATCCACTAAAATAATCAAGGGATTTACATAATACATATACGCACAAGATCATCACGGCAACTCACAAATCAAAAATCAAAACAACAAGAAATGTAACAGAGTACAATGCTCAAAATACCCGAGCAACCCAACACTCATACCTCACCAATTTCTCATGAAAAAACACCCCAAGTGATACATACATACTGTGAGCCAAAATTGGAAACGCACGCTTCTTCGTTCCTTTTGATCGTCGAGTTCGCCTTTCCCCTTCTTTGATCTTGCTTCTTGAATATGTTCTCTCTCGCTCTTGCTTGAACAATTAGGGTTTTTGGAGTGTGTGTGTGTGTGTTAAAGTGATGGGTTTTACAGATTTCTCTCAAATTTCATTGCTTTATATATATGCGGGCCAAGGACATGGATGAGATAAATGGGTTTGATTGGGCTGCAGACACCAACGACTCAACCTAGCTTAATTATACATAACCTAAATAACAAATCTACGTGCAAATGAAATTAAGGCCACATGAAATTCAAATGTACATAACACATAAATATAAATGACAATATTAATACATTTTGAATCATAAATCTTAACAATACTCCTTGAGTTACATATTAGACTACATAATATAATTAAAATAATAAAAATACCAATCATTTAAGACGATAAAACACGAGAGATATTTTAGTTATTTGTGTTTATATGTAATTTAAGGTGTAGCATTAAGTAATATGGTCCATATTTTATTTTACATAGATTAATGAGGTTAAGAGGCTGAACGACATTAAAGTGGTAAAGGTGAAATGTTTCAGTCAAAATATTAATTGATATTAGTCAATAACATTCTTTTTTGTGTTAATTAAGCTCTTGAAAGTGAGTAATGTTATTTTTGTCAATTAAGTATGTCAAATCACCTAACCGACAAAAATAGCAATTTCTTTTAGAAGTCTCTCTCTCTCTTTCTCTCTCTCCCACCAAACAAGAACTGGCGAGAGGGCACATCCTTTTCTACCCTCAACTTCTTTTATCTAAAAAGTATATAATATTAGAATATATTATACATATTTATATTTAGTTTGTATTGTATTGTATTATTTTATTAGTTATTATTTTATTGGAACTTAATATTCTTAAATATTATGTAATTTGTATATATTATAGATTTCATTTAAATTATAAAAGAATAAAATCAAATTTAAAGTGATTGTCTTGCGTATTTTCTGTCACTTATACCCTTGATTTCGGTAGAAGAAGTAAATCATAAATGAAGATTTTACCTTACTGTATAGAACAATAAATCGAATTCACGATTTATTATTGTAAATTTTAGTTTAACGTGATCTAATCACTTGATTATGTCCTCAAAACAGAATAAAAGCAAACTTAAATCTACGGAACGCTCAATTCTAGAAGTGATTTGCCTGCTTGGTCATAGTAAATATTTAATTGAGTTTTGTATTGAAAATGAATGTGATTCATAAAACTTGGATCTAAATCATGGCGATGGCATATGAAGGTTGGTGATAACTGATAAGGTTGAATGTTTGCCTTATAGTCAACCTTGGCTTTTGGTTGGACGGATTTACCCATAAATATTTAGTATGACCCAAGATTTTTTATACAAATTCGAGTTGAGTTATCAATTGATTAAGTGGGTTTGTGTAGCTTTGGTAAGGTACAGATAAGAGGTTTAGGATATATTTTCTTTATTGTTTTCAGTTTTTCAAAATAATAAAAATGTATTTATTTATTTTATTTTTTAAAATGTATTTTCAAAAATAAAGAAAATTTTTATAAAAGAAACCTAAATTTTGTCTATTATCGACCAAAACATAAAAAATGACATTCAATCTGCTATTGCCTTTCACCTGCAACCCTCACGCCATTGTTGTTGCGGCCTCAGCTTGCTAGGTCACTCGATTTTGTCGTCGTCGATCTCCCACGACCACTGCCTTCACTGCTTGCTTCTATCATGGCCATGCTCGCCGACAGCCTCTTCGCCATCGCCGTGGCTACCCATCGTCGCTTCGACGATCTTGGTTTTCGACGGCCTTAGTTCATCTTCTATCGTCATCCTTTACGGTCAAGCATCATCATCGATCTTGCTATTGTCGTCATCGACAATATCCCGTGGTTGTCGTCTTCGACTTCTTCCTCCTTGGCTTTCAAGCTTTTCTCTCCTCCAACTAAGTTATTAGAAGCTTGTATTAGAATGTAATATAATATGTATATATACATGATTTTCAGACTTTCCCCTTCTTATTTTTTTGTAAGTCAATTTATTTATTCAGATTTTATTTTTGTAACGGAAAAAAATGTTATAAAATTCATCAATTTTTAAAAAAAATATATATATATTTCTTAATAATATATTAACATTAAATAGTTTTAATTTATTAAATAGTTAAATTTATTGAATAAAATATCATAAAAAATTATTCTCAAAATTTCAAATAAAATGCATTTTTAATTTTTTAAAAACAGATTATTAAAATAAAAAATTAAAAATAAATTTAAAATTAAAAATTAAAAATTAAAACGCAAAAAAAAAGGGTCTAGGCTATATACTTGAGGTCATGAGGGCCTTATTAGTGGTCCTGTTGGAATCTAGGTTCGATTAAGATTGGTTGAACTAAAAAAGGAATTTAAAGAAAGAAGAAAAATGAGGAAAAGATAGGAAAAAAAAAGAAAGGGAAAAAGTGAAGAAAATAGGTTGAAATTAATTGAGATTAGTTTTTGATGATCGGTCATTAATTAAAGATGATTGGAGACGATGGCACAATTGAGTGCATAGCGGGCATGAGGTGACAGTTACGCATGCGTGGGCATATTAAGGAGAGGAAAAAATGGTAAAAAAAAGGAACAATATGAAAGAAATAGGGAAATTAGGCATATTTTTTTTTTCAAAAAAAAACCTTTCTCTATGTCCTCTTAATATACAACGTCCCCTTTAAAATCGTATGAGAAAAATATAGGGAGTTTAAAACCAAGACAATATCAAGTAATTCTACATTTACTTTGTCAATGTCACTATTATTACTGATTATTATTGCTCTTAAAATATAGATCAAATAATTGGCCTATAATAAATTAGGATTTATACTAATAAATTATGAATTTAATTACTTGTTATGTGTAATGAGATAAAACTTTCACCTACGATTTAATTCTTTTGTCAAAATTAAATGTACGAGCGGTGGAAAACTGGCACTTATCTCTAGTCACTAGTGAATATTTTAAGAAAAGTGGCTTGAAGGATTTTGCTGAACTAGGTAAAGGAAACCATTCAATGCGAAGAACTACACATTGAAAATGAAATTGAGATTGATCAATAGTCATTGAACATATATATATATATATATATTCTCCCCCTACAATGGCTATCAATACTAGAAGAAATTGACCAGATGCAAGAAAGATGACTTTGACTGGAAAAGAGAAGGTGTAGAAGTGACAATAACAGATTTGGAGAAGACGAGCAGAGAAGACAAGTTGCAAGCGTGGTAAAAGACAAAATCAACCACCAGATCTAACAGTTGCGGTGATTAGCAGAAGCAACGGCAACGATGAGTGGAAGCATCGTCGAAGGCAATGAGCAGAATGACCTGCGATGAACTTGTTGCTGCGACTTGCTATTCATCGTCTATCCCATATTGGTTTGTGATTTTTTCTGAATTTTTTATTTATTTGTGTATTGAATGAGTAATATTGAATATTTGTGTATTTTGATTATTGATTTGTGTATTTGATTATTGAGTTTATATATATACATATTTGATTATTGATTTTGTGTATATGTGTATTTTATTATTAATTTTATATATACATATATTTAATTATTTTATATATTTTATTATTAATTATGTATATGTGTTTCTAATTATTCCCTCAATAGTCATTGAACACATATATATTCTCTCAAGCGTCAAGTAATGTTAACGGCATCATCTTAAAATCTGTGGCTTAGGTCATTTTCATAGAGACTTCTTATGATTTATAATTGACTCTAGAGATTCTTATGGTTTATATGTTTTTCCTTAGACATGCCATCCTTACAAAAACGCTCATTTAAACCCTAATTAAGATTAATTTGGCTCATTAATTTTCAATTGATTATATTAAATTAAGTTTAAACAAAAATAAAAATAAAAATTAAGAAATAAATAAAAAACCCATCATTGCAAGTGATGGTTTTCAGCGAAGACAATGAGCTTTAGGCTAACTCTAACGGGGTAGCTATTTTTGCTCGCCAAGCCAAATATAGCAAGTCAATCCCAATTTGATGCCTTCGACGGACCTTGCCATCACCAAAAATTTGGCGAAACCCAAAAGCATCGCTAAATGTGATGATCGAAATCTACAAGAGAGTCCTCGCCATCTCTCATCCCACAATGACCATCAATGCTGTAAGAAGCTAACCAAATACGATAAAGATGACAATGGCCAGAGAAGATAAGGTGTAGAAACGGCAACAACATATTTAGAGAAGATGAACGGAGAAGACAAGTTGTAGACGTAGAGAAAGATGAAATCGACCACCAGATCCGACAGTTGCGGTGACAAGCTAAAGCGGCATTGACGGCGAGCGAAAGCGTCGTCGAAGGCAACAAGCAAAACAACCTACAGTGAACCTATTGCTGTGACTTACTGTTCATCGTCCATTCCATATTGGTTTGTGATTTTTTTTTTCTGAATTATTTATTTATTGAATGAGTGATATTGGATATTTGTGTATTTTGGTTATTGATTTGTGTATTTGATTATTGATTTTGTGTATGTATGTATTTGATTATTTTTTATATTTGATTATTGATTTGTGTATTTGATTATTTTGTACATTTTATTATTGATTATGTGTATGTGTGTATTTGATTATTTTGTGTAAATTTTTACTACTAAATTTTTATAGTAGTGAAAATTATAAGTAAGGTAAAATAAGTAGAATTGAAGTTTATTAATAAATAAATGAAATAAGGAGACAAATAGAGAAGAGAATAGAGAGTGTGAATAGAGCAAACACAATTTTTGAGATAAAATCAAAATAAAGAATAAATTATTTATAATATAATAGAATTTGAGATTGAGATTGAGATACCTATAGGAGATAACCTACCTCCAAGAGTTGACATTGCAAAATTAGAAATAAGAAAAGGTGTTTGGCTTACCATTTTTAAGGTGGCTTTTAAGTTTTTCTTCTTAAAAATTGTATAAAACTTTAAAATTATTTAATTTTTAAGTTGATAACATATTTGGATAAATGTGTTTTAACCTATTATTTATATAATTGTGAGTTTCATTTGAAAAAGTTGATAAACTATCAGAACAAAACAAAAAAATTAAAATGAACATATTATTGAATAATATAAATAAAATTTATAAAATTATTAATTTTTAATAAAAATAAATTATAAACTGATGTCGATAAAATTTTTACCATTAGATGCTGATAAATTATATATAATTATTAAAAAATATTAATAAAATTTTTTATGTTTAAATTTAGGTTTAATTCATAAAAATATTAAATATATTAATACATTAGATATTAAATTAAATATGTTAAATATCTAAATATATGCTATATATGTATATATATAGACAGAGAGAGAAGGGTACATATGGAAGAGATGGAGGAGGCGACGATGAAGGCAACCGAGGAGGAGATGGAGGTGATGACGATGAGTTGAAACAACGATGCCATGATAGAAGCTGGAGGTGACGAAGAAAGAGATGGAGGCGAAGGGCTGGGGCAACGTTAATGGGCTGGAGGCAATGGATTAGGAGATGGTGATGGGCTGAAGTTTGTAATGTGTAAGGATAGAGAGAGTTGAAAATATTAGAATTTTTGAATAACAAAATTATAAAATATTTGATCAACTATATAAGTTAGTAACAATGTTTTAAGAAAAGATAAAGGAGAATTTTTCTAAAATAATGTTAAAATAATATTTAATTTTTTAAATTTTTAATAAACATATAATTAAATAAAATATACAACATTTAAGTTTGATTGAGAGCTTATAAGCTGTCAAATCGGGGCACTAAACACCCCTCGAAATCACCAAAAAAACAGACTTCTAGAGACCCAGGACTAATTGTCGGAGACTGATTTGGTGAAAAGATGCCGATTTGGTTAAAACGCTAAGGAGATCTTGGGGAGACCGGGGCCTATTTCTGGGGACAGAAAAGCAATTCTGGGAGACTGAAATAGCTATTCGGGAAAGACCAAGAATTCTCGAGAAAAGCCTCAGAGAGAAATCACCCACTGAAAAAACTCACAAAACAGTGAAAAGTAAAAAGGTTTACTCCTTTGGTATAGTAGGGACCACGCATTGAAGTTTGAATGCTCAGTTATTTTTTTTTTTTACACAAAATGACTTTGAAAAGATTAACAACCCAAGGAAAATACAGAGAAAAAATCTAATCTTCCTTATAGGAAACTAAAAAAGGAGCGAGGGATAATTGATGTGTCAAAAATAAAATTTCACTAAAAGATCAAAAAAAGGATAAAAGCCCAGAATAATTAATTGGGTTTAAATAAGAAAAATCTCGATGTAACGAAATCTAAAAGATCATTTCTGGTATCCCAATAATTGAAAATAGTGAGACATTATGATATCCCTGTGACCAGTGCACTATAAGACCTCATAGTCTCCTGGTGATTAATTGGATGAGAGACCTTTATACTCTCCCGATTATTAAGAAACTGAGAGACCAACGGTCTCTCGAAGACTCCCCTGCAATAGAAGGTTGTGAGACCTATACGGGAGACTATTTCTATTCCCTGAAGAGGTAAACCACTAGATAGATTTTCCCTTAATCATAAGGGGTGGAAGGTCCCGCACAAAGCCAAATAGGATAATTTCGATATTCAAAAATTCCTCCGAGAGTTCTAACAAGAGGATAAACATTATTTATAAAGAATTTCAATTCTAATAGGACTTGGAACATTAAGATAAATATTATATGTAAGAATGCTAATCATAATAAATCTCGAAAAACTTCATATTTCTGTATAAATAAATAATCTCTTATTTCAAAAAAAGTATGCATATTATACTGGTTTCAATGCGACATTCAAGTATCTATTATTTTTAGTATCTGATTTAAATATCGGTGTATTTGTGTGGAGATTTTTTTGTGCCCTTTAATTGTTCTTTTTTTTTGCAAACTTAGGCTACTTGATGATGACATTTTAATCTTTAAATTTATTGTTGTGTTCGAGCGATAACAAAAACCAATAAGTAGGAGTGAGCAAAAGTTCAATTAAATCGAATAAATCGAATCAAACCAATCGAACTTGTCGGTGTTCGGTTATTTTATAGAAAAAGTTCGGTTCAGTTATTTTTATAAAGAAATTCGATTTTTGGTTTCCAGTTCAATTTTTGTGAACTAAACGAATATGCCAAAACGACGTCGTTTTGGGTAGAATATAAAAGAAATACATAACAGAAATGAGAAAGGCCAAAGGACCGAATCGCATGGCGCCTAGCAACCCTAGCCTTAGGCTATTTCTCTTTCCTTTTCTTGTTCTCTTCCTCTTCCCCTTCTCTTTCATCTCCAACTCTTCGACGACCCATTGCTCCATCCGATGAAGACGTCGACACCGATATCAACATATTCGTCCGTTGAACCCATCTTCGTCTGCCAAGCTACCATCACTTTATCTGTAGTGACCCTAGATAGGGTCTGGAATTTTCATTAAACCATTTTAGGAAAATGGTAAGTTTGAATCATTTTAAAATTTTAATTATAAAAAAAAAATATTCATAATTATGATTTATAGAATTTTGTGACTTGGGTTTTGTGTTAGGCAAAAGTTGATAATCGGTTTGGGCTTTAGCTTTGGGATGAGTCCAATTGAGATAACCCAGCTAAAAAAAAAATAAAAAAAATAAAAAATAAAAATACGTACACCTGAAGTTGGCTACGTTTAATTTAGAGCAGCAGTGGCCAATGGCCATTTTATTTTAAGCAATAGTGGAATTTTACACTGAGGATCATATGTTTTTGAGGTCATCTGTCGCCACTTAGGAGTTAAAGTTGCTGAAGGTGAGTCTTGTGGACGGCAGATTGTCGGATCTCACATGGCTATTTCAGAACAGGGGTTCTGCGTGTGTGGAGAAGGTCTGAATTATCATTATTCCTGAGTTTCTGTGTGAGGGTAGGAGCAAACGGAAGTTGTTACTTTCATTGAGGTAATCTTTTTCCTTCCATAGAGGTTTCAAACATCAAGTATAAGTCTTAAGCTGGTTCATCTATGTCATTCGTATAGGCTGACATATTCATATATCAGAGGTGTGTGCTGAGGCTTGAGTTTCAAGTGTATATCAGTAAGGCAAGTATCCTATCTATTATCTTCCTTTGATTTAATTAGAATGCTAATCATCCTTTAATAGCAAGTTCTTTCTCCTTCATTAATTCTTCAATGCAAGTTCAAGTTCCTATTATTCTTCTGTAAGTTTTACATACACATATATATATACGTATACCCAGTTATTGTAATTGTATACTTAAATTTATTCATAAATCAGTTCAAACCCAATTTTTGCACTCAAGAAGTTTATTCTCTTCAGTTGGGATTGATCTTCCAACAATTCTTTCAGAATGGTGTAGCCTATATAGGATTTGTGAAGTGTATATATATGCATATAAATTGTAAGAATGTTTCTGGGCAAGATGTTAAATTGTAGCCCAGATGAGATATGAATGATAAAATTAATTAATTAAGAAGGATAAGTTGATTAGCTATATGGGCAATCAAATCAAAGTATTTATCATGAGATCCAGAAATTATGAAAACTTCAAATCGGTGAAATTTTGCTCATTTATGTGAAAATTTATAGCAGACATTCGAATGGTTCTTCCAGCCATTCGAATGCCACAATATAGCATTCGGATACTTTGTTGATAAATCAATTAATTTTAGTAATTTTCTATTCATAAACCATCAAAATTAATCAGGCATTCGAATGCAAAGCAAAAGGATTCGAATTGATTTGTCATTTTACTGTTCCTAAGCCTTCAAAATTGGAAGGCATTCGAATGCTACAGTGATAGCATTCGAATGCATTGGTTTAATTTGCTGAGTACTGTAGCAGCATTCGAATACTATAGTGAAGGATTCGAATTGATTTGTCATTTTACTGTTCCTAAGCCTTCAAAATTGGAAGGCATTCGAATGCTACAGTGATAGCATTCGAATGCATTGGTTTAATTTGCTGAGTACTGTAGCAGCATTCAAATACTATAGTGAAGGATTCGAATTTATTTGTCATTTTACTGTTCCTAAGCCTTCAAAATTGGAAGGCATTCGAATGCTACAGTGATAGCATTCGAATGGATTGGTTTAATTTGCTAAGTACTGTAGCAATCGGGCACTGTAGCATCCGAATGTTGGTATAACATTCGAATGTTTAAATAGTATGTAGTAAGGGATTCGAATGCTTGAATAGTACTGTAGCAGATGGCACTGTAGCGAGTACTGTAGCATTCGAATGAGAAAATTTTTATAAAAAAAAATATTTGTTATCTAAATACTTTTCTAAAAATTTTTCTATATTAAAATGATAAAAATCTAATATTCAAATAAGATTATTATTTTGCCATCAAACCCATTTACTTGAGAATAATACCCGAAAATTCTTTTTATTTAACTTGCATTTTAAATGTGAGTAATATTTAAATGATAGAATTTAATCAAGATAAATACGCCATGAGTATGTCCAAAAGAACAATCCATAGAATTTCCATATCCTTGAATTTTAAGAATTGATCATTTCATATACATGGCCCTGAATGGTTTCCAATATTCCCTAGTTAATCCTGAATAAGCAATTCATAATGCATAGCATGATTTTGCATGATACTTCAATGTAATTATATGTGCACCCATTATGTATGAGCATTGAGCACGTTATTATGTGGAACACTTCATATTGTGTGCGAGCATTTATTTGTGCATATTGCACTGAGGGGATCCCATGAGCTCGAGTTTGAGTCCGACTATCGATAGTTAGGGGCGTGTACAGCCCTAGCGAGTTATTTTATTTTGCTCCCAGGTTTATGGAGCGGGGTTGATACCCGAGAGATATATACATGTTTTTATTGCTTACCTTGCAGGTTCCAGCATCACACAGGTATGAGATTTATTTTAGGCCTTGTGCCAAGATGTGTTGCATTGAGATATGTGGGCCTTAGTGCCAGTATATGCATACCTGCATGAGTTATACATTTACATCTTATTTAACCTGTAAATGAGTCTAAAAGTTGAGCATATTCAATATATCCCTCAATAGAATATCTATATCTTTCGGTCTATGACTAATTGACCTTCTTTATCAAGGGAATCAATTATTTCTCTCTATTTAGAGATGAGTCGGTTGAGTTCGAGTTCGAGTTCGAGATTTTCCTTGATTCCGCATTTTCGTTTCTTCATTGCTTATTACTTGCTGAGTCTTGTGACTCACCTTGCTTTCTTCACCATTCCAGGTTCTAAAGATAAAGCACCTGAGGTTGGTCCTAGCAGTAGCAGTGGGGGACGCTAGTTTGTCTGTGTACGTGGGGCCTACTCATGCCTTGAGATCTTGGTGGTTGTTTGGTTTTATTTTATAGATGACTTTTATTCCGTTTGTTGAGGGATATGTCTTTCAGTTGCCAGTATTTGCTGAGTTGTATGCTGAGCTTATAGACTCAGTGAGATTATGTTATTTATCGGTCATGAGAGTTTGATTTTGTTTCCTTTGGTATTATTAGTTGTTTTAATTTTTATGAATATAATGTGGCACCATCTCTTTCCTTGGCCTTAAGGGGAAAGGGGGGCTACATTATCGCCCGTCGAACCCATCTTAGCAACCATAGCTACTAGGCTATCATTGCATCGACATCGACATCTTTGTCTTCTTCTGACGTCGACCTAGCATCTCTCTCTTCATCCGATTTGCACCATTGGGCTCGCCCATCTACTCCGATGGCCATTTTTGAAAGTTTTTTGGCAATTTCTTGTGGGTGGATATTCTACTATAAAACTTAGATATACTAAAATTCAACCATTAGATTCTTTTTATTTTTGGGTATATGGGTCACTAAGCTAAAGGGAATCTGATGGCCAATTTTGATCGTCGAAATCCGCCGTGGATGGTGGTCGTTTTTCTAGAAACGTGTTTCAAGTTTTTTTACCATAAAATTAATTTTTAGATTTATAAAAAATTAACTATTTGATCAAATTCATTTTTGGTCATATGAACCATTGGGGTTGGGGGAATCCAATGATCGTAATCGCCAGCCAGCGGCAACACACAACAGTAACTCGTCGATTATTTTGTAGTTAGTTTCGATTTTCGGTTCGATTTAGTTACGTCAGTTTAGGTTAGTTCGATTAGTTGGTTGGTTCGGTTCAATTATTACATGTGATTTGGTTTTGGTTCGGTTATAACCTATTCCACATCCCTATCAATAAGAGCAACAAGTTTGCACACATTTTGTAACTTTCAATTAGCAACAAATTGTTATCCTTCGTCTTTCCTAGGGTCGCTAAAACTAATAGTGTCGGATATCTGGTTCTGTCGCTATTAGAGATGGAAATTGTTTTGTCTAAAAAAAAAATCGTCTCTAAATTGTTTGTGAAGTCGATAACAAAATCAATCTTTTTGGTTTTAGAAATAAGAAAAAAAAAGATTTAGAGACGAAAAATTTTCTTCTCTAAATGTAGAGACAAAATTTTATTCCGTCGCTAAATGATTTTTTTTTTTTGTTATTATGGTTTTTGGTCACTAAATCCATCTCTGTTAGCAACGCAATTTGATTCGTCGTTAGTTATGTTTGTTTTTGTAATGGGAAACTAGTCTGGTGGGAACGATCTAGCCCTTTGCAATTTTGAGAGGAAAAGGTAAGCTCGGGAAGCTTCTGTTATATTTTGATTCTTTAAAAAAGTAATATTATTGAACCGTTTAGTTTTATATTTAATAGATGTTGCATGTTGTTTAAACACCTAAATTTAGTATGACTCTTTATATAATTCTATACAAATTCTAGGGCCAACAAGAGATGTGAAATGTTTTTAAACCCCACACGCTCATATGAGATCTCCAATATCGACATTCAGAGTGGGTTAATCATTGCTATCCCACTACATATTTTATATATATATATATATATATATATATTTAATGTGTAGATTTAAAATCATAAATATAAATGAAATACTTACCAAGGTCAATATTGTCCATTAGTAATTTAATTTTTTTTTGCTATCGTTAAAAATATTTTTAAATTTTGGCCAAATAATATAAAAGGCACACAAAAGTACTTTTATTTAAAAGAAAAAAAATACTATTTTTTGATCACCATAGCACGAACCAAACAAGTTCTAAAACATTCAATTATTTTTATTATTATATAATTAAAGCCTAAATCTTGATGTTATAAAGTCTTTTCAACTTTTTAATATTTTACTATCAGAGTGTCAGTAGTGGTTGGTGTTATTCATATTTCAAATTTTTATTAAACAAATCAGTTGGGTAATATTCATGTTTGAAATCTATCTTTAAAAAGTGGCCAAAAGGTTAGTTTGGTACGCGTACTATACGTCAACGCTTAGTTTAATAATACCCATCATTCTTTTGGATAAGTTGCGTGTTTGAATTTTCAAATTTTATCATCTTTGTAGTCGTTATCAATTAGCCGTGAATTACCATAAAATTAAGGGTAAATAGTAAAGAAACTCAAACTTTGTGGTACATTTATAAATTTATCTAAATATTTTAATTTTAACAATTATATCTTAATTAATTTTATTAAATATAATTTTATCCAACACTTAAAATTAATTTGAAAAACATGTGTCATTGCTAACGTGATACGCCACCTGTCATAAAAAAAATATATGAGTGAAATTCACATGCATATATATGAAAAAAATAAAAAATAAAATTGTATGTGTAGGTTTCACTCATATGTGTATATGTGGTTCTCACTTATATATTTTTTTATGACAAATGATTTGTTAAGTTAACAATGACACACGCCTCTTAAATTAATTTCAGGTGTTGAATTAAATTGCACATAATTAAATTAATTGAGATACATTTGTCAAAATTAAAATATTTGTATAAATTTACAAATTCAAAAAAAGTTTGAGTATTTTTACTATTTATCCTAAAATTAAATTAGATTTAGATTCGAAGTCAATCTATTATGAGTCACAAGGTAAATTAAATTGCCTTTGAAATTGCAAACCACTCCTATAATAATAATAATTAAGTTTAGCATGTTTATGTAACTTAATTGTGGAAAAAGAAGCAAATAAAATTACCTAATAAAAATTTTGTGCCAAATAAAGTAAATTTTTGTATAAGCAAAAAATAGGTGAATTTAATATTTGAACTTCCAAAAAAGAGAATAATTTTATATTTATTTTGAGTTAACCGATAGTTGAACTCACGGTGAGTAATGAACAACCGATGGCGGGTGTTAATAACATGATTTTAAAAGGGTAAGTACTAAATTAAGTTAAAAATTAAAAAAATAAATATTAAAGTAAACCACTTGAATATTATTTATATTTTAAAATTATAATTTTATCATTACTATATCAGAAAATGCATTTAGAGAGAATAAAATTATAATTTTATCGTTACTTATGTTTAATTTAATTTACATATGCATAAATTAATAAAAATTTCGAAGAACACAAGAGATCAATGAGTATGTATCATTTGGGGTAAAAAATAAATATATTTGGGTAAAATATAAATAGATTGTGAGGGCGTTTTTGGTATTTTTCTTATTTCTTTTAAAAAGGGCATTTGATACACTATAGTGTTATTTTTAAAACGCGCTTGTTCTTTTACAAAAGTAGCTTAAGCAAGCAAAAGAATTACTTTTATAAGAAACGTGACAACTTTTAATTCGAACTCACAACCATTAAAGGGTATTTAATTTTATAATTATGACACTTTTTAAAGTAAAATTTTAAAATATGTTATCTCTTTTTTAGTTATTTTATAACTTTATAATATAATAATAAAATAATAATTGAATACTTATTATTTATTTTTAGTATTAATAAATATACTACCACGTTTAATTATTAAACACTATTTTATTTATATTAATTTTAAAATATAGTTGAATAAAATACAATTCAACAACCACTACAAACAACATAAATGGTAAAATTTATGTATCCTTGAGATTTGGTTAAATTGCATCAAACCTCATATTTTCAAAAATGGCTAATCTCCTTGGCTTTTATTATCCCGCATTAATTTCCCTTTTGTGTTATGAAATCTGTTGTTGATCTTTTGTAAATACCTTTATATTTATATTTTTCGATCTCTTTTTTATTCTTCTTTCTCCCTTAGTTGTCTCTTTCTTTTTCATCCATTCTTCAGTGAGTCAACCAATGAAATAACTAGTGATCGTGCCTTAACTCTCTCTCTCATTAACCCAAATAAAACCTTTGATCAATTCTCATATATTTTATTCGTCAACGAGTCAAAGTTTTTTAGGAAACTTTGATCGATTCTCACATGCTTCACTCAATCATGTTGAATTAAATTATTGATAATACTAACTGTTGATTTATTATCACTATACACTTTGATTTGTTGTGACAAAAGAATATGTAAATTTGTCATCAATCTTTTTAACGAAATTATTTCACAAATCCCTTGAACTATGGCTCAAAATTCACATACTTTATTCTTCAGCGAGTCAAAGTTTCTTAGGAAACTTTGATTGATTCTCACATGCTTTACTTAATCATGTTGAATTGGATTATTGATAATACTACCTGTTGATTTGCTATCACTATACACTTTAGTTTGTTGTGACAAAAGAATATGTAAATTTTTTATCAATCTTTTTAACGAAATTACTTCACAAATCCCTTAAACTATGGCTCAGAATTTTGCATCAGCACTACTGCAAGCAACAACTGTCTACTTTTTACTTCTCTACGTAATCAAATTTCCCTATAACTTAGTGCAATAACCTAAAATTGACTAACTATCTTCAATAGACCCGACCTAATCTACAATAAACCCTCAATTCCTCTTTCTGCATTTTTTAAAAATAAAAGTCTTTTTCCTGGTGTTCCTTTTAGATATCTCAGGACATGCATAATAGCATTCATATGTCTTTGTGTAGGAGAATGCATATATTGGCTATCACATTCATTACGTAGGCTATACCAAGCTGTGTAAGAGATAAATAATTTAATTGTTTTCACCAACCATTGATATCTTTCTTCTATTGGTGTATTACCCTTGATTTCTCCAAGTTTCTAATTCTTCTCTAGAGGTGTTCTAGCAAGTCTACACCTTAGCATATTTGTTTATTTCAAAAGATCCAATATGTATTTTTTTTTTTTTTGAAATGAAAATACTTACTTTACTCCGAACCATCTCCATTCCTAGAAAATATCTCATTGTTCATAGGTCATTAACTTCAAATTTAACTGTCAACTGCATCTTTAGGCTCTCTATTTCTTTCATATCATCCTATGTTACTATGATATCATCCGCATATACAATTAAGATGGTCTTCTTTCCATTTGTTGCATGCTTTGTAAACAATGTATGACCTACTCACCCGTGTTGATATCTTAGCCGATTAAGAATCATATTGAACTTTTTGAACCATGCTCTTGGCAATTGTTTCAACCCATACAAAAACTTTTTAAACTTACAAATCTTTCTACTTCCACTTATTGCTCAAATCCAAGAGGAACCCTCATATAGATTTCCTCATCCAATTCTCCATTGAGGAAGACATTTTTAATATTTAATTAATGTAGAGGCTATTCTAAATTTACAACGATAAAGAGTAATATTTTGATAAAATTTAATTTAGTCATTGGAGCAAATGTCTCCTTATAGTCAATCCTATAGGCTTGGGTAAGATCTTGAGTCATCAATCTAACCATATATCTATCAATACTCCCATCTACACAATATTTCACTATAAAAACCCATTTACATCCGACTGCATTTTTATTCGAGGGTAACTCTATGATGTCCTAAGTATTGTTGTCAACTAGTGTTTTCATTTCCTCTAAAGTAGCAGCTTGCCACATTGGATCCTTCAAAGCACATTGGATGATCTTAGGAATTTTAATATTGTCTATACTTGCTGGAAAAAAACCTTGAATTGTGGAGGCAACTTTGAATAAGCCAAATTATTAGAAATATGGTCCTTAGCACAAGACCTTACCCCTTTTCGAAGTGCTATAGGAAGAGCTAGATCATCAACCATGGTAGTGTTGTCCTTAGGTGGACTAGGCTCCAGATCCAATACTTGGTTGTGCTAAGGTTGCTGAGGATCTTTAGGTCGCGAAGAATAAACCATAAATAGGTTTTCTAGGACTGTAAGAAGGTGTCAGAAACTGTAAGTGAGTTTTTAGGAGCAATTAATAATAGGATTTCAAGAGTTCATGCTGATGATCCCTTTTGAGAACACACTAACGACCGAGATTCAATAAGATCATTCATGGGAAGTAAGATGGTGGGTTCCCAATGCCAATCTGCATTAACAGTTTCATTAAGAAGAGATATATATACTAGGATAAAAAGGTTGATCCTCATAAAAAATTACATCATAAGGCACAAAAAAACCTTTTGAGATGAGGGACAATAACACTTGAAGACTTTTTGGGAAGGAGAATATCCAATAAAAATACATTTAAGTGTTTTATGCTCAAATTTTATCCGGAAGGAATTGTGGTTGTGAACATACACGGTGCACCCAAATACCATGGGAGAAAGAGAAGTAAGGAGGTGAACATGAGGAAACATCTCATGAAGAGTGTTGAGGAGGGTTCAAAATTGAAGTGCTTTGGCAGGGAGAGGATTGATGAGGTAAAAAGTTGTGAGAAGGTTCCCCCCAATAGGACTTAGGAACATAACTAGTGAATATCATGCTCGAGCAATCTCTAAAAGATGTCTGTTTTTTTCTTTCAACCACCATATTTTGTTGAGAGGTATATGAACATAAACTTTAATGGAATATACCATGTTCAGAGAAACATTCAATGAAATCATGAGAGAAATATTCACGATTATTATCAGTTCAAAAGGCATGAATGAAAGATTTGAATACATTCAAGATAAGTTTGTGAAACTATTTAAAAATGCTACGAGCCTCGAATTTTTCTCTCATGAGATAAACCCAATAAACTCTAGTATAATTGTCAATAAAGCTTACAAACTAAAAAGTACCAAAGACATTTGAATGTTGGGTAGGATTCCAAATATCACTATGAATCAAATGAAAAGTTTTAGATGATTTTTAGGACTGTATAGGATAATGAGTGTAAGCACCCTTACCCGAATATTCCAACCACCCGAACTACCCGAATGGGAGCACTTACGGAAGGGAAAAAGAATAAAACAAAAGACGGAAACTATCCTGGCATGCATACACAAGATTAAGAACAGCGGAAGCGAAGCTAAACACATGCATGCACTACGGGTAACCCCGCTAGCACATCGGTCACAAGATAAATAAATGAATGCAGACTTCTGTGCCAACATACACGAGACATGAGAAATGACATGGCACAGTAAAAAATAATAGAGTAGATCCTACTTAGACATCAGAGTTGACAAGGACTCACAAGATTGCCTGTACACCATAACGACTCTGCCGATAAACACTGACTCCCTTTCTCGGACCCACGCTGCCACTATCTGGAATGATGGAAAGCAAAATGAGTCAAGAGACCCAGCAAGCATAAAGAAAAGAAAGGCTGAAGGCTGAATATAACCAGAAAACTCCTCCCAAAATAAACCCCCAGGTACACACAAGCCATGAGATGCTACAACACAATAGAAGAGTATAATAAAAGCACATACCGATCCTTGGGGCCCACACAAGACATACGGCACTCAAGCCCCATACCAACCTGCCGCTGCCCTGAAAGGCAACAAATATCTCCACAAACCTGTGCTCGTGATCCCGGGTCAATGCTCCCGTCACCCGTGTGTTCGTGTCGGTACTCCCGAGACCCGAGCCATAGGCTCCTTCGGAACAGTCCTCTCGCCCGAGAACTAATAACTACCAGTAACCATGCAATGCACATAAAAATACAATGGCGTAGTGAGCATCAACGTGATACACTGGTGCCCATACATCTAGGCATCAGGTCATGCTCTGCCCACATAGTAAACCACACGCGATGCATATGCCTGTACTGGATGCAACATAACCAAGTTAGAATGTTCGTGTCCAAACATACTCAATAAATGAATATCCCAACATGCAACCCGTACCCATGTGCATATCAAATCATGAACAGTAATACTACATATCAAATCATGCAATAAATCACATACTGACAGAGCTAATTAGTAGTGTTCGGCACCGGTCAACGGTTAGTGACTAGGAGTGTCCACCCGACGGTCCACTTTAGGGCCATACAATAGTCTACCCCAACGTTACCAAACAGCTGACCCTTGCCCTACTGCTCGATAGCTCTATCAGAATCATAAATAAACTCGAGAAAAACAGTAAATAATCCGGCACATCTAGGAACCTAGTCCCCAAGCTGGGTTCAGTATCATTCTGAAAGGAATGGAGATGGTACAATCCCCCGTAAACTTTCAACAATTAAATTCTAGAAGTTCTGAATTTAATTTAAATCAACAAATGAATAATAATTCAATGATTAATGCTAGGTGCCAAATTAGAGTAAGAGGGGGGATCAAATATAAGAAATCACGGGGTCTTTCACGGGAATTAAAGGTCATGATGAGAAGGTTAGGAGCTTGCATTTACACGATTTTTTTTTGCCTTTCTTGCACTCCCGCTGCAAAATAAAATATTTTTCTGACAATTAATAAAATCCTAGCTTTAATTAAATAAATCTACCGTGTAATATAAATAATTTAACCGTCTAAAATCCTACGTAAGTGCACCACAAATAAAATTCCAATAAATCTCGTATTTATTTTAAATTAAATCGTGCCAATAAAATCATTAATTCATATAATTAATACGCGAAACCGAAACGAATTGAGGGAAGATGAGGGGTTCACAAAATGGGAAGAAATCGTAAGGACAGAGGGAGCTTGCCTCGTTTAAGCTGATTATAGCGTTTTTACGCTTGAATGCTATCAAAATAATACACGTTGCAAAATTGAATAACTTTCAAAATTAACAAAATTAGACCTAAAATGAAATTTCAACCATACAGAATGATTAATACTACTTTCTCTACTTATCTGACTAATTAAACCTTAATTAAATTGAATATTTTCTTCAATATCTGCAGAATTTTCTTCCCCATTTAGCTTTTGCACGCGCCATTTCCTTCTTCCCTTTCTTCCTTCCAAAATTCCCTCTATTTGCTGCTCAAAATGGCGACCGAAGCTTGCTGGACGGGAGCTTAAATAGGCAAAAACATGCGGCTGTAAGCGAGCCGCGTGGCAGCCAGCTGCTGCCCAAATTCTCCGCCGCCTCTTCCTTTTTCACCATTAATTTACTACATAATAACATATGTATATATATATATATGCAACCAAAAGTAGCAATATAACAAATAACATAATATACATATATATATATATATATGTGCGTTGTATATATAACCATTACAGTAGCCATACAAATTACACCTCCAATTTCATCTAATCCCATTTTCTCCTTGCGTGACCACTGGAAGCTTCCACCAGCTCCTCAATTCTTTAACAAATAATTTAATATGTTATCATTCAAAGGTTTCATATACACATGCTTAGAATTGACTTCACTTTAAATTCTCTTGGCTTCCCTTATTCTATTATTATTATTATTTATTCTTAAACATATCCCATACAACACATTATTAAATTTAAATTGACTCATGGTCACTTCCATAAATCACATTTTAACCTCATAATACCCTTTAATTTTCCACTTCCTCAAAACAATATAAACTATTATTTTTCTTTAAATCTCTAAATACCCACTAATGACCTCAACATTGATATTTATAATTATTATTTATTTTTAAATTTCGAGATATTACAATGAGAGTAAGGTTGTTTAGTAAGAACACACTACTCAAACTTCATAGAAGATTATTTTTTATTAATTGAAATATAAAGATACCATAATTTTAGGTATGAAAAACTAGGATGTTCTAGGTGTTTATGCCATAGTAGTGCATTAGCATTAGAAGTTATAACAAGAACTATTTAATTTGTAAGAGGATTTTGAATTGTTGTTGTTAGTGTCATGTATCCTAATACTAGATTTAGATGACATTTAGCGAGTTTGTTTTAATGCAATAATTGTATTTTTGTATAAATCAATAAAAGATAACGTTTTCTTCATTCATGTTTTCTCTAATCAATTATATGAATGAGTTCCTAGATCTTGTGTGTGAGAATTTTATTCTCAAGGTGTTGAGACTGTGTGACAGGATTCTTTGGTAACAGAATACCTTAAATTATTCTTAGTCTTTAGATTCTATAGATGAGGACTCTAATTAATCAAGTATGGACTAGCACAGGGGTTACTATTGTAATAGCCCAGCCTCTTCAAGGCAATAATATATGCTAGGATTTCTTTTTTTTCATCAAACATAAAGCAAAGATAAATCCTCAACATATCCTTTATAAATTAACACTCTCAAATATAGCGAATGAATAATATACTTTAAACATAAACGGAAGCAAGATCAAAACCTGCAAGATACCTCGAAAACACATCATACGTGGGTGGATACACATCGTTCACCCGACATAATATTACAAATATTGTTAAAATCTAAATAATACAACGGAATATAATTAATGGTCCTAACCCCACATGGGGTCCATAAAATATCCATCAAGCTTATGCCTCGATCATTTCCTTGCCCCTTCCGGCCGCTCGTCGTCTCGCCTGGAACGTGGAATATTCTAGGGACATAGTCCAATATCAGAAAATGAAATCTTCTAAGTGAGGGTTATATAAGCATGAATTAATGAATGATGCATGTACATTTATAAACAGATACCCTAGTGTAACTTTCCTATCTCACCAGCCCAGCACGGAACCCTAGACAGAATCTCAAACCTCTACAAGATAAGTCTAACGTTATTCCATCAATTGTCCTTGGAGAATTACAGCTACACTCTTAGGGTGACGTTCCAATCCCATACACAAGTTCCAATATCACAATAATATCGTGTTATGCATATATCACGACTTCTCATGTAACAGTTTATGGAAAATATGACGAAAATGATAGTAACATATGTAAATATCATGCATAGGCAGGTAATCATAGCATATATGGGTTATAGGAACGAAATCACTCATCTTAAAACAGAATTTAACTTGCCTCGATTTGCGTGCTATCCTCGAAAATAATGCAAATTATCAAGATCCTTGCCCAAATCACTTCCTGGCTAGTCATTTCCAAATAAAATTAATAATATAATTTTTCCAGACTTTTTTCTTATTTTTCTCATTTTTCCTCTATTTTTCATAGCCATAAATTCTTCCAAAATTTTTAATAAAGTAATTTCTTCAATTTTTATTTGTGAAAATTCTTAAAATAACATTTCTAATCTCTATGAATTTTCTTAGAATTTTCCAAAACTTCTTCCTATTTTTCTCTAATTAAGTTTCCTTTCAAAAATTCAAAATAATTATTTTATCATAAAAATTCCAAAATAAAATTTTATAAAACGAAAATATTCATTTTTATTATATTTCTGGATATTTTTTTAGAATTTTATCTCTCTTATTTCTATTTTTACTCTATTTTTCTTTATTTTTAACATTTAAAAAATACTAAAAATTATCTCTGGTCATCTTCTCCGGCGCCGGCACACTGAAAAATTAAACTGACTATACTAGAAGATATCTTACCTTGAGTCAATCACTCTGGCCAAATTTGAGATTGAAACAACATTTGGAAGACCTCTATCCGAGCAAAATTTAGTTCGGTTCCGGCGATATCCGATTTTTCCAACGAAACTTCGATCACCACTCAAATGAACTCCAAAATTTTTCAAAATTTTTAGAAATGATCCTCACCTCATGGGCAACAAAATCCCTATGGTTTGGTGCCTCAATTCGTTCAAAAATAAGGTCGATTTAAAGTTCAAATCTTGCAAAACTCTCTACCACTACATCCTCTATTTATAGCCAAATTCGAACCCCAAAATGATGGATCTTGCTTCACCAAAGCCACTAAGGCCTTCCCGTGCCCTAGATCTGTCCAAAATGCACCGAAAGTTGTCCAAAAGCTGATTTACATAAGGTAAATTATAGTTACTTTCGGTCGAAAATTTGGCCATTTTCGACAAAATCAAGGCCAATTGTCGGCCAAGATTGATTCTGGGGCCTTGCTCACACGTTCCTTGCCAATTTCGTGGGTCTTTCGCCACCGAATTCGATAATGGGAACGGTGGCCAAAAGCTTGGTTTGCCATGGCAGCTTTCAAGTTCTGAAAATTACACTTTTACCCCTTTATTTTGACTTCTTTACATTTTGACATTTTCATGAAGCACCAGAACTTTATATAACATCCATTGAGTCCCTCAAGCTTTGAACTCTTCATTTCATCTTCTAAGATTCTGAAAAAATGTCATTTCGACCGCCCTCCGGCAATTTCGAGAAATTACACTTAGGCCCGAATCTTCATTTTGGTCGTAAATCCTTTTGTTTCTTCCTGGAATCACTAAAGGGTTGTTCTATATACTAAATATGAACTTTATAGGAGTTCTATTGACCTCTTGAGAGTCTCCTATGATAATTCAGTTTTTCAGCCAGAATCATAACTGTATTTTAGCTGTACCGAAAATTATTCTTGATCCAATTTCTCTCAATACTAAAAATCATTTCTTGATATTCTTAATAAGTATATGCCTATTTCTTTAGGTATATGATCCCTCAGGCATTCCCTCTAGTCGATTCGGACATTTTCTCGAGCTATTCTGATACCGATTTTCTTCAAAAACCACATATTTCTTACCCGCAAGTTTTTTTTTTGAGTATTGCAACTATCTTGTTAGGTATGAGGATACTAATGGGAGAGTGGTGTGTCATGCGCCATATGACATGAGATGTCACTAGTAAACCTGTGGGTGGTCATTGGGAACGATTAATCGAATGTGACGTCGATGACTGACCAAATGACATGGTGGATAATGGTCAAGTCATCAGGTTGCGATGATGTGTTGATCCTTAGATTTGAACCAATATGGTTGTTTTGTGTATTGGTGTGCGAGATTTGCTAATGAGCTGAACCATCCAATCGAGAGATGGGAACGCTCATCTATGTAGTTCCATATTATTGGTATATGGAGACAAGTGTTAAGAATATGATCTGTCGCCCTTATTAGTATTTGATGGGATGAACGTCTTATGTAATCTACTATTGATGTGATAAAATAGTCCCTGGCCAGGGCAAATTAAAATCAGGAAAGACGTTTCCTAAGGTGTCATCTAGTCACATTAATGAGGTTTGACAAATAGTTACTGAATTTGTCATTTAATGACTCTCACTCAATTGGGACATTAGGTGATGGAAGGATTATAGCATACAATAATCGTCAATTGTAATAAGTTCACTTGAAATGAGACTTCACTGCCACTTATATTGTCTTGAACCCTTATTAGGCGTTATTCAAGAACTCTCAGAATGTCGTCGCAATTTGGAGAAGTTTCGGTAATGGGTCAAGAGGTTGATCGATATTAAAAAGAGTTTCGGCATTATTTGATTGCTAGCGAGTAATGAATCTAGAAAGTCACACATTACATAGTGTTGCGTTTGGTATCGACATTGTGTGCCCAATATGTTTCTGGAAATGATTGGTTAAAAGTTGACCCTTGCCCCCTTACCAATAGTGCATAGTAATAATGTATAGTGCATAATGTATAGTAATAATGCATAGTGCAAAGTAATAGTACATAGTACATAGTACATAGTACATAGTATTTTGAATTATTGCAAGCATAATTGAGATAGGGGTGACGGCAAAATCCAAATTGAATTGGATTTGGAGAAGAGAAAATTAAAGAGATGAGGGGAAATTGTTTAAATAAGTAGAAGCAAGGGCCTCTGTCTTCTTTTTCTGACTCTCTCCCCACGTTGCTCTCTTCTTCTTCTTTTTTTTTTTTTTTTTTTGCTTCTTTTGAAAAATCTTAAAAATTATATATGTAATTGTTATACATATAATTTTGAGACGCGAGCACTGGTGATACACAGTTCTTCTGTGTTTAGCACGGGAAGAGCTGACTGGAATGGTACCTTACTGCATATTAGGTGTGGATAGACTAGGACTACCACAACATGAGATGGATACAATCTTAGTACATAAATAGTTTTTGTACCTCGACCTTACATCAGACAACATGTATGCATTTATTTATGCATTCAATTGTTAAATATGCGTATTGTTTATATTTCAGTGCGTGTATCTAATACACGGTAAAAATTTTATTTTTGTCTGTATTGTCGTACTAGTGATTTCCTTTAACTACAACATCTCCTGAAATATAATAGAGACCATCTTTTTCCTAAGCACTGTCAATCATCATCCTCAAAGACTGGTCCTGGGAAACGCAGTAAAACGAGAAAAAAATTACACTATAATTCATGGCTCTTGTCAGTTTGCTAAATAAGAGTAAATTACACTTTAATTTGGGTACATGTAGAATAGATTTCAACTTTAATTTTAATAAATTAACTGTTCCAAACCCCAAAGTAGGAGATGTGCCAACAAGTGTAGAAATATTAAATTTAATGGTAATACTACAAGTTGTATAATCTAATATAGAATTAAGCAAACTTGTCATATGATTAGATGAACCTGTATCCACTATCCATACATTTTTTGGAAGCTTTTGAGATATCAATGAGTATTGAAAAATACCTTTTTGAGCAATTGAGACTATTGGCTTAGAAGTAATAGGACTTGAGATTTTTATACCTCTAGTTTGATTTAATAATTTGTAAAAGACTTTAATCTACTAAGCTAATAGGTTTAGGTTTGTGTTCTTTTTTTTTTTAGTTTTAGTATGAGTTTCTGTAACATAGGCTAAATGGGTTGTTTCTTGTTTTTTTCATGGCTTTCAATTTGCTAGCTTGTCATGAGTCTTCTAGCATGTTTCTCTTGTGTGGTATGATTTATTATAGAGGTCACACCACTTTTTGTCCTTTACTTGATCCCTGGATATAGTACCTTCTCTTTTGATTGTAGTAAGAACAAAATTTTAAGGGCCTAATTGTGAGTTTGCAGGTTGGGTGAGCATTACCTTTTACTTGCTATCATCTCTTTTTACTTCAGCAAAATACTTCTCAAAGTATAGCAACGATTTATCACCTAACAATATTCCATAAACTTCATCCAAATTCGAGTTAAGACCATGGAGGAAATAGAAAACACAATTTTTTTTCTAGCATTTTACTATATTTTATACTGTCAGTTAGACAATCATAACTAATACTATAGAATAAATCCATCTCATGCCACAATTTTGTTAAAATATTATAGTATTCACTATTTTGTGACATTAAGGTTATCTTGTCAAGTTGTACGAATAATTGATCTAATTTAAAAGCATCGAGAGGTATTTTTTAAATTTGAATACATCTCTTGTATTGCATTCCAAATGTCCTTTGTAGTCCTGTAGAAGAGATAGGTCCACTCCTCAGCTTTATTGAGTTGATGAGCCACGCCATAATAATTGAATTTTCTGTTTCTTATGTGCCATAATTTGCTAATGTATTTGGTGGGGAAGGAATCGTTCTTGTCAAATATCTAGCTCTTCCTTTCCCTTTGATCATTAGCAAAATAGATTGAAACTGTTATCTGAAATTACTCTCATTCAGTTTATGTTAAGCAATCTACAGGGAATGATTGTTAATGTGGTTTGTAGAAAAATTCAGTTGTGAATAAAGGTTCAAAGAACTAGTGGCTGAGGCATTGGTGGTTGGTTTCTAGCCATGCTTCATTGATTGGAGAGTCCGACACTAAAGATCTAGGCTACCGGGACTTTGGTTTTGGTACCATGAAATAAATTGAATCTTAGGAAAACTTTCTTAATTTTTATTGAATTCGAGTATGATATATATATATATATATTTATGTATATATACACACATACACACAAGAAACTATCTACACTATCTCTTAAAAATCAAAAACAAATGTGAATTAGATTTAAAAGATAAAACAAATAAACTAAAACATAAAATTTCTGAAGTTATCTTTTTTTTTTAAAACTATCTCATCTCAATGAGCTATTTTTTAAAAGAATAATTCGTACAATTATATTATTTAACAAATGATAAATTGCAAAGAACACCTTTGAAGTTTGACAAAATTGTAAGAAACCCTAAGATGTTTGAGAAATAGAAACACTCGTATTATTAGAAAAAAAAGATAAAAAGACCAATTTACCCTTTATTTTCTCCTCATATGAAAAAAAAAAAAAACCTCACACTAGAACCCGCTACTGTGTCAGTCTCAGTGATGAACCTATTTGGGTTTGAGATGCGATGAACCTAGATCTGGATTTATCCCGACATGTAAACCCAAATTTAGGTTTGAAGAAGAGAGAAAAGAGAAAATAAAAAAAAATAATCAAAAAAAGAAAGGAAGGGAGAGAGAGCGAAACAATTAGTTTAACTATGGTTAATTAATGATAGGGGAAAAACTGTAATATAACATTAAATCTCAAACGTATTTTTTATATTTTTTTAAACGTGAAGATCTTTTTGTAATTATTCTAAATTTCAAAGGTATCAAATGGAATTTTTCCTCCAATAAAATCATAGATTTTGAAGTAAGAAAAGACAAAATAAAGTCTAAAATATCTTAGATATATATATATACACACATACAAACTCACTCTTATTAAATAAATAATTTTTTTAATGAAATTTAAATAATTTATAAATGAACTTGTTTATAAAAATAAATAAGTTGAATACCTATTTAAACTCTGTTAATTTATTAAACGAGTTTTAAATTTTTATTTGAAAATTTTAATTAATTAATTAATAAATAAATATAAACGAAATTAAACCGAGTTGATTTACAAATTATTCACCATACATATTAATTTGTCGTTTTCGTGGTCCTTCATCGTCGATGATCCATAATTCTGGATGCGGCCATCTTTGGGATCAACTCTACCATCCCACAACCAACTGTGCTACGCCCTGGGGCGGATGCGGCCATCCTTCATCTACATACGGTCCAAATTATACTGCTGCTGGGCCCACGCCGCCTATATACACACACGTTATATAATAATAATAATAATATAATAATAATAATAATACAGTTTATACTGCTGCTGGGCCCACTCGCCTACTATAAATATCCACTCTCTGTTCTTTCCCACTCCGGCATTCAATCTCGACTGAGTGAAGAGCGAGAATACTCCAGCAACTTAGAACGGAGCTGAGTTCAAATGGACCCCATCGTTACTGTTAAGCTCTGCTTTCTGTATGCGTCTCTGATGATTTTGTTTTACTCGTTGGGACTCGCAGCCTCGCCCAAGCTCCATTCCGACGAAGGTATGTATCGTCCGTCCCTTTTCGATTTTGGATTGAAATTTCTCGGCGTTTTAGGTTTTCTAGGGAGGCAAACAGTGCTTCCTCTTAGTTGTTTTGGATCAATGTGTGTCAAGTGTTGTGATGATTCATTGATGCGGTTGTTTGCAGTGAAGCTGTTGAGGCAGATAGCGGCGAGGTTGGGGAAGAGAGATTGGGATTTCGGCAAGGATCCGTGCAGCAGCGAAGGGAATTGGAACGTTACCTCGGCGAGGAAGGGCTTCGAGAGCTTTGTCGAGTGCGATTGCACGTTCAATGATAATACTACCTGCCACGTAATCGATATGTACTCTCTCTCTCTCTCTCTCTCATCATTTCGTCCTCTTTTTCTCCACGCTGTCTTTTTGGACTGCACTGTAATCGTCAATCAAGAGCACAATTCTGCTTGATCGGCACTTGATTCTGATGATCCCTGAGGTTTTCAATTTCTAATTTTTTTTTTTCAAAAAATTAGTTAGTTTACTTGTACTCCTTCCGGATAATTCTATACTTCCGTATATAACTAGTAGCCCCTTGCTTGCTTGTGTTTTTCTTGTTCTTGTTTTCTTTATTTTTGTAATGGTCAAAACTGAAAATTAGACCAAATTGAAATTAATCAATATGCTTTATTTCTTTAACTCCATTTAATTTATCGCGTTAAAAACTACAAAAAGAAACAGATTCTGGAAGTACTGAATGTGTTTGCCCATGCGCGGTTATATATATTCTGCAGAGATATTCATCTTTGGCGATGTGCTCGAAAAAGCGAATTCTTATATTAATTTTTTACTACCACTTGACATATTTGAATGAAGTTTCAAGATTCTGCGACTTTCTAAGCTAATCATTAAGATGAAAGCCATAAGCCCTTCTTCCTCCAATTCGAAATCCGATATCTTTTTTCATGTACTTCGACTTTTTAAGATTTTTCTTTTATAATAGTTTGACAGCCAAAATTTGGTTGGTTGTTCGGAATCTGAACGTAATAAATTTTGGCATTGGATTGAAATGAATAATGTATAGACATCTAAATCACGTACGCTTCTTGCTTTTTTTTTTTTTTTCTAAATTGAAGGGATCGCAGTGGGAAGCTTTGGGAAAAGTGGTCGGTAGTCAAAAATTGATTACTGGTACAGATTCCTGATCTCGATTGGATTATTGCAAAACATTTTGGTTTTCTGTAGACGTGTGGAAAATAAGATAGAGATCATGACGACAAAAGTTGACCAGAATATCAGTCAACGTTCTACATAAAGTGACAGGCTGACAGCTCACCGTCCTTGTCTTTCTCCAAGACCAGCTGGATGACATATACTATATGCCTGTCTGGGGCTACTTTGTGCCAAAAGTAAAAAATCCACACGTATGGTGGGCGCAGGTCAACTAGTGGAGTCTCTGGCCACTGTAGTAGCGGGCCCAAGCCCAATCTGCTACTGCTCCCTTCGCTGCTCTTCTTCTTCTTCTTATTCTTTTAAATCTAATTCACTGAAATGTTTTAAGCAGTTGAACAGCCTGAAGTCAAAGTTATGCACTGTTGGCCCAAAAAAAAAAAAAAATTATGCACTGTTGTGGAAGCAGGCAAATAACCTCTGGCAATTGCAAATTGAGCCCTGTGACACTGTACTACTTGGAGGAATTTTATCCTGAAAGAGTGAATGCCATATAACGCCACAACTAAAAGTCTTTAAAAGATAAGGCAAGATGAAATTGCCTGGTTTCACTCTGTTCTACACTAAGACACTCAAATAAGAAAATGAACTGCCTAGAAAAATGGAATCAAAGAGTCATCTAGGCCACGTTTTTCATTTTGTTGTTAAAAGGCTCAACATCAACAATTTTTTCTATTCTAACATCAGTGACAACCCTTGTGGGCATTGGACATCCTTGATTTCACTTATTGAGTTCATTTTAGGGATGACAGTTATTGAGTTTCAATTTGGATTGAGCCAATTCGAATAGAAACTGAAATAAAATAAAAAAAGTACATCATGTGTTTTTTTCAAAATTCTCATAATTCGCTACTAGTGCTGCCATTCTTCAAGTTGATGACGAGTGGCTAGTACGGCAGTGGTGAACCTTCTGTTTGAATCAGTTTATTGTTAATAATGCCGGAATGCGTCTTGATGAGCTACTCTAATCATTGTACAAATTGTTGCAGAGCTTTGAAATCCCAGAACATTTCAGGAGGTCTCCCACCAGAGTTCTCAAAGCTCCGACACCTTGGAAAGCTGTAAGCAGAAGAAAATACTGTCATAGATTTCCACACTGCATTTGTAACTTTATATTGGTATTGCTTTTGGCGTGGGAAGTTGTATTGAATCTGTCAATTCCTATTATCTAATCAATTCAAATCAAGACAACAAAACATCTAGACAATAACTTCAAGATTTAGTTTTTATTGAAAACCCGCATGTACTTTTTCTTGCAGGGACCTTAGTCGCAACTGCTTTAATGGTTCTATACCTCCTCAGTGGACTTCCATGCATTTGGTTGACCTGTATGCTCTACATGCACCATTTATTTCTCATCACTTACTTGTGTATTTCTTTTGCTTTCCCTTTTTTAACTTCATTACTTAATTATTTATGTGTTTATTGCTTGTAATTTCAGCTCTTTAATGGGAAACCAGTTGTCCGGTCCATTCCCAATGGTTCTTACCACCATCACCACCCTCATAAATCTGTAAGTGAATCTCTGTTTCACAGTCTAGTAATATGCAAAAATGCATTAGTAGGTGTTCTGGTTGATTTCAAAATTATTGCATGAGGACCCTGATCTATTTGTAACATAGGGTCAAAATGTCCAAGTTATATAAAATGATAATGATGTGATGATTATTGAACAACATTTCATCCTTGAAACAAGACTGATACGCATATAGGTGCTGGGTCTTCTAACAAACTAAATCAGTAAACATGAACTGCTGTTGGGTAATTTAACTGAATTAATACGTGCTTTACAACAACCCAATCTGGTGCAATAATTTTTTTTTATAATTTTTTTGATCAATTTTAAAGTATCTTGATGCATACCTCTTGAACCAGTTTTTTTCAGCAAGATTGATTGGTCCAGGTTAAGCCTAGACTACTGCCCTGTGATTTTTCAACTGGTTTATATGCCTTGGCTTCAAGTTGATTTAGTACATGCATCTTTCAGGAGCATAGAAGGAAATCACTTTTCAGGACCCATTCCGCAGCAGATTGGGAAGATGGTTAATCTACAGAAGCTGTACCTTCTTTCACCCTTACTGTGCATATTGATTCTTGAAAGTTGTTGGGTTATAACTGCAATTTTTTCATGTTTCACTTATTGGAATTTATGCCACTGCTACTGTGTTTTCCAGTACTCTCTCATCAAATAATTTCACGGGTCAATTACCTGTAGCACTTGCAAGGTTGACCAACTTGACTGATATGTGAGTATGCATTAATTTTTTCTGTGAAACTTGTAGCTTCACAATTCTCCTTCTGACTAGATAGTTGACTATCTTAGAATAGATAATGCTGGCACTAATTTGTTTTACATTGAAATCATGGCAAGTCTACTTCTAACTGTATGTTTTGAGTTATGTATTATGTTTCACCTAAAACAGTGTTATTTACCACTGTTTTGCTAGAAATATGTGGCTATTATGTGCCCTCATTGTAATCTTCCCTAAACCTTGGGGTAGCAGGAATCTTGTACACGAAGTTGCCCTCATTTAATAGATACTCTTATAATCATGAGGTCATGTGAATTTCTCTTTTTTTCCTTATTATTTATTTATTTATTTTGTGTGTGGGTGTGTGTTGGGGTTCCGGGGGGGGGGGGGGATGGCTGTAATACGCCACCTCTCTGTCTAATATACCTTCACATCCATATCCAAACCAGACTAGGTGGAATTACCCTATGATATTGTTATAATGATAATTTGTTCTCATTTTTCTTTACCATGTTTAAGAACTTCTCTGTGGATTATTAACAATTTTGACTATATGGTTGACTAATTTAATTTTTTTTTTTTTTTTGACAATCTTAGGAGGATAAGTGACAACAACTTTATAGGAAAGATACCAGATTTCATTGGGAACTGGACAAAGATCGAAAAATTGTAAGCTTCCTTTTGAGCTGGCTTCATTGTTAGTATTTTAGTGTTTGTTTGTTTTATGCCAAAGCCTGAGTGCAAGGGAATTCAATGGAAAGCAGGAAGCATAAAATAGAGAGGATAGATTATCCTTTCAGGCGAATGTGTTCACCAGTTTGGTACAAAATGCTGACAATTTATTTTACATACAGGCATATCCAAGGTTGTCCACTTGAGGGGCCAATTCCTTCTAGCATTTCTGCTTTGACAAGCTTAACTGATCTGTATGTAACTGCAACATTTTTTCTCTTGTCTTGCTTTAGGACACAGATATGTGTGTTCACCTTTACCTTTTCTTAGTTACTTTTTTTATTTTTCTTTTATTTATTTTTTCTTTTATTTTTACTTTCTACATATTTTAGGCGGATTACTGACTTGAAAGGTGGAGGGTCTAGTTTTCCACCATTAAGTGGTATGGAATCCATGAAAACACTGTGAGTTCAACTCCATGCTTTTCCTTTGGCAAACTGCTTCATTTCTATTTCAAGTAAAGATAACTTGGATTGTCAAATGCAGGGTACTTAGGAAATGCTCAATCTATGGAGGGATACCTGGATATATTGGTGAAATGACAAAACTGAAAACTCTGTAAGATACAATGAGTTTATGTTGATCTTGGTAAATATGTTCATCTTCAAGAACAATTCTAGACTTTGTCACATGTTGAGAAGTGTCTTGATCTTGTGGGTTTTCAAGATAATAACGATAACATAATATCGTATCATCTATGCTATTTAGTTTTGTTGATCATAGGCCATTTCATGTTACTAACATTTACGTTGAATAATAATGTTGCTTCTATTCAGTAGCATGGGAGCATTGCTTCCTGTTGGAATAAATGTAATTAGCTGCCATAGATGTCAATGAGTTGTCAATTAGTCCTTATTTTTAGGAGTAAATTATTGTACATTCCTCCTATAAAATCTAAATGAAGAGGTTAGACCTCAATTAAGTTCTTTGATTGAATATGGTATCAGAGCCTACCATTACCAAACCCTAGTTGCAGTCACCTCCTCCTTCAGATCTCGTCTCAGCGGTTACGTGCATCTTCGACGTCCCTCTTCCGTAGCTCATCTCTGTCTTCTCCGCTAGCGTTCCCTTGTTGGTGACCACAGATTTGTTGGCGTTTGCAGCAGTTGTCACCGGAGCATTGCCATCGTGCCACCGTCACTGCTGATATCCACAATCGCTACTCAGATTTGGAGGATATTTGGCCTCCATAGCGACTATCGCCAATTGCCATCACTAAAATCCAGCCGTTGTTGGTCAGATCTCGCTCGACCCACTACTCGCGACCTCCACCGTCGCTCAACGATCACAGCCTTCACCAGATCTCACAACCGTCGGCCTTTGCCAACCCTTGCGCTCCCATTGTCTGCGGCCTACTCTGTCCCCATCTTTGCCTGGCTTCCTCCGCGTGCCAACTAGATTTGCCTAGATTCGATTGCCGCCGCTGCCTTCCTCACGCTCGACGGCCGTTGCCGTCACTTCTAACAACTGCCTTCCAAATCGCGGCCTCGCCTCCACCTTTACAATCTCCTCCAGATCACGACCTTTGTTGCCGCCGCCCAGATTCGCGCATGCCGCCGCTGTTGTCGTTGCCTCCGCGCTTGCGCCGCCTAGATTTGGCCACTTCCTTGCTATTCTCCTTTTTTAGGTCCGCTATACACTTGCAATTTTTTAGCTTTTCAATTGGTTTCTAAACTTAAAACCTAGATCTCAAACCAGATCTGCTTTGACCTGACCAGCCAAAGCACGATCCGTTTCAGATCTGTTTAGCATAGATCTGACCCATCAAACCATATCCAACCCATCAGATTTGTCCAGACCCACCTGAACCAGATCCACTCTATGTCCAACAAATCTACCATTAAAGACACTTCAAAAGTGACTTCCATCCAAAATATGGAGTCCTTCCGACAAATTTGTCATGGAAGACACTTCAAAATTGCCTTCCATCCAAATTATGGAGAGACTAACATCTTCAGTTGCCTCCGGATCTAAATCTGTAGGTTTCTCTTTGCCTTTTTCTTCTTCACCTATCATTTCCTCTGAAAAAATGGTTGCAAGTACCAATTACATGTCTTGGGCTGCCTTTGTTGAGTTATGGTTCATGAATCAAGGAATGAAAGATCACCTAAGTACGAAAGCAGATGCAATTCCTACTGCTGAGAGAGCAACCTGGAAGAAAACCGACACTCTTCTTTGCAACATGTTATGGCAAACAATTGTTCCTAAACTATATGTTATTTACAAAGCATACAAGACTTGTGTTTAGGTATGGACAAAGGCCAAATCTCTTTATACAAATGATATCCAACGTCTCTACTATGTTGTTTCCACTATTGTTCATGTGACAATTTAGATAGAGAGAGAGAGAGATGGTTTGAAGAATATCTTTATATCTTTACAAACTAAGAGATGGAACACACACACACACACATATATATATATATATATACAACTATCATGACATAAGCCATGATATCATACTAACTATCTCTATATACAACTCAACACTCCCCCTCAAGGTGGAGCATAGATATCATATGCACCAAGCTTGTTACAAATATATTCTACCCGAGGACCCTTTAGAGATTTGGCGAAGACATTTGTAAGTTGATCATTGTAGTTAAACTTTGTAACAATAATACCTTCAACTAACTTTTCTCTAATAAGGTGACGGTCGATTTCAATATGCTTGGTCCATTCATGGAACATTGGATTAGAAGCAATGTGCAAGGCAGTTTGATTATCACAAATAAGCTTCATAGAAGACACTTCACAAAACTTAGGTTCCTGCAGGAGTTGCTTTAGTTAGACGAGCTCACAAGTTGCATTAGTGGTAGCCTGATATTCTGCCTTTGCACTTGATCTAGCTACTACATTTTGTTTCTTACTTTTCCAAAAAATTAGATTTCATCCCATAAGAACACAATATCTAGAGGTTGGCCTATGATTAGAAGGAGATCATGCCCAATCCGCATCTGCATAACAACAAATATTTATGTGTCTCTTGTCCTCATAGGGTAGCCCTTTACCTGGTGCTCTTTTGATGTATTTTAGAATCCGAATAATAGCATCCCAGTGAGAGTCACATGGAGAACTAAGGAACTAACTAACTACATTTACAGCAAAAGCAATGTTAGGGCGAGTGACGGTGAGATAGTTCAGCTTGCCTACCAATCTTTGATACCTTTTAGGATCTGAAAAGGGCTCCCCCTGTCTTGACAAGAGTTTGATATTCGGGTCCATTGGAGTATCATCCGGTTTACAATTCACCATGCCAGTTTCTTTTAAGATGTCAAGGGAATACTTCTTGTTGTGTTTCCGTATTGTACTTGTTGGTTTCACCATGTCAACTAAGTTATGGAACACAACTATATCAATTATCTTCATTCACCACCATCTCATGAAATTTCTCCATGTGAAGATGGTGTTCAAACTTCATTTCATCATTACTTCGCCAGGGGATATTATCCACTGCCGGTCCCAAGCCCGGATAAAGGAGGAGGGTTGCGTTAGGTAGCCGACAGCCAGCGTAAAACCTAGTCGGATCCAAATATGAATTCTAGACAAACTATCTGTTGGGATGTAACCCACATAGAAGTCTAGAATTCATGTAGCCAACCCCACATAGTGGGATAACGGCTGGATATGTTGTTGTTGTTGTTGTTGTCAAGGGAATACTTCCTTTGAGAAATTGAGATACTATCTCTCAATTGTGCAACCTCAATACCCAAAAAATACCGAAGTCTGCCTAGGTCTTTGGTCTGCAAGTGCTGATGTAGATGTTCCTTCAGCTGTTGTATGCCAACTTGATCACTCCTTGTGAAAACAATGTCATCCACATAGACAACAAGGTAGATGCATAAAGAAGAGGAGTGTCGATAGAAAATCGAATGACCAGCTTCACTCTTGGTGAGACCAAAGGCTTGAACCACAGTGCTAAACCTTCTAAACCACGCTTATGGAGATTGTTTTAGACCATAGAGAGACTTCTTGAGTTTGCAGATTACATTGAACTCCCTCTAAGCAACAAAACCAGATGGTTGCTCCATATAAACTTCCTCTTGTAGATCACCATGGAGGAAGGCATTTTTAATATCCAACTGATAGAGTGGCCAATGATGCGTAGCAGCCACAGAGAGAAATAGGCGAACAAAGGCCATTTTAGCAACTAGAGAGAAGATATCACTGTAATCCAGCCCATAAATCTGTGTATAGTCTTTGGCAATCAAGCAAGCCTTAAGACGATCTACCTGTCTATCAGGGCCCACTTTTGGAGTGAACACCCACTGGCAACCAACATGAGTCTTTCCTAATGGTAGAGGTACCAAATCCCAAGTACCATTTGAGTGTACGACTTCAATCTCATTGAACATAGCTTGGCGCCAACTTGGATGCGATAGGGCATCACCTATGGTTTTAGGAACAGAAACAGAGGAAAAACTCGAAACAAAGACACTAAAAGCAGGTGATAGATGCTCAACAACAACAACATATCCAGCCTTTATCCCACTATGTGGGGTCGGCTACATGAATTCTAGACTTCCATGTATTTCTGTCTTTTGTCATATCCTCATTGAGGTCCATACACTTTATATCAAACTTTAATGTCTCCCTCAAAATCTTCTTAGGTCTGCCTCTACCTCTTTTTTTGATTAATTGTTCCATTTCATCAACTCTCCTCACAAGAGCACAAAAAATTATAAAGAGGGTGTGGATTATGAGTGGACTGTGTACCTTTGCAGGAAGTAATAGGAAGGCTAGTTGGCGCAGGATTTGTGGTTGGAGGAATCACTGACGGAGAGTGTGAGTCAGGAGAGTCCTGTTCTAGAGGAATGCTGGCGCCGACAATAGGCTGAGGACAACGACGATATGTAAGAAGTGGAGGATCCGTGGAGTGTGGACCTAAAGATAGTAGTGGGGGGTCCACAGAGGAGGAGATAGACGGACCCAAAGAGGGCAACGGAAGAGAAGAGAAAGGAATAGGCAATACCTGGTTAAGCCTTTGTGAATCGGGTTAAGCAACCGAGAAGAAAGACTATTATTCAAAGAAGGTGACATCAGCAAATATAACACAAGAGAGTAACACTTATACCCTTTTTGCAACCGAGAGTAGCCTAAAAAGATACACTTGAGAGATTTGGTAATAAGTTCATCTTGTCTAGGTAAAAAAGAATGCACAAAACATATACATCCAAATACACGATGGGGAACAGAATAAAGTGGTTGTGTAGGGAACAAAAGAAAATGAGGAATTTGGTCTTGTAACACAGAAGATGGCATGTGATTGATCAAATAACAAGTAGTAAGAACAACATCACCCCAAAATTTGGTGGGAAGATTGGCATGTAAAAGTAGTGTTCGTGTAGTTTCAATGAGATGCTGATTTTACGCTTAGCAATACCATTTTGTTGGGGTGTGTAAGGACAAGAAGATTGATGTAAGATGCCATTAGTAGTTATGAAAGTAGTAAATTGAGAGGAAAAATACTCAGGGGCATTATCACTATGGAAAACACGTATAGAAACGCTAAACATTGTTTTTATTTCAGCAATAAATGTTTGAAAGACAGAAAACAATTCAGATCGGTTTTTCATGAGAAACAACCAAGTGCAACGAGAAAAGTCATCAATAAAAGTAACAAAGTATAAAAAACCTAGAGTAGACTCGATTGGGCCCTCATACATCAGAGAGCACAAGGGAAAAGGGAGCTGCAATCTTATTATGGACATGACTAGGAAAAGAAGTACGAGCGTGTTTACCACGTTGACATGACTTACAATTAAAAGTGGATAATGACGACAAACTAGGAACTAACTTCTTTGGTTTGGAGATATTGGGATGACCGAGATGAGAGTGGAGGAGATTTAGGGAAGCCGTACTGGTGTAGGCTACCGGCAAACTAGACACAAAAAGATGATAGTGGTCTCGTGACTCACGCCTAACGCCAATCGTCCACCCCGTCCCCCAGTCCTGCACACAAACAAAAGTAGAGGTAAAGGTTACTGAATAGTCTAGTTCTCTAGTAAGTTGACTAACACAGCAAATTAAAAGGATTACATGGGACATAAAGGACAGAATTTAAAGGGAGAGAGGAGGTAGGAGAGGTTTTCCTTATCCCTTTAACGGACATTTTGGTGCCATTTGCAAGAGTGATGGTTGGTAAATGTTTAGAAAGTGTAAGGGTAGAGAAAAAAACCTTATTATCACACATGTGATCGGTGGCGCCAGAGTCCAAAATCCAAGGGCCAATAGAAGGGCTTTGAGTAACACAAGCCATGGGATGACCAGTAGATGGCTGAGATGTTTGGAACTTCAAGAAAGACTCATAGTCAGTTGCTGGTAGGGTTACCATCAGAGGGCTCGATGCTGGACTAGGGGCACTTTGGGTAATATGAGTTGCTCGAGATGTCTAAGATGCAGGAGGGGTAATTAGTCAACCATGCTTCTTCCAACACTTATCTTCCTTATACCCTTTCTTTTTATAGAAGTTGCAGTGAGGGCGAGAGTGGCTACCGGTTCGACCTTGATTGCCGAAAGTTTGAGACACAAGAGCAAAGGCCTTGGGAGGGGTACCTATAGAAGTACCAATAGAGGAAGAACTGCCAGCCATATTGAGTAATCTTTTGTATGTATCTTTCATAGTAGGGTTAGTGGACCCAATTAAGATCTAATGGCGGATAGGCTCGAACTCAGGCTTGAGACCAGATAGCGTAAGGACCATGAATGGTTTTTCCCGCTAAGAATCATGAGTGGCTTTAGAATCAAAGTATGGAAGAAGAGCTTCAAACTCCTGCATGAAAGAGCGCATCTGGCCCAAGTAGGATTCCATAGAGTGACTACTGGATGTTCTTAATAATGTGGACAACTATATATAGACGTTGAATGTTATTGGTGTAACATTTAGTGGCTTTCGTCTAAACCTCATAACAGGTTTCAAACGGCTGAAAGAGCTGCGAAACAGAGCAATCAATGGAATTCTACAAAATATTACACAACCGAGCATCAAGTTGTTCCCATCTAGCTTTTGTTGACTGGATCGACATCCTCTGCCTTCGTGGTGAGATGGTTTGTTTGTCCCTGCCCCTTGAACCACAGCTTGACAGAGGCTGCTATGAGAGATAGTTGGTAGACCCTATCAACTTCTCAAAGGTGATAACAAGGGTTCCTATGTTTGGAAGGGCAAAGGGTTGAGAGGTAGTAGATGCTGAAACGGAGTCACCACGTGTAGGCGTGATTTGATTGAGGTCAGACATGTCGAGGACTGCAAATTAGATCTGAAACGGGATGAAAGGAGTAGCGATAGAGGTGTGCGGTGGGTGACAACAACGAAATCACCTTGATTTGGATGGACTTAGGGAGACGAGTCCAATGGTGGTGACGACGTCGCGATTAGAGCATTGGAGTGAGAGATTGGGGCAAAAACGTCCTAACCAGTAGATCTGTCTGGTGGCGTGTGGTGACGGGGCTTCAGGGCTAGGCCGATCTAAGGCCGGTGGGGAAAAGTGGGTGCAATAACCGAAAAGTGTGTTCATGCATCGACAATTCAGATTTGGTAGATTTGATGGGTGGCGTGTGGAAGAGGCAGCAACGGCGAGGCTCCAGGATTGGGCCGATCTGAGGCTGGCAGTGGTGGCACGAGCAATTGCTGGCCTGAAATTGGGCTGATGGGCAACGCATGGCAGATCTATCGGGCAACGCATGGCAGCGGCAACAACAATGGGTCTTTGGGATTGGGCCGATCTGATGGAGGCGAGCACTATGGTAGCAGTGGTGCTGGCAAATGATGGCTAGACAGTAGAGATTTGGTCTTAATAGAGGCAGTGAGGAGAAGAAGTTTAGGCCTTGTTCTCTTTGTTGTTTTCAACCCGTTTTGAGTTTTCAATTTTTCAAAACATTGAAAATGCGTTCTCTTTTCTATTTTCAAAAACGCATTTTCAAAAATAAGGAAAAAATTTGTAAAGAAAACCCAGGGTGTTTTCTGTGAAAACACACACAAAAATTGAAAACACGGAAAACGCACACATAGCCTCCCCCCCCCCCACCCCCAACCTTCCAATCTCGCATCTCTTCTCTCTCTGTCTCTCTCTCTCTCTCCCTCCCTCAAGCCTTAGCCAAACACCGCGCCTGCCATCTCCGTCGCCATAGAGCCACTGTCAATCTCGCCCGCCACCGCCGAAAGTAGCCGTTCACCGCTCCCCTCCCCCTGCCATTCGATCTCTCAACCGCTATCGACCGATCCTCTCATGTCTCCTCTTTTCTTTCGATTGCCCCCCGCCATCTCCGTCACCGCCATGAGCCGCCATCGACTGTTCCCGCTATCTCCGCCACCGCCACAAGCAGCCATTGTCCTCACCCGCCGCCGTCGACCGCCCCTTGCCATTAGATCTTGTTGGTTTTATCCTCTCTCATCTCTTCTCTCAACTACCCTTTGCCATTAGATTTAAGGAGATTTGGTTGTTGGATCTTGCTGGTTTTTGGGTATGTTGGTTGATGGGGCCTTGGGTGTCGGGTGGCTGCCTCTGATCGTTGGAAACCACTGGCCACGATAGCCTGTGGCGATTGGCAGTGTCTAAGATGTAAGCTAGAGGAGAAGAAGAGCAGAGAAAAAAAGAGAAGGAAGAAAAGAAAAAAAAGGAAAAGAAAAAAAGAATTAAAAAATTTATTATTAAATTTTAAAAATAAAATTATATATTTATTTAAAATTTTAAAATATAATATATCTATATTATAATTAAAAACATAAGATAGGATATATTATATTATTAAGTGTATAATTTAATATAAATTATTGTTAAGATGTATGTTAATAATTTATTAATTAAATTTATTGTTTTATATAATTTAATATAAAATTTTAAACTGTTATGTTTCCATATTGTACTTGTTGGTTTCACCATGTCAACTAAGTTATGGAACACAACTATATCAATTATCTTCATTCACCACCATCTCATGAAATTTCTCCATGTGAAGATGGTGTTCAAACTTCATTTCATCATTACTCCGCCAGGGGATATTATCCACTGCCGGTCCCAAGCCCGGATAAAGGAGGAGGGTTGCGTTAGGTAGCCGACAGCCAGCGTAAAACCTAGTCGGATCCAAATATGAATTCTAGACAAACTATCTGTTGGGATGTAACCCACATAGAAGTCTAGAATTCATGTAGCCAACCCCACATAGTGGGATAACGACTGGATATGTTGTTGTATATGTAATTAAATTTATTGTTTTATTTTAATAATAAAATTTTATTCAAAAGAGTTAATTTTATTATTTAATAATTAAATACATTGAATAAAATATCATAATAACGAAAAAGAAACAATTTTTCAAAATTTCAAAGCAAACGCGTTTTCTAGTTTTCTATTTTGTGAAATAGTTTTTCAAAATGACAAAAAGAATACGTTTTCAAAAATCTCAAAACAAACACTCAAAACACAAAACTAAAAATGAATTGAAAACTCAAAACTCAAAACTAAAACACAAAGAGAACACCAGCTTAGGGTTTGTAGATCGCTGGAGGAGGATACACATTGGACGGCTTATGATTTTCTCATTGGTGGCTCTGATACCATGTGAGAATTTAGATAGATAGATAGGGAGAGAGAGAGAGAGAGAGAGAGATGGTTTGAAGAATATCTCTATATACTTACAAACTAAGAGATGGAACACATATATATATACAACTATCATGACATCATCCTACCTCATGACATAAGCCATGGCATCATGCTAATTATCTCTATATACAACTCAACAATTCACTTGAAGCAACAAGATATGGATATGTTTGAATTCCTTGATCGCCTAGAATCCCTAAAGGGAGAGTTCAACTCTTTGTTACCAGTTGGTAATACTGCAAAAGAACAGTTGCAGCAGTGAGATAAATTCTTTATGATTTTGGGATTGACTGCCATTCGATCTAACCTTGCTCCGGTCTGGGAGCATATTTTTTCTAGTCCCGTTGTTCCGACACTAGAAGATGCCTTTGCTAGACTTCTTCGGGTCTTTTCCTCATCTTCAGTTGTCAATGGTTCTCAGGTTGATTCCTTCATCTTGGCGTCACAAACCTTTGGCAGAGGAGAACAAGGGAATAATTGAGGCGGTAACTCACAACGAGGTAATCGTCCTAAATGCAACTACTGCTCTTGGTGTGGCCATCTTTGAGAACGGTGGCACAAATTACATGGTCAACCTCCATGTGCTACTAATGTCGCTCAATCTGTCGCAGCCAATTCCTCAACAAAAACATTCGAGAATCATTCCTCTTTGTCACTTATTTTGACTGGAAGTGATTATGAAGACTACCTTTGGTATTAGGTTTCTAAACAGACTGCGTCGTCATCCACTGCTTCTATGGTGCACACTGGTAATTCTATTGCTTGTGTTACTCGATCTACCACTCCTGGACTATGGGTTCTCAATTCTGGTGCAACTAATCATCTCTCTGGTAACCAAAGTCTTTTTTCCTCTCTCAACTTCTTCTTGTTTTCCATCTGTTACTCTTGCTAATACTTCCAAAACATACGTTACAGGCACTGGTCAAGCACGACCGCTCCCTTTGTTACCCTTAAATTTTGTTTTATATATTCTTAGCAACCCCCTTAATCTTGCTTCTGTTAGTAAACTGACATGTGCTCTTTATTGTTCCATAACCTTCTTTGCTGATCTATTGTTGTGTAGGACCAAGGTACAAGACAGATGATTAGCGTCGGGCGTGAGTCGCAGGGACTTTATTATCTCGACAAACCATCTTCTCCAACAACCTGCATTTCTACTGAATCTCCAACTCTTCTTCATAATTGGTTGGGACATCCAAGTCTATCCAAGTTACAAAAGATGGTCCCGCATTATTCTAATGTTTTCACTTTAAATTGTGAGTCATGTCAGTTTGAAAAACAATCTCGTACTTTGTTTCCAAAGCGTGTTAATAATCGGGCTACGTCTTCTTTTGAACTTGTCTATAATGATGTTTGGGGTCCTTGTCATGTTCCCTCTGTTTTAGGTTTTTGGTACTTCGTCGACGATTACTCTCACTGTACTTGGGTGTTCTTATTGAAAAACCGTTTAGACTTATTTACTATCTTTAAGGATTTCTGTGCTGAAATTCACACTCAATTTAATGTTTCTATCCGTGCCTTATGCAATGACAATGCTGGAAAATATTTCTCAGCTTCTTTCATTACTTTCATGGCTTTTAAGGGTATTTTACACCAATTTTCTTGTACCTATACACCCCAACATAATGGAGTTTCTGAGCGCAAAAATCGCCATTTGATTAAAATTGCTCGTACTCTTTTACTGCATAGTCATGCTCCTTTCCTTTTTTGAGCTGATGCTGTTCTTACTGCATGTTATCTCATTAACCAGATGTCTTCTTCTGTCCTACAGCATGAAGTCCCTCACTAGATCCTTTTCCCTGCTCAAAATCTTTATCTCCTTGCACTTCGTGTTTTTGGATGCACTTGTTTTGTCCAGAACATGACCCTTAGTTGTCCCATACTTTTAGACAAGCCTATCAAGTGCATCTTCCTTGGTTACTCACGACTTCAGAAAGGCTATAGGTGTTACTTTCCTGATCAATAACGTTATTTCATCTTTGTTGATGTTACCTTCTTTGAGGCATCTCTTTTCTTTCTCTCCTCCCCTGTTGAGAGTTGCTCAGTTTTTGAGGTTCTTCCTACTCCTTACCTTTGTTCTCCCTTCTTCAACACTGCTCCAACACTACTCCTACTGTCCATGAACATTGCTTTCAGGTTTATCATTGCCGTTCACATCTTCTTGCAGCTACTGACAAAGAACCTGCTAACTCACCTCGTGCTTCGACATCCTCACCTACCTCGGACCAACCCGTTCCTTTTGAGCCAGTTGTTGAACCTTCTTCTGAGCCCATTGCCACTCGAAAAGGTATACGCTCTACTCGTAACCCTCATCCCATCTACACCTTCCTTAGCTATCATCGCTTGGCTTTACCCTATTATGTTTGAGTCCACTTTATCTTTTATTAATGTCCCTAAAACTACCAGTGAGGCACTTTCAGATCCAGGGTGGCGCCAGGCCATGGTTGATGAGATGGATGCTCTACATTTTAGTGGCACTTGGGAATTGATTTCTCTTCCTCCTGGTAAATCTATTGTTGGTTGTCATTGGGTCTATACCGTGAAGGTTGGTCCAAATGGGAATGTCGATTGCCTTCAGGCAAGTCCGGTTGCCAAAGGCTACACTTAGATTTTTGGACTGGATTACAGTGACACTTTTTCTCCTGTGGCTAAGATTGCCTCTGTGCGCTTGTTTTTATCCATTATTGTGATGAATTATTGGCCTCTCTATCAACTGGATATTAAGAATGCTTTTCTTCATGGGGATCTTCAGGAAGAAGTCTATATGGAGCAATTGCTTGGCTTTGTTGCTCAGGGGGAGTCTGGATTAGTCTGCAAATTTCGCCGCTCTCTTTATGGGTTGAACCAATCTCCGTGAGCTTGGTCTGGACGGTTTAGTACAGTTCTTCAGGAATCTGGTATGAATCGCAGTGAGGTTGACCATTCTGTTTTTTATCGTCACTCATCAAATGGTCAATGCATTTATCTAGTGGCTTATGTGGACGATATTGTCATCACTGGAAGTGATCAAGATGGTATTCTTCAATTGAAGACATATCTCTTCAACCGTTTTCAAACTAAAGATTTGGGTAAGTTGAAGTATTTTCTTGGCATTGAAGTAGTTCAGTGCAAAAGCGGCATAGTTATTTCACAAAGGAAATATGCCTTAGACATTCTTGGGAAGGCTAGTGTGCTTGACTGTAGACCGGTTGATACTCCCATGGAGCCAAATATCAAGCTCTTACCAGGACAGGGGGAGCTATTATCTGACCCTGGTAGATATCGCCAACTTGTTGGAAAGTTAAACTATCTCACTATCACTCAGCCAGACATATCTTTTGTTGTGAGTGTAGTTAGTCAGTTTCTGCAGTCTCAATGTGATAGTCATTGGGATGCTGTCATTCGCATTGTTAGATATATCAAAGGCGCACCAGATCAGGGATTGTTATATGAAGATAAGGGTCATACCCAGGTGATTGGGTATTCTGATGTCAATTGGGCAGGATCTCCTTCCAATAGATGCTCTACTTCTAGGTATTGTGTTCCAATTGGTAGCAACTTGGTATCTTGGAAGAGTAAGAACCAGGATGTGGTTGCTAAGTCTAGTGTTGAAGCAAGATACTGTGCTATGGCCTTGGCAACGTGTGAACTTACATGATTGAAACAATTGCTTCAAGAATTAAAATATGTCGAGGTGACGCAAATGAAATTGATCTGTGATAATCAAGCCGCCTTGCATATAGCCTCTAATCATGTTTTTCATGAGAGGACCAAACACATAGAAATTGATTGTCATTTCATCACAGAAAAGGTTTTATCCAGTTGTATTGCCACTAGCTTTGTCAATTTAGTCGATCAACTGATAGACGTCTTCACTAAGTCTCTTCGAGGTCCTCGTATTGGTTTTATTTGTAACAAGTTTGGTGTATATGACCTATATGGTCCAACTTGAGGGGGAGTGTTGAAATAAATGTAATTAGTTGTCATAAATGTTAATGAGTTGTCAATTAGTCCTTATTTTTAGGAGTAAATTATTGTACATTCCTCCTAGAAAATCTAAATGAAGAGGTTAGACCTCAATCAAGTTCTCTGAGTGAACACTTCCAATAGTTTTTTCCTTGAAACAAATAAAGCTTGCAAATTTCGGTTATGAAAGGTGCTCTAAATTTTCAGGCAGGCAAAGCATTATCTATACTTAATGGTTTTTTGGCTATCATTGGATGACACAGCAAATTCTTTAAATACAGCCCATTTCACAGCACGCTTTTTTCACTTGATGTCTGTACCTATATATAGCATCAATTTTGCGAATTGGCTGGAGTCCTTTCTAGTAGTTCAGAAGCAGGATTTATGTCATCAATGACAAATAGTATGATAAGGCTTGTTGAGTTGTAAGTTGTGATCCTTAGACTCCAAAAGTGATAAAAATCTCTTTTGTGTATTAGCTACTGAAGAGGCTTCTAAGAATCTAAACCCATGAGCTAATAGAATTTTCCATGTAAGCTGGTACATCTCTTGTTTGCTGTGGATTTACATATAAAATATATTGCATTACATTTTAATATTCTGTCCGAAGACATTGCAGTGGTTTGGATATATTTTGTTCCAAGTTAATAACCATATTATACTCTATGAAACTAGGCCTTCTAATTACTGAAGTATTTAACTATGCACTTCCATGTTAATTGATACCATATATTGGTGGATTTATATACATGTGTTTTGCCGATGCAGGGACCTCAGTTTTAATCATTTGAGTGGCAAAATTCCAACATCTTTCATCCAGCTGGCAAAAGTAGATTTCATGTCTGTGTATTTCCTGCAGATATTTTTCTTCTTTTTTACTTTGTATGCAGATTGATGAAAAAATTAGTAATTTATTTAGTCTTCTTATCTTCCTCCATAGGCTATTTATGACAATATGAGGATGTTGTTTGTAGGTATCTGACAGGGAATGAACTTACTGGACCAATACCTGGATGGATCCTGTCCAGAAACAAGAATGTGTATGCTAGCTTGCTTTGCATGTTTCCGCATTGTTTTATGCTATTGCTATTGATACTGTGATGCACAAAGTTTAAAAGTGACTACTGATTATGCTGCACATTAATGACTTTATTGTCTGATTTGGCAATAAATAATATTGATGTCTATGGAAAAACAATATTTGCTTAAAGCTGTTTTCTGTTCTTAAGGAAGACGGGTTTTTATTATTTTCCTCCATTTTACCATGCAGGGATATTTCTTATAATAATTTCACTTGGGAAAGTTCAAGTACATTTGAATGTCCCCGTGGCAGTGTGTGAGTCTAATTTTACCTTTTTCTTCCTTTTTATACCAAGAGTACCATGCAAAATAGTAATAACATATGTTGTTATCTACTTCCCCAGAAACTTGGTTGAGAGCTATGCAGCCTCAGCAGGCAAACTGTAAGATACATGTACCTGTATTCTGAATTCTTATATTAATTTGTTTGAGAATATTGTCATTCTCCTCCAGCTTTTGCTGTTTTTTCTTGTGATTTATAAACAGGAGCTCAAAAATTTCCTTTTTTATTCATGAACCATTACATTTTCAGCAGGCTACTTGCTAACAATTCTTGTGTTCTGTTCCCTATATTCTGCAGAAGTAGAATCCACTCATGCCTAAAGAAAAACTTCCCTTGTTCTGAGTTGAGTAATCAACGTGAGTAAATAAATTATGCTTGAATTTCTTTGTGCAGGAGATTCATGATTTCATAACAATTCACCAACCCTTTTATTAGACTTGAAGAAACAGAAAAGAATTGTGTAGGACACTTAATTTGGAAAACGGACTAAAATTATTTACTCTATTTATTGTTAAAACTTGGTTTCTGAATCCTGTTCAAATGTCAATTTTCTCAACAGGTTATTCCTTGCACATTAACTGTGGCGGGAAGGAGGTAATTATCAATAATACCAAGTATGAAGCTGATTTAGAAGCAAGAGGTGCTTCAATGTATTACTCAGGGCCAGGACAGAACTGGGCATTTAGCAGTACTGGGAACTTCATGGATAATGATATCGATGCTGATGTATACATTGATACCAACACTTCAACTCTGCATAACATCTCTGCACCTGATTCAGATCTGTATACAACAGCTCGCGTATCTCCCCTCTCTCTCACCTACTATGGACTGTGTCTTATGAATGGGAACTACACTGTCAAACTTCATTTTGCAGAGATCATTTATACAAATGACCAGTCATTTAGCAGCCTAGGGAAACGTATTTTTGATGTCTATATTCAGGTAAAACTATATTGAAGGGGAAAAATCCCTTGTGAATGTGTATCAGTTAATGCTGAATCATTTATTTGCTCGTGGATATACAGGGAAAGCTGGTGTTGAAGGATTTTGATATCGAAAAAAAGGCTGGTGGGCCTGGTAAGCCCATTGTGCAGGCTTTTACTGCAGAAGTAACAAGCCATACACTGAAAATTCAGTTTTATTGGGCTGGAAAAGGGACAACAGGTATCCCAGCTAGAGGAGTTTATGGTCCTCTTATATCGGCAATATCAGTGGGTCCTAGTAAGCTACTTAAATTCCCTTAAAACACATTTTTTTTTCTTTTCTCATTTCTCTTTACTTGAAGTTCCTGGTAATGATAATTGAGTTTGTCATTGAAAGCCAAACTACTGGAAACAATCTATGACCATGACGTCAGTAACAGTCCATGCCAAAAGCAGGCTCTACTGAAGTGAAAACTGTGTAGAGTATACCAAATTCTGAAAAACTGTTGCAAAATGCTCCAAGGCAGATTATAGATTCATCATCCTTAGGAAAAAATTTCCCCCTATAGTTCAGTTGAAATGGAATGCAGAAGTCCCCAAGGGTGGCTCAGGTGGTGATCCACCCCTCATGGTAAGCATGAGGTTGTGGTTTGAACCTTTGCATGCCCTTTAGTGTGGACATTTCCTGTAATTTCCTATGTTCCAAAAAAAATTGAAATGCAAAAGGTTGTGACAAATAATTTTAGAGGATGTTATTGAGTCTGGGTTTTTAATTTGATGTTTGACAGCACATGTAAAAAATAGTAATGAAATGAGACTTGCTGTCTATAAACACATTATGTTGAACCAGGTAGCAGGAAAGCCTAATCAACCTGCTAACAAGAATAGCAAGAATAATTTCTTGACATATGTCAATAGAATTTAACTCAAATTATCTATAATGACAATTATGACCTCTTATATTTTACCAAATGATCCGCAATGCAAGAAGTTTCACCAAAATCTGCATCACCCATAAACTATCTTAAATCACGTTGTCTCATCCACTAGAAAAACAAAAAAACAAAAAACAATGTACTTGTGTTTGCTCTAAAATCCAACTCAACTGGTCTGAAGTAGATGAATCTTAGCAAGGTCATGAAAATTGAGGTCCTCAGTCAACAGTCCATCTCTAGCATTGATCTGTCTCACAAGTCACCTGAATGGTAAGAATGGAACAATCTGCCTTCGGCTGTGTTAATGTTAATTGCTTACTACTAAAAATTTAGAGGTTTAACATGAACTGTTGTTCACATGCAAACAAATTTTAATGAAAATAATTCACATTTATAATTGGCTAGATTTTAGAAATAGGTTGTACTAACAATTTCTGAAATATTCAATATTTCAAACCAATCATTCCTCATATTCTCCATGGACACATCATAAATCAAAATAATCTCACAAGGATAATATTGGCAGTGGTAGTATCTATGAACACCGCACCAATACCCTTATAATATATCTTAAATTATAAGGATGTGTAGGCCCATTGGATCAATGTTGCACTAGAGTCATGTCATCTCAGTATGCTCAACTCTTTCCTTACGCTGGTCCTGCTGAGGTTACTAGGAAGCACAATATCTCTTCCTCCAACAGTTGAGAACTAGAATCACTACTGTCCCATTGTAACTGCTGGCCTTTCCCTGGATTCCAAAGTTACTAAACACAGAAAATGGTCTTCCTCCATTAGTGGACTTTTAACGATATAATTAAGTTTCCAAAATCAACATGAATTTTGTCTGTCTTCTTGTCACCACAAACCTATATAGGTGTTTAACTGTTCTAACAGTCCTTGTCCCACAAGGGCTCAGTTCAATTATATACAGTGGATAGCTTGACTCGTGTTCTTGATATTGGGGTTTTGATATCCAACTGAAAAGGTGCATATCATCTCTTCTAATTATTGCACATCCAAACTCTTCATTTAGATCTTTATAAATTGTATAGAGCTAAATGTTTTACTTGGTATTTAATTGAATTTCTTTAATCCAGAAAACAATATATTTTTGATATTTTCATGCTTCATTTTTTAGATTCTTACCTTTTATTTAATGGCACTGAATCTGTAACATTTTCCCTTCTTGAACAGACTTCGATCCTCCTTCAGCAGATGGAAAAAGGATTCATGTCCCGGTATTGGTGGGGGCACTGACTGGAGCAGTAATTCTCATCCTTCTGGTCTTATGCATTCTGCAAAGAAAAGGCTATCTGGGAGGCAAAACAGCTGTGGATAAAGGTACTAATCTCTTTATGATGAATCATAATATCCTGTTTTATGTCATCTCAATTGAACAGTTAAACATCACTAGTGAAGGACAGGATTTATGAGAACTTGTAGGAGGAATTTGTTGGTAATGGACAGTGTTTAAACACATTGAGCTTGGAGCCCTCTAGATAAGTGGAGTCTCCTTTGTTACCAGGACTGGGTAAACCTGCATTTGGATGAATGTTGGCAATGGAAAACATAGAGTTCTGGGTTTTTCATGCATAAAGGAGATACTGTTTACACATGTCATGTTTTTTCAGTTTTTGTATCCCAAAGCATATATTTCATATTGTAGAAGAAATCAATCTAATTCTTCATATATGGAAAAACTGATACAAGGGCTTTCTTATAGACATACACTCTTGGACCCTAAAGATTCCTACTTCAATACTACTCCCTAATATCTCTCCTAATTTGTAGGAAGAGATCAGATTACAAAATACGATAAAATAGAAAATAAGAAACTAAAAACTGATATTACATATGGATAAATACTAAGAGAATATAGAGATAGAAGTCTCCCTTTGATAGGACTCTCAGGAATTTGCTATCGCCAACACTTCCCCTCAAGCTAGGAAATGTATATAACTCATCCCTAGTTTGGATACTAGGTCTTCAAACTGTGCGGTAGGCAATCCTATATCAGTCAGATGACATCTTGATGGCACATATGAGATATTGAGGAGACCTAAATCAAACTTTTCTTTGAGGAAATGACGATCAATCTCAACATGTTTTGTCCAGTCATGTTGGACCGGATTATAAACTATATTGATCGCTGACTGATTATCACATAGTAACTCAATGGGTCTCTGTACTAGAATTTTTAGATCTTCCAGTACTATTTGCAACCATAGAAGTTCGCATACTCCTAGAGCCATAGCTCGAAACTCAGCCTCTGCACTTGATCTTGCTACAACTCCTTGTTTCTTGCTTCTCCAAGATACTAGATTACCCCCTAGGAACACACCATACCCAGTTGTGGATCTCCTATCAACTAGAGACCCCCCATAGTCAGCATCCACATATCCTTGAATCTTTAAAACATCCCCTAGGGTAAATAAGATTCCCTTACCTGGTATAACTTTAAGATAATTCAAAATCTTCCTTACTGCTTGCATATGTTCCAAGGAGGGATTATGCATAAATTGACTTACAAGGCTCACTGCAAATGCTGTATCAGGTCTAGTATGTGAGAGATAAATCAGCCTACCCACCAGATGTTGAAACCTCCCTTTATCTATCACCTCATCTTTGGTATTTGCTTGCCACTTTAGGTTCAGATCCACTGGTATGCTAGATCCTTTTCCTCCTTGAAGCCCTGTTTCTATAAGTAAGTCCATAATATACTTTCTTTGTGACAAGAATATGCCATCTTTTGAGTATGCAACCTCAATGCCCAAGAAATATTTCAGCACCCCAAGTTCTTTAATTTCAAATTCTTTAGCCAAGTTCTGCTTTAAGATTACCTGTTCAGCAGTATCATTATCAGTAACCACAATATCATCCACATATACAAGTAAAGCTGTCATCAAATCACCCTGATACTTGATAAAGAGAGTATGATCCCCCCTGCTTTGATGATATCCCATAGATAGCATAGCTTTAGAAAACCGGCCGAACCAAGCACGTGGAGATTGCTTTAGCCTATAGAGGGCCTTTTTAAGTTTACATACTCTTCCTCCCCCTTCCTAGTGAAAACCAGGAAGTAGTTTCATATATATCTCCTCCTCTAAATCCCCATACAAGAATGCATTTTTCACATCAAATTGTTGGAGTTGCCACCCATGTATTGCTGCCAATGAAATAAGAACCCAAACAGAAGTCATATTTGCGACTGGGGCAAAAGTTTCAAGATAATCAATACCATAGGATTGGGTGTAGCCCTTGACAATCAACCTTGCCTTGTACCGGTCAAGAGTACCATCAGCTTTGAATTTCACATTAAATATCCACCATTAGCCAACCAACTTAACACCTTTGGGTTTGGCCACAAGATCCCAAGTATGATTTTTGTTAAGTGCCCACATCTCCTCTAGCATAGCTTCTTTCCACTTAGGGTTCTTTAGAGCTTCTTCTACTGATGTTGGGATAACAATAGCATCCAATGAAGAGAGAAATCCTCGGTGGCTAGATGATAGGCGATGATAGGATAAATAATTGGACATGGGATATTGAGTACAGGATCTAATTCCCTTCCGGAGAGCAATGGGGAGATCAAGGTCAGTAGGTTCGGGGCATGGACTGCACTCTGCTGGAGCATCATCTTCACTTGATGTAGGTTCTAGGGCTGACAAGGGACTAATGATTGGATAGGTTGCTGAGTAGAGATGTGCTGTCGTCTTTTGTAAACAAATGGAGAACCCTTGTACCGAATTGGAGATGGCTGGGAAATGACATGGGCTGGCTGATGGTCACTGCTAGACATTGGGAATAGAGGCTGGTTCATGATGGATGGGCAGTGAAGCTCCAAAGGGCTGGTTTCTACCATGGGACCAGAAGTTTCAGAGGCTGGATGGATTTTCGCTGAAATTAGGCTCCCCCTGACTGCTGGTTTGAAGAGGGGCAAAGTATGACTCATTTTCATGGAATGTAACATCCTTAGACACATAGAACTTCCTTAGGGTAGGACAATAGCATTTGTAGCACTTTTGAGTAGAAGAATAGCCTAGGAAGACACACCTATGAGCCCTTGGGTCAAACTTGTCCCGGTGATTTTTAGGAATGTAAACAAAACACACACACCCGAAGACTCTAAGTGGCAGTTGAGAATGTAAAGAAAAATCAGGATAGAAGGAGGGTAATTTTTGGAGAGGACTTTGATGTTTTAGGACCCTAGATGGCACTCTATTTATCACATAAGTTGCTGTTAGCACAGCCTCCCCCCAAAACTGTTTTGGAACTTGATGATGGTGAAGAAGCGTGCGGGTGACATTGAGAAGGTGTCTCATCCTTCTCTCGGCCACTCCATTTTGTTGGGGGGTGTTCACACAAGATGATTCATGAATAATGCCTTCTTTTTGGAAAAATAGATGCAAGGGATTGTTAAAATAATCCTTTGCATTATCAGTCTGGAATTGTTGAATAGATGTGCCAAATTGAGTGAGAATCATTTTGCAGAAGTGTTATAAAGTAGACCCAATGGCAAATTTGTCTTTTAAAATGTACACCCAACACATTTTAGTGCAATCATCAATGAAGGTGATGAACCACCTAGCTCCCGAATAGTTTGAAATTTTGGATGGTCCTCAAATATCCGAATGGACTAAGAAGAATGGTTTAAAAGATAATTTATTGCTGATAGGGTAAGGCACTCGATGGTGCTTTTCCATGACACACACATCACATTGAAAATCACTAGGCTCTAGGTTTCTAAACAAACTAGGGAATATGTTCTTTAATAAAATGAAAGGAGGATGGCCTAATCTAAGATGGTGGAGCCAAATTGAGGAGAAATCAGTAGAGGTTTCAGTGGAATATGCCATCCCAAGCCTTCTTCTTTTTGTGTTAGGATTCTCCCCTTGCAAAATGTACAACCCATTATACTCTTTAGCCACACCAATCATCTTCCCCGTGTCCTTGGCCTGAAACTTGCACAAATGAGAAGAAAAAACAGCATAGCAGTTTAGATCTTTGGTTAATTGATGAACAGAAATCAGATTGGTAGTCAAATTTGGGACATAAAGAGCATGACTGAGGGTTAAAGAAGGGCTGATGTGAATGGTACCTATTCAGGTAATAGGGACTGATACACCATTTGCAATGGTGATTTGTTTGGCAATGGTAAGGGGCTCATAGGTCTCAAAAAAATTGGGATTAGGTGTCATGTGATCCGTGACTCCCGAATCAAGGATCCACATGTTATCCCTATCAATTTTAGAAGCTGAAAAAGAACAATTGGTTAGAGATATACCTTGTTGATCAGTGAAGCATGAAGCTTCATCTTGGAAGGTTCTTAGGAAGGCTTTTAGTTTGCTGAGTTCTTCAGCATTTAACAGCTTTAGATCAGCCTCTTTTGGCTCTTCTTTTCCCTCCTTTTCTTCCGGATCCTTGCTTGAGAGATAACTTTGAGATCTCATATTCTTGAATCCTCCAATCTTCTTCAACACAGCCTCCTTTCCATGTAATTTAAAACAAGTTTCCTTGGTATGCCAAGGCTTCTTGCAATGAGTACACCATTGTCCTTCTTGACTTGTATTCCTTGTTTAGGTGACTGATCTGCCAAACCTCATCCCATCTCCCTCTTTGTTTTTGATAAAGAGGGTTGATCCTTCAGGACTATAATCAATAAGCATTGCACTTCTTCTATTCTCCTCACTTCGAGCGATGGCAAAAACCTCATTTAGGCTAGGAAGTTTGTCCTTACCTAGGACTTGTACCCGAACTTGATCAAACTCTTGATTCAAGCCGACTAGGAACTCTACAATTCTATCTCTCTCCACAATCTGATGAAGGGCAGCAACATCTGTTTTGCACACCATTTTAATTGCTTGATACTGATCAAGTTCCAGCCATAAGCCCCTCATTTGGTTATAGTATTCGGTCACTGTTAGCGGCCCTTGTTTAGTGGAGTTGATCTTTGTTTTTACCTCAAAGATCACTAATGCATCTCTAACCTTGGAGAAGGTTTGCTGGACAGTTTCCCACACTTCCTTGGCTGTGTTTAGGAACATATAGTTCCTACTTATGTATGGCTGCATTGTACTCCACAGCCATGATAGAATTCTTGAGTCTTCCACATCCCATGCTATGAAGGATGGGTCTTCTTCTTTTGGTGGATCTGCTGTCAAGTTACTTCTTTTGCTTCGGCCCTTGAGGAGAGTTCTGACCAGTTGAGCCCATTGAAGATAATTCCTACCATCTAATCGGTAGGATTGATGAAGAGTTGGCAATTCGGAAGCCATAGGAGTAGTCTATCGGATTTAGATCTTCGATTATGCTAGGAGAAGGAATGGAGGATTCAGGGTTTACCTCAGATGTCTCTATCATACTGTCAAAGGCTTCCTAGATCACTCACTGATGGAAGAAGGAAAAAATATGCAATGAAGGCAGGTGCAATGGAAGGAAGAAGCACTCAGCAACGGAAGATTTTGACACCAGGGATGGGCTAAAGAGACGCTAGAGATCAGATCTGGAGTAGCTGGAGACGAAAGGGTTGTGGACACTCCTTCACGCGCCGGCGCATGGAGTCGGAAGCAAACTGACAACAGCACGTGGGGAGGCACGTGGGGGCGCGTGTGAACTCCAATGGTAGTGGTTCTTTAGTGGTCAGTCGATATGATGACGGGGAACCCAATAGTGGTGGCGGTGCTGGAAGGCGGTGGCCGGACAGAGGCGTTCCTATGTGAATAGTGACGGTGACGGTGAACAGTGATTGTGCAATGAAGGCACTAGGGTTTACTGTATCAGCCTATTAACGAGGTTCTGATACTATGTAGAAGAAATCAATCTAATTCTTCATATATGGAAAAACTAATACAAGGGCTTTCTTATAGACACACACTCTTGGACCCTAAAGACTCCTACTTCAATACTACTCCCTAATATCTCTCCTAATTTGTAGGAAAAGATCAGATTACAAAATACAATAAAATAGAAAATAAGAAACTGAAAACTGATATTACATATGGATAAATACTAAGAGAATATAGAGATAGAAGTCTCCCTTTGATAGGACTCTCAGGAATTTGCTATCGCCAACACATATCATGTTCATTTTCACTGTTTCCCTCCATCTGGCACAAGGTAATAAAATATGCTACTGGTCTCAACATGCAACAACCCCTTGGTTAATTTTTTACCATGACGGATTAAAAAACTCAAAACAATTCACTAGACTTAATGTCTGAACTTGTGAATTTCAATTGTATTCATTAATTAATTTTTCCTTTTTCTGGTCAAACTTGAGAATAATAGTTGCTTAACATTTAAATTTCTAGTAAATTCTTCCAACTTTCACTGAACTGCATTTTTTGGCCAATTATCAGAAAATAAATAAAAAGTATTTTTTTGAGTGAATTCAGAATGTGGAGTTAGCCATATATTCTAAGGTTATGATTCGTTTTAGAAAAATGATTTAACTTTATCAATCATAGAATCTAGAATTCAGAATCTAAAATTGGTTGCAAATTTTTCTGCTTCCTGACGGTTGAATGTAACATTAATCATGAATCATGACACAAGTTAGATTAAAATATTTAATTGAATGAAATATGGATATTGAATAATGTGCTGCATGCATTAATGCATTTTACTGCCCAGCCGGAACTTTCTAAACAAAAATGAGTATTTTTCAACAAAATCTTTTTCGTTTGAAGAAAACTGAGACAACTATCTGCTGCTATTTTTGTCAACTAATGTGAAGACATGTCATGTTGCATGTTACTCTCTTTCCAATTTTAATTATGTTTTTGAATATAGACTTCTAGAGAGGGGAAACTTTTTTGAAATTATAAACTCTTTCTGCTGAGATTTTCTTATTTGTGTGGTTAAATTATGCATGCAAGCAATGTTAACAAGAAATTAGCTTCAACACTTTTTATGTGCTGCTGACGTTTTGCACTGTCTGGGACAGAACTCAGAGGACTGGATCTACAAACTGGATTATTTACTCTCAAACAGATAAAATCTGCAACCAAAAACTTTGATGCAGAAAACAAGATAGGAGAGGGTGGTTTTGGTTCAGTATACAAGGTAATTTTATTTCTACATCATTTATGTTTGCACTTCTGTACTAAATCCAGCATAGTATATGTGATTATAATTGCCATATGTGCTAAAATTGTAGTTGCGGCAGAAAGCGTTATAAAATATGTGGTCACTAGCACCAGTTTTAATTAAAATCAGCTGAACATTTACACATGTATGAAGAAATTACATAATTATGTATTCATTTCAACATCTGCAGCACAACCAACATATGTAATGAAATTAACATCCACAGAGCAATCATTTTTCCATTAATGTAGGTGCCTTAGGTTGCATTTGGTTGGGTGGAATTGAGGGCGAGGGAATGGGAATGGGATTCCCACAAAAGGCTGTTTGGTTGGTACAAAGGAATGGAATGACCCCATTCCCTCAAAATGATGGGAAGGCTTTCCATCCATTTTCCCATTTCATGGAATGGGAGGTATTATTATATTTTTGCCTTCACATTTTTCTTTTAATTACATAGTGCCACATGGAATGGAGAAATTCACAAGGGTGTCACGCATAGAATTAAGGCAGGTTGACTAAAATGGAGAAATGCATTGGGGGTGTCATGTGATAGTAAAATCCCATTAAAACTGAAAGGAAAATGTTATAGGACAGCTATAAAACCAACTCTATTGTAAGATTCAGAATGTTGGGCAGTCAAATACCAGCATGAGCAAAAGACGAGCGTAGCGGAGATGAAGATGCTAAGATGGATGTGTGACTATATAAGAAAAGATAAAATTAGAAATGAGGTTATTCGTAATAAGGTAAGAGTAGTGCCAATCGAGGAAAAAATAAGAGAGACTAAACTAAGATGGTTTGGTCATGTGAGAAGGAGATCAAGAGATGCTCATGTGAGAAGAGTTAATGAAATAGAACAATTAGTCAAAAAAAAAGGTAGAGGCAGACCTAAGAAGACTTTGGAAGAAACATTAAAATTTGATATGAAGTATATAGGCCTAAATGAAGATATGACAAAAGACAAAAATACATGGAAGTTTAGAATTCATGTAGCCGACCCCACATAGTGGGATAAAGGCTGGATAGTGCCACATATATAAGCTTTTCGCCGGCTGCCACTTAAATTAATTTTATTTGAAAATTAAGTAAAATTTTATTTTTATTCAATTCCTATTTAATATTTTTACCTAAAAAGGGGAATAATTTTTTTAACATATATTCTGTAATTATATGATTTTTTAGAACTAAATATCATTTTTGTAAGATTTTCTAATTTTTATGGAATTTTCCATTCCTTCTCTTTCCCATTCTCATTCCCTTTCCTTTTCCATTCAGAACCATTCCGTTCAACAAAATATAACCTTAATGTTTCCCTGATGACTTTTGAGCACAAAATTTAGCTTTGTCTGTTTTAAATGCAGGGTCTATTATCAGATGGAACAGTGATTGCAGTGAAGCAACTTTCCTCAAAATCTAAGCAAGGAAATCGTGAATTTGTAAATGAAGTGGGTATGATTTCTGCATTGCAACATCCAAATCTCGTAAAGCTTTATGGGTGTTGTGTTGAAGGAAACCAGTTACTACTGATTTATGAATACATGGAAAATAACTGTCTGTCCCGCGCTCTTTTTGGTGAGTTTTCCAGTTCTGACCTTCCGTAATTGAAAAACATCAAACAATGTTAATAGACACCACAGAGTTAATGTTCTACTGTCTTTGCTCTTTGTAGGAAAAGGTGAAACTTCCAAATTGAAACTAGACTGGCCAAACAGGCAAAAAATTTGCCTAGGCATAGCCAAGGGTTTGGTGTACCTGCATGAGGAGTCAAGACTAAAAATTGTACATAGAGATATTAAAACTAGCAATGTGTTGCTTGATAAGGACTTTAATGCTAAAATCTCTGATTTTGGCTTGGCAAAGCTTTATGAAGACGAAAACACCCACATCAGCACTCGGATTGCTGGAACCATGTAAGTTTTATCAGTGTTTCCTCCTAAATTATTCTTCCTTAAGTCTGAACTTATCTGGTATTAATGTTAAAAAAACAAAGAATAAAGTTGGAATCAAGGTATTCAGACCTGTTCATTGCATGGAGCAGACAGCTAAAGCTTGGCAAGAAGGATGCGATTATCATCTATTTGAAAAATCAGCTGGATAACTTCTTTAATAAGAAAGAAAAAAAAAAAAAGAAGAAAGAAGTTTTCATGCTGAACAATCCATGTAAATGAAATTGTTTGATTCTGAACAAAACAATTTTGGCACCGAGTCTTGGTAACATTTGTTTGTTGTATGGGACTAATTACTTTAAAGGGAGGATCTCTCTCTCTCTCTCTCTCTCAAGATATCAGGGTGATGTCGGTGCCTCTTTACATGACCCAAAATCTCCCCTTATTCAATGTAGAATTCACGATTTGAAATTATAAATTCATCCAACAACTTACATTTATCTCTGCAGTGGTTATATGGCTCCCGAATACGCAATGCGTGGTTATTTAACGGATAAAGCAGATGTTTACAGCTTTGGAGTTGTCACCCTGGAAATTGTGAGTGGAAAAAGCAACACAAATTACAGGCCGAAGGAAGAATTTGTTTACCTTCTTGATTGGGTAATTAATTAATCTCTCTTCTTTAGACCTTGTTTGTTTGTGCCACTATTGTACGTTCTGGAATCAGGACTTGGCACCTTGCATCGTTTTGGATGTTTAACTGAATCAAATGTTGGCATTTTGTTCTTGTCAGGCCTACGTTCTCCAAGAAAGGGGCAGTTTGTTGGAGCTGGTGGATCCAGACTTGGGATCAGAGTACTCATCGGAGGAGGCAATGTTGATGCTAAACGTGGCCCTCTTATGCACTAACGCATCGCCAACGCTTAGACCAACGATGTCTCAGGTGGTGAGCATGCTCGAAGGCCGAACTGCTGTTCAAGACCTACTTTCAGACCCGGGTTTTTCAGCCACGGTTACAAAATTCAAAGCCATAAGGAACCATTTTTGGCAAAACCCGAGCCAGTCCCTAAGCATTTCAACCGAAGGTCCCTACACAGATTCCTCAATTTCAAACAGAGATGGGGAAGAGATCAACGTCCATTTAAGCATCAATTCACTTCAGTCTCAAGATCCCGCATGCTAACTTCAGCTGTGTACACACGCACACGTGTGTGTGTGTGTGTACTTCTTGGAAACCCTGTTAGCCTATGCTCTAAGTGTAAATCATGTACTGTAATAGTTTTCAGTAGTTTTCAAAATGGCAACTAAACTATTATACATGTTCGTAACTTAGCGTGAATGCAGAAATGTGGATGTAATCAGCTTATGTAATTTATAGTTTTCATTTGGCTAATACAAGTTGTAAAACTTGAGAGAAGATGCATATAATTTTTTAAAGTAAAGAGAATGTCTTGTATTTAGGCTTTTATAAGAGCAAGAAACAAAAAACAACACTAAAGCATCAAATTGACTTGGAACTGCTAGTATCACCTATTAAAAACTTTTACAACTACTGGTGAATGCACACAACATGCGCATGTATGGTGTTTATCGTGTGTTTATGTAACACCTCATTTCAGTTGCCAAAATAGCCTTTGCTAATTGTTTTCATTCCAAGAGTAAACAATTTTTTATTTTTTAAATTATCTAAAATGGTGTTTCGATATTCATATTTTTGTTTTGATTAGACTGACTAGCCACTCCCTTGGCCAAGCCAACTTCTAGAGGCTAACCAGCCTTTTTTTTTTTATCAAAAATGATAATCCTTTTTAATACAAAATAAGTTTTCATATATTTAATCATGTATTAACATACACAACAATTTTATTAACACATTTTTTTTTACATTTTATTTTCAAAATTGCAAGAAAATGACGAAATTATCAAATATAACGTTTACTTTCGACTTTTTTTTATAAAAAAATTTATACTCTGGGTCATTCTAGGTCTAGGAAAAAGGATAAAAATGTCCCTCGAAGAGAGTTGAATTACCTCATAATGGGTCATATCCAAGGCCCAAATCTAATTAAAAAATTCTTCAAGGTAGGCTGACAAATTTAACCCAAACAATCATGCCTAGGCCTAAGCCCATGCTATACCTCGTGTTGCATGAGCCCACCCACAAAACCAAGATCTAACCATCTACATGGCACAATTATAGTCCTCTATCAACCCTATAGTAAACCTATGTAAAGGTATGACTTTCCAAGAGTTAAATACCTAATTAATTGCATATTGATTATATCATTATTGTATCATTCAGTCTTGAATCTAGTGAGTAACTTGGGCATCAAAGGACCCATTAGGGGATTGAGCCTTGCCTTCCATTTGTAGGTCAAGCAAGTTTCAAATGAGATCAGGCTTGTGACAATTAAGAGTATTTTAAATCGAGGGAAATCAATTATGAGCATGCTATTGAACGAATGGGTGATGATTGACCCCAAAATATCATTATTTTGGTGCCCATTATGGGGTCAACTTTAGTGATTTGCTTGCCTTCTAAGGTAACATGGTCATCTATTGAGTCATTCCCAACTCACCTTTACTCAACATGCCTCCTCGTTTAGCACCCTTTAACAGAAAAAACGACCAAAAAACCTGAGCCATATTAAGGCTTGGGTCTTGGTTGTCCTAAACTAACACCTAGACAACCAATCTTCGTTGATCCATGTCACTTATCTTGAGAACCAAGCACAACACCTCATAGAACTGTTGATTGTCTTTCTTGGCTAGCAAGGAGAAATAGGACATTGTTAGGAAAATGAACATTCCTAACGCAATGATCAACACTTAGGAGAAAACTTACTACGCTTCAAGAAAGAAAAACACCAGTCCTAAAGAGATGATCAACGTGTCTCCTAAAATAAGGACCACCATCAATGAAATGAAAGAGTTCGCACCTCCTGAGAAGAGAAGTATAACCAATAACATTCTGAACGTTCAAAGAATAAGGACTTGGCTTCTTCTCGAGCTAGAGAAGGGGAAACTCTGCATGAAAGACACCTCAAACACCTAGAGATGAAGATGGTGTAGATCAAGGAGAAGAAAAAAATGCAAGGAAATGACTCATCGTAACCTTTTAGTCATGTTATAATGGTAGAGGTACTACCCAAGAAGTTTTGCATCTTGACTATCAAGCTCTATGATGGGATTTCCAACCTGTCAAACCACATAAAGCTTTTACCTCACATATGCTTGTCCAATCCACCTCGAACAACATGTGGTGTTGAGCCTCCCCAAAAAATTTGGATGGGAATGTATGATACTAGTACTTGGGCCTTCTTGATAGGTCCATTTATCTTTCAAAGAGCTCAAGGTGAGCTTTATCGTTCACTTTTTGCCATTAAGATGAGTGTGGAAAACCACCATGGGTTTGGTTAATATCACAAGGGAGTGTCAAGTCATTAAGGGATTATGTTGCTTGATTTAATGAAGAGGCCCTCAAGATCATAGACTTTGACTAACATATTGCAATGGTCATGTTTTAAAAAGGACTAAAGGGAGGCAACTATTAGACTCTTTAGTTAACAACGCACCTACCTATTTTTTGGATGTCCTTAATGTTAATGTAGGCCCAACAACTTAAGAGTTAAGTTATACTTGGACATATTAATGAGTAATATATCTATTTGTTTCATGTTCGTGATATTCAATTAGCACTTCTTTGTTTTTTTTATTTAATTATATTGGATTCTTAAAGACAAAGTCCAAGGAATACTCTGTGTAAAAAAGAATTAAAATGTGACTTTAATTATAAAGTCTTTGATACACATAAGAGTATACCTTAAAACGTCCATGGTTATAACTGTCATTAAGATGAGACATTAATGATGCAAAGAGATCAGTGTGTACTATGCCATCACCTTAGGAAGATAACAGTTGATCTTATAGACTGTGAGCATTGGATATGCTTAAGTTGGTACACAAGTGCTTGTTAGAGAACAAGTTTATTGGAAAATGACCCAACTCGAGGGTTCCAAATGGATCTTGCAAAGAGTGTCTAAGAAAATCTCTTGTGACAGTTATGCAAGTAATCATTCGACTTGAGATCACCATAGTGCCTTACATGTGGGTTCATATACTTTGACACTATTATGGAAGCATCTCAATAATGAGTGTGAGTGTGGCAATGATTTGGTATACCATCAAGCATGTGAATGCTGTGAGTGGTTAAGATAAGATTCATCGACTCTTGTTAATGGGATATATGTCTCATGGGCCTTTTGATGAAATATGACCTAAAGTTTGTGGCCACAAATAGATGTTGATCCAAATGAAGCCATCTTTTTAGGAAACCAAAGAATATTATGATCAAACTGAAAAGGGATTGATACTCTTTCCATATCATTGTTTGATCTAGACACTTTAAACTGATGAATGGATTGAATTGCATAGGAAGACCACCATTAAAAGGTAGAGATCACAACTTGATCCTGCTACCAACTGGGAGCCATGATGGATTGCTAGACTCCGCTCTTGATCTATGGCATTTGAGAAAGGTTATTGCTAACATAAGTAGAAACCTAATTAATGGGTCACACACACAAGGACAAATATCACCAGATAATGGCGGGCTCATTCAGGGTTTGAGGAAACCCTTGTGTAGAGCTAAGATAAATAAAATCCATAAATTAGTTTTGCCAAATTTCACTTAAAATCCTAGCTGGACTAGGTTACCTAATTAAGCCTTAGGTTTTGGTGGAAATTTGAACCTAATTAATTAGGATTTTATTTATGGATTAACCTAAGGCTATTGGGGTGAGTGTAATACACTAAATTACATGGTAATGAAAAAGATATAATTTTCAGTGATTTTGAAAGGACCTCGAGTAGTTCGAGAAGCCCGAAAGTCGATTTTCAGAAATTAATTAATAAAATTGTCAAATCGAATACAGGGAATGTCGCGGGACTTGGATGTCTAAGGAAGAGGGCATATGATTGGTGAGCGTCTCGATGTGAGACTAATGACGTATGAAACAGTCCGACTGAGAATAATTTACAGAATAAATCCTGTATAAGCTCGAATGATTGCTAGTACCAAATAGTCATAAGGGATCTCTGGAAAGTTGAAGAGACCCTAGAAATGGTTCGATTTTGGGAGTGAAGCAACTCTGAGGTGTTTTCGGGTGGAATAAAGGTCTCGTGCAAGTGTAGGGATGAAATCGACTTGAGTAAAAATCGAATATTAACTTTCGAAGAAATCGAGCTTAGGAGTGGTTTGAGGATAATTATTTAGAGCTTTGGAGGTTTCAAGTGTATTTAATAAAATTTCTCGAGTGAATTAATGAGATTTTGAAGGATTTATTGTGTAATACACACACATATATATATATATATATATATAAAAGTGTGGCTTGGGGCCAAGTGTGGAACAGTGGCCATTCTCTTGAAATCAAAAGCAGAGAGTGAGAGTGAGAGTGAGAGGCAGAGAGAGAGGGAGCTCGGGGCCAGGCGTGTGATCGAGAGAGAGGGAGATCAAGTGAGGGAGATGGTGGTCGGCCGATGGCCGACCAGCGACCTGCAACCAGCGACAGAGGCGGATGCGGGCAGCGGCAGTGGCTGGAAGTGTCGGCCATGGCAGAGGCAGTTGTTGTGGCCAGAGGCAGCGGCTTGAAGCAGCAAGCTTAGCCGGCTATGGAGGCTGATCGGAGCAGCAGCGGCGTGGGAAGCGACCGGTAGTGGTCGCGGTGAGTTGTGAAGGCGTCGGCGACAATGGAGGCTGTGGCAGCAGCGGGCGGAGCTGGAAGCAACAGCCGTGACCATTGGTGCTCGTGGTGGTGGCGGCCGACGGCGCCAGTTGTGAAGCAGCCGGTGTCGGGCGGTGGAGGCGACACGGGAAGCGGCGACGGTTGGCAGAGGCGAAGCTGGCCGGCAACAATGGCTGTGCACAGGCGCTGGTCGCGTGGAGAAGAAGAGTACGCGGGAAAGAGGAGAAGAAGAACAGTAAAGAAGAAGATGAAGAACAAAAGAAAAGAAAATGAATAGAAAACTTGAAAAATTGGAAAAAAAAATAAGAAAAAATGTTAGAAAACTTCAAAAAATGAGAGAAAATTTCGAAAAATTAATTTGGGGTTCAAGGAGTATGTCGTAAGCTCGAAAATGGGGTTTTGACTATAAGGTGGCACCCCATGAGGTAATGCTGGTGTAGGCGTGTAGCTGAACTTCACCTCCAGATTGATCGAGGTAAATAAGTTATTTCTTTGAATTATTTCTCATTATGTAAGATAATGTGGTGTGAGCTTTAGGTTGGATAAAGCCCTTGGTTGGGTTGTTTGGAATTGGTTGTTGGGTGATGTTTGCGATGTTTGGCAAAAAGCGAAGGCCTTGGTTTGGTTGAATTTCTAATATTGTGGGTTTTTGTGTGGTTGCATCTAGGTTCGATCGGAGAGACGGTAATTCTAGAAGAGTTTGGAGTTCGTGCCGAGGTAGGAGAGGCTTTCAGCCAGGTAATGGATGACCCTATGTGGAGGTGGCCTTGCAAGTTGGTAAATATTATTTATAAGCTTTTATGTAGCATTTGCATGTAGTGGTTAACACTTGCATGATATGGGTTCTAGTATACCTATGATCATATGAAGGACTAGTGTTATAGGAAGGGGTAGGTTGATGCCTCAAATCTTGGTGGGTTGTGAAGATGAATAAACCTAGCGCCAGTTGCATGTACTTGGCATACATAATCATATTTGTATTCATATTTACATGCATTGCACCCTTACTGAGTCTTTATGACTCATGAGATTTTACCTCATATTTTAGATGTTGCAAGTCCAGATGCAAACAGGGATGGTGTCGGAGGCTGATGGGGCGACTAGCGAAGTTGCCCGAGTTATATGTTATGCATTTATCATCTATGTATTCATGTGATTGAATGTAAATGTTGTTATGCGCTAAATGTATCTAGTTGTTGTAATCATCATAGTGTAATGGGTGATTGTGAGATTGCTTGAGTTATATGGCTTTAGTTGGTGAAACTGAGTTTCGGATCAGGTAAAGATCGAAAAGATATGTTCCCATAAATTCCCAGTACTTAGCAGATATTTGATGTGTTAGCTTTGTGTCTGGGTCACCTTTGGCTTGTTGTGAGGCGAGTTGAAGAAAGGTGAAGTTCACTCGGGTTTTGGGTCCCGTTTTGCTATGTTTTCTTATTTATTTTGGGACTGATTCCTCAAGTGGTGCAAAAGGAATGACAAAAGCTAGTGTCCACCTAGGGCGTTTCATGTTGAAACATAGTCCCTCTCTTCATCGTCGGTTGTTGTGCCTGAATAATCCAGTTGATTATTCACCAGTGGCGTCCGTAAGTGAGAGCGAGGCATTACAGTGAGTTAAAAGAGCTTAATGGGCTATTTTAAGGTATTTAAAACTAAGACCCAAATGAATTATTTTAAAATCTTTAAAATATAAAGCCCAAAAGGAGAATGAAAAGAAAGGCCCCATACTATATTTTAAAATATTTAAAACATGGGCTTAAAATACCATGTGGCCCAAATCTTGTTAATCAGGGTTTGCGCCTAGGGGCTATAAATAGCCCTTATATGGTTCTTTTAGTGTGCTTTTAAGCCATTGATATCGTGTAACGCGCATGTGAAAGAGCTTCCATGCTACCTCTTTTTGAGCTAACATTCTTCAAGTCTTGGGAAGCCGCCCCTTGGAGGTTCTTGGTGTTGGTTGCTCGTGTGGATACCGTTAGAAGCCAAACGTCTAGATGGTTTCATGATCTCCTTCATCAAGTGTTGATTCTGAATCTTCACTTCAAGAGGTAATACTTGGCCTTCTCTTCTGTAATCTATTCTCTTAGAAAGATCTAAAAGGAATTTATTATTATAAATTTTTATTTTTTCGCTGCACTTATGAGCCCTAAATTGCTTCAGTGGTATCAGAGCTACCTCCATAAGAAATAGATTCAATACATGTTTGGTTTGTTTATTTGATTAAATTTATTATGAGTTCTAATTGGGTTGTTTATTTGATTAAATTTATGATGAGTTCTAATTTGGTCTAGGGCAAATTCATGATTGTAATGAGATTAAAATATGTATTCCATATTATTAATGAGATTAAAATCGATATTTCATGATCTATGATTTTAGTGAGATTAGAATTGGTATTTCATGGTACATGATTTTAATGAATTAAAACGATATTTTATGAGGAATAATCAATCTATGAAGTGTTTATAGGTGGTGATAATTAATTTGATCAATTAAAAGTCGACAAACTACAAGCAAGGTGTAAAGTGTGGTTGTTTGCGGGTCGAACGGGCCATTTCGAACATGAATGTAGCAAAAGTAACGTTGGCCGCGTAAGGGTTGCCTTGGGCTGCACCTATGTGCTAAGAGAAAGGGAGCAGAGAAAGGGAGCAAGGGGGCTCATGCAAGGCTATCATGTAGGCCGCGTAGGCTACAACCATATGTACATCCATGACCCAATGGGCTATCCATGTGTAATCATTGCACTGATGGCCCGGTGGGCTAGGTTTTTTCAATATTCCTCAACTTTTGAAAAAGAAAATTAATTTTACAATTAAATGCCTAATTTGACCAATTAGAAGATTGATATGTTGATTAATTCTGAGTGTTAAAATTAACTAATGTATGTGATGAATTTAATTCAAATAAAGTTTTTCTTTTCAATGATTAGTGTAGTTTTTACATGATGTGGTGATCATGGACATAATAACCAATGTCATTAGATTGATTTTATTTCTAAATTGGGTTGTAATTATTATTTTGGTAAATAAGGCATACGTGTCTTATCTTTTTGGAAGTTCTATTTATACTTCTCTTCTCACCTTACTCCCTTAGTATGAAACACGAGGTTTCTTTCATTCAAATGTAAAGTAGTATAAGAGTAGTATAAGAATTGATGTACAAAAGCATGAATATCAAAACAAGGAGTTGCCAAAGGCAGGAAGCTAGAAGACCTTTTGAAGATATTTCTATATTTTGATCCCTAGGATTACGACCCATTAACCCTTCATTAGCTTAAAGGGTTAATTGTAGAAAGTCTATGATCATTCGCATGTTTAAATTCCCTTATACTTTTATGTGATAGAATGCATCTTAATGGTGTATGTTTGTTAATGTTACATGATAATGGTATGTATGCATATATGACATGATGAGACCTTAATAACTAATCCTTTAATATAAAATATTGAGTTCAAAATAACATGTTCCCTTCCACTAACGTGGTGTGAGCTATAGTCTTCTTCGTCATATAACTTGTTAGCCAACGTCAAGGTCTGTGGCCATGTCAACACCTCAGATCATGAGTTAAGTGTTATCTTTTGTTGGTCGGACTTAAATGAAAATCATTAACTTGTTGGCCAATGTCAAGGTTAATGGATTTTTGAAGGAAAAAGTTAGGAAGTGGCATGAGGTGCAAGTGATAAAAATTATCATCCTAACTATCTAGGGGTTCATGTAAGTGAGTAATGGTCCCCAAATCTATACTAACTTGTTCGCCAACGTCAAGATTAGGGTTGGACAAAGGGTTTAACATTGCTCTACATGAGAGTGCTAAGTAAGTTACCTGACTGATCGAATATGTCTTGGCTTGTTGGCCAACGTCAAGGTCAAGGCAAGCTAGGGAAGGATCCTAACTGCTAGGAAGTCTTCCAATAGGACTTCCCGAGCCAATAGTGAGGGCTATTAACTTGAGTAAAATAGTGAGAATAAAACACTAATGCAAAAAATAACGTTTAATATTAATCATGACATGAAACTTACTCTGTTTTTCTTTTTTGTTGTAGAATCACATTATGTCATCTCATTGCATGAATGAAAAAGACATTATACGTGTATGATATCTTAGAAACATTCTAAGGCTCCTTCTCTTATAGAGGATAAAGGAAAGGAGAAAGGAATATTCATGATTGGTGAAATATCAATCACCAAGAAGCTCAATCATCAAGAAGTCTTCCCATGTCAATGGGTTGACTGTTTCACTTTTGTATTCTCTAGAGGGAGAAGAATTACTGGTAGTTGCTTCTTGAATTGTTATAAAGAAAATAAGGTTAGAAAATTAAAGATTAATGGCCCAATGAAAGCTAACTGCAAAATGTCCAATTACTTTGGGAATCTTAAAGAATAAATTAAATATAGTAGAAATTTGTGTGTGGGATCTTTTCCTCGTTACAAAAAAACAAGAACTAGAGGTGAGTAATAAGTCGGTTCAATTCTTGAAATAATCAAAATACTAAAACTGAAATAATCGAACTTGTGTAAAAAAGCAAACTTAATTGACTGAAAAAATACGAAAACCAAACAAATCAAAAACATAAAAAATTGAACAAATACGAAAAAAAAACCTAATCGATCAAAAATTGAACAAATACAAAAAAACTCGAGCATATAAAAAAAACTGAAAAAAATGCTACTCGAGTAAGAATAGGAATAAGTGGTACTTGAGTAAAAATAATATTACTCGATTAAGAATAATTTTTACTCGATTAACTTTTGTGAGCAGATTTCAATCTAGAAATATTACTCGGTTTAAAAGATTTGGTACTTTACTAAGTGTTACTTGAGTAAAAAGAATATTATTCGATTAAGAACAACTTTTACTCGTTTTACCTTTGTGAGCAGATTTTAGTCCAAAAATATTACTCAATTAAAAAGATTTGTTTCTCGAGTAAAATGATGTTACTCAATTAAAAACTTTCTCTTACTTGAGTAAAAATGATATTACTTTATTAAAAAGTTTTTCTTACTTGAGTAAAAATGACATTTCAGTTGATTCAATTGTTTTAATTTTTTTTTTAATATGAAAACCGAATCAAAGCAAATCGAAATTGTCAAATTTGAAAATTAAAGCAAACTGACCCTTAGCTTGAATCAAACCGAATTGGCAATTTCAATCGGTTTGGTTTGATTATTTCAGTTAAACCAAAATTTTACTCATCTCTAATAACAACATATCAAGTCTTAATCCCACTATGCGAGATATGGGATCATTTCCTTGCTAGGTTCATTTTTTATTTTGCTTTCTTGGAACATAATTAAAAATCAGGTTAATTTTCTCCTTTCTACATTTTCATTCTCATATTCTTTAATGTGCTTTTATTCTCAATTATCTCCTTCAAACAAAAGAAGATAAAAAAAAAAATAGGTTATTAGATTTTAGTAATAGCTATGAAAATAACTAATTGTTTCATGGTGTTTTGTTGAGTTCTAGTACATTTATGTTGATCATGTAGGAAATACTAAAATTTCAGTTTTGCACTGTGTTGCGTAGTTCCCTAAGAAATAGAAATGTTTTAAACTATTTTTAATGTGAAAACAAAATTTGTTCCTTGCCATGACAATATGTCATGACTGCTCCGTGACGTTTATGGCATAAACATCCAATTATATCTGCGTTAGCAATAAATTCTTTACTTAACAATAAAATACGCAAGATACTCCTTCCTTGTGAGAGCCACCATGGTCCTATGCTATGAAGCAAGGAAATGTCTCAGAAGTGTCGTTTTGACATTTTTGAATCGTTTTTTATTTCGAAAACGCGAAAATAGCCTGAAACGGCATTCAGAATGTTTCTATAAATTGTGAAACGTTCTGGGGGTAGTTTCGCAATTTACAAAAAATGTGAGAAACGCGTTTCACACTTGAAACGCGTTTCCAGCGACCACGGTCGATCACCTGCAACGAGGAAGACAATGGTCACTGAGAGGCGAGGCGGCGGTGGTCGGCGGCGAGGCGAGATATGGAGTGTACGGAGATGGTCAAGGCGAGAGATGGTGTACGGCGGTGGGTGGTGACGAGAGTGAGAGGCGAGCGACGGTGGCAGAAATGCTTCGACTGTGAGAAAGGCTGGAACGAACGTGATGGTAAGGGCAAGAGACTCGTCAATGGCGAGAGAGAGACAAATGACGGTGGCAGAGATGTTTCGACTGTAAGAGAAGCGAGATGAATGCAAGGGTAAGGGCAAGAGACTTGTCGATGGCAAGAGAGGCAGCAATGATGGCAGAGATCGACTGTGAGAGATGCGAGATAGACGGCAAGGGCAACAGGCGCGTCGACGATAAGAAAGTCGGCGACGGTGGCAGACGGAAGAAGCGGCGGTAGTCGGTCATTGACAGCAAACGGTGTGGGTCTCTCTCAGGGTAGAGAAAAGCAAATCTAGGGTTTGCAAAATTATAACTTAATATTATTTATAGTATATAAATTATATATTAATTTCACGTACACCCCTATGTTTTTTAAAATTATAGTTTACCCTGCATTTTCGTTTCCTAACTTTTTTGAAAAATATCATTTTCGCATTTCCCGTTTCCATTTTCGTGCAACATAGGTGCTATGCATGTGATCAATGCCCTATAACACCAGTTATGGCCGAGATTGAAGATTTAGTTTTGGCTTTCTGCTCCTTTCTTGCCTGTTGTGAGATTTGCAGCAGAGGGACCAATTTTGAAGCTACGACTCGTTAGTGAGTCTATATTATTTTTTGGGGTTACTTAATATTTTTATGTGTGAGTCATATTTTTGGTATTGAATGATTTAACGGTATATAATATTAAAAATGTTTACCAAAGTCTAAAATGAATAAGTTGTATATTAAAAAAAAATGAATAAGTTGTGTGTGGAAAGATAGCCAAGGAAGAAAAGAAAAAAAAAAAAAAAGAGAGAAGAAAAAAAATGTATATATGTATATGTGATCAATTGAATTAAAATTTAAAATGAGGGCATTCAGGGCATTTGCATATGTTTGATCACCTGCAAAATAAAAAATTGGGCATAGAATAAAGGGGAGGGGAGGGGGAGTGACGTGAGCCACCTCTTTTTTCTCTTTTTTTTTCATTTATTATTTTTTTTTTCTCTCTCAACGACTCAATTTCTTCTTCTTCTTCTTCTTCTTCTTCTTCTTCTTCTTCTTCTTCTTCTTCTTCAACACAAATTCTTAGTTGATTGGGGCTTTAATAGAGATTAAAAGGCAGCTTTTAGAGGCAAAAATGTTGATTTCAACTGAATTTTTACACACTAAAGGCAAGCTCTCTTTCCTTTCATATTATGTATTAATTCCCCTTTTTTTTTCATGAGAATGGTAGAAAATAAGTCTTGTGGGGAGTTTTGTCAGCCTAAAATAAATGAATTTTGCCGCGTTGAAATAAAAAAATTTGGTGTATTTTGGTTTGGGTTGGTTTTTATGTAAAAAACTGATTGTATATAAATCTTTCGTTTGTCATTGGATTTTGAGTGTCAAAGATTGTAGTTTCGTTGAGGTATTGATCTATCCCATATTTCTTAAGGATTGACACTAGTTTTGAGCCAAGATTGAGTTTAAATGAGTTGGGTTGAAGAAAATGGGTTAAGGTATCATTTTGCTGATTCTGTTCGATTTCTGCTTGCGAAGGTCGACCTCCCAAGTGTCAAAAGTTGACCCTCCCTCAAAGTCGACCTTCCCCAAGTCAAATGTCAACTTTTCAAATGTCGAAAGTTGACTTTTCATACATCAAAAGTCGACCCTCGCAGAGGATCAGACTGCGCACCTTATACTCTTTTAGCCATAACTTTCTGCCCCCAATATCAGAATTGAGATCCTCTTTTTGGGTAATAAACTAGACCTCGAGGGATTTGATTTAAGGGATAAAGGGTAATGGTTTCTAATGGGCATTCTATGATTATAACAAACTGATAAGTTTGATTAGTGACTTGCTAAAATCAAATATTTGTTCTGAAGTTAATAAAAAAGAAGTAAAAATATAGCTGATTTCTCCCTTTAAAGACTGGTTTGTGCCATGAGGAATTACATCTTTTTGTTTGGATTGGGAACCATTTTTCTTTATTGCGTGCAACCTCGTGGGGCGTTCAAGACTTTCTAGATGAATTGCTTGGAACCTGTCAGTATTCATCAATCCATGTTTAACTTTAAATGAACTGATCCTGGTGCTGAACTTGGGATCTAACCATCATTTTTCTTTCGAAATTCTGTTACAGGAACCGCAAGACCTCTTAACTCCAAGAGCAAATTGCTCTTATGAATTAAATGCACGAGTCTTGCTACTTTTCCCTCACGTAGAGACTTACTGAGAGGTGCTAAAAAGATAGAAATATCCCTTACCTAAATACAAATTTATCTCTTCTCTGCTGCCACCTCCTCTCTCCTATCTCCCTTTCCTATGGTCGTCACCTCCAGTAAGCTCCAACACTTGTCATCGCCTTTCTTGCGCTGCCTCGCTGCCTTGCCTCATGCCGACCATCGCTGCAACGGATGGGGAGGATGCAACGGCAATCAATGTGAGAAGAGGCGACGTGAAGCGAGGCAACGAGGCAGCACGAGGAAGGCTGCAACGGGTGCTAGAGCTTACTGGAGATAATGGTCATGGGAAAAAGACAGAGAAAAGAGGAGGTTGCAGCAGGGAAGGGGTAAATTTGTATTTGAGTGATGGGTAAATTTACAGTAATAAGCCTCTTTGTAAGGCTCTCGAGCAAAGTAGAATTAATCTTAATGTATAGGATTGACTCTACAGATTCTTTTAAATTTGTTTTTCGAATAAAAAAATGAGAAAATAAAATAAAATTTATTTAATTATTTCATTCCTTACTTTCTTTATGAAAAAAAATGAATAATACTTATTTAAATTTAATGAAATAATACTTATTTAAATTTAATGTGATTTAAGTTATAATAATGAAATATTTTTTATAGATAATGTAATTTAATGTGACATAAAAGCTCTAGGTTGAGATTTCTAATAAATAGACGGATAGATAGGTTATATTTTAAATTTTTATATTAAAAAAATTTGTATAAAAAAATTTGTATATGGATACATAGAAAATGTAGTATTGTCCAAGGATGATTTTTTTTTTCTTAATTAAAAGGGTAAGGTTGGAATATCCACCCAACCTGAAACCTCATCAACAAAACTAGGCACATTGCAAGTGATAATGTTATTCAAGATTTATGGGGTAGGCATACTAAATATGCTATTTAAAGCTTCAAATGATATTTTATTAGGCTTTTGTGATAATTTTATTCGTATTTTCACCATATAAGCTTTTGTGATAGTGTTATCTTTATTTTCACCATTTAAATTTGACAACATATGGTGATGGGTCATAAGAGACCTAAAAGGAATTGTTTGCAAATGAGAAAACTCAAATTAAATACCTCTAAGGGCGAATTCAAGAGAGAGCTAGATTGAACTTTAGTCCATACCACTCTCAATCCGAATATAAATATATATATATATATATGTGCATCGTAGATCTTTGTCCTCCATTTTTAATTTTGGCCCTCTATCCACCCCACGCAGCCCAGCGTTCACCTGCTCCTTAAATTCACTACTTTCTAGGGGGTAAATCACACCAAAGGTCACAAAACTTTAGCATTCTTTTCAATTTGATCGCTAAACTTCAATTCCTTGTAAAGTGATACCAAAATTTTAAAATGTTTTGCAATGTGATCACTAAAGTAATTTTTTTATGATTCCTAGCAAAATTGCTAACGTGGCGATGATATGGCACTGACATGGCGATGATGTGGCCATTGCCACGTCAGCAATTTTGGCTAGAAATTGTTCAAAAATCACTTTAGTAACCATATTGTAAAATATTTTAAAGTTTTGTTATCATTTTGCAAAGAATTGAAGTTTAGTGACCAAATTGAAAAATATGTTAAAGTTTTGTGACTTTTGGTGTGATTTACCCACTTTCTAAGTTAATAAATTATATATCATCAGACTATTACAATACCACACCTCTAGTACTATCAAGAATTCTATTTTGATTGTTAAGGATGGCTAAAGTCATGGCGAAGATTATGAGATTATATTATAATATAAGATTGTTAATACAATAGTGATATTATATTATTATACTAATGTAATATTAGAAATTGTCGACGTTCAAATTTAGTCGACCGTAATTCATAGACCCGCAGTGAATGAATAAGCCCAAATACAAAGATGAGGAACAAGATAGAAATGACATAAGAAATTTTTACGTGGTTCGGGCATAAAAATGCTTACTCCACGACTGTTCTTTGGGTTTTTCGGCAGAGCGACAATATGTAATTATTCTTGTTGTCTCTCATTCAATGATATTTTTTACCTATATTTATAGTGAAGGGCGTTTACAATTACATAAAATATAAAAATATAAAAATGATATAATGGGGGACAAATAGTCCTTATCATCTGCACAAAAATCAAGAGTGAGATCCTCATTACGAAAGGTATGGTTCGCCTCAGATAAAGTGACTGGCTCCCTGCTTCCGACTATTTAGTAGCTTTATTGTCTATGCAACCTGAAAGATTTAGACTAGCGAGCTAGAAGTATCGTCAGGAGCTCGTTGGGTGTATCGCTGAGAGCTCGCTAGAAACCTTGTTGGGAGCTCGTTTGGTTTTACGATCTGAGTTCAGATTTTAGCGATGTATGAGCTCGTTCTGAAGAGCTTGCTTGGGCTTTCTGGGCCTTAAGGGATTAGATCGGCCTACTAGACTAAGTCTAGCCCATAAGAAGTGGTGCGAAAAATACGTATAATAGAAATATTGTCTTATAAAATAAGATTTAGACATTTGATCATGAATGGGATAAATTTATTTTTTATTTTAAAATTTAGGATAATATTAACGAGTGTTCTTTATTTAAGACATTTGTTGGTAATACATAAATGTACTTTATTTTCAGGCAATGTGTATTTATTATTTTTATTTTCAACCTTTAAACACTTAAAAATGTTGGTAAAAAATACACCATGTTTTGAAACATTTATTCAACCAATAAAATTGTTTAGAATTTACAAAGAAAGAGTAGCAAATACATATTATTTAAAAATAAAACACACATTAGTGAAGAAAAATTAATTGTTAACATTATCCTTAAATTCATTTTAAATTACTTATGGAATGTTTTGCTAACGAGTACCTCTAAGCACTTGTTAAGGTTCAGGCAGTTGATGAAGTTTGTTTTTAGTACTAATTTTTTTTATTAATTGATAATAAACACATTGTTTTTTAAATATTTTACTAAATAATAAATATTTAAATATTAAAAATAAAGTGTATTAAATATATTTTTAACAAGTGACACATCCAAAGCCCTATAAGAATCAAAGATATTCAATGCCTTTTTGCATGGCTTTTAGTTTCTTACAAACTGTAAGAAGGAAAAAAGTTTAAGCTAAATTAGAATTTAATAAATCTTAGGATTCGTTTGTTTGCTATAATTTTTTTTTTTTGAGAAAAAATAGTTTTTTGAGAAGTATTTTCCTACAACGTATTTTCTGTTATTTAGTTATAACCTGAAAATATTACTATATAACCTTTTCTAGTCTTTTTCTCATTTTCTGTCAGTGTTCACGCCTCTCTCTTGCTATCATTTTTTGTCAGTGGTCGCTAGCGATGTGGGAGGCGAGAGGTCGATTGGGGTTGGGGGGCTGTTGATAGTAGTGGTTGGGTGTGGGTAGGCAAATTTAGGCTGACGGTGTGAGAGGCGAGCAGTCTGTCGGTGGCTAGCCTTCTTTGTGTTGGTGGCCGGCGACGACGTCGATTGGGGTTTGAGAGGCTGGCGATAGTAGTGGGTGGGCATATGCGAGCAGATTTGGCTGGCAGCATGGGAGACGAATAATGGTGTGGGTGGGTAGCGGTGTGGTGGCGTAGGCAACCGTTGGAGGCTGTTGCACCCTCTTTGATCGTCTTCCAGTAGCTGTTCACCATGTCACATGCCGCTGCCTTAGTTCTTATCTTATAGCAGCGAGACACTTGGCACGCCTTCATTGGCCTGGTCAATGTGAGGCCTATGTCAGATCGTGGATGTAACTCATGCGCAATACTTGTTGGAGTGAGGTATGTAATTGTTACAAAATTGGTAAGTGAAGGACATAATATGCTTAAAATTCAAAGTTTAGGGGGTTAATAGGGTCATTCCTTAAGTTCAAGGAGCAAAATGATTAAATGGTAAAAGTTGAGGAAGTTGGGTATGCTTTTAGCCTGTTCTTATCTATAAGATTCTAGATAAATTTATCTGAAGGGAGAAAAGATAAATTTATCTAAAAAATTTTAAATTAGAAGTCACGTGACTTATTTTTCAATGATTGTCAAATAAATTTAACAAATATAATAAAAAATACTTTTACACATAATAATTTTCATATCTCATTTTTTTCAAATCAGATTAATAAATACTATCTTAAAAAATAACTTCTCAATTTAAACTGTGAGAATTGACTTTCAAAATTTTCTTATAGTTGACTAAATGATTTATTTGACTTTGTTGTTTTTTTTGGAATTAATGTAAGAAAATGCGAAAAGTGTTTCCTGACAAATAAATAAAGTCGAGTTTTAATAAATTTTAATTGTTAATAATTAATTTATATTGTATTATATTTTTATTAAATCAATAAAAAAGAATACGTAACTGACGTCGAACACATAATAAATTGAAAGACGAAAGCGCATGGATCAAAAGGAAAATGAATAATTGTATATTGGAAATAGAAAAAGAAAACGAAAGATAGTGAGTGGGGTTGGGTCAAATTTCTTCTTCTCGCGTTTGGTAAAAAACTCTCTTCTCTTGCACGTAATTCCTTACTCGATTCACCCTCCACCTCCAGCCTCCGCTCTCTCCGTTCGGATCTGCTGACAGGTAACGATCTCTGTCAATTCGCCTTCCAACACTCTTTCAATCTTCATTTTCTATCCTTTTGTTCTTTCCTATTGCCACGTAAGCGTAGTATACGACGAAATTGTTCCAGATTACGTCGATTTCGAGCAGTGATTCGGCTCCAACGGGAAACCCTAACAAATCTCTGATTTTCTTTCTCTCTGCCCGTGTTCTTTTCTTGTGTGCTGCAGGTAAAATGGCTGCAATTGCTGTTCACCAGTTGGCTCCGTGCATCACTTGCCATGCTTGGAGTCCCGACTTCTCCAGTACCGTCTTTTACTCATCCAATATCCCTTTGAATCTTTAAGCATGTGCTTTTTTTATTTATTTATTTTTTTATCCGTATCAGTGAAACTGTTGCATTTTCTGTGACCTACTTATTAAATCCTGATCGAAAAGACAAGTAGTTCATTTGCTTGACTGGTAATTATTTTAATTCCTCATTCATAATGCCTGAAAACGCGAGCTGAAGGAATCAGGGGCATCGTCAATATCTGTACTATATTATACTATAATTGTAGAATACCAATTTGGTGATCCCCTCTGGATGAAGCTGTGTCAGTGCCATTTGGACAAAATTATCCCACCAAAATGACTTAATTACAAATTGACTTAATTTGAAGGGTTCTCATTAATATATTGCTATTATTACTGTTGATTTAATTATTAAATGCTGTTCTATTTATTGTTAATTTTAGTAATATTATTGTTAATTTTATTATTATTCTGTGGGTCAATCCTATTCATACTTGCAATTTCATGGGCATGTCATTGACTTAGGTGATGGGGCAATTAATGCATCCTATTATTTGGGACAAAAAATTATTTGTGATCGGTTTATATATTTTGTTTGATTAGAAGTTATGATTAAGCAGTAAATTCTTTGATGCATGTATTGTTCATGCTTCATTAGATACTTGTTTTAAGAAATTATTAGTTCTCATATTTCTAATTCTGATGGTGGTTTGTTTTCATTTAGGTATACACTATAGGTAAATTGCTGGGAAAGAGATTCTTAAGCTTTTACTGCAATGTGCCCTTTATCTTTTTCTTTAAAGAATATCCAAGCTTTAGTGGTGATCAAATTACCACTACATAGTCATAATTGCATGCTTGATGTGTGTTTACTTCACCGGGTTTATATTTTTGAAGTTTTCATACGTTCTCCTAACAACACTTGATGAAACTAAATTGTCATAATGACGTGGGACAAGCTAGGAAAATTTATGGAGAATATTATTCTAGGGAAAAATATAGAAAAAAAATACTTGTTTTAGTGCATTCCATTTCCTTCTTTGTTTATTTATTTCCTAAGTAGAAGATTTTTATTTCTTATATGGTAATTCAACTTCCAACTTTATTAGAAATTAATGAATAAGTTAGCTTGGTTGAATATCATCATCATCAACATCAACTCCACCTTATCCTAACCAAACTGGGGCTGGTAGTACAACATTCAAAATGTCAATTGACTTCTAAATGTCACATGACAATACAAATCCATGCAAAAGGACAATGTGGCAAAAATTTAAATTGGATGCCCTTCCTGATGAAGATAATTGATATGGTTGTGTTCCATCACATAGTTGAATGAAACAAAGAATTATCTTTGGAAGTTGTTTTTTTTTTTTTTTTTTTATATTAAAAAACGAGCAACATTATTGTTATAACCTAATTCCTAGTTATTACTATTTTTTGATCAATGTAGTCTTTCGAGGGGGATACCAATATAAATAAATAATTTTTACCCAATTCCTTTGTCAGATCCTAGGTTAACCTAGGGTTTTGAGAGGAAATTGGTAGAAATCAAGAGAGAGAGAGAGAGAACAGAAAGGGAGAGAGAATTAGGAAGAATAGAGAGAGAATTGAGAAAGAACAAACAGAAAGAGAGAAAGAATAGGGAGAAATCAGAGAGAATTCGGGAGAGAATTGTAGAGGGAAAAGACTTGAAATCTGATATCATTCATCAATACCTCTATCCTCTAAGATTTAGCCTATTTATAGGCTTGTCTGCCTTTCAGTTACAATAACAACTGAAAGGTACAACAGCTACAATACAACAAGGTACAACTTACTACAATGCATGTAATATACTATTACTACTATATCCTTGGGGTTGTGACATCCTTATCAATCCAACAAAATCAATAGAATTCCTTTTCTAAATTCTAATTGAATCCAAACACAAGTTGTAGATAAAATATCTCAGAAACATGATATCTATTGGAATTGTTTGCATTTATTTTGACTGTCTGTGAAAGCTGGGGAGGTTTCTGCATTTATGTACAGTTTTTGCAGTGCCTTCTTTCTTGTCTTGTTTTGTATAACTTTATGATAAGGTAGTAATTTTACTGTCAGTCTGCAGTTCTATTTAAGCAGTAATTTACATGCTATTCTAATATGCTCCCTTTGTTTTTGGAATAGTTTTAGGAGCTCATGATGTGTATCCGAAGCAGAAATATGTACATATTAATGATACATATATGACATGAATAATGTTGATATAGTAATTTCCAAAGAAAAAGGAGACTTAGTGAACATGCAAATGTGATAAGTTGAAAAAAAAAAAAATGAGGAGATAACACAACACATCACATGCATATTATATTTATTATGTATAGCGTGGATGTGAAAATTAGGATCTTCTTCATTTATATGAATGAGATGTTCATATTTTACTATACTAAAATAGCGAGGTTATATTTTACATTATATATATGCATATTACAAAAGAAACATGAACAACAAGTTCTATCATATAGTGGAAAGCTTTAGTTAAGAACAAGTTGTATGTGTTTAGTTTTCATAGTTTTTGAAGTTAAAAATTGCGGAAGGACTAAAGTAGTTCATATTATTGTTATAGTATGGGGGGTTTCCAATTTATTTCTCTAAACTTGTGCTAGAGCTGCAATTTGTTTAGGTGATGGATAAACATGTCCTAGATTTGGAAATGAATTTCCTTGAAGTGTTCAACAAGTTTAAAAATAATAGGATATAGTTGCATAGATGAATGATTGATAAATAGAAGTTTGTGACAAGTCCCTCTGTCTAATATGGCACTACAACATCTTGGAGTCAGCAATTAAAACACAAGACACCAAGTCTTACTCTCACAAGGTGGGGTTGGCAATATGCATTCTGGCTTGCAAATCATTTCTATCTGAAAGTCCGTAGTTAACTTGTATTATTCTTTTCCTTTTTTTTTTTTTTTTGTATTGTATCATTTTTCTTATAGCTTAGAAAAATATGTTTCCTTTTGCTTGTGGTTGTTGGAAGATCGACCTTTGTATGACCTTCTTTGCCTTTCTATTTATTTATTTATTTTTTGTGGATGATATTATTTTAGATAGGTTGGTAGTTAGCTCTCATATCTTTGTTCATGTATCACACTTTTAAGCCCTTTAATGAATGTTAATTTTCTTACTCATTAAAAAAATTGAAATAAATGGTTATCTCCTTTGCAGTGATTGCATTTTGCCCAAACAATAATGAAGTTCACATTTATAAATTTGTTGAAGAGAGGTGGGAGAAGAAACATGTTCTTCAAAAAGTACGGTGCGATTTAAGTTTCATTGGTGTGTTTATTTTTGTTGCTTTTCATTTGCTGTAGCATGTTACACTTTACTATATATGTTTCTTGGACATATATTTGTGATTTGTTTTCTTTTTATTGCTCCTTTTTGATTTGTTAGACTATGTTGCTTTTGTGGTCTCTTTTACTAGTGTTATGTTAGATTTCAGCCTTTATGGAAGTTCTATGTAAATGACTTTTCAAATTGGTAGACTTATTAATGAGATAGGTTTTGAGGGTGAGAGCTGAGAAGTTGCCACGATCTAGGCTAGTAATTTTTAATTTTTTATTTCTACAGATTGTGTTAGTCTGTGTAGTAGGTTAGTTATTGATTTATTTACAGTTGTGCGATAGTTTAGGAGCAGTTTCCTCTAGTGGAGGAGTGGAAACTGCTCTATTAAAGTAGTGGAATAGCCTCTATATAAGGCTGTACAACTCTTAACTGAGATTAGGCTTTGATTAATTGAAAAGTTATTCCCATCTCTCTGAAATTCTCCCTTTTTCTCTCTTGGATTCTCTGTAATTCTCCCCATCTCCTATCTATCTTTCTATCTTTCTCTCTGATATTCTCCCTTATTCTATCAGATCCTTCCCACATTCTCTTTATTTCTCCTATTCCTCTCAGTTCTATCTTCAAGAAAATCACAAGTCAGGCTCGGGACCCTGACAGAAGTTGAGACAATCAGTGAATAGGACTCATTAATGAGATGCTATCTGCAAATATGGTGGGGTTGGTAGCCTTGTGGTTGTCAAGCTCGTAGGCTGAAGTAGGCTGTAGACTTTATGTTGTATATCAGTTGTAGCAGATTATTTTCTGGGGAGGATCAGTTACAACCAGTAACTGATTTGTAACTGTTGATTGGTTAGCTATATATAAACTAACCAACTGGTATGGAGAATCAACTAAGAATTGAATTCAGTTTCTCAGTTTCTCTTTAAATTCTCTTCTCTGTTTCCTCCCTAATTTCTCTCTATTCCCTCTTTGTTTCTTTCTTCCATTCTTCCTTCTTGTTTCTTCATCTAGGTTCAAGACTAGGTCTTGACAATTCTGGTATCAGAGCAGTCAATTCTTGGACTGCTAGCTAGATAGCTTGGATCAATTGGATATGGCAGATGGAACTCGTATGAAGCAGTTGGATCTGATTTCACAAACTTGATATTCGAGGAGAAGAATCCATGAGATGTTGAATTGTTGTTGGCAATAACAGAACAAGGATGGATTAGTATGTCATGGTTTGGTAACTGAGCAGGCCTTGAAGAGATCATAAGCTTATTTTACTGATGGAGGAAGAACTTCTGGAGTGGGACCAAACTGATGCCATTAACTAATAAACCATGATGGGAATTGAGGGTTACAGTTCTTATCATAGTAGAAGAACCATGATAAGCTGGAGTAGGAATTTTGTCAACACAACATATAAGTCCATGCATCAACATGATCCCAGTAGGTATAAGTTGATGGTTCAAATTCTTGGGATAATTTCTTTGGGGCTGATGGGTTTTGCTTCCAAACTAAAAGGGTTAAAAATTTTCAGATTTTTACTTTCATGAAAGCAATTTCTGATAAATTTTTTTTGTTAATGATATAGGGAAAAGTTCCACTGACTTTGCATCAAGAAGAACGAACTCATAGAATTGTTGGGAAGGATTATGAGGTGAAGGCCTGCATTTTTGGGGGTGAATTATAGTTTTTGCTAATTTGATGGGGTTATTAATGTAAGAGTTTGAGGTAAGAGGTGGTTCTAATGTGGTGATAAGGATGTGATTAGGGTTACTAATATATGATGATTTTTGGGCATTAGGGGTTTTTGGCTGAGGAGATGAGGTTGACGAGGTAGAAGGAAGGGCTGCTTTTATAGGTCTCAATGAGAAGAGGAAACTAAAGGAGGAAACTCTGTTAGGGGAGCAAACTGATTTGATAGGTTCAATTTACTTCTAATGGTTGGTTTTACTGATGATGATGACTCCTGTTTAGGAGGAGTTGGAGGGAGAGGAGTTACTGATATTTTTTCCCCAACTAAGGAATTTTTGCTTAATCTGCTACTGGTAATTTCTTTTCTTTTTTTTTTCTTTTCTGAAGAATCTGTCATGCTGATCTTCTGAGTCCTGCAAAGACTCTGATTAGTATCAAAATCTTTTTGTGGATGTTTTTCATCTGGATTTCCCAGATGTACCACATCAAGTTTTTATTTAAGAGTTTCCCTGTAGCAACCCTGATAGCAATATCATTAATAATTTCTGAAGGAGGGAAAATGTTGCTGGGGTGAAATCCTTGGACAATTTGTTTGCGTCTTTTTTCATTTATTGAAAATTCTGATGGGGGAATTTTGACTGTAAGTTCTTTATATAAAAACTTTGGGTCAGCTGTCCCATATTCCACTAAATAGAGAAATTTAACTTCTTCTGATAAGGGTCCAACGGTTGGATCTCCCATCTTATATCTTTCCCGTAGGGATTGTAAGATCACCATTTTATGGGTTTGTGGGCTTTTGGCAAAGCTTCCAGCTATAATGGATTTAATATGCCTTTACCATCAGCCGTTTGCTGTGGGCTAGCCAGACAATTATCTTGGGCTTGGACAGATGTTTCATCTGACGATGACATGATAAGGACTAATGCTCCTGATATTTTTTCCTTTGTAGGAACTTGCGAGTTAAGAAGCTAGGAAGACAATTAGAATCTCCTTTGATGTTTTCAATATCAAAATCAAAGATAGCTAATAAGGCTTGCCATTGTGCAAAAAATTGTTTTGCAGCAAGATCTTTAACATCTTTTTGCAAAATTGCTTTGGCTGATTTGCAATTAATGTGTAAAAGAAATTTTGCAAAAAGATTGCAAATCAGCCAAAGAAATTTTGCAAAAAAGATGTTAAAAATCTTTAGTTGGTGGCATTAGTTTGTCCAACTCCTGAAGTTCTTCCTCCATCGGTAAAAGAAGCTTATGATCTCTTCAATGCAGAGGCTCAGTTACCGGACCTATGGCATACTTATCCATCCTTGTTCTGTTATTGCCAACAACAATTCAATATCTCATGGATTCTTCTCCTTGAATTTCAGGTTCATGAAATTAGATCCTAGCAGCGTCTTGTTAATCATATTAAAATTAAATGGTGGGATTATGATATCTCAAGGATCAACAAGGAAGAAGTATTAAATTGGTTCCAACAGAATCCTTTCTTATGGAAAAAAGACAAGCAGTCAGAAGTATCTTATGATCTCAGTCTCCTCCGACATCAGTCAAGTGTTTGTCTCTCAGGCCAAAATCCAAGAAGAATTTGCCGAAATCCTCTAGCAAATGGCTGATCAAGCTCGGTCGACCCATTCGGATGGGTCTACTCAAGAGCCAGATCTTGATTCCGAATGAAGATGACTATTTTGGTTTATTCTCTCAATAACAGCCAAAATCAGCAAGACATTCATCAGAATTAAAGTCAGTTGTGTGAACCTTATCAGTTCAGTAAAAAGCAATTTTGGCAACCTTATCACCAGGCTAGAAAAAGTAAATAAAAAAAAAAACACCAATTATTGGTGCCTGGCAAAATATTTCCAACCTCCAGAGAAACATTTCATTTGGAAGACTACAATATTGGTGGACATTCCATTATTGGTGGCATGCCACCAATAATTCATCGGATTTCCATGCAAAATTATCAGTTTGTGTACAATTGTAGTAATGTAATTTATCAGCATGTAGGCCCTTATAACTAGAAAAGGGTGTGGTTTTCAGATGGTAAATAGGCTGGAGAAAGAGGCTATAAACAGTGAATTAGAGTACAGCATTCCTCTTCACTGGAGCTCTCTCTCTCTCTCTCTCTCAAATAAGAAAAAGGGCTGTTTAATTCTGTGAGTTTTCAACTCTAAATCCTTTTTGCTACTTTCCTTTTTATTATTGTTTTTTTAATTTAGCGTACCTGGGTGTCACGAGCTACTCTTAATACTCTTAGTACTTTTAAATTCTTGTTGTATTTCGAAGAATTGGTAGAGTAAGGAGTAACTAACCGCTCATGTAGCAGTAGTTGTAGTGGCGGGAGACAATAAGAGCGGGAAGCTCTCTTTTCATTTGAATTGTAGGGAGATCAGTTAAAAAAAGGCTGATCTCACCTGATTAAAGGCATGAATACATTGATTCCCATTTGGAGATTCTCTCTCTCTCTCTCTCTAAATTCTCTATTCTTCCCTATGAATTCTATTTCTCTCTCTCTCTCTCTCAATTCTCTTCCCTATTTGAATTCTCGGAGAAAACCGAGAACTTCCCTCTGTTAGGCATGCACCTTGACAATTTGGTATCAGAGTGATCCAAGCCAATCGAGCTGCGAGTAGATTCGATGATGGCGGACAGCACAATGATGAAGAATATGGAGGCGCAACTACACCAATTCGGGTCCACGGTCTCGGACTTGCAGGCGCGGGTAGATCAACTCTAATTAGGATCAAATCGTAATCACGAGGCGATCATTTCCATTGACTGCAAATTGGATGGGGCAGTCAATCAGATCAAAGAAGAGGTAGGACCGCAAATCAGAGAGTAGCTACAAAGATTCATGGTTATGTTTGCGCGACAACAACTGGTAAGCCTCTCTCTAGATTTTCCTCCTAGAGAAAGGGTGGATCCAATTCTTCCCAGCCATGGGATGAGTCATAGGAGACCGGGAACCTCTGAGGTTGGTGAGGAGCCACGGGAAATGGGAGAGAACGTGATCGGCCGAAGGTAAGGAGGGAATGGAAACCTTGGCCACCTGGGGATACCAATGCCAAAGTTGGATATCCCCATGTTTGATGGGAATATACCTCTATGGTGGATTAGGAGATGTGAAAGGGCCTTTGAGTGGTTTGGAATTCCAGAGCACCAGAAGGTGACCATGGCTGCAACCTACCTCAACAATGCTGGGGATGATTGGTATTAAGGATGGGCGAAGACGAGGGAGGAGTGTCCCTAGGCAGAGTTTGCGACAGAATTCTGTGAGAGGTTTGGAGAAAGGGGATGTCGTGTGCCTAAGGGGTCTTACTGTAATAAAAGCATAATTGGAGTGGCGGATGTCATTAATAGAAGGTATAGCAAACAGAATGCGGTAAAGGGCCATGCTGTTATCGCCAATCGCTGGGAACCGAGTATATAAGGCTTGGCCCAATACAATTGTAACCATTGAATATTTTTGAATTGATTCCATTTGAATTCTCCCTCTAATTCTCCAATTCTCTCCCTCTCAATTCTTCTTCATCTCTTTCCTTTATTCTTATAACTCCCGCCTAAGCATTCTTACTAGAAGAACTCTGTTGGATCCAAGAGGATACGACAATTGCTATCAGAGCAAAATCGCTCCTGGTTTCCAAGGACATTGAGACAATAACAATGGTAGATGGAACTCGTATGAAGCAGCTGGAACTGCAGCTTTAGCAAGTATCGGCTATGGTGATGGATGTTCATACTCAAGTCGGATCAATGGAGGAATCACTAGGTTCAGTGATCGATCGGAGATTGGAGGAGGTAACAGATCGGCTGCGTGGGGATATGTGCAACCAAATTAGAGAGGAGATGAGAGAGCAGAGCAATATGCTACGTGAACAGATGCAGCAATTCATGCTCATGTTCTCGAGTCAGGCTCAGGTGAGACTATCTCTAGATTTTCCTCCGAGAGAAAGGTCGGATCTGATCTTACCAGGAGCTGGTACGAGCCAGAGAATGGTTGGCTCGTCGGAAGCGGAGGGTGATCCGACAGCTTTGGAAGACATTGGAATAGGAAGGAGACCGGAAACTCAGGTGAATTCTAATTTTCCTTTACCAAAATTAGAATTACCTGTGTTTGACGAGGCGAAACCCCATTGGTGGTTACGTCGATGTGAGAAACTATTTGGGATACATAGGGTGGCTGAGGACCAGAAGATTAGCTTGGCGGTAGCATATCTAAATGACGTAAGGGATGTGTGGTACCAAGGCTGGTCACGAGTAAGGGAGGATTGTAATTGGGAGGAATTTGTCAAAGGAATATGTGAACGGTTCGGAGAAAAGAGAACCATGGACATCGTGGAGGAATTTAACAAGATGAAGTAGAATGGTTCGGTGCAAGAATACCAGCTCAGATTCGAGGAGTTGAAGTCTTAGATGTTGAGCCGCAATCCCTATTTGACCGAACATTACTTCGTGTCAAGTTTTCTGAGTGGTTTAAACGAGGAGTTAAGGTCTGTAGTGAAGATGACCAGGCCCTGAACGGTACAAGAAGCAGTAGAGAGTGCTCTGCTTCAAGAGATGAATGTAGAAGCTATAATGAAGGTGCAGAGGACCCAGGCGAGGGGTCATGGATCCGTCCCATCCCCAACGGTGGGAAGAGGTCCGTTAAGAGAGATGTACAGAATGGGACCAATCACGAAGCCATCTGTGTTGCCGCCTCCAACTAATATGATGCAGCTAGGGGGAAGGGTGATGGAGCCAAAGAGGCCTCCCGGACTGTGTTACAGATGCGGCGATAAGTACTACCCTGGGGATCGTTGTGGCAGACAATTGTTATTATTGGAAGGAGGCGAAGTGGAGAATGATATAGGGGAGGAAAATTTTGTGGCCGAAGAGGAGGGAGACGAGGAAGACAATGGCACTATCTCTCTCCATGCTATTAAAGGGGTGGCTAGCAGTAAAATAATCAAGGTAGAAGGGAAGGTACTAGAGGGGTCACTCATGGTGTTGATCGATAGTGGAAGCACACATAGCTTCATTGATGAGGGAACTGCAAGGAAGATGAAGTGTGAGCTATCCAATACTCAACCATTAGCAGTAACCGTAGCTAACGGAAGTCGAGTGTTGAGAAAGTCGGCATGTCTGGGGTTTTGTTGGACAATGCAAGGGGAATCTTTCGAAGCTGATCTCAGATTACTAAAATTGGGAGGCTACCAGATAGTGTTGGGAGTTGATTGGATGAGAGAGGTTAGTCTGATTAGCTTCGACTTTAACAAGATAGAAGTTGCATTAGTTAAGGGAGACAGGAGAATTACGTTGCAAGGGAATGTGGAGACAGGGGTGTGCAAGTTGATCAGAGGAAGAAGGCTGCATAAGTTATTGAAGTGTAAGATGTCCTAGGTGGTTCAACTTTTTACCATTAAGGCTTATGTGGACCAGGAAGAACGAAGAGGGTAAGGGTTGATGGGCAACAACATCCCAACGACCAACCAATGGCAGGTACAAGAATTATCTTCTCTTGATGCACTACTTATTGAGTTTGGGGACTGTCATAGACCAAGGTTAGACCAAGGGTATAGCTGTAATTAGAAGGTATAATGGCAGAATTGTAATAACCCAGTAAGGAATAATTCAAATTGCGTGCATGGGCTGGTTTCCTATCTGTCGCGCTAGGCTGTGTAATCCTTTTATAAATACAGATAAGTTGAGGATGGGGAAGCATGTGAGGATTATTCCACGGTTTCCTTTCCCTCTCATTTCTCAATTCACACTTCCCTCGCCCAATTCTTAATCTCTCTCTCTATCTTTCCCCCCCTCTAAATTCTTCCTGCCTAAATCATTTCCTTCCAAAATTACGGAAGACAGCCCCTCTTTAGATCCAGGCCTGACAATTGGTATCAGAACCAGTGACCTGGCAGTAGTGATGGCTGATGGAACGCGAGCGAAGCAGATGGAAATTAGATTGGACACGATCGAGTTGAGATTGCGACAGCACCAGGAGCAAGTGGATGATAGATTGGAGACGATGGAGTTAGGAATTTGGAACGCTCAGGAAGAGATCCACCGAAGTAGATCAGAATACACGACCGCCTTAGATTGTGTCGTGAATGGAATTCGAAAAGAATTCTCTGGACTCAGTCAGCAACTGACGACAGCTTTGAGCATGTTTGCTCGGCAGCCGAATGTTAGTTTACCAAGGGATTTTCCCCCAAGGTCAACATCGGCACCAATCTTGACTGCATTGGTGACTCGATTGAGACCTCAAGAGCCACGGTGTGGGGGAGAACCAACGGAAGTGGGAGAGGGTGCACATCAGAGGTGTTATGCGGGTAACAATTCAGCTCAACCGGGTTTGAGGATGGAGATTCCGGCCTTCGATTGGGACAGGCCGAGGTGGTGGATATGCCGATGTGAACGTGTGTTTTATCAACATCGAATCGCAGAAGGTGATAAGGTATGTATGGCTGCTTCCTACTTAGATGATGTGGTGGATGCGTGGTTCCAAAATTGGAGTCATGGAAGGTTGGATTTGAGTTGGCCGGAGTTTGTTAGCCATTTGTGCAGGAGGTTTGGAGAGAAGACCAGATTTGATGTAATTGAGGAGTTTAACAAGTTGAAACAGAATGGAATAGTAAAGGAATACCAAACCAGATTTGAAGAATTGAGGTCCTTACTCTCATTGTCACAACCTTACCTAGATGAGGAGTATTTTGTTTCGAGTTTTATTAGTGGGCTGGAGGAGTTAATTAGACCGACTGTTAAGATGTTGTTCCCCACCACGGTGGCACAAGCAGCTGAACAAGCTCGCTTACACGAGCTATCGATGGAAACTTTTGCTAGGAGACATAGGCTATCGTCTTAAAACAATAAGGAGGATCATACCTATGGGGGGGTATCACAGGGGAAATAATTTCCAAGGGCCGAGAGGAGGACCTACCAGTAAAGTCCCCCAACCTACGGTACAACTAAGAAACCTAAAGGTGGACCAAAAGCGACAATTAGGCCTATGTTTCCATTGTGGTGAAAAGTATGGACAAGGTCACTAGTGTAAGAAACTCCTCCTTACTATGGAAGGCCAGGAGGAAGTAGAGGAAGAGGAAGTTGGTACTGACGGAAATGAAGATGTGCCTGAGGAAAACGAAGGGGGTGAGATCTCAATGCATGCATTGCAGGGCTAAGCAGCAGAAAGGGTCATTAAGGTGAAAGGGGTGGCCCGTAAAAGGAAGATAGTAGTGCTGATAGACAGTGGCAGCACTCATAGTTTCCTAGATGAGACAACAGCCCACAACCTACATTGCGACCTACAGGAGACTCCCCCTCTGTCAGTCCTAATAGCTGATGGGACCAGAATGGTAAGTCAACTCAGATGTATGGGATTCAAGTGGCTAATGAGTGGGTGAGAATTCTCGGTAGATCTGAGAATTCTCAAGTTGGGAGGGTGCCACGTTAGGTTGGGGGTAGATTGGATGAAGATAGTGAGCTCCTTAGTGTTTGATTTTAATACTTTGGAAGTGACCTTTAACTTGGAGGGCCAACAGGTTACTCTACATGGAAGTCAAGAAACTGGGGAGTGTAGGGTTGTTTCAGGGAAAAGAATTCAGAAGTTGCTGGAACAGGGAAGTACCACCGTGGGACAGCTGCACTCAATTTATGCTAGGGACATGGGGGTAATGACAACTGGAGAATAGAAGTTTGTTGCACCGAGGAACACTCCCTTGGTAAGAAAGGATAGTAAGGTACACCTTTCTTTATCCATTCACAATTTGCTAATGGAATTTGAGGATCTGTTTGTCACCCCCCAAACCTTGCCACCCCATCGAATCCTTAATCATTCCATTCACCTTAAACCCAACAGTGAACCAGTCAATTTAAAGGCCTATCGATATTCTCCTATACAAAAGGCAGAAATAGAAAAACTTATAAGAGAAATGTTGTCCAAAAACTTGATACAACCAAGCCAAAGCCCATATGCCTCAACAGTCCTCCTAGTAAAAAAAAAAAAAGATGGCACTTGGAGGTTTTGTGTGGATTATAGGCAACTCAACTCACTAACCATTAAGAACCAATTTCCTGTACCCATTATTGAAGACCTCTTGGACGAATTAATAGGCGCATATATTTTTTCTAAGCTTGACTTGACCTTCGAATACCACTAAATCTGAATGAACCCAGCCGATTGCCCTATGACCGCTTTTAGAACCCATCAAGGGCATTACGAATTCTTGGTAATGCCCTTGGCCTCACCAATGCGCTTGCAACCTTCCAAGCATTGATGAACCACATTTTTGCTCCCTATTTGCGCAAATTCGTTTTGGTTTTTTTTTATGACATTCTCATTTACAATACCACCTTAGATTGGCATTTATCCCACTTCAAACTGGTATTTCAGATCCTTAGATTCCAGAAGCTGTATGTGAAAAGGTCTAAATGCTCATTCGCCGAAAGGAAGGTTGAATACTTGGGTCATATCATATCTGGCCAAGGAGTTAGTACCGATCCTCACAAAATTAAAGCTATGAAGGCCTGGCCCCCGGCTAAAAACCCTAAAGGAACTAAGAGGCTTTCTAGGCCTTACTGGGTATTATAGGCGCTTCATAAAAGGGTATGGCATGATTAGCAAGCCACTGACCACTCTGCTTAAGAAAAATAATTTCGGTTGGGGACCGGGAGCAGACGAAGCATTTGAATCCCTTAAAGTAGCCATGTCGCAAGCCCCAACACTGGCTTTACCAGATTTTTCCAAGGAATTTATTATGGAAATGAATGCATGTGACACCGGTATAGGGGCGGTGCTTAGCCAAGAAGGGCGACTAGTGGCCTATCTAAGTTAAACATTGGCCCCCAGACACATGGGCCTAAATATATATGACAAAGAGTTGTTGGCAGTTTTAATGGCTGTGGAGAAATGGAGATATTATTTAGAGGGCAAGAAATTCCCCATTCAGACAGACCATGAGAGTCTCAAATTTTTATCCCAACAAAGGGTACATAACCAATTACAGAAGAAGGGGATTACCAAACTCATGGGATTCGACTTCATCATTTTATACTGCAAAGGGAAGGAAAACAGGGCAGCAGATGCTCTGTCACGGAGAGATGTGCCAGCCGCTTGTCAGGCTATTTTGGCTTTGGTTCCAAATTGGGTGCAAGACATTACCCACAACTATGACCAGACTCCTTGGATCAAAGAGCTACTTACTAGCATTTCAATGCAGACAACTAATGATCCTAACTACCAATTAAAAGGGGGATTATTGAGGTTCCAAAACAGAGTGGTGATTAAGGAAGACGAATTGTTGAAAAAGAAGATACTTCAGAGCCTGCATGACTCCCCCATAGGTGGGCATTTAGCGCTCAATGTGACCTACCGGCGGGTACGACAACTCTTTTACTGGAAGGGGTTAAAGAAGGATGTAACCAGATTTGTCATGGAATGCACTACCTGTCAAAGGTGCAAATATGAGCAAATTCTGTATCCAGGCCTCCTTCAGCCTTTGGAAATACCTTCACAGGCCTAGGAACTGATTTCAATGGACTTTATTGAAGGCTTACCAAAATCTGAAGGTGGTGACACTCTTTTGGTGGTAGTAGACAAGTTGACTAAATTTAACTACTTCCTCACGTTGGCTCACCCGTTCACAGCCACTGAAGTCGCAAGGAAACTGATGGATTCAGTATTCAAAATACATGGGTTGCCTAAGGCGGTAATTTCTGATCGTGATAAGGTATTTACATGCCAGTTTTGGAAGTTATTATTTCAAGGGCTCGGCATTAAGCTTCATCTCTCTTTTGCCTACCATCTCGAGACAGATGGATAGACTGAAAGAGTCAACCAATGTCTCGAGACTTATCTTAGATGCTTGTGTGTTTCCAAACCAAGGAGTTGGAGTCGATGGGTAGGTCTTGCCTAATGGTGGTATAACACCAACTACCATACACCAACTACCATACTGCACACAAAAGAACTCTTTTTGAAGCTCTGTTTGGGTATCTGCCACCCATCATTCCTGCTGTAATGCACTATTCTCCTCAGGAAACATCCGCTGATCAGTACCTAAAGGACAGACAAGAAGCCCTACTAACTATTAAGCAGGAATTGGCCCTAGCAAGACAACGGATGAAGCAGTTGGGGGATAAGCATCGAACAGAGAGACAATTTGAGGAAGGAACTGAGGTCTACTTAAAGGTTAAAAGGTTCCAACAACACCTTTTCCACAAGGGACCAATCTCTAAACTCAGTCCTAAATTCTATGGGCCATTCAAGATTGTGGCAAAGGTGGGTCCTGTCGCCTATCGACTCTAGTTGCCTGAGGGCATGGGCCTTCATCCAGTGTTCCACGTTTCCCTTCTGAAGAGATCCATTGGACCAGTTGACAGCTCCAGCAGTACATTGCCCACTCCCCTTGAAGACATCGTGTAACGCCTCCTCATCTCAAATAGCACGGTAGGTTTACACCTAGTTATCCAAGAGGCGTTAGGAAACCCTAGCAGCGAAAACAATGGATCGAACCTGCCGAAATATTTGTAGGGTTCCCATGCAAGCTAAATATGTACAAAACTTTCGTTAAAATAACATGTAAGTCCATCATAACAAAAGAGGTACAAATCTCCAAATATTTACAACACTTTTGAATAGAATTACATAAAATGACAAAATAATGTTTAAACGTCCACTGATTCTTTCCCATGTGCCTCGCTTGCTTCCTTAGTCCATGGCACACCAAACATACCTGGAACGCGAAACGTTCCAGGGGCATCAACCCAAGTCAGATTACAAGAATCCAAGTGAGATGTTCTCAAGAAATGAATAGCTCATGTATGAAAATGCAAATATGCAAAAATGAAACCCCATTTGTAGAAGCCATGCCAGGGTGTTGCAATCACCCTTGCGCACGCCATGCTCACCTCAACACGCATATGTGACTCCGCGAGTCACTCATGGCGGCCACTAACTTGCCACAAACAACCACATGCCATGAAATGATGAAATAAGTGAAATTTCATGCCAAACAAAAGAAGTAAGTGATCATGTCCACATATAACACAAATGAATCAAATGATGATCAATATGAAGAACAAAAGATGTAGAGAACCACTCACGCTTGCTGTATTTCTTGTTGAACCGTCGTTTTTTACGAATTTAGCCCTTTTAAGCTACAGTTACATACAGTACGTGTCACCAAACTAAAATATTTTTATATAGGATTGTAGGAAATCATTTAAGGAAGAGACCATAAAAATTTCAGAGCAAAAGGCCTAGCCATGTGCCCTCACGCGCCCCAAGAAGGGTGGCCACGCGCGGCCACGCGCAGTTGCGGCAGGCACATGTATCTCACGTGCCGAGCCCTTGGTTCTTACGGAATTGTGTTTCGATGTTTAAAACAGCCATAACTCATTCATTTTAACTTTGATTCGACTTCCGTTTGAACCTACAGACTCTTTTTTCAGTGTACTACAACCCTACGAAAAGAAAAGCGGCTTACCTTTTAGCTTTCTTCTTCGTTTTTGGCGATTTCCAATCTGATCTCCCACTTGGCTTCTTTTGCCTTCTTCTTTTGGCTTCTTCTTCCCTTGCTTTTCCTCTCCTCCTTTCCTTCTACGTGGTCCAATTCTCCACCCCTTTTATAGCTTTTTTATCTTCAAGCTTATCTCTTTTGGTTGGCTATTTTCTTCCTAGCCATCATTGCTTATCTTTGAAAAACTTACCTTTGATTCTATCTTTCCTTTGAAGATTTTACTCTACGAATCCAATCCTTCCATCTTCCTATTACGTAACCACTTATTCAACCCATCTTATCCTTACCCTTTAGAAAGCTAATAAGATGCTTCCAACTCCATTTACTTTTGAATTAAGAGATAAAGATAATCATGGTTTTCTATCTTTAAGACTTTTGAATAAAATTACCCAATACAATCTTTCCATCTCAAGGCTTCTCCAACAAGCCTTTATTATGACAATAAGTCTTCCAATGAAAGTTTACCAACTCAAAGCTTTCCAAACAAGCTTTTATCATGACATTTATTTGGAAATGTTATCCTTTATTTTGCATTTAGGTCCTTAAAGCCATTTTCATTTGCATGCAAATCCAAACTTTCATTTAAACACACTTTATTACATCATTTATCCCTTACATTATATCCAGACTCCTCATTAGATTTTTGGGGTATTACATTCTCCCATCCCTTAAAATAAATTTCGTCCTCGAAATTTCTTTAAGTCTCCATAAAGTCAAAGAGGTTTGGATAGTTTTGCCGAATCTCTTCTTCCCTTTCCCAAGTAGCTTCCTCAACGTTGTGGTGTCTCCACAGGACTTTTACCAGCGGTATCGTCTTATTCCTTAGCACTTGTTCTTTAGTATCCAAAATTTCGACTGGCTCTTCAAGATAGGTTAAATCTTCTTGTAGCTCAATAACTTCCACAGGAATCTTCTGAGTAGGTTCAGGCCCGTGCTTCCGAAGTCGAGAGACATGGAAAACATTATGGATGTTGGACATTGTCGAAGGTAACGCCAAACGGTAAGCTACTACTTCGACTCGCTCCAAGATCTCATATGGCCCAATGTATCTAGGACTCAACTTCCCTTTCTTCTTTCCTTGGGATATTACTTGAGAAGGTATGACCTTCAAGTATACCTTATCACCTGGTTGAAATTCCAAGTCCCTTCTTCGATTGCCCGCATAAGACTTTTGTCTACTCTGAGCCATTCTGATCTGTTCTCGGATTATCTTGATTTTCTCATTCATTTGTTGCACAATTTCAGGTCTTGTTATTCGCCTTTCTCCAACTTCCGTCCAGCATAGAGGAGTTCTACACTTTCAACCGTAGAAAGCTTCGTAGGGGGCCATTCTGACACTGCTATGGAAACTATTATTATATGCAAACTCAATTAATGGCAAGTGTTCTTCCCATCCCTTTGAGAAGTCAATTACACACGCTCTCAGCATGTCTTCCAGGGTTTGGATGGTTCGTTTCGATTGATCATCTGTTTGTGGATGATATGCAGTACTCATCTGCAAACGTGTTCCCAGTCGCTCTTGTAAGCTTCCCCAAAACCGAGAGGTAAATCTTGGATCTCTATCACAGACAATGCTGACTGGTACCCCATGTAGTCTGACAATTTTCTTTATGTACAGTTGAGCTAGTTTGCTAACCGGTTGTCCTGTCCTCATTGGTAAAAAGTGAGCAGACTTTGTCAATCTGTCCACAATCACCCAAATTGCATCATTCCCCGAGGGTCCTTTAGGCAATCTTGTTACGAAGTCCATAGTAATTTGCTCCCACTTCCACTCAGGAATTTCCAAAGGTTGTAGCTTTCCAGCTGGTCTTTGGTGCTCAATTTTAATTCTTTGACAGGTATCACACCGAGCCACTTGTCGTGCCACATCCTTTTTCATTCCCGACCACTAATATATGCCCTTCAATTCCCTGTACATTTTCGTAGCGCCAGGATGAATCGTATATTTGGCTCTATGAGCTTCGTCCAGTATAGTTTGCCTCAATTCCCGTACCCTAGGTACATAAACTTTGCTGGCGAACCGTAGTATGCCATCTGAGAAGCTAAAACTAGGATTCTTGATTTGGCCTTGGTCGTCAACCCATAGTTTCAGTCTCGGGTCTTCCTTAGTGGCTTGCCGAACCTGTTCTAACAGTTGAGAATGAACCATTAGGTTAGCGACATAAATAGAAGTTTCTTTAGGAATTACATTCACCACCAATTGGCCAAAAGCTTCCATGAATTCCCATTCCCAAGTCATCAAATTGGCCATCAAGGCAGGCTCTCTTCTGCTCAATGCATCGGCCACAACATTTGCCTTCCCGGGATGGTACTGAAGCAGACAATCATAATCCTTCAGAAACTCCATCCACCGCCGCTGCCTCATGTTCAAGTCCTTCTGGGAGAACAGATACTTCAACCTTTTATGATTCGTGAAGACCTCAAATTTCTCTCCATACAAATAATGCCGCCAGAGTTTCAAGGCAAACACAACCACCGCAAGCTCCAAATCATGGGTAGGGTAATGCTGCTCGTGCCTTTTCAACTGCCGAGACCCATAGGCTATCACTCTTCCATTCTGCATAAGAACACACCCTAGCCCAGTCTTCGAGGCATCAGTGTAAACCGTAAATCCTCCTGTATCATCAGGCATAGCTAATACCGGAGTAGAGGTTAGTCTCTCCTTAAGTTCCTTAAGGCTATGTTCACACACCTCGCTCCATTCGAATTTAATTCCCTTTCGTGTTAATCGAGTCAAAAATAGAGCAAGGCGAGAAAATCCTTCAACAAATTTTCTATAGTAGCCAACTAAACCCAAGAAACTTCGTACCTCATTTACTGTTTTGGGTCGTGACCAATCTCTTATTGCTTCGATCTTTGTGGGATCTACTGCTATTCCTTCTCCAGATATGACATGACTAAGGAAAGCAACTTGACTTAACCAAAACTCACATTTTGAAAACTTAGCGTACAACTGGTGCTTCCGCAAGGTTTCCAAGACAATCCACAAATGTTGCTCATGCTCCTTTCTATTAGCAGAATAAATTAGGATGTCATCAATAAACACAATCACAAATTGATCCAAATATGGTTTGAACACTCGGTTCATTAAATCCATAAAGGTTGCAGGTGCATTAGTCAATCCAAAAGGCATCACGAGGTACTCATAATGTCCATACCGAGATCTAAAGGCAGTCTTTGGAACATCCTCCTTCTTAATTCTCAACTGATAATAACCAGACCTCAAATCAATTTTGAAAAATATTTTAGCACCTTGCAATTGATCAAACAATTCATCAATTATAGGGAGAGGATACTTATTTTTAATAGTCACTTTGTTCAGCTGCCTATAATCAATACACATCCTCAGAGTTTCGTCTTTCTTTTTAACGAACAACACAGGTGCTCCCCAAGGTGAGGTACTGGGTTGAATAAATCCCTAGTCCAAAAGGTCCTGCAACTGACTTCTAAGCTCTTTTAGTTCTGTCGGAGCCATCCTATACGGAGATATGGATATAGGATTTGTTCCTGGTACAACTTCTATAGAAAATTCAATTTCTCTTTGAGGGGGTAATCCAGGTAAATCTTCGGGAAACACATCAAAAAATTCATTAACTACCGGTGTCTCCTCAAGTATCATTTTCTTATTTTCTACTTGCACCCCTGCCAAGTACCCATAAGCTCCATTCTTAAGCATTTTGATAGCTTTGAGGGCCGTGATCCACTTAATCTTTTTATCATTCTCTTGTCCCCGAAATTTTTCCCAAATTCCTTGGTTATTTTGAAGTTCCACTGTTTTCGTCTGACAATCAATTCGGGCCTTATATTTGGACAGAAAATCCATTCCAAGAATTATATCAAAATCTTGAATTTCTAATGATGTGAGGTCAAGTGCAAATTCAGTATCACCCAACTCAACTCTTCCTTCCCTATATCCCGTGCTAGTTTTTACTTGCTTCCCTAAAGGAGTAGCTATAAGCATAGGACACTCCAAATCCTCCAATTTCAAATTCAAACTTTGTATCAACGCATGTGAAATGAATGAATGTGTCGATCCAGGATCAATTAACACTCGCATAGGTGTATTGAGAAAGATCAGTGTACCTTGTATGACTGACGGGCTTGCATTAGCATCCTCCCTCGTCAGATGATACACCCGGCCTCGTCACGGTTCTTGGCCTCCTCTGCTTACACCCGTTTGTTCAATTTGCTTCTTCTGTGGACAGTCCCTTGAAAGATGACCAATCTTCTGACAGTTGAAACACTTGGGTCCTTTGGGACAATCACGGGCTAAGTGGTCACTCCTTCCACAAGAATAGCATCCTTGAGTCCGGCTTTGGCACGTCCTTCCAGGGTGGAACTTCTGACACTTGGGACACCTACTCTTAGGCTTAAAGTTTCCTCCTCGGACTCCTAAGTGATGCTTCTTTCCTGCGTTCTTGTCCTCGGGTTCCTGCACTTCTACTTTTAAAGCATTCATTCGAACAAGGTTACTTTCAACAGTTAAAGCTTGCATAACAACCTTCGAATACGTACGAGCCCCTAAGGAACACAATGCCATCTGTATCTCAAGTCTCAACCCATCAAGAAATTTCTGAGATTTTGCCTCTTCATCCAAATTATAAACAGGCATGTATTTAATTAACCGAGAAAAACTATCTTCGTACTGGGCGACTGACATATCCCCAGTTTGTTTCAAATTCATAATTTCTCGGCTCTTTTCCAACTTTTTGCATAAAGGGAAATACTTCGTGTAAAATAATTCCTTAAACTGAGTCCAAGTGACAACTGGCATACCTTGTCTCGTAGGGCCAGGCAAAGTCCTTCGCATCGTTTGCCACCAATGGTCCGCCTCATCTCGAAGCATGAAAGTGGCACAAACTACTTTCTCCCCTTCCCCACATCCAATAAAGTCAAAAATCTTTTCGAGTTGCTCTATCCAATACTCACTTTTGCTCGGGTTAGCGCTTGCCCTTCCTCGAAAAACAGGGGGACTTAATCGTTGGAACCGGTCGATGGCATCTGGCACCTGAGAAATACCTTGACCCGTTGGCCGAGTCCCTTGCATGTATGTGACCATGTGTTCCAGAACTCGCTCCACTTGATCTAGACGATCACTTCCTCCCTGACTTCCACCTTGAGAAGAATCTTCTTGAGACAGCTCTACCCTTTCTTCCTGGCGACGTCGTGTCTGCTCCTCTTGGTTGCTACCCTTTCGTCTAAAAGTTTGGGATCGATGAGTGTTCACCATCTGAAACAACCACAAAGTTTATAAGAACAATATTTAAGAACCACATGTTTGAACCCATATCACATAGTACCCATACCACATAGTAGCTAAACTTGTCTTACACAGATCATAATTGAAACTACTAAAATTCTCAAAGAAAATAATACCACCCCTAGGGTTAGATCAATCGCTCCTCACAAACTACCTTTCCTTAGGTCCCTAAATACTTACATCTTCCAAGGATCTATGAGGTCTTCCTCAAACTCTATCCTGACAACCCTTTTCTTTCGTCTATTCTTTCTCCAAAATCCCCAAAGGTCTACATACTTTGTGCATGTCCATTTACACGGTACTATTATACCACCATATTTTATATCACTATCAACTTAGTACATCCTCGTTATATTTATGCACAACTACTATTTTGTTACATAACTGTTAAACACTACCACCTATGTCATCCAAGTTGGCTAGACTATCTGTCAGACAAACCAGAATTCCCGCAGGTCAGGGGGTAAGGGTTACACCTATCCTATCATCATTAATATATTACAGCATATCCGATTAGACCTCTTTTATACATATCTACAATCCACAAAATTTTCTAACCCCGGGTAGACTCCTCTTCCTCAAACTCGGATGTAGTGGGCGGGGTAAGTTCCCTTTCTTCCGGAAAATCCACAAGATCATTCGCCTCTATCGGCATATCTTCAAGTCCTTGATTCTGCTCTGCCTCACGCAGATGGTCTGCAAAAGTCTCAAGCTTCAGGTAGATGGCTTGCTCTAAAAGTCCATGTGCTAGTCCCTGCATTTCGGGGGTTAGTATAGATACTAAATAGTCTATCTGGAGCTCTACCAAGTGTGGATAGGCCGGGCCTGGTGGAACTTCCTGTAAAACCTAAACAACTAAGTCAAGAAAGGTCCCTAAAGCACCAGTAGGATGCATGACTTGTCCTTGAAGTATGGCAGTCCACCACCCTATGATAGCCCTCCAGCGTATGTCATTAGGGTCCATATCCTGTTACACACCACAAACCTTAACGTCAGTCAAATCATGTCTTAACCAAAACTATGATAAACCTGCTTTGATACCACCTGTAACATCCCGTATCGAGTGATAAGAAGGACCGAAACAATTTACCCTGATGAGTCTACATGAACTTCCCAGGGGGGTCACCCATCTTTGGATTACCCCAGGTCAAGCACGCTTAACTTGGGAGTTCCTTGCCTACATTCAGCTCAAAAGGTATCCAGCTGGTGTTGTTTCATTCCTTACTTATCCTCGATATATACCATTCTCCTCTAGGCTCCCGGGGTATTACATTAATGTAATACCCCAAAAATCTAATGAGGAGTTTGGATATAATGTAAGGGATAAATGATGTAATAAAGTGTGTTTAAATGAAAGTTTGGATTTGCATGCAAATGAAAATGGCTTTAAGGACCTAAATGCAAAATAAAGGATAACATTTCCAAATAAATGTCATGATAAAAGCTTGTTTGGAAAGCTTTGAGTTGATAAACTTTCATTGGAAGACTTATTGTCATAATAAAGGCTTGTTGGAGAAGCCTTGAGATGGAAAGATTGTATTGGGTAATTTTATTCAAAAGTCTTAAAGATAGGAAACCATGATTACCTTTATCCCTTAATTCAAAAGTAAATGGAGTTGGAAGCATCTTATTGGCTTTCTAAAGGGTAAGGATAAGATGGGTTGAATAAGTGGTCACGTAATAGGTAGATGGAAGGATTGGATTCGTAGAGTAAAATCTTCAAAGGAAAGATAGAATCAAAGGTAAGTTTTTCAAAGATAAGCAATGATGGCTAGGAAGAAAATAGCCAACCAAAAGAGATAAGCTTGAAGATAAAAAGGCTATAAAAGGGGTGGAGAATTGGACCACGTAGAAGGAAAGGAGGAGAGGAAAAGCAAGGGAAGAAGAAGCTAAAAGAAGAAGGCAAAAGAAGCCAAGTGGGAGATCAGATTGGAAATCGCCAAAAACGAAGAAGAAAGCTAAAAGGCAAGCCATTTTTCTTTCTGTAGGGTCGTAGTACACTGAAAGAGGAGTCCGTAGGTTCAAACGGAAGTCGAATCGGAGTTAAAATGAAGGAGTTATGGCCGTTTTAAACATCGAAACACAATTCCATAAGAACTAGGGGCTTGGTGCGTGAGATACACGCGCTTGCCGCAGCTGCGCGTGGCCACCCTTCTTGGGGCGTGTGAGGGCCCGTGGCTAGGCCTTTTGCTCTGAAATTTTTATGGTCTCTTCCTTAAATGATTTCCTACAATCCTATGTAAAAATATTTTAGTTTGGTGACATGTACTATATGTAACTGCGGCTTAAAAGGGCTAAATTCGTAAAAAACGGCGGTTCAACAAGAAATACAGCAAGCGTGAGTGGTTCTCTACATCTTTTGTTCTTCATATTGATCATCATTTGATTCATTTGTGTTATATGTGGACATGATCACTTACATCTTTTGTTTGGCATTAAATTTCACTTATTTCATCATTTCATGGCATGTGGTTGTTTGTGACAAGTTAGTGGCCACCATGAGTGACTCGCGGAGTCACATATGCGTGTTGAGGTGAGCATGGCGTGCGCGGGGGTGATTGCAACACCCTGACATGGCTTCCACAAAGGGGGTTTCATTTTTGTATATTTGCATTTTCATACATGAGCTATTCATTTCTTGAGAACATCTCACTTGGATTCTTGTAATCTGACTTGGGTTGATGCCCCTGGAACGTTCCGCGTTCCAGGTATGTTTGGTGTGCCATGGACTAAGGAAGCAAGCGAGGCACACGGGAAAGAATCAGTGGACGTTTAAATATTATTTTGTCATTTTGTGTAATTCTATTCAAAAGTGTTGTAAATATTTGGATATTTGTACCTCTTTTGTTATGATGGACTTACATGTTATTTTAACGGAAGTTTTGTGCATATTTAGCTTGCATGGGAACCCTACAAATATTTCGGCAGGTTCGATCCATTGTTTTCACTGTTAGAGTTTCCTAACACCTCTTGGATAGCTAGGTGTAAACCTACCGTGCTATTTGAAATGAGGAGGTGTTACAGTGGTATCAGAGTCGACCCTTGGAAAAGGCGGTTCGATGAGGGCGGGGAGTGGCGTCGGGGCGCGAGGCCTGATCAAGGAGCGGCTCCTGCCAGGCTTCTAGGATGGCAGCCTCCAAAGGAGAAAAGGTCTCGGACCAGTTGTAAGGTCGGATGACGAGGACGTCATGTGCTCAAGGAGTGGGGAGAATATAATACCCTGGGAGTCCAGAGGAGAATGGTATATATCGAGGATAAGTAAGGAAGGAAACAACGCCAACTGGATACCTTTTGGGCTGAATGTAGGCAAATAACTCCCAAGTTAAGCGTGCTTGACCTGGGGTAATTCAGGGATGGGTGACCCCCCTGGGAAGTTCGTGTAGGTTCATCAGGGTAAGTTGGTCTGGTCTTTCTTATCGCTCGATACGAGATGTTACACATCGAGGATGAAGGTGAACCAATGGCAGTGCTGGACAAACGGGTGGTCTACCATGACAAGGCTCTATTGACTCAAGTCCTAGTGCAATGGTCTCACCTACACCCGGATAACGCCACATGGGAATATCTCCCTGACCTTCTGCAACGTTTTCGTAGAATGTCAAGTCTACTGTAATTTCTTGGGGACAAGAAAGGTTTTAAGGGGAGAGAATTGTCATAGACCAAGGTTAGACCAAGGGTATAGCTGTAATTAAAAGGTATAATGGCAGAATTGTAATAACCCAGTAAGGAATAATTCAAATGGCGCGCATGGGCTGGTTTCCTAATTGTTGCGCCAGGCTGTGTAATCCTTCTATAAATACAGATAAGTTGAGGATGGGGAAGCATGTGAGGATTATTCCACGGTTTCCTTTCCCTCTCATTTCTCAATTCACACTTGCCTCGCCCAATTCTTAATCTCTCTCTATCTCTCCGTCCCTCTAAATTCTTCCCGCCTAAATCATTTCCTTCTAGAATTACGAAAGGCAGCCCCTTTTCAGATCCGGGCTTGACAGGGACTTATTTGCAGAACCTAACAGCCTTCCTCCTACGAGACCCTTTGATCACACCATTTCCCTTCAGCCCAATGCAGAACCCATCAATATTCGATCATATAGATATCCTCCTAAACTTAAAACCGAGATTGGAACCCTGGTTAAAGAAATGCTCGACTAATCCTTGATCCAACCTAGCAGAAGCCCTTTTGCATCCCCCGTCCTTTTAGTTAAGAAAAGAATGGAACCTGGCGCTTCTACATTGATTACCTCCAGCTCAACAGCATCACCATTAAAAATAAATTTCCTATCCCTATCATTGAAGATCTACTCGATGAACTAGCTAATGCCTTGGTATTTTCTCAACTTGATCTTAGGTCCGGATATCACCATATTCGGATGAACGCCTCGAACATTCCTAAGACCGCTTTTAGAACTCACCATGGGCATTATGAATTTACCATAATGCCTTTCGGTTTAACCAATGCCCCCACAACCTTCTATGCCCTTATGAATCATATCTTTGAACCATACCTCCGCAAATTTATTTTGGTATTCTTTGATGATATCCTAATCTATATCTCCTCCTTCACCCAACACTTAGAGCACCTTAGAGCTGTATTTCAAGTCCTTAGACTCAATCGGCTGTGCATCAAAAAATCCAAATGTTCCATTGCTTAGACGCAGGTGGAGTACTTGGGCTATGTGATCTCTAGTGCTAGAGTTAGCACTGATCCTAAGAAGATATCGGCAATGTTGTCATGGCCAAAACCTGGGAATATCCGATTAAGGGGATTTTTGGGATTGATAGGTTATTACAGGCGTTTTGTAAGAAACTATGGGGTAATAAGCAAGCCATTAACTGACCTATTGAAGAAGGATGGTTTTAAGTGGAGTGAAAAAGCAAAAGCTGCATTTGAAAATCTGAAAAAAGCCTTGAGTGAGGTGCCGATACTCGGCATTCTTGACTTCAATAATCCGTTTACATTGGAGACAGATGCGAGTGGTACAGGGGTGGGGGCTGTTCTATCTCAAGATGGGCGACCTTTGGCTTTTATGAGCCAAGCCTTGGCCCTAAGGCATTAGGGGCTAAGTACGTATGATAAGGAGCCATTGACAATCCTTATGACACTCGAAAAATGGAGGCATTACTTGGAAGTAGGGCGGTTTATCATAAGAACGGATCACAAAAGCCTCAAATTCTTGTCTCAACAACGGTTGAATACCAATTTACAGAGAAAAGGGATGACTAAGCTGATGGGATTAGAATTTGTGATTCAATATAGAAGAGGGAAGGAGAATGTGGCAGCCGACGCGTTATCACAGTGCCAGGAGGAAGGGCAATGTGCAGTTACATTGGCAGTGATTCCGGATTGGTACCAAGAAGTATCAAGTAGTTATGACAAGAACTCGTGGACAAAGGGATTGTTGGAACAATTGAGTCTAGACCCCAACAGCAAGCAAGGTTACACCTTCAATAACGGTCTCATTCGATATCGGGGATGGCTGGTGATAGGAGATTGTGAGGCACTGAGGGAAAGGATACTACAAATGATGCACGACTCACCCTTTGGAGGACACCTAGGGATTCAAAATACATATAGAAAGGTGAAACAGGTTTTTTTTTGGCCAGGATTAAAAAAATCGGTGATGGAATATGTATTTAAGTGTGACATTTGCAAAAGATGCAAGCATGAGTCGGTGGCTAAACTAGGTCTGTTGCAACCATTGGCACTACCTGATCGGGCTTGGGCTCACATGACAATGGATTTTGTCGAAGGGTTGCCACGCTTAGAAGGAAAGAATTGTGTACTGGTCGTGGTGGACAGGTTGACTAAGTACAACCATTTCCTTAGCCTCGCCGATCCCTTCACAGCACCAGAAGTAGCCAGAGAATTCTTAGATTAGGTAGTGAAGCTGCACGGGGTTCCTCAGTCCATTTCAGATAGGGATAAAGAGTTTACTAGTTTATTTTGGTGGGAGTTGTTCAAAGCATTGGGTTCTAAGCTTCTTATGTCAACTGCCTACCATCCGGAGACCGATGGCCAATTGGAGCGAGTCAATCAATGTTTGAAAGCCTATCTTAGATGTTTTTGTTTTGCACAACCTAAAGGATGGAACAAATGGTTATCCTTGGCACAATGGTGGTATAATTCCAGCTACCATCATTCCATAGGGATGACACCATTTGAGGCCTTATACGGGTACAAGCCCCACTTAGTATGGATGGGGAACGAGCTAACTTCAGTGGCAGATGTGGATGCCTACCTATAACATCGACAGGAGGTCTTACAAAATCTTAAAACGAAATTGGTCAAAGCTTAGAACCAAACGAAACAGATGGCTGATAAGAAGAGAAGTGAACGTGAATTTGAGGTAGGAGACGAAGTGTACCTCAAGCTCAGCCAACCACAACTCAAATCCATCTTACAACACAAGGTGACCAAGCTCAGTCCCAAATTTTACGAACCTTATCCAATCACCGAATGGGTGGGCCCAATTGCTTACAGATTGTATCTACCCGAAGGAACCCAAATACACTCGGTGTTTCATGTGTCCCTTCTCCGGAATGCTACCGGATTTCAGGTCGCCAGCCACCCCCTACCAGTCACCCTCCGTGAACCAGAACCAGTTGTCTAACTGGTTGCTGTTATAGACAAGCGAGTCATCTTCTAGCAAGGGGCCCCTATTACTCAGGTGCTAGTCCAATGGTTTACACTACACCCCAATAGCAGTACGTGGGAATACCTTCCAGAATTCCTCAACCAATTTCCCAACGCAGCGAGCTTACTTACCATTCTTGGGGACAAGAATTAATTCAAGGGGAGGGGAGTTGTCGTGTACCTAAGGGGTCTTACTATAATAAAAGCATAATTGGAGTGATAGATGTCATTAATAGAAGGTATAGCAAACAGAATGCGGTAAAGGGACATGTTGGCGCCAACCGCTGGGAATCGAGTATATAAGGCTCGGCCCGATACAATTGTAACCATTGAATATTTTTGAATTGATTCCATTCGAATTCTCCCTCTAATTCTTCAATTCTCTCCCTCTCAATTCTTCTTCATCTCCTTATTCTTGTAACTCCCGCCTAAGCATTCTTACTAGAAGAACTCGGTCGGATCCAAGAGGATACGACAGGGGAATGATTGATGTGGTGGAAGAGTTTAACAAGATCAGGCAAAGTGGATCGGTGGCTAAGTACCAGAGAAGGTTTGAAGAGCTGAAGGCGCTGATGTTCAACTATAACCCCTATGTCATGGAGGTTTATTTTGTCTCCAGTTTTATTAGTGGGCTGAATGAGAAGTTAAAGCCTATGGTGAAAGTATTACAACCACAGACTCTTAAGCATGCCATTGATATCGCCCGATTGCATGAGCTGATAGTGGAAGCGCTCATGAAGATGCAATGGTTGGTGAGTAGGAGAGGAACACACAATGTGTTAACTCTGGTGGGGAAGGCTTAGGTTAGAGAAAATTAGAAGGGAGTATAAGGAATGCGGAGTCTACTACCACCAACTCCTAGAACTCAAGGGGAGAGACTGATAGAGCAGAGGAGGCAGGCTAACCTTTGCTACAAGTGTGGGGACAAGTATTTTTCGGAGCACCAATGTAAGAAACAACTGCTATTGCTAGATGGAGAAGAGGAGTTCTTGGAGGAAGAAGAGGTACTGGAGAACCTCGAAGAAGGAGAGGAAGACAATTGTGAGATTTCCTTGCATGCCCTAAGGGGCCTACCTAACAATAAGATCATTAAAGTGGAAGGAAGAGTGGGGGATTGCAAGCTTATGATTCTTATAGATAGTGGGAGCACCCAAAGTTTTATAGATGAAGAGATAACTAAGAGGCTAAAGTGTTCACTAATTAACACTCTGCCCCTCACGGTGACAGTGGCAAACGGGAGTAAAGTGGTCAGCAAATCAGCTTGTGCAAGCTTTTGTTGGACCATATAGGGAGAAATCTTTGAGACAGATCTTAGGTTGCTTAAATTGGGAGGTTGCGATATAGTCTTGGGAGTAGATTGGATGAAGCACGTGAGCCCTATATGCTTTGATTTTAATAAGATGGAAGTAACTTTTGAGAAGGAGGGTAGAAGGTTAACACTAGTGGGAAGCAAGGAGGTGGGCATGTGTAAAATGATCACCGACAAAAGGCTGCAGAAAATACTCAAACGGAAGATGAGTAGGGTGACCCAGCTTTTCTTTATCCAAGCAGTAGAAGAAGAAGAGGAGCCAAGGGAGCAAAGTGAATTGCTACTGGTGGTAAGCAGCCTGCACCAAACTACTTGGGAGGTAAGATAACTTGACTCATTAGATTTACTGTTGGTTGAATATGAGGATTTATTCAATGAGCCTACAACCCTACCTCTACGCCAAACCCATGGCCACACAAGTAGCCTTAAACCCCAATTTGAACCTTGCAATTCTAGGGCCTATCGTTATCCTCCAACCCAAAAAACTGAAATAGAGAGAATGATCAAAGAAATGCTAAAAAACTCTCTAATCCAACCTAGCCACAGCCCCTTGGAATCCCTTGTGTTGTTGGTTAAAAGAAAAGATGGTTCGTGGTGTTTCTATGTGGATTACCGACAGTCGAACACCATGACTGTTAAAGGTAAATTCCCAATCCCACTTATTGAAGATCTCTTGGATGAATTGAGGGGGGCAACTATTTTTTCAAAACTAAACCTTCAAGTTGTCTATCACCAGAGTAGGATGAGCCCAAAAGATACCCACAAAACTGCTTTCCGTAACACTGGGCTAATTGGGGGTCAAGTTAATAATCCATGCTTCAGAACTTTAAGAGAGGGTAATTGAGGGAAGGTTGAGGAAAGAAACCAAGGCCTTCGAGAACTAATTTAATTTTATGCCTAGTAGGTCAATGATGGAAGCTACCTACTTATTAGACATCTGATAGAAAGGTTAGGAGATAAATAAAGAGATATGTGTATGGTATTTTAGACTTGTAAAAATCTATAATAGAGTTTGTGAATAAAGTAATGTGTATTCTACCACAAAGTGTATAATACAAGAGAATATATATACATACAAGTATTTTAAGCTAATTACACTAATATCCCTTACTTATCTTATTTAACACTTCTTCTCAAGCTGAAGCATATATATTGAGCGTGCCTAGCTTGTACAAATGTAATTCACACGAGGACCTCTAAGCGACTTGGTGAGTAAATCAGCCAATTAATCGTTGAAACCCACATATATTGTAACTATATTCCCAGAAAGCACATTTTCTCTAACAAAGTGGCAATTAATTTCAATATGCTTGGTTCTATCATGAAACACAAGATTAGAAGCAATATGCATTGCAGCCTGATTGTCACAAATCAATTGCATAGACTTGACCTGCGTAACTCCTAACTCTTCAATTAATTGTTCAGCCACATTAGCTCACATGTTATTATGGTCATTGCCCTATATTCAGCTTTTGCATTAGACCTGACGATAATATTTTGTTTTTTACTTTTCCAAGAGACTAAGTTCTCACCCACAAATACATAGTATCCAGATGTGGATCGTCTGTCACTAAGTGACCCTACCCAATTGGCATCTGTATATCCCACAATTTGACTGTGTCCATGATTCTTATATAATACACCTCGACCGGGGGCAACCTTAATATACCGAAAAATACGAATCATTGCATCCTAGTGATTATCACAAGGTGAATCAAAGAACTAACTTACCACACTCACAACAAATAAAATATTAGGATGTGTGACTATGAGGTAATTAAGCTTTCCAACTAGTCGACAGTAACGCCCAGGGTCAGAAAGAGGCTCCCCCTGTCCCGGTAACAATTTGATATTCGGATCCATAGGGGTATCTGTTGGCTTACATCCAAGCAACCTTGTCCCCTCTAGCATATCCAAGGCATACTTTCTTTGGAAATATAGATGCCTTACTTTAACCGAGCTACCTCAGTATCCAAAAAATATTTCAAAGAACCCAGATCCTTAGTTTGAAACTGTTAGTGAAAATGTGCTTTCAATTCAGTGATACCAACATCATCATCCCCTGTAAGTACTATATTATCAACATATACCACTAAAAGAATATGGCGGCCAGATTGAGAGCGATAAAAAACAGAATGATCAACTTCACTACGAGTTAACCCAAACTAAAGAACATTTGAATTGAATTGACCAAATCAAGCTTGAGGAGATTGTTATAAGCTATATAAGGATTTTCGAAGGCGACACACCAACCCAGACTCCCCTTGAGCAACAAAGCTAAGAGGTTGCTCCATATACACATCTTCTTGTAAATTGCCATTAAGGAAGGCATTCTTGATGTCCAGTTGATAAAGAGGCTAATAAAACATAGCAACAAGAGACAAGAAAAGACGAACAAAGCAAATCTTAGCAATAATAGAAAATGTATCGCCATAATCAAGGTCAAAAAGTTGAGTGTATCATTTGGCAACAAGCTGAGCCTTAAGGCGATCAAATCCAGTCGTCAGGACCAACTTTAATAGTGTAAACCTAGCGACAACCAACAGTAGACTTTTACCCTTAGGAAGAGGTACCAAGTCCTAGTGGAATGCAAGGTAGACATTTTTTTAACCATACCAGCCCGCCACCTCAGATGGGAAAGAGCTTCACAGATTTAGGAAGAGAAATCAGTGTTCTAAAATGCGGCCTAGGCGGCGGAGAGGCGCTAGGCGGCCCCTGGCCGCCGCGAGTTCCTCCAAATCGGCCCCTTAGGCGCTGACCCAATTAATCGGGCTTGGGCGGCCGATGCGGCCAAGGCAGCAAGGCGTCGCCTTGGTCGCCCAGACGTGGTTTGGGCTTGAGACCTCTCACCCGACTCCATTAGTGATGATCGTTGCAACCGCCGTCGCTGCATCGGCCTGGGTTGCCTGACTTCGTCGTCGCCGCCACCGCTGGACAGGGACTGGAACAACCTTCGGACTTACCTGTGGTAACACAATGATAGTCTGATTGGCATTGGCGGGGGCCAACGATGTGATCGAAGGAGGCAGACGGTCCGATTGGCAATAGCGAGGGGCAGTGATGTGCTCGGAGGAGGCAGACGGTCTGATTGGCAATGGCGGGGGCAACGATGTGCTCAGAGGAGGCAGGTTTGAGAGAGAGAGAGAGTTGTGAAATTTTTGGGTGGGTGGGGACTGAGAACACGCTGAAATTTGAGGGGGTGGGGGAAGAAATAATATATTAAGAAAAAAATTTAGAATATTAAAAAATATTAAATTTTCTAGGCAGCTTAGGCACTAGGTGGCAACTTGCCGCTCGACTAGCGCCTAGCGCCTTTTAGAACACTGAGAGAAATAGAAGATAAAGAAGAAACAAAAGCAGAATAGCCAGGGGACAAACAATTATAACTAACAAAATGTGAAATGGGATAGAGAGTGGTGCAATGATGAGTACCTTTACGAAGAGCCATAGGTAAGTCAATATTAGAAACTGAGGGTGACGGACTAGAGGAGGAAGAACTAACGGGCACAGAGGATGAGTCAGTGGACGACTCCCTTGGATTAGAGACGACAAGCATTGCTGGTTGGCCAACAGGTTGAGGATTGTAGAAGAGAATGTTACTTTCAAATAGAATTAGCTTTCTGTTTACTGTTTGCTTCCGTTTATGTTCTTTCTTATAGCTATTATGTTATTGTTTTGTGTAAGGCGATAATGCCTCATTATCAGCTAAGTTGCATATATATATATATATGCAGCTCTTGTTTAGTTTGTTATTGATTCAATTAATAAGATTTCCAGTGCTCGAGTATTCTTCTTCTCTCTACCTCTCATTCTTTTAAACCCTAGATCTCGATTTTTACATGGTATCAGAGCCGAATACGCTAATGGCATTAGTTCATGAAAATCAATCCTCCTCACCTCCTCCTACTAGATCTACCTCAAATCTATCATCGGTTTCTCAATTCGATTTTACTGCAGTGTCTAAGGCTTTTAGTTTCATTCCACTGAATCTTGATTCAAAGAATTATATATTTTGGATAACTCAAATTTTAGCGACTGTAAGAGCTTTTGACTTGGTTTCATTCTTGAATAACTCGTCTCCTCCTACAAAATATGTGATTGACTCGAATGGCGGTAGTTCGATTGCGAATCAAGAAGTGAATCCAGAATACATGAGCTGGCTTCGATTTGATCAGTTGCTGTTAGGATGGCTCTTCTCTACAATTTCTAAAGAAGTGTTAGCGCAGGTGATTCATTGTGAATCATCTGCCGAGGTATGGCTTTATCTTGAAAAATTGTATGCTAGACAAACTATAGCCAAGCCATTTAAGCTAAAGTAGCAATTAAGATCTGTTAAAAAGGAGAATTTATCAGTGAATGACTATGTTTTAAAGATCATGACCATAAGTCATTCTCTAGCAGCTATAGGAGAGCCTTTGAGTGACAATGAGTTGCTACTTGCAATTCTTAATGGTTTAGATCAAGATTATGACACTATTGTGAGCTTAATAACCTATCAAATGGATGATATAGAATTGGAGAAGGTTTAGTAGTTGCTGTTTATGCATGAACAATGCTTAGCTACTAAGAATGTACCTCCGTCTTCTTTACATTTTGATTCACTGTCCTCTACTATGAATGTTAATATGGTTTCACATTAGAATAATGGCAGTTCTGGTTATAATAGAGGAGGATATTCTCAGAGAGGAGGAGGTTCTGGCTTTAGAGGATGTAGAGGCTGAAGCAGATTAAACAAAAAATTTTACTGTTAGTTGTGTGGAAAACCAGGACATCTAGTGGAGAAATGCTACTATTGATTTGATTGAAATTTTACTCGAGTAACTAATCAAGGCATTGGTAGATCCTTTGGTGGTTATAATCTTGGAAATCAGTTAGATTCAAGTGCTTACATGGCTACCTTTAGTGATTCTAATGGAGTTTACTCTAGTGATAACAGTTCAGTGTTAGGCTCACCATATAATAACACTCTTGAGCAATTTGCTACTCAACAACAACCTTCTTTTTCTGATCTAGCCTGGTTTGTAGACTCCGGAGCCACAAATCACATTACTTCAAACCTTAACAATTTGTCTCTGCATTCACCTTATCATGGTGGGGACAAAGTTACCATTGGCAATGGTAAACAATTGGCTATTACTCATGTTGGTACAGGTATGCTAAATACCTCTTCAGATTCTTTTCTTTGTATTCCTAATATTCTTCATGTTCCTAGTATACATAAAAATCTTCTAAGTGTTTCTCAACTTACTAGAGATCATAATGTGGTGGCTGAATTTAATTCTAATGTCTGTTTGATTAAGGACAACAGATCCAGGGAGGTTCTTCTACGAGGACACCTTAAGGATGGGCTGTATCGGCTAGTTCCAGCTTCTTGTTCTGCTGCAACAAGCACTCTAGCTTCATCCCTAGAGCCATTTTCTGTTAATTCAACTTTTAATCTTTCCACTTCCTGTAATAATAGGAAAGTTTGTAACCGACAATCTTCATTCGTTCATGAACTGTCACATGATATAAATTTGACTCAAAATACTGGTCTCTGCTAAGATTGGCATAATAAATTGGGTCATCCTTCTTTGAATGTTCTTCAAATTGTGTTGAATAAAATTGGAATTTCTTTTTCCTCTTCCAATTTAACTTTCTGTGATGCTTGCAAGATCGATAAATTGCATCAATTGCCTTTTTCTACACATGAGATTACTGTAGTTCGCCCTTTGCAGCTAGTATATTCTGATCTATGGGGACCAGCTCGTATGTTGTCAATGCAAGGTTTTCGGTATTATGTCATTTTTGTGGATGCCTACACTAGATACACTTGGTTATATTCTTTAAAACTCAAATCCGATCTCTTATCAGTTTTTGTTAGATTTCATAAGCTTGCTGAAACTCAGTTTCAAACCAAACTTCAAGCATTACGAACTGATAATGGGGGCGAGTTTCGTGCCTGTCTACCCTATCTCCATAGTAATGGCATTCAACCTAGGTTTACTTGTCCTCACACTCATCAGCAAAATGGAGTTGCTGAGAGCAAACACAAGCATATAGCTGAAATGGGATTAACCTTATTGGCCCATGCAAAAATGCCTTTAACATTTTGGGTAGAAGCTTTTCTAACTGCTGCTCATGTGATTAATCTTCTTCCTTCCTCATCGGTTAATTTTCAGACTCCATTTGAACTATTGTATCAGAAGCCTCCAAATTATCATTTCCTTCAACCATTTGACTGTGCTTGTTTCCCTTTTCTTCGACCTCACAACAAGCACAAGTTTGAGTTTCATTCAACCAAGTGTATCTTTATTGGATATAGTCAAGCTGGTTATAAATGTTTATATCCATCTGGTCATATATATACAACCCGCATTGTACAATTTAATGTTCGGGATTTTCCTTATTCCACCATATTTTCTTCCTCTAACGTGCCTGTTGCATTACCTCATGGTTTCAAGCCTAGTGGTCCTTCTGTTGAATTTCTCCATTCTTTTGTTTCTTCATCTCCTTCTTGCAAGTGTCCCTTGGTAGCTTCTTCCCCAGGTTCTTTTCTGAGGTCCACAGACACTGATCCCTCTTTTGCCACCACATTACTCCTGCATCCTGATAGGATACCAGGTAGCAAACTTTCAGCAATCAAAATATCAATGGGTTTTCAATAATTTGCAGCAACAAGAATAAGAACAATGGGCATTCGAGAGGCCCAAACTCTCCTACAATCTTCTAAAAATATTCCACACTCTCTCTCTCACTTTTTCTCTTATTTATACCTCCTCCACCTCAGCCTAACTGCCTCTGGCAGCACATGCTGGTTTGTTACAACAAACCAGCTATTCCCTTCTTATCCTCCACCTATTTTACCTCCTAGCCCCTGCCCCTTGGGGCGCCTTTGGTAGGTCCAATGGACCGGGGGCCTATCATTATCCCCCCCTCTCACTTTCACCTTGTCCTCAAGGTGGAAATCTGGAAATTGTTGCTGAAGGAGGTTAACTGGTTCCCATGTTGCTTCTAAAGGGGGCAGCCCCTTCCATTGAATTAAAACCTCCCTGCCTTGTCGATTACTTCCCATTCCCGATCGAACCCCCAGAACTGCCTCTGGCTCCACCAAGAGCTCCAAATCTGCACTCAGCTGGCTGGGAATTTGCACACTAGCCCCCAACGCCCCTCTTGCCTCGCGTAATTGGGACACATGGAAGACGGGGTGGATGTTACAATGGGAGGGCAGTGTTAATTTGTAAGCAACCGGTCCTACCTCCTTTTCCACTTCAAATGGACCATAAAATCTGGGCGCTAATTTCTCGTTGGAGCGACCAGCCAGCGATTTCCTACGATATGGCCGCAATTTCAAATAAACCAAGTCCCCCACTTTGAAGTTTACCTCTCTTCTCTTCCTGTCAGCCCCACTCTTCATTATTGATTGAGCCCTCAGCAATTGAGTCTTCAAGTCATCCAAAATCTTATCCCGTTCAACTAATTGTCGCTCCACCATTGACACCGGTGTGGTGCCTCTTTCAAACCTCACCAAAGCTGGAGGTTCTCTGCCATACACCACCTGAAAAGGGGTCTTCCTTGCAGCTGTATGGTAGGATGTGTTGTACCATAGTTCAGCCCAAGGCAGCCACATGAACCATGATTTCGGTTGAGAGGAAGCAAAACAACGCAAATATGTTTCCAATGTTCGATTCAAAACCTCTGTTTGCCCATCAGTTTGTGGGTGATAGGCGGTGCTTCGATTTAGTTTAGTACCTTGGAGGCGGAACAATTCCTCCCAAAAACGGCTCATGAAAATTTTATCCCTATCCGATACAATGGATCTTGGGAGGCCATGCAACCTTACTATCTCCTTAACAAAATTTCCAGCCACTTCCCCTGCAGTAAACGGATGTTTCAGCCCAATAAAGTGCCCATATTTGCTTAGCCGGTCAACCACAACCAATATTGAATCCATTTTGCCCGACCTAGGTAGCCCCTCAATAAAATCCATAGCTATATCTTCCCAAACTTGGTTAGGAATGGGGAGAGGCTGCAGCAATCCCCCAGGTGTTAAAGCTGAAAATTTGTTCTGTTGGCAAACTGCACACTTACTCACATAGTTGTGAATGTCCTTCTTCATGCCTTGCCAATAAACACTAGCCGCCACTCGCTTGTAAGTCTTCAAGAACCCTGAATGCCCCCCGAGACTGCCATCATGTCCCTCATGTAAAATTAATGGAATGAGAGAAGACCCTTGCGGTATATATAACCTCCCTTTGTATAGCAGATGGCTGTCCACCCACTGAAAATTAGGGTGGGAAGCAGGATCAGTGTGTAGATCCTTGATAATTTGCTGCACCCTGCCATCTATTTCTACTTCACGGGCCAATTGATCCAGCTGAATTATTTGTGGCACTGTCAAAGCCATGAAGGCTGCTGGATGGTTGATGCGAGATAAGCCATTAGCTGCCTTATTCTCCAATCCCGGCCTATAATGAATCTCAAATTGAAATCCCATTAGTTTCACCATCCATCTCTGATATTCGGGGCTTACCAACCGCTGATCCATCAAGTATTTGAGACTCTTTTGGTCAGTCCAAACCTGAAATTTCCTCCCTAGAAGATAATGTCTCCATTTTTGCACTGCAAAGACTATGGCCATCAATTCTCGCTCATAAACTGATTTCGTTCTCCCTAATTGATTGAAAGCTTGACTGAAATAGGCAATGGGTCGTTGATTCTGCATTAAAACAGCCCCCATGCCCTCCCCCGAAGCATCCGCCTCTACCACAAAAGGTTTATCAAAATCCGGCAAAGCGAGCACGGGCAAGGAAACCATCTTCGCCTTAAGCTGTTGGAAAGCTTGCTCGGCTGCCACATCCCAATAGAAATTATTCTTCTTCAACCGTTCAGTTAAAGGCCTTGCCATCTTGCCATAGTCTTTCACGAAGCGCCGATAATATCCCGTGAGTCCCAAGAATCCTCTCAATTCCTTCATTGTTGTAGGAGTAGGCCAATCCATCATCGCTTGCACCTTAGCATGATCAGCTGATACACCTTGTTGAGAAATGATGTGGCCTAAGTATTCAACCTCCGGCTGCCCGAACAAGCACTTTTTCTTGTTAGCAAGTAGCTGATTTTCTGCCAACACTTTTAAAACACAACGTAAATGCTTCGTGTGTTGCTCTAAGCTCTTACTATACACCAATATATCATCAAAAAAAACCAATACAAAGCGCCTTAAATACTCCCTGAAGATATCATTCATTAGTGATTGAAAGGTTGCGGGTGCATTTGTCAATCCGAACGGCATAACTAGGAACTCGTACTGGCCCTCATGTGTCCGGAAAGCCGTTTTGGGAACATCTTCAGCCTTGACCCTAATCTGATGATAGCCAGATTTCAGATCCAGCTTGGAGAAAACTACAGCCCTGTGCAACTCGTCCAACAACTCTTCAATCACCGGTATAGGGAATTTGTCGGGGATGGTTACCTTGTTCAAAGCCCTGTAGTCGACACAAAACCGCCACCCTCCATCTTTCTTCTTAACTAACAGCACCGGACTAGAAAATGGACTGCAACTTGGCTGTACAATCCCAGCTCCCAACATCTCGCCCACCAGTTTTTCAATCTCATTTTTTTGCATGTAAGGGTAACGGTAAGGTCTCACATGTACGGGTGCTGTTCCTGGAATCAAGTTAATAGCATGATCCCTTTTTCTGCATGGTGGCAGCCCCTCAGGATTAGAGAAGACCCCTTCAAACTCTTCCAGCACTACTTGCAACAACCTTGGAATTACCCACTGCTTGCCTTCAATTTCTGCTGTGATGGCTCCCAACTCCAGCAACATCCCCTCCCCTCTCCCCTTAAGAGCTTTCAGCATGGACTTCAAAGACACCAAGGTTTTACTTAAACTTGGGTCGCCCTGCAATGTTACAGCCATACCCCCCACTCGAAACTTCATTGTTAAAGCTTTCCAATCCACATTCATTTTCCCCACTGCAGCTAACCACTTCATGCCTAAGATAACATCCGAGCTACCCAATTCTAAAGGCAAAAAATCCTCCACGATTTGTATGTTTTGTAGGTGCAATTTCACTCCCTTGCAAATGCCTACCCCTTTCACTGCCATCCCCGTCCCCATAACCACTCCATACCCAGCCGTTTCTGTTCTTGGCAGCCCCAGCCGCTGCACCAACTCGGCCGCTATAAAGTTATGCGTTGCCCCTCCATCAATGAGCACCACCACTGGCTGCCCTTCAATATCCCCTTGTAGCTTCATGGTTTGTGGTGTTGTCAATCCCACAACTGAATTCATTGAGAGTTCGATGACCTCGCTGCCTTGCCCCGCTTCTTCTTCCCCTGTTTCAGCCTCGACTACTTCCTCTTCCATCTCTTCATCATAAATCATCATAACTTGTAGCTCTCGGTTCTTACACCGGTGGCCGATAGAGTATTTCTCATCACATCGGAAACATAGACCTCTCTCTCTTTTAGACTTCCACTCAGCCTCGCTGAGTCGTTTAAAGGGAGCATTGCTGCCACTCCCAGTCACTGGCAGCTTGCTGCTCGCTTGGCTAACAGCTCTCACTTGAGGAATTGGGCTCTTTGATTGCATGAGAGGGGGTCGAAAAACATTGGTGGTAGAGTGGGTAGAGAAACTACTCCTTGCTGGCCCGAACCTCCCACTGCCGCTGAGCGTGGCTGCATTCTTCTCCTCGATACATTGAGCCGTCGACATGATCCGATCCAGCCCCCTCGGTTGCAGGACCCTGAGCTCAGCCCGAATTTCCGGCTTAAGGCCATTAATGAAATGGCCTTCCAGGAACGCCTAAGATACTTCCGACACGGGCAAGGCTAAGGTCTCGAACATCAGCCTGTAATCCTTGACAGTCCCGTCTTGTCGGAGAGCCAAGAACCTCTCCTCTAGAGACCCCTCTTGGGTTGGCCGAAATCGGTTGAGAATGCCTTGCTTGAGCCCCTCCCAGCTGCGAATTCCCCTGCGCCTCGACTCCCACTGGAACCACGCGAGGGCCCCTGCCTCGAAGCACAACGCAGCGGATTCGATCTTCTCATCATCGGACAACTGGTTGATCGAGAAGTATCTCTCCGCCCGGAATATCCAGTCATCCGGATTGTCTCCCTCGAAGGTCGGCATCTCCAGCCGCCGACCCGTCCCGTCTTGCCGCCACCCGACGCTCGTGCCTCCCTCCATTCTTCGGTTCAAGCCGACACCGGGGGTCACTTCGGAATCTTGGGTAAACTCCGTTGGCCATTCGCCCCCATGGGTGGTCTTCGCCTTCCTCTCCCGTTCCTGTTCATCCCATCTTGTTCGCATGATGGCGAACTGTTCGAGCATCTCCGCTACATTCCTGTTGATGGCTTGAATCTCTCCCCTCATTGTATCGACCTTCTCCTCCAGGTCCCCCACTCTCTCGCTCAAATTTACCATGATGATCGGCAACGGCTCTGATACCAAATTGATAGGATACCAGGTAGCAAACTTTCAGCAATCAAAATATCAATGGGTTTTCAATAATTTGCAGCAACAAGAATAAGAACAATGGGCATTCGAGAGGCCCAAACTCTCCTACAATCTTCTAAAAATATTCCACACTCTCTCTCTCACTTTTTCTCTTATTTATACCTCCTCCACCTTAGCCTAACTGCCTCTGGCAGCACATGCTGGTTTGTTACAACAAACCAGCTATTCCCTTCTTATCCTCCACCTATTTTACCTCCTAGCCCCTGCCCCTTGGGGCGCCTTTGGTAGGTCCAATGGACCGGGGGCCTATCACATCCTTTGTCCCTCCTATCTCCAAAACTCCCGAATCTAAGACTGTTCTAGCTCCTTCTGTTCACCCTATGCTCACTCGGCTTAAAGCCAAACAACTTGTTACTTATCCTAATGCTTTGGTGAGCTCACTTGAACCCATATCAGTTAGAGAAGCTCTTTTAGACTCACGATGGGTAAAAGCCATGGAAGAAGAATATGTTGCTCTACAAAGGAATAATACTTGGGAGTTGGTTCCATATTCTAGTGATATGAATCTCATTGGGAATAAATGGGTTTTCCAGGTGAAGTTTAAGCCTGATGGATCCATTTTAAAGTATAAAGCTAGATTAGTTGCAAAAGGATTTCTTCAAAATCTAGGTGTGGACTATGCAGAAACATTTAGTCCAGTGGTAAAAGCTCCCACCATTAGAGTTTTGTTTTCCTTAGCGGTGTCTTTTGGTTGGGAGATTCAACAAGTGAATGTTAACAATGCATTTTTGAATGATGATTTAGTTGAGATTGTGTATATGGCTCAATCAGAAGGTTTTATTAATTTTGCTACTCCTCATCATGTTTGTAAATTGAAGAAGTCTTTGTATGGATTGAAACAAGCTCCACGGGCTTGGTACAATAAGCTGAAAGAAGCTTTAATTCATTGGGGGTTTGTTAGATCAGTTTTTGATGCTTCTTTGTTTATCAAGCGAATAGCTAAGTATGTGTTGTTTTTGTTAGTATATGTGGATGATATACTTCTTACCGGATCTAGTTCTACTGCTCTTCAAGTCTGTATTCGTGATCTGGATCAACAATTTGCTTTGAAAACTCTAGGAGCTGTTATTTACTTCCTCGGGTTTGAAGTATATAGAAACAAGATTGGTTTTTATCTTACCCAAACCAAATATGTTGTGGATTTGTTGAAGAAAGCTGGGATGGAAGATTGTAAACCTTGTGATACTCCTATGACTACTGGTCTTTCTTTGACCAATGAAGGAGAAGATTTTCCTAATCCAGCTGTTTATAGAACAATTATAGTATCTTTACAATATCTAACCTATACAAGACTTGATATTGCTTTTGTTGTTAACAAATTGAGTCGGTTTTCAGTTCATCCTAAGTGCCAACATTGGTCAGCTTGCAAGAGATTGCTTCGGTATATAAAGTGCACTACTGATTTGGGTTTGTTTTTCTCCTCTACTTCTGGAAATCCGACCTTATCAGCCTTTATTGATGCAGACCATGCTTGCTGCAAAGTCACCAGAAGAAGTACAAGTGGATTTTGTGTTTATCTTAGTAGCAATCTCATAGTTTGGGGTTCCAAAAAGCAGTCTGTGGTTGCTCGGTCAGTAGGGGAAGCTGAATATAGGGCTGTTGCCTTGGGAGTGATGGAGTTACTATGGCTTAAATCATTGTTTACAGAGTTGGGTTATTCTGTCGTCTCAATTCCTATTGTTTGGTGTGATAATTTGGCAGCCAAGAGTATGGCTGAAAATCCGATTTTTCACTCTCGCACTAAACATGTTGGTGTTGATGTTCATTTTGTTCGAGAGAAAGTTGAAAATGGTGAAGTGGAAATACGTTATGTTCCTACTTCAGAGCAAGTTGTTGATATTCTGACTAAGAGTTTGCCTCGGGACAGGTTTCAACTGTTATGTTGTAAACTACGGCTTACTTGGAGTCCTATATGTACTGATAAGCAAAGGTATATTGCAAAGGAAGCCTCTTCTAACAGCTTATGAACAGAGACAGCCTCTTCTAACAGCTTATGTACAGAGACACTGGAGGAGCTTGATTTGAAGGGAAGTGTAGAAGAGAATGTTACTTTCAAATAGCATTAGCTTTCTGTTTACTGTTTGCTTCCGTTTATGTTCTTTCTTATAGCTGTTATGTTATTGTTTTGTGTAAGGCGGTAATGCCTCATTATCAGCTAAGTTGCATATATATATATATGCAGCTCTTGTTTAGTTTGTTATTGATTCAATTAATAAGATTTCCAGTGCTCGAGTATTCTTCTTCTCTCTGCCTCTTATTCTTTTAAACCCTAGATCTTGGTTCTTACAAGGATATCGTTGATAGACTTGAAGATTGGGATGATAAAGGCGAGAGGCAAATGGCGGTGGAGAAGAAGAAGATGAAAGGTCAAGAAAAGGAACATGCAAAGGTAAGCCAGTAGTCACGGACTTGGAGACCTCAGACGAAGAGGGAAAATAAGGAAATGAATCAAAGAAGGTAACATTTGTTGAAACAAAATAGTGAGCTAATTGAGGAAAGTAACAATGATACCCCTTCTAAAGGCGTGAATAACTCAGAAAAAGACATTTGATGGAACGAGCGGATAGCTTATCATGACTTGGGGCAATATGGTGAACAAAACAGGTACTCCCAAAGATACAAGGAGAAAGAGAATATAAGTCAACTCGAGGAAAAATAACAGAATGAGGAATCTGGTTATTAGGGACAAGAGATGGCATTCGATTAATTAAGTCACATGCAGTTAAGACAACATCATCTCGGTATTGAATCGGAACATGCATATGAAGAAAAAGTATGCAAGTGGTCTCAATTAAATGATGATTCTTTTGTTCAACCACCCCGTTTTGTTGTGGGGTTCCAGGACATGAAGTTTGGTGAAGAATTCCATTGGATGCCATATAGGATTTAAATGGCGAAGACAAATATTCAAGAGCATTATCACTACGGAGAACATGAATAGGCATATTAAACTGAGTTCTAATTTCAGCACAAAATGTAGTGAAGGTAGAAAACAATTCTAAACGCTTTGTCATTAAATATAGCTATGTAGTTCGAGAAAAATCATCAATAAAGGTTACACAATAACGAAAACCTTCTTTTGTACTGACACAACTGGGACCCCATACATTCGAATGGACCACTAAAAAATGAGCACTAACATGTTTATTGACTCTATTCGGGAAAGAACTACGACTATGCTTTCCAAGTTAACAAGACCCACACTCTAAGAAAGAAATACTAGAGAGATTGGGAACCATCTTCTTGAGATTGGGTAGATATGGGTGCCCCAACCGACAATGGAGTTGTAGTGGGGAAGTAGTCGTCGTGCATGCCACTGATGAGGCAGGGGGCGATAGATAGTAGAGTCTGTGAGACTCAAGCCCCGTGCCAATCGTTTGTCCAGTCCTCCAATCCTGAACAAGAATAGAATCAGACAAAAATGTTATGGGGCAACTAAGACTACGAGTGAGTTGACTAATGGAAAGTAAATTAAAGGGACACTACGGTAAATGTAAAACAGGTGGCAATGGTAAAGTAGGAAGGGGTGATGCTATGTCGATACCCACGACTAAGGTGTGAGAGCCATCAGCCAATGTAACATGAGGTAGAGACTTCAAAGTTTGAATATGAGATAGGAGAGAACGATTACCAGACATGTGATTAGTGGCACTGGAGTCGAAGATCCATGGGCCAAGAGAAGAGGAGGACTTAGTAAAGCCAGCAGTAGGGTTATCGATGTGAGCAAGGGATGTGATAGGTGAAATGGCCTGCTGTGTTGCCCGGAACTTAAGGAATTGAGTATACTCCCCCTCGGAGATAGTCACTAGTGAGGAATCACTGGTGTGATAGATGCCTGACCCACTGAAGCGCTAACAACCATGTTACTAGTACTAGCTGCTTGAGGTGGGCGATCACATAAGCGATAACACATCTCTCGAGTGTGACCAAGACGATTACAATAGGAGCATTAGGGCCGAGGACTCCTACCACCATGATGACCCCCACAACGACCATGATCAGTCTGGGTAGTAGCAAGGGCTGAGTGATCTCTAGGTACAATAAATATTTGATCACGTTGTTGCTATTGTTTCTTGATATTTGTATCAAAGGGCATCAACTTGTTAAAATCGGTAATGGAAGCTTGGAGCTTACCCAAATATGTGGTTATATCTAAATCAGCTTGTCGTAGACTGAACAAAGCACCAATCATATCATAAATACGAGTGATGTCCCTCGTATACAGCTCACGAGCCCAAGTCCATAGAGCACTACACTCACGAGGAGGTTGGAATATAGGCATCAAGGTTGGCTCAATAGTTTGCCACAACAAACTTAGTAACTATGCATCTACCTTTCGCCAAAGAGGTTGATCTCCTTCAGGAATAGTTGAAATGGTCTTTGATAAATGATCCTCAAGGCCATATCTAAGAAATCAAATTTCAATTGCAGATGACCAAGTGGAATAATTTTGTCCATTCAACTTCTCCGTGGTAATAATTGGTGTGCCTGAAAAATGGGGAATGGTTACACGTGTGGACGTGGTGGAGAGGCTTGTGGATGAAGAGTGTGCTGTAGATGAAGACATGATATAGAAAGAACAACCTGCTGTTTTGGCTTACCGGATTTGGAGTAGGCGGATCTGAGCGGGTACAACCCGTTGTTCTGGCTGATTGGATCTAGAGGAGGTCAAATCTGGTTCATATCTAGGAAAGATTTGGGTGGAAGACAGATCTGGGATGATAGATTTGAAGCGGGTGAGGGAAGATGAAGATCTGGGTCATGAAGAGGGCGACCGATCTGTTTCAGATTTGGTGGATTTGGTTCAGATCTGTGCTAGGTGAGAAACTTGAAGATCTGGGTAGAAAAATCTGGGTGAGAAGCTTGAAGCTTCTTCAAGCTTGAATGGCAGTCAGCGATGCACAAGGAAGGCTGATAGTGGAAGGTTGGCGGTCAATGGCAAGTGGCGAGGCGGCAAGACTGGTCAGCAGCGCGGCGGGTCAGCTGCGAGATCAGCGAACAGTGGCAAGACATGGCTGAACAGAAGTGGCCGACGTCTGACACGAACACTGATAGAAGGATGCGATTGGCGACGACTGACAGAACGATTGATGGTAGTGGTGTTGACTGGCTGGACTGGCAGTGGCAGGATCTAGGGTTAGGGTTTGTCTAGGGCTTTGATACCATGTGAATAAAGTAATGTGTATTCTACCAAAAAATGTATAATACAAGAGAATATATATACAAACAAGTATTTTTAGCTAATTACATTAATACCCCTTATTTTATTTCACAAAGTTCCTAAAGAAGTCTTCTGGAAGGTTTTAGAGGATGCAATTTAGATTGCTTATGTACAGGTTAGTGAAAACATGTATCCAAGCAAAATTTTGTGTTAGGACTTGTGGAGGCTTTTCCAATTACAATTGGATTGCATGGATGAACTCATAAAGCACATCCAAGAAGAATTGCCTTGGTTATATTGTTTGTAAACAATATTGTTTTGGTGGATAAGACCAAAGGTGGTGTGAAAAATAAACTTGATTTATGGAGAGACTGTAGAATTCAAAGGTTTGAAGTTGAGTAGGTTGAAAACTAAATATGTTGAATGTGAATCTAGTAAAATAGAAGTGTGGATGTTGTCATTAAAAGACATGGGGATCAAGTTATCCCAAGAATGGATCAATTTAGTTATCTTGGATCAATTGTTCAAAAATAAATGGAAATTATGGGAAATGTTACTCATAAATCAAGAAAGGATGAAAGTGGAGTGAATCCAGCATTTTATGTGATCTAAAATCCCTTTAAAAGACCATATTGGCTGGTATAGATTTGAATGTTGAGCAGTCACTGCCAACATTTGAGTGCCACTTTTTGAGGATAAAATGTGCAAGATGCAATTAAAATGATTTGAACACGTGAAAAAAAAACTGATAGAGACATTTGTGAAGCAAATTGATGAAATGGAGTAAGTTTACTGCAGAAGAGGGAGAGGAAGACCATAGAAACTTGGTGAGAAACTCCTAAGCATGACTTAGGATATAAGGGCCTTATGTTGCCATGGATAGAGATTGCAGGTTATAAGGGTTTTCATCCCCACCCATTGGTAGTAAGGCTTGTCAATTTTGTTTTGTTTATTATAGGAAAGAAATTAACCATGTTTCATTAAGGACATCCCACATATTGAGAATGTTGTAGCGTTTTGTTTATGATTTATATTGCAATTATTGTTATCTTCAAATTTTTTTTTTTGTTGGAATATCATGCATACAAAAAATGTGGTTTTTCATAAAATTACTTGAACGTTAATAAAATGCTAGTTAAATTTATATTTGAATTGTCTACATGTCCTTTATGTAAAAATTATATACTGGAAAAATATTCATCTATTATTGAGCTTATACAATCATTTATATAGGCTTCAGTTTTATATTTCCAGACGTGTTAACAGTTAATTTTTTATTGTTTCTCTTGCATTTCATAACGTCCCAAATATTTCCATTTGCAAGTTTACAGAGAAAACATATTGAAATGACATTTGGCTCTTTGTTCTATGGTTTTTCCATAGTAGTAATTGCCAAATTTGGAATGGATTTTCTATGGTTTCTCTACATTTAAGCATCTGAATATCAGACCATGAGCAAATGAAGGCACGAGAGAAAAGCATAGTGGCTTGTGATTGTGATAACTGCTTAGAGAAAAACAATAGAATAGAAACAGTTAGAGATACCTATCTGATGATTATATCACTTCAGGAAAAAGAAAAAGCCAAACCCAAATTGTGCCACATTTCACCTTTGGGTTCACCTTTCACATGGATATAGATCTATATCTATATACATAGAAAGGGAAACTTTTTAAATTTTTTTCCTAATAGAAATGGTAGGATACTTAAATTTCTTCTTTTTAGGGAAACTCGTAATCCTGACATGGGAAACCATTAGTTACACGTGCATGCATCCAGCATCAGTTGGTTTTTTTATGCATAAATGTAAACTTTGCAAGGATGGGATCCTCATAATTTGATGGTACTTGTTTTTGTTCATGTCCAGATTACTTTCTTAATGCGCACGATAACTGCCCACTAATGATGTTTCTTGCCATTCTTTTTTCCACAGCATGACCAAATTGTTTCTGGTATAGATTGGAGTGCAAGGTCAAACAGATTAGTAACTGTATCTCATGATCGGAATTCGTGAGTGCCATGTTAAACTTTAAATTTGTACAGATCTTTCTTGGTTAAGCATACCCTCTCTCTATCATTGCCTGACTATGTTTGTCATTTCGTCTTTTACCCTCCCTCTTGACCAAAAACAAGAAGATTTTTAGTTCTTTGAGTTTATATTATATTCCTTTACTTCTAGATATGTTTGGAACCAAGAAGGAGCAGAATGGGTGCCAACCTTAGTTATTCTAAGGCTTAATCGAGCAGCACTTTGTGTTCAGTGGAGTCCAAGAGGTACTGGTGTAATCTTTACTTTGCTTGTGAGTCTTCAAATTGCAGAATATTATGATCTTTTCTATTTCTCTCCATTTCTCCTTTTTTACAGTAGTTTTTTTTACTTGCCAGTATAACCTACATGGGTTATGCTTGATGCAGTGTTTCTAGTTGGTGCAATCAACTTCCTTTACTATTTTATCTTGTCTTTTCTGATGTGTTATGTGTCACCATGCTATCTGGAGATGCCTGAGCTCAAGAAACTGAAAGAAATTTGCTTTATGAATTGAGTTATAAGAATTAGCAAATCTATGATTTCCTTACTGCTATTATGCCCACTATTTTCCTTTGATTCAAGGAATTTCACTGGTAATTGGCCATATTTAGGAGAAGTGGAAGAAACTGGTAATGTACAGGCCTTTCTGTGATTTTCTTCTTGTTATTTTCCTCAACGAGTTCCACAGCTTCATGGAATTTTATCTGTTGAGAATTGGCCATGTTTGTGGGAAATGGTGGAAGTGCAAAACACTGTTACTGTAAAATGATATGCAAACTAAAAATAGGAAGTTACAAGGATGCACACAAGTCCAAATTTTGTGTAATCATCAAAAACTAAAAGGGAAGAGAGAAAAAATGGGAGATTTTGTTTCCAGTTCTGCTATTTTCTTCTTGTTATTCCTCAGCAGCTTCCTTAGCTGCAAGGAATTTTTGTGTGACTTCTGTTGATGTTTGGACTTTTTTTTTTTTGTTTGGGGGGTTGAGGGGGGGGGGGGGGGTGGAATTGTGGAAGTGGAAGAAACTATTACTGGGAAATGATATAGGAAACTGAGTTAGGGGTATTACACACATACACAAATAGATTGGCAAGCTGGAATTCATGTAGCTGACCTCACGTATTGGGATTAAGTCTCAAATGCTATTTTTGTTGTAGATTGTGTTGTTTCTAACATACCCTGAAGGCTATTGATTTGATGAGACAAATATTTTTATTCTGAAATTTGACAAACAAAACAAATATATATTCTTGTGATTTATTGTATTAAGGTTATGCAATAGTTACAGAGGGTGGAAGAAAGGAATGGTATTTACACCAAGTACTGCTTGATTCTGCGTAGAATGATTGAAATTTGAACAAACTATGGAATACCAACTCCATGGATAAACTACAAGTTTCAGTTTGCATATTATTTAGGTGCCTAAAGAATGAGCAGCAGTGGCATCATATTTCTAATAAAACATTGGAACCTCAAAGTGAGAAGAGAGAAAACTATGGGACCCATCCTAGCGAATCAACAGGATTCACAATTGATGGGCGTTGAAGACTTAATTCCAGTATGACATTGTTGAACTCAGTTTGTTACTCTTTTAACATGAAGAATTCTGATTTTCCTTAATTACTGTTTTCCCCCCCTTTTCCCTTAAGATCTACAGCTGATTGCCTAGTGGCCGTCCCTGTTAATTAGCATGGTCAGAAAGCTTAGTTTTTAACTGCAGCTGCTACTACATGGTAGTGGTTTCAACTTTCAGTTGTATCAGAAATTGATATTAGAGCCGAGTTACTTCTTGTAAATTTTCATCTTTGAATGGATGTGTCATTGATCAGAATAAATGTATTAGTATCTTCAGGGACCTGCTTCACTGAAATGCACTGCATCTTGCAGTCATAAACATGGGGTCTGTAAAGTTTTAACTCATTTCTTGATTAGAAAATGTACCTTCACATGCTGTATACAAAAGTGGGGATTAGGGTTTAAGAGGTGGAAGGGGAGGGTGAGGACATTTGGGTATGGCAGCCTTCAAAAGGAGAGGCCTTTACTGTTGGTCTTTCCAGGATGTGCTTTTACTGGAAGGCTGTATGGAGCTCAAAAACATCACCTAGGGTAGCCTTTTTATTTTCACTATTTTGCATGGCTCCATCATTACTTTCAATCTAAGAATGAGAGGAATCTTTTTATCCCATTGGTGCTATGTGTGCAAGACCAAGAACTAGTTAGTGGATTATCTTCTTCTACACTACAATATGGCACGGCTATTGTAGGGTATTTTTGAGCTTGTTTTTAGTTACTTGAGTAATCATGTCTTTTACGTTTGGACCTCTTACTCTCTTGGTTTTATATTATCCAAGGAGAAATGTTAGAAGAGCTTGAACATCACTCCTCTTTGTGTGATGTGGAACTAATGTCGTGAAAGAAATAGAAGAGTGTTTGATAGCTAAGAGAACACATAGCATTTTTTGGATTGACCACCTATTGTTTCCCTATTTTTATGTTAAAAGAGGACCCCTTGTTTTGTCCTCTCTTGCCTTGTATGATTAAATTGTTTTTGTTTGGTAGACCTGCAAGTTTTGTCCTCATATGTTTTAGGTTAAGGTGGTTTGGGATTGGAGAATAAATTCCAGATTGCTATCTAGCGATGGCTACTTAAGTCTTTGCTTCAATAGTGTTTGGTAGATGGATGCTGAATGAAGAAGGATCAAGTCTTGAGCAGACAATGTTTCCTGCTCAAACCATAGAAGCTAGGATTGTTGAACCATCCCTGGTACTGTGAATTGGATTGAACGCCCCAATTTGCGTGTCAAAAGCAACCCAGGTTGCTTTGGAACGTGAACTAGATCTCCAAAAACAGCGAACCAGATTTTCAGCTTGGTCATAAAAAGGTTTTGGGCTTTTAGCATGATTTGTCATCAAAGGTCTTTTTTTTTTTGTTATGGAAGCATACCCTCATAGATCGAAGAGAGGTAAGCCTGTTGGTGGTTGTTTGAAGTTCATCGGACGTGCCATGTTATGGCAATATTTTGTGCATGACTCTTACTAGTAAACAGGTCGTGTGTGTGGGCATGTGGACTTGATTTTTGACGACTTGCTTTCTCTAGTAGTGTTGCAGGAGGTAGGCGACCCACCTTAAACATCTATTTTGTTGTTCTGGCAATCATTTGTTTGGCTTCTTGCTATGGACTGTCAAGCCCTCAGATTGTGGGTTGGACAATTTGAAGGAATTCGAGCAGAATTCCGAGAAGAAGAGATGAATTTTGGAATTGATAGAATGAAGGAGGAGGAGAAAGAGAGAATGAGAGAAAGTAAGAGAGAGATATGGAAAGTGTGGAAATTGTTATTAGCCTCAATGATCTTCTCCCCCCCCCCCCCCCCAACCCACTGGTCTCTTATAGATCTTATAACAACGCTTCTAACAGTATAACAACAAGCTAATAGTAAAGCTAACGCATGCAACAGTAAAGAGTAGGCTGTTGTACAGTTTTAACCCCCTAACTACTTAACCCCCCCCCAGCTAATTAATCACTCACAATTAATACAAGTTGTTCTACCATTACATTTACTGACTTACCCCTGGGGTCATGACAATTCCCCTCCCCTTCAAATAATTCTTGACCCAATGCTTCTTCTTCATTTTCATCCTCTATCCCTTCCATTTGCAGTAACTGCTTTTGGCATCAGTAGCTGAGGCTGAATTGGTCTCCATGCCTGTAACATAATCCTGACTTCCTTCTCTGCTCTATAGCAGTTGATCTGGCTGCATCATGGCTTGGGTAAACTTTAGAATTCACACTTTCTTGGTTTCGCTCCAATGGTTGGTAAAACCTAGGCTAAGTTACTGTTGCGATCGTGTTCCTACGGAAAATTGCTTCCAATGCAAGCTCCTATAACTTTGCCATCTCAACAGCACCGTCATTTGCCGTCTCCTATAAATTGATTCACCATCATTGGCTGCATCATCTTTACCATCGGCCTCATCTCCTCCTCAAGACTACTCATGAAGCTGGACACAAAATAGTGCTCCTTTAGTGCTGGCTATGAACTCGACATCACGGATCTTAACTCCTTAAATCGCCTTTGATAGTCAACCACTGATCCTTCTTGTCTCAACTTATTAAATTCTTCAATTACATCCGTTTTCCCCAAAACGTTCACACAGATCTTCCGTGAACTCAACCCAATTAACCTTAGCTCCCCTTGTTTGTAGCTAGCCTTGATACCATGAATCAACTGTGTCGTTAAGATAGGCTGATGCCAAATTGATTTTCTGCCCTTCTGCTACATTGTAAAACTGAAAAAATCTCACATCTACGAATCCACCACCTTGGTTTCACTCTTTTGAAAATCAGTATTTCTAGTCTTGGTGCTGGAGTGTAAGTAGAGGTATGAGAATTGCTTTTTACTGGAATAGTTGTGCCCAAATTCGGGTGCTCCTTGGCCTACTGCACTCTTGAAACTCTAGGGGAATTACCATCGCTGGGCAGAATTGGGTCAGATCTTGGTGGAGATTTTGATTCGAAAACTCGAGGGAGAATTCCGTCACACGGCAAGACTAGATCGGAAATGGTTATTGGTGGGAAATCCGCTGGCAAACGAATTTGAGGCAATATTTGTCAACACCATGTTGAACATGTTGTCTATTCTTTGCCCAAATTGGTCCATCCTCTCCCTATGCTTTTCTAATTCCCTTTGCATACCCGCTCTAGATGCTGTGAGATCCCTCCGCACGCTCTCCCTTAAGGTCGAAATGTCCTCCTTGTGGCGGTTCAAGGCTTCTTGAGTCCGTATCATCCCAATTTCTAGTGCGTCCATCCTTGTCTATTGCTGTTTCATTCTTGTACCTTCCACCATCTACCCAGACTTCAATTCACCACTTCACGGCTTCCAATCCTAATTCAAATCAAACAAGAGCCTAGAATTGATCTGCTTTGAATCTGCAATCAAGATTGCTCCTTGAAGCTTTGCCCACTTCGCGCCTTCCTTCTAACCTACCCCAGCCGTGGCCCACTTGAAATCGACGAAATTTGGAACCCACACCCGCCTACCTAGATTGCTCCCTGCTTTCACTCGTTTAATTTAATCAAATTGATGAACCCCTCTTACCACGTTCGTATCATTGCTGGCTTGCCAACCTTTGCCTTCAACTTCCGACCCAAGATAACCGACTTGGCTTGGGTGTTAATGTGCCACATTTGTATCTACCGTTGTCGGACCTACCTCACCGTGATGGCTCCCGTTGGTTACTCCATAGCCAATTCGCCCGGCTTTGATACCACTTGTCAAGCCCTCAGATTGTGGGCTGGACAATTTGAAGGAATTCGAGCAGAATTTCGAGAAGAAGAGGTGAATTTGGGAAGGAACAAATAGAATGAGGAAGGAGGAGAAAGAGAGAGAATGAGAGAAAGTAAGAAAGAGATATGGAAAGTGTGGAAATTGTTATTAGTCTCCATGATCTTCCCCCCCACTGTCGTTGGTCTCTTATAGAGCTTATTGCAATGCTCCTAACAATATAACAAGCAGTTCACAATACAGCTAACTAACACAACAGTAAAGAGCAGGCTGTTGTATAGTTCTAACTCCTTAACTACTTAAACCCCCTCCGCTAATTAACCACTCACGGTTAATACAAGTTGTTCTACCATTACATTTACTGACTTACCCCTGGGGTCGTGACATGAACAGATAGCGCGAGGGGTTATATATACTTTTTTTGTTTTAGGTAAGTATGGGGCAAATGTATTCTACAAGTGAGAAAGGTTCTTTTCCAATGTTTTTAATGTGGTGTTGTTTTTCAATGCTCTTAATGTTTTGTTTTTGTTGTTTTCCAATGACTTTCTTTTACAATTCTTGCTATTTCTCTTGCTAATTTTCAATTACTAAAGTTATATTGAATTAATATTAATTAATACATTGAAGAACTCAATGTCCATATCATTAAACAAAAGGTTAAACATCAACAGAATTATTTTAAGATATTAATAAAAGTGTTGATTTTAGACAGAAAAGCTCCTCACTTTATTATTTGGATTGGACAAATTTATACGCAAATGATAATTGCTCATATGGTGGTAGTTACGCACAGAAAAAACTACCACTTAGAAAATAAATAGCTGTATAATGAATGAAAAATGGTCCCTATAGTTTGTGTAACTATCTAACCGTCTCTATTTTTTATACACAATTTTCTACATGCTCCCTCAGGATGGGCTATATATATTAAGGAAGCCCAACTTGGATCTTTACATTTTCAAATTGAGTCTTTGGTAGGTAATCTCCGGTAGATCCTTAGTATGAAGGAAATCCATCTTCAATTTTTCTTTTTATGAAGTGCCTGTCTATTTAGGTCACTTTGAACATATTGAATTGCTGCCAATATTTTAGTCAGATGACTAAAATATTGGGTGTTTGAGAGGTCTCTTTGACACAGCCTTTGTTGTGTCTTTAGTATTAGAATACTTCTCCTTTGTAGTATCCTAGATTTCTTATGTACTCTTGCAGAGGATGAAATTTACTTTGATTTGATGTGTCTTTAGGTTCGAAATACTTCTCTTTTGTGGCATTCTCTTGTGCCATCTTGTGGAGGATGAAATTTACTCCAACTTCATTAGTCATGGAATTGACCGGCCATGACATTACCATATTATTTTCTGCTTCCCATGTCTTGTACTTTGAATATGTTGAATTCGGTTTAGGGGCTTCACCATTAAGATAATCATCTTTTCCTTTGCTGCTTATGAACATTATAACTGAATGTCCATTAAAACTAGGAACAACGGGTACTTGAGAGGAACAAGAAGAGATTGCTATGGTGAAAGACGCCATTGGGACGATGGAGGAATTTTCTAATTAGAAATGCTTTGATTCTATGTTGATTTTGGACAGAAAAACTCTTCACTTTATCATTCGGATTGGACAAATTTATATACAAATGGTAACTGTTGGACGATGAGATTGGGTGTTCAAGTTTAAAAAAAAGAAAAAAAGGTGGTTGGATAAGATAAGACTTCAAGATTTAAAAGATAAGGCAACCCAGAAGATAAGATAAAGTTCCAAGATTCAAGGGACAGATACAGCTTGAAAGTAGAAGATAAATTCTAGCATTTCAAATATTAGTTACTGTTATCTAACTTTGTATTTATTCCTATTTTCTAGGAGATAGAATAGATATTTTATACTTGTATAAATACCTCTACTCGAATTCAATAATATTCAAGTAAGCTTTTCCAGAATTCTCCTTATTTTATGACATTAGAGCCAAGTCCTGGTAACCTAGATCTTAAGCTCTAGGTTGTTCGAAAAATCATGGCTGAAACTCTACCAAACCCAACCATAACTGAAGCCTCATCCACGAGTTCTCCTTACCCCCCATTCTTAGTCCAATTTTTCTACAAACCCTATTGATAACCATCCTCTACAAATTACTCAATATAAATTGAATGGGAGTATTTTTAGAGAATGATTTCAATTTGTTTTGCTTGTGATCAAGGGGAAGGGAAAAACTGGATAGTTGACGGGAGCTATTCCTACCCCACCAAACATTGTAGTAGATTATGACATCTGGGAAGCAAGAAATTCAACTATTATGGCATGGTTTATCAACTTAATGGAGCCAAGGATCGCTAGAACTTATCTTTTCTACAAGACTGCAAAAGAGATTTGGAATGCAATCCAAGGAATGTATTCAGATTTGGAGAATACCTCTCAATACTTTGAAATCAGGTCAACCATTCGTACAACTAGACAAAGTAACCTTAATGTTACAAAATACTATAATGTTTTGATTAAGTTATGGCATGAGATGGATTTATTCTACGCTATTAGTTGGGAGTGTCCAATTGATAGCACAAAATACACTAAAATGTTGGAAAAGGATCGTGTTTTTGATTTTCTTCATGGTCTTAATTCATATTTGGATGAAGTTTGTAGAAGATTGTGAGGTACTAAACCCTTACCTACACTGAGAGAGGTATTTGCTGAGATAAGGAGAGAGGAAAGCATGCGTAAGGTGATGCTCACCCAACAAACAAACTAAATCTTAGGCCCTCAAAATTCTACTCTTGCTACTGTCAAAAAGGAGGATACTTTGTTAAGAAATCAAGGGAAGGACAAGCAGTGGTGTGACCACTGTAACAAACCATACCACAAAAGGGAAACATGCTAAAAGATTCATGGCAAACTAAGAAACTGGAAGCCACAAAATAAGAGAGAAACAACCAAATCAACCTATGCTACCGAAGTCTCCACTGAACCTGGGAACCACACAAATCTAAACCTATCAGCAGAGTAGGTTCAAGCCTTGTACAAGTTGCTAAATCAAACCACATGTACAAACCCCTTTGTTGTAGCTCAAAAACTACGACAATAGAAATTTGTAAAGTAGAAAAGCTGGAGCCGAGGAAGAGCGAGGTCGATAGCTGGCAGGAGTCTGTTGGTGGAGATAGGCGTTGGGTAGCCACGGTCCTCGATGTACTGACCGGGGTTATAGGTGGACCTTTGAGGGCATCATTGGGAGCTCCTAGAAGTGGCCTCTTGTGTGCTCGGGTCATATCTGTACTTACAAGAACAAGTTAGAAGGCACGCGGGGATTCCTCACCCACGTATACCCTTCGATGCTTAAGTCAGTATGGATAGGAAAACAGTGTGATACGTAAAGAGACAACACTATCATTGACCATTAGATAGTCGTACCTTGTCTAGTCAGAAGGGTTGATTATGGTACTGTTATGGGGAATCGGGGAGGTACCTGCACATTAGTAGCAATCGGACGGGCTTAAGAAGAATTCCCCTTGGAGGGCCGAACTGCCTAGGGGGTCCTTTGGGAGAAGGTGGGCCTCACGGCGGGCTGCCGAAGTAGGGTCTTGATCCTTAAGGGACCTGCTCGGGCGCAGTTCCGGGCTTAGTGAGAGATGTCTCGAGGTGTCTCTTACTTGACCATTGCTCCCTTAAGGGGTATATCGCATTACACGGATGTCAACATATTACATTATATTCTATAAACATATCACGCAGGGATCTTATAAACATTATGTATATATTATCTTGTGTGGCCATGATGTTACATGAGGACTTGAGGGTACATCATAAGGGCATGCATACCATTACACTACATCACAACCCGTGGGCTCAATTTACTTAGCTGGAAGCTACGTCCATACATAAATCTTCATACTATACATATAGATAGATATATATATATATATGTATATGCCTTGCACAACCACCACGCTCGTACATGTTGCCTATATACATACATATATATACTTTTACACAGAGAGAGAAATAGAGAGAGAGAGAGACAGAGAGAAGCCTCTTGGGAAGGCTTCTTCTTGAGAGAAGCTGGTCGCCGTTGAGAGAGCTCTTGGGAAGAAACCTTCCTGAGAGAAACCATTGTTGCCAGAGGGTGGCCTTGCCTCGTCGAGAGAAGCTTCCGCCGCGAGCTGCCTTGCCGAGAGCCACCTAAAGGGTGACAGCCCTCTTCGAGAAGACCGTTGCTACTACTAAGGGAGAAGGCTCGCCTTCCATAGAGAGAGATCGCCGAGAGAGTTGCAGCGACAAGGGGAAGTCTCGCCTTCCCTAGAAGGAGACCGCCGAGAGAGTTGCAGCGACTAGAGAGAGAGAGGCTGTCGAGAGAGTTGCAGTGACAAGGGGAAGTCTTCTTCGAGAGGGCTTCCACCGAGAGAGGGAGTGATGCTGCGGAGGGACCTGCTGACTGCCGAAGGACGACGCCCTCTCCAGGAGGAAACATGGGTGCCTCTCGGAGAGGAAAAAATCCTTTCCGAGAGGGAAGAAGCCTCTCTGAGAGAGGAAGATTTCTCTCGGAGAGGGAAGAAAGCCTGCCATCTAGCCACCACGAGGGAGCAAAAGCTGTCCGAGAGAAAGAGATATCGCCGAGAGGGGAAGGATCCTCTCCGAGAGAGGTTTTCTCTCGGAGAGGATCCTTCCCCTCTCGGAGAGAGATTGGCAGAGAGCGCTTTTCCCAGCCCCCAACAACTTTGTCTTCTTCTCCATTTATACTCCTTAGACTTTTCACTTATTACACCTTTGGCCTCTTCCTTTATTACATTTTCACCCCCCTAAGCTTGGTCATTTGCACTTTGGCCATTGCTCATGCTTCTTTTGTTATTTAATTGCAATTTCTTCTTGGGAAGCATGTCCCGACTCGGGACCACTTTTGGGGTTCGCCTACCTAGGCTTAATGACCAAAATACCCCTAGGCGCCTAATGACCGAAATACCCCTAGGTGGGCGCTCGGGAATTCTATGACACAACACCCTCAAGTCCTCCTCCTAAGCCAACAGCTTTAATAGTTCTACAAGGTATTCCTTAGTACTCACTAATATGACGAAAAATCCCTAAACATGTTTGGATAATGGATACTGGTGCATCTAATCATATGTCAGGTTTAGCTAATTCTATGATGGATTATACACCTTGTAGCACAACTATTAATATTTCTATGGCTGATAGCACAACCTCTCTTGCCTTGGGGTTTGGAACAGTGCGTTTATCAAATTTAACGTTGAAATTTGTTCTACATTTACCTAGATTGCAATGCAATTTACTATCAGTTTGTAAACTTACAAGAGATGAATTGTAGTGTGACTTTTTTCCCATCCTAGTGTATATTTCAAGACTAGTCTTCGGGAATGATGATTGGTAGTGCTAAGGCAAGAGATGGCATTTACTATATGTCAGAAGATGTTCCAAGTTCTCCACCAATAAAGTTGTCCTTACTATAACAGCTAATACCAATGTTCTGTTGTGGCATAAATGTCTAGGATACCCTAGTTTTTCATATCTAAAATCCTTGTATCCGCACATTTTCATTAATAAAAAACCATTTTCCTTGTGTGAGTAGTGTACTCTTGCTAAACAACCTCATTCTCATTATTCTATACAACCCTATAAACCATCTAAACCTTTTCACTTGATTCATGGTGATATTTGGGGTCTTGCTAAACATCCCAATATCTTGGGTTCCCGTTGGTTTATAACCTTTATTGATGATCATACTAAGGTTTGCTAGGTCTATCTTATGAGAGAGCAATCAGAGGCTAGTAGCACTTTCAAAATGTTTCACAAATTCATTTTGAATGCGTTTAAAACTCTTGTTCATGTTCTTTGAACTGATAATGGCTGAGAATATTTTTCCCCATGATTTCACTGACTATCTCTCTGAACATGGCATATTTCATCAAAGTTCACGTCCATACACCCCTTAATGAAATGGGGTGGCTGAGAGAAAAAACGGACGCATTCTTGAGGTGGTCTGAGCTATGATGTTCACTACCTATGATCCTCATTCCTATTGGGGGGAAGCTGTTCTTATTGCCTCTTGCCTCATCAATCGTCTTCCCTCTAAAGCCCTACAATTTAGAACTCCTCTTAACACTATTCATGATCTGTTTCCCCATGTCCATCTCCTTACTTCTCTTTCTCCCAAGGTTTTTGGTTGCACTATATATGTTCACAACAATAATCCCTCCTGGACCAAATTTGAACCAAAGGCACTAAGTGTATCTTTGTTGGGTGTTCTCCTTCCCAAAAAGGATATAAGTGTTATTGTCCCTTCTCTTGCAAATTTTGTGTCCTTTGATGTAACATTCTATGAGGATCACCCCTTTTATCCTCTTACATCCTTTTTAAAGGAGCTTGCCAGTGTAGCATGGCCTTGGGATCCCCTCATCCTCTTCCTCAGCTTGATTCTATTCTCTCTGCACTGTCAGTATACTAGTAGCAACTCCTAACCCTCTTGATACCTCTATGCCTGATCCAAATAACCTTACTCCTACTCCTAAAATAGCTTATGACAGTCACCTTCCAGCCCTTGATACTCACCTCCCAACTCTTGATAGTCTTCTCCTAGTTTATTCCAGGCAGCCTAAAGGCCATCAACAACCTCAACATAGTCAGCCATTGAATCCAGAGGTTGGTCCATCTGAGGAGCCTAGTCAATCTAAGGACAACACTACTACAAGGATGGATGATTTGGATTGGGTTGTTCCTATAACACTGCGAAAAAGGGTAATGTTATGTGTTAAGTACCCTATTTCTAATCATTTGACTTATACAAAGTATTCTCCTCAGTTCAGGGCATTTGTTGCAAGTATAGACAACATTGAAATCCCCAAGATCATCCAATGTGCTCTATAAGATCCTAAATGGAAGGTTGTTGTTCTGGAAGAGATGAAAGCCCTAGTTCATAATAATACTTGGGATATAGTAGAATTGCTCTCAAATAAGAAGGTAGTTGGATGTAAGTGGGTATTCACTTCACGGTAAAACATCGTGTCGATGGAAGTGTTGAAACATATAAAGCCCGATTAGTGGCCCAAGGGTTCACCCAAACCTATGAGATTGACTATGAAGAGACATTTTCTCTTGTGGCTAAACTGGATTCTATCAGGGTATTACTCTCTATTGTTGTTAATTTAAAGTGGCCTTTATATCATTTCGATATTAAAAATACCTTCCTCAATGAAAATTTGGATGAGGAAATATATATGCAAGTTCTCCTGGTTTTGAGCAAGAAGTGGACATTGGAAAGGTTTGTAAGTTTAAGAGGTCTCTATACAGGTTAAAACAATCACCAAGAATTTGGTTTAAGAAGTTCAACATGACCTTAAATTGGTTAGAGTATAAACAGGGGCAAGCATACTGTTATAATTAAGACTACAGCGGAATAGAATCTTGGAAGAAATTTGCCTCTTACACATACACAACCCTCTCAGTTTGGACACAAATACCACACCCGAAGAGAATCAACAGAGAATATATAATGAACAGAAACAGTAAATGAAATTACAGAATCAAGAAACACAAACTAATCAACTAAATGAACACAATGTTTATCTTGGTTCGGTTCCCTTTGAGGAAACCTACATCCAATCTTCAAGAGCCACCAAGAACAGTCTTTATTGACAGAAACTTGATCAGTACAACAATCTCCCTTTTCTTTCTTTTATCCCAAGTACATCCCAATTGTTTTCCCAAGATTACAAAGCTCTAGCCTTTCTCTCATAAACAATCAGCTCTCGCACACATAAAATGAGAAATCTACATCTCTTGCTACCCTTTGCCCTCTATTTATAATAGTGGGCGGATATCCCAATGAAGACTATTATATATTTATAGTTTAACCCCCCAACTATCACTAATTGCATATTGGGAAATAAACTTCTATTTAAAGCTTCATTGGCCCTCAAAATTTACTGCTTTCACTGATCTTCTTATTCTATGCTCTATTCAACTTTTAACACATACCATACTTTGTTCATAAAGCACGCAGCTAATGGAAAAAATGCTATATTGATCATCTATGTAAATGATATTATAGTGACATGAGATGACATGCAGGAAATAGAGAGCTTGAAGAAGCAATTGAGAGCTGAATTTGAAGTTAAAAACTTGGGAACAATGAAGTATTTCCTAGGATGGAGGTGGGTTGGAGTAAAAAAGGACTTTTCATCTCACAAAGAAACTATACACTAGATTTGTTAAAAGAAATTGGCATGTTAAGGTGTAGATTTGCTGGAACACCTTTAGAAAAGAACTGAAAATCTGGAGAAATCACTGATGATGCTCAAGTAAAGAAGGAAAGATACCAACGGTTGGTGGGAAAATTAATGTACTTACCCCTTACAAGGACGGATAGAGCTTATGCAATGAGTGTAATAAGTTAATATATGTATTCTCCTACCCAAAGATATATGAATGTTGTTTTTCATGTCCTAAGGTATCTAAAAGGGACACCTGGAAAAGGATTGCTATTTCAGAAAACAACAGAAAGAAGAATTGAGGGCTTTGTTGATGCGGATTGGGCAAGATCTATTGAAGATGGTCAGTTAACTTTAGGTTATTGTACTAAAGTATGGGGAAATGTGATTACATGGAGAAGTAAAAAGTAATCGGTTATTGCCCCCAGTAGTGCTAAGACAGAATACCAAGCTATAGGTCAAGGAATTTGTGAAGTGATTTGGTTAAAAAGGCTGGTGGAAGACTTATATATTCTTTTGTCACAACAAACAGTGGTCTCTCACCTCTGGAAGGATTCGATCCTTACTGGTGAGGCAGGTTTTCTCAGTTATGGCTCTTCAGTCGTGGGTTCATTGTTTAGGGCGTAGGTTTTCTCAGTTACGGCTCTTCAGTCAGAGTGGCTGGTGGATTGCGGGCTCGTCCACCACTCCATTGTTTCTCACAGACGGCTTTATGGCACAGGTCTAACCTGCATCTAAACGTCTGTTTGGTTCTCTATCCACCCATGGGTAAGAGGAAACCTAAACCAGTAGTGAAGTCAGCCTCCCCGACTGCTAAGGAGGTATTCAACCGGTTTGGAATAAAGCAACTGGACTTGGCTCCACTGGCTGATGAGAACAAGATGTTGACTAAGGCTCCCCTGGCCCCAGAGGACCCACCATCTCCTTAGGTGGGCTTGGCTGAAGTAGCAGTAAATTCCCCTCATAAGGGCCCGTCGCCTTACGTTTTAGAGCCATACTCCCCGAGTGTATCCCAGACACTAGGGGAGGAAGACTCCAGGTCAGCCCCCAAAGAGATCTCGGTGTCAAAAGGGGTTGTTAAGTCCTCTCAAACGTCGGAAGCTTCTTCAGGCAGTCAGGCTGTGATTGTTGAGAAGGAGACACAAGGAGGGTTGCAGGAAAATATTCAAGGTGAGCATGATTAAATGGACATTCTAGCTAACCTCAGCTCTGGCAATTAGCCTATGAATGTTGAGAATGAGACTCAAGGAGGGTTACAAGAAAATATTCAGGGTGAGTAGAATATTGATCAAAGGGATATTCCAACAAGCCAACAAGCTGAGGCTTCCAAGGCATTGGATAGGGATTATGAGATTATCAGAGGGATTGGTAAGTTGAATGCTCCGTGGGTTGGTCTTTTTAAAGACAACAAGCAACAGTATCGGGGCCTTTCGCTACCAGCATTTGAGATTCAGGGCAACAGAGCTGTGCTTAACAGTCAGGATGTGGATGAGATCGACGAAGCATGGGGTTTCTGTCTTGTGGGCTTTATTGCCGGTAAATTTCCAGGTAAGGAGGCATTACTCAGTCTTTGTGATTCATGGAAAGTTAAGTATCAGTTCTTAGCTCATTCAAGCGGTTGGCTTGTGTTCAAATTCCCGGATTGTGAGTCAAGGGATGAAGTCTTGTAGAAGGGCCCTTACTTTATCTTTGGTCGCCCCCTGATGCTTAAAATTATGGCGCCTGATTTTGACTTTGATGATAAGCTGCCTCTATCTATCTCGGTTTGGATTTCTCTTCCAAACCTGCCCCTCAATTGTTGGAATGCAAGGGCCCTGGGCAAAATTGCATCCATCATTGGTAGGCCTATTACCACGGACAAGCTAACGGCCACAAAGGAACATATTTCGTTTGCTAGAGTTTTGGTTGAGATAGATCCAACGAAGGAGTTGTTGCGATTTGTTGAAATACAGATGCCCTCGGGGAAAATCAAACAACAGAAAGTGGTCTATGAAAATGAGCCAAAGTATTGCTCCATGTGTAAGATGTTGGGTCACTCAGTATCAGGTTGTAAGAGGAATCTGTTGGGCCGAATGTGAGTGGGGTTCCACCGAGTGGAAAGATCTTGTTGCCAGGCTCATCTTCCTTTGGGTCCAAGGGTGAGCTTGGTAAGGAGAGAGCTTCATTGCATCCAAAAGGGAGTATGGGTCTGCCCTCACCCCCTCTTATGGAAAGCCCTTCCCTTTCGTCCCTTGAAGGCTTGGTCGCGGCTCATCTGGAAGGGCCCAAAGCTTCTAAGCTGGACGAGGGTGATAAGGGTGCTGTTGGGGAGGATGGAGCGGATAAAGGGGATCATGTTGATGATGGTGCTTTGGGTATTCACGTTGCTTCCTCGGTTTCAAAAGAGGCTGACCCTAGTGGTCCTTTTCAGCCAGCTAAGAGTAAAAAAAAAGGGCTGGTAAAATTTCATATGACTCAGGAAGCCTCCAGCTTGATGGGATCAAAATGCAGTCGGAGGTGATGACTGGTAAGAAGACTCTTGTCATGAACCTAGGGTTTGTGATAGGTTAAAAGAGGAATTGGGGAAGAAAATGAGGAGAAAGGGAAGGAGAAATAGAAGAACAGAAAAGAGAGGAAGAATGGTAGAGAGAAGAAATTAGAATTTCAATTCCATAATTTTTCAGCATACCCCAACAAACCAATAGCAATAGCCTTATATAGGCATTACAAGCTCAATAGTGGCCTAGCACATGCACCTCATGTGCTTCTAAAATATCTTCTAACTATTATTATAATACTATTACTATATTGCCCTTTAATTACTACTTGGGTCATGACAATTCTCCCCTCCTTGAGAAAGTTCTTGTCCCCAAGAACTTACAACAATTTAGCCATTGCTCCTCAACCAATACCAACTCTCTCTAACTTGGTTGTTCTTTCTTTTATCATTCCCTTTCTAGGCTACTTCTTCTTTGTTCTTGGATACTCCTTAGCTGAAACAAAAATGATAATCAGTGCAATCAAAGCTGCATCTTTCTCCATGTAGCGACATACCATCTCCCGTGGGTTGGTGATAGCTACCAAATTAAGATAGCTTGTACCCATAGATTGAGGATCCAATATGATGCAAAATCTAGTCTGTATATCCTCATCTAGTGCCTTCATTGAATTTAGTTGTTTTTGGTCACAGGCAACAGCTAAAACTTGCAGTCCTTCAGCCTTCAATTGATGTTGCTCCTCAACCTCAAAATTTACAACAACATTGTGGCACGTTATAGGATCAATTCTACACACCTTCACAACATTGGAAGATATTTCAGCTACAAGTAGGCCATCTTCATAGCAGTTCTCATCATCAATCTGATTTGTAAACTGATTCTCAACACAATTTTCAGCTTCTTTCTCTTGCAAAATTTGGCCTAAACTGATGTCTTTATAACCTCTCTTTGCTTCTTCAGAATCATTAGTTACCCTTGGCAAGTTTTCTTCAGTTCCAGCCAATGGTTCTTTAGTCCCAACATGATTTATTGCTTGTTTAATAACTGAAATTTCATCCACCTGAGGAGATAAATTCCCAACATTAAGCTTGGTAGCTTGCAGATCTCCATTATCAACTGATCCAGGCTTCCCATCTGGTTTAAAATCATCCTGCAACTCATCATTTCAGTTGGATGGGGCAGAATTTTCACTGCGGTGTTCACCACACTCCTGGTTCCGCCTTTCCTTCATTTCTAATTCATGCTCCAACTCTTCCATAAAATGATCAATGCTCCTTGCTTCCTTGTTTGCTCTTTCTTTCAGCTTCTCCTTTGGTTGCTCTATTTCAAGGAAGTCCTCCTTATTAAAACTTCTGTGATAATTATCAAAGTATTCCACCGGAAAGTTATAATGATACTTCTTAATAAGTATCATTGCAAATTATTGCAGCTTTTCGCGGAACATTTGACCGAATTCTTTGCACTCTTCATGTATTACACTTCTTGTTTCCTTGTCTACTTGGCTGATCCCCTTCTCCCATTCAAAATCCCTTCCCCATGTTTGATGCTTCTGGTCAACTGAAAATGCAGCCTTCTTTGGCTGCCATAGAGGCTCCATTCCAACTGAAAATGAATATGTACTACTGCCCCTAGCTTCACGAGTAGGATACCCCACTGAAAATGCAGCACTGGTCCGCTGCAATTGAGGCTGCTCTCTTGCTTGAAAATTAACCACTGAAAATGAAACATCATTCAGCTGCAAATGAGACCCCTTTTGTTTCAGGTGTGCCTTGCTTCTCTTAGCTAATTTTTCACAATCATCATACTTTGAAGACCAAGGAGCTATATACATACTGCTCTTCTTTGCCTCTCCCATTCAAACAAAGTTAACCAGAATTCAAAGTCAAAATTACCCTTTGTTTACCTTACTAGCAGCCTAGAATCCGATTCGAATCACCTCTTATTATGCTTGCAAAAAACCGATCACTAACTGTCAGCTTCACCATTGGAATCAGCTGGGCTCAAATCTCCTTTTCCTTTAATGTTCGGCCTCAGCTTTCAGTCCAAGCTCAATCTTCGTAACCTTAGGAAATTGCTCAGTGGGTAGTTCTAATCGTGGTGGTGATCCTCCAATGACTTGGAATCAACTGACCCGTGTCTCCACTCTTAATTAACCCTCCTTCGTGATTGAGTCCTGCCCAACTCGACCGGCCTGTAATTCCGATCGGTGAGACATCCACCCAAACTGTGTGATTCACCGAAAGGCTACCTCTGCTGATGACAACAATTGATATGACCACAACACCAAATCCTTCCTCTGTTTCTGTCGTTAAGCTCTACCCGGGTATGACCGCAACAACATGCACACTTCAATTTGCGATCACTTCCGATTCCAGAATCACCAGACCCTGCTTCTCCCTTCAATTCCAAATAATAATTACCAAAATTATTGGTCGAGGGTCACTCACCTGTTGCGCCTTCCAAGTTCAAACTAAGGGGGCTCGCTTGCTTGGAGATTAATACCTTCCAACGCCTAACCACCTTTCAGATCTCCAGAGTCACTGGAACACCGCCCAACCAAGTCGCCTTCAAGTTTTCTCAATCTGGACCTAACCACTGAGTCGGATTTTCCTACCTTCAACTCGAGTTGAAACCACAACCATGCAGCTACCACCCAATCACCGACCAACACCACCGCTGGAGGACCACAACACTCCTTGAGTTTGCTTGGGTTGTTGAGAATCGTGGCCGTATCTCACCTCCTCTATCACGATCGGATATGAAAGTTCACTAACTTGATACCGTCCTTCGAAGTCGCCTCCAGAAGTCGGCAACATGCTGTCACGACCCTAGGGTTTAGCTAGGGTCTAGGAAGGAATTGAGAAGGATTCGGGAGGGAAACGGAAAAGAATTGGAGGGAGATATACAGCAGAAATCAAAAGAAATGAGAGAGAATTAGGAAGAATGAGAGGGAGAAAGTACGGAGGAAAAAATATGAATTCACTATTTTATTTTCAGCATGCCTTTCTCTACATACTTGAGCATATTTATAGGCGATACAACTGAAAGAAACATCTAGAATAACAGCCCCATGTGCTGTAACCAAATAACAGAAATAACTCATAACAAACAAAGGAAACTAATTACATTAGGGCCCTTCTAACTACCCTTGGGTTGTGACACATGCTTGAATTTCACAACCGAGCGTCACTATTGGCTTCGCCTCCAAAAATCCAAAATGCTTCCATTCACTTCCTTCAACTTGACCATCAGAGTCTTAGCCGAAGTCACTCCTCTTTTGGTTCTACCTACTCATTGGTCACGTTTCATAATGGTCGCGACACCTTCCTCGTCTATGTTGCCCCTGCCTCATCTTCTTGTCTGCGAATTCTGATTATCGCCTAAACCGCCTTTTGCTGGACCAGGAACCTAACTCACCCCCGACACTGCTATTTGAATTCACTGGACAAGATGCGCGACTCTTGAAACCAGCTTGCAATTCCAAATCCAACTTTCGTTAATCGCTGGCTTGTTACACTTCCGAAATTCGCCGATCTACGGTTAGCTTCCAGAAAACGACCAGTTGCTCTGCTCAATCAATTCCACTGAGAATCGTCAGAATCAACTACCAAAATTGCACGAACCACAACCGAAGAACGACCGCTCTGATACCAATTTGTCACGAACCTAGGCTTCGTGATAGGTTAAAAGAGGAATTGGGGAAGAAAATGAGGAGAAAGGGAAGGAGAAATAGAAGAACAGAAAAGAGAGGAAGAATGGTAGAGAGAAGAAATTAGAATTTCAATTCCATAATTTTTCAGCATACCCCAACAAACCAATAGCAATAGCCTTATATAGGCATTACAAGCTCAATAGCGGCCTAGCACATGCACCTCATGTGCTTCTAAAATATCTTCTAACTATTATTATAATACTATTACTATATTGCCCTTTATTACTACTTGGGTCATGACAATTCTTATGAGCGCAGGGGATCTTAAGCTCTAAGGTCCTATTGCATAGGAAGACACTGCTCTATTGAAATATGGAAGGCTGAAGGGCCCGACCCTTCCTACCCCTCTATGAGGATTGGTTGCTGGAATATCAGGGGTCTAAATCAGCCCTTGAAACAAAATGGGGTCTCCAGCCTCATGCACTTACATCAGGTGAACGTTATGGGTATAATTGAAACGAAGCTATCTCAGTCCAAGTTGGGCTCGGTGATGATGAACAAATTTAAGGGCAGATTGGAGATTGATAATTTCCATTTGCATGACGCGGGTAGGATTTTAATTCTTTGGGATCCGAATAAAGTGCAACTGGAGCTTGTTGACATGTCCCCACAAGTGATCTATCGCAAAGCTAGTTGTAAGGTAACCTCTATTACTTTCCATATTAGTTTTGTTTATGCGTATCATTCTATGGTGAGCAGGAGGCCTCTTTGGCTCAACCTTAGGGAGTTTGGCGCTTCGTGTCCAGGCCCTTGGCTTTTGTTGGGCAATTTTAATAGTGTTTTGAGGACTGAGGAGAAATGTAACAGTTGCCCGGTCTCTGAGTATGAAACCAAAGATTTTTCTAAATGTTGCGTAGATTTGGGCCTTTTGTACTTACTGTCTTCGGGGTGCTTCTTTACATGGTCAAACAACACGGTGATGTCTAAGTTGGATAGGGCTATGGCCAATAATTGTTGGTTTATGGATGGCCTATATGGGCATGCGGACTTCCTTATCTCGAGTTGTCTGTCAGACCACTTGCCTAGCATTGTTTCTATCCTGATGCCTCCAAGGTCGAAGCTCAAGGCATTTAAATTTTTTAATATGTGGACCTTTCGTGAGGATTTTAATAGCCTGGTGGAGGCAAAATGACAGCATGATATCCTTGGAACTAATCAGTTTATATTATGCAAGAAATTACAAAGGCTCAAGCATCCCTTGCGCAAATTCAATGGAGTGCATTTTAGCCACATTTTGAGCAGGGTGGAAAGGGCTGAAAGTGAGCTAAAAGAGGTGCAATCTGCTTTGCAGGATCAACCAAATTGTGCAAAGCTCCGTGGTAGAGTTGTTGATTTATGGAAGCAAGCTTTGTTTCTTAAAGAAGCTGAGAGATTATTTTTCCTTTGGAAAGCTAAAAGTGTCTACCTTAAGAACAGTGACAGGAGCACTAGGTTCTTTCATTTGATGGCCAAGAGAAATGCTAAACGGAATTATATTGCTGCTGTGGTTAGGGATGATGGGTCCATTACTTCCTCCCATGATTAGGTTACTGAGGAGTTTATTGGCTTCTATTGTATGTTGCTGGGCACTGGTTTTGTAAGCGAGCCTATTGATCCCTCCATTCTCAGTTTGGGGCCATTAATCTCTAGGGATCAGGCTGATGGGTTGGTGAGTGCGATTAGTGTCCATGAGATCAGAGAGGCTTTATTTGATATTGGGGATGATAAGGCCCCGGGGCCTAACGGCTATTCTGCTTGCTTCTTCAAAAAGGCCTGGAGTATTGTGGGTGACCAATTATGTCAAGTTGTTCTTGAATTCTTCTCCTCAGGTAATCTCCTCAAACAGATCAACCACTTAGCTATCATCTTGATCCCTAAGTCGAGCCATGCTAAATCTGTGGGGGATTATCGGCCTATAGCATGCTGTAATGTTATTTATAAAGTTATTACTAAGATCATGGCCTCACGGTTGGCGCCCCTACTTGGATCAGTTATTGAAGAGCTCAGTCCGCTTTCGTCCATGGTAGGAGTTTGGCGGAAAATGTTCAACTTGCCCAGGAGTTGTTAAGGAAGTATGCTCGTAAGAGGATTTCGCCGAGATGTCTCATTAAGGTGGATCTTCGTAAAGCCTATGACTCAGTTAGCTGGTAGTTCCTACAACAGGTTTTGGAAGGTTTGGGTTTCCCTTCGCTATTTATTAGGTGGGTGCTTGAATGTGTATCTACAGCCTCCTACTCCCTTGTTATCAACGGTAACATGTGTGATTTCTTTAAGGGTAAGAGAGGCCTGAGGCAAGGTGACCCTCTTTCTCCATTTTTGTTTGTGTTATGCCTGGAGTACCTTTCTAGAGCCCTTAATGTGGCGACTGCTAGGTTGGATTTCAACTTCCGCCCCAAATGTAATAAGCTAAAGATATCTCATTTAGTCTTTACTGATGATCTTATGTTGTTTGCTAGAGGGGATGTTCCTTCTATTCGTATTATCATGGACTGCCTTAAGGATTTTGAAGCCAAGTCGGGCTTGCAGGCTAGCACCCTTAAGTCTAGTATCTTAATTGCTGGCATTGAGGAACAGGAGCTCCAGAGCATCCTTGATCTAACTTGTTTTCCCAAAGGGGTTATGCCGTTCCAATAACTTGTTTTCCCAAAGGGGTTAAGCTAACGATTAATCACTATGAGCCGCTTGTTGGTGAGATATCGGACTGTATAAAAGCATGGAATGCTGTTTCTGTTCCATATGCAGGGAGGTTGGAGCTTATTCGGGCTGTTTTGCAAGGTGTGGTGTGTTTTTGGCTAGCCATTCTCCCGATTCCAGCTACGGTTATTGAGCAGATCTACAGTTTATGCAAGCAGTTCCTATGGAATTCGAAGGCCTCCCTGGTTGCCTGGAAGGATGTATGCCTGCCTAAATGTGAGGGGGGCCTTGGCCTAAAGGATCTAAAATGCTGGAATTTTAGCTTTCTTGTTAGGACCCTATGGGATATTCACCGAAAGAAAGACACTCTGTGGGTTCAGTGGATGCACCAAGAGTTCCTACCTTCAATCTCCATCTGGCAAAGGCAGGTGCGTAATGAGGAAGCGTAATGAGGATTCCCCTTTGATGAAAAGGTTGCTACTTATAAGAGATGCCATTTGTTCAGCGCAAGGCTCAACTGAGGCTGCTATGGTTCTACTTGATAGCTGGACCAAAGGTCCTGTGTTTGATGTTAGTGTGGTCTATGAGTTCTTTTGTCCGAAGGGGTAAGCCAAGGTTTGGGCGAAGGTTGTGTGGCATCCTTGCCTTGTTCCCAAGCATGCTTTCATGTTATGGCTGTGTGCTAGATCCAGCATTCTAACAAGAGATAAACTCCTATTTTTGCACATCGATCGGACTTGTCTCTTGTGCAATGAGGCTGTGGAATCGGTGTTACACCTATTTTTGATATGCCCTGTTAGCTCAGTAGTTTGGGCTCATATCAGAGTGTGGTTGGGCATCTCCAGGGCCATGACTTCGATCTCGAGTGCTCTCAAGTGGCTGAAGAAAGAAGACAGGGGTTCCTCTTGGTTAAGTAAGGCCAAGAAAATTGTTGTTGCCAGTTTGATCTATCAGATTTAGGCAGCAAGGAATTGTTTAATTTTTGATAATGTCCAGCCTACAATTGAAGGTCTCATTTGTAGGATTAAAACCTTTGTATACAAAGAAATGCTTACTATGTATTCTTATGTTTTGATCCATTTTGAAAGCCTAGCTTTAGGCCTATAGTCTTTGGATGTTTATCCATGTTCCTGGGTATGCCCAGTGATTGTATGTACATTTTGATCATTTATACATATTTACCGATTTGATAAAAAAAAAAATTCAGTTAAGCATGATCGAATGAAGCATGTGAGAATAGACCGAAATTTTATAAAAAGGGAAATTGATGAAGGTGGAATTCATCTATCCTATATTCTTACAACAAGTCAGCTGGCTGATGTGTTCACAAAAGCCATGGCAAGACCATGTTTCGAATCTCCAATTGGCAAGCTGGGAACGACAAGTATTTATTCTCCAGTTTGAGGGGGAGTGTTGGACGATGAGATTGGGTGTTCAAGTTTAAAAAAGAGGAAGATAAGGTGATTGGATAAGATAAGACATCATGATTTAAAAGATAAGCAACCTAGAAGAAAAGATAAAGTTCCAAGATTCAAGGAAAAGATACAGCTTGAAAGCAGAAGATAAATTCTAGCATTTTGAATTTTAGTTTCTGTTATCTAAATTTGCATTTATTCCTATTTTCTAGGAGATAGAATAGATATTTTGTACTTGTATAAATACCTATACTTGGATTCAATAATATTCAAGTAACCTTTTCCAAAATTCAACTTATTTCAATGACTGTTATATGGTGGCAGTTACACACAAGAAAAACTATCACTTAGAAAATAAATAACAATATAATAAATGAAAAACTATTCTTATAGTTTGCCTAACTACCTAATTATCTCTATTTGTTGTACATGGTTTTTTTACAAAAAGTATTAATTTTATGTAAAAATTATAAGATATATTAATTTAGTTAGTATAAATTTAATATCGACCCTAGTTAATATTCAAAATGTACCACAACCCTAAATAGTGCATTGATTAAGCCTAACCCCCGCCCCCCCCCCCCCAAAAAAAAAAAAAAAAAAAAAAAAAACTTATCCTTATTATACTAAGTCACATACCTCGGCGTGGACTCCGACCCCATCCCCATCCTCGTCCCGCGACCCTTACTTTACCATAATCCTAGCCATGGTTCAAGCCCTGTTCAATGGCTGCCTAAGAAGCATGGACACTTCTATAGTGGTCCTATACTGTTTTTGGACATCGGCACCTGTCATACATTCCATATGCATGTATTGTTACTTCAGTTTTTATTATTTTTCACTTTTGCTACCAGGCACTTACGGTCACTTGTACACATCGCCTTTTATTGGTATTTTGCATGTGCATTGCTTGCATAAATTAGAACCACATTATAAATTCAAAAAACTAAATTGAAAATTAATATTTTAAACAAAAATAATATAGATGTACATTTATTAGTCATCCCTCTTAAACTTTTCATTTGAGTTCCATATTTTTTCATGAATAGAGTTTTCTAGAACATACATTGGCTTTTTAATCAGTCATCTTCTGTTATGTAGTATGTGAGTTATTTTCATGATCCTTATAAGGTATATAATTCATTGATGCCTGTTCCATCTTGCTTCTCAATCCTTTTGAAGATTACCTATGTATCAATATTGTTTCATGTCCATGCATGTGCTGTTTAGATTTCCACTTAATCAACCATGATCAGTTAGCTTGATTTGAAGTTTGCTTGTGTTTGGTTCCTGGTTGCAGTTTAGTTGGATTTTTGTGCCAGAAAGGAAGTCTGGCTGTTCCTGGGATCTTAAGCTATAACTATGATTTTTGTGAACCTATAGAGGCAGTTGGAGATAAGATGGATGCTTTTATTTCTTTGATAAGCAAGTATGGTGTTGAAGAAAAAGTGTGATGAAGATAAGCTGGATACCTGAATTCTGCATAAACTACTTCTGAGTGAAGTCTGTGTTGGAAGAAAAATTTTCTTTACAACTATTGAACACAGGGAGGGCAAGCCTTGGTAGAGTAGTAAGGTTGCTCCGTTCTAAATTGAAGGTCATGGATTCAAGTTATGGAAACAACCTCTTGTAGAACAATTTTCGTGCTGGTTAAAATGGCTGACTAATAATGAGCCATATTTCTGGCAAGCCAAGATCACCTTTTCATTTTCCTCTGAGTAAATGAATATAGGTGGATGTTTGATCAAGCTAAAGGGATATCATTGGCTGTTAAGAACACAGCAAACAAACTTTGTATTGGCTTTTGGGATTATTTTGGAGAATAGCTAGCTGACATTAAATAAAATAAAATAGAAGCCTTTCTCAGTTTATGAGCATTTGGCAGACTTGTTCTTAAACAACCAGTGTCTACTTCCAACAATTGATTTTAATTAATTGCAGTCCCTCATCATTACAATATTGCCTTACAGAATTAAAAGAGTGGGTATTTGATTGTTTAAACTATTACTATGTTCTTGGTGGATTTGAATATTTGATTATAAGTAGGACAATATTCACTTTCTTAGGGCCATGAATTCTCTCTTATCATTTATTCAACTTTTTTGGCCCATACACATCTAGTATGTTGACTGTGTCCTACATTTTAATACCTTAACTCAATTTTTGTTGAAGAGTAGTTAGTTTTGTACATAGTAGGTTGTACATGTAATTATGCATTTGCACTTTATTCAGCGTGAGTAATTATGGATTAACGAATGAAGGACAATTGTTACTCTCTTTACGGTTGGGACAATACTTTTTCCTGTGTTCAACAAATACATTAGGCTGGGTTTTTTCTCATCGTGTCTTTATGATTTATATCATTCACAACTATAAATAGCAGTAAATATATGCAGGCAAAGGCATGCATGTGTGTTTTTGGTGCCATCCGTGCCTTGAAATTGGGATTCAGTATATGATTTTTCTTTGGCCATATTTTATTGCAGTTCTTGTATTGATATTTATGAGCCATAAGAACATTTTGGTTAATTTTTCTGCTAAGATGAGGTGACACTATTTGTAAATTATTGGCTCTATTCTTATCAATATTGCTAATTTTCCTTTCAGAAAACAAGTTTTCTGTTGGAAGTGGTGCTAAAACTGTTTGCATTTGCTACTACGAACAAGAGAATAACTGGTAATTAGCATGCTTTTTGCTGCATTATCATTCCCTTTAGTTCTAGATTGTCCTCCAGATTCTTTTCTGACTATAATTTGCTTCCACTTTGATTATATACTTTCTTCAACAATTTAGTTTGTTCTTCATTTTGAGAGTAAAGCGTAACTATATGCCATAGGTAATTTATGAAAATGGGAAGAAAAGATGGTAGGCCTGCCATCTATGATTTACTTGGCCAAAAAGAACACACAGTCACAAACAAAAACCCCAAGCCTTAATCTCACTCTGTGAGATTGGGGTGCATATATTTTTTCATCGATCAGTTCATCTATGGCCTTGGCACAACAATAAGGTTGCTTCTCGTGGCATGAAGCATAGTTACCAGGTTCCTGCTACCCCTTGGAACTATGATCTGGATCACACATTCTGAATTGTGGTTCTTTTACGTTCTGAGATTGCAAGGAACCCGATCTAGATCCCCAAGAATGGGGATCCTAAGTAGTGCATGAGTTTAGTTAAAACAATTAAAACTATGGAGAAAACTTAAAGTTAGAATAATTTTCAAAGAACATTAAAGTAAAGAAAGCTTGCTTACCTCAATTTCTTGTATATTCTATTGCATTTTGAATTATATTCAAACCTAACTTCAGGAGCACAGGATGCTTCATTAAGTTGTACATGAACATTGAAAAAAATTCAAAATCAAAACAGAACAAGCCAACTTCTATAATAGCAAACTGTCAATCTAACTAATTTCTACTCAAGTACAACTATAAAACATACCATGACCCCGGATAACAAACTAATTAAGCCTACTTTCTCCATACCCTAAAATCAGCATACTAATGTACTCTGTACCTTTTCTCGTACCATGATCCAAAACATACCACTGTCCTAGTAATTATGGCCTAGAGGTGATGCGGGACCATAGGAGGATAAGCAATTAAAATATGATTATAATCTTTAAAATAGGCAATTAAAAGATAACCTATCTAAAGATAACAAATAATCAAAATATGATTTTAATATTTAAAATCAAATATATCTCTATCTAATCCTTAAATTCAAATAAAGTTCTCTTATCTAAACAACTATGATAGATCAAAACAGAACAATACAAAACCTAATCTAAATCTTATTTTTAAAATCAAAATGGAAAATATCCCTATCAAGAGGTCATAGGTTCAAGTCAAGAAACAACCTCTTTGCTAAGCAAGGTAAGGCTGCATACAATTGACCTTCCTCAAAGCCCACAATGCAGGAGCTTCATGCACTGGATTCGCCTTAATCATTTTTCTTCCATGACCATATTATACCCAATGCTATGACCAAGAGTTTGTTGTTAAGCTTTGTTTGGTTATCCTCTACTTGTGGTGTTCCATATTTCTTCCATTTTATCTACTCTCATCTTATGTGTGTGATTGGTCTTTGTCTTACATGTTTAAACCATCTTAATTGCAGTTTGTGCTTCTTATCTTTGTTCAACCAGATTAGAACTTTTCATTTCTAGTCTTTTTTGTATGGCCATATATCCATCATATAAGTCAACTATCAATTTGCCTTGACTTACCACATGGAAAGTTGACTTTCAATTCAAATGGAGTTGCTATTATGACTGTCATTCATCAACTTGTTAATCTTAAGACCTTACAACTCACCCTATTTCCATTGTAACCACAATCTGGTTGAATTTTATTTTATTTGTATTTATTTAAATTTACTTAATCCAGACTGCCCAACAAGTCATTGGCCTATTGCCAATAGCACCAATACTCAAGTTTGCCTTTAATCGAGGCACTAGTCCAAGGCCTCAACGTGGTGCTTGTAGTCCCTTTACCAAAGTGAGTTTTTTTTAATGGTAAAGGTAACTAGTGTCGTACTTCCCATTGAAGTTGCCTTTTTCTGCCGAATAATCCTTTCCTGTGGACACCATGCAATGGATAACGTGATTGGAGACCCAAGGTTCCCTGCCATCTAGCCCTCAATTTGTGAATGACACAATGTAGGGTTTTAGACAAAATCCCAAATAAATAGACATGTGTTAATTTCTTAAGACTAGGATAGCAAGTTTGCCAATCTTCAGTTCAAGTTTATATTCACAATTTTATGAGCAACTATGATTGTCATAATCTAATTCTGACAAGGGGAATTCTCCCGTAATTGAGGGAGAATTATGTCCGATTGAAGAGAATAGTAGGAGAAAGAGAAGAATTGAGAGAGAGAGAGAGAGAAGCAAGAAATGAATCAATTGTATTCACCGATGCCTCAATTAGCTGAAGGATTCGGCTTATATACCAATCCCGAGAGGATTGGAGTCGGAAATTCAAGCTATAGATCTTCCACACACTTCTATCTAATTGCCTCTTTTCCCTTATTATAGTAAGACCCCTAATACAATCCATATTATCCCTTCCCACCTAATGGCTTTCCCTCGTTGTACCTAGTTACATGACAATTCCCCCCCGCTTGAAACCTTGCTTGTCCCCAAGAAGGTTAGAGTAAGCTTGATGCCTTGGGAAACTATTTTAGGAGATCAAGTAGGTACTCCCATGTGTTATTTTTCGAGTGTAGATTAGACCAACGGACTAGCACGTGTGATTTGTGCTCTTTGTTTGTATATGACTCGCTTACCCACAATGGCTATGGCTCAACTTCCCGTTGAACTCCTTGGGGTGTGAGGGGTAGAGTAGGGCTCACTAGGTTGTTTCTGATAGAGTGCTTAAGGGGGGACACATGGAACACTGGATGAATTTTGAATCCCTCTAAAAGTTGTAGTTTGTAAGCAGACTTTCCCACTTGAGCTATCACTTCATAGGGCCTATAAGATTTGGGACTGAGTTTGGTAACTTGTGTTGGGGGTAGGACCTTCAATTGGACTTGCCTTAACTTTAGATACACCTTGTCTCCCACTGAAAAGGTCCTTTCACTTCTCTTTTTGTTTGCAAATTGTTTCATCCGATTTTTTATGTTGGCTAACTCCTTTAAAGCTTACACCACATGTTGCCTTTAATGCAAGTAAGTATCCATAGTAGCCATAGAAGTGGTTTCCCCTCCCATTGGTTATAATGGTGGCTTGTACCCATAAAGGGCCTTGAATGGGGTCATCTTTAAGGCAGTATGGTGGTTGGAATTGTACCACCATTGGGCCAAGGGTAGCCATTTATGCCACCCAATTGGATGCACAAAACATACACACCTTAAATACGTTTCCAAGCACTGATTGACTTGCTCAATTTGCCCATCTATTTTCGGATGGTAGGTTGAGGACATGTGTAGGTGTGTTCCTAGGGATTTCCTTAGCTCCTTCCACAATAAACTTGTTAAAATTTTATCCTTGTCCTAAACAATCATCTGAGGCAGTTCATGTAACTTCTCCTCCTGGTCTAAAAATACCCTAGCCACCTCTGGGGTCGTGAAGGGATGGATTAAGCTAAGAAAGTGAGCATACTTCGTCAATCTATCAACCATCACTAGGATGTAGTCCTTTCCCTCTAACTTAGGTAGGCCTTCCACAAAATCCATACTGATATGAGTCCACACCTATTCTGGTATGGGTAATGGTTGCAATAGGCCTGGAGGGGGGGGGGGATTGTAAATTCTCTTGCTTGCATTTGTTGCAAACATCACATGTTGTTACATATTCTTTAATTATCTTCTTCAACTTGGGCCAATAGAAAAGTTGTTTGATCCTGCAGTAGGTGTTTTGTATCCCTGAAAGTCCCCCAATTGGGGAGTCATGTAGGGCTATCAATATCCTCTTCTTGATGGAGTCACTATCCCCGATCACCAACCTCCCTTTATACCTGATCAAACCATTGCCAAGTGTGTACCTTTGTCTACTAGAGGGATCAAGGATTAATTGCTCCATGAGCTCCTTAGTCCATTCTCTTTTATCATAACTTTCTCTTTTATCATAACTGGATGCCACTTCCAAGTACCAATCTGGAGTGAGAGAAGTGATGGCTGTGGATGTCCCTTCTTCAAAACATCAGGAAAGGGCATCTATTGCCTTATTCTTGAACAAACCAGAAGCAACCCTAGACTGCAACTTCTAGGAGAACAGAGTTGGAAGAAACAACCAAACTCGTTTTAATTGTATTCATGCGAGACTATCTATTTATACAGATTTACTCTATGTTGTTAACCCTATTGTACAAGAGATAGAATCCTAACTAAACTTAATTATGTTACAGATATACAACTACTTAAAGATAGGCTAACTAGAGTACATTATCTTTATTATTTGTTGCATATTATCTCTTATAATATCAGCTCCTATAATTTCTCCTATTATCTAGGAGCTCTTCCTTAATCTCTTGGGACTTCAATCTTCCTTATCCTTATCTTCAGCTAGCTCCATGTGGCCATGTCTCTTCCATAAGCTATCTTTATCATAAGATAGCTTGTTATCTCATCATCTTAGATTTTCGACAATTCTTGTTAGAGCAGAACACAACAATTCCACTAATTCTCTCAATCCAATTACTCATTGAAATCACTCACCACCTCCAAGAATACAAACGATATAAGAGAAGCAAATAAGAATAATGAAAACAGTAAAGAACAAGAGAGATTTATCCTGGTTTGGTCTCAAAAATGAGACCTACGTCCAGACTGAAGTTGCTTCCTTCTTATCCACTATCTTGAACACAAACTTTAGGATAATTACATAGAGTACCCGAATTCGCACCCAACCCATATACCCTAAAAGCTAACTGGATTCTGAGATTACAAGACTTATCCCCAACCTTCCTCTCAATTGATCCCAACCCACAAGATAGAAAACAGGAAACCTTCTCGAAATGAAGCACACCCTTCCTGTCTACCCCACAATCCCTATTTATAAGCCATAGGAAAGCGAGTTACAACAACCTAACTGCATGACCGCCTGACTAGAGATAACTACTAACTAATTTGGTTAGTCGCCCTTCTAGAAGCATGTCTTCTAGAATTATACTCATCCTAACCCTAAAACAAAAAAACACAAATGCACGCATATGAAATAACCATTTACAAATATAATCCTAATATAGTACAAATGAGATAACAAATTCTCAACCCATTTGAACTTGATTAGGCTTCTTCTCGGTCCTGCACCTTCATTTACTGCCCTGCATCTTCAAATATCCCCTGGATCAATCTGCAGAATCTTCATGCAGTGTTTCAACTTTGCTGTAGGCATAGATTTTGTAAACATGTCTGCAACGTTGTCTTCCCCTGCAACCTTGGTTAGAATTATAGATTTATCTTCAATAATTTGCCTTATAAAATGGTGTCTTACATCTATATACTTAGTCCTTTCAGGGTGTGCTTGGTTTTTAGACAAGTGAATTGCACTTTGACTACCACACATCAAAGTGGCCTTGACTTCTACCCCTAGAAGCTCACTTACTAGACCCTTAAGCCACATAGCTTCCTTAATCGTTTCTGAAACTGCTATGTATTCAGCCCGGTAGTAGACAATGCTACCACATGTTGGAGACTAGATTTCCAACTAATTGTTGAGTTCCACAGCCTAAAGACATAACCGGTTGTGGATCTTCTTTTATTTATGTCAGCAGCATAGTTAGCATCCGAAAAACCTAGGATACTAGCTTGTTCTCCTACTCTTGCTCCACCATAGGACAATGCATTATTTTATAGATCCTTTAATATATCTAAGCATCCACTTGACTGCCATCCAGTGGGACTTTCTTGGATTGGCCATAAATCGACTTATGACACTCATACCATGTGCTAAGTTGGGTGGAGTGCACACCATGCTATACATGATGCTTCCTACTGCACTTGAATAGGGGATGTGCTCCATCTCTTTCTTCTCTTCTTCACTTTTGGGGGATTGATCTAAGGATAGTTTAAAATGAGCAGCAAACAAACTGATTACCTTTACATTAGACATTCCAAATCCAGCTAATAGCTTGGCTAAGTAGGATTTTTGTGAGAGATATATCTTCTTATGATGCTTATCTCTAGTGATTTCCATTCCTAGAATTTTTCTAGCTTCCCCAAGTTCCTTCATTTCAAATTCAGCCCTCAGCCTTTTCTTAAGTAGCTGGATTTCTTTTGTGGATTGACTTGCTATAAGCATGTCGTCCACATAGAGCCACATGTGTATGGAAATGCTAGGAGAGATATGTTTAAAATAGATACAACAATCATAAGAGCTTCTAGAGTACCCTTGGCTTAACATGATCGAATCAAACTTTCGGTACCACTGCCTTGGGGATTATTTAATTAAGCCCATAAAGGGACTTTCTAAGAAGGCATACCTTCTCCACCTCTCCCTTTGCTTCAAAACCCTTTGATTGATCCATTAGAATCCTCTCCTCTAGGTCCCCATGAAGAAACGCGGCTGTGACATCCATTTGCTTAAGGTTTAGATCTAATTGAGCAGTGATGGCTAATAGAATCCTTATAGAGGTGTGTGTCACAACCGGGGAGAACACCTCATTGAAATCAATACCCGACACTTGGGTAAAGCCTCTAGCAACTAGTCTTGCCTTATACCTAGGCTTAGAATTTTCTCTTGCTCCCTCTTTAATTTTGTACAGCCATTTGCAGCCTACCACTCGCTGCCCTTTTGGTCTTTCGACCAACTCCCAGGTATGGTTCTTCTTGAGGGATTCAATTTCTGACCGCATGGTTGTAAGCCACTTGTCAGCATCCTTTGAGGTTCCTCTCCTATAACTTATGTTGCACTAGTAAAGGCATATGCCACTAGGTCTAAGTAATCATACCTTTGGGGTGGCCTACGGGTTCTAGGCTGCCGGTCCCTTGCCACACTATACCTATCGGGATTAGGACGATCCCCTAGGCTGGAATCTGCATCACTGTCACCATCTTCCCCTTCAATTTGGGAAGATTCATGGTCCTAGTCATGGTCATCTACTTGCTCGGGTTCAGGTAAGTCATACTCAGATTCAAGAGCATCTTGAGGTAAATTAAGGCTAATTTCAGAGATCTCCACCTGAACAGCCTCTCTATTTTCTTCTTGATTAGGCTGAGATTCATTGTTTCCTAATTTTATGGTAGATTGCTCATCAAATGTCACATCTCTAATGACTATGGTTCTCGATCCTTCTGGTTCTAAATTCTATAATTTGTAGCCTTTAACACCAGATGGGTAACCAATAAACTGACATTTCTTGGCCCTAGGCTCTAATTTGCATTGCTCCACATGAGCATAGGCTAGGCATCCAAACACTTTAGGATGGTTTAGGTTTGTTTATGTCCTGTCCATCTTTCATAAGGGGTTTGGAGGTTTATGGCTTTGGAGGGTGTTTTGTTAAGATCATGAGCTGCTGCTACAACAACCTCCCCCCAAAAAGACTTAGGTAATTGTGCATGACAAAGCATGCATCTTACCCTTTCTAAGAGGGTTCTATTCATCCTCTCGGCCACCCCATTTTGCTTGGGGTTTTCGAGAGTCGTAAGGTGCCTAATGATCCCACCATCCTTGCACATTTGATTAAACTCTCTATTACGAAACTCCAACCCGTTATCTATTCTTATAACCTTAATTGATCTGCCCTTTTGATTTTCTACCATACTTTTCCATGTCCTAAATGTCTCAAAGGTGTTATCTTTAGATTTTAGGATATATACCCACAACATTCTTAAATAATTATCTATTATTCATAGAAAATATCGAGAGCCCCCCTGAGTTAATGACTGAGCTGGACCCCATAAGTCTGAATGTATATAATCTAGGGGTGCTTTTGATGAGTGAATTGTTGTTTTACTGAATTTAACCTTGGTTGCCTTCCCAAAGATATAAGATTCACACTTGCTTAATTCTAAGGACTGCCCTAAATCGAAAATGCCCTAATTTGCAAGTTCCTTGAGCCCTTGCTCACTGATGTGTGAGATTCTTAAATGCCACAGACTTGCCTTGGACTTAGGGTTAATGCTAACTACTGCAGTTTCACCACATAATGTGGTGGCCTACAGGAGATAAATGTCATTCTTTAAAACAACGCTCATACATATGAGAGATCCTTTTGAAATCTGGACAGCTCCACCCTCACCCTTAAACTTAAGGCCATTCCTATCCATTTCACTAAGAGAAATCAGGTTTCTCTTTAATTCAAGGACATATCTTACTGATGTAAGGGTTCTAAGGGAGCCATCATGAAGCTTTAACCTAACATCTCCTACCTCTTCAACTTTACATTCATAGTCATTGCCAAGCAAGACCTTTCCACCATTGATTTCCTTAAAGTTTTGTAACCAATGTTTCTTTGGGGCCATGTGAAAGGAGCAACCAGAGTCCAGGACCCACTCTAGGCTATATGCACTTTCACTAACAATGAAGGCCTCAGAACTATCATAACCTGAGTCACAATAGTTTGCCCCTCCTCCTGAATTATCCTTCTCGGCTAGGTCCTTCTTTCTCTTTGGACAAAGCCGCTTAATGCGACCTTGACAGTAATAGCATTTTATTTGGCATTTTTCAGTCCTAGACTCAAATCTTGATTTACCTCTATTCTTTTGGTCTCTTTTAGAGCTTCTTGACCTAACTGTTTGTTAGGGCATCCCCAAGAGAAGATTTGTCATTCATCTTAAACCTCAATTCTTTAGAATTTAATGCACCTATGACATTTTCTATTATAAGCTTATCTCTACCATGTTGAAGGATGTCTACAAAATTCTCATAAGACTTAGATAGTGAATATAGCTTTATCCTTATCTTCATATTTCACTCCTATGTTTTCTAAGTCTAGGCATAATTTATTAAATCCATTTATGTTTTCATGCAATTTTTGGGGTTCTTGCATTTTAAAATTAAAGAACTTGGCCTTTAGGTATAGACGGCTGGAAAGGGTCTTCTTGAGGTATAGGGCTTCAAGCTTCTTCCAAATTTATGCCATTGTCTTCCACTTCGAGACTTCTCTAAGCACTTTGTCTCCTAGGCTTAGAATCAACATGTTGTAAGCTTTCTTGTTAATTTCCTTCTGAGTCTTTTCTTGCTCTTCAATCATCACCGGTACTTCTCTCCCAGTTGTCAAGTCTGCAGTCTTATCCTCTTGTTCTAGAGATCCCTTTAATCCTTGACTGTAGAGAAGAGCTTCCATCTTTATCCTCCACAAGCCGAAATCGTTTGTCCCATCGAATTTGTCGATATCAAATCTTGTGGCAGGTGGCGCCATATCGATTTTTGTAGATGATTTGATCTCCTTGAGTTTCTTGAAAATCTTGATCACCGTTGAGACCTTCTTGGCTCTAATACCATGTTGTTAGAGTAGAACACAACAATCCCACTAGTTCTCTCAATCCAATTACTCACTAAAATCACTCACCACCTCCAAGAATACAAACGATATAAGAGAAGCAAACAAGAATAATGAAAATAGTAAAGAACAAGAGAGATTTATCTTGGTTCGGTCTCAAAAATGAGACCTACGTCCAGACTGAAGCTGCTTCCGTCTTATCCACTATCTTGAACACAAACTTTAGGATGATTACATAGAGTACCCAAACCCACACCCAGCCCATATACCCTGAAAGCTAACTAGATTCCTGAGATTACGAGACTTATCCCCAGCCTTCCTCTCAGCCTCTCAATCGATCCCAACCCACAAGATAGAAAACAAGAAACCTTCTCGGAATGAAGTACACCCTTCCTGTCTACCCCACGATCCCTATTTATAAGCCATAGGGAAGTGAGTTACAACAACCTAACTGCCTGACCGCCTGATCGGAGGTAACTACTAACAAATTCGGTTAGCCGCCTTTCTAAAAGCATGCCTTCTAGAAGTATACTCATTCTAACCCTAAAACAGAAAAATACAAATGCAGGCATACGAAATATCCGTTTACAAATATAATCCTAATCTAGTACAAATGACATAACAGTTCTCATGCCCCTTCCTAAATTGAATCACATAATTAAGTCCCATTAATTTTGACATACCTTTCCTCTGTAGATGAGTGTGAAGTTTTTGTTGCAATAGGAATTTTAAGCTCTGATGGTCCGTTCTTACAATGAACTTTACCCTTTCTAGGTAATGTCTCCACTTCTCCATAGCTATTAGGACGACTAATAACTCCTTATCATACACACTGGGGCCCAAATGTTTAGAAGCCAACGCCTAGCTAATGAAAGCTGAAGGCCTTCCTCCTTGCATCAATACCGCCCTACCCCATTATTGCAAGCATCAGTCTCTAACACAAATGGCTGATTAAAGTCTGGGAGACTTAGTGTAGGAACTTCACTCATAGCTTTTTTTAAGTAGCTCGAAGGACTCCTCTACCTCTTTACTCTAATGGAACTCGTCCTTTTTAATAGTTCTGTCAATGGCTTGCTCATAATTCCATAATTCTTCACAAATCTTTTATAGTAACCAGTGAGACTCAAAAATCCCCTTAGGGCTCTCACATTAGCAAGTCGAGGCCATGTAGTCATGGCTGCTATCTTCAAGGGATTTGTACTCACTCCTCCCCCTGAGATTATATGGCCCAAGTACTCCACTTGGGTCTATGCAAATGCACATTTAGACTTCTTGATAAACAACTTGTTGAGCCTAAGGACTTGTAAGGTGGTCCTTAAGTGCTCTAAGTGTTGGAGAAGGTAGGACTATAAACTAGGATGTCATCAAAGAATACTAGGATAAATTGGCGGAGGGATGGTTCAAATATTTGATTCATTGGGGCCTAAAAGGTTGTTGGGGCTTTGGTTAAACCAAAGGGCATTACCAAGAATTCATAATGTCCTTGATGGGTTTTGAAGGTTGTTTTATTGATGTCTTTAGGATGCATTCATATCTGATGGTACCTTGAACGGAGGTCTAGTTTGGTGAATACTTTGGCTTTGTGTAATTCATCCAATAAATCCTCGATGATAGGTATGGGGAATTTGTTCTTAATACTTTGACTTTGGCTTTGTTGTGTTTCCATATTGTACTTGTTGGTTTCACCATGTCAACTAAGTTATGGAACACAACTATATCAATTATCTTCATTCACTACCATCTCATGAAATTTCTCTATGTGAAGATGGTGTTCAAACTTCATTTCATCATTACTCCGCCAGGGGATATTATCCACTGTCGGTCCCAAGCCCGGATAAAGGAGGAGGGTTGCGTTAGGTAGCCGACAGCCAGCGTAAAACTTAGTCGGATCCAAATATGAATTCTAGACAAACTATCTGTTGGGATGTAACCCACATAGAAGTCTAGAATTCATGTAGCCAACCCCACATAGTGGGATAACGGCTGGATATGTTGTAGTAAGGGAGTTGAGTTGGCGATAATCGATACAGAAGTGCCAACTTCCATCTTTCTTTTTGACTAAGAGTTAAGGAGAGCATATGGGCTTAGACTTGGTCTAATGATGGACATTTGCAACATGTCTTTAATCATCCTTTCTATTTCGACTTTTTGTTTTGGGAGGTATCGGTAACGTAGGTTAACTGGTTTAGTGTTTGGTTTAAGGTTGATGATGTGATCTAGGGGTCTTTTGGGTGGTAGAGCCTTAGGTTCCTCAAACAAGTCCCCAAACTCAACTAAGAGTGAATCAAGAGAGTCTAGTTGGTTTACCTCCCAAGGAGTTGGGGTAGAGCCCTTAGTGATCTGCTTTAGCTCTCCACCTCTGTCAGATTCTTCTTCCTCTTCCTCCTCCTCCTCCAGAGCATGCATAGAAAATAATTCGGCCACCTTCACCCATTTGTTTTTGAACATTTTCTATAGTCTCTTCCCCATGATCAACTGACGCATCCCTGTCTTTGCACTGCTTGTTATGGTCATCCTCCTTCCCTCTTTCTCAAATGTGACTTCCATCTTGTTGAAATCAAAACAGATGGGGCTTACCTCTTTCATTCAATCCACTCCGAGGACAATGTCACATCCTCCTAATTTAAGTAATCGTAGGTCAACTTCAAAATCTTCCTCCTGCATCTGCCAAAAAAAACCCCTGCAGGTTGACTTACATAACACCTTCTGCCCATTAGCTACAGTGACTGACAGGGGGTGAGTCCTAGTGAGGCTGCGCTTCAACTTCTTAGCCATCCTTTCATCTAGTAAGTTGTGGGTTCTTACACTGTCGATTAGTATCATCAAGCTACTGTCCCAGGCCCTTCCTTCCACCTTTATAATCTTACTGTTGGTCAGTCCCTTTAACACGTCTAGTGAGATCTCCACCTTCTCTTCCTCTTCTTCCTCCCCCTGACTGCCTTCCTCTTCCCCTTCTTTTTCCTCTTCCTCATTTCCCTCCAGTAGTAATAGCTGATGTTTACACTAATGTCCCAGGGAGTATTTGTCTCCACATCGAAAATAGAGGCCTGCCTACCTCCTCTATTCCAACAACTTATTAGCCATCTGTTGTGGGGGTGCCGAAAGAGCCAACCCTTTACCCCTCCTGACCAATTTGTCTAGCTCCTTTACTCCACCCTTTGTTCCCCTGTTGTACTAATCCACTTTGCCACCCCCTGTTGATCCTTCTTTTCTTTTTCATAAGTGCCTCCGCAACTTGCTTGATGGTCTTAGGTTGAAACATCTTGATTGTAGAACGTAACTCCTCATTCAAGCCAGCAATGAAGCTTGATATGAAATAACCTTCAATAAGGGTGGGATTCAAAATCAGCATTAGAGCTTTTAACTCCTCAAATTTGTGCTGATAGGTTTGGATCTTTCCCTCCTGTCTTGATTTGTTAAATTCCTCTACAACATCCAACATTCCTCTTTCCCCAAAACGATCACAGAGATCCTCCACAAACACTGTCCACGAACAATTCTCCTTCACCCCACTCTATCCTTGGAACAATGCGTCTCCCTTGTTGTTCAGATAGGCAGCCGCTAAGGTCACCTTCTGTTGTTCAGCCACATTGTAGAGGCTAAAAATCTGTTCATAGCACTTCACCCACCATCTTGGGTTATAGCCATCAAATAAGGGCATCTCCATCTTCGGCATTGGAAATCCGATCTGATTAGAACCAGCTGCATTTCCATGCCTCTTTCCTCATTCAGTCTCCCCTACTCCTTGAGGCTCGATCTCAATTTCAACTGGTCCATCAAATTGGGAATTCACTCCCTAACTGGGTAAGATTGGCTCAAATCTCTCCCTTGGAGGGAATTCAAGAGAGAGTCTTACTTGGGTTTGGCTGGTGAACATCATCATAAAATGGTGCATTTGATCCCCTAAGATTTGGCCCTACTCCCTCATCTAATCTTGCAACCTCACATTTTGCTCCCTGCTCTCTTCGCGCCACCTATTCATCACCCCTTTGATCCTCCTCTTCAACCATCGAGTCTACCGAACTCTCAAGTATTCCCATTCGGATCTGCATGTTTGCTACCGTCACCAACACTTGTTGGAGTTGTGCCTCCATTTGCTTCATCCTTGTTCCATCCGCCATGATCAAATCAAGAGGATCTTCCCTTGTGCTCGAGACCTTACTCTGATACTAAATTTTCATAATCTAATTCTGAAGAGGGGAATTCTCTTGTAATTGAGGGAGAATTGTGTCCGATCGAAGAGAATAGTAGGAGAAAGAGAAGAACTGAGAGAATAGAGAGAGAGGGGGGGGGGGAAATTGAATCAATTGTATTCACCGATGCTTTAATTAGCCAAAGGATTCAGCTTATGTACCAATCCTGAGAGGATTGGCGTCGGAAATTCATACTATACTTTTCTACACACTTCTATCTAACTGCCTTTTTACCCTTATTACAATAGGACTCCTGATACGATCCATATTATCCCTTCATGCCATTATTTCTCGCCTTGTACCCGGTTACATGACATATGATAATGGTGAATAAATGTACCTTATCTGTTGGGAATACCCAGTTGCATATCACCTTTCGTGGATCTCCCTCAGTGGGGATTGCAGTGGAAAATCCCCAAGTTCTTGCCTCTCAGTAATGGCCTAAGTGTAAGTCAGTAGAAGTTAATTTCTCCTTCCTCTCTCTCTCTCTCTTCCTCATCGTGAGCACATTTGGTGGCCCTCTTCCACTCTTTAAGTTCATTAAAATCATGCCCTGAAACTTTCTTTAGGATCTACAACAATTATAAATACCAGAGATTTCTTTTCCATTCTGCTAGTTCTTTCATTTTCTTGTGACTTTACATACTTTGGACAGTAAACTCTCTGATTCCACAATCAATGTTCTTGGTTTTTGTTTTAGACAGTCAAATCTCTATTTCTGCTCTCAGTCTACCTTGTAGTACTACATGTATGATGTATCCCTATAATCAATCACTACAGTTGACTAGTACCTTTGCAATTGACCCCTAACTCATTCAGGTTGGAATAATCAGTTTGGTAGTTGACCATTTGATCCAACAGTTGAGCTTCCAGCTAACCCAGAGCTCTCGAGCCAACTTGACAGTTGAGTCGCTGGTCAACTGACCCCTGGGTCTTACTTAAAACTCTTTTTTTTTTTGCTGGCTATCAGTTTACACCCTGGTTAATCTCCTTCTCCACGTATCAAGAATAGACTCTTCACATCTCCATTCACATGCTACAACCCACACTTTCATGATAAACAAAATGCTATATGGTTTCAAGCCCACATGGCATCCCAAATCACATTAAAGGCCAACTTATCTACATACTCTGATAGGTCTCTTTGTAAGATGTGAGAAAATACAAGGATTCAACTTCACAAGCTCAGTAAGGTTACGTGCAATGCGTGAAACATGTAAGATATGCAACAATGTATCAAAACATCATTTTTCTTTCCACATCGTACCCAATACACACAAGGCCGGGCCGCTTCGTCCTTTGGAGAGGCCAATTTACAGCTCATTCAGCCCAAGCTCCGCCACTTCATCCACAAGGAGATTATGATAGTGCCTTGTTTTCTATATCTTAGTCAAAACAATGTCCTTGTGCCATGTGATGCCCAACACATACCACAAGCATATCTCATTCATACTCAAATACACATCAGATGCAAGCCAAAACATTCATGCAACGATGCACACATGAAAATACACAAAGTGATCATGTCTCAAATGTTGCCAACTGGAGAATGCTCAGGGTATCAACTCAAGCACAATGTTGGTTGTATCGCCCTTTTTGGCTAATAAAAACTTTTATCTATTCCTGACTGTTGCTCACTCTCTCTCTCTCTCTCATTATTTTGGTAAATCAATGAACTAGTTACTCCATTTGAATAGTTCCAGCATATGGATTTTATCTTGTAAATTTTAATATTCTTTGTTACTTCAACTGTTGATGTGCTTGTCGGATGTATTATTTCAGGTGGGTCAGTAAACTTATCAGGAAAAGGCATGAATCTTCTGTGACGTGTGTTGCTTGGCATCCTAATAATGTGCGTACATTCTACATACTATTTTGCAGTTACCTTCCTATTAAGTAATGCTATATGAGCAGAATATCAGAAATCACATAAACATTCAAAAGGTGCATTTGTTTCCTGTCATTTCTAAGCAACAGACTGCAATGCCCTTATTTGTTACTTCTCAAATTTGCCAGTCATGTCAGGAATGCTATATGAGCAGAATATCAGAAATGCCACAAGTGATCTACATTTTCAGTTGGGTATTGTTGAGGTTAAAGGAGGACCACAATCTAAGGGAATGAGGGATGTTGCCTGTAATAGGTGTTAGTTTTTTTTTTTTTAATAGTTCTTGATATCTGTCAAATGATTCATAGAGCAGTAGGGATTGTTGCCTGTGAAAACTGTTGTTTTGTTTTCATTTATGAAAAGCCTTTTCAAATCTTCACCTCTTTTTTTTTGTCAATACGTTATGATAAGTTTTTCTGGAGGGTACTAATAGCTTCACAAATTAGGAACTGGCATGCACATGTACGGACATTGTTTGCTTAGGTTGAATTTAGTGATTCAAAGCCATCTAAAATGTTTTCATATTAATTTATGTAATGGTCTCTGTGAATGGGAAAAATATTAAATACAACAAACTCTCAGATCTATATGTGAGTTTTATGCAACAAGATATAAATGAAATGGTTGTCATGTTACTTGAAGAAAAGATGCATTATATTGTGCTATTGGATGTCTCATTCTTAGTAGAAATTGCTAATCTGTATGACATCCTGTTTAACACATTCCATTCCCATTCCATGTTGCAAGGTAAGATAGTTTGCAATTACATAGTCACCAATCACCAGAGGATGACAACATATTATTGGACAATCTATTGATTTCTTGAATTTTTTTTTTATTTTTTTTTTTAATTTTGGCAATGTGTTTGGATTGAAAGAAGAATAAACATCAAGGACCAAATAATTCAAAGTTATGCTTATTAACATCAAATATTTTCTTTATTTAAGTGGCATTTTCTTAGATGGAGTCTTTGTGTTATATTGCTATACAAGTATCTGCAGATTTTAGATTTTTTGTTTGCAAGACAAAACATGTTGGTGTCTTCTCTAAAACCCTCCATAATACTTCTCTAAGAACCCTATCATAAGCCTTTTCTAGATCTATAAACACCATATGCAGGTCCTTTTGATGATCCCAATACCTTTCCATTAGTCGCCTCAGTAGGTATATACCTTCCATTGTTGACCTATCAGGTATGAAGCCAAACTAATTTTTCGTGACGTATATTTCTTTTCTAAGCCTCTGCTCTATTACTCTCTCCCAGAGTTTCATGGTATGGCTCATTAACTTAATTCTTCTATAATTTTCACAATTTTGAACATCTCTTTTGTTCTTGTATATAGGAACCAAAGTACTCTTCCTCCACTCTTCTGGCATCTTTTTTGATTTAAGGATCGCGTTAAATAATTTCGTTAGCCAGGAGATGCCCTCTTCTCCCATGCATTTCCATGCTTCTATTAGTATGTTATCTGGTCCCATCGCCTTTTGATTTTTCATCTTTTTTAATGCTTACCTTATTTCTTTTGAACTTATGCATCGATAAAATGTATAACTCACGTTCCCCTTAGAGTCACTAAGATGTCCCAACCTAATTCTTGTGTCCCCACCATTATTGAATAATTTTGTGAAATGCTCCTTCCATCTCTCTTTAATCGCTCCCTCATTCACTAATACATTTTGGTTTTCATCTTTTATGCATTTCACTTGGTTTAGATCTCTTGTTTTTCTTTCTCTTGCTTTAGCTAATTCATATATATCCCTTTCTCCATCTTTTGTATCTAGTCGTTTATATAGATTCTCATATGCTTTTGACCTTGCTTCACTACAACAACAACAACAACAACATATCCAGCCGTTATCCCACTATGTGGGATTGGCTACATGAATTCTAGACTTCTATGTGGGTTACATCCCAACAAATAGTTTGTCTAGAATTCATATTTGGATCCGACTAGGTTTTACGCTGGCTGTCGGCTACCTAACGCAACCCTCCTCCTTTATCCGGGCTTGGGACCTTGCTTCACTAATAGCTCTTTTTACTGTCTTTTTCATTTCTTTATAATTTTGTAGGTTTTCTTCATTGCTACACTGATATACAGCCTTATAGCAAGTTTTCTTATTTTTAATTTTCAATTGTACCTCTTCATTTCACCACCAAGACTCCTTAAGATTTGGGGCTCTACCATTTGTCTCTCCAGGGATTGCCTTTGCTGTGTTTCTCAGGCTAGTAGCCATTTCCCTCCACATTTGGTTTGTCCGTCATTCTCTATTCCATTCCCTTCTATCCCTTAATTTTTCTTTAAAGCTTAATTGTTTATCCCCTTTTAAATTAATTTTTCTAACTGGAGCATCCATTTTTTTCTAAATTAGACCTCACCTTAAGGTATCATCATATTAGGATGAACCTAGATGACTGCCCAAAAACAGCTTTCAGAACTCACCAAGGATATTATGAGTTCTTGGTTTTGCCATTTGGACTCACAAATGCCCCTACAACCTTTCAAGCCTTGATGAACCACATTTTTGCCCCCTATCTACGAAAATTCGTGCTGGTATTTTTAAATGATATCCTAGTCTATAGCGCTAACCTAGCCCAGCATTTGATTCACCTTAAAAAGGCCTTCGAGATCCTCAAAGCCCATCAACTTTATGTGAAGAGGTCTAAGTGTACTTTTGCAGAAACAAGGGTGGAATACCTTGGCCAAATTATCACGGGTCAAGGGGTGAGTACTGACCCTCAAAAAGTTGCAGCTATGGAGCAGTGGCCCACTCCTAAAACCCTGAAAGAGTTGAGAGGGTTCCTAGGGCTTACCAGGTACTATCGAAGATTTATCAAGGGCTATGGGGTAATAAGTAAGCCCCTTACTAATTTGTTGAAGAAGAACAACTTTAATTGGGGACCTAAGGCAGAGAAAGCTTTCGAAGCTTTAAAGGAGGCCATGATCCACAATCCTAGCCTTACCTGACTTTTCCAAGGAGTTCATTCTGGAAACAGATGATTGTGACATGGGAATAGGGGCTGTACTAATTCAAGAGGGGAGACTAGTGGCTTACCTAAGTCAAGCATTGGCCCCACGACATGTAGGGTTGAGCATCTATGATAAGGAATTACTACTTGTTCTAATGGCCATAGAGAAGTGGATGTATTATTTGGAAGTGAGCAAGTTCATCATTAGAGTAGACCATGAGAGTCTGAAGTTCCTCTCCCAACAAAGAGCACACAACCAATTGCAAAGGAAGGGAATCACCAAGTTGATGGGGTTTGATTACTGCATTCAGTGTAGAAAAGGGAAGGAGAATTTGGTGGCAGATGTATTATCAAGATGCGAGAACACAGTCACTTGCCATGCCATATCAACCTTGGTGTTGGATTGGGTACAAGGCATCACACATAGCTACGAGCACCCCTTGGATTCAAGAGATGCTCACTAGGCTGGCGGCACACCCTTAAGAGGGGGCCAGGTACACATTCAAGGGAGGACTCCTAAGATACCATGGCAAGGTGGTTATAAGGGAAGATGAGCAACTCAGGCAACAGATCCTTTAATGATTGCATGATTCTCCCATAAGAGGCCATTCGAGGCTGAATGTCACCTACCATCGGGTGAGGTAACTTTTTCACTGGCCAGGGTTGAAAAGAAATGTGACCAAATATGTGCTCCAGTGCACCACCCGCCAGCAGTGCAAGCATGAGTAGGTGCCTTCTTCAGGCCTCCTGCAGTCTCTGGAGATTCCATTTCAAGCGTGGGAACAAATCACTATGGACTTTGTAGAGGGTCAGTCCAAATTTGAAGGGTTCAATACTACCTTAGTGGTGGTGGACTGGATGACGAAGTTCAGCCACTTCATCACCTTGGCACACCACTTTACTGCTACTAAGGTGGCCCGAAAATTGATGGATTCGGTTTTCAAGGTACATGGGCTACCAAAGGCTGTTGTCTTTGACAGAGACAAAGTATTCACAAGTCAGTTTTGGAAGACATTCTTTCAAGGATTGGGAATCAAGCTATAGATGTCTTCGGCTTATCATCCAGAAACCAATGGACAAACAGAGCATATGAACCAATGTTTGGAGACATACTTAAGGTGCCTAAGCTTCTCTAAACCCAAGAGTTGGAGTAGATGAATGGCATTGGCCCAGTGGTGGTACAACACCAACTTCCACACAGCTCATAAGAGAACCCCTTTGAAGCTCTATTTGGTTACCCTACCCTGATAATCCCAGTCATTATTCACTACACTCTAGCTGAAACTTCTGCTGATCAGTACTTACAGGCAAGGCAGGAAGCACTGCAGGCTATTAAGATAGAGCTTACCATGGCACAACAAAGGATGAAGCAATTGGTTGACAGACACCGCTCAGATAGGACATTCGAAGTGGGTGAGGAAGTCTATTTGAAAGTTAAAAGGTTTCAACAACACCTTTTTTGCATGGGACCTACGTCTAAGATCAGCCCAAAGTACTATAGGCCCTGTCGACTTCTTGCTAAAGTTGGATAGGTAGCCCACCGGTTACAATTTCCAAAAGGGGTAGGGCTGCACCCCATGTTTCATGTGTCACTCCTAAAGAAAGCAGTTGGGCCATCTGAGACAATTAGTAGAGAAGTACCAGAAGTGGTGGAAGACCGGGTGGTAAAGGTGGAACCTCAAGCTATCCTAGACAAATGAGTGATCTACAAGGACTCAGTGCCCCTCACACAAGTTTTGGTTCAGTGGTCGCACCTGCACCTTGACAATACCACTTGGGAGTATCTCTCGAATCTGCTCCAGCAATATCCCAGGATAGCCATGCTTCTTTGATTTCTTGGGGACAAGAAATACTTCAAGGGGAGGGGAGTTACCACAGCCCAGGGGTATAACCGTAATTAGGGGTAGGATATACTTGTAATTAGTTGATACTCTGAGGCTAGTTGGACTCCAAGATCATATGGCCACTTGGCCCTAACTGCCGAGAAAGGTGTAACTGCCGAGAAAGGTGTTTAGGAGAATACTCTAGAGATGTAACTCTCCTATAAATAACTTGAATGCACGAGGATGGAGATCATGTCACGATTAATACCACTGATCTTTTCCCCACTAATTCTTTCAATTCTCTCTCTCTTCTCTTTTTTGTGTTTGTCTTTCTCACCTATTCTCTATTCTCCCTCAATTACGGAAGAGCGTCCCTGTCAGATTTGAGATTTGATAGTGATATACCTCCCTCCACAAGGCCAAGATTCTTGGGAATCAATACCTAATAGTAAGAAACAAGTTTGCAAGTAGGCCTCTCTAGAATAACAATATAAATCTATTCAATTTTTTGACAAACCAATTGTCAGACAATGAATTTCTCAAATAATGAATCAAATAATAATTCAAAAAAAATAAAAAATAAAAACTATGCAATTAAATCTTACTTGGACTTGCCACTACATGGTCCAATTAGTTTGCAAGCAAATTAAATAAGTGTTAAGAATACTTGACACAAATACCGTGTCATGTATGACAATGGATGGTTAAGAACAATGGTTGTGAGGGAGTAAAATGTTGTGATGCACAAAAATGTTGTGTTACATCCTTGTCTCCCAACTCTAGTGTCACTGAGACTTCTACAACAATCCAACTACTCGAAATCCATAGTGCTTCCTCTCAATCTGAGACATCTTTTCCTTCTAATTCTATCAAAGTAGACTTGCCAACAAATACAGAGTTTCATGTCTACTCTAGGAGAAGTAATGCTCAAACTTAGGAAGAATTACGATCACTGACCAAACCTAACCAAGAGCCCAATTCAGATTCAATGAATGAAGGTAACACGATTTCTGAAAATATTCCTAGTAAGACACCTGAGAATGATTTGAGTTGGCCAATTGCTCTAAGGAAAGGAGTGAGATCATGCACGAAACATTCCCTTCTTAATTACATCTCTTATAAGAGTCTCTCACCAAATTTCCGAGCATTTGTTACCAATTTGGATACAATTCAAGTCCCCACCATCATCCAAGAGGCTTTTAGAGATCCCTCATGGAAGTCAACAACTTTGGATGAGATGTATGCTTTAGAGAAGAATTAGACATGTGAAGTCACCAATCTGCTTTTGGGCAAAAATCTAGTTGGATGCTAATGGATTTTCACAATAAAGTATAAGGAAGGTAGGAGTGTTGATAGGTATAAAGTTCGTCTTGTTGCAAAAGATTTCACCTAGTCTCATGGTATTGACTACTAAGAAACCTTTGCACCTGTGGCTAAACTCAATGCTATATGGGTTCTCTTGTCTCTAGCAGCAAACTTAGATTGGCCACTGTTTCAACTTGATGTGAAGAATGCCTTCTCAAATGGTGACTTAGAAGAAGTGGCATATGAAAGAATGGTAAACCCTAGGGTAGAAGAATTAAGAATAGTGGCTGAGAGAATAGTGAAACTGGAAACTGATTTTGATTACTGAAAAACATAACATAATACATCGTGAGTTGCCTTTTTATAAGCAGCTCATAACTAACTAACGAAGGCACAACCGCCTTTGAGACCGCTGAAACTAACAGCACGTGGAAAATAACAAACAGCACACTAAGTACATAGAAATAATAAAACAACACACGAAGGCATTATCTCAATGCCTCATTATCTTCAACAGCGTATATGAAGATTCCCCCATGTTTTGAGACACAAGTTACAAAGAATCAAGTGTGCAAGTTAAAAAAATCACTATATGGTCTTAAGCAGTCACCAAGAGCGTGGTTTGAGAGATTTACAAGAGTGGTGAAACTTCATGGCTACTCCTAATGTCAAGCCAACCATACACTATTTGCGAGATCTTCCCCTAAAGGTAAAATGTCTATTTTGATTGTAAATGTTGATGACATTATTATCACTGGTGATTTCACAAAAGAAATGGTTAGTCTAAAGAAAACTCTTGCCAAAGAATTTGAGATCAAAGACTTGGGAAATCTCCCATATTTCCTAGGAATGGAGGTGGCCAGATCTAGCAATGAAATCTCTATCTTAGAGAACATATGTCTTGGATCTATTAGAGGAGTGTGGGATGCTAGGGTGTAAACTTGCTGATACTCCAATGGAAGCCATCACCAAGCTCGGAAAGGAAGAGAAGGGTGCTCTAGTTAATAAGGGTCGATATTAGAAGTTAGTTGGTAGGCTTATATATCTTTCTCATACCAGACATCAATTTCTCGGTTAGTGTTGTGAGTCAATTCATGAATGATCCAAGAGAAGAACATATGGAGGCAATTTACATAATCTTGAGATACTTGAAGCTAACTCTAGGAAAGGTCCCTTTCTTCAGGAAAGGTTCCAACTGAGGGGTAGCAATCTATAGTGACACAAAATGGTCTAGTTCAATCACGGATTGAATGTCTCTACATCCAGATACTGCACCTATGTGTGGGGTAACCTTGTTACGTGGAGAAACAAGAAACAATTAGTGGTCTCCAAGAGTAATGCAGAAGTAGAGTTCCACGCCATGGCCCCTGGTATTTGTGAAGGGATTTGGATAAAAAGATTACTTGAAGAACTTGAAGTCAAGACCGAAGGCCCTATGAAACTCTTCTGTGACAATCAATCTGCCATCAACATTGCCAAGAACCCTGTGCACCATAACAGGACTAAGCATGTGGAAATGGATCACCATTTCATCAAAGAGAAAATTGAAGGGAATGTCATCAAGCTATTCTACACACCAACAGGTTCTCAGGTTGTAGAGATCCTAACTAAAGCCTTGCCACGGAAATGCTTCGAAGACCTAAGTTCCAAGCTTGAGATGAACAATATTTTCACCCCAACTTGAGGGGGAGTGTAGAATTATTCTAGGCTCTTAAGATTATCATTTCCTTTCTTGTTTGTTAGAATATCCCACGATCCTCCAAAGTTAGGCAATATACAGTTAGGAGAATAGGCAGTTTCTAAATAGGTTGATTGCAGATTCTTAGGAAGTTTCCTAGTTTAGAGATATGATCAGTTTTTCCTTTTTGTATATATATATATATATATATATATATATATAGCTCGTGTACAGCCTTTTTCAATAATTAAGAGAAATCAATTTTCTCCTTAAGACAATATTCCTTGGTGCTATAGAAACATAGATATGCTTAGCCACCTGAAGTGCAGATGTATGAAATGTGCCTCCTTCCCCTTTGCCTGTGTGGAGGAGCAAGAAAGTTCCCTTTTTTACACACTATGTGTGTATCTCATTCGAATTCATACTTGTGCTACATGGAGGAGCAAGAAATACATCTCTATGATATATAACTAGGGTTGGCAATGGTTCGGTTTGGTCTCGATTTTTACCAAAACCATAACCAAACCAAACTTAAACTACTAAAACCAAAACCAAACCATTACCCATTGATTTTAAAAATTAAAAACCATAACCAAACCATTCGGTTTCGATTCGGTTTCGGTTTTGACCATGGTTTTTTTAGTTTGATCCATACCAACGAACAAAGACAAACTCTTGCAAATAGCATTCATAAAAATTTTTGATAACTCCATAACAAACAAAGACAAACTCTAATAAAGTTACCTTCTTCTTGCATAAAGTTACAAATTAACTTCAAACTTCTTGCATATAATTATTTGATTGATAAAAATAAATAATTTAAGATTAGGTTTTATTTTTATTTGTTAATTACTTTATAACTGTTAAATATTTGTAATGCATTAGTTAAAATACTTGTCAAAAAATGCATTAGTCAATATATATATGTATATATATATATGTATATATATGTGTCTATATAATATATTAAATAAATAAATATATATTATATATATGTATATTCGGTTCGGTTTGGTTCGGTTACCCACATATTCTGTTCGGTTTCGGTTCGGGTTGTAGTTTAGATTTAGTGAACCATAACCAAATCATACCTATTGAAACAGTGTTTGGTTTTTTCCCAAACCAAACCATTACCCAGTCAAACGGTTTTTAACTGCGTTGACTGGTTCAGTTTTGGTTCGGTTCTCCACGGTTTTGGTTGCAATTGTCATCCCTATATATAACTGAGGTAATGTACATGTTGGACATGGTCAGGTGCTTTGTTTCATGTTTTTAACCAGCTCCCAATTTTGTCTTTGGATTATTGTCCTGCTGTTTTTCCTTTGTTCTATTGAGGATTGCCATGAATCAGTTTGTTAGCAGATTCCCTGGGTCTTTTCTGGTGTAGCATTTTTATTTGGTGGTCCTCAATGTTAGTTTGTTAGGCAGCTGATATGTTAATACAAGTCTATCCAAGTTGAAGTAACAGATGAATGATGACTCATGGTACATTCTTGTTGGATGGTTTGCTTTAGTCTGTTCTTCGGTCATGAACAAAATTCAAGTCCATCTCATGTGCCTCCTCTGTTGCCCCCCCACCCATTTCCTAGTAGAAATAATAATAATGATAGAAGTAAAACAAATGAAAGAAAGAAAAAGGTAGGACAAAAAATAAAAAAATATACATCTAAATAATGATAAAAAAAAAGAAAAAAAGTGTGTATAAATGAAATTGAAGCTTCTCGTACTGAGAAGACATATAGCTGTTCTATATGTTAATATATGGTTTTTATGCACAGATTCTACTTGCTACAACATCTACTGATGGTAAATGTAGAGTATTTTCCACCTTCATAAAAGGTGTTGACGCTAGGTAAATTTCTTTGTTAAGCATCCATGGTTTTCTTATGAATATTGCCCTTCCTACACTACTTGATTATTGATATTGCCATATTGTAATAACACAGAGATTCAGGAGCAGGCTCTGCATCGGATTCGAAATTTGGAGAGGTTATATTTATGTCCTTTCATTTTGTTCTATTTATATCTATTTTTGGACATGTTGAAGGTTTTTGTGTATGGTTAAGGGTTAATTTCAGACCCCTTACATATCTCTTATTGGCACCTAGGTCGCAACAGGGATGAAAATTGGTCAAGATTTACCTTAAGATTTAGTATATTGGCAGGAAAGCCCTTAACATTAATGCCAATTCAAATTATTGTTGACTTTGACAAGATGGGAAAAAATACGTATCTTGGCCATGATTGAGTAAAATTTATTTTTGGAGTTTTTAGTATCTTAGATCTTAGAGAGAGTTACCCACATTCTTCTGGCTTTATGATTGGATGTCAATCATTATGGTAGATAGAACACTTGGACATTCAGTTTTAGTGGGAAAACAATAGTTTTGAATCCTATTACCACAATCGACATAGAGAAATTCAAAGGACTAACACCTATGCCTGTTGGAAAAGGCCCAACTTATTGGATCACTGGAACATGTAAAAGGAACAAATAAACTTCTAGTGTTGGCATTATTAATGTACCGGATACAGATATAACTCCTAAAGAAGCACCAAATGAAAAAGTAGGTAAACATTTTGGGGAAGTTTCTAAACCTGCAGATAAAAGCCCAATTCACGGAATAATTGCAATAGATGAAGATAACAAAGAAATTTCTAGTGATCACACCATTAATATAGCTAGTCTCACTTACAATTAAATGATAAATCATCCATCTCTACTCATCTGAAGGGCATCATGTTGCAAAAGACTTGAATTTGAATGAATAAAAGGTTTGCACAAACAAACCAAGCATTTTATCTTGCCCTTCAACTTTAGAGGAAATACCTGGGGGGGCGGGGGGGCACGCCATGGCCCTCCCAGATTTTCAAAGACCTCTTTTAGTATATATTAAAAAAAAATAATTAAGAATTTTACTATTATTGCACCCCCCTCCCCCCCCCCCCAAAAAAAAAAAAAACCCCACTGCCCCAAATTTTTGAAAACCCCTTAAAAACAAAAACAAAAAAAATTAGGAATATTACTGTTGTTGGCTCCCCAACAGAAGTAAAAATCCAATAAGCTTAAAAGTCTCATACACCTCGGCATGTAAACAGATTATCTAAGGCATAATTATCCTAATGTTGAAATTTTGTCCCGGCCTCCAAAACCTTCCATCCTACGTCCACCCTTGAAGAAAGGGATGTTATCTATGACAAGGGAGCAGAAGCTGGAAGCATACTTGAAGGAAAGAGTACTCAATTTGATGGCCACAGAAATGATGAGGAGCCTATAGAGTTCTTAATGAAGGGAAACAAGAGGACATTTGAAGAATTTAAGAAAAAGGATAATTGAAGCACCTGTTTTACACTCCTAAATTTTTCTGAGGTGTTTGAAGTGTCTTGTGATGCATCTCATGTTGATATTGGTGGTGGACTAGGCATTCAATGGAAAATATCTTTTCTATAAGTTGATTCAAATATTATCCACATTGATTTGAGTATAGTAGCACATAAAGCTGGTGCTGGTTCTGGTGGATTTTCAAGGCTTGATGATATCATGCTTTCAACTCGACGGAGTGGAGTCCTATCAAGCTGCGGAGAGATGATGGCGGACGTCTGCTGCCATCTAAAGACATATAAGAGGCATCCTAAAACTGGTTCTAAGGCCGAAGCATTGATTTGGGATGTTTTGGATTAAGATGGACTCTTCTAGAAGCTTTGTTTGGTTTAGTTTTGATGTTCTATGCTTTAGGATATTTTTGTCATTCTACATAATGTTTCCTAGGATAGGCGGTCAGGTTTTATTTGTGGTCTTTTCCTGGTCTTATTATTAGCAGTATAGTTTTTCCCAATAAGAAAGGATTTTCCTAACCCTAGAAGGAATAGCATTACTAGAGCTCTATAAATACCATTGTCATCTCTCTCTCTTTTAGTAGTGGATGGAATAATTCCTTCATTTTTCTCTGATTATATTAATGCTTCTTCCAATTGTGTACTGCAATTCTAACCCTGGGTGTGATACCCATGGAACCTTAAGTCTGATGCCTAGAAGCTATTTCTCTCTTTTCCCCAATCTTCAATTTAGATTTTTATTCTCGTAACCCTACTTTTGGACCTGTTTTTAGCCCCTTAAGCTCATCTTTTCAACATTCTTTTACCTCTATCCATCCCATTACATATCAAAACCCAAGGTTTTCAACAATTTTCCTAGTTTCTAAACTTAAATGCCTCCAATCAGTTGGTATCCGTGTTCTAAAAGGCGGCCTAGGCGTTAGGTGCCCCTGGCCACTGCAAATAATTGCTAATCGGCATGCCTAGATGCTAAGCCACCTGGGTCACCCAGACATGCGCGTGTATATGCTAATATTGAGCTGTTTGGTATTTCCCCTTTCTCTCTCTTGTCGTGCACCGCCTTGGTCGTCTCTTGTGGACTTGCTGCTTTCTCTCTCTCTCTCACTGCTTCCTAATTTCTCCATTGGTTTATACTCCACCACTATTTATAGGCCCTTGGATGATAGTCTCCCACGTACGTTGGAAGCTCAATTTCGGCTGCACCTAGTGCTGCCATGGAGGTAAGAAGAACCAGTCCAGCGGATTAAGCAAACGGACAGGAAAGAGGAAGAAGACAATCGGAGCACCGAGGCAGTGCTGAAGAAGCAGAATGCACACTCACGCATTCTGGAGGGTTTGGGGAACAGAAAGACAGATGCTAGAGAAGTCTCTTTCTGCTGCCTTTTATTCATCCTATTTTAATATCATATATTATACATATATATAGATATATATATTCAAGTGGCAGCACATGGGAGTGAGAAAATGGCGGTGGAGGTGGAAGCCCTTTGTGCGTCCAATATGCTGGAAATTTCCACCAGCTGCTCGAATCTTCTCATTCCCCTACTATTATATGATATTAATATATTATGTTAGCAATATATATTTATATATATATATGTTATTAATATAGTAGTTGCTAATATTATTATATATATTTTACATCTTAATAAATATATATATAAGTTAGTCATGGCAGTCTTACCCAATTCCCAACTGCCTTCATTTCCTTTTAATATTATTTTCTTTTTAATGTAATATATGTTACGCAATACCCAATTGCCTTTAAGTGTTACAGAGAAAGATTTATATATATGTAGCCTATATATAATCTGTTTATATATATATATATATGCATTTTACTTAAATTTTAAATAATTTTTCTAGGCACCGCCTAGTCGGCCTAGGCTCTAGGCCGCAGTTTGGCGCTCAACTAGCACCTAGCGCTTTTAAGAACACTGGTTGGTATTCTTGTAATACCAGATCTGTCCTACATTGGATTTCCTTTTATTTTTCCTCTTTAGATCCAGTTCCAAACATGATTGGGGAGAGGAATAAGATAGGCTTCTCCTGCCACATAGAAGCCTTTCCTGCTGAGACCACCTCACTTCAATGGAAGAAGGAACAAACAAGTAAGAGAATATCCCTTCCAGTCAAGTTTGGTTCCTTTTAACCAGCTTGAATCCTCCCTGGAACCACCAGATCTTTCTGCCATGGAAAAATCCTCAAAGAAACAGAAATTATAAACAAGAATTCCCTTGGAAGGGTACTACAGTATCTGAGAAGCCTCAAGAGTCTATCAGTTTGAGTGTGCAATAACCGAGTTGAATGGACTGGTGACATGCCCAAAGCCAGTTATTGGGCTGAAGAACTTGAAAACTTCTTGCCAGCCCCCAATAATAATGGGCCTAGAAACATGGTTGGCCCACAACACGCACCAGCAAACCTTATTCCCACTAGGCAAACTCTCCAAGAATCGGGAGGAAAACCTTTATACTACTTTTGAATAAACAAACTTAAACTAAAAACATCTGCTTGTCCTTTAAATCCAAGTTTGGAGCTCTAGACTAGTTTTATATTCTCATTCTTCCACCTGCCACTCCCACCAAAAAAAAGGAGAGACCCATAAGAAATGTTAAGGATACCTATGTCCAATATTTTGGAAGGAAAAGGATTTGAAAATTGGAAGGGAGGATTCTTATAAACTCTGAAATGTTGTGATGTCTATCTTGTGGTAGCTGTCTAGAATCTAGTCACTGCTGCTACCAGCTGAGTGTACTTCATTTTCATTTATAACTGACAAATGGTTATCAAATAACTGTTCGATGCATTTTTTGTTCTGGAATAAGTGTTTCATTGTAACTTATCTGTGCTTGTATATTTGGACATTTATTTTATATTTTTTCTTGGATTTCTTCTTTTGTGTTGATGCAGCAAATCATTCAGCTTGATCTCTCATTTTGTTGGGCATTTGGTGTTAAATGGTCCCCTAGTGGCAATACCCTAGCTTATGTAGGTGAGTAATTTCTGTCTTTTGCTTTACCTTAAAAGGGCATATTATCTTCAACATGTCATGAGCTCAGATACAGCAACTTCCGTACCTAGGGACAGACAGCTGGCAAGGATGGTCTGTTGTAGTTTTATCATGTCATCCACGTAATTACTTCCCTGCATTTAGTCTAAACATTTGCTTTAAGTGAAATGAAATGCACCATGCTTGAACAGAATTGAATAACCAAAGTAGAATAACCTTAGGTATGAATGGAGAAAAAACAATCAAACTCACAGTTTGTATTGAGGTGTATAGCCCATATATACAGGGGCTATGCTATGATTCTAATCCTAACCTTACAGGATATAGGATACAATCTAATTTAAATCAGTTACAAAGGTAGATAGTATAGGATACAAAATTTGAAATTCAAGTAGCAAATAACTTCTTCGTGATTTCAAACTTTATCTTCTCTTCTTTCTTGTCTCCTTCAGATTCAAACGTTGCTTATCACCTTATCTTCGTTCTATTCAAACACCAACGCATCATTATCTAAATTCTTTAACTGGATTCTCCAACACCCCCCCCCCTTTCAAGTTGGTGAATAGATGTCTCTCATTCCCAGTTTGCTAATGAGTGATTGAAACCCTAGTCTTGACATAGCCTTTGTAAATATATTCGCCTCTTGACTTGCTGTAGGTTAGTTTTATTCCTCTTTGTTCAATTTCTCTTTGAATAAAGCTTTTATCAATCCAGACATGCTTCATCCTATCATGTTGAATGGGATTATTAATAATGCTTATAACTGACTTGCTGTCACTATAAAGTCTTGTTAGTGAAGTAAGGGGCATTTGTAGGTCCTCCATTAATTGTGCCAACAAATTAACTCACAAATGCCTTGAGCAATTGCCCTAAACTCTACTTCTACACTACTACGTGCCATAACTGATTGCTTCTTATTCGTCCAAGTGACTAGGTTCCTCCAAAAGTTTAGTACAAAATCCAAATGTTGATCAGCTATCCACCACAGATCCTACCCAATCAGCATCAGCAAATCCTTCAACCCCTCTAGAATCACTTTTCTAGAATAATAATCCCTTTCCAGGTGTCCACTTTAGGTATCTCAAAATATGATAGACTGCAGCTAAATGTTGTTGAGTAGGTGATTGCATAAATTGTTTCACAATACTTACAGCATAGGCAATATCTCGGCGAGTGAAAGATAGATAAATTAGCCTTCCAACTAACCTTTGATAGCTTCTTTTATCAAAAAGAGGATCATTATCAGTTATCCTATATTTTCAGTTTCTCTCAAGGGGTGGTAAGTTGGTTTACTTCCCAGCATCCTAGTATCTTTTAGGAGATCAAGAGTATACTTTCTTTGAGAAATTAAAATACCTTGTTTGCTCCTGGCTACTTCCATTCCCAAAAAGTACTTCATGGTTCCCAAGTCTTTAACCTCAAATTCATCTCTTAATCTCTGTCTTAGTGCAGTAATTTCCTAAATATCATCACCAGTGATGATAATATCATCTACATACACAATCAAAATAACTCTTTTTCCACTTGTTTTATGTTTAGTAAATAATGTATGATCTGTTTCCCCTTGCTTGTACCCAAACCTAGTAAAGTGTAGAACTGAATTTCTTAAACCATGCTCTTGGGGATTGTTTTAATCCATAGAGTGACCGGTACAGCTTACATACCTTGCCCACTTTTTTTTCCTTTCTCAAATCCGGGTGGAATCTTCATATAGATTTCTTTCTCCAATTCCCCATTTAAGAAAGCATTTTTTATGTCTAGCTGAAATAATTCTTAATCCAGATTAACAACAAGTGACAGCAACACCCTAATGGAATTTAATTGTCACAGGACCAAAAGTCTCTTCATAATCTATCCCATAGGTTTGGGAGAACCCTTAAGCCACTAGCCTTGCCTTGTACCTGTCTACGCTCCCATATGACCTGTATTTGATAGTAAATACCCACTTGCATCCAACAATTTTCTTGTCCTTGAGAGATTCAACAATATCCCATGTATGGTTACCAATAAGAGCCTTCATTTCCTCCGTAACAACTTCCTTCCACTTAGGATCTTTCAAAGCCTCTTGAATATTTTGTGGAACAGCCACTCCATCAACTGTTGTGGTAAGGGCCCTGAATTATGGAGACAATCTAGAGTGTGTTAAGTAATTAGAGATGAGATACTTAACACAAGACTTTACCCTCTTTCGAACAGCAATAGAAATGTCCATATCATAGTCAGCTTCAATGTGTTCCTCACTTGTTGGACCATCTTCCGGTTCTAATAATTGGCTGAGTTGAGAAGCAGGACATTTTGGTCTCCTAGAGTAAACTTTTGTGGGTTTGTCTAAGTGTACTCCTCCTCCTGGACTAGTCACCACACAGGCTCAGCTGGTTGAACGAGTTGGTGGACTAATGCAAGGTTAGGTGAGGGAGTGGAGTCAGAGCTGACTAATTTAGGTTGTTCAAATGTAGTTGGTTGAGAGTGATCAGCTATAGCAGCTTGTGTTAGATTAGCATCTGAAGAGGGTGAAACAATAGGAGGGAGAGAAATAAGCATAGACATTGTGGGATCCCTGTGGGATCCCAGTGTCCTTCTTCCCTTGGTGTTCCCTCTTGAATAGAGGCACTTGGGTAATAGAATTCATGTTCAACAAATGCTACATCACAAGAGACAAAAAAACTTTTGTGAAAGAGGACAATAACATTTGTATCTCTTCTGAGTAGGAGAATAGCCAATGAAAACACATTTGATGGCTTTTGGTTCAAGTTTGTGATGGTTAGGTTTGATATGATGAACATACACAATGCAACCAAATACTTTTGGAGAGAGAGAACTTAGGATTTGAACATGAGGAAAATGTCCAGCAGATTTTGTAAAGGAGTCCGATAGTTGAGGACTTTAGAAGGTAATCAATTTATCAAGTAAGAAGCTGTTAGAACAGCTTCTCCCCAATACTTGTTAGGAATTGAACTAGTGAATATTAAGGAACAAGCAACTTCAAGTAAATGGCGATTTTTCCTCTCAACCACCCTATTTTGTTGAGGAGTGTAGGGGTAGGTGCTTTGATTAAAAATCCAATGAGTGGTGAGGTATTGGGTAAAAGGATAGGAAAAATACTCACGACCATTGTTAGTCCTAAGGATACAAATAGAGGACTAAAACACATTAAGGATTATTTTGTGAAATATTTGAAAGACAGCACACCTCAGATTTTTCTTTGATAAGATATACCCAACAAACCCTAATATGGTCATCAATGAAAGTGACAAACCATCAGGCACCAGACAAACTTGGGATTCTTGTTGGTCCCCAAATGTCACTATGAATCAGCAAAAAGTGTTTGGATGGTGTGTGAGGATGAGTTAAATAAGTGTTGTGTGTTTGTTTGGCAAGAATACAATGTTCACACTGAAGCACTACTTTTTCTTTATTGATGAATAAACTTGGATACAAACGTCTTAGATATGAAAAACTTGGATGACCAAGGCGTTTGTGTTATAACAAAATTTCAGAATCAAAACTAACAATAAAAGAAAGCTTATGTGGTGACTGATTCATAGGAGAAGTCTTGTTTCCTGAAACTCAATAGAGCCCATCCTTTTCCTTAGCATTGCCAATTATCTTCCCTAAAGACCGGTCCTGAAAAATACAATGAGAAGGAAAGAAGATTACAATGCAATCCATGTCCTTAGTTAATTTGCTAACTGACAACAAATTATACTTCAAATTTGGCACATATAGGACAGATTTAAATTGCAAACCAGACACATAAACATTCCCTTGCCCCATAACTGAAGCCATAGTACCATTTGCCATCAAGACTCTCAATTCCTTATCACTAAGCTGAAGTTGATTAAATGTAGTTATAGACCCGGTCACATGATTAAATGCACCTGAGTCTACAACCCAGCAACTTCCATTTATTTTTTTAGACAACAAGGAGTATGTCTAATTACCTTTTTGGGCCACAAATGCTATAGGATTGGTGGCTGAGGTATTTGACTCTTTAGCAAGATGAGTATTACTCAATAGCTTTTGCAAAAAATCCACCTGCTTAGTAGTTAGGTTCAGATTTATACTTTTTCCAAGTGTAGGGGCAATTGTTGTGGTATAGGTTGTCCTTCCTTTCTCTTGTTTATTCTTTGGCTTCCAGTTTGCTAGCTTCCCATATAGTTTCCAGCAAGTCTCTCTAGCGTGATAGGGCTTATTACAATGCTCACACCATTGTTTATCCCTATCATGCTCTTCTCGTTTGGTTGTAGCAAGTGCAGAGCTTGCACTTGGTTCAACTCCTGTCGGAAGCATCACATGTTTCTTGCTTTCCTCCCTTCTAACTTCTGCAAACACTTCTTGAAGGGATGGAAGTGGTTTGGTGCCAAGTAGACGACCATGGACCTCATCTAGATCAACATTGAGTCCTTGGAGACAGTCAAATATCCTCTCTTTTTCCAGCATATTGCTGTACTTTTGGCTGTCTGTGGAACACTGCCAACTTGGATCATAGAAAAGATCCATCTCCTATCATAATTCCATCAAGGTATTATAGTATTCAGTTACACCAAGATTACCTTGTTTAGTGGTACAAATGGTAGATCTAATCTCAAAACAGTGAGTTGTGTTTTCAATATCAAAGTATATCTCTTGGACAGCCTCCCATACTTCTTTAGTAGTCTTGTAGAACAGATATGTTCAGCCAATCTTTAGCTTCATTGAATTGATAAGCCAAGCCATGATTATCGAATTCTCTGCCTCCCATCTTTGATGGTATATTATATCCTTTGATGGAGTTGAAACAGCTCCTGACAGATAGCCAAACTTGCCTTTTCCTTTTTATTACCAACATAACATATTGAAACTATTCCCGAAAATTTCTTCCATTCAATCTATGTTGAGTAATCTGCAAGGTATGGCTATCGGTTGATAGAGGAACAGACTGAATGGTTGCAGATTGTGAGTTTGGAACGAGAGAGGACTCTGCAGTTGTATGAACTGCATGCTCAGGGTTGGAGGCAGCCATAGTATCTTGATCTGCAGTTAGGTAGAACTGAGCTCTGATACCATGAACAGAATTGAATAACCTAAGTAAAATAACCTTAGGTATGAATGGAGAAAAAACAATCAAACTCACAGTTTGTAACTTTGTATTGAGGTGTATAGCCTATATATACAGGTGCTATGCTACGATTCTAATCCTAATCTTACAGGATACAGTATACAATCTAATTTAAATCAGTTACAAAGGTAGATGGGATAGGATACAAAATTTGAAACTCATGTAGCAGATAACTTCTTCGTTATCTCAAACTTTATCTTCTCTTCTTATCTCCTTCAGATTCAGACGCTCCTTATCACCTTATCTTCTTTCTATTCAAATACCAACGCATCATTATCTGAATTCTTGAACCGGATTCTCCAACAATGCTGTTATCAAGTGCCTTTACATACCCATTAAAAAACAACATACCAAACCTTTACCTTACTATGTGGGGTTGGCTGCTTTTGCATATCTATTGCTGTTTTAAATTTAAAGTTTATTTATGATTGGCTATATACATGCTCACAGATAATTTATGTTTGTGTAGTTTGTTTATAACATAACTAAGCCTTTGTTGCTATGAAAGAAAAGTACTATAATTAATGCTTATGGGGACGTGTGCTAGTTTAAATATCTAAAATTTGGTTTATCTTTCTGCAAATTTGCACATGTACTCATGATTTGGAGAATTTCTCAGGTCATAATTCAACAATCTACTTTGTTGATGAAGTTGGTCCTGCTCCTTCAGCTCAAACTCTGGCATTTCGTAATTTGCCTCTCCGTGATGTGGGTCAGCTTCCGCTCTCAACCTAACTTGCCCATTTATTTTTTTCTAGAATTTTTTTAGTTGAGTGGATATCTGAATCAACATTGGATCTGCAGGTCCTATTTGTTTCTGAGAGAATGGTCATTGGTGTGGGCTTTGATTGCAGTCCGATGGTCTTTGCAGCAGATGAAAGTGGATTATGGTACGTGATATTTATTTATGATAAGGTTCTATTTTATTTTTTTGCATATGCAGTGTTAGGATGACATCATTTGCAAATAATTTGTATGTTGGCAATGTCATGGGAGTCCAAGGAATGTCTTTTTCAGTCTATTTTGGCACTGCATTATCTCTCTCCTGGATGATGTTAATTTTGTTCCCAGATCAATTCTTTTGTTCACATGACATTTGAATTTTTAGATGTACTTCCTTTACAAGGCATATCTATGTTGCATACAGTAGTGACCTCTGCTCGATTTGCCATAGCAAGTTTCACCTGTATTTCACTAAGACGTCCCTTTACTCTTTATACCATGAAATTTTCATCTTTTCAAGGAAACTAACTAACTTGTTACTTTGATGCTTTAGGAGCTTCCATAGGTTCCTTGGTGAAAGGAAAGCATCACCTTCAGGTGCAAAATATGGTTCACAGGTAACTTATGTTCAGCTTCTTGTAGTTTCATTTGGTATGTTGACAAGTTACAGGGAGAGGCTTCTGACCTTTGAACTTTTGACTGATAACTTCTGAATCTGAATGGCCTATATAGCTTCCAGATGCATGCATGCTCTACTTCTTAGGGACAATGTTAACATTGTTACTAGTTAGGAAACTGTTGTCCAGGTAAGCCTTGGAAACTGCACAAGTTGCATTGTGTATCTGCACCATGTAGTATAAGAGTTGGTTTGGCCTATACGGTTGAACTCATTCAAAGCTGACCAGCTGGAAACCAGGTTTTCAATTTTTGACCTGGGCTAATGGAGGGAGGAGGGAAATGGGATGAAAGAATGGAAACTCAAGCCTCGTAAGCTTTGTGGTAGAATCTAGAAAGAACTTTGAGAAACTAACTTAGAATTGTTCACAAAATAGAGCCTTGGGCCTTTTATTTCTTTTTATCTCAAGCTGCCTTTGGTGCATAACCAAATATGCTAAAGCTCTATTTGTACTAAGAAATGATTTCCACCACTGCACTGCAATCTGAAGCAAAGCTTAGAAAAAACTAGAAATTCTATTGACCAAAATGGGTTAAAATAAAAGCTTATCCAAAGCTTGTCAGCTTCTATAGTTCTTTGTATTTATGTATATCTAAATGCTTTTGTAATTTTGTAAGTGTAACAAAAACCATCTTTAATATAGACTTAAACTACAATCTCATAATTGTTGAATTATTAACCACCATCTGATCTAAAAGTTTAAACTAGTAAAAAGGGGGTTGACTTTATCTTTTATATCATTAATTTTACTCTCAACATGCTCCTCACGTGTGACCAAACTTCACTGCATAACTGGTCCAAACACATACAACTATTTAAATATTGGGTCAATTATGAGGTTTGAACTCAAGACCTTACTTGCTTTGATACCATATTGAATTAATCACCATCTTATCTAAAAGCTTAAGTTGGTAGATAGAGGGTTTAACTTTTTCTTTTATATCATTAACTTTGGTCTCAACAATAATATTAAATACACTTGTTTTGGGGAAATCTTAATTGTAAGGAAAGATTCTTTGATGGTTGTGAACTTTTGGCTTCAATTACATGGGAATGTTGACTTGAAAGATAAAGACCTGGAATTGGTACTCAGTTGCTGATACTAGCTGTTGTTGAAGAGCCCTTTAAGAACTTCTAAGCTAATATGTTTTTTGGGATATCTAATGTGAGAGAAGATGCTATTGAACAACCTGAAATTTTTTTTATGGGAATTTAAGCTTCTGTAATTCCTTATCATTTTAAGATACCTTTTGTCTATGGTCCAACCTTCTCTTTTGGGGGGGGGGGGGGGGGGGGGGGACACCAGCCTTTTCATTCATTTCTTACATTCAACCACAGATCTTATCCCTTGCTTATCTTCCTGTGGTTTAAGAGGTGCTCTCTCTCTCTCTCTCTCTCTCGCTGATGGCTACATGTGATAAGTGAATGATCTGATTCTTGAGGGATTACTTGATTGCCATGTAATGATGCATCAAATAGATCACATCATGGAATGGTTGACGACTCACTAGGTCCTTGTATCAACTGATCAAATTCTCCATTGGGAGCAGTTTAGAGGGGATTGAGGGATTCTTACCTAGGGGACAGCCCATTGTGGCACATTCTATGGTGACTGATACATAACACAGTATCTTGCCAATATAAAGGACAGGGAAAATATATGTTGTTGGAAGGTGCTATTTGAGGTTGCAATTCACATATAAGCTGGTTTTTTGTGATTTTCTCCTAGCATATATATATATATATGTATTTGTGTGTGTGTGTGTGTTGTCTCCATCTTTCAGTTAATTTATAGGAATTTTGATTCTGATATCCCTTTTGAATTGGGATTGGTGTATGGGTGAGGATTGGTTATGCGAAAGCACCATATGACTAGGGCTCACGAACTGGATTGTTATTTCATAGAGAGGCTAAGATCCCAGTTATATTGGGCTTCATGTGATTTGGAGCCAACATTATGCATTACAAGAATGCGATGTAATTTCTTTTAGACCTTTTTCCAATATGTAAAAGTGTGAAAAATATTTCTTACCCATTAACATAATAATATTGTTTCTTTTACAATGCAAAAAAGTTAATTATTATTTTCACATATATACATATGTATATTTATTGCTATGTTCTTGTCATTCATTTCCTGAATGGAAATGGCACGTGAAATTCTTTAACACTCACTCAATGCTGTGTCAGTATTAAATGGCTAGAATGTTGCAAAATACCTCCGTTGCTCATTTATTGCTGATAATCATGGGAATGCAACTCTATTATAGGGACATCAATTAGGCTTTGGAGTGATCTTTTTCTATTTTCTCATTGTCAGTTCTCTGAAGCATTTGGGAAATTTTATGGCCAATCAAAACATGGAATCAACAATGATATGGTTGGGCAATCAAGACCACGCGGAAGTGTTCACGAGAACTGTATCAAGTACTGATCTATTTCATTATCTTTTTTACCAGACCTTTGTTACCTTAATTTATCAGCTCATTCATTTTCATCTCCAGCGATAGACTTATAAGAATTCTTTTATTTTCTTTGCAAAATTGCAGTTGTATCGTGCCTGTTAAGAGAAATGGGAAGTCTACGATCACGAGCTTCAGTACTTCAGGTTTGTATACTGGAACGCCTTTTGTCATTACATCCCAAAGCCGGGTCCTTGAACTTCACTAACAATATATATATATATATGGCTTTATGTGGGCTAAAATAACAGGTCTAGATGGAAAAGTTGTTGTATGGGATCTGGAGAACCAAGACGATTTATCCGAGTATCTGTAAGGAGCATCTACCAACCTCATCAAGGTTTGGGAACATGTCATCTGGAAGCGTTGCTGCGCTATCGACCTGCCAGTCCCAAAGTGTATTCCTTGGTGCACGTACGTCTGTTTGCGGATGGTTTTGTAGCCTCTTAATGATGATGCCACGAATTCCAAAGCTTTTGTCCGGCTGTATATTTCACTACTAAACTGATGGATGGAGTAGAATGTGTTACTTGCTTTATCTTGTTGTACCTCTTGAAATAAATTGTCATTCGGCCTCTCCAATACAATGCCATTTAGCTTTGCTATCTATTTCTTTCTCTCTGCATGCAAATTCACCCTTCTTGGTCATGAGACCAATTCATCCACAAGGTTCTGATCTTTAGGCAACCCAACCCAACCCCCTCCCACCAAAAAAAAAAAAACAAAAGAGACAGCTTATGGTTGTTGGGTCCCTTTATCTTGTAGGATCGGTTGATGGTAGTGCTTTATTATCATTATTATGAATAATTTTTAACAGATGACATATGCGAAGCCCCTCACATTTAGTTTGAATTTCGGGATGATTGATGTAATTTTTTTTTATTAGATGAAGTATGAAATAAGTTATTGTATTTTAATTTTATTTTACGGTTAAATTGATTGCTTATTTTAAAAAATCAAATAAGTTATGGTAATTTTATTTTTCAAATTTAGAGTCACTTTAGTTTATAACGGTAAATATTGTTTCAATATCATTCAATAATGTTTTAGTCTCATTAATTGTGTTAATTTTATCTTTAATTAAAAGAATCTATCCATCCCAATTAAAAGATTTTTGCAGAGTTGTAAATATCCAAGTTGAATCTCAAAATCTAAATTGGAAGAATTTCAATAAATGCCTAAATTGAATTTTAAATTTATATTCAAATAAGTAAACGCAATTTCAAATGTCTGAATTTAACTTAAATCAAAATTCAAAAAATCTTGCATATTCACAATCGTCTCAAAAGCCAAGAGACCCACCCAGGCTGTGATTACGATGCTCTCTGATTGGGCGTATTTGAGATTTAATTTTTAAATTAAGGCTTCATTGGGTTGAAATTGATAATGTTGAAATAACATCTTCTATAATATTTGTAAGAACTGATGAGAGGAGAGTGAATTGAATTTTAAAAAAAAAATAATTTTAAACACTGAATAAAAATAGCTTAATCTTTTTCAAAATAGTACTGTATATATTTCCTTGACAAAAGAAATTATGAGATAAGTATAAAATAAAATCAATGTCTTTAAGGAAACTTATTTTTTTTTTTTAGAATTAGTGTGTGTGATTTTGATGCATAAAAAGTTTAAGTTTCACTTATTTTAGTTAATGTACTCAGATTCAGTCTACATATTTTTTATTATTTTCTGGCGGTGATGGATACATCTACATTTGTGCAGTAATAACATATTTATGGGGGCAAAATTAACATCTACATTTTCTTTCCGTAGAAATATGTTTTAATTTCTTCTATTTTTTATGATTGTATTTTTTTGTTAATTTATTTTGCAGATTTTAATTCAAATATCAAATATAATCAGGTCATATAGTTCTTCAATTACATTTGAATTTGATATTGTATTAATTTTTGTATTTAAATTAATTTATTATGTCAACTAGAAAATATTTGTCTAGAAATGAAAAGAAAAGAAAAACAACAAAAAAAAAACTCAAGAGTTATTTTATCTCAAGTAGGAGTGTTGGATAGATTTGTCATTAAGAACATTAGTAATATAATAGAAAATGAAGAGTGTAATAATTTGATGGATAAAGAGGTTCAAAATGACATGCAGAAACAGTATGAATTAGAAGATGCCGAAAATAGAAATGAGCAAGAATATAAAAAATATTTATACAGAATGCTTAACTTGCCCTTTGGTTGTAATTGATCTAAAAAATTGAAAAAATATTGATCAAAATTTTATCAACTTGTTAGTAGAAAAATGTCTTATAAGAGGGAATGTGATTGATTTTCGTAAAGATTCAGAAAATAAGCATTTTTCTTCTATATATTACACTCGACATTTATCAAATGGTGAAAAGAGTGATAGAAAATAGTTGATCTATTATGTTTCATTAAATAAAGTATTTTGTTTTTGTTACAAGTTATTTAAACGAGAACAAAATAATATTCAATTAGCTAATGAAGGGACAAGTGATTGGAAAATCTTGGTTTTAAACTGAAAGAACATGAACCAACTAGTGGGCACATGGATAACATGAGAAAATAGATTGAATTGGAAAGGCAATTACAAATGAATTTAACAATTGATGAAGCTGCGCATGATCAAATCAACAAAGATATAAAACATTGAAGAGAAGTTTTTGCGAGAATAGTTTCAATTGTTAGCTTTCTTAGTAAGAATAATTTGGTATTTCGAAAAAGTAGTGAAAAATTATATGAAGAAGATAATGGGATTTTTTTAGCTTTGATTGAAATGATCGTAAAGTTTGATCCAATTATAAAAAAATACAATGTATTTAAGAAAAGAAAATTCACTATCATTATCTGAGTCACAAAATTCAAAATGAATTCATACTCATGTTGGCAGGTGAGATCAAAAGTGCAATCATTAAAACAATTATAGAAGCAAAATATTTTTCAGTAATACTTAACTGTACACCCGATATAAGTCATGAAGAACATATGTCTCTAAGTATACGATGTGTAAATGTCTCAACAAGTCTGGTTAAGGTAGAAAAGTTTTTTTAGAGGATTCCTTAAGGTAGATGATACTTTGGGGCAAGGACTATTTGATGAATTGATAAATGTTCTACAAACACTTGAACTTGATATTGGTGACTTAAGAGGTCAATGTTATGATAATGATTTTAATATGAAAAGAAAGCTTAAGGTGTATAGAAGTAAATTCAAAGGCTTTTTACACTCCGTATGATTTTCATAGTCTTAATCTTGCACTATGTGATATGGTAAATACTTATATATATTGTTTTTATCTTCTACAAAGCAATGGAAAGTTTTACAAGATAATGTGGAAGGCTTGACACTTAAGCCACTATCACAAACACGTTCGAAAAGTCGAGTTGAAAGTATTAAAGCAAAAGGATTCCAAACTCCACAAATAAAAGTTATTTTAACTCACTTGATGGAAACATGTGATGACCCTAAGGCATTTTGAGATGCTAAAAATGTATTACATGACATTATGAATTTTGAGTTATTATTTAGCATGGTTATTTGGTACAATATATTGTTTGCTATTAATAGAGTAAGCAAAATGTCGTAAAGTAACGATATTGTAATGCCCTACTTTTTTCCAAGCACGCGTTAACTAGGAATTTCTGGAATTTTTTATTTTAACATATACTCAACGTATACTCAACATAATTTAAACTCTGACAATCCCGATCTACATTCTCAGCATATCAACTTAAAGGAATAAGGTAAGACATGTAATATTAATCATATCAGCGAAAACAAAATCGAAACCTCGAATATACATAACTATAATTCCTTTATTCATAATATAAAATTCGAACCATCAATGTTCAACATGATATCATCAAAATAATACATAACATCTAGATATCACAAAACATGGTCAAAGACCTACTAAATTTCCAAAACGTAAATGACGGCTACATCTCGATAACCCCTTTTTCTTTAGCATCGCTGCTTTCACTTAGAACGTTTGAATATTTCAGAAATATAGTCCAAATTAAATGTTGAATCATCTAAGTGAGAGTTTAAAAATATTTTCATGAATATATGCAGACCATGAATAAAACCGACATATCCTATCCCAAAAGAATTCCACATAGCATTTAACCCTAATCGGAGAAAATGCAATCTTTCCAAAGGCAACATAACCTCATTGACACATTGACATAACACAATCATGCTTAAGATGGACAATCTCAACACATGAACCATGGTATCACCCCTATATTATGTCAGGCATTACGTTCCCACTCAAAAGCATTATGGATCTCAACACAACCCTGTCCATAAGATGATCAGTATTATCCATGGAATCAACGTCTACCTAGGCAATAATGTTATTTCTCAAAGGAACTTAGGGTGGTGTCCACTCACAGCCTCGTCACTTGAGCCCACAACCGGGGTGGTGTCCACTCTCAGCCCCACCACTTGAGTACTACAGGGTGAAGTCCGTCTCAGCCCCATCCCAAGTAGGTCACATAGCATTAATCCTTGGCACGCATCTAGAGTGATATCACTCAAGTGCTACACACAGATTGACAAACTACATTCCACATGAAGCACACATAAACATGTCAATACCACAACACAAATCATGCATCATATAAACTCAACATTTGCATGCACATAATTTAAAATACAAAATTCAATGCACTTGTAAATAACCACTTTGGATGAACCATCCGTATGTAAATAACCTATCACAGGTCAACTCATTTGTATAAACAAATCATATATAGGGTCGAACCACCTAAAATAAACCAAGTTTTGAAGTAAGAACACTCACGAGTCAAAGCCATTTATATAAACAAGTTAAGTTTTGATGGTAAACTACTCACAATAAATCAAGTTTTTAAGTCATAACACTCACCTTGAATACAATTTAGAATGTCTTGAAATTCGCCCAATCCCAACTCTGGTGTCAAGCTTTTAAATGCTAAATTCAAAACCCCCATACGTTCCTCAAACTTCAAATAAATTTCTAAAAATTTTCAAAAACTTTTTACTATTTGTTTCTCCCTCTTTTTTCCTTCATTTTCTTTCTTTTCTCTCCTCCTCCTCTTTCTTCTTTCTCTTCTCTCCCTGCCTTCTACCCCTACGCCTACGCCTATTTATACTTGTCTAAGCTTGGACTCCAAGTATATATATTATTATGTATTATATAATACTTCTTATGCTCCCACTGATTTCACTCATAGACTTTGCCAATCCTTGATTTGGTGCTTGGCCTCCAAAGACATATACACATATATATATATATATTAAAGTTACCAGCATATGATCTCAAATCTTCAATTTGCGTTAACCTGAACTCCATGCATATATATGTATATTATATATTATAACTATCACTTGGCTGAAAAGTACCTTGGCCACCACTCTTTTATACATATATACATATATATATTATTATACTTATTGTTGAATTCTTGCCCACCACACACACACTCACACAGACACATATATATAATTTATATAATATATTATGCATAATGTATAATTTATTAAAATCATTATACATCAATTCTTCAATTAAATTCTTAATCCCACTTTAGGCATTGCATAATTACAATTATATCTTCAAATATTAATTTTATTTAGATTAAAATATCAAAATTTCAAAATTAATAACTCAAAGTTACTCGATAAAAATGATTTCGTCTTTGCGCCATCACGAGACCTTTGTTTCATCCCAAAACCATTTTAGGGTTAATCCTTACACAAAATCAGAGCTCCCATCAAGGTCCCATTGACTTTTTGAAAGTCCCCTATGACGATTTAGTTTTTCAGACTAAATCACAACTGTACCGAAAATAGTCTCGATCTCAATCTCGATTTCGATTTCTTTTAATACCATAAATCATATCTCAAAACACTTGTCAGTACCATATCATTTTTTTTAGACATCAAGGCTCCAGGATACTCCCTGATGTCGATTCGACAACTTATTTTTACTATCAAGCTAATTTTCGGTATTTTAAACTCATCTAAATTACGTGGCAACATTATGTCGAAACGGGGTATTACAAATACGGTCATTGATGTTGCTATAAGTCACTTAAAAGCACTCATTTCTTTTTTTGAAACCTATAGAGACACTGAATTTGAATATGATATGATTATTGCTAAAAAAATTGTTGCTCAAATGGAAATTGAACTTTACTTTTCAAGAAAAGCGTATTATTCATAAAAAACTTATTTGATGGAACTGTTAATGATGAGATTACACATTCAACTGAAAATTTTTTTAGAGTTGATTATTTTTTATATGTACTTGATCAAGCTCTCTTTCTTCGCTTAAGTTTAGGTTTGAACAACTTCAAGAATATGTAAATATTTTTGGATTTCTATTTGATTTGAAAAAATTATATTCTACAGATGATGATTGTTTGAAGAGATCGTGTGATAAGTTAGAAGAATTTTTGAGGTACAAGACAAATTCAAATATTGATAGACAAAATTATTCTCTGAGTAGAAAGTTATGAGAAGTTTGTCAAAGGGGATTGAGAAAACAATTAAAGTGTTAGACTACATGAATACGATGAATTATTGTTTTTCGAATGTATAGATCACATATAGAATACTTTTGACCATACCAATTATAGTTGTCTCTACAGAACAAAGTTTCTCAAAATTAAAGTTAATAAAATATTACCTTCAATCAACAATGCAACAAGAAAGGTTGGATGGATTGGTAATAGTGTCTATTGAAAAACATATGTTGAAACAAATTGATTGTAATAATTTAATTGTTGATTTTTCATCTAAAAATGTTAGAAGAATAAATTTAAAATGAAATATTATGAATTTTAAAATATTATTATGGTAACTTTAAATGTTTTTATATAGTAAAAAAAATTTATTTGTTACATGTAATTTTATCTTTAAATGTAAAGGGCTCCATATAAAATTTCATTGAGAGCCCCTAAAATCATAGGGTCACCCTTGTTCACCATAACTCAACTAAAATATAACCCATAAAACATTACAAATATCTTGAGCACACTATATACCACTCAACAACTTTTAACCACAGAGATGCACAATAACTTTATGACCCATTCTTAAGTCAAGTAATTTACATTTACTTATCTTAAATAAAACATAGAAGAATGTTACTCAATCAACTAAGTTTATCATATAATCACCAAGATGTACTAGCTTAAGCATACACATATACTACTAATGCATAATTTGAGTAATATTTGAAGGATATAAACTTTAAAAATCTATTACTCAAGTATATTGAATCTAAACACGAGTAACACTAGGAAATATTGCTTAGAGAACATTCATCATAAAATAAATTCTTTCAAGAACTAGACGTTTCAAGATAGTATCACTTAATTGCATTTACATTCTTATTTGAGTGATTAATCCATCACTTGACTATCAATTTGAGAAGATGGACTTTCAGCAGCTTAACCAAATGCTACATCAAATCAATAATCCTATAAATACTTCAATTTAAATCAATAAATATTCATCTGGAAAAGTTCTTCAAAATATCCTTCTTAAATTTTAGAGTTTGAGAACTTTAGAAAATTAAGCTCTTTAAAATAGAACTTAGGATCACTGCCTAAGTATACACATATTCAAGAGCGTAGATGCTAGATACTTATCTATCAAATAAAACACATTGCTCATAGATTTTAGAAGATGCTTCCACATATTTGAGTACTTAGACATTCTCCAACGCAGAGCTGCCATCCTCGTCAAGTCAAAATTTAGAGAGCATTTCTCAACTTTTTTGCTCAAACACTACTCTCTATCTATCAAGTCATTCCTCAAATTTTTGTGGAGCTTCAAATGGCTCCCTACAGTTGAGGAGCCATATTTTGCTCCCTACATTTTCCCAACGACTCTATTTGGCTTCTGAAATTTAAGCAAACACCTTCAATGGCTCAATCTGAGATTTGAAGAAAGTAACAGCAACGGAGAAAACCAACAACAGCAGTGACGGTGAGGAACAAAGGCAACGGCGAGTGCAGAAGAAGGAGCAGTAATGACGTGTAGAGAAGAAAGAGTCGGCGGCGGTGCGCGTAGAGAAGAAGCAGCAGGGGCAGTGCACAGAGAAGAAGTTACAGGTGGCGGCTGCGCTCGGAGATGAAGGATCGTAGAAGCGATGCGTAGATCTGCCTACCAGCTGTTAGAGTTATACCCCACAAGCCAATTATATTTATATGTAATTAATCATATTTTACATTGTGACTTTTTATCTTCAATCAATTATTATTGCAACGTATTATGTTTTTTATTTGTTATTGATGGTTGTCTTTATTATTTCCATATTTGACGAAGTCCATAGATCAGATAGGCTCATGGAATATGGTCGTGCATAGAGATGACGATCATGAAACATATTCCTTATAAGCCTTGATCTTAAATGTTCCTAATCGTAGAGTTATTGGGATTGGACACTAATAACTCGGATAGATTAACATATATGATGTATACTTAATTAAGAGAATGTTTTGTTTCATGGACATTGGTGTGTGGACACTAGTGTATATATTTAGGTGCTTATTATAAAAATAAGTATATTGAATTGACCCACTACAGAATTCCTAATGGTAATTGTTTATTGTTGAATTGGAATTTCTGTGTTGCAATAGTGCAGATTGGTCCTTAGACTTGAGATATCATGGTAGTCTTATATTTGACTAGTTACGCTTTGGTTCTTTTTTGGATTCCAATGGAGTCATTAACAAATTATCACTAGACATAACCTTATCACATATGAAGACTTGTGAATGTCGAAATAGGATTCATCACTTATCGATAAGATGAGAAGATGTCCTATGTATTCCGGTGATTTCATGACTGAGGAAATCCTTGGCCAAGGTGAGATAGAAATCAAAAGATGTTTTGATTTCATCGAACAAGTCATAAATCTAGAATGGATACATAGTTGTTGAATGACTAGGGTTTCTTCATAAAACTATACCCTAAATTCAATCGGGACATAGATTGATGAAATGATTTTACTGTACAGTAATTACAATTGAAAAGGTTTATTTTTTGATCGTTGGCTAGGTATTCATGGCATGTTGTTAGACGTTAATCATGATATATAGGGTTTTAGAATTAATATGATTAATTCTAAAACTATTAATTAAAGAGTTTAATTAAGAAGCCCATGAGATGCGTTAATTATGAAACCCATAAGTTTAATTAAAGAGTTTAGTTATTCTAATGAGTAGGGCCTTCATATAGCCCAATAGAATTGGCCCTACATCTAGCCCAATGGTGGACCTAAGGGGTCACACACTTAGGTCGAGCCCGTTCCACAAATTAAAAGAGAGATACGACCCAATATGATTAGGGGTCGGGCCTAAAATGTTTAGGGGCTTTCCAAAGGCACAATTAGGGTTTTTAAACTCTATAAATAGGCCACTTAAGAAGATGGAAAGTAAGGAAAATTTCGGATCTCTCAAAGGTGCCTAGGGTTACTAGCATTACTCGAGGCGTTCGTGGAAACGACCAATCGTGTGGATCGACTTGGAGGAATTCGTGTTTGCGACTCCACGGATCAATCAAGACAGAATCAAATCTTCACGGTTGCGCGGTTCCTTACACCAGCGACGACGCAGAGCTCCTCTAGCAACGATGACAATAACGCAGAGCTCCTTCAGCAGCGTTCCCTCCTCCAACAGAGCTTTTGGGTTTGCACCCCTCCATTCTGGGTTTGCACCCATCTTCAACACAACTTTTTATTAATTAGGCTATCAGAACTTTTTATGCCTCTCTGTTTTACTTCACTCAGACTTTTACATCAATAGTAAATTATTTATATTTTATCATTTATATGGTTATTGATTTTTATATTCACTGTTTTTATTAATTACATCTTAACTCCTCCACTATTTTTTATCTTACTTGATTTTAAGTTAAGATGTGTTTGGTTGATTAGAAGATTGCTTAGATTTTGTCTGTGCATGTATTTTATTATTTTGTGTATTTAATTGTTTATTTTGTGTGTATATTTAATTATTAATTATGTATACGTGTGTCGCATTATTTTAATGTAATGTTTTGAAACTAATCTTAAAAATGGATGTCAAAATTACTCAATTAAATAATTTAATTGAGTATTTAAAATAGTAGTCAAAAGGAGAGTATTTATTGTTGTGATTTTTTACGCAATTTGACCAATTAGTTTTTGTTTGCCATGGAAAGAGATAATAAATCATATTACACAAATTTGTTGAACGACAACCTGCATATTTATGACGAGTATACGAATGTCACTGCCACTCCATCCCAACCTGATACATTCGAACTCAACACTCAAAGAAAGCCACGAAAAAGAAATTTCTCAACACAAAAGGATTTAATGCTCGTGTCAGCATAGTTAAATATTAGTATGGATGCTACACACGATAATGATCAAACAAAACAAAGGTATTGACAAATGATTCATGCTTATTTCAATCAATATAAAGAGTTTGAATCTTATCGAAATCCCAATTCATTGATGCATTGTTGGTCTACAATTCAACTTGCTGTGAGCAAATTCTCTAAATACTATAATCAAATAGATGGCAAAAATCAAAGTGGAATAATAGAACAAAATAAGGTAACCTTTGTCGTTATTTAATACTTGATAATTATTAATATCATGTTGCTAGTCATTGGTTTATTGACATTATTATTTAACTGTCTAGATTTCTGAAGCAGTAGAAATGTACAAGAGCCTACAAAAATCTTCTTTCACATTTCTACATTGCTGGCATGAGTTGCGACATGCACCCAATTCACCTCAGGTTTTTTCTTTTAGTAATGTATGGAGTTGGGAATAAATGAACTTTATGAACATTAATTTAGTAATGTATATTTTCCTTTTAGTAATGTAATGAGGTGTTGTGTTTAGTATTGATGGCTATTTCTCATTAGTGTTATTTTGAAACTAACCATTTTTTTCTAGTATAATAGAAATGAAGTACATTAATTTATTTAATGAAGTACATTAATTTATTTAGCGAAATACATTAATTTATTTCAAGTCGAATGTTTACCATACAATTCCCACAAATGCTCCAAAAATCATTTTGGAGTTGTACGTGAGTCTGTTTGTCTCGAATTTGATGGTGAACTTGTATGAACTCTATAACTTCAGTTGTTCAATTGCGAGACAAATCAATTGTTGGAGTAGCAGCAACTGCATGATAGTTGAAATCCACATCTTCATGAGTTGTATCATGTTCATCTTCAACTATCATATTGTGTAATATAATACAAGACGCCATTATATATTTGAGTGTTTCAACATCTCACATACATCCCGATCCACGTACTATTGCAAATCGTGATTGTAGGACTCTAAATGCTTGTTCGATATCCTTTCTAGCGGACTCTTGTTGTGCAACAAAAAAATTCTTCTTATTCCCTTGAGGAGATGGAATGGTTTTAACAAAAGTACGCCACGAGGGATATGTACCATCAACAAGATAATATCCCATGGTATATTCATGTCCATTGATAGTATACAAAACTTCAGGACCATGACCTTCTGCCAATTCAGAGAATACATGAGATCTATCTAGCACATTAATATCGTTTAATGATCCCAGTAATCCAAAACAGGCATGCCATATCCACAAATCATAAGAAGCTATTGCTCCCAAAATAATCGTTGGTTCACAAGCATGACCTGTATACATTCCATACCATACAGTTGGACAATTTTTTCACTTCCAATGCATATAATCAATGCTACTCAACATACCTGAAAACCCACGCTGCTCAGCCACGCTCATCAACAATGCAATATCACTAGTATTTGACTGTCTCAAATATTGCTCTCCAAATATTTCAACTACTGTTTTTGTGAACCTTTTCAAACTCTTTATTGATGTACTTTTTCCAATCCTAACATATTCATCCACAATATCTGCAGGTGATCCATAGCAAGCATCCTTAATGCAGCTGTCATTTTTTGGAATAATGATAATCCGGGAACTTCGACGGCATCAAATCTTTGAACAAAATATTGATCATGTGTTTCAATTGCTGCTTAAATTCGTAGAAATAATGATCGATGCATACGAAACCTTCTGCAAAATAATTGTGATGGATATGTTAGTAAATCTGCAAAATAATCACAATAAAGCCTCTCATGACCTTCAGCTCTGTTGCGATTGATGACACGGTGGTTCAGCACGGATCCACCGTGATGTGAAAAAGAGTCGTGATCCATATGTTGAGCATATGTTCAACTAAAGCTGTAGCAATAGCTTCATCCTCTTCATCGTCTTCATGGATCATTCGAAAGAACATACGGATGTTGTTGGACATGATGGTTGAAACGAGATTATTAAAGATTGGTGATGGTAGTTGGTGTTGTAGATTTGTGGATTGTAAATTTTTTAATCCAATGGATCATCTATTTATAATGCATAAGAATATGACCGTTGTTGGAATATTTCAACGGAATATAGCCATTAGAATATGACTGTTGTTAGAATATTCCATTAAAATTTAGTCATTGGAATATGATCGTTGTTGGAATCTTTCGATAGAATATAACTATTTAAAATATGACCGTTATTGTAATATTCCATTGAAATATAACCGTTGGAATATGATCGTTGTTTAAAATATTAATTTTTTAATTATGAAAATATTTTAAATAATTTTGTTAAATAATTATTTTTAAAAAATATTACTAAATTTATTTACAAATATATTAAATATCATAAAAATCTAATATCATCATATTGATTATTAAATTATCAAATAACTAATAAATTTTATAGTAATAAAAATTATAAGTGAGGTAAAATAAATAGAATTAAAATTTATTAATAAATAAGTGATAGGGAGTGGGATAAAGAGTGTGGTTGGAGCACGCACAGTTTTCTAGATAAAATTAGAATAGGAAGTAAATTATTTATAATATAATAGGGAGTGAGATAAGGAGTATTCAATCTTAAACTTACTTTAAGCACTATAAGGTCCATATAACACTCATGCAATATAGATACTTATCCCATTAAACTTAGAACAATTTATAAATATATCAAGCATATAAATAAGAAACAAAACAAGCTTCATCACTAATAAACATATTAAGGTTTTTAACACAACCTTATTAAGAAAGATAAGACAATATAAATTATATAAATCAAAATTCAAATACCCTTACTTGAGTATATGATCTTTTACTAAAAACACCTGATGTTAACTTGATATTTAACACATAATCATCAAATAACATATATAGAATACATTACTCTAAAACTTGAGTAATATTGCCACATAAAGCACTAAGCTTATCATGAGTTCTACAAAACACTCATACATTATCTTTAGGATAACTCCAAAGAGAAGTATATAAAAGATATACTAATAAATCATATGACTTAAACAAACATAAATAGATAAATATATCAAAAGATAAATATATCAAGGTTCCTTGACCTTATATGAGTTTAAGGCAACCTCAACATATATTTTATCAAGATAAGCCTATCATATCTTTAAACAATATTCTAATGGGAGACAGATCAATAAGCTTATGATAACATAACACAATATGACATTAAAGTTTTGACATAAATACAATTATCAGGTAAATCATACCAAAGATCACTAAACTTTGGTGTGTTTTTCATTTTGGTCACTAAACTTTAATTCTTTCCAATTTAATCATAGAAGTTTAAAAAATTTTGCAATGTGGTAACATATAAGATTTTCTAGCCACTCTATAGCAGGAGTGGGTGACGTGGTATTGATGTGACAAATAATAAAAATTATTGTGTAATGACAACCAATTAGAACATGCCACGTGTCAAACCTATCAAACCCATCAGCGCTACGTGGCACATTATGATTGGTTGTTATTGCACAATATTTTTATGGGTTATACTACACGGACGAATGTATTGACGCACGGCTTGACAAACCCGATTTATCGCGAGATTTTAGTGTCAAAATCTCGTGATAATCTGGGGTTCAATTTTCAGTTCCTCGCCCAGACGATATCCTCACCCAAATTGAAAAATTAGGGTTTAGGTCGCGAGCTCTCTCTCTCTCTCTTTCTCTCTTCGTCCTCACCCCCCATTGTCGACGACTCTTTCTCTCTCTTGCTCGCTCTCCGTCCTGACCCCCCATTGCCGACGATTCTCTTTCTCTCTCTTGCTCGCTCTCCATCCTGACCTCCCATCTCCGTCCTCATCATCGCGGGTTGTGAGGACATTGCCGACAGTAATCTCTCTCTCTCTGATTTCACAGGTTGTTCCCCCATTGCCAACGGTAACCTTTCTCTCTTTCTCTTTCTCTCTGATTTAAGGCTCTCGCTAGCTCTCCTTCCACACTGTCATGGGCTGTAAGGACATTGCCGACGACAATCTCTCTCTCTCTCTCTCTGATTTAGGGTTTAAGTCGCACTATTTTACTCTATGTTTTTACGTTTCTTGTATATTTTGATGTTTCTTGTATATTTTCGTTTGAGAGGCTTGAACTGCTGTCTAAGTTTTCTTTCTTTCTTTCTTGTGGGCTTTGTATTCCTTGATTTGGGTCTCGAAAACCTAGAGTTAGAGATCTGGGATTGGCATAAATTTGGGTAAATTTGAGGGCTTAATGGTGGCTACAAAAAATGGTTACTAAAAATGTTCTTACATACTTTTTTAGATGTGAACTATAAGGTTGGGCATTAGTTGTAAACCTATGCAGTGTTCTTGAACATACTTTTTTAGAGTCTTGATTACACAAATTCTATGCAGTGTTCTTGCACAAGTTAATTATGGATTATTCTTTACCTAGCATAGCTTTTCTCTGTCTCCAAGTTGTTGTTGTGGTGATGTTTTCTTCAAATCTTTAGCTCAATCTTACAAAAAGGCAATTAAATCCACCCTAGATACTACATTTGTACCTGGATGGATTGAACTATGAGGGAAAATGTGAATAGGATCAACCTTCTCCTAAGAGAAACCAAGACTTCTGTTTTTATTATTTTTTCCTTCTCTCTTTGCGTGTTTGTATGCATGAGTGTGTTTGTTGCACCTGTCTTTGAAAAGGATAAATTTGTCTATTATGTTGTTACTAGGCCCTAGTATTCTTGGATAGTATTTATTTATCTAGTTCTTTCTAGAAAGGATTGATTTGTAGTATTCTAACATATTTTTGCTGGCATTCTAGCAATTAATTTTCTCAGTTTGGTCTGGGATAGTTGTGTTGTTATCTTATTTGACTGTTTCTAGGTTACAGACTTGCAACTAATGCTCAAACTAACAATTAGATGTAAATTTAAATATTTTAGTTAAGATGACATCCAATTTAGAAATGGGTGAAGTTTCAATCAACTCTTCAACCTCGCATCAAGAAATCATGTGTGAGCATGGTGTGCCTGTTTAGTGTTTGACTTCATGGACTAAATCTAATCCTGGAAGGAGATTCTTACGATGTCGATTCTGGAAGGTAATTTTTATCTTATAAACGTAATAATTGTTAATGATTTTCTTAAAATTGATTGTTGGATGGTTTGGTGGACAAGATGATGATTGCAAATGGTTTCAATGGATCGATGATGAACAAACCAGCCATGAGAAAAAATTATGCAGAGTTTTGTTGGATAAGTTAAAACGTAACCAAGAGGATAATGATGAAAATGATAGATTACTTCAAGAAGAAGTGAGGACTTTAGAAGAAAAAGCTTTAAGGAGAAAAAAAAATATTAACGCTTCAAGAAGCAAACTTTCAGTTGAAAATAGAGCTTCATGATAAAGAAATGAAGTTTGTTAGGGTTCTAATAGTGTTAGGATTGAGTTGTTTTTTATTAATTGTATGGCTGTCGAAAAATGATGGTAGTAGATTTAGGTATTTGGTTTTAGTGTAAAGGATAATCTATGTTAGTAAAAATGTGCTTGTTACGTGCAAGTTGTTTGTTTACTCAGGGACAAAAAATGGATTGGTAATTCACTTTTAAATAGTTGTCTCCTTTTATTGTAAATAGTTGGATGAATATTGATTTAGATTTTGTTTCTAATCTATTTGTGCTTCAAGGACTTAAAATCATGATGAAATTTTGCTTGCTAGTGATTACATATTTGTGCCTTATTATTATATGTGTTTACATAAAATATATCCATTCTACTGAGAACAAACAATACATAAATTATATTTATTTTTTGGTTCATGAAATGATAAAAGTATTGGAACTTTGGAATACCTTACCTAAAAATAATGGACGTCTCAATTTCTCAAGTTAAAAAGTTATGCTGTTTAGTTTTGGTTTCGGATTAACTAGATGTTGGGAATGTTGTATAAAATATTTCAAAAAATTCATGTTTTCAGAGGGTAATGCCAATTAAGGTTGAAACTATCTATATGTGAACATATACACTTGCTATGTGGACTAGCAAGAGATGAAAAGGAATAATTGGCACTACTGTTGTGAGGCCATCCATTTGTTCTGCTCGCAAAAATTTCAAGGCTGGTGTTGCAAGTGTTGCGACGGATTCTAAGGGAACATTATGGACTAAGCTTGCTAGCACTTGTCATATATCGTTTGTGCGACATTTTCAGCCTAATTTCATGTCATCCCCTGCAAAATTTGAGAAGGATGCTACAAAGGCTGTGTCTGAATCTAGTGAAACAAGCTTGTATCATGATTACCAATTAATTTGAAAGGTTAAGCTATTAAATTGAAACTAGATTATTAGACACCCAAAGTCTTTTTAAACAAATTTCATATATCAAATTTGGCCCTATTGCCTGATGCAATACAAAAATATAAACATAATCTGCCCACAATTTTTCTACCAATTACTTCCAATGTCATCTGTCCACAATTTAAACATTACAACCACGAATTCAAAATTCATCATTCATTACTTCATTACACAACCACGAACAAAGCACCAGCACCACGAACAAAATTTATTAGACACTAGAGCTGTCCGAGCAAAATGGGCAGACAAATGATGGCGCCAGTAACCATAGCAGGGAACCCAACAACAAGGATTCTACAATAAACCAAAGGTAAATACTCGTCTACATGCAGAAAATCATAATAATATAAAATAAGTGAATAAACTTCAAAGCAAAAAGTTTGAGTTCTTCACGTCCTAACACTACAATGGACACTGCAATTAGTCTCACCGGCTGCATCAAAATAGGCCCTACTATAAATTCAATCATGCAGACAAACAGACAAAATTTTTTAGGCACTTGAGTGACTTTTCTCAAGACCTGACCAAAATCAATCAGTAATCAAGATAAAATAGGAGAAAAGCCAAAATTCTCAGACTTTGAATTTCCATCACGAGTTTATCAAAATGCTTCAAGTGCATAAAGAAATACAAGGACAAGAATGACCAAAAGCATTCGGGATGACAATGTTTTCACTACATGTTCCATCCCACCAATCTTCACAGGTTGTAAATGACGTGGGAGATTGGCTGCTCTTAATTAGTAATGAACACAAAATGAGATCAGTAACATTAAAGGAGTAAATGGGTTCTCAATTGCCCACATTTACATTCTAAATAGAATTAACAAGTTGAAAACTTAAAAATTAACAAGTTCATTATTTGCAACTACCAAAAATAGGGTAACCATTAACAAACTTTATCCCTAATGGATATTGAAAAAGACATGTTTATTATTTGCCAAACTCTTGCAAGCTTGAAATTGACACTAATGTCATATCTGGAACAATGGAGGAAAAACACGAGATAAAGATAGCAACAAAGAAATGCAATAATGAAACCAAATATTTTAGGGTAATTCCACGCAACACCTCCAAGGTTTGGCAAAAAGATACAAAATACCTTGTGTTAAAAACAAAATATTAGCATCTGTATACAAGAAAACCACCTCAAAATTCTAGCGGGTTGTCATCGGGCTGTAAATGGGGCAGGTATATTGGCATACAAGGATGACCCGTGCGAGAGGTAGGCACTTTGTGAGCAGCATTCCAAGAGACTAGCTGTAAAAAAGATGCATACATATCAACCTAAAAGACAATGCGAAAACATTTTTACCCAAATTTTATCTAACTACTTACCATCAATTGTTGTGAGTGGGAGATTGGGGGAAGCGCTTGATACTATGCATCTTGTGAAAAAGTTTGATTGAAAGCTTGAGCATCTTCGACAATGTTTTGACTCGGGGCATTGGCTTTGTTTGATTTTGAGGATCCCACCTAGACATCAAACGAAAATACTTGTCATTAAAATGTATTATTCAATCACAACATCTTGCGTTGAAGCAAGAAAAAATACACAAAACCCATACCTTAGCTTTCTTTGTACGTGTTTCTAATGGGCTCTTCTTGTGAAGCTTCCTAGGGGCTCCTTTTCTCTGGGAGCATATTGGATCCATTATTTGCTTGCTTGAAACTGTTGCTGTTTCTCCACAACTACGAATTTGTTCTTGCACACTGTGTTGAGGATATATATTACTACCATAGCTTGGATTTGCATTGGATATGCTCAATGCATTCAATTGAGATTGGATCCACTCCATAGTTGTCCAAGTTCGTTCTTCGTTATCTGCTACCTTGACAAATGGACTGCATAGTTGATCGTATCTTAATTAGCTAGGCGTACTAATCCAACAATTGTAATTGATCTTCACCCTCATGTAAGATCTACTGACATCTCGCCTCTATTGTTGTAAGATATATCTCTCAAGAATTGATCTGACACCATTTTGGATCAATACTGTGCCAGCATGTCTACAAATTATTCCCTTAAACTCAAACATGTGACAGTTGCAAACAATATCACAGCTGTCTTTCTCAAAAAAAATTGAAAACTTTTTTCCTTCACTCTTTCATCAATTATGATATCTTCTCGCACCTCGTACCAAGCAGTCCCTCTTCAGTAAACACAATCGAGCAATAAATCTTCCCAGTTAACTCTTATTGAAACTCATTGAATTTTGCGATTGTGTACATTTCTTGAAATTGTTTCTCAATGGCCAACCTCGATACACATGGGACCATATGAGAAAAAGACCTTACGTCGGTCTGAAACTCCTTTTCAACTTTACACCTCATTGCCCGCTCATATTGTTCAATGAATTGCTTTAATGAGGTTTTCGAGTGTACATATTTATCAAAGAATGCGTTCATACTCTTACTCCGCTGCGTTGTTGACATCCCTGCCCAAAAATTGGTTTTTACAAAACATGGGACCCATCGACATCTTTCTTTGTAAAGTCCAGTCAACCAATCATTGTCATGAAGTGCATATTTCTCAATTAAGATATTTCAGGCCTGCTGTTTTCTAAAATAAAATTGATTGTCTTCTAAAATATGCAAATGCACTGCACAATTTTAAAGACTGCATAAATATAAAAAATCATTAACACTCCTAAGTTCAAACCTATCATTACAACTTGTATTAACAACAAACCAAGACAACCAAGACCAATCAATCTAATTATTTTTATAATCGTTTATGCATATGTAGATTTATCATATACGGATTCCCAGATATGCATTGTTCGAGCTTTAGGTGCCATGCATCAAATAAAAAACCAAAAAAATATCAAATAATGATTTTTTATAGGAAATAGTGTGTATAATCGAGACAACAAATATGACTAAAGAACAGGTATCTTGCTACTTATGAATATTCAACTAAATCTGCACATCCAACATCTAGCTTTCCAGTAGATGATATGAGAATGTCTATGAGTAGCCAAGTAATGCACATATAGAAGAAACATAATATCCCTTGCATCATAAAAATATATAAAAACATAAAAATATCTCGAAAAATAGACATTAAACATCTAGCTTTCTAGTAGATGATATGAGAATGTCTGTGAGTAGCCAAGTAATGCACATACAAAAGAAACATAATATCACTTGCATCATAAAAATACAAAAAACGACGGTAATATCTCGAAAAATAGGCATTAGAGGTTGAAACATAAAAATATACAAGAAACATAAAAATATATCAATGTAAAAAATACAGAGACCTAAGGTTCTTGCTTCCGCTGGATATCAGACCTCCTGGTCGGTGACAGGAGGAGACGCGATCGGTTAAAAAATAGACAGAGAGAGAGAGAGTTGGTCGCCGGCAACAATAGGGTTTCAATCGATAAGAGAGAGCGAGCGATAGGGGGAGACACCAGCAATTTTAATCTGTAAGAGAGAGCGTGAAATAGAGTAAGAAAGCTGGATTGGAAAGTAAGAGAGAGAGAGTGAGAGGGGGAGACGTGGCAGTTTCAATCGATAAGAGAGAGCATGAGACAGAGTAAGAGAGCTGGACTAGAGAGTAAGAGAGAAAGTGTGAGAGGCTGAGGATTGCTAAACCCTGACCATTGGTCGATGCATAGTGGTTGAGGATTGAAAAGTAATTGGGGGTTAAATTGTAATTTTGGCTAAGGGTTAAACTTGTAATTTAAAACAGTTTGTCAAGCCGTGCGTCAATACGTTCGTCCGTGTAGCATTATCCTATTTTTATTGTTTGCCACATGAGTGCCATGTCACCCACTTCGACTATAGAGTAGGTGAAAAATCTTATATGTGATCATATTATAAAACTTTTTAAACTTCTGTGATTACATTGAAAAGAATTAAAGTTTAGTAATCAAAATGAAAAACACACTAAAATTTAATAATCTTTGGTGTGATTTACCCTACAATTATCATCAAAATATCTAGATCATGCAACTCAACAATATTAAATGTGATCCTCAATTTCAAAATTATTGTCATTTATTTGGCTATTTTTAAAATTTACTATCCAATTTAATCCTTAGGTTAAGTGTCCCTTATCTATATTTCTCTTGTTTTTTTTATCTTTGTTAATTTACAATTAATTTTTCTTTTTCTAAATAAAAAAGCAATCAAATGGGGCAACAAATGTGACAATATTTTTGAAATGTGACAGTTACATACAGGCTTGTCTTATCAAACAATTAGGAGGGTGAGTTGTACCATGTATGTGTGAAAAGAATTTAAATAAAAGTGAGTATTATTTGATGGTTACAGTATATTTTTAAATTTGATAAATAAAATTTAAATAAAATTAGTCTTGATATATATACCAAAATATTTAAAGAATTATGAGTTCAAATATTATTAAAATAAATAATTTTTTTTTAAACCAGAAACATGAAAAATATTTTTAAAATTAATTTATTAATATAATTTTTATAACACAAAAATATAATATATACTTAATGTAGATAGATGTCAAATTCAAATATAATTACTGTAAACAAAAATTAAAAAAAAAACTCTGACCCTAGCCACTTCACAATTCGTCACTAATTTGAAGGGGCGGAAGAAACTGAGGACTGGGCGCCGGCAGTGGATAACACTACATTTGGTGTCACTGCCAGTGCAAGTGGAAGAAGCAGCTCCGTAGAAATGCTCTCCGCTGCCTCATCCCAAAACCCTCGCCGCCTCCTCCTCCTCCATTTCCGCCCCAAATCCCACCGCTCTATCATCTTCCCCAAAGCCCTCCACACCTCCCCAACAACGCTAAACCCTTCCGCCTCTCCCCAAATCCTCACCATCCGCAAGTCCCTCCTCTCCCGCCAGACCACCGCCGTCGACCTTGCCGCCGCTTACCTCGACCGCCTCCGCCGCACCGAGCCCCACCTCCGGAGCTTCCTGCACGTCTCCGACACCGTCCTCAAAGAGGCCGAGGAGATCGACCGCAGGATCCAGAGGAATGAGGAGCTCGGGCCCCTCGCTGGAGTACTCGTCGCCGTCAAGGACAACATTTGCACCGCCGACATGCCTTCCACGGCCGGGTCCAGGATTCTGGAGGGCTATCGGCCGCCGTTCGATGCTACGGCGGTCCGCAAGCTGAGAGAGAGTGGGGCGATTATTGTTGGCAAGACTAATTTGGATGAGTTCGGCATGGGGAGTACTACCGAAGGTTCCGCTTACCAGGTTCCAGCTTTCACTCTCTGGTTTTGGTTTTTTTGTATTACTTCATCACTCTTTATTTTTTCAGCTGGATTAGTGAAAATGTCCTTTTTTTTCGAAATCTTCGGCCCGACTGATCCCCAAGTCCTTGCAAACTGTATCTTCATCTTACTGGGTCTTGTACAGGTCGAAGGCGTACTGTTACACGAATCCCCTATAATGTTATTCGAACAGCCCAGGAAAAAACACCAGCTATCCCTGCAATCTGACTTAACTACAACGAACTGCAACTAGAACTAACCCACTGTTGGCATCGAGTCCAGTAGCTAACACTACCAGCATAGTTCCCCCCCTAAGGCCCCCCTTCACATGGCACCTATCTTAGCCAGCAAATGCTCTGCAGCCTGCTACAGCTGCATATGACACAAAAAGTCTCTCTAAGGTTGGAATTTCTAAGTTGGGTGAGATCCTCTCAAGCTCCATCTTAATGATGCTACCTCAGTTTGTCCTCCTAACTTTCATGGTATATGCAGGCAGCCTTGCATGGGACTGCCCATGGTCACCCTCTACCAACTGTCCCGCTTTCACTCAACCCTCTAAAGCCTAACCCTCCCAACCTCTACATTATATTTCCTTAACAGCTCAGCATGAACAGTGTCAAGTTTACATCTGGATCAGCTTTAATCTTGTGAAACAACTTGTGAGCTACCTCGTGGAGGTTGCCTCCACATTCCTGTGACTTCCAACACACGTGTGTTTAGGACCTAAGGTTTTCATCTGGAATGTCCTACCATCAGGAAGTGGAGATGTATGTGTCCTACACTCACAGTTTTCACTCAAACTCTTTAGACTTTTTTAACCTAACCATTTGGAAACCTTGCATATGGAATAGTCCTTTGGGACTGCCCAAAAATCTCTTAACATCTTCAAAAACTAGTTCCAAATCAAACTTGATTAACTCTGAATTAGAGGCCTAAAAGTGCTTGCCCCACATGTATCTATCAACATTTTCAGCTTCAATGTGAGTGTCATTGTCAGGAGAATAAGGTCTACCCTCTTCCCCTGACTCGTAATCTGACATATAAGAAACAGTGCTGCGAACCCCCCCCCCCTTCCCCCGACAATGTCAGAACTCCTTGTACCCACCTCATCCTCGCTGGAAACCAAAGTGTATTCTCCAATATCTTAATCTTCATCATATGTATCTTGTTCTGTGCCATCTATCTCTTTTTTTTTTTTTTTGTAAATAAAAATTCATTAAACAAGAAAAAGCGCAAAGCGTCTACAAGAATAAGCAGGGTCATACCCTGCAAACACGAAAACTACACGAACTGAAAAACAAAGCCAAACAGGAAACAATGGAGAGCTGCAAGGCTACAACTAAAATGCCTCAAACAGGCGAGGCAGAAAGAAACTGAGAAGCATACAACAACAAACCGCTGCCCTAAAGAGGGAAAGGGCCAAAAGGAAAAGCAGAGCAGCCCTATGGGAACCCATCACATGCAAAGGCCTCCAATCAACAAAGACTGCCGTGGCCTGCAATGAAGAATGAGGCAGGAGCAGACGGTCCAAATCTACAGTAGTAGCTATCTCTTTTTTTGAAGTTTACCCTACAGCTTGATCCTAGCCACTAAGTCTGAGGTGGGTGGTGGAATAGTAGCTAGTGGTTGGGTGTTACAAAAACTAGATAAATGTGAATTGCATCTATATCACTGTTATGCTCAAGCATTGTCATTAAGTCATCCTCAGATTGTCAGTTTTAATTTCTTAACCTGGCATCTGAATTAGGGAACCCATAGCATGCACTAAATACCATACCTAAAATACCAAACAATCCTCTGCATGCAGCCTAACGGCAATTAATCATAAAGTCTACGAGGCAGGTGCTATCAGGGTCCACATCAAAAACAATTGAAAGGGATCCACGAAAATGGACCCTTAAATCAACAAATTTGGAGGCCATCCTAAAACTTGAAAGGACAATGGTTCTCAAAGTATGTTTTCTTAACTTTGCAGTATGTAAAGTTCAAATAGCAAACCACAAACACACTGCCACACAGATACATAGTACACCAAAACTCACTGCACATGCACACTGCCACAAGACACATTATCGCACACCCACTAATAACCTTTTACCAAGATAACAACTAACATACCAGATAACACCATTATACAATAAAAACCAACTACCAAAACACATCATTATACAGAAAAGCCCACTGCCAGACATCATTACAGTATTATACAATAAAAACCATCAGAAAACATCATCATACAACAAAAACCAACTACAATAAACAAACCCCAATTTTAATTAGATGTTTTTGGGAAACCTTTGTCAATTAGGGATTGGAGTCGATTAGGGTGTATCTAAAATGTTTTTTTTTTTTTTTTTTTTGGGGGGGGGGGCTTGGAAAGGGGTTTCCAGTCAAGAAATCAAAGAAAAAACTGATTAAGTTTCCAGAAAACTTGATTAGGGTTTTGTTAAAAGGGGTTTTTGGTCAGAGAAGAGAAACTGATAAGAGAGAAGAAAAGCCACTACCATGTTTGGTTTACAGTTTGGGTACAAAGAGCGTTTTGAGGAGAAAGAGAAAAAGGGAAAAAATCAGGAACAGAGAACAGATGTTCAACCATGGTTGTTCTCATCCATTGCCAGTTCGTCTGCAAATATAGGATCAAGGGTGTTTTTTTTTTTTTTTTTGGGGGGGGGGGGTGAAATTGTTCCCCCTGCTTTCTTGTAATTACCCCCTCCCTTCTCATTGACACAGATCTCTGATCGCCGTCTTCCCCCCTGATTTGTTGCTTGCAATTTTCCCCCTCCTTTCTCATCTTTTTGTCTACCTCCCTTGAGAACTTGCCAAAGTGGTCTCAACTAAGGCACCAACTGATCTACCTCGTTATAATTGGGAGCACTGGGTCCAAGAAATCACCCTATAAACCAACGGATATGTTCACTCTTGGACACTCTCACAATCCTCTCGGTTTGGACACAAACATCACAACAGAAATTAAAAGAAATCAAAACAGAATAGAATGAAACAAACAAGAAACGCAAACCATAAACATGAGACAACAGATTTATCCTGGTTCAGATTGCAATATGCAATCTTACATCCAGCTTCTAAAACTTCCTGAGAGCAGTCTCCTTTGATTATCAGAATGATCAGTACAACCCTCACAATTACAAGCCTTCAAGATTACAAAGACTATTCTAACACATAGCATTTTCTATCTTTACTTTCTTGTGAGAATGAATGCCTCCTTATCCCAGACCTCTGTCCTATTTATAGAAGAATAGGGTGATAACTTCTAGGACTGTTATAACCAGTATAGATATTACCGGGTTTGACCCCCCACTTTAATTATAAATACAAGTAGGGACCCGCCTATCTATACCCTCTAAATTTTGATGCATTTTTATTGCCTATATTCTGGATTTCTCGAGACAACCTTCTAACATACCTCATGTCTAGAGCACTTTCGTCATGCATTAATTGCGTGAGAAGATGTGGGAGTTAATTTCGCACTCCTTTCCACCAGGGGTATTTTGGTCTTTTTCCACTTGCCCATAATGTTTGCTCTCCCGCCCCCCTTCCCCCAACATTGAACGGGTGCAAAATGGTCAGTTCTCCTACCTACTTAACATCCAATTAATGGAGGGGTACTTTGTCATTGGGGATAGTCTTTTGTAATTAGCACAAACCTCAGAGGTGGTCAGTGTAATTTGCTCCATACTTTTTCCTTTTTTTTGGTTGAATATGTACCCTTAGATAACCACAGAGAAACCTTTACTGCTGCCTACTCCACCCTTTTTATTTTGTTCTTATTGATGTTTACACAGTGTCATATGCACCTTTGAACAACTTGGCCTTTGTTTCTAAATTTTGTTTTATTGGCACCTATGTACTCTAGATTTGTTTGATATCAATTCTGAATGTCTATTGAATTTACATTCAAATTTATTAAATCTGCTCATATGTAAAGGATGTATATTTCTCAAACATGATAATTGTCTAAACTTTATAGATTGAGTTTGCATGAAATTTAATTTGTTACCAATATATTTTGTTCCCTGTCTTCTATTTCCAAAACATTTATGAAGAATTATGGTTTCCAAGCTAACTGAAATAACATAACCAAATGAACATTTGATTCTTGGTACTCTTAAACACTAAAAATCTGTTGTAGGAAAGCCTGGAATTGTCATGTTCGGTCTTCTTGAGTTGAACTGCACATATTGATTTGGAAGAATCAGATGTTGGATCCTGTTCCCTATAGATGAGGTTGGCAGTGAATGATAAACTCGTCAAATTTTGATTATCACTAACTGTCGAAACCACTCTCCTGTCTTAAGTAAGCAAATAAGGTTACATAATTTTGAATTGGTTCCTTTATTTTTCTCCGATTAAAGTGAAATCGCATATTGCTGATAAAGCCTTCTAAGCTTTTCCCTTTATTCAAGATTTAAGTATGCTGTTGATGGTCTGCTCAGGTGCGTCTTATGTTCATTAGGTGACTGCAAATCCTTGGGATTTATCAAGGGTGCCAGGAGGGTCATCTGGGGGTTCAGCTGCAGCTGTTTCTGCTAGGCAGTGTGTGGTGTCATTGGGAAGTGATACTGGTGGAAGTGTAAGGCAGCCGGCATCTCTTTGTGGTGTTGTTGGATTGAAGCCAACATATGGGCGTGTGTCAAGATATGGACTTGTGGCTTACTCTTCATCGCTGGATGTTATTGGATGCTTTGGTTCCTCAGTTGCTGACACAGGGATTCTCCTTCATGCAATTTCTGGCCATGATAGATTTGATGCCACTAGTAGTAAGCGAGTAAGTTGTTCTTGTTTTTTGGTAATACATATTTGATGGTTATTTTATGAACTTGAAGTTTATGTGTTATCAACCTACAATCATATATATCAAATGGATGAAGGTATGTTTGAATATCTTATGCTTCTTTCTACTTCTTGACTTCAACTGTTAGAGTTCATTTGTACTAGATTAGGGTTTGTAATGTGAGGGAAATATTATGTTGTATTTTTCGGTTATTTCTTCTAGAAGTTAGGTTTGACCGAGTTGGTGTAACTGCCAATTTTGAACAGTCAGTTAGGTAGCTCTCTCGCCCTCTATGGCTTATAAATAGGGGCCGAGAGTTAGGCTTTTGGGTGTGCTTTCTATTGTGGGTTTACAAGCTGTCTTGGGGCAAGATTGTGCAGTGAGGAAGAGTGAATATCTTTCTGGTATACAACTCTATATAGCTTTCAGGTTTATGGGCTAGGTGAGAGTTGGGTTTGACCGTTTGAGTGCACTTGCAATCTTGTATTGGTATCCAAGATAGGGGAGAAAGCAAGGACGAAAGCCAAGTTGGATGTAGGTCTTTCATTGAGACCGAACCAGAATAATTCTTGTGTGTTGTGTGCAGTTCTTGATTGGTTTCTTGATTGTATTATGATTTCTATTCATTGCAAATTAGAGAGAGCTTGTTGTGTGAGTTTTGAGTGATTGAGTGATCATACATAAGGGTGAGATCTAGGTTAACAACAACATATCCAGCCTTTATCCCACTATGTGGGGTCGGCTACATGAATTCTAGATTTTCATGTATTTCTGTCTTTTGTCATATCTTCATTTAGGCTCATACACTTTATATCAAACTTTAATGTCTCTCCTAAAGTTTTCTTGGGTCTACCTCTTTCTCTTTTTTTGACTAATTGTTCTATTTCATCAACTCTCCTCATAGGAGCGTCTCTTGATCTTCTTCTCACATGACCAACTATCTTAGTCTAGTCTCTCTCATTTTCTCCTCGATTGGCACTATTTCTACCTTATTACGAATAAACTTATTTCTAATTTTATCTTTTCTTGTATGGCCGCACATTTATCTTAGCATCCTCATCTTCGCTACACTCGTCTTTTGCTCATGTTGGTATTTGACTGCCCAACATTCTGAGTCATACAACAAAACTAGCCTTATAACTGTCCTATAGAATTTTTCTTTCAGTTTTAATGGGATTTTACCATCATATAACACCCCCAATGCATTTCTCCATTTTAGCCAACCTGCCTTAATTCTATGCGTGACATCCTCGTGAATTTCTTCATCTTTTTGAATCACTGATCCCAAATATCGAAAATGGTCTTTTCTTTGTATGATTTGGTCTTTCAATTTTATTATAACATCCTCCACTCTTGCATTCTTACTAAATTTACATTCCATATATTTTGCTTTCCTTCTACTTAATTTAAATCCCTTAGATTCTAAATTGTTTCTCCACAACTCAAGCTGAGTGTTCACTCCCTCTTTTGTTTCATCCACCAACACCATGTCATCGGCAAATAGCATACACCATGGCACCTCTGTTTGAATGTGTTTAGTGAGTTCATCCATTACTAAAGCAAATAAGTACGGATTTAGTGTAGAACCTTGATGTAGTCCCATTGTAATTTTAAATGGTTCAGTATCCCCTCCACATGTTCTGATCCTTGTCTTTGCATCGTGATACATGTCCTTAAGGGCTTGTATATAGGCTATTCGGGCTCCTTTCTTGACTAGTTATAAAAATTTGATGCTTAGTAAAAAGGAAAAGTAACAGGACTTATTTGGAAGTGATAGGCATTACACCTTTATGCATGCATGCATTGACATGCAAAACTAGTAATTGAAGATTCTGTAAGTCTGGCACGAGTAATTTAAACCATTCCTAGTTACATATCATTATGGATGAGCACTTTCTGTTGGTCTGAGCTTTAAGTAGATGAACTTTGAAATATGGGATGTCAGATTATCTTGTTGCGTTCAGATTGTCTTGCATTGTGGCTGAGTAGCTACTTTTTCCTTTTTAATTTTGATAATGTTCTTATTCAGCAAGTTCCCAACTTCATATCGCAATTCTCCTCCAAGGAATCATTGGAATCTAAACCGCTGAAAGGATTAAGGGTTGGTGTAATTCGTGAAACTCTTGAGGAGGGTGTTGACGCAGAAGTAATATCTTCAATTCGTGGTGCTGCTTCCCATTTGGAAGAATTAGGATGCATTGTAACAGAGGTTTTTGTTTTTTTGTGGATTTTATATTCTTAGTTTTTATTTATTGTGCATTTTCTTTCCAAATCTTCCTGCGAAATTTTAAGCTTTGTCCCTTTTTACCTTACTGGTTTTTTTTTTTTTCTCTTTTATCCAACTTGCAGGTGTCACTACCATCCTTCTCCCTTGGGCTACCTGCATACTATATCCTTGCTTCCTCTGAGTCATCTTCCAACTTATCTCGTTATGATGGTGTCAGGTTGTTCAAATGCAGTTTCTTCTTATCCTGCATATTTGATTATATGTTTTATTGAATACATATGGTGCACATGTACTGCAGTAACCACAAAAATAGATTTAGTAATAAAATAATCTGTGAGAAGAAGAAGCACATGCCTTTTGTTGAGGGAGGGGGTGCTGAGAAGGCTTAGTTCTCATGAAGCTTAAACTTGACAGTTGACAGTGAGGATTAGGTTTATGAATGAAATTTTTACGAGAACTTTGAAATCATTGTGGAAAAGAAGCTTGTTGAGCTTGTAAGTAAATTAGATATCCTGGTGGATTACTTACCTTTATTTCCCTTTAACATCCAGGTATGGCAATCAAGTTCCTGCTGATGAACTGACATCCCTTTATGCTGATTCCCGCTCTAAAGGGTTTGGTTCTGAGGTATGAAACAAGTCTAGTGGCTCAGCACTGATGGCTTTGCTGTATGTGTGTCTAAGAAATTTGACAGCAGGAAAATTTAATTTTGGATGGGCCCATGCTTATTAAGAAATTTGACTATCAAATAACTAATGAGCATAATCTTGTACAGGTCAAAATGAGAATTCTGATGGGAACATATGCCCTTTCAGCTGGTTACTATGATGCCTATTATAAGCGAGCCCAGCAGGTATATCAGTAGCTTTGCTGAATTTTTCTTTGTTTCTACAGAATATAGATGATTCAGTAGTGAGTGGTACCCAGAGGCCTCTTTAGTTTTATGAACACCATATAGTGAAAAAGAAGACGGAATTTCTCTCACAAATTGAAATGTGGTACTTGACCAACTACTGGGCTTAGTAGTGGTTTTTTATTATTCTACCATAGGTTCATTCTGTGACTGTAAAGAATGCACTAATTTGTTTTTGTCATAATGTCTAAAAGTTCACAGCAACGTGTAAAGCCACATTAGTCCTTTATCTCTGTTATGAATAGGGTGATTATATTCTTGTTGACATCATATTTCCAGTATGTGAAGAATTTACAATCATAATAGTGTTATAGGTGAGGACCTTAATTCAGGAAAGCTTCAAGGAAGTGCTGCACAAAAATGATATCCTAATTTCGCCAGCTGCTCCATCTGCTGCTTATAAAATTGGTATGGCCGTTAAATTGTCTCCTTTTTCATTGCTAATATTCCCTTTCATGTTTGCTTTCCTTGTTTTATTCTCACTCTGCTTTGGTAAATGACCCCAAGAAATCTGGCACCTTTTCAGGTGAAAAGAAAAATGATCCGTTGGCAATGTATGCAGGGGACATCATGACAGTAAGTCTGTCTATACTGTTTAAACAATGTTGTTGTTTTGATTGGATTTATTTCTTTGGTTTTTTTTTTGGTCAGTGCAGGAGAGAGTGAAAACATTCCTTCCAGCCAAAGTATATGTCTCAGAACTGCAACTATTAAGTTTAGACACAGTTGATTGATTGATTAATGAATTTTGTCAATTGGTTATAGGCATTTAGCATTGAAAAGAGTCAGTCCGGACACTATGTAATAGGTATATGAAATGTGCTTGCTCTGTTATGAAGCATAAGGGTATATATTCTCTTCTGCAAATGATTGTAGGTGGATTAAATAGACTTCAATGGACATGAGCATGATGTGATACCATGGCGAAATTTATTAGTTGCAGCTGGTTTTGATAATAAATGGGAACTTTGGTCCTTCCCTTAGTTTGTGGATAGCTTTGGTAGGACTTTTTATTTTTTTTATTTTTTTTTATTTTGACCAGTTTTCTGGCTGGAGATGTAGAATCCATGTAGACAACCCCGCTTATTGATTAAAGCTTGTGATGATGATGACAACAATGATAAGTACAATTTTTTATTCATTAACACTTTAGCAAAATGATTAGAATCCTTTTTCTTAAGGCCTATTTTATGGTCTCTGGAAAGTAAACCTATAAGTTAGCACCAAACCTCCATCCGCATCATATGAAGCTATTCTTAGTGCTCTAAAGATTTATATGAAATTTCAAATGTTTCAATGGTTTTTGTTAATAAGGATGTGATTGCATTAGCTTGAGGGCAGCATTTAGACTGGAAATTGGAAAATCTAAGCCCCATACATTGCTTATAGGGTTTTGGCTTTTGCCACATCTAGGTAGTGTATTCTTGTATGGGCTACGTCCAGATCAATAATAAAACTGCTATATCTCTCAATTTTTAGTTGTTTAGTTAGGCAGAAAATGAAACCAGCTGAGCTGTAAGGATACTAATTTTTGATTGAATTACTCAATTGAATTTCATTATTATTGTAATGCTAATATTGATATTTAGGTGTTAATCAAGTCTTAGGTCTCAATTGGCAAGTGAGCTCATCATCCCACAAAGTATAAAGCCCTATCAGTAGTGATGGATGCCTTTACATCCTAAATACCAACACCTACAGACACATATATGATGGAGATGAAATTACACATGCTATAACTATTGCTACGGTACTATCCAACCTACCTCTCCCCACCAGAAAAAAAGAAGAAAGAAGGGGAAAAAAACAAGACTATTATTCTTATAAGTCATTTATTTTCAGTCCATTTTGGTATTCATATTCTGTCCATGTTTGTCATGCGTAACAAAGACCAAGTTCATCAGAGGTCCATAGCCATTCTATCCGTGCAAGAATTTATCAAATTTCCTAACCACAATTCTCAGAGTAGAGTTTATTATTATTATTTTTTTATATGAAACAGGGATTTCTGTTATTGGAAATCAGCTAAGGTTCATGTTGCTAACTCCTCCCACCAATTGACCCTTGGGGAAATTTACATCTTTTAAATAGTCTGGAGACTTTGTTGGAGCTGTCAGGAAATTTTAGATTCTAATGGGTTTAATTCATTGATAATATCAATCCTAGCCAATTTGGAATTGAAATCCTTCCTGTGTACTTGGAAGGCACAACTTAGGAAGTGATTAGCTGGGTATTCATAGCCAATTTGCATGCCTGACTTAGTTTATGATATTCATTTCCACTTAGGTGCTAGGAATAGTTATTAAATGTTTTGACCTGTTGGGCAGCCTGATCTTAGTTGCATTTGGTTCATCTCTGCAGTTTGAGTTGATTGGTAATTTATATGAATTTTTTTCTTATTTCTTTTCTGTATTTTTATTAAGCGGACTTGGAGACTTTAAGATGGTTCATCTTTCCTTGTCCCATCAGTTTCATGAATGCTGCTTGCTTCCACATATATTTGGAGATGTGGAATAATTATCTCCTCCTTTGTGTGTGTGCATTAGTTCCTCTTCCCCCCCCCCCCCCAAAATAAATAAATAAATAAATAAAATTAAAAACACTCTGGTTTTAAATCCTTGTAACAGGTTTTTGTACTTATTTTTTCTAAGAGATTTTGTTCTTCATATAGGTAAATGTTAACTTAGCTGGTCTGCCTGCACTTGTTTTGCCTTGTGGATTTGTCGAAGGAGGGTCCAGAGGTCTTCCTGTTGGCGTTCAGATAATTGGTGCAGCATTTAATGAGGTAGAACATATTCTGATATTTGCATATAGGGATTGATTGACCCAAGTCACCAGATTTCTTCTTATTATTTTCAGTTTTCTCAAAAAATTGAGTGATGGCTTATACATCTCTGGTACTTGATTAGTAAACATGAATTATCATAAACATGCTGATTCCCCTCCATAAATTCTAAATAACACATAATGGAACTGTTTACCATACTGTCTTTATTCTTTAATGTGGAATGCAGTCTTCCATGAAGCAGGAGGTTTGTCACTGATCATGACATTACCCATCCATATTGAATACCATGAAGATCGCACTTCATACCTCCCTAGCCAATGCTCGACAGAGGAGATGACTCTCACTAGTCTCCCTTATACTTGTAACACCAATCTTTCACAAAACAGTCACTCTCGAATTGTGAATGATTAAATGGAACCCAAGCCACTATCCTCACAAAAGAAAGCCATCTTAAGGTGTCTTCCCACTCCAAGGAATGGAGACCTTGAAAAAGTTGGATTCTAAAGAGAATGTGAAGGAAAAGAATGGCAACAGTCAGCCATTGTACCTCTGTAGGAGCAACAAAACTATACAAGTACATTAAGCTATTCTAAGCGGACTTTGAACACACTAGTCATCTTACCAGGAGTCTTGAGAACCAAACCCATATCTTTTCTCAGCTTTTCTCCAGTAGTCGTCACTCTCCAAAATAGATCTACAAAATCACTTGAGAAGCCAAGCTGCGTTGAACTGTTAGAGATAATTAGCAAATTAGAATTAGGTTAACTTAGATTTGCTTTTAAATTAGATTAGATTGCTCTTGATTTAGATAAGGTTTATCTTCTCTTGATTGGGTTTTTATTAGTCTTATCTTGGTAAGGGTTATTTTGGCTATACTTTTATCTTCTATAGTCTATAAATACTGCTGTACATAAATCAGTTTACACTCGATTATTCAGTCTTTTATTGTTTTGGATCCTATGTCTTCTAACAACAAAAGCACATCTGATATCCTGATGTTTCATTTTTTTTTTTTTTTTTGTGTTTTGAACTTCTTAAATTCCCAACTGCAGGAAAAATTGCTCAAAGTAGGCCATATCTTTGAGCAGACTCTCGAAGGTGTTAATTTTGTTCCGCCATTGGTGGCTGATGGCTTTGTATGATGGCCACCGGTCAATCTTGTAAATGATGGGGAGCTCGAAGCTGATTATGATGGCAGTGCAAATTGTATGGCACATTGATCTCAAATCATGCAATTCATATTTTCAGAAGGCAATGATTCTAGGACTCGATCTGGCAGGTCATCTCGAAGTTGCTTCATGCAATTTCAGCAATATTTATAGTTTTCTAGGTTTCTAACCAGCCAAGCCGGTTCAATTTTCAAGGTTCAGCTTCTGGTAGCTTTGGCAAATTGCAATCTAGTAGCTGTAGTTGGAGATTGTTCACCAGCCCACCTAATTGGTTGTGCTTTGTTGGGAAAATTGTACGATCATGGTGTGCGAATACCATAAACAATGCGATAAACTATGTTTTGCAGCGGAAATAAAACATGGATCTTCGAGTTGAATCACTAATTTAAAAACAAAATCACAATAATGGAAATCGTTTTGTTACTCAACCTAAAAGCCTTACTTACACAGAAATTGCTTTTTGAGAGTTTGTTTCTTTACCTAAAAACCTTCCTATGGGTCCTTCATCGTTTTGTTGTATATATTTCACATACGTATACAAGCATAGTCGTAAGTATGCTCCTTCATCATCCTGCTCGCTTACTTCACAATTGGAGGAAGTGGGTTCAACTGCAAGATTGCAGTGTCCTTCGTCCAACTGCACATAGCAGATCTGGATCTGGACTAGAACCCTTCATGGGTGGACCAATCTAGGTCCATGACTCAGATTCATAACCCATATTTATTACATCTCTAACTCATACATGATGGCTTCCATATGTCAATATACTCTCATTTTTTTTTTGTAAGTTTTATACAAGAATATAAGGCGTGCGACCAATATATTCATTTTCCTCCAGAGTTCATTATTATACAACTATTAGTTATATATAATAGTTTCATTATTTAAGTAGAATTTGTATGTTATATCCCAAATCTCTTAAGTCATTCAAGCACGTTTGGATTTCAAATTAATTAATCACTTGTTTGATATATTTTGTATTCACAATTATAATTCACCGAAGGATTATAAATGATCGATCTATAAATATAGCTAAATGTGGCACTCAAATAAATTTTATTTTTTTTCCTAAAATCTTTCTATCATAATTCAATTTTTTTTCCAGATATGCTTCATCCAATCGAATTATTCATGATCTTAGATAGCATTCCAAGCTAGTAGCACCAAATTATAACTTTAAGAAATAGTTAAAGGTCAAAGGGTATTTTACAATATTTTGATGATCTTGAGAGTTTCACACAACTAAAAGAAAAGATTCATATATTTTATTATTTTATTTTGGTCAAACTTTGTACAAATGATATAAAACATGTGTTACGGTATTATTCTCCTTTTCTCGTTGAGCGTATGTCTTTTATTATATAAATACTATACATGTGATAGTTCAGATATAATCAGTATCTAATTTGAGTTCGCAACTCTATTTTTCACATATTTGTTAAACAGGACTTCCACCTGGCATTCCTAGATAGATAAGGTGAAAAGTGAGATTTTCACATTTCGAATATCTTTTATAATTTTAACTTGATAACTTATTAAGGCAGTTTTGTTTTAAACTTAAGCTCTCATTAGCTCTCTTTCGTGACATGCTTAAAACTATCTTTTATTTATGCATTACTCAGTCATAAATGTGATTGCTTGTGTGAAAAAACTAATTGGCTGTCCAACATACATTTAATTCTTGATAACTTAGAGGTTGTTTGGCTTAACGTTTTTTATTTTAGCTTTTAAGTTAGTTGACTTTTAGTATAAAAGTTGTATAGCGTTTAAGTTGATAATGTGTTTGGATAAATATGTTTTTAAGCTATTAGTTAATAATTATGTGTTTGATTTGTAAAAACTGATAAACTGTCAGAACTTGACAAGAAGACTAAAATAAACATGATGCTGAATAATATAATTAAAATTCATAAAAAACTATTTTTGATGAAAAAAATTATAAATTAATTTTTAATTAATAAAATAGGTACAATTATAAGTTAATAAATTATACATAATTATTACAATACTTTATATTTATAAATTTATTTTTAGTGCTTAAAAATATTAAATATATATATGTTGATACATTATAAAAAATTCTTTATCTTTATATTTTATCAATACATTTAAAGCATTAATATTTAAACAAATTATTTCTAAAATGTGGGATTTGTTTCATCCATAAATTTGATATATATAACAAAATTATAAAATTAGATAAGACTATTTAATTGATAATTAAATAAAATTAATAATTACAAAATTTAAATGTAGATAAGACGCTATTTGAAGTTCAATGTTTCCATACAAATACAAAAAGGAGAGGCGGAAGTAGAGCAGAGACGATGATGACGCGACAAGGATGAGACCCATCAGCGACGACAATGGCGACGCCCGATGTGGAGAGGAATCCCAGTGGCTTGCGACGACGGATCTAGAGAAGAAGGAGGCGGTAGGTGATGGCGTGACCCAAAATCAAAGACGGCTTGCGGCGACAGATCTGGAAGAAAGATCGGTGATGGCATGACCCGGATCTGGAAGGAGGTAGCTTACGACGGCCTAGACGGGTGACGGCGATAATGAAAGAGGGTTGATAGTGCTGGGCGACTGATCTGGAACCAGATGCGGCGATGGCACGACCCACCAACACAAGCCTGCTTGCAACGGCCTAGCTGGATAACGGCGATGACAGTATGAAGGATGGGCGACAATGGCAGCGGCGTTAATGGCAGAGTAGAGCTTTTGGAGAAGATGATGGGAGAAGAGAGCTTCTGGGGGAGAATATGTAACGGTAATAGAAGGATATGCATATAAATATGAAAATATTTGAGGGCATTCTGGTATTTTTGTTGGTCAACCTAGTAGCATTTTTTGCCAAAGTTGGGGGGTAAACACTGTTATGGCAGCTTTTAAGTGAAGTAGTTTTTAAGCTCATTATTTATGCCAAACACTTAACTATCAAAAGCTATATAGCTTATCATCTGCACAAGTAGCTTATAAGCGGTCAAACCGCTAAGCCAAACAGCCTCTTATTAAGGCAATTTTGTTTTAAACTTAAGCTCTCATTAGCTCTCTTTTGTGATATGTTTAAAACTATCTTTCATTTATGCATTACTCAATCATATATGTGATTGCTTGTGTGAGAAAACTAATCATTTATCTGACATACCTTTAATTCTTGCACTTAGCATTATACACTTAGCATTATGCACTAAGCATTATATATATGTGTAGGCTTTAAATAATTTGTGTACTAAAAACACAATAGGCATTAATCAAAAAATGAAACATGAATCATTTCTTGACATAAAATTGGGGAAAAATATTATGTCACTGTTCACAAAATATCACAATACAATTAACATTTACATATTCCCAAGAATTTAACATGACTCTAGAATGAATCTTTTGGAATGAGTTTTGTGAATGGATCTACTATCATCTTATGTGTAGAGATATACTATAAGTGCACATCCTTTCATATAACAATATCTCTCACAAAATTATATCTTGTGTTAATATCTCTATTGTGATCCCCATAAAAAAGTTTATATTGAGCAACCACTAGGGTTGCTACTTAGGAAAGTTTGATTATGTTTGTATACTTTGCAAGTCTCTTTGTATGGCTTGAAACAATTCCACATGTTTGGTTTGGGTGATTTATTGAAATGGTTTAGAATTTAGTCTTCAACATTATAGTATTAACCACTTTGTGTTTTATTGGCATTCTAATTCTATGTGCATATTCTTGATTGTCTATGTTGATGACATTGTATTTATAGGGAGTGATAGCACATTGATAAGTTGAACGCATTTCATCAATCCAAATTTCAAACTAAATACCAAGTCTAAAGTATTTTATTGGACTAAATTTAAAAATACTCACTTTAAACAAGGCATTAATGTTGTATTAAAAGAGTCTTGAAATATTCATTTTAAAATTAAATATCAAAATTTTATGTCAAAACTGTCGACCATATATTTAAGATTGTTGATTGGTTCTTACATTTTCACTTTTATAAAATCTTTAGAGTAAAAACTATTGACTAGTTTTTATAAATTGTCGACCATCTATTTTGCATGCTCCTTGATCTCTGTAGGTTGGATATCTCAATCCTTTTGTATCTAACGACTATATCTGTAAGAAATGATGACAAAACCTATATATAAAAGAAGATTTGAAGCTTGAGAAGAAAGATTAACTATTGGGCTTTCAAGTTTCATATTATACATTCTCAAGTTTTCTTGTGTTTCATCTTTCACTCTCATTTTCAGTCAAGACTATTTTTTTTCATTGTAAAGATTTATTCAAAATCTTGTATTAGCTTGATATCTTAGAGAGTGAGGTGTGTTTTTTAGAGTGTGGAAGTATAGGAGTGTACACCCAAGAGAACGGTAAATTGGGTGTTTCAAAACTTTTCGAGTTTGATAAAAGATTTTACACAAAACTCGTTTTCTTCTCTTTTTGTAGTTTGAAAATAATACTAAAAATGTAAATTAAAAATGCTTGAATTGTGAAAATCAATATTATAAGAATCAAAACAGATAGAGTACATTATTTATAGTGGTTCGACACAAATCGGCCTACTCCACTACTTTAACTCTTCACCAAGAATTTTTCAAATACACTAGATTGTGCCTGTTTAGAGAGGCGAGCACTATTGCTTTAATAAGGCTCAATTATAACCTTTTACACAACTTTTCTCAAGCTCAATTGAAACCTTTCAATAGTTTTTTCAAGGGTCGGTTACAACCTTTACAATAGCTTTTATAAGGCTCAACTATAACCTTCGGTAAATTCAGAGAGAATAATGTGGAGCACAAACTCACAAGAATACCAGTTCTCAAGGAATACGAGCAAAAGCTCATAGAACAAATAACCATCTAAAAGAATAAGAAAGAAAGCTCAAGAACGATTTTACAAATATACAAAGAGAGTATAAAAGATAGAAAATGAAAGCTCTTCACTCTCTCTAGAAATAAAAAAATTTGTAAACAAATGAACTCAGAGGATGAAGGATTTTAGCTTAACTCTTCTTTTTCTTTCTCATTCTTTTATAGAGAACATTTCTTATCAACTCAAACAGCCTCAACTTTGGCCCCGTTTGTTGCAGCTTAATTAGAGAAACTATAACTTCTAACTTCTCAGATTATAACTTCTAAAACTTAGAATAAGTTGTGAACTTGTTTGTTGCAGCTTCTTAGAAGTTGTAATTAAGCAATTGTAGTGTTTGATACCATAAGCTGTAAAATAACTTATTTTTGTATAATTGTCCATAATACCCTTAATAGTTATAGAATGATAATTTAAAAATTAATTAATGTATATGTATAAGTTTCAAGTGTTATAAAAAAAATAATTAGTGTATAGAGAGAAAGGGAGATGGCGAGAGAGAAGAACAGATTTGAAAATGGAGATGGTAGTGGAGAAGAGAGACGCTTGATTGCGTGGATAGGAGAGTAATTCTTTATTAAAAATAGGGGCAAAATTGTCACAAAAATGTGACTGTTTAATCAGAAGTTATAGAAGATGGGGTACCCCATCTTTGAAAAAGCCAAATTCTACTCCTTCTAAAAGCTAATAGAAGTTATAAGTTAGAATTTTACAAGTTAAAACAAACACTACATTCCCACTTTTTTGAAGCTAGAAGCTAAAAGTTGTAGCTTTTAAACTGCAACAAACAGACCCTTTGTGCATGTCATGGGTATTTATAGTTTCTACTTCTTTAATGCCCTTGTTGATTTGTCTAGAGGATAAAAAGCATGTAAATCTGCAAGATATTTTTATTTCTATGCATTACAACAGTTAGATTAGGTTCTTTAAGTTCAAACATTATTAACTTACATAAAGGATATGTTTAGAAATCTTTTCATAATGGTCTGATTGTCTAAAATTGAAAACTATGTTCATTTAATGTTGTCTGTAATGGCTAGTTTTTTTAAATTTAGTGCAACATTAGTCGAATAAAATTTCGTAATACTCAAGTAAGATATATAGTTACTTGAGTAAACTTGATAGTTAGTCAATTAATAATTCAAATATATAGACTCACTTCTTGTTAAATAATTTTTACTCGACTATGTATGAAGTTACTCGATCAAAATCAACTTCTTAGTCGACTAAGTGTTCAAGTATAGAGACTTGACATTTTCCTTATGAATTATTACTCGATTATAAAATTTGGTTACTCAACTAAGGTATGAAGTTACTCAATTAATATTTCTTCTTAGTCGACTAAATGCTCAAGTATAGAGACTTGTCATTTTGTGCTAGATTTATTACTCAATTAAAAGATATAATTGCTTAACTAATACATTAGTTAGTCGATTAACTCTTTGGTTACTCAAGTAATGTTGTTCCATCACATATTTGAGTAATACAAATGTATAATCGATTAAACTTTTAAGTATTCAAATCTTACTCGATTAAAAGTATAAGCTAGTCGAGTATAACATTTAATACTCAACTAAAACATTTCCTTCCTCGATTACAAGGATAATTATTCTATTAAGCTCAAGTATTAGATATAACCTAATTTCTCATTTATCAAAAAGGTTGCACATTTTGGAAGCATTATTGAGAAATCAAGTGATCATTGTATTGTTTGCTAATGGCATAATTATTAAGAATCATCACAGTGAATAACTGCCAATTAGGATATGCTATTTTGTACTCGTTTTAAATAAAGTACCATAACATTATAAGTAAATGTACCTCAAATATAATTTACCTTTAAATCATGTTGGTATGCATTGTAGTCCTTGCTATGAGTTTGGAGGTGGCCACTTCCTTGCTATTTTTTTCTATAATTCCATTGAAGATTCCCTACAAGGCATTGTGGATTGTGTATCTTCCTCCAATGATTGTTCTCTTCTAGGTTGCCTTTGAATGACAACCCTTTTTCTTGAGACATATTTCCTTTCTTTTTAAAATTGTCCTCTTGTATTCTGTATACATAAAACTTTAGGAGGACATTTTTGTATCCATTTTTCCTTGGGTCCTTGGGGTTAGTATAATCATTTATTAGCTTAGTACCCTTAGGAATTCACACCATTTTAGGTCCACAATATGTTTTCCTTTTTACAGGACTCATATATGCAATGTGGCCTAATATACAACAATTATGGCATTTCTTATAAGAAGAATCATAATTTTGTGACTTCAAGAAATGTCTTTTCTGTTTTTGTTTTTCTTCAGATTTTTCTTTTAAAATAGAGTTTTCATGTAATGAATTTTCACAAGAAATTGATTGATTTGCATGAAACTATTTTTTGTAAAAATGCTTTGTTGGAAGCTGCTAAAGATTTGTTTTCATTTTTTAAGACTTCCAACTTTTCTGTCAATAAATGTACTTGATTTTGAAAATTTTTGTTTTCTAAAAAATGTTTTTAAATTTAATATTTAGCTCATTTAAAGCATTCAACAATGTTTCATATGAAAGTGCATCATGAGATTCAATAATATTAATAAACTTACTATGCTCATGATCACTATCAATATTAAAATCTAGTGTGAAAGTAAAGGTTACCTCATCTTCTTCACTTTCCTTTAAGCATGTATTGGAGTCAATGCCTTTACAAGAGTTGTCTTCCATTTTCTCTGTTTGTTGATGACTTAAATGATCTTCACATTACAAACTTTCATAAACATTCTTATAGAAATCATTAGAGAGATATATTGAATTAAGAGTGTTTAATATATCCTTTGCATTTAAACAATAAGAAATTTTAACATAAATGTTTACATGTAAAGCATGATGCAAAATATTATGGCTTTGCTATTTAAAGAAAAACAATTTTTGCCATTCTCAGTCCATTTAGATTTTGGTTATGAAACAAACCCACTTTTCGTAATACTCTATAATTTATAATCATTAAGTATCATATAAACATAAATCCTTTTCTTTTACTAATCATAAAATAAGACATCAAAATAAGGAGCTATATCTATGGGATATGCCTCCTTAAACATTGAAGCTTTTAGGATGGCCATAGATCACTCTTGGTTGTTAAACAAAAAAATAAGAGCACTTGCTCTGATACCAAATGAAAGTATAGGAGTGCACACCCAAGAGGGGGTAGAGAGTAGTCATTTTCTCCTAGATTAATTACTCGATTAAAAGATATAGTTACTTGACTAATATGTTAGTTAGTCGATTAACTCTTTGGTTACTTGAGCAATGTTATTCCTGAAAGATTTCTTACGGTAAAATAGCGGAATAGAAATCTTACTTTGAAAACTCCAAGATAGATAACTCTACCTTTTTAAATGCTAGGATCGATTTGATGTAGAAACACAACTCCACACCAAGGGCTATTTGATTACCAACTTAAAGAAGCAGCAACGAAAATACTTTCACAACCCAATATGCCTTCCTTGCTAGTCTTTTATTCTTCTCACTAGAATTTAGTTCTTATATAATTTTTCAATTCTCTTCTCTTACCTTTTACTTTGTAATATACAAAGAAAAAGCTCTCAAATTAATATCTTGGATGAAATGGGTGGTGCTCTATTTATATTTGAGTGTCACCTTTCCCAAAGGATTTGTCTTTGGAGAAAGGGTGCATGGAACCTTCCAAGTAACCACCCATAACCAACTTGGTGTAACCACCTATCATTGTGACTTTTCATCCATAAGGAAGAGAGAAAGACTTATGTGTTGTCATGTGTAAGCACATGGTTAAGTCACATGTCAATTGCCTAGTGGTCCATGTATGTTGTCACGTCATCACCTGATGACATGTCATTGCCACCTCACTTAATGAAACGTCACTTTGCAAGTGCCACTCCCCCGAGCTGGGTCCAGTTACTTTGAGTTGACTTGAGCTAGAGTGAGTTGGGTGAGCTGGAGTGAGTTAGCTTAAGCTACTGTGAGCTATTCAAAACTCACATTGAGTTATCTCTAGCTATCTCGTGAGCACATTGCTGCTAAGCTTCAAGTCATGATCCATCTGATCAAGTTTAACTTGTGCGTACACAAGTATTTGCTCAAATTCCAACAATTCCATCAAATTCGAGTAATACAAGTGTATAATCGATAAATGTAATACCCCAGAACTTGATATAAAGCTTGGATGTTGTAATGGAAATTATGTAGCAAAATGAATGGTATTTTGATTCAGGATATTAACGTAATAAAATGAATAATTGCAATAATGATTCCTTATCCTAGAAGACATGATTCGGAGAAATAGGATAGATTTGGGAACTTTACGCTAAAGTCTTATGAAGGAATGATTGTAATAATGAATTTTACCCCAAAAGTCTTAAGGTGACGTGACTCGAAAGACTAAGATTGGCTTGGAAAAGAAGAGATAATGGCCATAATGGGTTCTTATCCTAGAAGTTATGTGAAGGTGAGATTTGGAGGCTTAGGATTGGAAGGAAATGAAAACTTGAATTGGAAGATAAAATCAAAGGGAAAATTCAAGGGTTGTAATGATGGCTTGGGAAGAAAAATGGGGTGACTTAAAGGCTAAGGGATATCTTGAGATTTGGGGACTTGAGAGACTATATAAAGGGGAGGGGAAGAGACCTGTAAAAAGCTAAAATAAAGCAAGAGAACAAGTGCAACAAGGAGAAAAAAGAAATCAAAGAAAGCAAGGAAGAGGAAGGGTGGAGACATCTCATCGGAAATTAGTTGAAACAACAAGAAAATCGAAGAGGTAAGTTGATTTTCTTTTCATAGGGGTCGTAAAGCAAGAAAAGAGGAGTCTGTAGGTTCGAACGGAGAACAAATCAGAGCAAAAATGAGCAAGTTATAGCATTTTTAATTTTAGGTTGTAAAATCCGTAACATGGAAGGAGGCGGCGCGTGACCACTCTTCCGGGGGAGCGTGAAGGCGCATCCGGCCTCCGTTTGACCTGAAATTTTCACCGTTCTCTTATTTTAATTATCTACAACCCCATGTAAAAATATTTAAGGTTCGGTTTACTAAAATGCATGATTTCTGCAAAAACAACCCCCAGTGCTCGAAATCGGGCTATGAATAGTATTATCGAAGGGAAAACGATCAAAGTGAGCGGTTCTTGTGCATGCTTCCTCTTGATCATTCTTGGTTTCATTTGTGAGTGGTTCTTATGCATGCTCCTTGATTCCTATTGATCACTCTTGTGTTCCATTTGTGAATGGTTTGTTGCTTACGTCTTATGTTCCCTTTGTTCCAAGCATATCTTTTCTACTTTGTTGCATTGAGTTTGACCATGCCAGCTTTTGTGCGTGGCTTGTGGTTTTCATATCATATTCCTTCTGCTTTGTTATACAATATCTCGTGGTTTGTGGCTTACATCTCATATTTCCTTGCTTTGAGCATATCTTGCCCATTTTATACGCATCTTGGTGTTTGTATTTGTGGCTAGTTGATGGGTTTAGAATTTGAACATGATGATTAGTAGCTTGTTGGTGGAACATCTTGATGATTGGGGGGGCAATCTCGTGCCCAGAGGTGGGGTCATGCCTAGAGGTGAGGCTTGAGGGGTTGGACCACGATCACGTGCCCAGAGGTGGGGTTTCGCCTAGAGGTGAGGCTGAGATGTTCGACACGAGTGCTGGCAGGGATGATGGTGACTCGGGGAGGTTTTATATTGATATGATCTTGGAAGATTTATACTTATTTCTGCATATTTCCTGGCATAACTGCATATTGCTCTTGCATGCATAGTTTCCTTTCTTATGTCACTCACTTAGATGTAACAATCTAACTCGGGTGTTTCATACCTCTGGGATATTCAACATCCTAGGTATATTAGACGTGCCAGGTAATCTAGGTTCCAATTCGAGCAAGGGCAAAGAGGTGGTGCTTGGCTAGCTTGGGTTTTGCAACTAGCTCTGGGTTGTATTTCATTATGTACCCTGGTAGTTCAAATGATGTATTGTAAATAACGGCTAGGATACTTAAGGTTGTAAGAGGTGTGTGTGATTTCCTACAATTGTTGTACCTATAGTGATGTGCTGTGTTTTTTGGAATATTGAAAGTCGTATGCATTTCTTATACTTATAAAGGAAATCTAGTGGAAACCCCTTTATTTAGATTTGGTTAAGCTTGCGGATTCAATCCAATGCTTCCGTTGGTAAGGGTTTCCAATAACGACCAAGGTTATTATTAACATAAAATGAATATCTTAATGCTTCTTTGTGTAATTGGAAAGTGGGGCGTTACAATAAACTTTTGAGTACTTAGGTCTTACTTTATTAAAAGAATAAGTTAGTCGAGTACAACACTTAATACTCAACTAAAACATTACCTTACTCAATTTCAAGGATAATTACTCTATTAAGTATAAGTATTAGTTGATTAATTCTTCAAGTCCTAGCATGTCTTACTCAATTACAAATATTCAATTACTTGAGTAATGTTTGAAATTCAGTTATAACTAACCTTCCAAACATAATTACTCAATTAACATGTGAGCTTTATTCAAGTAAAAGATGTGTTCATTGATTATTGAGTAGTTTTACTTGATTGACAACCTAATTTCAGTTTTAAGCATATGTTTAGTATTTGAAAGCTTATCATCAAGGTTCATCAAAATTTTGCTTAGATCTCACCATCAAAAAAATTTCAAAATCAAACTCAACAAGGTGGTTGCTCTCATTATATTTATTATATTATATATTTCCTAGTGTGTTGTACTAAAAAGAACTAGCTTGGGAGCTAGTTAGTGTAAAGGGTTGTGGTTTGCAACTTTAAAATTATTTAGTAGATTTTAAAATCTTTAATGGATAGTTAGAATAATAGATGTAGGATGGGTTGAGCCGAACCATTCTAAATTATTTATCTCTTTTACATATCTTGATTTCTATCTTTTTGTTCGTAGCTCAATCTTTTCCTATTTTTCTTGAAAACCTTTACAAACTTTTGAAAGTTATTAAACACCCAATTCACCTCGCCATTATATTACACAAACCTAACAATTTAAAATATCACAAAGAAAATATGAACTGTACATCTTGTATGATACAACCAAGTTGGAAGCCAAACAATGTAACACTTTTTATGGATTTGATTGTGAAATTCACTTCTAATGGTAGTGAGATATTAAATCATCTTGGTAGGTATCTTTAGTTAGTGGGTAGATTGAATTATTTGGTTGTAATAAGATCAGATATTGTTTTTCACTATTAATGTGATGAGCTAATTTTGTTTTTTTTTTTTTGGGGGGGGGGGAAGGGAGGAGGGCCCATATCCCAAACGAAAAAGGATTTAATAGAATCTCACATCAAGTAGGAATAGGAAATAGGGAGGTGGCTCCCTCCTATAAATAGGTCTTATCCTACTTTATTTTATATAAGAGAGGGAGAGACGTACACACACACGCCATTTTAGAGAGAGGCTTGTGTAATAAAGGGATGCACTCGGGTATTGGGGTGGTGGTGTGAGAGGGAGGGTTTTGTCAAGTTTGCCAATCAAAAATTGTAATTTTTGGTGAATTTAATAAAATATTTCGTGGAGTTTTGACCATGGATATAGGCTTGTCATAAAGCTAAACCACGTAAAATCTTGTGTTTGATTTTATTATGTGATTGATTTATTATGCTTCCATTTATCCAAAATTTTTATAGTAAACTAAAAAACTACTTATTAGGAAATAGCTACGAGGATTAAGTGTTATCTTAAGAATACTCCCAATGATGGTATTTTCTATTGTGATTGATGTCATGCCAAATTAAAGGGTTTTTCAAATGCTGATTGAGTGGGATCTCCATTAGATAAGAAATTCATCACTGTTTTTTGTATGTTTGTTGGAGAAGATTTAGTATCTTAGAAGAGTAAGAAGAGACTTTGGTGTGACATTCAGAAAGGTTATTCACATTGCATCTGATCCAATATTTCATGAACATACCAAACATATTGAGGTGGATTGTAACTTCATTTGAGAGAAACTCTAATAGAAGATTACAAAGGTGTATCATGTAAGAAGGAAGGATCAATTACTTGATAGTTTTATTGAGTCACTGAGTTTCAAAAGATAATTGGTAATAGAGACAAAAAATCATTATGACTTGTTTGTTCTTGAAAATATTTTATTGTCTAGATATGGTAGAGAATCAAGAATTCTATATTTTTTTTTTCAATTAAAAAACTAGTCATATGGTGTGAATAGAAATCCTGGCAATGAGGATAAGGTAAGAAATTGGGCCAATTTTTGGATGAAAATAAAGATCTTGATAGCATACTAGAAAGTTAAGACCTTCCTTCCAAGCACCTTCCATTACAGTCTTGACAAATCAATCTCTTCGACAAATATTACAATGCTTAGAATGGTCAATGTAACTCATTGAGTAGGCAATAGAACTCGATGAGTATGACATTTATTTCTAGCCTCGACAAGTGATTAAGGGACAAACCCTTGTTGATTTGATCATGGAGTGCACATACATTAAAGAATTAACAAAAGATGAGGACCCAAGATGGACATTGTTCATTGATGGAGCTTCGATCTTACAAAGGAGTAGGGCCAGAATGGTGTTGAATATCTCTTGAATGAGAGGTCTTAGAATAGTCTTTGCAGTTTATCTTCCCAAGTTCAAATAACATCGTTGAATATGAAACTTTGATTTCTAGTATGAACATGGTTAAGAAGCTTGGAGCAAACAAGTTGCTAGCCCACAATGACCTATAATTGGTTATTTAGCAATTTCATGGGTGATATGAGGAAAGAGAGCTAAATATGTGCCAATACCTACATAAAGTTTGAATGCTAGCCTAGTTGTTTAAAGACTTCCAGCTAGTATAGATCAATAGGTCGTTAAACCATCACGCGAACACCCAATCCAAATTAGCCCCAATTAAAGAAACAACAGGTAAGGCAATTTATGTAGAAGTCCTTCAACGACCTAGCATTTAGAAGAAATAAGCGTTGAGTATCAATGCAACTGGAGATTATAGAACACCAATCTGACAATATCTCATTACCAATGAATTGTTAAGCAACCTATTGAAGCAAAGAAAATGAAAGTTTGGGGAGCCTATTCACCCTCATTAATGGCACATTGTATAAGTGGACGTTCACCATGCCCTTACTCAAGTGCTTAGGTCCCCAAGAGCTTGAGTATGCCCTAGCAAAAATTCATGAAGAAATTTGTGAAGAACACTTGGGATCGAGGATTTTAGGTGCCAAAGTACTCCAAGTCAGATTTTTCTAGCCAACTCTACAGTATGATGCCCTAGTGAAGGTTAAAAAATGTGACAAGTGCCAAAGGCACGCACAAATTTAGTCTGCTACAATTTTAAAGTTTTAAACTGTCTTCTAACCAATTCCATTTGCTTAATAGGGGTTGGACATTTTGAGACCCTTCCCATAAGCCACGGGCTAGTGAAAATTCCTTTTCATAACTATAACCTATTTCACAAAGTGGGTGGAAGCAGAAACCTTGATCACCATAACGAAAAAAAGATGTGGAATCCATGGTCTAGACAAACATCATCTGTAAGTTTGGAGTTCCCAAGATTATTAACACCGAACATGGCAAGCAATTTGATTGTGAAGCCTTTTAAGCTTTCTATGGCAACTTGCGAATGTAGTTGTGAATTACCTCAGTTGCATACTCGTAGGCAAATGGGCAAGTGAAAGTTAATAATAGGACTATTTTGCATGGGTTGAAAATTTATTTGGAAAATGCCAAAGGGGCTTGGGGTAATGAATTGCTATCTATCTTGTGGGCATATCGAACAAGCAGAGTCTTTATCAGCAAGATGCTCTTTTATCTAGTTTATGGGATGAAAGCTTTAATACCCATAAAAATTGAAATTGGGTCTCCGCGAGGAAAAACCTTTGATGAAGAAAGGAATTTTGAAGCCTTGAAGACAAATTTGTACCTTATTGAAGAACAAAGTGATAGAGTAAGCACCTGACTAGTAACTTGCCATAGGAAAGTGGCAAGTTATTGTAACTTCAGAGTGAGAAACAAGCTATTAAGGTATAATGATCTTATTCTTAGAAAACCTGCAGCCATCAATGCCCTACGTGATGAAAGGAAATTGTGAGAAAATTGGGAAGGGTTATATCACATCCAAGAGATAATCGGGCCAAACACATATACTTTACAAACACTTAAGGAAGCAACATTAGTAAAACTTGGAACTCTAACCACTTGAAGCTATATTCTCTCCAGATATATAAGATTAACCTTAATTGTAATTGTAATCCCTTGCAAATAATTAAAAAAAAAAAAACCACTGAGTAGGACCGTGTGAAAGGTATCACTAGTATGACAATACGGGTAAAAATAAAACTTTTACCGTGTATTAGATACATGCAATGAAATATAATATACACGTCATAAATAGTTTGGGTGTTTAAGCAACATGCATATTCATAAAAATAATACATAAATAAATGCATACTTGCTGTCCGATGCAAGGATGGAGTATAGAAACGGTTTCTGTACTGAGATTATATCCACCTTAAAATGTGGTGGTCCTAGTCGGTCTACACCTAATTATAGTCGAACACCATTCCGATCACCTCTTATCGTGCTAGACACAAAGGTTTCACGTATCACCGGTACTCACGTCTCAAAATTTTATTCGTGACCTTTACACGTAAAATATTTCTAGCAGCAAAAGAATTTTTGAGGAAGAAAAAGAAGAAGATGACGTAAGGGAGAGGAGAGAGTCAATCAGAAGACACTCTCTCCTTTTAATAATTAATCCTTTTCCCCAAATTCAATTTCTCCTCAAATTTGCCGCCCATACCCCACCCCAATAATTCTCTCTCTCAATAATTAACTATTCAATTAATTATTAATTTTCGCTTTCAATTATTGGCAGTTGGGAGACTCTTGGTCAACTTTTGACCAACCACTTTTAGAGACATTTCGGTCACACGATGTCGATATCAAACACAACACTATATGGTGTGTAACTTTTTAGATTCACTACCCGCTAGCAATCAGATAATATCTAAACTCTTTTTGGTACCGGTCAACCCTTTGACCTATCACTAGAATTTTTTCAAATCCCAATGACGTTTTGAGAGTTTCTGAATAACGCCTAGCAGCGGTTCAAGACAGTATAAGTGGCAGTGAAGTCTCACTTCAAGTAAACTTATTACAATTGATGATTACCATGTATTATAATCTTTCCATCTCCTAACGTCCCGACTGAGTAAGAGTCATGGAGTGACAAACTCACAAATTCAATAACTATGTGTCAAACCTTATTAATGTGATTAGATGACACCTTAGGAAACATTTTTCTTAACTTTCAATCTTCCCTCGTCAGAGATTGTCCCGTCACATTAATAATATATCATATAGGACGCTCACCCCATTAAATATTGACAAGGGTGACAGATTTTATTCCCAACACTTGTCTCCATATACTAGCAATACGAAACCACATAGATAAACGTTCCCACTTCTTGATTGGATGGTTCAGCTCATTAACAAATCCCCCACATCAATACACAAAACAACCGTGCCGGTTCAAGTCTAAGAATCAACATACCATCACAACCTGATGACTTGACCATTATCCACCATGCCATATGGTTAGTCATCGGCGTCACATTTAGCTGATCATTCCTAATGATCACCCACAAATCTAATAACGACATCTCATATCATGTGATACGTGACACACCATCTTCCCATTAATATTGTAATACCCCAAGAGCCTAGAGAATGGTAGAATATATCGAGGATAAGTAAAGAAGGAAACAACACCAGTTGAATATCTTTTGGGTTGAATGCAGGCAAAGAATTATTGAGTTAAGCGTGCTTGAGCTAGGAAAGCTCAAGGATGGGTAACTCTTGAGAAGTTCTCATAGGCCCATCAGGGTAAGTTGTTCTGATCCTTCCTATCGCTTGATGCGGGATGTTACAGGTGGTATTAAAACCAACCCTTGGTGAAGGCAGTCCGATAAGGGCAGAGAATGGTGCCGGGGCACAAAGGCTTATACAAGGAGATGCTTCTGACAGGCTTCTAGGATGGTAGCCCCCAAAGGGGTGAAGATTTGTTACCAGTTGTAAGATCGCATGACGAGGACGTCATGTGCTCAAGGGGGGAGAATGTAATACCCCAAGAGCCCAAAGAAGGGTAATATATATCGAGAATAAGTAAGAAATGAAACAACATCAGTTAGATACGTTTTGCGCTGAATGTAGGAAAAAAAACTCACGGGTTAAACGTGCTTAAGCTGGGGAAACTCAAGGATGGGTGACCCCTGGGAAGTTTGCGTAGGCCTATCAGAGTAGGTTATTCCGATCATTTCTATCTCTCGATGCAGGATGTTACAAATATCCCCATACTGAATGAAGTAGTAACCCCTGTGCTAGTCCATACTCAATTAATCGAAGTTCTCATCTAAAGAATCTAAGGATTAAGAAGAGTTTAAGAAGTTCTATTATTAGAGAATCCTGTCACATAATCTCAATACATTAAGAATAAGATTCTCACACAGAAAATCTAGGAATTTATTCATATAATTGATTGCAGAAAATATGAATAAAGAAAATCTTATCTTTTATTAATTTATACAAAGATATAATGAATGCATTAAAATACAAACTCACTAGATGTTATTCAAAAATAGCATTATGGCACATAACATTAACACTGTGAATGTAGAAATTTTTTGTTAAATCACGTAAATTCTTATGTGTCGTGTGTTGTTATATTTCTAACGCTCTTTTATGTGATGGAGTTCTCTTTTCATGTACTTTGTTTTTCAAGACACTGAAGGCATAAGAAGAAATGCTAAAGTGATTAATATAGAAACCTAATATCTAGAATAGGTAATAAAGATCAAAGATCATCATCTCTCACAAAAATTGCTAAGACCCCAATGAGTTGAAAGGCCCTTCTCCTGTACAAAGCACAATTTATTATTTATTATAAGAAATAGAATACTAAATGATCATTCTATTTAAAGTAAATTAATAAAAAGATTATTAGAGTGATCATTTAAAGTAAATTATGGTCTGAAAGTAAATTATGATAATAAAATTATGGTCTTGAAGGGATTAATTTATAGTCTTAAACAAGAAATAGAATATCAAATTACATGAAACTATTGAGGCATATGATTTATTGAGAAAAGGCAATGAAACTATTGAGGCATATAAATTATTATTTTAAATTTATATGTAGATGATAACCTTTTAGTTGGCAATTATATGCCTATTCTAATATAGATCAAAAGTTTCCTTTTTTATGTATTTCAAATGAAAGATTTAGGTGACTGTCATATGTCACAATTGTAAAGGATGCAAACCCCTAAAAAGGCAATGGAGCTCGCAAGGGATTCTACATGTTAATGGAATAAATAAACATGGGCAACTAATTAATATGCACAATTGAATGAATAACCTCATGAATAAAATAAATTAAATACAAAATGTTGAGTGAGCAAAATATAATGCATAAGATACATCGTATGTTCGGGTGTGCAAAAGTTTGATTAATTTTGCAAAATGGTTTGGTTTGGTTAATTTTTTTGGTGGTTCGGTTAGTCCAGTTAGATTGGTTAGTTTGACAAAAAATCAAACTAACTGAAATTGTTGGTTGAACTGAATGCACTGAATCTTATTACCTTATGTTTTGTTTGTTCCTCAAACCCTAATCAACACATTCTGCCATTCTAATATGCTTTTGTGCTCTCCGCCTTTGCGACTACCGACTGACTTTGACTGCGATTTTGCCATATGGTCTCCAACATACCGTTGGTCATTGTCAATGAGTCTGGTCTTTATTTTCTTCCATTCCTCATTCGGTTTCTTCCCTTTCCTTTGTGACTCCAACTACAATTATGGTCTACGATTATCGATTATGTCCTTTTACGAGTCTAGTCTATGATTGTTGTTTGTTTTTTGTCTTATTTGTCCTTCTCTAAGTCTCTTTTGTGACCCACTACTATTGTTGTCGTCGCTGACCCACTCTCTTTCGACTATCATTCGTCTTTCATCTTTTTCATCCTTTAGCCTATTTGATTAATCTACCAAACCGAAGTTTTCTTTGATTTGTCCAATTAAGTGCTTTAGTCATGTCTCTAATATATATCCAAACTTGATACTATGAACCAAAAAGACATCTCTATATGTACCAACACAACTGAGTGCAAGCCTAGTAAAATGAGTCAATTGTTCAAGATTTACTAAAATCTAAGAAGAAGATGAACAAAACCACATGAGTCGATAATAGTGAGAAAATGGTCCACGCTACAATGCAAGAGAAACAAACTATAGATGGTAAATGATTGGAGATTAACAAAATATTGAGTGAAGGCCAATCATAGTATAAAAGGTGGGTAAATGAAAGTTGAAACACAATTTTATAATGCATTTGAGGATTATCTTAATGCATTGAGGTGGTAACTTGAGGATTATCTTAATACAATTACAAATAGAGAAATTAAAACCATTGAGGTGGTAATGTGAAGGTATAGATCTCACCGATAATGATATCATTTTCAAAAGGTCTAAGTTTGATTTATGTTAATTCTTCTCACGAGTTACATAGATTAAAAATTTAAATTTAAATATGATAGATAATATTTTGCTATCTAGACATCATAAGAACAGTTGTCACTCTTTTTTTTTTTTTAATAGATAAATAGCAGAAGTAAATTCAATGTCAAGAGAATTGTTAATTCCAAAATCGTTAAAGAAATGTATTTGAGAATTATTTAAATATAATTAAATTTTAAAAAATCAGAACTATCGAGATGATAAATGTAACATGAGTGTTAATTAATGACACAATCGTTAATTTTTAAAAAATTTAAGTTATACTCACGTAATTCTCCTGCTCACAAGTCACACTTGGATAAAAAATGGAATAGACCGTCCATTGAACTTTTCAATAGTTGCTTCCTTGCCAATTTCTATCAAATAAAGAAAGAAAAAAAAAAAGTGTTATTTAGCACAAATAGGGCCCAGAGGTGGCTGGTATCCCCCACCCACCACCCCGTGGCGCGCACCTTAGCGCAAACCAGGCATATTCTTTCTCGCAATGAATCGGGTCCTTGGACCATAGGGCAAGCCGGCAAATCCCAATCCTTGTGTACATATATGTATATAGCATTCCGTACATACATATACATATATATATATATATATACACACCGTCATCGGAATCCGTTCTTGTTCTCACTTCCGGCCACCCGGCTAGTTCGATTTCGACATCGATCACCTCTCGGTGAGGTATCGAAACCCTTTAGATATGTACATGCGCCTATTTGTGAGTATTATATATATATATCTATACATATAATATGATCAGATCTATTTCTCGAATTTTCGTTCTGATATCTTGGATTCACCGTATAGACACGAATAATTTGATATACTAGGTTCCAAGAGCTATTTTTCTAGAATTTGGTTTTATTTATGTTGATTTCAGGAGTTGAAGGGTTGAATTTTGTTACATGTTTCTTCTGTGAGATGATGTAGTTTTGTTTTTTGGGTTTAGGATATAGTGGGTTTTTTTACCTTTTTTTTATTTTTTATTTTTTGTAAGGATGAGATAATTGGAACACCCTTGATTTATTACTCCTTTGCTTGTTTGCGGAGAAAATTGAGTTCAAAAGGAATGAAAGCATTGAACTTTAGAATTTGCATCCAGTTGCGTTGGAGAACAGAACGTAGCTGAGGTTTTGATGGTATGTGAAAGTTTATCTTGTGAAATAGAGGGAGTATATTGAACGACTGTTAACGATTCCTGCTTTTGAATGATACGGACTTTTGCAAAATGATTTTGGAAACTGATTTTTCTTCATCATGCTAGGGTAAGGACTGTATTGGAAGGGGATGAGGCCGGGATATAGTCGTGTACCTAAAATAGGTACAATGGTAGAGCGGAAAGTTCCTTCTTTGGTTGATCTGTGTATTCAGACTGCTGTAGATAATGTTAGGTATATTGGGAATGTTGGGGAAACAGATACACATCTTCTCCAGCGCTTTTTACCCCACTGCACAGTTGAACAGCTGATGCACATCGAGGATTCAACAGAGGTGAGAAGCTATCTTCTATATTAGTGTATTAAATGACATATCTTGTTTCATCTTTCATGGGGAGATTTTATTACTTGTCATAATGGGATCTTCCAGGGAAGGGATCTTAGTCCGGTAACTGATGAATTGTGGAAGAATTTCTATAAGTTACAGTTTGGTGCTAAGAGCACCAATCTTGTTATTGAGAGGATGAAACAAAGGAAAGTCTCATTTAAGTGGAGAAAATTGTATGAGGTAATACTATTACTATTTCAGCTTATATAATGTCATTCACATTTCCTATAATTTTTAGTGGGTTGTGACCATTTTGAGAAATTTTTGGTCATGTTTGATCATCAATAATTAGTTAATTTGATACTATTAGATTGATTTACTTGCAGACAAAGTTGAAGGAAATAGAGAAGGCTCAACAAAGATCATTTGATAGAATTAAGGAACTATACAAAAAAGAAGATGCTCGTGAGTTATTTATTCTTTTTGATTTCTTGAGAAAACTTACAAGCTTCCATTGTCATGGCTTTCATTAATCACTAAGTAAACTATTGAAGATACACGAGATATCTTGTCCATATTCTTTGACATGATATGCGTACTTGATTGATCTTACTTTCTATAGATATGTGATATATCTTCTAGAAGATTCTCTCTTTTTTGCTTTGATTGTGTCCTAAATTGGCTGTATCCTAAATTGTATAGATTTCCAAATCTAGATTTGGAAACTGCCTATTGTGATAGAATATCTTGTATATATTTTTAGTGAATCCTTCAAGGGGAATGAGATTGAATATTTTTCCGCCATTTTTGACATGGTATCAGAGTCTTGGGACGTCGATCACCGGCCTTTGTGATTTTGACTGTCGTGGCCTTCACCACTATTCAATCTTCTTACATAGATGTCAAAATCCCACAATACCATGTCGGATACAACTGATTCCAGTAATACAATGGAAGTCCTATTTGTTGGGGGGTAATCTCAGGAGGAGAGCCACAAAACATTCAAGTAGCCTATAGGTTAAATGGCAAGAATTACTTGAAGTGGTCTCAGTTGATTCAGACTTTTTTGAAAGGTAAAGGGAAGCTAAGTCACCTACTTGGAACCGGGCCAAAGGAGGGTGACCCTATGTATGTGGCCTAGGATGAAGAGGATTCTCTAGTCATGTCCTGGCTTTGGAATTCCATGATACCAGGGATTAGTGACACAATCATGTTCCTAACGACTGCCAAGGAGATTTGGGATGTTGTGAAGCTCATCTACTCCAAGGTGCATGATGCTGCTCAGATCTATGAGATCAGGACTAAAGTAGTAGCCACCAAACAAGGTTCCCAATCGATTATTGAGTTTGCAAATCTATTGCAGACTCTATGGCAGGAGTTAGACCACTATCAATGCATTCAAATGAAGTGCAGTGAAGATGCGACTATACAAAGTGGTTTGCTGAAAAAGAAAGGACTTATGATTTTCTTGCAAGCCTCAACATGGAGTTTGATGTAGTAAGAGTTCAAATCCTCGACAAGGAGGATCTACCTTCTCTAAATGAGGTGATCTCCATTGTGCGTGTAGAGGAAGGAAGACGAGGAGTGATGTTGGAGGGTTCTCCTATAGATAATTATGCCCTTGTAACCTTGAAGGATTCTACTCAGGGTAAAGGGCTTAGAGAGGAGAAGAAAGTGTCAGATGCATACTGGATGACAAACAAAGACTCATTGTGGTGCACCTATTATAAAAAGCCCTGACACACCATAGAGAAGTGCTGGAAACTCCATGGCAAACCATCCAAGGGAGGACAACTAAAGGGCCAAGGACAAGTCTATGTGGCCAATAGCCATTAGCAAACTGAACGGAGAGTTCCAAATATGATGGTCGTAATGGAACTTAATAAGGCAGAGATTGAAAAGTTGAGAAGTTTGTTGGAATCACTAGAAAAGAAAATTGAGACAGGTACCTACTTTCTCGCCCTCACAGGTATCTCTTCTTCTTCTTCTCTTACCTTCCATGCTTCAGATAAATTTCATCCTAATACCTGGATCCTCAACTCTGGAGCCATAGACCATATGACACGTTCCTCACATCAATTCAACTCTTATTCTCCATGTTCAAGTTTCAGGAAAATAATAATGGCTGATGGATCATTAACCACTGTGGCTGACCAAGGAGATGTTCTTCTAGACAGACATCTCACCCTCAAGAATGTTCTTCATGTTCCTAAACTCTTTACTAACTTTATCTCTATTCAAAAACTCGCCTTAGATGCTAATTGTCGTGTTATTTTCTACCCAACTGTTTATGAATTTCAGGAACAGGACACAAAGAAGATGATTGGGCGTGCTGGGGCAAGGGTTGGATTCTACTACCTTGAAGAACCGAGTAAGCAGGCTAATAATAGGAAAGCTTCCCCTGTATCATTCCTTGCTCAGTCCAATAAAGATATGTTGTGGCTTTATCACTATTGTCTTTGTCATCCCTCTTTTTTTGGTTCTTAAAATGTTGTTTCCTTCCTTATTGAAAGGTATAGTTGTTAGAGACTTTCACTGTGCTGTGTGTGAATTTGCAAAACACAAGTGAGTCTCATTTACCCTTTCTAATAAAAGAAGTAGCCTTCCATTTACTCTTATTCACAGTGATGTATGGGGCTCTTCTACTGTTCCTAACATCTCCAGGGCACGTTGGTTCATTTTTTTTGTTGATGACAGTACTAGGGTGGTCTGGTTATATTTACGAAGAACTAAATCTAAAGTGAGCACTGTTTTTCCCATGTTTTATAACATGATTAAAACTCAGTTTGGGGTTGAGATTAAAAGGTTCAGGTCTAATAATGCCAAAGATTACTTCAATCAATCCTTATCTGTTTTCTTTCAACAAAAAGACATTATTTATGAATCTTCCTGCATTCATACCCCTCAACAAAATGGAGTAGCTGAGAGGAAGAATGGTCATCTCTTGGCTATTACTAGGGCTCTTCTCTTCCACCATAATGTTCGCAAACATTATTGGGGAGAAGCAGCCTTAACAACCACATTCCTCATTAACAGGCTTCCTTCTCGAAATCTTGATTCCCAAAGTCCAATTCAACTCCTCGCTAAGACCTTCCCTGAATTTCATGCCTATAGTTGTTTGACACCCAAAGTGATCGATTGTTTCACTTTTGTCCATGTTCATATTCCTAATGGAGGCAAGCTTGATCTTCTTGCCCTCAAGTGTGTCTTTATTGGATATTCCTCCATTCAAAAAGGTTATAAGTGCTATCATCCTCTACCAAGAAAGTTTTTATCTTAGCAGATGTTATCTCTGTTAAGGATACTCCTTACTTTTCCCAGACTTATCCTTAGGGGGAGACTGTAGAACTAGAGGATAAAGATAGGGATTTGTTCCTCCCTAACGTACCCTTTTCTTCTCTCCCTTCTGTTGCCTTGAAGGATTCATCAAGCATGATACTAGGGAAGCCTCAACCACTTACTTCCTGTCCACTACAGGTCTACTCAAAGAGAAAAGCACTGATTCCTCTACCTATGCAGGTTATAACATCTAATTCAAGTTGTGCTACTGAATTATCCCTTCCTATTGACATTTCACCAGGTTTTTCTCCTACTAAATCTGAAACATTAGTTATGATACCTAATGCTGAACCTGAATCGAGTAAACACGAGTTGCCTTCTAAATGTGATCTTGATTTTTGAAACAAGTCAGAAATAATCTAAGGGCTTGATTAAATTCTATGAAATTAGTGGGAAAATAGATACAAGTTATCTTCTAAAAGTTCTCCTATAATTTAGGAGAAGATTAGGATTATCAAACTCCTAGAAACTAGATAATCTATCTCTAAAACTTAGGAAATAAATTTAAACTTTACAACAAACTTTATAACTTAAAAATACAAACTTTTAAATATCAACATTATCATATTCTTCTTGTGAGCAGCATCCATCGACTTGATTTCTTTCTTTTAATTTTAAATCTCCTTCAGAACTCCTCATCCAACAATTTTCCTATTGCCATTAGAAAAGGAACAAAGACCTGCACAAAACATCCCCTACATTTATTCATGACCTATTCCGAACTATCACCTAGACATAAAGCTTTTCTCACTAGCCTACACATCATTCCTATTCCCAAAACCTTTTTTGAAGTCATAGGTAATGAGAATTGGAAGAATCCCATGGCAGCCGAGATGGTAACCTTGGAGAAAAATAAAACTTGGGAACTGGTCTGGTTGCCTAAAGGAAAACATCCGGTGGAATGTAAGTGGGTATACATTGTAAAGTACAAATCAGATGGGTCCTTAGATAGGTACAAAGTAAGGTTGGTGGCCAAAGGATATACACAGATTTATGGGGTAGACTATCTGGATACTTTTGCTCCAGTTGTAAAACTCAATACTATAAGGGTGTTATTATCCTTAGCTGCTAATTTAGGTTGGTCACTGCAACAGTATGATGTTAAAAATGCCTTTTTGCATGGGGACCTAGAGGAGGAGATTTACATGGAATTGCCACCTAGTTTTGGGTCACAAACTAAGGAAAACGTGGTGTGCAAATTAAAGAAGGCTCTGTGTGGACTGAAATAGTCACCAAGAGCCTGGTTTGGCTGCTTTACAAAGGTTATGCTTGGTATGGGATACAAATAAAGTTAAGGAGATCATATTGTGTTTGTACATCACTCAACTACGAGGGGGTGACAACATTATTGATATATGTGGATGACATTATAGTTACTAGTGATGATCTAAAGGGCATGGCAATGTTGAAAGAATGTCTGATCAAAGAGTTAGGCAAATTAAAGTATTTCTTGGGAATAGAAGTGGCTTATTCTAAAGAGGGGATTTTTATCTCACAACAAAAATACATACTTGATTTACTCCCTAAAACAAGAATGTTAGGAAGCAAAGCTGTTGACACCCCAATTGAACCTAATCACCAGTTAGGGGAGGTTCCAAAGGATGGTGTAGTAGACAAAGGATCCTATCAAAGACTAGTAGGAGGCTCATTTACCTAGCACACACTCGGCCGGGCATTGCTTATACAATGAGAGTGGTCAGCCAATTCATGCACAATCCAAAGAAAACTCACCTAAAAGCAATATATAAGATCTTACACTACTTAAAAGGAACTCCCGAAAAAGGTATTCTATTCAAAAAGGGAGAAGCCATGTCTCTTGAAGCATACACAGATGCTAATTATGTAGGGTCTATGGTGGATAGAGGGTTTACATCCGGTTATTGCACATTCCTAGGGGGTAATCTTGTGACTTGGAGAATTATAAAGCAAAATGTTGTGGCTTGGTCAAGTGCTAAAGCAGAGTTCAGGTCAATGGCTCTAGGAATCTGCAAGTTATTGTGGCTTAAGATACTATTGGATGACTTTAGGATTAATTGGACAACCTCGATGAGACTCTACTGTGACAATAAATCGGCTATAAGTATTGCACACAACCCAGTTTAGCATGACCGAACAAAGCATATTGAAGTGGATAGGCATTTTATCAAAGAAAAAATAGACAGTGGCCTAATTTGCACCCCATTTGTATCCTCAAACGATCAATTAGCAGATGTTTTGACAAAAGGTCTACCTACAGCTGTATGTCAAAAGACTGATAAGCAAGATTGGAATGCATGACATTCACTCACAATCTTGAGGGGGAGTGTTGAAAATATATGATTTACCTTGTACATATTCTTGGACATGATGTGCTTACTTGATTGATCTCACTTTCTATAGATGTGTGATATATCTTCTAGAAGATTATCTCTTTTTTGCTTTGATTGTATCCTAAATTGGCCGCATCCTAAATTGTATAAATTTCCAAATCTAGATTTGGAAACTGCCTATTGTGATAGGCTATCTTGTATATATTTTCAGTGAACCCTTCAAGGGGAACGAGATTGAGTATTTTTCCGCCAGCATTTTCCTTTGCAAGTCTTAGATTTGCTCAATGTTCATTGCTTTTTTGGTGCAACTTCATGATTATTTCCATTTCCCACCATTGATAAGGATTTATACAGCCAGTAGACAATTTTTAACTTAGGGAACAATATATTTTTTTATGCAAAAAACATTTCAAATCTCAAATGTTGTATTGTTGAAACTTGAAAAAACCAGACTAGATCAGCTGGTTTGACTAGAAAAACCAAGGGGCGTCCCCAGACTGGTCCACTTAGCCATAGAAAACTTGGTGACAAAAAATCAGTCGGTTGAACTGGGACCCAGGCGAAGTGATTTGGTTTGACTTCTATCACCCCCTTCCAAAAATTGGGTTGAAATCTGGCTTAGTTTTCTGTCTGGAGAAGGGGGAGATGAAAGAAAATAAGAAGAGGGTTTTCCAGCACTGGTGACGTGAGTGGTAGCATTTTTCCAACCACTGATATTTTTTTTCTCGATTCTGTCCAAACAAGAACAAACCCACATCAACGAAGCTTCACTTGACTACATTATCAAAGGGGCTTGATGGCACTGGACAGATGTCAAAACCCACATCTTGGATGGCAGCAAATGTAGAAACATGGTCAAACCCTGCTGGTTTTCCATTCCCTCAAGAAAATTTGTAGAAATTGTAGGAAAATCATCAGAAAGGGGGTTGTAGTTGCTATGTCTCTCTTACCAGGGTTGATTTCGAGTTGGAGGGGGACAAAATATGATTGTTAGAGAGAGAAGTAACAAGAGGGAAGCATAATTTTGCAGATGAAAGACGGCAAGAGTTGAGGATTTGAAAAAGGAAAAAAATGGGAAGAATAAATTTTGCAGATTAAGTGGCAAATACAAAGGGAGAAGAAAGAAGACGAGGAAATCAAGAAGGAAAGAGAGACTGCAAATAGAAATGTGAATAGAGGGAAGTCTAGAATGTAATGAAGTGTTTTTAATGTGTGTGTGTGTGCAAATGGAAGATGTGGGCCTTGCAAAATCAATTATTTTTTTCTTCATATAAGAGCATATATATTTTTTCTTTTTATATGTGATTGAAGGTTATTATTAAATTATTCAATAGATTTTAACTTTTTTTATAATTTTGATATCATAATTTTAACTATTACGTATTTATATTTTCTTAATAAAAATATGTTTGGTTTGACCTTGGTCCTACCATTGACCCTCTACCATCTCCCCTTTTTGGTCTGACACCTAGTCTAGTTTTAAAACACTGGTCGGAATTACGACATTTTCTTTTCTTGCTTTGATAAGTCCAAAAAAGTGATGCCTAATGGCATTTAATAAGCATGCCGATCATTTCTTGTTTTCTTGCATTTTCATGGATGGATGCAGTTAAAAAAGTTAGTCTAGAATCAAAGATTAATAATAGGATCATGAAATAATGAGACTTCATAAGAAAATGTGTGAAAGTGGCAGATGTGATGATTAGGAAAACATATTAATATTATATGACTCCAAGAGACGAGATGGATTGGAGAAAAAGATAAAATATTGACAAAGTTTGAATATAAACTTTTGGCACTCAAGGGAATATCTTAAATGAATGGAATGGGGATTATTATGCATAAGACTTTAAAGATCAGGGTAGTGGATGGGAATATAATGGGAGGCATCATTATTGCAATGAAAAGTCATTCTAGGAGAAGAGACTATGAAAGGCGCGAGGCGCACCTTTTAGAAAAAAAACTAAAAATCTTGTAAAATCATAAAACTATCAAATTATCAGTAATAACACATGCATATCATTAATGTTTCATTATCTTCAAATTCTAAACTAACAACATCAAAGTTAATTCATTCATCATACAATTTCTAAACTAGAAACATCATTAAAGTTCAAACTTAAAGTCTCAAACTCAAACAAGTATCAACCATCGTGCAAAGTTCTAAACGAACATATAAACACTACAAGTCCACAATCAATAAAGAAGTTTTAATCATCATCATCATCATACCCTTCACCAAATTGAAAATCATGTTACGGTGCCATATTTTGCTTATCCCTGATTCCCTGCTATTTTTCTTCTTTTGCATGTACTCTCTAATCTCTTGTTTTATTGATGGAGGACATTTTGGAATAGCTTTAGTATTCTCCACAATCAATAAACACTACAAGTCCACAATCAAGAAAATGCTTTCATTTTGAAAAATGCTATTTTTCTAGGTCTGGAAGATTAGCGCATTTTTTCTAAGTCTGGAAGATTAGGGCATTATAAGGAGACATATAAGAAAATGTTTTCATTTTGAAAAACTAACTCCCGGTATTTTGATAGTTAATATTCATTGTTGTTAAAATGATTTTTAATGAATTTTTCAAGAAATAGTAGGTATGTATTTTGGGGTGGTAAAATCGCTAAATTCTAAGTTTATACTAAAATCAAAATTCTATTTTCTTATTGTTATGGATTTTGATTTTTTAGATATTTTTATTAAATCCAAATGGGGGGTACTTTCTTATTTACATTTATGTATTAAAGTAAATGGAAGGTAAAATATAAATAAAAGAAAATGTGGACATGAAAATGTGTAAATAAGTAGTGCTGTATACATGCTGAAACTGAGAAGAGGGGATGCTGGGGAGGAGAGGAAGAAATGATGCAGGGAGGATGCAGGCGCGGGTTTCATGAGGCGCGCCTCACCTTGCAAGGCGAGCGCCTTGCAGAAATCGCCTCGCCTCAGCCCAGGCGAGGCTCCAAACTAGCGCCTTAAGGCGCCTTGCGCCTAGGCGCGCCTTTAATAACTATGAGGTGGAGTACTGAGAGTCGGTAAAGGTGCCTTGTCATGATGAATGACACAAGAGTCCAAATTTGTATGCCTTCTAGGGATCTACCATGGCATAGTTACTACATCATCATCTTTGTTATTGTATTTGGAAATTACCTAGTTGTGGCATATAAAGCTAGGCCATATGAGTGAAAAAGGGCATGATAATATTAAGGGGTATACAGTGTGAATAAGTACAAGGGATTTAAAATTTCATGAGCACTGTGCATTTGATAAGAAAAGAGAGTCAATTTTTAGATCAACAAAAGGTATTTTAGAGTACGTCTGTTCAAACCTTTAGGCATTCTCAAGTTTCTTCAAAAGATGGTAGTAAATATTTCTTCACATTCATTATTGACAAAGAAGGTTTTGATCTCCTTCCTGAAGCCAAATAATTTTAGCTGTCAATATGACAACTGTGTTTAGTTCAGGAAGCTTGCAGAGGGCAATTTTATTTACGTCTTATTATAAGAAAATGGCTTTCTTATTGTTGCTAAAGATATGTTTGAAGTTAATAGGTTGAAGGGACTATTGCCTATTGAGTTTGAGATAAGATGTAGGAGTAGCTAAGAAAACTGTTGGTATGGAAATCCACACAAGTAGGAAAACTTTTGTTAACTCAAGATAGGTGTATTGAGAAGGTTTTGGAACGCTTTAGCATGAAAATTTTCAAACCCATGAATACCTTTGGCATGAAAATTTTCAAACCCATGAATATACCTTTTGTTTCTCATCTTAGACTTTCTGTTTTGCTATCACCAAAGATATGGATAAAGATAGAGTCTATATGTATAAGGTTCCATATTCTGCTACACTTGACAGTATTATGGACAGTATGGTTATACCTGTCTAGATATTTTACATCTTGTGGAGTATAGCTTGCAAGTATTTGTCTAATTCAAGAAAAGCTCATTGGCAAGCGGTTAAATGGATCCTGAGATATTTGCAGGGTACTTCAGTTGCAAGTTTGAAATTTGGACATAGTGGTGATGTTCATACAGGATAATTGGACTTAGATTATGGTGGAGATCTTGAGAAGATCTCTTACATGGCACATGTTTACTCTTGCTGGAAGTTTTGTTAGTTGGACTTCTGCCTAATAGCCCACAATTGTATTATCAGAGAGTCACAGTATCTGACAATTAAAGAGGTAGTCTGGTAAGTTATATGGTTGAGAGGTTTGATTAATGAGGGACACAGTCAGGTAAGTTAAATCTATGTGTCTTTGATTTTGATCTTCTGTGTGTTACAGGATTTACTTTGTGTTTCGATTTTTCAGTGAGTTCAAGTTGGATATACTTCATCATTTTTTTTTTTTCCATCATATTTTTTGATTTGTAAACAGGCTGTTATAGGCCTGCCCTTCTGATTTTCATTGAATTTGTGTAGTTTGTTAATATAAGCATTTTCTATTTGATTGCACCTCTCTAGCATAGTAGAGTAGTTAAGCGCCAATCTCTACTGGTTTGGAAGGTTCTGACATTGGCATTTCATGCTCGTGGTCCCTCCAGTGCTGGATTCAGTTCTACCTGTTAGTGCAACGTTGGAATTTAGTGTCATTTTTTGTCCATAGAAGCTTCTCCAGTTATTGGTTTTCTGTGCGCTACTTTTGTAGGTAAACAAAGTCGGCAGGTTCGCATTTGCACAAAAGTCCCTCCTTCAAGCAGTAAAAGAAGCTTTTTTGGAGGTGCCCTTTCCATACCCTTTTAATTATCTTTTGGATTGATTGACCCATTGATTGCTTAATTGGCATCGGTTGTGATGGGTTTATTTGCTGACCACTGAAGATGATGCAATTTAACATTTTTTTTTTCTTATTTTGGTTGGCTTAAAATATTTGTAGGACCTGGCAGCAGTATTGCCAACACAAAGAGCAACATTATGAAGAAGGCAAAATTAGAGTTTCTTAACAGGTAAAAACTGGTCAACTTGATGCAAACATGGGATGCTGCCACTTGGTGTTTATTGGTTAATAAGCAATGGTTTATTTGTTAATTTACCTCCATTCATTGTGCTCAAGGGTAAATACATGATCAAATAAAGTACATGAATCAAATGAAATTTTGGACTTGTTGAGACTTGAGAGTGACTACTTCGTGCCTGGGCTTCAGACCTGGAGTACAGATTGTCAGGCTCAGTGCTTGACATCTGCATGGTTTAGACAGGGCAATATGTCTGTTTTGAAGGTCACTTTGGTATTTTGGGTTGTCTGCTTGGCAGCTTTGCCATCAAATATTTACCTCGTAAATCTGCCATACCATATAGTGTGGTCACATTGACTACCCTACCAGCAAGACCTTTGTTAAAACATGTTCTCCATGCGCACTGGTACATGTTTATTGTTTTGTCCTATTATTTTGCTTGGAAACCACATTAACAAGAGCCATTCATGTTAAGTGCATTAAAAATTTAAGTCGGTAAGTTTTCAGAGAAGGGTTTCAGGCACTGAACCTATTCATTACCCTTCTCTTTTGACAGTACTGAGATGAAAAATTTAGCAGCTATGAAGAAAAATTCCTTGCAGAAGAGTCATAGGTAAACTCTTGCTTCTCCACATTCATGCGTGTATCTGGGAAGCTATGCATATTTGTACTCGTTAACTCACATCAACTGTCACCATCTGTTTTACAGCATCTCTTCCATAAGGAAGCCAGGTGGTGTTACTGGGACAGCTTCTTCAACTTCCAACCATGTGAAGCGGCCATAGAAGAGAATTTTAGAGGGCCTTGCAGGTACTAGCCAGAGAAACAATGTAGACGCCCTGCCTGCTTGTGCCAAATAATCCCAAAGCTTCAGTAGGAATACAATGGCACTTCTGGGTCAGTTTGCTTGCCGATGTCAGTGAAAGCTCCCTCCCATATCGTATGTCTTTTCTTTTAACATTACATGAAGGATTGGGTTTTGTTTCGTTCTCCTATATCCAAATGACATCTGAATCAGCAACAGATCCGTGTCTTTGGCGTCGATGATGATAACTATATAGCTAATCTAAAACTTTTTTATCTGTTGCATTCAAAATTTCTGGGATGAAGTAGATCTAGTACAATAGCTTGAAATAGTTAGTTACTCCCTTGTATGCTGCTGTATAAGCTTCCCTGTCTGAGCAATTGCAGTGCAGTGTATTTGGTTAGAATTTAAATCAGCAATTCAACCATTGAGCTGTAGCTGTTGTTTAATGGTGGATTAAATTTTAATGGAGGACTTTGGTAACCCCAAGCTCTCCTTGTGGATTTTGACAAAGTCGTCGGAGAGAGAATTATTTTGCAAAACAGATAATTAAGTTATAAAAAATAGTTTATAAAAGGGTAACTCTGCTGGCTACAATTGATGTCATAGATTCCTGTTTTATAAATTACAGTAGCCATCCCTTTTTGTAACCATCATTTGAGGATCGATATTGGGTATGTAAATTGTATTGTCCAGAATGCTCTTTAAAAGTTTGTTGATGCGGACACTTATCAAGACTTGGCCCAAGCCAAGGTCGAGCCAATCACGTTGGAACAGTAACATCAGAACAGTATTTTAATACTTTATATGTTTTAAGATTCTACTTGATTTAAAATTCTACTTCATGTTTCTACTTGATTTAGGATTTTATTTCATGTTTGATTATAATTTATTTCTATTAGAATTCTAGTTAGATTTTGTTTACAAATATTAGATGGATTTGGATTAACCAAACATCATAAATATGCTTAGAATTTAGAGTTTGTAATTAAGTTTTTCTCAATCAAATTTCAGCAATCTATTTGAGTTGTCTTAGCAAAATAGTCTTATTTTTGTGTCTTTTTGAAAGCCAAACTTCGGTCATTGAATTTTGTTCTTTCAAGAATTTATTTTGGTGTGTTTTTTTCACACACGCGCTACATGCTGCGTCAGGTGGTATCAGAGCGGTTAATCAACCAATCAGATGGCTAATCTTGAAGATAACGGTAGCAACCAGCCTCGTGACGGTGATCAGGGGTTGTCCGCAGTTTGGAAAGCAATCAAAGAATAACGAGAAGTAACTCGTACTATCCACCAGCATTTGGAGCAAATTAGCAACCAATTGAACACCTTACTATGAGTTGATGATGACAGGAACCTGAATAATGGGGTAAATCAAGCCGGAGCGAGAAGATCACCCATTAATCATGTCTTTGTTAATCCTAGAAGACCAGTGATTGAAGATAGTGATGAAGATGATGATTTTGGTTGAGCAATAGCTAACCGTGGTGGTAGAGAGGTTAGGAGGAATGTGCATCAGCACAATTACTGGGGCAACGATAAGTATAAACTAAAAGTTGATATTCCTACCTTTAGTGGAGATCTTGATATTGAGGGGTTCTTGGATTGGATCACTGAGGTTGACCATTTTTTCGAATACATGGAGATCCCAAATGAACGACAAGTAAAGTTAGTGGCTTACAGATTGAAGGGCGGTGCATCTGTTTGGTGGGAGCGATTGAGAGAGACGAGATTGAAGGAAGACCGACAACCAGTTCAAACATGGAGACGAATGAAGCAGCTGCTAAGACGAAGGTTTTTACCCCCTGACTATGAACAATATATGTTTGAAGCTTATCAAAGATGTTCACAGGGAATAAAGAGTGTGAATGAATATACCTTTGAGTTTCTGCGATTGGCGGAGATAAACCAATTGTCAGAAAGTGACAATCAACAAGCAACTCGTTACTTGAATGGATTAAAGCCTCCTATTCGTGATAAAATTGGGGTTCAGATGATTCTGAGTGTGCAAGAAACAAGGAACTTAGCTTTAAAGGCTGAGTTAATGTTGAGTGAGAGAGCTCGTAATGACAACTATCGTCGGTATAGTGGGAATGAAAATAAACAAGCAGCTTTTGATAAAGGCAAGTCGGTTCAGGGAACGCAACCCTTTAATTCACCCCATACAGTCAACCCTAATAAGGCTACAACTGGGGGAAACATTCGAGGTACTACTTCTAATTTTTCAAAACCCCCTAATTCTTATGCAAAGCCTATTATTCTAAGATGTTTCAAGTGCAATGAGGTTGGGCATCGATCTAGTGATTGCCCAAGGAGGACAACAGTTAACATTGTAGAAAAGGAGAAGGAAGATGTCAAGCAAAAGTTGCACAAGGCAAATAAGAAGTACAAGGCAATAGCTGACAAGCATAGGAAGCATAAGATATTTGTAGTTGGAGATGAAGTCATGATATTTTTGAAAAAGGAATAGATTCCAACAGGGAAGCAGAACAAGTTCAAGCCAAAGAAATATAGTCCTTACAAGATTACAAAGAAGATCAATAATAATGCTTATGTTGTGTATTTGCCTAATCATATGGGTATTTCCAAAACATTCAATGTTGTTGATCTTTCTTTGTATTTGCCAGATGTTGAGTTATCATACCTGAATCATAATTCGAGAACGAATTCTTCTCAAGTGGAGGTGAATGACGCGGACACTGATCAAGACTTGGCCCAAGCCAAGGTCGAGCCGACTACGTCGGAACAGTAGCACCAGAACAATATTTTAATACTTCATATATTTTAAGATTTTACTTGATTTAGAATTCTACTTCATATTTATACTTGATTTAGGATTCTATTTCATATTTGATTAGAATTTATTTATATTAGAATTCTAGTTAGATTTTGGTTACAAATATTAGATGGATTTGAATTAGTCAAATATTATAAATATGTTTAGGATTTAAAGTTTGTAATCAAGTTTTTCTCAATCAAATTTTAGCAACCTATTTGAATTTTCTTAGTAAAACAGTCTTATTTTTACGTTTTCTTGAAAGTCAAACTTTGGCTATTGAAGTTTGTTTTTTCAAAAATTTATTTTGGTATGTTTTTTTCACACGCGCTACACGCTGCGTTATTTGTTAAATGTTCACTTCAATAATCTATCAAATAAAGTGATTAATTTAAAGTAACTAATTTATTTTGATAATTTTGAATTTCATCATCGTGTCTTTTGACTTTAAGGCTCTATTTGAATAAGGTTATTTTGCCCTTTTAGATTTAGAATTTATATTTTTGTTGAAAGTGTTTTTGGTCGAAATCTGCCTTTAATTTGGACTAAAAAAAAATTAAAGAATTTAAACTGACCACAAAATTGGTGTTATTTGAAATGACAATACTTTTAGATTACAAATTTTAAACGATATCATCTGAAATTTCTTTACTCAAATGCAGCCTAATTTTAATGTAGTAAAAATAAATTATATATATACATAGTATAGGGCAATGGTTAGGATGTAGTTTATATACTTTGTTTTCAAATATGGACATTTATTACACCTTTTTTTCAACACAAAAACACTTCTCTTGGTTTATGATAAATACATTATGTTTTTTACTATTTTATCAACTAATAAAAATGTTTTGAGACTAAAAATAATTTATAGTAAATATACTTTTGTATGAAAATTTTAATGTGCATTTATTACACCTTAATCATTACCTTATGACAATGATTAACATTACCCTTAATGTATATAATTATACAAAACTTTAATGTAATCTAAATTTAAACCGATTGAGTTTGAAATACTTTCATTTACTATTGTTATTCAAATAATTAAATTTCAAATGAATGAATTTAAAGGGTAAATTGTCCAAAAAATGTTGAGCTTTTAGTTTTGTTTCAATTATTCCAATAGTATATCAAACTTTGTATTTAGTTTTAAATTTATAATGTATTTCTATTTTTTTAATAAAACACCAAATTTCCTGTTTAGTTTCAATTTTATAATAACATAAATTGCCCTTAGTCCTATTGTGGTTTGGGTCTTTTATCAAAAAATGCTATGATATTTCTTTTTAGCCAGAGATCTTCATACTTTACCTTTATTGTTAAGGCACCCTTTTCATTAAGTTTTGACATTAAGGTAGCATTTGTTTATAGGTAAAATAAAATCGTATTAAGATAAAATTGTAATACTTTCTAGACTAAGATATGAAATGGTCAAGATAAGATTGAGAAACATTTCAAGAATTTTATTAATTTTTTTGGAATGCTCTAGAAGACATAATTGTCATTTTTTTTATCTGTAAAGTCTAAGATATGCTTATTTTGAGGGGGGAGAGATAAACATATTTAGAAAATGAAATATAAAAAGTCACGTGATTTTTTTTTCAATAGTCGACAAATAAGTTTAACACATTGGAAAGGATAAACGTTTGAAATAATTTCTATATATCTTATATTTTTCGGTCTATATTGTGGTTAACAAACACTAATTAAAGGTATTAAAACTAACGAAATTTTTTGAATCTCTCTAATAACAAAAAACAATACATTAAAAATTAAGATTGCGTTTTTTTTATTATTTTTAAGTCATTTTTAGTTTTTAATTTTCTAAAATAATGAAAATGCGTTCTCTTTGTTGTTTTTAAAAATACATTTTTGAAAAAAAAAAATTGTAAAGATAACTCAAAACAACAAAAAGTTATTTTGAGTGTTTTCATTAAAAACAAACTCTAAACTCAAAACACATTTATTTATTTATTTATTCAAATTTTATTATTGTAATAGAAAAAAATATTATAAAATTCATTAACTTTAAAATGTATATATTTTTTTAATAATATATTAACGTTAAATATTTATAATTTACTGAATAATCAAATTTATTAAATAAAATATCATTAAAAATTATTTTCAAAATTTCAAAGAGAACGCGTTTTCTAATTTTCTGTTTTGAGAAATAGTTTTTCAAGATGACAAAAAAAACATATCTTCAATTTTCTAAAAACAGACTACCAAAACAGAAAATTAAAAATAAATTCAAAATTCAAAATTCAAAATTCAAAATTCAAAATTGAAAATTGAAAAGTAAAGAGAACGCAGTGTAAATTTTAAAATTAACAACATTCTTTGACTAATTGTATGGGCCAGAACTTAAACACCGTAGCTACCCAAATCAACATTTATCTTGTTTGCCCTCATAACGAGCTAGGTCAGCCTACCTTTGCTCACATGTACTAGAAGACAAGTTAGGAAGCAAAACTCAAAATAAACTCTAGAGAGACAAAGTAGAGAGAGAAATTTCAAATTTTGATTAAACTCTTAAATGGTTACAAATGAGAGAACTAAACTCCTTATATATACTTCAACACAATAGATGTACCACATCTATTACCTCAATTACTCCATTTAATTTCCAACTACTACTTCCCCACCTACTACATTAATTTAAAATTTTCCTCTAGTTCAAGAACATTTTATAACATACAAGATAGATCCAAAACATATGGAAAATACAAAAGTAAGATAGGAAAATAAAGTGTTACCAAAATATGTGAAACTTAAAAAAGAATTATATAGAATCAACTAAGAGACCTAGAACTCCTTGGAATGCTTAGAAAAATCTTAGAATACTCTTGAAGTAACTAAAGACCTCTAGAATCTTCTAAGATAACCTCTTGGCTTAGTTATATCATTAAATTGAGGTGTGCCAAAATAAGAGGGTGTAACACTCTCCCTCACCTAATTTGGTAACATTCTCTTTGCCATCTCCAAAACTCGTACTATGCAAGTAGATCGTTATGTTACTACAAATCTTCTTTTTGCATTCGTCTAGCTTCAGGCAAGTCCTTTCATTTGATTAAATATTTAATATAGGAAGGTTGCCTAGGCATATTGGCAACTTGATCACCAAGCACTTCTTTAACTTTTTTTACTTGCCTTGTTGCCAATTCAACTTTCTCTATCAATGCATCAACAACCTTGTTTTTCTTCCCCAAATTGTGCTCCATGGTGAAATTAAATTTTGCTAGGAATTTTTGCCACTAAGCTTGCTTTGGAAGTAACTTCTTTTGAGTATGGAAGTAGCTAATAGTCACATTATAGGTGTAGATTAAAGAATATGCCTCAAACAAGTAGGGTTGTTAGACCCTCAAGCAATGGACCACAACTATCATCTCATTCTCTTGAATTGTGCATCGCCTTTTTGCCAAACTCAACTTCTGAAATGTTGAGCCAACTTGCTTATATTAATTAATTTTTGATAATTAATAAAAAAAATTAATATATAAATTATAATATTTTTAATGATTAACAAAAAGATAATTTTTTCATTATAGAATTTTTGGTGATTTACAAAAAGAGTATTTTTATTAAATATATTAATTATAGTATCAAATTATTTTTGATTAATTTATAAAATATTTTTTCATAGTATATGTATTACAAAAATATTATTTTCTATTAAAAATATTTTTTAGATTAATTTATTAAATATTTTTTCATAACATATGTATTATCAAAAATATTATTTTCTATTAAAAATATTTTTTAAATTTTTTAAAATTAATTTATAAAATATTTTCGTAGCATATGTATTATCAAAAATATTATTTTCTATTAAAAATATTTTTTAAATTTTTTGGGATTAATTTATTAAATATTTTTATAACATATATATCACAAAAAAAATTTAACAAACCAGCCATGTGCCCCTGGATTCGAACTCTTAATCTCCAATTAACCCAAGACTTCCCTTATCAATTGATCTACAAGGCTCTTTAGATATATAAGTGCACATATTAAATTTAAGTTATACTAAGATTTTCTACATATAAAGTTCAGATTTTTGACCATTGAAAAAGTGTCTAAAATGCCTATAAATACCCTCCAAACTCATTTTTGAGACATCCAAGTGCTTCCATTGCATATTCAGGTGCTTCCATTGCATATCCAAGTGCTTTCATTGGCTTTCAAACGCTCTCAAGTAAAGCATCCAAGCAATCCGAGACTCTCGAAACATTATTGCACATTCACTGAAGAGGTACAAGACAAGAGGAGAAAAGTTCTTCAAGTCTTCTATGACAAATCCGAACTTCTCCATTTGACCTTACAAATTTATTTATTTATTTAAATATTATTGCCTTGTATAATTTTCTTAATTTTTTATTTGTGTCCAAGTGTGAACAAATTATTTGTAACATTTAAATTACCATTGTGGATTATATAGGTTTCTTAGAACCGTTAAAATCTAGGTAAATTTAGTTTTCAAGGTAAGCTAGAGTGGAAACTTTGGTGTAGTAGTTGTCTAAAATCCGTTGTAATCTAAGTGTGTATCTAATTTCTAAGATGAGTTAGTGTGGAAACCTTAGTAAAATTGATTTAGTGAAACCCTAAGGGTGGTTAGACCTTGGGAGAATGGATTAGGTGTGTGTGAACACACCGAACTACTATAAATTGTTTTGTGCCTTGTTTTATTTATTTTTCCTATATCTTATGGCTTACATTTATTATTAGTCTCAAACATAATTTATTATATTTATCAAATATATATATTTTTAATAAAATCATTGATCAAGAATATTTATTAAAATTGAGAGAAATTTTAATCACTCAATTCACCTCCCATTTTGAGTGGTCGTACCCTAAGAGACCAACATGACATTCATAAGCTATTGAATGACCGACCAACATCAAGACTCCCCCAATAGCATAACAAAAGCATTCATGTAAACTTCAATTGTGTAAAGCAATGTACACCCAAATGTACACCTAAAAAGGGGACGAATTGAATTTTTTAAACTTTTGATTATGACAAATATTTAATCACAAACTATTTTAAACACTTTAACATTGCAAAATAGTGGTATGAATAAAATTGAATGATCAACCTTTTACTGATTCAAGTAATCTTATTGTAAAAACAGATTGAACAAATTCAATACTTTATGATTTTCAAAGTCAATTCTAAAACTACAGGCTTATCAGTTGAAAGAAAAGTTTGAATTTACTTATGAATGAATATAAGAAGATAAGCACTTTGAGAGATTATATACTTTTATGAGTTATAAAAACAAAAATAAAGATATAGAATGAAAAGAGTAAGTGTTGAAATGAAAAATGAAATCAATAGTGCAACACAGAAATATTTTATAATGGTTCGACTCACACAACTTACTTCACTACCTTAGTTCCTCACCAAGGATCTCAACCAACTTACTAGATAGCTTTTTAATCAAAATTAGCTATAATCACTTTAAAATGATTTTTCAAGAATCAATCAAAACTATTATCTTTTCAAAAATTAGGTGTAATAGCTGCCTTTTCAAGAATTAGGTTAAGCCTTTTGTCTTTTAGAGATAAGGTCGAACCATAAAAAGCTTACAAGAAGCAAAGAATGCAGAAGAAGGTTATACAAAGAATGCCTCACAACAGAAATGAGCTTCTCTCATATTACAAAGATCTAAAGATAGAAAGATTTAGCTCACATTCTCTATTTTTACAACTGATGGATAGATATGGGCTTGGAGAAGTTCTTTTGTTTTAAGTCAAGAGTTGCATGTATTCAAGAACGACATTAACTGTGACGACCTAGAATTTCCTGGATCTTTATTTACAACTAGATAATAACTCAATCGCAGGGGCTAAAAATTTGCCCCATTATTATACAACAACGGAAGCAAATTAAATATAAATATACATCTCAGGGGCATTTCCTAACTCAATAAAGCATCAATCAATCGAATACCACATAAACATAACGAGAGCCCCTAATCACAACTCTCACCCCAAAGATCTTGTACACACGGAATCCAAAGAGAATAACATCGCCATAGCAACCATTCTCGAGCACTATTCTTCTCAAGTTAGAATAATGGTAAAACAAAGTAAGTCACAAGGCTCAGCAAGTATAACATAAGAGATATGGTAAGGCCAGGAATAAATCTCACACTGAAGACCACCCATCAAATGCCATGATGGAAATCAAAGTGCCATGCCATGTATTACAACATGTAGCCATCAACATAAATAAATAAACCAACGCACATAGTGGCAGTCCTTGGGGCCCACATAAGAAATGCACAACCTGGCACCCAAGTCCGCATACAAACCTGCTACTACCATGGACTGGCTAGCATCCACCATATGGGCCTAAAGCCCTAGTATAAGTCATATGAGCTCGAGGCCCTGGCTAGCATGAATATATGAGCCCACGACCCTGGCTAGCAAAGATATATGAGCCCATGGCCCTGGCTAGCAAAGATATATATATATATATCTATAGTATCGTATCCATGTAATGCAACAAATAATAAATGCAATGGCTTCTGCAGCATTAACATGATGACAAGGCCCCCAAAGCCAAGCATCGGGCTATACTATGCTCACGTAAGAATTCACACAAGCGAATGCTCTAAATGCATATGCTCGGTTAACATACACAAGTCAGCACTCAGCAGGCCAATTGTGTCATGCCAGTGCTCACATCCCTAACACATACAAACATGATCCCCAATGAATGCAAGTCCAATGCCATGCACTGCAATGCCATGCAATATGTCACATAATGGCAGAGCTGGTTGACAGTGACGAAGCACTGGTTGACAATCTGTGACTAGGGATCAACCAGTCGATAGTTGTCCTCGGCTCGGTCGACAGTTTGCTCCCGATCACCAATGGTCAACACATCACCTCACCGATCAAAGACTCATGCCTCCTGTTATCAAGACTCATACCCGCAAGACACCATAACTACAACCAAATCTCGCCAATCCACTAGGAACCTAGCCTCAAATTAGGTCCAACATCGTTCTCAAAGAAATAGGGGTGACACAATACCCTGTAGGTGACTGCACTCTCACCCTGCAATTAAAACACAAAACAAAACACAATAAAAATTTTATATTTTTTTCCTTTATGTTGGTGAGAGGTTTATACTCATCAGTGTAGGAGTGCAGTTGTAGTCCAAATTTAAATTTATATTTTCTGGATAAGTCTAGGTCGTCCACTGAGAGATTTATTTATGGAAAAATAAAAAGAATGTCACACAAACACACACACTTGGATGAATTGGAAATAGGATTTTTTTTATGGATTTTCAAATAACAGATGCTAGGAAATAAAGTAAGACAAAAGTTAAAATAAATACTGAATGTAAAAATATAGAATTAGATAAGTCTTGAGTTAAGGCAATTTCAGCACCAACCCATTGATTCCCAATTTTTAGTAGAAAAGATAAGTAACATTAATTTAATTTCAGATATGAGGGTTTATTATTAAATGTAATTAGAGATGATGATAGTTCTAATTTAAGCAATCCCCATACATGATATGTGAGATTCTAGTTTAAGCAACTACCATAAATCTAATTACAATTAATACACACAACAACTAAATTAATCATCCGACTTTGGGTATGATAGCGTTTCCAGTTCTAGTAACTCTCATACATGGCATGAAAGCTCTAAGTTAGGCTTACGCTCCAATCCAAACCTAGTGATTTCTTAATTTAAAAATACACTCATATTGAAATTTAAATTAATATCACTCATTTAAAGCGTAGCTTTCTTTGGGAATCATTGGCCAACACTGTCCTTGCCTTAACCCAATATTGGGTTTAGCTACTCATCTTTATTTGTAAATTAATTAACAGGAATTTAAATGGCATAATTTAAATGACAGGAATTAAAATAGCAGAAACTAACCGGCCATTTAGGTGGTGAATAATAAAAAAACAAGAATTAAAATTGTAAAAATTTAAAGGCATAAATTAACCGGCCATTTAGGCGGTGGATAATTAAGTAACAATGAATGACGTAAGAATTCAAGAGAAGAAAGAAAGAAAGTAAGATCACATGAGAGAACAATAGAGAAAAGAAAAGAGAACAAGAACAATTCTCAAAGAGAAAATATAAGAAAACAACTAAACTTTGATTCAAGAATAATAATCACACTTACAAATACAATCAAGTAAGCTATTTATAACCCACAAGATGCAATACAAACCACACAATTTCAATTATTCAACTAGACATAATTATATCTAATGGGCACTCACACACTTAAAGTTAAATGAATTTTAGCTATAATACACAATTAAAGTTAAATGGATTTTAGCTAAAATACATACCTAATAAAGCACTCATAAAGTTAAATAGATTTTAGCTATAATACACACCTAATAGTTAAATGGATTTTAGCTAAAAAAAAAAAAACACACACACACACACATAATAAAGCACGCATAAAATAAATATTTAAAAATAAAAAATAAATCTCTACAATTGGATTTTTGATCTTCATTAGGATTAAAAATAATCCTTGGGCCTTTTCCAAATAATGTTTTCCATGGGTTACTCAAGTTAGGCCTTAATTCTTCATGGGCTTTAATTCTTCATGAGCTTTAATCCTTCATGGGCTTTAATTCTTCATGAGCTTTAATCTAATTTGAGTCTCCAAGCCCACCTTCTTCATACCTACAAATAAGCAATTGAGTATTATTAATAAATCATCTATTATATATTATATATATTGATATGATATATTATATGGTATATTATATACTTATATATTATATAAATAATCCATGCATGCATTCTATTGAGTATATATGTATTATATTTACATGTTTATTATAATATATTATATATTATATATATAGATATATATTACACATAACTATTCAATTAAACCAATTTAAAATCAAAACGGGGGTTGTAATTATAACAAAAATTTTACAAATTTAATCACTAAACAGTAGGCACACAACAAATAAAACCCCAGCAAGTCTCATATTTAATTTAAATTAATTCATACTAATAAAATCCTCGATTCGTAAAATTTAAATCGAATTGAATTAAGGAAAGGCGTGGGATTCATAAAATGGAAGGAGCTCACAAAGGAAGAATGGAACTTGCCTCTATTTAGCTGATGTCAACATTTTTATGCTTGTACACCACCAAATTAATACACGCTGCAAAATAGTATAATCTCCCAAAATTAACAAAATCGAACCCAAAATTAAATTCTAACCGTAAAAATTTATTCACATAAATTACTTAACTTACATGTATATTTAAACTTTAATTAAATTGCATTTCTTCCATTTTCCCTTGAATTTTCCTCCCCATTTCCATGGCTGTGTGCAGCTTTTTCTTCTACAATATTTCCTCACGCTGTAGCTCGGTTCCCTGGCCAAATGCACGTTGAATTTGGTGATTAAAAAGGCAAATAAATGGGCCACCATAAGTTGCCGCATGGTAGCCAGCTGGTGCCACCGCTTAGCCCCAAAACGACATCGTTTTGGGGCTGGGTTTGCTGAAAAATCAACAATTTTCTTCCCCCAGCGCGCAGCCACCTCTAGGCCTCGATCTAGCTCCTCGCCCATGGACACCCTCACGTGAAGAGGAAGAAGAAGATGCGGGGGAGGGGGGGAGAGAAAAAGGAAGGAGAAGGAAGGAAGAAAGGAAATATATATATATATATATATCTATATATATAAAAAGAGAAATAAGGAAAAAAAATGTGTAGAATTTTTTTTTTATGGAAAAACTTGTTTTAGTATTTCAGAGATTTTGGCAAGAAGAAAAAATTTATCCAGACATGCGAACGTTGAGTTCGGGGCTTTTCAGGTATTTATAGTCTCGACCCTATGTTTCGAAACATGGAGCAACGTAAGTTTTGAAATAAAATTCTGGGAATCAGGTTTCGAAATAATATGCTAAGATGTTTTGAAATAAGATGTTTGGCAAGATGTTGTCAAAGGGTCGTGATGAGACACTTTGAAAAAGTTATATCCATGGACTTCGTGACGGGTTGCCTAGGACGACGAAGGGGTACGATACCATATGGGTAATAGTTGTTAGGTTGACTAAATCAGCCCATTTCTTGCCGATAAAGAAGACTTAACCTCTGAACCGCTTGGCAAAGATATACATTGAGGAGATTGTGAGACTATATGGTATTCCATCTAGTATTATGTCAGATCGAGATCCTCATTTCACTCCAGATTTTTGAGAGGCTCTATATGGTGCTTTGGGCATGAAGTTAAGATTCAGTATTGCATTTCATCTGCAGACTGATGGGCAGATTGAGAAGACGATCTAGACACTGGAGGATATGCTTAGGGCATGCGTATTGGATTTTCATGGCAATTGGGACGATTATTTGTCGTTAGTGGAATTTGCCTACAATAATAGTCATCACGCGAGTATTGGGATGCCACCTTATGAGGAATGATATGATAGGCCGCGTAGATCGCCTATTTGTTGAGAGGAATTGGGAGATAGAGCATTGTTGGGACCCAAGGTCATTGAACAGATGACAGAAAAGATCCAAACTATTAAGGCTCGAATGAAAACAACTCAAGGTAGATAAAAGAGTTATGTGAACAAGAGACGACGTGACTTGGAATTTAATGTAGGCGATCATGTATGGTTGGGGGTAATGTCCATGAAGGGTGGGCTTCGATTTGGAGTTTCGGGGAAGCTTAGTACCAGTTATATTGGACCATTTGAAATTTTGGAGCGAGTTGAGACTTTGGCATACAAGTTGGCTTTGCCACCTTAGTTATCCAGTGTTCACAACGTCTTCCACATGTTTATGTTGAGGAAGTATGTATCGGATTCCCAACATATTATTGATTATCACACCATAGAGGTTAGACATGATGTTTCTTATAAGGAAATGCCAGTCAGTAGATTGGAGCGGAGGGAGAAAGTATTGAGAAACAGGACGATTTTGTTTGTGAAAGTCCAGTGGTAGCGTCACTCTCCAAACGAGGCTACTTGGGAGATTGAGGATAAGATGTGGCATCTCTTTCCCCAATTGTTTGTGTGACTAAGTATGAATTTGGGAGACCAAATTCTTTTAACGGGGGAGAAATTGTAAAGACCCATTGGTGGGTCTAGATGTCGAGTGGTATTTTCTTTCGAGCATTAGAATTTTTTGTCCTTATTGAATTAAGTGTTAGAAATATTATGTGTTGGTAATGGGGAAAATTAATGAAGATAATATTTTGTATGGAAAAGTCTCAAAGTTGTGGGCTAAATAGGTTTGGGCTTTATTTGAAATAGGCCATTTATAAGTATTTAAATTTTAAGTGTAAATGAATTGGGTTGAGCCCAAATTTCAAGAAAAGTCCATTGGGCCTTAGTTGGATTGGGCCATATATTTGGACTTGGGTTTGGGCCATGGGCATAGAGAATGGTATCTTAATTAAAAGAGGAAAAAATTAAGAAAATGACAAAATGACCTAAAGGGCAAGAGATATTTGAATTGTGTGTGTGTGTTATGTGAGGGGCAAATTAGGGAAGCCAAAAGAGGGGTTGGATTGGAGAGAGTTGGGAGACAACTCCTCTCTCATTTCCTCCTTCTTTTCTTCTTTCTTGCTTTCTTGCTCCCTTCTCCCTCTCCTGATTGTCTCTTCTTCCTCCATTGTTCTTCTTCACTGGAGCTTCAAGTGGAGAATTTCAAATTTTAATGGGTGTCTTCATCTTTCTGGATTTGCAACCATCTAAGGCAAGTTCTCTTCCTTCTTGTTTCATATACAAGATCTTATTCTTCTTCTCCTTACGATTGTGTAAGTTCTTTTTCTGTTGTTTATCTTTTAATGCAAGTTCTTCAACCTTGTTTCCATCTTAGAAGGCTTGGTTCCTTCAATTTTAAGTTGTTACTCTTAAATTCTTATTTTCGGATTCACTGACCATGCTATGTTCTTTGACCCATAACTCCTTGTGTTTATATCTAAATTGAGATCTGTTTGTTGGGTTGTAAACTAAACATCTTAAGCTTCATTTTAGATACCATAATCGAATTTTTTGACTAAGATTTGATCCCGTGATAGCCTTGTAAATCCCTGCTACGATCTAGAAATTTTACTGCTTTCCAAAAAATTGAACTTGTTGTACTATTTAGGGTATAACTCTCTTTGGTTATATCCAATTCAAGATCTGTTTGTTTCTATGTAAGCTAGATTTGATAAAATTTGTTTGATAATTTTTTTAGAATTTTTGGATGCGTTTTGAGCCTACAGTAGCCTTGTTAATTCTTGCCCAGAATCTGGAAATTTTTTACTCTGTTTTTGGATAATCTGTTCTTGCTTCAGTTTTTTGGGTATAACGCTCTGTAGTTATATCCAAATTGTGATTCGTTTATTTTTCTATAAACTAGACATCATAGGATTCAATTCGGTATAAGATTTGAAATTTTTGGCTATGATTTGAACCCATAACAACCTTGATGAATTCTATTTAGAATTCTGTAAATTACTGTTACGAATTCTGCCATGTTTCGGTTCTTATGAAATATCTCCTTGTGCTTATTTCTGATTTCAAATACAGTTATTGTTCCAGAAACTAGACTCATTAGGCTTTCATTTGATATATTGTTTGTGGTATTTGACCAAATATTGAGCCCGAATCGGATTTTTGAAAATATGCTTGAAATCTGAAATTTTTTGAAAAATGTTGTTATTCAATTCTTCCTATGTTTAAAATTATGATTTTTGTCTATTTCCTTCCATTTTTGAATTATTCTTGATAACCCTCATTTTTGGGTAAAATAGTTTTATTCTCCTTATTTTGTTAAATCTTGTAGTATTAATTGGTTTTCTTGATGAATGTTGCTAAAAATTCTAAATAGGGTTTTGTGTCACCCTACATTTCTTAAGGAATGACATTTCTTGATTAGGGTCTAGTGTCGTGCAAGATTTGGTGTTTCTTGCATGTATGAATTTTGGTTTCTTACAGTTGTCATTGGGGGTAAGAAAATATACCATAAAAATAAGTTGGGCATTTCTATGAGTGTGAATGAGTATATAAATGTATTGAGATTTACCATGTGATCATGAGATAATGCACACCTTAATTTATGCAATTGTGCATGATAAGCATGATTTGAGATTTTTCTTAATCATTGAGAGTTGATATGAAATTGGGATATACATATGTGATGCATGATTATATTAATTTGCTCACCTATTATTTTGCACGACGGCTATGTCCGTGGGTGAGAAAAGGATATCCTATGAGCATCTTACGCGAGTGAGATGGCCATCAACCCAGTAGGCGAGTCTCAGATTGTTATTGCTTGTTGATGTATTTTCGTGATGCATATATAGTCATGTATGGATATATTGGCTGTGGGAGGCTTGATAATTATGTGGAAAATTTCTTACTGTTGGTGCATGCGCATGAGCATGGAAATGACTACATGATATGTATAATAATCACAGCATAAGAAATTGACGTAAATGAAAAACTTATGAGTTGTGTTATACTGATATCTTCTCATAGAGTTGTTTACTCTATCTCGACTTTCCATTTCTTTGATTCTATATCTCCATGCTTTATAAATATACTTATTGAGCCTTGTGGCTCACATTATTTACTCTTGTGTCATTCCAGATAAATGTAAAGTAGTGGTTGAGGGCAAGCCCAGTGAGGCTAAAGCCCAGGGTTAGAGGTGTATAGAGACCTTCAAAACTAGATGGTCTATGTTAGTGTTTGTGATGAGGGCATGTGTGAGGAAATTTTATGTTGTAAAATTTGTTAGTGCCCTTGTATTTCATTTTATGTAGGCTATGGTCCAAGTTGTTGTAAACCTTTATGTTAGCTTTCACTGAATTTATCTAAGGATAGTATTATGGTGTTGTATGTTATTGTTTTATATCACCCTTGTGATGACCTCCTTTCGGATATCCTATGCTAGTGGGACTATCCAGGAGTGGGCCACTGCACAACCCACTCTATTCTCTCTTGCTTCCTCTACACTCATTCTTCTTCTCTCTCTCCATTCTCTCTTGCTCTCCCTCTTGTTCATTTCTTCTTCTTCTTCTTATTTTTTTAAATTTATTTCTCTTGGTTGGAGCCTCAAAAGGAGAATTACAGATTTTGAAGTTCCCTTCATTTCTTTGGAGTTGCACCATTTAAGGCAAGTTCCTTTGCACTTTCTTTTAATGGTTGTGCAAGCATTTCCTTCCTTTCTTCTCCATTTCATTTCAAAGAGCTTCCATTATAAATATTAAAAATTTTCCATGAAAATGTTCGGTTATTTTCATTGTTGTATCTTAGTGGGTCTTTTTGTAGGCATGAAGTTGGGTCTTGTTAGTGTTTCTTTGGGGTTTGTTTACCCTATTTTTCCTTCATGGAATGATTTTAGTGGGTTAGAAAGCTAGCGGTGGTTGTTTTAGGGTGCTTTGGGTCCATTTCGGGCTTTATGTGTGCATCGAGTCAATTAATCTTGGGGTTTAGTCGACTCAACAGAGGCCTATTTTCTCAGATTTTAATGCTAGCCCTCGGCTCAGTTGACTAAGCATTAGTCGACTATTCCTTCCATTAGTCGACTATTCTCTTTCTTTCAACACTGTACATGTTTTACTATTTTGACCATAACTTTTGATATGGAAGTCAAAATTTAGATATGTTTGAAGTGTCATAAACTAGACTTCGAGGGCTTCGATTTGATATATAATATAATATACTTTGGTTAAGATTTGAGTTGATTCAGGCTTTCCTCATTCCAAATTAAGCGTGATTGTTGATTTAAGTTACTATTAATTGCTTCCTCTAGCATCACTCAATCCTCTAAAATACTATGATGTGGTTGAAGATATACATATGTATATAAATGGGCTCATGAATTGTAACGGCCCGCCTCCCGGAGCCCCTACCATGCATAGAGGATCAGTAAGAGGTTCATTACTTAACTGATATAGAACAATAACACAAACTAAAAACTCAAACACCACTCTTATTAAAACCATACATTTTTAATCATACAGCATTTCATAGACAGTCTTACATAAACATTCATACTGTGAGCTTATTTGGCTTACATAACATATATCCATCTCAAAATTATAAAACATTACTCTAGCATAAGCACAATAACACTTAGGACCTAGTCTCAGGAGGACTTTGCACTTGCTACCACGACTCAATGGTCTGGACCCAACTCTGTCGGACGCACTTGTGATCTCAAGATACTCTTACCTGGAATGATGGAAAGAAAACGTGAGTCACAAGACTCAGCAAACTCTAGAAAGAAAGGTTGTAGGTTAAAGACAAAAGTTTTCCCATAACATCCCATGCAATTCATGTCAATGCAGTGTCATACCATGCCATGATCCATATGTGCTTCTACCTCGAATGCATAATATAAAGTAACTTTGCACATAAACGATCCTTGGGGCTCACATAAGACACACATTGGCACCCAAGTCCCACATACAAACCTGTTGCAGCCTTATGTAGGCTACCATATCATCATTCTTGACCTGTCTTTTTATGTTCTTCATAACATGTGTATAGCATGAGACCACTCAACCTTAAGCTCAGAACTCGCACTCCTCAGCTAATCTACTAGGTCTGTGCCTCGGAAACCACCCATATCATAGCCTTGCACTCCCCGGCTAACCTATCGGGTTCGTGCTACACTCCCTAGCTAATCTACCGTGTAACACCCCGTTTTCCCGGGCGCGTTATTTCTTGGGACAATTCCGGGACGATAATTTTTTTTCTTTCCAACTCATACTAAATCGCATCATTCCTTACATCCGTCCCAGAATTTCCCTACATTAATTTATCTCTAAAGAGAGAATCATCGTAATAATACCTCAGTTGCGGAAGCTAGAATCGAACCTGACATCTTATTAAATCATAAATCAATTCTTTACATTACCATCTCTCAAACTTAATCCTTAATATGACTTAAAACACATACATTCTCATCTCATATTAACCCTAACTAGGGTTTATACATCGTCATCATTAACCATAAGGTTACATCATCATTCCTCATTTGTCAATCATAACTCATACCTTACATCATGGATTTTCAAAGCGTTCAGATTTCAAAGTAGCAGGACTTAAACACATGGGCTACATCACATTCATTCATCTCATCGTTCATTCATCATGCACTTAGCTAAGTGCCATTTCATGCCTCATTCATCTTCGTACCTGCTACAGTCTCCATCTGGAACGTTTGAATGTTCCAGGGGCAAAGCCCGATTAGATGATGAACCATCTAAGTAAGCAGCACAAAATCATTTTTATGAATGTATGCAAAATGCAAATGTCATCATTCATCATTCATCATCTCTTTCCGTGAATCGATCGCACCTTATGCTACCCGCCCATTGCTACGGCTTCCTTTCCATGCCGAGGTCAATGGTGTAGCGGTGACGATCTGCATTCCCGTTGCACCTTAATGCTACCCCTCATTGCTACGGCTTCCTTTCCATGCCGAGGTCAACGAGTTCAGTAGTGCCATCATAACTCATATGCAATGCATGATCAATAACTTCACCGTGAATGTATGCACATTTCAACATCAAAACATGTATGCAATCTACATGACATAATCACATCAAAACATGACAACATGATAAAATTCGTTCACATAAAATAAGGTTTTCAGGAAAACCATTTTCAAATCAAACATCTTTTTCATAAATCTAAATTCTAATTTGAGAAGTACAACTTACCTCGTACGCATCTCATAACACCTCGATTCTCGTGCCAGGCTTCTAACGTACTCAATTTTAAATCCTCAACATACCCTGGCCATCATATTCATTTAATAATATTAATAATCTATTCCTCATAACTTATCCTTATTTTCTTCCCATTTTCCTCAATAATTCCTTAAACATTTTTCCTCACTAAATAATTCCTCATTAAATAATTTCTAACTAAATAATTGCTAAGTAGTAATTCCTAAATAATAAATAATTCCTAAATAAATCATTTCTCAACAATAATTCAAACTAATTATTCCTCAATTATTTTCTTCAAATATTACTCAATAGCAATTCCTAAAATCATTTTCCTAATTTACTGGAATTTTCAAGAAATTCTATTTACCTTAACTTAGCCTCCCAGGCTGCCTCGGTATGCGTGCCCTAATCTCGAAAGGCGTGACTGACCTCGAATGTCGCGCAACTCATCGATTCTCGCTCATTACCTTGATTTTTGTACATTACCTCACTTCCTGTGCATTTACCTCGATTTTTGTGCCACATCTCAATTTTTAGGGCATCGCCTCGATTTTCGTGCATCTCCTCAAAACGCATGCCCGACCTATTTTTTCTTGCCAAAATCTCCGGAATAGCATTACATCTTCATTTCCTATTTTTCTGGAATTTTTTGGAAGCTTCTTCATATTTTTTCTTATTTTCTTTTTTTTTCTTTTCCTTTCTTTCTTTTTCTTTCCTTTTTCCTTTTTCTTTTTATTTTCCTCCTCTCTTCTACTGTTCATCTTCTTCCCTGCGTGGACCGCCTACAACTCCTCCTTCTTTCTTCTTTCTTATTTCTTCTTCTTCTTCTTCTTCTTCTTCCTTCCCTCTTTCTTTCTTCTTCTTCTTCTTCTTCTTCACCTGCACCCGCGCACAGTGCCATGTGCGAGCCAGCTCCTGCGTGCGCGCCCATGCGCGCATAGGGCTACCTCGCAGCCTTCCTCCGCCACGCACCGCCCGCATCGCAAGCCACCCGTGCGCCTTGGCCGCCACCAGCCGCCCGCGCTCGAGCTGCAGCGTGTTGCCTCGCGTCAGCCATGGCCGACTCCTGCGCAGCCTGCTCGCTGCTGCGAACTCGCGGGACAGCCATGGCTGAGCATTGAAGCTCGCCTTTGCCTCCGTCCCAGCTCGATGTTGGCTGCCTCGCTCCATTGCGGCCGTTGCTGGCCGCGCCTTGCGCTGCCATGGCTGCCACAGTCTCGCGGCCATCTCCTATGGCCATGCTTGCTGCGTGTCCGGCCACTTTCGGCCGTGCTTCCATTATCTTCGCGGCCTGCTCTCGCACCATCACCGCGGCCTTCGGCCTCCTTCGCGCACCCGCTGCCTCGATCACCCCTGCCCGCGTGCTTGCTGCCATGTAACAGCAGCTTGGAGCTGCTACGGGTATGGCCGAATCGGCCATTCATTAGATCTCTCTCCCTCTCGGCTTCTCTCTCTACTCTCCATCCCACTCTCTGTTTCTCTCTCTCACTTTCGGCCATGCTTGGCCTCTGCAACAGCATGGCCGAATTCGGCCATCTTCCATTTCCTCCCTCTGCAACTTTCTCATCTCACTTTCTCTCTCTATATGCATATATATGGCCTACGAAACTTGGGCGCTACTCATCTCTCTCGACAGCCTCTGCCCAAAGCTCTTAACCCAACCCAACATGCTGCAACTTGCCTTACCATGCGCACAGACAGCTTCTTCCCTGCCTCTCACGCGCACAGGCACATTACATATATATATATAATTTATATATTATATACTAATAAAATTATAGAATATATATTTTTAATCCCCATAATTATTCTATATTACACTCAAAAATATCTTAAATTGTAATTATACCATTTAACGACCAATTAAAATTGCATAACGATGCTTAAATCTAAAATTAATAATCGACGATTACTCAATATAGACGGATTTCACCACCGGGTCCTCACCGGGCCCTTGATTCATCCTGAAATCGCCTAAGGGTTGATCTTTATGAAAAACCGGAGCCTCCCTAGGGTTCCGTTGAATTCCCGGACGTCCCATACGATAATTCGGTATTTCAGCTTGATTTGAAACTGCATTTTAGCTGTACCGAAAACCATCTCAATTCCGATTTCTTTTACTTCCATAAATCCAATCTCGAAACGCTCATCTAGATTATACCATTTTCCTTAGCCAATTACACTCCGGGGCATTCCCTCCAGTCGATTCGGCGATTTATTTTGCTACCGAGCCTATTTTCGGTATTTAAATCTTACTTAAATGACGTGGCAACCTTACGCCGAAATGGGGTTTTACATACCGGCTCCGTGCCATCATTAAAATCACTCTCCTCACTACACAATGCATCACATAAGAAATGCAATGGCATCTGTAGCATAAACTTGATGTCAAGGCCCCCATAAACCAAGCATCAGGCCATGCTACGCTTAAATAAAAATACACACATACCAAATGCTTCTTAATTCTCTGGCTCACCTAAAGAACCCAAGCTGGCTCTTAGACCAACTAGGTTATGCAAATGCTCACACATCCCATCACACACAAAGCATGTCTCCCAAATGGATGCAAACCCAATCCCCTACAACACACACATCATGCTATGCACAAGCCAAGGTGGGAATCTGGTAGTACCAACTCTTTTGGCCCGTTTAGCACTTATCGTAACAGCCGATGACTGGCGCCCATACATCCAACCATCAACTGCCACGACCCACGATCGACAGTCAGTGGCTTTGTACCCCATACCCTTAGACTCACGTACTGACATTTCTTAGCATTTCTTAAGCTTCTCCCATAACATCTCATGTACTTGTAACATAACTATTAACATACCATTCTTGTTCTCATTCCTTCTCCTTCAGAGAAAACCATCTCAACATATATAGTATACTCTTAACATATTCCCATAATCTAGACCATAACCAATTTTCTAAGAACCTAGCCCCAAAGTGTTCGGCATCATTCTCAAAGAAATAGGGGCAATACAAAGCCCTGTGATGGACGTAAGAAACAACACCAAGGAATCATTTATTTAGCTTATTTAATCACCAATATACCCATTATTAACAAATAAGACATAAGATAGTGGCCACACAGATTTACATTATTAGTGCGTGGAACCGAGTCACAGTGAGGGAGGGATTAAAATATGAAAAATAACGAAGACTCTCGCAGGAAATGAAGAACATGAGGAGAGGGTTAGGAGCTTACCTGTAAACGATTGATTCTTGACTTTTCTACGCTCTCGATGCGAAGTAAAATGTTCCCTAGAAATATAACCACGTAAACTATATAATCTAGCCGCGTAAAATTTATGGTTTAGCCGTATAAAATCCATAACTTAAGAATATAATGCTTATACTAATTTTACCCACTCACTTGACCACTTTAATCGTGAATTAATTCCAAAAACCTCATAATTTCCTCGTGTCCCCGCTGTTGTGCGCCTCTTCCCTCTTTCTCCCATTTCTGGCTCTCAGAATGGCTGAAATCGGCTTTAAAAATGAAGTAAAAATGAAGCTTTGTGTAACGACCCGCTCCCACTTACGGGCGCCACCGGCAAATAATCGATCGGATTACTCACCCGACGAACCACATCTGAAGGGTTGGACTATATTTCAACAAGAAACGCCCTAGGTGGGAACTAGGCTTCGTCCTTTCCTTCGCTCCACTCAGGAATCGGTCCCAACTCAATAAGAAAACACAGCGGATCAAGACCCGAAATCCGAGTGAGCTTCACCTCTCTTCAGCTCGCCCCATAACAAGCCAGAGGTGACCCAGGCATAAAGCTAGCATAACAAACACTTCGCTGAGTATTAGGCATTTATGAGAACATACCTTGCTGATCTTTACTCGGTTCGAACTTGGCTTCCACAACTCAAGCCACACATAATTCACGCAGACTCACAATCATCTATCACACTGATGATTTCAACAATTAGTTACATCTATGCTCAACAACACATCCATTTACTCACAAGGGTATACATACACAACACCACATAGCTACATACAAGAGATAATAAAATATACAACTCGAGCAACACGGCTAGTTGCCACAACAGCCTCCCAGCGCCATCCCTGCTTGAATTTGGTCTTGCTTCATCTACAACATGAGGTAAAACCTCATGAGTCATAAAGACTCAGTAAGGGTGCAATGCATGTAAATGTGAATATAATCATGTTTATGTATGCCAAATGCATGCAAATGAGGCTAGGCCCACTTATCCTCACAACCCTCCAAGGTTTGAGGCATTAACCTATCAGCCCTCACAACACTAGTCCTCCATATGGCCACAGGTCCACTAGATCTCGCATCACGCAAGTGTTAACCACTACATACAAATGCAACATAAAAATATTATCAAACACATTTAGCAACTTGCAAGGCCACCTCCACATGGGGCCGTCCCTTACCTGGCTCGAAGCCTCATCTCTGCCTCGGCACGAACTCCAGCCTGAACCTCAAGTTCCTCTAGGATCACTATCTTCCCGGTCGAACCTAGAGGCAAACACACAAAACCCCAATTCTATCAACATCACATTAGGGCCTACGCGTTTATTATTCACTGCAAGAACCACTCGCCAACAACTACAACCAACCCTAACCATGGGTTTAAATCCAACCAATTCTTCACATTATAATATTCCACAACATCTCACATAAGCAAATAATTCAAAAAGAAATGATTATTTACCTCATCCAATCTGGAAGGAAAAATCGGTAAATTGCCCACGCCGATGTTGCCTCCTTAACTGCTATCTCATGCCTAAAATCCCATTCTCGAGCTTCCGGAATGCTGCACGAGTTTCGAAATAATTTCCAGAACTTTTCTGGAATTTTCTGGAATTTTTCTCCTATTTTTCCCATTTTTCCAGATTTTCTTTATTTCTTTTTTTTTCTATTTTCTTTTATTTCCTTCTTTCTCCCGCGTGCGTGGCTCCTGTTCCTCTTCCTTCTTCGCGCGTCTCCTTCTTCCTCGGGCTCTTCTTCTTCGTGCGGCTGCTGCCAGCCATCGCCGCCATCAGCGCCGCCTCCAACGGCCATGCAAACGCTGGCCGGCCACCACCACCACGGCTGCTTCACCAACCTCTGCAACCGGCTTCCATGGCCTCTGCAACGCCTTAGCCGCCCAGCTCCACCCGCTTGTGCCCAGCTTCTTCGTCGGCCATGGCAGCCATGGCGGCTACTGCCATGGCCGATCAGCCATCCTTCTCCCTTTCTCTCTTTCTCGCTCTCGCTCGCAAGCTCTCTCAATCTCTCTCCTCGCGATCTCCCTTCTCCCTCTCTGTTTTTTGATTTCAAATTTTGAAATCTTGGCAGCAAACTCTCGGCTCTGCCTATATGTATACCCACGCCGATATATATATACATATATAAATTAATTACACATAAATCCCCATTAATCAAATTAATTTCGCTTAGAAATTTAATTACACTTGAGGATTTTTATAAATAGCACTTGGACCCTCCAATGATTTAATTAATTACTCTTAAACCATTCAAAATCTCGATTTATTCGAAATTAATAACCGACCGCTACTCGAGAATACTGACCTCGTCCTTGCGCTTTCACGGGATCTTTATTCAACCTGAAAACACTTAAGGGTTGTCTTACTCAGAAAATCGAACCACCCCTAGGGTCCCCTCAGCTTCCGGGAGGTCCCCTCCGACTATTCGGTATTGGCAACCACTTGAGCTTATACAAAATTTATTCCAAAAATTATTCCCAGTCGGACCGCTTCCAGCGTCATTATCCTCATCTCGAGACGCTTACCAATCTCTTGCCCTCTTCCCTGGACATCCAAGTCCCGACGCATTCCTTGCGGCCAATTTGGTAATTTTTTAATTAATTTCTCGAAATTAACCCTTGGCCTTCCCGGACCTCAACGCGAGCCAACTCATTAGTCTTCTGCCACACGGTCCATAGCATTCGATCCGCCATGTCGAGCCTTGCACCTATCACATCGAAGCTACTTAAAGCCTCTCTAACCCCGATAGTTCCACCACCATCTTACCAAAGCCATATTACTTTGTTATCCTTGCCTTGATAACCCCAAGCTCAAACCATAAACCTCGCTCCTCCGGACTCTACATCTCTTACCGCTTAAGAGACTCTCAAACCATTTCACCTCTTAAGGCCTCATGATCTTACCCCACAAGATCATATCTCACGGGTCTCTCTCAACATTTGAAAGCTCCAACTTTCCACGACAATGGATCCCAATCCATCATGATTCATTCGCCACCCAGCTCATCCTAGAGCTTGATTATCATAAATCTCACAACCCACAATCAACATGTTGAGCCCATCTCGGCTCTGGCACCCATAACCATGGAGCGCCAACCAGTACCTTTTAGGTAAATTGAGACCTCTCGTCTCTCCTTGCACACTCATGCACAACATTCAGTCACTACGCTTAGCCTGGCCTCCCTGCACGCCTCACTCGAGCTTCCATGACTTGGAACTATAAAATGCTTCCACATTGCTCACCATGCCCCTGACTACTTGGCATCCAAAGTTGGCATTTCTTGTGCGCGCATAGCTCACGGATGTCCTGTTACCACAATTCACTACCCTCGACCCACATACCGCTCATACCCTTCATTGGGTGACCTCCGCGTCTCCCATCAAGGGTCTCGAGACCTTAGGCGTCATCTCGACCCCAGGCATCATAATGAGGGTCTATTCACCTCTCATCCATAAATCACATGAACGGTCACTTGGCCTTTCTCAACTAGGACTTCCAATCCCATGGCTCCCACGCGCATATCAACACATGCCCAACTCCTTAATCCCCAATCTGGATTCCCTTGAATCCCAGCTCGACCCACTAGAGATTTTCCATCTCATAAAAACACTTCATAGGGTCCACTTGCCACACACCTATCCTTTCTTTAGGACAAATCCCGTTTCATCATGAAACCAACTAGGGTCCATTTATACCCTAGGCACATCCCCTCTGGGATCATCATACAATATGATCACATAACATCGTATATATCTAACATCCTGATTCCCTTCAAAGTCCTTCAGGATTCTATTTGTGTCATGCCTTCACTTGCCATGACATACCGATGCATTACATGCACACTCCCCATGGAGCCTCACTGCCATTAACCTTACTCCTTTACTAGGGCTCGTCACCTAGCTCGCTGATGACTCATTTCCTTGAGCCCCCAAGCTAACTCCTACTTTAGCTCATTTTATCTCAAGTGCACACGCCTTACAGCACCACTTCCGAGGGACAACTCTATCCCGTCGAACATGCTCCGCCAATCCCTGACATAGGGACGCTCCACTAATCCCCTCCCGGACTAGTCATGCTTCGGCTTCATGTCCCCACACGAGCCTCAACAACTCAATCTCAAGGAACTCTTATCCTTAGAATACCTCATGAACCTCCAAATTTCCACATTTGAGTCCTCGATACCAGTACCCACACTTGGGCATTAGACTCTTCATTGCTCGACCCGTATATCTCTTACGGGTATATCATCTCAATCCACGATATTTTCTTATCCCTGGAGCAGGAATATCCAAGCATACCCGCAAAGCTATCACAAGCCTCAATGCCTTGACCACATCCCTTAGGGTCCTCAGACCACACATCTGGCTTTCAAGGCCATCGAATCAACCTCACATCAAATCTCGAGACCACAAACCAACTGTTCTCGACCCCAACTCAGCAGTTAAGACATTCTGACTTACATCCCAATCATGTCAGACCTCTTCTATTCCAAAACTTTGGCAATTACTCACATTGATCACTTAACCGACCATACATGACATTCCAACACGCTAGCCTTCTCCACTCATATAGCTAGCCATGCTCTGATACCAAACTGTAACGACCCGCTCCCACTTATGGGCGCCACCGGCAAATAATTGACCGGATTACTCACCCGACAAACCACATCTGAAGGGTTGGACTATGTTTCAACAAGAAACGCCCTAGGTGGGAACTAGGCTTCATCCTTCCCTTCGCTCCACTCAGGAATCGGTCCCAACTCAATAAGAAAACACAGCGGATCAAGACCCGAAATCCGAGTGAGCTTCACCTCTCTTCAGCTCGCCCCATAACAAGCCAGAGGTGACCCAGGCACAAAGCTAGCATAACAAACACTTCGCTGAGTATTAGGCATTTATTAGAACATACCTTGCTGATCTTTACTCGGTTCGAACTTGGCTTCCACAACTCAAGCCACACATAATTCACGCAGACTCACAATCATCTATCACACTGATGATTTCAACAATTAGTTACATCTATGCTCAACAACACATCCATTTACTCACAAGGGTATACATACACAACACCACATAGCTACATACAAGAGATAATAAAATATACAACTCGAGCAACACGGCTAGTTGCCACAACAGCCTCCCAGCGCCATCCCTGCTTGAATTTGGTCTTGCTTCATCTACAACATGAGGTAAAACCTCATGAGTCATAAAGACTCAGTAAGGGTGCAATGCATGTAAATGTGAATATAATCATGTTTATGTATGCCAAATGCATGCAAATGAGGCTAGGCCCACTTATCCTCACAACCCTCCAAGGTTTGAGGCATTAACCTATCAGCCCTCACAACACTAGTCCTCCATATGGCCACAGGTCCACTAGATCTCGCATCACGCAAGTGTTAACCACTACATACAAATGCAACATAAAAATATTATCAAACACATTTAGCAACTTGCAAGGCCACCTCCACATGGGGCCGTCCCTTACCTGGCTCGAAGCCTCATCTCTGCCTCGGCACGAACTCCAGCCTGAACCTCAAGTTCCTCTAGGATCACTATCTTCCCGGTCGAACCTAGAGGCAAACACACAAAACCCCAATTCTATCAACATCACATTAGGGCCTACGCGTTTATTATTCACTGCAAGAACCACTCGCCAACAACTACAACCAACCCTAACCATGGGTTTAAATCCAACCAATTCTTCACATTATAATATTCCACAACATCTCACATAAGCAAATAATTCAAAAAGAAATGATTATTTACCTCATCCAATCTGGAAGGAAAAATCGGTAAATTGCCCACGCCGATGTTGCCTCCTTAACTGCTATCTCATGCCTAAAATCCCATTCTCGAGCTTCCAGAATGCTGCACAAGCTTCGAAATAATTTCCAGAACTTTTCTGGAATTTTCTGAAATTTTTCTCCTATTTTTTCCTTTTTTCCAGATTTTCTTTATTTCTTTTTTTTCCTATTTTCTTTTATTTCCTTCTTTCTCCCGCGTGCGTGACTCCTGTTCCTCTTCCTTCTTCGCGCGTCTCCTTCTTCCTCGGGCTCTTCTTCTTCGTGCGGCTGCTGCCAGCCATCGCCGCCATCAGCGCCGCCTCCAACGGCCATGCAAACGCTGGCCGGCCACCACCACCACGACTGGCCTCACCGCGAGCCACCATCGTAGCCGGCCCCACCACGCGCAGCTGCTCCTGCACAACCAGCAGCCATGGCCGAACTAGCCTCCGCTGCAAGCTCCGTCCTCGCCGGTTACGCCAGCCACGCTGGACACCGCGGCCACCACGGCTGCTTCACCAACCTCTGCAACCGGCTTCCATGGCCTCTGCAACGCCTTAGCCCCCCAGCTCCACCCGCTTGTGCCCAGCTTCTTCGTCGGCCATGGCAGCCATGGCGGCTGCTGCCATGGCCGATCGGCCATCCTTCTCCCTTTCTCTCTTTCTCGCTCTCGCTCGCAAGCTCTCTCAATCTCTCTCCTCGCGATCTCCCTTCTCCCTCTCTGTTTTTTGATTTCAAATTTTGAAATCTTGGCAGCAAACTCTCAGCTCTGCCTATATATATAACCACGCCGATATATATATACATATATAAATTAATTACACATAAATCCCCATTAATCAAATTAATTCCGCTTAGAAATTTAATTACACTTGAGGATTTTTATAAATAGCACTTGGACCCTCCAATGATTTAATTAATTACTCTTAAGCCATTCAAAATCTCGATTTATTCGAAATTAATAATCGACCGCTACTCGGGAATACTGACCTCGTCCCTGCACTTTCACGGGATCTTTATTCAACCCGAAAACACTTAAGGGTTGTCTTACTCAGAAAACCGAACCACCCCTAGGGTCCCCTCAGCTTCCGGGAGGTCCTCTCCGACTATTCGGTATTGGCAACCACTTGAGTTTATACAAAATTTATTCCAAAAATTATTCCCGGTCGGACCGCTTCCAGCGTCATTATCCTCATCTCGAGACGCTTACCAATCTCTTGCCCTCTTCCTTGGACATCCAAGTCTCGACGCATTCCTTGCGGCCAATTCTGCAATTTTTTAATTAATTTCTCGAAATTAACCCTTGGCCTTCCCGGACCTCCCGAGGTCCTGCCAAAATAATCCAAAAATTATTTATTTTCAATACCATGTAATACCAGGTATTACACTATGCAGCCAAGGCAATCAGAGGGCCCAGCACGGGCCACATGGCGCTCTAATAGCCGCGCATGGCTGCCACCACCCCAGCTAAACGACGTCGTTTTGGGCGTCCTTGCATTGGAAAAATTCCAACGAATTTCCTCACGCGCGCTTGCACCCCCTCAGCCTCGAACCCGTGCCCCTCGCCTGGCCACCCTCACACGTGACCGTCCTCGCTGGCCATCAACTTTAACATATATGCGCGCGCGATTAAATTTAAAGTAGCCCGAATGCCTCCTTGTCGAATTACACCAACACCCCAAACTTTCTGGAAACTCCACTTACCTATTGAACCATAATTTCCACTTATTCCACTTGCACCCCGACAATTCTGGAAAATCCCAATTTTGCCCAAATTGATAATTTCATAATTACTCCCAAATAAAATAATTAATTATTCTAATTTCCTATTCCCTCAAAATAACATAAATTAATTAATATTTTTTTCTTAAATTCTCCAAATATTCAATATTAATCTCAAATTCCGAGATTAATGATTATTACCTATTTCAAAATTTTGGTATGTTACATCAATGAATATTTTATTGAAATGTTTAAAAGTGCATGATGTTCATGATGTGTACATTTCTATAATGGAACATGTATGTTATACTTATGTGAGACCCCATGAGCATTGCATGACATTATTATTTGTGCCCCTATTACTATTATTTTGGCGAGGCGGCTATGTTCCGCGAATGAGCAAAGAAAAGGATATCTTATGGATCGCCTAACGCGGGTGAGGTGGCCATATAGCCCGGTAGGAGATGCTCAAATCAATGAGTGACAAATTGATTTTATATATATATATATGTATGCATACACGCATGTGAATGGAGTGGCTTTGATAGCTGTGGTGATCCATGTATATGGAAGGCCGTGTGAGCTAATACGATGTATGGAGGTCTATGTGATTATGGGAAATGAAATATTGCATAAATCCATAATAATGATGGTATGGAATCGTATTAATAATGGAAATTTAATGATGGGTTTATGTCAGGGCCCGCTCCTGGATTACCTACTAGCATAGGAAGTCAGAGAGAAGGTCCATTCAAGATGCATACATATACAACTCAGTCAAAATTTGCCAAAAATTTCTTTTCATTTCCATATTTGCTCACTATCAATAGGAGCCATAAAATATTATACAACATTCTTTACATTAAGCTCAGGTTTACACCCCATACCTTTTAAAATATACAAGGGCACTAAGACTTTAAATACATTATGAAACCCTCTATTCATGCCCTTCAATCTACACCCACGGCTCTTTGAGGCCTAGGACATCTTTGTACACATCTAAGTAGAACTCACCCCAAATATCTATCTTCAACTTAGCTAGAATGACAAAGAAGCAAAGGTGAGCCACAAGGCTCATCAAGTATATATATCAAAGGGAGATATCAATAGGATAGTATATGAAGGCATGAACAATTTAAAGCCAAGGAAAATCACAATCTCGACAACTAAACCTCACTTGAATCCATGCCTTCTACGTTTGACAACATCATTCTCCAAGAAGAAAATTTCTTACTTTTATTAAAATACATTTTTCAAAGTGAGCCATAAGGCTTGACAAGTGTCTAAAAATAAAGAAAATTGGATATGACCAGACTTTCCTTGAACATCATGTATATCATGTCACATATGGACACTTGCCAATCTCAAAAACTTAAATGACCCACAAATCATGCCTTCTCATTAACCATGATTCAATTTGTGTGTATATATATATACCATGCTTTCTTTCTTACAACAATTCACACACTTTACCATCACAGAAGATAACATTCACTCACTTAGACCATGGCATAATGCCCTTTTATCACATAACTTATAGTGCAAAAATAATGTAGACACATCGCCTTAAGCGGACATACTGCCATTTGTGGACATACCGCCTTTTTGGGGACACACTGCCTTGCAGTATAAAACACAGTGCAATGAAACACAACTGCAAGCACAATTACAACAAGTAACATTCACACACTTGATGCCATGGTGCAACACACTTTATCAACATAACATATAGTATAAGAAAATACATGATGCACATACAAAAACAAATGCGGACGAGCCTCCTTGGTAGGATATCCTCATTTCTTTCTTCCTTACAGACGAGACGCATTTTTTCACATTTCTTTCCTTGCGGACGAACTGTCTTTCTGCCATGGCATGCCTTGGGGATATCTACTTACTTTCTTCTGCACAAAATAATAGGTGTGCAAAGGCATATACATAAATACATATGCATACACATTCCAGCATCTTCGCAACAACATGCCTAAAATCACTCACTAGGACTCTAAGCCACATCACATCATGATCATGCATATGACTTCATTCACATCCATTTATGGAAACTCCATTATTTAAAGGCAATTATTCATATAGTGTTATCAATGCATCACCCATGAGACTCCATGGACATACCAACCAAGGACATTTCTTAACAATCTCCCAATTGATTATTATTATACTTCCTCATGCAAGAAAATTATATTTTTATCTCATGAATCCCATGTATATACATATAGGTGTCTTCAACCACATCCTATCATTTTAGAGGATTGAGGGATATCAAAGGAAGTATTTAAAAACAATTTACTTTAACAATCTTACTTGATTTGGATTAAGAAAAGCCTTAACCAACTCAAATCATAACCAAAATATATGACATTATATATCAAATCAAAGCCCTCGAAGTCTAGTTTATGACTCTTCAAACAGATCATAATTCCGAGTTCTACATCAAAAGTTATAGCCAAAATAGAAAAACACGCGCAATGTAGTCAAGTAGCGGCCAAGTCGACTCGAGGGAAATCCAAGTCGACTTGCTCGAAACCGAGTCGACTTGGGACAAGTCGATTTGACCTCCTGGATGAGTTGACTTGGCCAAAAATGGGGAAAATGACCAAAAGAAATCGGGTTCGGTCGAGTCGACTTAACCCACAAACAAGTCGACTCAATGCAACCCGAAATGCATGAAATGAACACAAAACACCCAAAAACTCTCATTCTAGCTTTCTAACCCACAAATGTTATTCCATGAATAAAATATGGGGTAAACAAGCCCCAATGAAACCATTAATGGGACACCACAATTACTTAAGAAGAGACCCACAACTTGAGAAAAATATGAAAGGCTTAGCAACCACTGGCAAAGGTGGTTCTTACCACCATAAGAAGAGACTAATTATGAATATATATGCATCACTTTGCAACCGCAAAAGGTTTCTTTAGAAGAGAACAAGGAAGAAAGAGAAATGAAACTTGCACAATACATAAATAAAAGTGCAAAGAGAACTTGCCTTGGGTGATGCTTGGAAGAAGAAGCAATCCACTAGAACTCAAGCCCTCACCTCTTGAATCTCCAACCAAGAAGAAGAAAATTGAAGAAAAAGGAGAAGAAGAAGAAAGTGAAGGAGAAGAAAGAGAGAGAGAGAGAGAGAGAGATTGGGAGAAACATGAGGGCATGGGGAGATGAGGGGAAGTGTGAAGGCCTGCTCCCGGATTACTCGCTAGCATAGGAAGTCCGAGAGAATGTCCATTCAAAATGGATACAGATACAAATATTACTCAAAATTTGCCAAAAATTATTTTAATTCCCATATTTACTCAGTAACAATATGAGCCATAATAAATATTACATTATTCTTTACATCATCATCTGGGGCTTACCACCCATACATTTTCATAATACAAGAGAGGCATCAAGACTTTAAATACAAAATTAAACCCTCTAATCATGCCCTTAAATTGCACCCATGGATCTTTGAGGCCGGGACATCTCTGTACACATCTATCAGAACTCGCCCCAATTAATTATTCCTTTTTTTCCCTAGACTGACAAAAGAAGCAAGGGTGAGCCACAAGGCTCAGCAAGTATATATCAAAGGAAAATTATGACAAGATCAATATACGAAGGCATGAATAACAAGAGCTAAGGGAAACTCACTACCCGACCACTAAATCTCAATTGAGTTCATGCCTTCCATACTTGACAAAAACCTCCTCAGAGGTAACCACTTCTTTATAATTTAACAAAATCCATTTTAAATTTTCATAAGGTATACATGCACATGCACAACAATTGGCATACAAGGTTCCTCTAACCATATGCATCATAACATATATTTCACATGAGTACCAACTCATTTTTCCCATGCCATGGACATCATACATGCCATGCGTTATTCCCCTCATCATGCACATGAAACCATAACAGAGAAACCCACGTGGCCCCCAAGGCTGCTACTACCTTGCACGTATGCATATATCATGAAAGATACTCATCATTCAACTGAATGCCATGCCTTTACAGAATCATTTCCTACTCATGTCACAATTTATAAGGGATGCAATACACATGCATCACAATAGCTCAATAATTCACCACATCCATGTAGATGCATACATATATACACACATATATCAAACTTCCAATAGCCAATCTTGGCTCGAGTATGCCTACCGGGTTTATGGCCACCTCAACCACGCCAGGCTCTCATAGGGTACCCTCTTCCACATATGCAGACTTAGCTGTCGCGCCAAAATAATATTTGTAACGCCCCATTTTTTTCGAGAGTTAAATAACTTAGGAATTTCGAGAAATATTTTTTTTTTCAATATAAATCATTTCCCGACAATCCCATTCTATCTTCCCAGCATACTAAACAAGAATCGGTAAGCTAAGACAGGTAATCATCATAATTGCGGAAGCTTAAAATTGAAACCTGATATGGTACGTATCTGAATTCACTTAATCATAACATAAGAATCTGTACCACCATATCATCAAATACATGGAGACTTATCATCAAGAGAATAACAACTGAGCATCTTAGATACAATTTGACGATTCCTCATAAATACATTAAACCATAACAATTATACATGATCATCAATATAATAATATATTCCGAACCCTCATGAGAAAGAAAATACTGGGATAACTCGCCAAACCCATCGGTCACGTCATCACGTGCCGTTACGTCTCAATCATCTCCTTGCCATATCTGCAAGTCCTAACTGGAACTGTTCAATGTTCCAGGGGCATAACCCAATTAGAAGATGAAATCTTCTAGTGAGGGTTTAATAATATGATACATGAATACATGATGCAATAACATAAACAATCATATGCCCTAGTGTAACTTCCCTGGCCCACTAGCCTAGCACGGAACCCTAGGCAGAATCCCGACCTGCTTTCAGGATAATCCTAACGTTGTTCCATCATTTGCCCTTGGGAAATTACGGTTACACTACTAAGGCGACATCCCAATCCCATGTACGAGTATCAATATGCCAATAATATCGTGCCATGAAAAAATCATAATCCATCAATGCAATAATACATGTATAAATATGACGGGATGCTCATATAATACATACAACTTAGCCACTATCATGACTATCACGTTCAACATAGACAATACATAACATGTATAAACTTTTGGAGTAAAACCACTCAACTTTTCCCAAAGATCAGGACACTTCGAAAAATGCGCATCGCCTCGATTTGCATGCTCGACCTCGATTTTTGTGCCAACCCTCAAAAGTTGCATCAATCACTTTATCTCGAGCACAACAATCCTATAAATCATATTTAATCACTAATAATCTCAAAACATCAATTTCCTCATTTTCTATGCATTTTCTTCCATTTTCCCTTCTAAAAATCCAAATAAATACCTTCGGTACTATTTTCTCCAATATTTTTCCACAACAATTCATTAAAGCCTAAGAAAATCAAAGGAAAATTTATGGGCTTACCTCAAACCCTCGTTTGCATGCAAAACGAGGCTGGTTAGTGCGGAAACTGAGACATCGGGATAGCCAAATCAAAAACTTTTTGCACAAGCCTCTAGATCTTGATTTTTCATGAATTTAGAGATTTTTTTCAAAACTTTTGGAGCCCGGGCGCACCCTCATGCGCCCCTAGAAGTTGCCTCACGCGTCCCTAGAAGTTGCCTCACGTGCCCGACTTGTCGCTAAAATTTAAAATTTATATTTTATTTTTTTTCTTTTTAGTGACGGGTTCGTCCTGTCACTAAAAATTAAAATTAAAATTTTATTTTTTTTCTTTTTAGGGCATGTTTGATAGCCAATTTTTTCCATGGAAAAGGTAAATTTTCCACCCAATTTTCAACTTATGCATTATTTGACAGCCATTTTTTTCTAGGGGAATCATTTTTCTTGCAATGGTTATGTGAGGGCATTTTCCTTCAAATCATGGAAATCAAATTCCTTGGGGGGAGGAGATGGAATTTTCTAGGCAATTGAAAATAGGGGGTGGGCGATGGTTGGGGATGAGGGAGAAGGGCATGTGGGTGGGGGAGGGTTTGTAAATTATTTATATTTTATATTTTTAATAATTAATAAATATAAATATATAAAAATAAAAAATAAAAAATTATGTATAAATTATTTTTTTTGCAAAACAAGAAAAAAATAATTTTGTAGTTTTATTTCTTTGAGAAAATAATTTAATTAATTTAAAATACATTATTATTTTAATTTTTCTGTACAAGATTTAATATTTTTCAATACATTTTCACCATTAAATTTCATGAAAAATAACCAAATTCTATGGAAAATATTACTAATGAAACACCAAAAGATGGAAAATAATATCATTTTTCAGGTAGAAAATTATACTAATCAAACAAGTTAAAACTTTCAATTTTTAGGAATTCATTTCTCCTGCAATTCAATTCTCTGGAATTCATTTTCTTTCCACTCAAATTCCACCATTGCAATCAAATGCACCCTTAGCAACAGGTCTGCCCATCGCTAAAATCTAAATTTTAAATTTTATTTGTTTTCTTTTTAGCAACAGGTCTACTCGTCGCTAAAATTTAAATTTAAAATTTTATTTGTTTTCTTTTTAGCCACTGGTTAGCCTGTCGCTAAAATTTAAAATTTAAATTTTTTTTTTCTTTTTAGCGACGGGTCAGCCTATTGCTAAAATTTAAATTTAAAATTTTATTTGTTTTCTTTTTAGCAACGGGCTAACCGGTCGCTAAAATTTAAAGTTTATATTTTATTTTTTTTCTTTTTGGTGACGGGCTTGTTCGTTGCTAAAATTTAAAATTTATTTGTTTTTCTTTTGGCAATGGGTTTTCCCGTCACTAAAATTAAAATCTGAAATTTTATTTATTTTTTATTTTTTAGTGACAGGTCAGCCCGTCACTAATTTCGTCGCTAAATTTAGCGACAGATATTACAACGTGAATCTGTCGCTAAATCATCGCTAATTAGCAACGGAATAATTTTGTCACTAAAACTTAATTTTCTTGTAGTGGAGCATGCACTGGGCCGCAAAGGTGTGCAGGGGTGGGGCCACGTCAGGGCGCGCAGGCAAGAAGCACTCCTGGGTGCGGTCATTGGGGGTGTAGGTGCGGGGCACCTAGGGTGAGGGTCATCTAGGGGTGTGGGTACCCAAGCGAACGAAGAAGCAAGCGGGAATGTTACCAGGCTTAGGTGGGGGGCCACGGGCATGCGCGCAGGGGCTCATTGCCTTGCTGCACCATGCTCGAGATGGCTGCTTGTGCAACCACATGGCACAATCTCCTTCCTCCAATTCTTTCATTTATTTTCGCTAATCCACTCTACCTGCTTATTTTTCAGAGCATATCACATAAGAATCATGCTTTCAAGTTTTTTTTAATCACCAATGATTTGTTAGAACTTTGATAGACTTACACTAAATGAAGGTTTCAATGAAAAAATATCTTCTTGTGTCTAATTTAAAGTATCAGAGTATTCGTGCAGGAACTATCATGTGCCCTTTAATTGTTATCTTTTTCATAGAATCTAAGTGACTTAACAATGACATTTCTATTAAATAAATTTATTGTTATGTTTAGGGTGAAATAAATTTATTCTTGTATCTTTTGTATATTATTAAGTTAGGGTGTTTGTGTAATTTACACTATTTTTATTAAATTTTATTTTCAAAATTTTAAAAGTAACATTATTAAATTAGAACATTATTAAATTAGAAAAGAAACAACAATATTATTGAAGTTAATATATAATTTCTATTTTTAATATAAATAAAAAACCAAAAAGCAAATAAACAGAGTGACAAAATCTGGAAGAAAAATCAAAGAAGCCTTATACAAGAAAATTGATCAAGTAATATCAAATGAATAAATTAATATTCAAACCAAGATCTAATGGTGGAGATTATGTCAATAAATTAATATTCCTTCATAATCACGTCCTGATTCATAACTTAATTATTATTCCCACTATTAAGAATATGAATAAATTTATAAATTTTAAAAACTAACTTCTAGAATTTATAAATCTATAAATTGGTTAAATTCTTTATTGAACCGGTAAGGTTGTTGCTTGAGAGTTTAAGGTTATTGTGAGACTTTAGCATCCAAATTTCTCTATTGAAGTTGGGATTGAAGAAGTGAGGTTGTTGCTTGAACTAATGAGATTGTTGCTGTGGAGTTCAAGGTTATTATTAAGAGATCTTAATATCCTAATTTCTTAAGGAATGGTACTGGAAAGTTCATTGGCATGAAGATACAAAAAGTTGAGTTTGCTCAACTTCCCTATAGAATTGGGGATAGACCTTGTAAAGTTGTTCCATATTTTTGTAATGAAAAATTTTATTTACAGTCATAATTTTTGCTCTTCGCAATCAATGTAAGTAAAATTTTAGTTTTTACTATTTACAATCAGAGTGATTACATTTTGCAACCATATCTATATTCCAAACATATTCTCCAAACACCCATCCCTCAAAAGGCACCCCCCATGCGCAACAAACTCTCTTCAAACCACTACCATCTCGCCGTCGCCAGAGTCGCTTGCCTCGCCTGCCCTCTTCGCTGGAGTCCCTCGCTTTCTCGTCGGAATCACAGAAGCCAAGCAAGAAAGATTTAGGAAAATTCTATTTGTAGCCAAGTGTTTTTCTTATCATTGCATCCGAACTCGAAGGTTCGGGGGCTTTAAAAGCACCCGAATCCATGAACCCATGGATTTGGGAAAAATAATTTTTTCCAAATCAATGGATTCGGGAGAAACACAACATATATATGTACGTAATATAATATTGTTGCATATATGTATGGCATATATGTATGTAATATGAAGTCATTCTCATAAAATATTGTTGCATTTGATTGGGTTTGACCATTTGCGATCCCCGCATGACAAGACTCTTTCATTTGGAATAATTTATATGCAAAATCACATCTATATTATATATATTTGTATATAGTTATAATATGTAATGTATATAATAGTTTTTTCCGAACCCATGGGTTTGGGAGAATGCTATATGTATTATAACTATATACATATAACCATAATAGTATATTATAACAGTTCATATAGTTATAATATACTATTATGAATTGCATTCTCCCAAATTCATGGATTCAGGAAAAATGGTTTTTCCAAAATTCATGGGTTCAGGAGAATTGATTTTTCCTGAATCCATGGATTTGGGTGCTTTCAAAGTCCTTGAACCTCGGGGTTCGGGGTTCCTCGAACACCCAGAACGTTGGGGTTCGGGCGTTCAGGGGTTCTCCGGGGCAGTCAGGGGTTCTCCGAACCCCAAGGTTTAGGGAACCCCAAACCGCCAGAACCCCAGGATTTGGGCATCCCCCAGCCCCCAAACCTCGGGGTTCGGGGCTTCAAAGGGGTATTTTTTATTTTTAATTAATCTATCGTGTATGTAAATTATGTGATTGAACTAGTGATCGATGTTGTAAATTGTGTTGTTTCTTGCTGGAACATGAATACTTGTTATGTTCCTCGTCAAACTTTGGCGTAAACATTTGTGGATAATAATCTTCCATCGGCATCGCTGATAGTAACTGGTAATTGGCCATGGCGAGGAGAACTAGGCAAAACAATGTTCGGAGTTGAATAATAGTAGTTGTGTAATGCTCGGTGTTGAATAATAGTGGTTGTACGATGTTCAGTTATGGGTGAGGAAAGTAGTTGTGGCGATGGTGGGTAAGAAAGTGGGTGCACGCCCTTGAGGAGTAATGGTGAGTGGTTGAACGTCAAAGATTTAAGTGAAGGCAAATATGAGTTTTCATCTCAGGGTATTTTAGGAATATTAAAAGTGGGTTGCGGAGAGTAAAAAGTATGGTTGCAAATAGAATTTTCCTTTTGTAATTAGGAGAAAAAAATAAGGGTAAAAGTGTCATTATACTTTCTATTCAACTCCTAATGAATTTGAAAACCGACTAAATTGCCAAACTTTCTCCCTTCTATCATAAGGATGACCAAATATTATTGTCAAGTTGGTCAAAACAATTACTAGAACACCCTTTTTTATGGTGGTTTGAATAGGGTAATTATGTAACATCCCGATAATTTGGGAGTAGTCAATAATTATTAAATTTTGCATTCGAAATGATTTTTGATTTATTGGAATTGAATAATTAAGTGGAGAGTTGATAATTATTAATTATTGTAGTTGTGATGATTATTGAATATTTGTGGGTTCAAATGAAATATTAATTTATTTTGGTGTTAGGGAGATGAGTTATTATTATATAGGGTGTGTGTGATAATTTCTAAAAATTATGGGGTCTAAATGCAATTTTTTGGAAGTATGCTGGGATTGCTTTAAATTTAATGATGGGGGTATATGTAGTGAAGACACGGCTGGCGCAGGAGTGCGAGCGTTGTGGAGGATTTTGGCTGGAATTTTCCAACCAAACCTTGCCCAAAATGATGTCGTGTTGGGCAAGGCGGTGGGGTGTGCTGGGTTGCCACACGGCAGCTACTGGTGGCCCATTCTTTTGCCATTTTTAAGCCACAAATAGTGTGAGAAATTGGGGGAAAATTAACAGAATAGAGAGGAAGATAGGGAGAAGAAGAAGCAGCGCACAGAGACTATTTTCCAGATTAAACTCGGTTTAATCTAAGTTTAAATAGCCAAGTAAGTAGGGAAACGTGTATTAATAATTCTGTACGGTTGGAATTTAATTTTGGGTACGATTTTGTTAATTTGGGAGATGATATTATTTTGTAGCGTGTATTAATTTGGTGGCATGCGAGTGTAAAAACGCTGAAATCCACTAAATAGAGGCAAACTCTTTACTTTCTCTATCAACTCCTTCCATTTTATGAATTCCACGCCTTTCCTTTATTCAATTTGGTTTCGTGTATTAATTATACTAATTGAGGATTTTATTGGTATGAATTAATTTAAATTAAATACGAGACTCGCTGAGGTTTTATTTGTTGTGTGCCTACGGGGTATTGTATCGCCCCTGTTTCTTTGGGAATGATGCCGAACCTAATCCGGGGCTAGGTTCCTAGAGATTGGCGAGATTTAGTTATGGTTATGGTTTCCTGCGAGTATGAGTCTTGATAACGAGAGGCATGAACTGTCAACTGGTGAGGTAACATGTTGACTATTTGGTGGTATGGGAGGGAACCGTCGAACGAGCCACGGACGGCTGTCGATTGGTTGTCCCTAATCATAGATGGTTAACCGGTAGTTGGACACGGTCGATCGACTTTGTCATTATGTGGCATATTGCATAACATTGCAGTGCATGAGACTGGGTTTGCATTCATTGGAGATCATGTTTGTATGTGTTGGAGGTGTGATAATTGGCATGACTCAGTTGGCTGCTAATTTGTGTACATTAGGCGAACATATGCATTTAGAGCATTCACTTGTGTGAATTCCTACGTGGGTGTAGCATGGCCTGATGCTTGGCTTATGGGGGACTTGTCACCATGTTAACGCTGCAGAAGCCATTGTATTTATTACTTGTTGCATTGCATGGTTACGATACTGGATATTTATGCTAGTCAGGGCCTCAGGCTCATTTATTTATGCTAGCCAGGGCCTCGGGCTTATTTATCTATGCTAGTCAGGGCCTCGGGCTCATATATCTTTGCTAGCCAAGGCCGTGGGCTCACATGATTTATGCTATGGCTTCAAGACCATATGGTGTGTGTTAGTCAGTCTATGGCAGCGACAGGCTTGTATGCGAACTTGGGTGCTAGGTTGTGCATTTCTTATGTGGGCCCCAAGGATTGCCATTATGTGCATTGGTCTATCTATTTATGTTGATGGTTGAATGGTTTAATGCATAGCATGGCATGACACTTTGATTTCCATCATGACATTTGATGGGTGGTATTCAGTATGAAAGATTTATTCCCAGCCTTACCATATTTCTCTTGTTATGCTTGCTGAGCCTCGTTGCTCACTTTGTTTTACCATCATTCTAGGTTGAGAAGAATGGTGCTCGGAGATGGTTGCTATGGCAATTGTTATTATTTTCTTTGGATTCTGTGCATACAGGGCAATCCCAGCTAAAAAGATCTTGGGGTGTGAGTTATGATCAGGGGCTCTGATTATGTATATGTGGTATTTGATTGATTAATGTTTTATTGAGTAAGGAAATGTCTCTGAGATGTATATTCATATTTAATTTGCTTCTGGTGTTATATAATAATGGGACAAATTTTCAGCTCATGTGTTTAACTTATTAGCTGGTTGTAGATAATGATCCAGGGAAATTCTAGGTCGTCACAAATTAATTGGTTATTATCACTTAAAATTCAAAATTTTATACAATTTTTAGGTGACGAACTACCTTTCATAATAAATTTTAGGTTACGATTGTCATGAATAATTTGAAATGTAAAGTTAAATGATTACTTTTCAGTACATGAATTGATATGATAGTAAATAATTTAACTCTCACCCTAAATATTGGATTGGGGTATATGTCATTCTTAGATTAGACTATTTATTTTGAATTTATAAACTCACTAAATAGTCAATCTTTCTCCCTTGCTATTGTTGTCTCTTTATTACAAGAAAATTCCACACCTCCAACACTAATTGTTGAAAGGCTTCCCTATCATAAGGACAATTAGTTATTATTGTCAAGTTAATCAAGACAATTACTAGAACACCCCCTTTTTAAGTGACGAATTACCTTTCACAATAAATTTTATATGATTTTTAGGTGACGATTTTTATGATATTCTATATCCTTTTTAGTGTAGGCATTTTTTATACATGAATAATTTGAAATTTAAAGTTAAATGGTTACTTTTTGGTACATAAATTGATATGATTGGGTAAATAATTTAACTCTCACCCAAAAGATTAGATTGGGATATCTGTCATTCTTAGATCAGACTATTTATTTTGATATGATCTTATCTAATTTTTTAATTTAGATCAATATTTAAATACTTAACTATGAGAAATATCTTTGATCCGATCAGTCAAGGTTCATGTCCTTAATCGAAGATATTTGACCAATTTGTTTATGAGCAATAACTGCTTATTGGCCCTCCACATCTAATTGATGAGTCAAGCACAACAATGGTTTTATTTTATTTTATTAAAATTCTATTATTAAATAATTAATTATTACTTTTATAATTGGAACCAACTCTACTTAAACCAAAAAAACAATCAATTTGAATTTGTTTTCTTAACTCAATTTGAATTTGATTTCATAAATTGAAATTATTTTTGTTAATCAAACTAGCTAGTTGATTAGAATTTGTTTTGGAATTAGTTTAGAATTTATTTTGGAATTCTTTTAAAAAAATTCAGTCCATTAGTTTTTGAAAATTCCACTTAAACATTCCTACGAATGACAATTAAATTTCATTAAATTGATGGTCCCTGCTTTGAAAATTCCGCTTATACATTCCATGGTGACGTGGAAGGCTGATATGGTCTTTCTTGATGTCGTGACACCTATGTGGTCTGTCTTGATGTCTTTCTTGATTCATGTTCCTAAATTTGAAGATATTTGGCTAATTTGTTTATGAGCATTAACTGCTTATTGGCCCTCCACATACATCCATTTGATGAGCCAAGCACAACAATGGTTTTATTTTATTTTGTTAAGATAGGGGAGAATAAAATTCTATTAGGAAAGTATTAGTTATATCACTCTTATAATTCAAATCAACTCTACTTAAAATATAAAAACAATTATTACACAAAACTCATTGCGGTAACAAAATTAGATGTTAAATACTTATTAGTAATTTGTTTTCTTAACTCAATTTGAATTTGAATTCGTGAATTGAAATTCTGTTTGTTAATCAAACTAGTTGATTAGAATTTGTTTTGGAATTCATTTAGAATATGATTAAAATCAGTTTTTTTCAACTAATTGACTCTGGTGGTTGTCCATTAGCGTTTGAAAGTTCCACTTGCTCATACATTTTAGTGGCCGGTGACAATTAAATTTCATTAAATTGATGGTAGGTGAGTAACTTTGAAATGCAATAATGTTAGTCCCCATGGTGCTTTGTGGGGTTTCTAAATTAAATTTCATTAAATTGATGGTAGTTGAGCAACTTTGAAATGCAATAATAATGTTGGTGCTTTGTGGGGTTTCTATGTATCTTAGTGTTTTGTATCCCATCTTATCCTATCCCAAGAAGGAATCAAACATGCACTTAAAAACCATTCGTGAATAAAAATTAAAGAATTAGTATTACATTGTCCATCAGTAGTAAATCCTTTGATGCATTGCTGGAAAGATCAGACGGACCAGATGATGCCTTTTAAGGCCCCTTTTGTTAAGGTCTAATTTTTGGTTCTTTGTTTCTCATGCTGTCCTCTACCTTCTTCATGAAGAAGCTGGTAGATCATATCTTCAGCAGCACCAGGCCAGTAGTCTGCATCAAAATATGGTAAACGATCGAGCTGCAGACCTTAATTAGCTTTGATATAAAAAAACGGCCATATAAATTAATCAAATCCACCACCATGCATGTTCTCTTTTGAAGCTTTTTTAAACATTATTGATAAATACATAAAATGAAAAGAAATTCATTCATAAAAGATAATGCTCGCTTCATGTAACAAACATACACATATATCTGGAAGTTATTTGGCTCGCCATTCCCTTAATTAGTCTATATATCATATTTTAGTGTTTTTTGAATCTTAGAAAATATCGTCTTCAGCCCTCAGTGGAGAGAAGGCCCATACGTAGCAACTCTTGCAAAGCCACATTTCTTGCAATATTCTAGATATCCACTCTAGGAAGAGCAATATTAATGATGATGAAGATGACAATAAAAAACCCAGGAGAAATACAAACTGCATGAATGTACTGTGTTAAATTCAAAATTTTGTACGATTTTTAAGTCACGATGTAGCTTTCACAATAAATAAATATGAGATTATGAGTTTGAAACTTCTATGTCCTTTTAGTGTGGGTAATTTTGTTAATCACACTAGATGATTACAATTTGTTTTGGAATTCATTTAGAATATGATTAAAATCAGTTTTTTTTTCCTCCCAATTAATCTTTAAAATTCTAATTCATCTGTGATTGAGTTTCCTAATTTGATCGTGATTATGACTTCAAATTATACTGCAATTTGGTTATCAAATTAGATTTTGACTGGGATTCATCTCATCTAGATAAATATCCTCTTGATTCATCTTCTGATTATGATATAATTTTTTGTGTACATCTATAGTGCATAGTATGCTGAAATTAGGGTGACAATATCACTTTTGTTGTACTAATATTATTATAATAATATTTTATTCTTTTTCCCCGTAATTTTTCTCAATTTAGGTTTTTCACATTAAATGCTGAGTTAGTGTGTATGGTTGATGGTTTGTTCATAGTTTGTTTTTATCCAAATTCGTAACAAACTCAAGAAAACACTTATAAGTTGTCAAAAATTATAAAATGATCAAACAAAAAACTTATTTTAAAAGAAGTTATTTAAATATAATGTTTAGGTAAGAAATTTAACTAAATTGTAATTTGAGGCAAATTGTAACATAGATTAACGATAGTTATACAATAAATTTGATAATTAATAATTATGTTAAATTTATGTTTTTAATTAATAGATTTACATATTTCAAAATTTTATATATAAATATAATTATAAATTAAATTTAAAAAAATCTAAAGGACCCATCTTTATGGTGGGTTCCTGCATCACCATGGCAAGAAAGAGAGAGAGAGATGGGTTTCTGCCATGGCTAGTGCTTCTTTGACGAAATTGGCTTAAGAGCCAAACAGGCTGTATCTTTCCATTGGGACTTTCCATTGGGAGAGTGATTAGGTTTCGAAAGTTGTAAAATTAACATTTACTTAAGAAATATTAAATATTAATAATTAACTATTAAATATTAAAATTTACTAAATTTCAACTAAATGTATTCAACTCCTAATCAATGTATAAACTCACTAATTAGTAGCCAATCTTTCTCCCTTGCTATTGTTGTCTCTTTATTACAAGAAAATTCCACACCTCTAGCACTAATTGTTGAAAGGCTTCCTTATCATAAGGACGATCAGTTATTATTGTCAAGTTAGTCATGACAGTTACTAAAACACTCCATTTTTAAGTGATGAATTACCTATCACAATAAATGTTATACGATTTTTAGGTGACGATTTTTCTATTCTTTTATTATAGGCATTTTTGGTACATGAATAATTTAAAATGTAAAGTTAAAAAAGTTACTTTTTGGCACATGAATTTATATGATTGGGTAAATAATTTAACTCTCACCCTAAAGATTAGATTGGGGTATATGTTATTGTTAGATCAAACTATTTATTTTGATATAACCTTATCTAATTTTTTAATATTTAAACACTTATCTATGAGGTATGCGTTTATTATGATATTACATTCCACCTGCCAGCCAAAGCTCATTTCCCTAATTTGAAGTTATTTGGCAAATTTGCTTATGAGCATTAACTACTTGTTGGCCCTCCACGTTCTTTTGATGAGATAAGCACAACAGTTTTATTTTGTTTTGTTAAAGTAGGGGTTCAAATAAAATTCTTTTATGAAAGTATTAGTTATCACTTTTATAATTGGAATAAACTATACTCAAAATATAAAAACAATCATTGTACAAAATTCATTGCGGTAACAAAATTAGATCTTAAATACTTATTAGTAATTTATTTTCTTAAATTCAATCTGAATTTGATTTCATGAATTGAAATTCTATTTATAATCAAACTAATTGGTTAGAATTTGGTTTGGAATTCATTTAGAATATGATTAAAATCAGTTTTTTCCCCAATTAATCTTTAAAAAAATTAGTTTTCCCATACATGAGTGTTTGAAAATTCCACTTACCCATACATTCTAGTGAGTGATAATTAAATTGATGGTGGACGCTCAACTTTGAAATGCAATAATTTATTTTATAAAATAAAATTTTAAAAATGATATAATATATATTATTCTTTATAATATACATTATTTTTTACTATTTATCAATTTTAATTTTTATTTGAAATTTTAAAATGTTAATATTATTAAACTTAATATTCAATTTTTCCTAAAAAAAACACAATGTATATATATATATATATATATATGTGTGTGTGCATATAAACAAACACTTAATATTTGAGTGAGAGGTATTTCCACGTCTTCCAAGTCTTTATCACAAGAAAATTGTCCATCTCTATTATTGTTTTTGTGGGATCTCCACTCGGATGCCCCAACCAAGCTGAAAAACCCTAGTGGGTGGCCCTGAGGGAAAAAAGAAGAAACCAAAAGGAAGACAAATTTGCCATGCATGTACACTTGGGTTCACATATACATGATAATAAATCTGATAATTGAAGCATAACCACAATCTAAGCATGCATCTCAAAACACAAGTGGCCCATAGGGCTACAAGGTTTATGTGCATACAAGCCAACTCAAAAACAACTCAAAAGAAACAATAACCCTGTCATACAACTTTGCCCTATGGTAAAGTCAACATGGATTGCCTTATACACCGTTTACTCAGGTAGGTTTGGCACCACTAGACTTACCCTCAATTGAACAAGAATTCAACTGACAAACAGTTTAAATGTAATGTTTAGGTAAGAAATTTAACTAAATTTTATTTTGAGGCAAATTGTAACATATATTAATGATAGTTATACAATAAATTTGATAATTAATAAACATGTTAAATTTATGTTTTTAATTAATAGATTTACATATTTCAAAATTATATATATAAATATAATTATAAAAAAATTTAAAAAAATCTGATGGACCCATCATCACGATGGGTTACTACATCACCACGACGAGAGAGAAAGAGAGATGGGTTTTGGCCATAACTATTGCTTCTTTGACAAAATTGGTTTGAAAGCCAAATAGACTGTATCTTTCCACTATGATAGTGATTGGGCTTGGAAACTTGTTAAATTATCATTTACTTAATTAATACTAAATATTAATAATTAACCATTAAATATTAAAATTTACTAAATTTCAACTAAATGTATTACACTCCTAATGAATTTATAAACCCATTAAATAGCCAAACTTTCTCCCTTGCTATTGTTGTCTCTTTACTATAAGAAAATTCCACATCTCTAGCATTAATTGCTGAAAGACTTCCCTATCAAAAGGATGACTAGATATTATTGTTAAGTTGGTCGAGATAGTTAATAGAATACCGCATAAATTTTATACAATTTTTAGGTGATGATTTTTATGATATTCTATGTCCTTTTAGTGTAGGCATTTTTGATACATGAATAATTTGAAATGTAAAGTTAAAAGGTTACTTTTTGGTACATGAATTTATATAATTGGGTATATAATTTAACTCTTAACCTAAAGATTGGATTGGGGTATATGTCATTCTTAGATCAGGCTATTTGTTTTGATATGATCCCAATCTGATTTTTTGATTTTTTAATTTAGATTGATATTTAAACACTTAACTATGAGGTATATATGCCTTTATTATGATATTACATTCTACCTGCTAGTCAAGGTTTGTGTCCCTAATTCGAAGATATTTGGCCAATTTATTTATGAGCATTAACTATTTATTGACCCTCCACATCCATTTGATGAGCTAAGCACAAGGGTGGTTTTATTTTGTTTTGTTAAGGTAGGGGTTCAAATAAAATTTTATTATAAAAATATTAGTTATCACTCTTATAATTTGAACCAACTCTACTCAAAATATAAAAACAACTGTTATACAAAACTTATTGCGATAATAAAATTAGATCTTAAATACTTATGAGTAATTTGTTTTCTTAAATCAATTTGAATTTGATTTCATAAATTGAAATTCTGTTTGTTAATCAAACTAATTGATTAGAATTTATTTTGAAATTCGTGTAGAATATAATTAAAAGCAGTTTTTTCCCTCAATTAATCTTTAAAAAAAATCAGATTTTCCCCCAATTAATCTTTAAAAAAATAAGTTTTCCCCCAGTTGACTGTGGTGGTTGGCCATTAGTGATTGAAAGTTCCACTTGCCCATACATTCCAGCGGGTGACAATATTTAAAATAAACTTTTTAAACATATTTAATCATCAAATAGAATACATACAGTTTAATTCTTATCATCAAATATCATTTTTAGTTTTTACAATTTGAGAACAACATACATTTAGTTGCCTTGCGCGGATTGGTTGCAAGAATCGTTAATATATGTATATATACATTATATAGATAATTATATATATATATATATATTTAAGCATTTTAGCAGTTCCTTAATAGAGCAGGAGTCATGGGATGCCTGTCTTTGTTATAAGAAAATTCCACACCTTTACTATTCGGCATGATTGTGCCAACACATTTAATTGTGTCTCGCAGAACTTGCTTCCGTGATGTGTTGTTCTTGATTTATTTAAAAGTTATTAAATCAAATGGGTATCCCCCCCCCCAAAAAAAAAAAAAAAAATTAGACGTGTTGAATCTTGTGTCTATAAATACCCTCAGTGCAATTCATCTTCTTTTCCATCAAACCACTACCCTTTCTTAATTAGAGAGACATCTGAAAGCAATAATTTCTTATTACTCCTCACCAATGTGGTGGCCTTTCATCCATCTTGCTATCCTTCTCATGTCTCTTCCTTCTTTTTCTTACTCTTTAAATAAAGGAAATGGAGAAGCAATGGCCCTCTTGGGTTGGAAAGCCACCTTGGAAAACCAAAGCCAATCTCTCTTGTGCTCATGGCTCGGAACCAACCATTGCATTTGGCCCGGAATTGGCTGCAACAAGGCTAGTCATGTCACCCACGTAAATCTTACAGGCTTTGGTTTGAGAGGTACGCTTTCCAATTTTAACTTCTCATCCTTTCCTTTCCTTCTCCACATTGATCTAAGTAACAACTCATTCTATGGTTCTATTCCTCCACAAATTGGCAATCTTTCGAGACTCGCCTCTTTGAACTTGTCTACAAATCACTTTTCAGGAACAATTCCACCAAAAATGAGGTATCTCCCTTGCCTTAGTGAACTCATCTTATATTCCAACTCACTCTATGGTCCTATTCCTCAAGAAATTGGTATGTTAAAGTCCCTCTATGACCTTGAGCTCTCAAGCAACAACCTCACTGGTTCAATCCCAACTTCAATAGGGAATTTAACAAGTTTAACCACTCTATATCTTTCTAGAAACAAGCTTTCAGGATCAATTCCTCAAGAAATTGGGAGGTTAAGATCTCTCAATGATGTTTCACTCTATCAAAACAATCTCAATGGTTCAATCCCAACTTCAATAGGGAATTTAACTAGTCTAACCACTTTGTACCTTTATGAAAACAAGCTTTCGAGATCAATTCCTCAAGAAATTGGGATGTTAAAGTCTCTCAATGACCTTGACCTCTCTGAAAACAACCTCACTGGTTCAATCCCAACTTCAATAGGGAATTTAACCAGTCTAATCACTCTATACCTTTATACAAACAGACTTTCAGGATCAATTCCTCAAGAAATTGGGATGTTAAAGTCTCTCAATGACCTTGAGCTCTCAACCAACAACCTCATTAGTTCAATCCCAACTTTAATAGGGAATTTAACCAATCTAACCACTTTGTACCTTGATGAAAACAAACTTTCGAGATCAATTCCTCAAGAAATTGGGATGCTAAAGTCTCTCAATGACCTTGAGCTCTCATCCAACAACCTCACTGGTTCAATCCCAACTTCAATAGGGAATTTAACCAGGCTAACCACTCTATACCTTTATACAAATAAACTTTCAGGATCAATTCCTAAAGAAATTGGGATGTTAAAGTCTCTCAATGACCTTGAGCTCTCATCCAACAACCTCACTAGTTCAATCCCAACTTCAATAGGGAATTTAACCAGTCTAACAACTTTGTACCTTGATGAAAACAAGCTTTCGGGATTAATTCCTCAAGAAATTGGGATGTTAAAGTCTCTCAATGACCTTGACCTCTCTGAAAACAACCTCATTGGTTCAATCCCAACTTCAATAGGGAATTTAACTAGTCTAACCACTCTATACCTTTTTACAAACAGACTTTCAGGATCAATTCCTCAAGAAATTGGGATGTTAAAGTCTCTCAATGACCTTGAGCTCTCAAGCAACAATCTATCAGGATGTATCCCCTCCATCATTGGTAGCTTAAAGAACCTCAAAGTGTTGTCCTTGTATTCAAATCAATTATCTGGTGCCATACCTCCCGAATTTGATAAGCTTACACATTTTCAATTCTTTTCTGTTTCCTATAACAAGCTCACCGGTCATCTACCCCAAAATCTATGTTATGATGGATCATTAACACACTTATCTGCATCGGGAAACTACTTAATAGGTCTTGTCCCAAAAAGCTTGAGAAATTGCAAGTACTTGCATCGAGTTAGACTTGAGAACAACCAACTCCAAGGAAATATACAAGAAGATTTTGGCATACTCCCCAACTTGGATTACATGGATTTGAGTTATAATCATTTCACAGGCGAGCTTTCTGAAAATTGGGGAAAGTGCAAGAATTTGACTTCTCTAAAGATCTCCAATAACAAAATTAGTGGAAAAATACCATTTGAGCTGGGTGGGGCAACCCAATTGCAATATCTTGACCTCTCTTCAAATCATCTAGTAGGAGGTATCCCGAAGAATTTTGAAAACTTGGGAAAATTGTACCACCTTGATTTGAGTGGTAACAAGCTCTCAGGCTACATTCCAATTGAGGTCAGAAGGTTGTCAGAATTGCAATACCTTGATTTGGCAGCGAACAATCTCGACGGACCAATTCCAAGGGAGGTATCAGAGTGTGTAAAGCTATTGAATTTGAATTTGGGTAAGAATCTACTTATAGGTAGTATTCCAGTCGAAATAAACAAATTAAAGTCTCTTGAAAGCCTTGATCTTGGAAACAACATGTTGACAGGTGAAATACCACAAGAGATTGGGGGATTGCAAATATTGCAAAATCTAAATCTCTCTCACAATAGGCTTTTTGGTTCCATCCCATCATCTTTCACCAATGGGCTACCAAGTCTAACATCAGTTGATATATCTTACAATCACTTAAAGGGTCATTTTCCAACCACCAAATCCTTTAGAGAAGCTCCAATTGAAGCGTACAGAAATAATGATGGTTTGTGCGGAAATAAAACAGGCCTAATACCTTGCTCGCCTAGAATAAGCAATGCAACCAAAGCCAAAAAGCTAAAGAAAGATATGTTTTTTGTGGTAATCCCTATTGTGAGCACTCTATTTCTTTTACTTATGGTTCTCAGTGTCTTTCAAGTTTTGAGCAAAAGTGCAACAAATAAGGAGAACGAGCTCCAAGAAATAAATAGTATACATTTGTTTGAAGTATGGAGCTATGATGGAAAGTTAGTGCATAAACACATCATGGAAGCAACCGAACACTTTAATGACAAGTATTGCATTGGTCAGGGAGGATACGGCACTATTTATAAAGCTGAGTTGCCAAGTGGTTTGATTGTTGTTGTGAAAAAGGTCAATTCTTTAGAAGATGGCAATTTTGCTTATTTAAAAAGCTTTGAGAACGAGATTCGTGCCCTCACAGAGATTCGACATCGTAACATCATAAAATTTCATGGTTTTTGTTCAAATCCACGACATTCATTTTTGGTTTATGAGTTTTTGGAAGGAGGAAGCTTAGAAAATGTATTGGGAAACGAAGAGGAAGCTTTGAAGTTTGAGTGGAGTAAAAGGGTGAATGTCATTAAAGGTGTAGCAAGTGGTTTGTGTTACATGCACAATGAATGTTCACCTCCATTGATTCATCGGGACATATCAACCAAAAATATTTTACTTAACTCGAAATATGTTGCTCATATATCTGATTTTGGCACTGCTAGACTTTTAAATCTGCACTCCTCCAATTGGACTTCATTTGCAGGAACCTTTGGATATGCTGCTCCAGGTATAACCATTATCTTTTTTTCTAACTATCTACATATTTAAAAGATTTATTAATTTACCCACATGCACCTATCTATCCAACACAATCCTAATATGATGGATATTGAGATGCAATTACAAATATGAGACAACGTTCGATAATAATTCTTTTCTCTATGATATTAATTCTATTAGACCGTTATTCATGTCATTACCAAAGCTCAACTGTATCATCTAGATTATATAAACTTAAGTGAGACAATTTAGGTTAAGATGATAAAGAAAAACAAATAATGAGATTTTTGAAAAAAGAAAAATTCAAGGACTATAATAAATATATTGTGTAAAATATTAGATGTTATACATAGTTAGTGTTATAATAATGTAATAGTAAATATATATCTAATATTTAATATTTAGCATCAAATATAAAATGTATTTAATATTATATATTTAATCTACTATTCATATCTGGACCATTTATGATATATAAAATTTTATGTGAACTCGGGTAATCAAATTCATGCTCAACACCAGAACTACTTGAACAGTTTGGATCCAAGTTCAGGCATTGTCGATTAAGAGGCGTAAGGTTGGCAATCTACTTCTAAAATTGTTGTATGCTGTTACATTTAGTTTTTATGTTTTGTTTATACATCTATAATTTAAATTTGACATATTTCAATTTCTTAATTGTGAAAAAAGAAGTAATTAAAATAAAATAATTTGGTGAATTTAGTTATAAATAATCTAATTTTTTTAAGTAAAAAAGAAGTCTAGTTAAATACTCAAATTTTAAAAAAGTGTGTTAATTTCATACTTATCGCGAGTTAACCATTAATTTGACTACTTAACATGTATAAAGTTGGGACAATTTTAAAAATTGAAGTACTCAACTTATCTAACAAGAAAAATATCTAAAAGAAAAATAATAGATTTTTGAAAAAATCATATGAGAGTACGCATTGAATATGAAGAACAATTTTCTTATGCAAATCAAGTATAGTTGATCAAACAAGTTGGACATTTGACTAGTTGGCATTCTTAATCTATTTAACTGGATGGTCTTACTCGACTTTAAGTTTACCATGTTCAATATAAGAATTTAGAGGATTCATATTTAGTATTTTTTAATACTTTTTTTTTTATCTATATCTCTCTTTACAGAACTTGCTTACACAATGGAAGTGAATGATAAGTTGGATGTTTATAGTTTTGGAGTCTTAACTTTAGAGGTGTTAATGGGAAAGCATCCAGGCGAATTCATCTCGTCCCTTTATTTTGCTTCCTCTTCCTCATTATCACCAGTCATTGTGGATGACATATTGTTGAAAGATATATTAGACAATCGTATCCCACTACCTAAGAATCCAGTGATAGAAGAAGTTGTTGTTAGTATTGCAAGGCTAGCATTTGCTTGCTTGAATACTAATCCACAGTGTAGACCATCTATGCAGCAAGTTGCTTCTGAGCTATCAAAGAAGAGGCCATCTATGGAAAGTACATTCCAAATGGTTACTCTTAGACAACTCCTTGGTTGATAACAATTGTATTATCAATTGTAGCATTTGAAACACATAATTTAGACACTTCTTTTTATTGTCTTTTTTTTTTTTTTTTGTCTTTAACTACACTTGAAATATATTATTATACTTACTTTTTATACATTGATCATAACTTTATATATAAATATATAACTTTTAGCTTAAATGCATAACAAATTATAAAAACATATATTAAAATGTTTAGCTTAAATGCAAATTAAATGCTTAAATAATTGTAGAAATCAACATTTTAAAAATCGAATCGAATATCAAACTAGAAATGTGAGAAGTTCAGGTCCAACTCAGGTCAAACTATGGTCAAACTGCAATTCATTTTTATTAAATAAATAAATATATATCAATTATAACACTTATAGTTTACAAATTTATTTGTTAATACTAAGTCTTCAATCTTCCAAAAATAGTATTTAGAAATATGTTCATATCTATATTTCAAAAATAATGAAAACATCATCACTAAATTTAAAATTATCATAGATAATAAGATTACATAAATACTTAATTTTAAACATTTAGTGTATTTTTTTGCTTATGTTTTAATTTTAAAATAACTTTTGTTGCACAATTTTTAAATATTTAAATAGATGCAGTGGTTTACTTTGGTCAAATAAAAAATGTATAGTGGTTTTGCATATATTTTTACACAAGAAGATCCACGTGATTTTTCACTTTGTATAACATATCAATATCTTTTTTAAATATGAAATGCCCATATCTTTAGAATGATGTTGGCTTCTCATAATTTCAGCTTTCAAGACTATTGGTGTTCTTTTTGTGGGCTTCATTCCTTATTTAATAAATTTCACTTTTATAAAATGAAAACAGAATGTCTACACATACGAGTTAATCTTACATTAGGTAATGGTTTAATTGAGTGTTTGTTTAGCATGAACGAATAAACATGGACTAATGTCAAGGTCGGCCCAAGGCCCAGTGGAGCCCTAGGCAATAATAAATTTTTTTTCGGGAAAGGGTGGGGTGCTATAATTTTTGGAGGCCCCAAATTTTTTTTTTTAGGGGCCCCAATTTTTTTGGAGAGGATGGGAGGGGTGGTTTGCTCTGGCTGCTATATTTTTATTTTGCCGGGGGTGTGGTGGGGGCGGGTGGGATGCTGTAATTTTTGGAGGCCCCAAAAAAATTTTTTTTTTAAGGGGCCCCAATTTTTTTGGAGAGGATGGGAGGGGTGGTTTGCTCTGGCTGATGTATTTTTACTTTTGGGGTGGGTGGGTGGGGGGGGGGGGGGGTTGGGGGGCCCCAAATTTTTGGGGGCCCTAGGCATAGGCCTTAGTGGCCTATGCCTTGGGTCGGCCCTCTGTTAGGGCGGCACTGATGTATTCAGAACACAAAACATTGAAATTTTCTTCAGATAAGCTCATGTGGCGCTTATGTTAGAGTGGCACTGATGTATTGAGAACACAAAACACTGGGATTTTCTTCAGATAAGCTCATGTGGAGCTTAAACTCAATCAATGTCCCAAGCTTGGTTAATGTAACTTTAGTGGAGTTCAATGTTGATAAAAAAAACCTACTAAATTTACTCATTTTAGATTAGATTTGGCCAACAAGCCAAGCGATCCAACATACATATTCTAAAAACAGAGAAATGCCAAATAAGAAAAAAATAAGAAATGGACACCCACATAACTGCAGCTCCCAATTTTATCTTCTTTAGCAACATGGCTGGGGAGCACTCAACAAACCCCTCAATCACCAGTCATAAATCTCTCGAGTTCAAAATTTGAAACATTGTGACTAACAAAATGAATAATCTCTAAACAAATTTCAGGTAAAGAAAGCCAAAATTGTTATAAACTAGTCATCAAAAGAAACCATCAGACACAAAAACCACAATACTAACAAATCCAAATAGTCAACCAATCAAGCTCAAAGGTGGCCCCCAAACTACACACAGAAAATTAAGCATAGAAAGTAAATAAAAAGACAAAATTATGGGGTTGGAAGAATTATTTTACCATTGTCGAGATGGAAGAAACTAAGCCTTCAAGAGGGATTCGAGAAAAGGGAAACGCCGAGGCAAGGGGAACATGACTTGAAGGCTGAGAGAGGGGGACGAATGGACAATGCCATGGGAATTATGCTCACCATAATTATGACTTTAAATTAGACTGTAATTTGGTTGTCAAATTTGATTTTGACTAGGGTTTATCTCATTTAGAAAAATATCCTTTTGATTCATCTTTTGATCATGATATAATTTTCTGTGTACATCTATAGTGCATAGTATGTTGGAATTAGGGTGGCAATATCACTTTTATTGCACCAATATCATTATAATGATATTTTATTCTTTTTGCCCGTAATTTTTCTTGATTTAGGTTTTTCACGTTAAATGTTGAGTTCGTGTGTACGGTTGATGGTTTGTTTTTATCCAAATTCGTAACAAACTCTTGAAAACACTTATAAGTTGTCAAAAATTATAAAATAACCAACAAAAAACTTATTTTAAAAGAAGTTATTTAAATATAATGGTTAGGTAAGAAATTTAACTAAATTGTAATTTGAGGCAAATTGTAACATAGATTAATGATAGTTATACAATAAATTTGATAATTAATAAATATGTTAAATTTATGTTTTTAATTAATAGATTTACATATTTCAAAATTTTACATATGAATAAAATTTAAAAAAAAATCTAAAGGACCCATTTTGGTGGGAGTGCCATTTTGTTCACCCCCTTTAACGGGAGACTACATAACCCTCATTATTTTGAGGGTTAAAAATCACTTTTTTACAAAAGGAGTTTAGTAAAAAGGGGCAACCAAATATTACCCCTCCTATTGGAGTCCTAATCTGGGTCTCTCTCTCTCTTAACCTCCACCATTGTCCCTATTTGCGTCTCTCTCTTTCTCACCTACTAGGAGCCGCACCAGCTTCCTCACCAGCAGCACCATCGGCGTCGGTCCTCTGGCAATAGAGGTGCCTCTCTCTCCACCGTTATTGTCTCTTTTCACCGTGTCTCCTCTCCCTTCACGACATCTCTCTGTTCTCGCCACTTCCTGTCTCACATTCGACTACTGTGGTCATCACTTGCTCCCGATCCTGCGACCGCTGTCAACATCTTCCATCGTCATCGCCTTTGATGATGGCTCTCTAATTTCGCCCTTCTTCAAGTAAATACTATTTTAGATATTTGTTTGGAAATTGTAGTGACCCACTCCCGGATAGTCCTACTAGCATAGGATATCCGAAAGGAGGTCATCACAAGGGTTTTAATACCCCAAGAGCTCAGAGAAGGGTAGTATATATCGATGATTAAGTAAGGAAGGAAACAACACTAGCTGGATAACTTTTGGGCTGAATGTAGGCAAAGAACTCCGGGGTTAAGCGTGCTTGAGCTACAGTAGCTCAAGGATGGGTGACCCCCTGGGAAGTTCGCGTAGGCCCATCAGGGTAAGTTGTTCTGATCCTTCCTATTACTCGATGCTGGATGTTACAAAGGTGATATAGAATAATAACATATAACACCACATTACAATCCTTAGATAATTTCAGCGAAAACCAACATAAAGGTTTCAACATCTTGGCACCATGGCCTACACAAAATGAAATATAAGGGCACTAACAAATTTTACAACATAAAATTTCCTCACACATGCCCTCTTCACGCACACTAACATCGATGATCTAATCTGGGAGATCTTTGTACACTTCTAACCCTGGGCTCTAGTCCCACTGGGCTCGCCCTCAACCACTGCTTTACCTTTACCTGAAATGACACAAGAGTACAATAAGGTAAGCCACAAGGCTCAGCAAGTATATTTATAAAGCATGGAGATATAGAATCAAAGGCATGGATAATCAAGATGGAGTAAACAACAACTCTATGAGAAGATATCAGTATAACACAACTCATAAGTTTTCCATTTACGTTAATTTCCCATGCTACGATTATTATACATATCATGTAGTCATTTCCATGCTTATGCATATGCACCAATAGTAAGGAATTTTTCACATAATTCCCAAGGCTCCCACAACCAATATATCCATGTATCACGAAAATACATCAACAAGCAATAACAATTTAAGCCTCGCCTACCGGATTGATGGTCACCTCACCCGCGCCAGGCTCTCATAGGATATCATTTTCTCACCCATGGACATAGTCACCACACAAAATAATAGGTGCGCAAAGCAATATAATTATGCATCACATATGCATATCCCAATTTCATATCAACCCTCAATGATTAAGAAAAATCTCAAATCATGCGTATCATGCACAATTACATAAATTAAGGTGTGCACTATCTCATGATGACATGGTAAATCTTAATACATTTATATACTCATTCACACATAGAAATGCCTAACTTATTTATACGGTATATTTTCTTACCCCCCATGGACAACTACAAAAAAAACCAAAATTCATACATGCAAAAAACACCAAATCTTTCATGACACTAGACCCTAATCAAGAAATGTCATTCCTTAAGAAATGTAGGGTGACACAAAACCCTATTTAGATTTTTAGCAACGTTCATCAAGAAAACCAATTAATATTGCAAGATTTAACGAAATAAGGAGAATAAAACCCTTTTATCCAAAAATGAGGGTTATCAAGAATAATTCAAAAATGGAAGAAAATAGACAAAAATCATAATTTTAAACATGGGAAGGATAGACTACATAGGAAGAATAGAATAACAACATTTTTCATAAATTTCCAGATTTCAAGCATATTTTTAAAAATCCAATTCAGGCTCAATATTTGGTCAAATACCACAAACGATATATCCAATCAAAGCCTAATGAGTCTAGTTTCTGGAACAACAACTGGATTTACAGAATTCGGATTTACAAAATAACCACAATGAGGTATTCCACAAGAACCAAAACAAGGCAGAATTCGTAAGTAATTTACAAAATTCTAGATAGAATTCAGCAAGCTTGTTATGGGTCCAAATCATAGCCAAAAATTTCAAATCTTGTACTGAATCGAAGCCTATGATGTCTAGTTTATAGAAAAAAAATGGATCATAATTCGGATATAACCACAAGGAGTTATGGGTAAAAGAACATAGCATAGTCAGTGAATCCGAAAATAAGAATTTAAGAGCAACAACTTAAAATTGAAGGTACCAAACCTTCTAAGATGGAAACAAGGTTGAAGAACTTGTATTAAAAGATAAACAAGAGAAGAAGAACTTACACAATCATAAGAAGAAGAAGAAGAAGAAGAAGAATAAGAAGAAGAAGAAGAAGAAGAAGAAGAAGAAGATCTTGCATATGAAACAAGAAGGAAGAGAACTTGCCTTAGATGGTTGCAAATCCAAAGAGATGAAGACACCCCTTAAAATTTGAAATTCTCCACTTGAAGCTCCAATGAAAAAGAACAATGGAGGAAGAAGAGACAATCGGGAGAGGGAGAAGGGAGTAAGAAAGTAAGAATGAAGAAAAATAGGGGGGAAATAGGGGAGACTTGTCTCCCAACTCCCTCTAATCCATCTCCCTTTTAGTTTTCCCTAATTTGCCCCTCATACTAACACACACAATTCAAATATCTCTTACCCCTTTAGATCATTTTGTCATTTTCTTAATCTTTTTTTTTTTAATTAAGATACCATTCTCTATGCCCATGGCCTAAGCCCAAGTTAAAATATATGGCCCAATCCAACTAAGGCCCAATAGACTTTTCTTGAAATTTGGGTTCAACCCAATTCATTTACACTTAAAATTTAAATACTTATAAATGACCTATTTCAAATAAAGCCCAAACCCAGTTAGACCACAACTTTGAGACTTTTCCATACAAAATATTATCTTCATTAATTTACCCCATGTCACGACCCGAATTTTAAATGGTCATGACGGGGACTAATCCCTAGGCCCAGCGACCCCACTGTGGACTAGTAAGTCTCTTCTCTAGCTCGATTTGCTAAAAACATTAATACTACTGACAAAATATAGAACATGGGATAAAATACCATTTCAACCTTCTACAATAATGTTTCAATATTTCATATACAGCAGCTGAACAAAAATAAGAATATCCATCACACTGCTGTCATAAATACATACACAGTCCTGTGCCTCAGGCGTTTGGCACAATTATGTGCCACAAAAATAAAAAACAAAGGATCAGACTCAACAATACGTGTATGTCTCCACAGAGCATCTTATATCACATCAGGAGTAAAAAATGGGTTTGATATCATACCAGAAGATCTGTTGGACCAATAATCAAAAGGGTAATTCCCTGAAATATTTTAATAAAAAGGGGGTGAGTCTTGTGGACTCGCGAGTATGAGCTATGTCATGCCCACTAGGAGAGTATGCAATAAAAATTCTAGAATGATCATCATGGATATAATAACATAATAACAGTATAAACAACGGGAATGCATACCAAAAGTTTAAATAATTTGAGGTTTCAAGGAAAACATAGTGTAGGAAAAATAGGTGCCTAAAGACAACCCCCATAAGTTGTTCCCTAACCACCTAAGTCTCCTATACTTTTATATGAGATGTATGCACTGATTTTGAGGACACACTAGTAGAAACTGGCCTAATGCCTATACACACATGCACACAAGTATATATACTGACACATACATCATCATCACACTATATCATCATAATATCTCACGTGATAGCAGTGCTGAAACATACTATCCGTGTCTCTTATGGCCTTGGCAAGCCAAGCTTCACAGTACCATGATATTTTCCTGTTGTGAGTCTCCAGGGAATCTACTAGATAGCCTCTAATAATAATGTAAATGATACCCTACTTAGAGTACAAATCATAACCATTTATCATTTCATGTGGTGCCTAAAATACACCATATCCTTCAATATTTCACATGCTCAAGCCAAAAAATCAGTTAGGGTATCTTTCTATTCATGTCTCTCCCAGTAGGATGAAAATATTTCATGCAATTTAGGAACATTTAAAACAAAAATATTTTTCTGTGATTCGCATATAAAATCATGTACAAGTTATGCATAGAACAATATATATACGAGCATAAAAATACGGTAAACATAACATATCCTGTCTACTCACTTGGGAAACAATGACTCAAGTCCGAGTCTAGGGAGAAGATCGAGCAAAATCCTAAGAATCCAAACCTACAATAAATAGAATGGGATGGTCACATTTAGGAAATAAAAATAACGACGTAATGAAATTACCGAAAATCCTAACCATCGCCTAACACCCTAAATCGATTATTTTATACCTTGGCCTGCGCAATAATCGAATTGGTGTCATGGAATTCGTCGAGCTTAGCCATCGAGTACGTCATCATGCCTCGCCTTGCATGCTACGCGTAAGTGTATAGTGGAACTACACACCCATTTATAGGTTGCAATAACATAATATATATATATATTTCTATATTTACCCATAAACTTGTAATGACTCTAAATTGGGCCTAGGTGTTTTTCATATTTAATTTTAACTCAAGGGAATTCTAAATGTGGGTCGAAGTATTTTAATAATTTATTTTGATGGCATGAAATGATGTTACATTAATATGCAATTTTCTTGGTGCATGTGATTATGAATTTAAGTGTATGGGTCTAATTTCTAAGAATTTGAGAAATTAATATTTTGGACTCCATTTAAAAAATTAAATGAGTTCATGGGTTTATCAAGTGGGTTAAGTAAATTGTTGGGTTGGGCTTGGACCCAATGATAAAAGAGATTTAAATTTTATTATATAAAAAAAAAGAAAAAAAAATTAAAATAAAAATAATCACCAAATGTCAAAAACGTCCCAAAAAACTTGTCTGTTACAAAAAAAAAAAAAAAAAAAAAGAGGGGGTAAATTAGTCTTTTGGGAGGAGGGAACAGTGCAGTCTAGCAGCCTTTTTGCTGTATCTTTTATTCTTTTGCACAGGCCATATCCCTACTTTTCAGCACCTATAATATACCCATGTTGCCCACTGTTGCATTACATCTTCTTCCTCACTCGTTGCTGTGTGTTTTCTGTTGTTGGTGGAGTTTGTGCACCTCATCAAGCAAGGTCCTCTGTTCATAATGGTTATTGTTGTCTCTGTTGTTGCTGCAAGTCTTACTCAACCTCTTTAACTTTCAGCAAGTTTTCTTAGACTATTTTTCCCAAGTTGTTAATCTCCATCATTAGCCTCTTTTCCAAATTTGCTATATATATATATATATACACGTATCAGCATGTTTATTCATTTTGGAGTTCTTATTCAGCCAAGAATGTCCCTATGTAGATATATAAGTATTCATTTCTCTATACCAGTGAGTTCCTTCTTCACATATGATTGTCCATATATATATATATATACATATATTGCGTTGCACGCAATGAATGTTAGTCTATAGATTAGAAATTCTGAAACATTGTGCTGTGACATTCCGGTTGGTTTTGGGTCTCGTTGTGGTCTCCAATGGGGTCTCGTTTCACCTTGAGTTTCCCTTCTGTGAATGGTATTTTTTTCGGTAGATGAAGATACAAGGATTTGCTCATTTTTGTATCTGTATAAGCTGGTCATCCGACGCCATAACCCCAAGCTCGCTGAACCCATCCGATATAAGACCCAGCTTGCTCCATTTATATATTCCCCCATGCCTTTTGAATCTTACATATATATATATATACATACACATGTTCGGCCATGGATGCCCTGTTCCAAGCAAAACCCGTATATATGTATATATAAACAGAAATGACTCCCCTATTTCAGTCGAGCAAAACCCATATATATATGTATATATGTATATATAAAGGAATAGCTTCGTTCTTTGATCCAGCCGAGTAACACTGATATTTACAGCTTCATTGTTTGATCCAACTGAGTAACACTGATATATAAATATATATATACGTTTTCAGCCATTTGGGTCCCTTGTTCCAGCCAAACAACCAGTGAGCATATATATATATATACACGTATATACGTTACTTAGTTGTCCCATTACAGCCGGCCCATTTATATATATATATACACACATATATACATATTCTTATAAACGTGAAATGGTGGCTGGATGGGAGCTTTTTTTCCCCTCACTGTTACATTACTATTCCCCTGGCCATTTTCTATCCACCCATTTATAGGTTTATATATGTGCCAGTAGAGAGAGAAAGTGAGGGCATTAAAGCTTAGAGAAAAAAGATTATTAGATTTTATTTTATTCTAATGTAAAGGTGGACTTTTAGTACAGAAGCCTTCTCCTTCTTTCTTTAATTATGCTTATATATATATATATTTGTATACGCACGTTTAGCACCCATTTAGCCTCTGTTTTGTTTAATATGTTTACATGCTATCAAATATGTAAACCCACTTTGAGCATAAGCACTTAAATAAAATATTTATATATGTATATATAGGTTTAATACCATGTTGAACACTCACTGAATGCATAAGACACTTAAATAAAATATTTATATATGTATATGTAGGTTTGCTACTCTCTGTAAGTTGAACGTAAGGCACTTAATATATATATATATATATGTACATGTGTGTTGCTACTCTCTGTAAGTTTAAGAGCACCCAAATAATATCTATATATATATGTATACACATATTTAACACTCACGCACCCATTGTATATTGACATGGGCATTATTTAATTATCTATTAAATAATTTTTGAATATGCCTAAATTTATGAGAATTCATATCAAAATTTTCCTTGCAATTTTTTAGTCATTGGAATATGGCCAATAAATTAAATGTCACTGTGTGTAAAGATTAATAGAGCTAATGTATTTGATGTGGTTCTTTTGGTTGCATGGGAACTCTGATCATAAATTTAAGACTTTTGTGGAGGTATACTTGTCATCAATACGTGGTATTAAACAATGTGGATACTTATTTATGCATTTGAGAGCATGGCATCAAGGTTGGTAACCTTGTGTGATTTCATAAATGACATGTCAAAATATGATATATATATATATATACATACTATTGTTATTAAATTTTGCGCACCTATTATTTTGCTCGAAGGGAAGGGCACCCTAGGGCACGCGGCACGAGACGAGGTGGCCATAGCTCAGCAGGTTGGCTCCATATTGAATGTGAGTTTTTATTCTCTTGATGCACCTTGGCATATGTTATTTGATGGCTTGCGAGCGTACGAGATTTAATTCTGACACTTAATTTCATATGGACATTTGCATAGTAATATATGGTGACGTTATGTATTTAAGTTGAAATTTATAAAGTTATAAATTACGAAGCTTGTATAAAACTGTGGAGTTCTTGATTTCTCTTTTTGGTGTCACCATATTCTTGATTCCTGTTCGCTATTCATTACTTCTCGAACTTGTTGAGCCTTGTGGCTCACTTGATCTTCCTTTCCATTTTAGGTAAAGGGAAGGCCATTTTCGGGGGCGAGTCTAGTGGGACTAGGGCCTAGGGTTAGGGGTGTACGAAGACGCATCCTAACTTGAATAGCCTATTTAGCATTTTGGTGAGCCTTGATGAAATGATTTTTATTTTGTTAGTTAACATTAGAGCCTCTTAATTATTTTGTACGGCCTTCGAGCCCCAAACTTATGAGATATTGGAAGTGTAACTGAACCTTAATTTAGTTTTCGCTGCTAGTAATGAATTGAGTTGTTATTTTATTATGATTTGTTCTATATCATTTCTGTGATGACCTCCTTTCGAATATCCTATGCTAGCGGGAATATTCGAGAGTGGGCCCTTACAATTTTGATATCAGAGTGTAAGTTAGGAAGTGAGAGGAGTCTCTGTACACCTAGGTTTGGGTAGAGTTAGAATTATGTCTAATGGTCTAGTAAGCCTAAGTTAAGATGGAGTACTAAAATGTCGTTTGGCAAGCAGGAAATGAGTGGACGATGAGGAAGATCGTCGACCCGTGCCCGAGGCAACCGAGCCATCCCTACTCCAGCTCCTAGACCCATTCCTGAGCCTGCACTTGATCCTACCCCTACACCTCCACCTACACCGGCCACTCCAGCAGAGTTAGTGGTAGACTTACGCCAGGAGGTTGGTGAGCTGATGGGCACCATGACTGCTATGTTGAGGCACTTTGAGAATTTTACGGCACATCAGGGAAGGCAGGAGCAAGTACTACCTGGAGCGAGGAATGAACCAGGCTTGAATGAGAACGTTAGTGGTCAGACTCCAAACCCAGCGCCACAGGAGGTGGAGCCCCATGGAGTGGATGGCAATACCGAGAGCCAGTTGGTAAGGAATTTCATGGCACTAAAACCTTTAGAGTTTCGTGGAGAGACCAACGCTTTGGCAACAGAGGAGTAGATGATGGCAATGGAGAAGCACCTCCGGACAATAGGGTGCAATGACATCCAGAAGGTACAGTTGGCTACATATCTATTTCGAGGAGAAGCTGAGAGGTGGTGGGAGACAGTTCGATAAAGGTTTGTGGGTAGGGAACCGTCATGGGCGGAGTTTAAAGAGCTTTTCAATGCCAACTACTTTCCAGCTTGGGTTCGAGATCAGAAGACATATGAGTTTATTGAGCTGACACAGGGCAATAGGACGATGGCGCAGTATGAAGAGGAGTTCATCTCTCTGGCATGATTCGCTCCTGAGTTGATATGTACCGAGGAAAAGAAAGCAGCCAAGTTCCAAAGAGCTCTGCGAGTGGACATCAGATTTCACCTAGCTGGTGCACAGATCATGGATTATGCTACACTGGTGCAGAGGGCACATATCATAGAGAAGGAGATGAGTGAGCTAAAGGCAGTTCAGGCAGCCGCTAGGGGATCAGGTTCAGCTCGGGGGCAAGGCAATGACAGGAAAAAGAAGGGAGCACCAGAGTTTTCTGGTAATGTAGCTGACATTCCTCCCTGCACCACTTGTGGGAAGCGGCATCAAGGTGTATGTAAGTCGTGCTACGGTTGCGGGCAGTTGGGGCACATGAAGAACTATTGTCCACAACAGAAAGGTATAACGGGCAACAGAGAGGTGACTTGCTACCGGTGTGGAAGAAAAGACCATACGACGAACGTTTGCAAACAACCGCCACAACAAGGAGGACAGAAGTATGGGAACCAAGGCAACAAGATGGGACAAAGGCAACCAACACCGAGACTTCAGGGGACAGTGATGAGGGGTTAATATTTCCTAAATCTTAATGAATTATATCCCCATTTTGACTTTATAATTATGCTTAAAATAAATAATTATTTGCATTATATATTATTACAGGATGAAGCAAGGAAGTTGACTTCTATAATTAATTAGGGGCATAAATCGAAGACGTTGGATTACCCATTATTGCTGCTCAAAATCATGGGCCAACTATGGAGTCTAGAGGATGTTTCAAGTGCACTTGGCCCAACTATCAAAGAGAATTCAACATAAGAAAAGCCCAAGACCAACCAAAGGACCAAGACCAATCAAAAGCCCAACAAAACCCAATTTGTAGAAGACTTTTCTTTGGTTTTTATTTTTATAAGTATTTTACCACCTAAAGTCTTTTGTATTCTTATGAGAAGTCCACCACCTAAAAGTCTTTTGTATTTTTTTGTCTTTTACCTAATTTTCTTCCACTAGTTAGGTGAATGTTTTGTGAGTGCTCATTAGATATAATTATGTTTAGTTGAATAATTGTGTGGCTTGTATTGCATCTTGTGGGCTATAAATAGCTCACTTTGGTGCATTTGTGAGGAGTTGTTATCACTTGAATCAAAGTTTAGTTTTGTTCTTAGAATTTCTCTTAGAGAATTGCTCTTATTCTCTCTCTTGTTTTCTCTTGTAATCCTATTTCCTTTCTTTCTTCTTTTGAATTCTTATGTCATTTATTATTACTATATTATCCACCGCCTAAATGGCCGGTTAGTTTATGCCTTTAAATTTCTGCAATTTTAATTCTTGTCTTTTAATTATCCACCGCCTGAATGGCTGATTAGTTTTCGCTATTTTAATTCTTGTCATTTAAATTCTGTTATTTAAATTACGCCATTTAAATTCTTGTTAATTAACTTTTAAATAGAAATGAGTAGCTAAACCTAATCTTAGGTTAAGGCAAGGACAGTGTCCAACGCCAATGATTCCCAAAGAAAGTTGCGCTTTAAATGAGTAACATTAATTTCAATTTCAATATGAGTGAGTTTTAATTATTGAAAAATTACTAGATTTGGATTGGAGCATAAGCCTAACTTAGAGCTTTCATATCACGCATGAGAGTTACTAGAACTGAAAATGCTATCATACCCAAACCCGGATGATTAATTTAGTTGTTTTATATATTAATTGTAATTGGATTTATGGTAGTTGCTTAAATTAGAATCCCGCATATCATGTATGGGGATTGCTTAAACTAGAACTATCATCATCTCTGATTGCATTTAGTAACAAACCCTCATATCTGAAATTAAATTAATGTTATTAAACCTTGTTTGCTAAAATTTGAGAATCAATGGGTTGGTGCTGAAATTGTCTTAACTCAAGTGCTATCCAATTTTATATCCTCACATTAAGCATTTATTTCAACTTTTACCTTGCTTTATTTTCTAGTATTTGTTATCTAAAAAGAAAATCATAAAAAATCTTATTACCAATCCATCTAAATGCGTGTGCGTGTGTGTGACATTCTTTTGCTTTTGCCATAAAATAAATCTCTCAGTGGACGACCTGGACTCATCCAGAAAGTATAAATTTAAATTTGGACTACAATTGCACTCATACATTGACGAGTATAAACCTCTCACCTAAATAAAAAAAAATATATAAAATTTTTATTTTGTTTTGTTTTGTGTTTTAATTGCAGGGTGAGAGTGCAGCCAGACAGCACCACCATTGGCACTGCCATCAGGACATGGCACCATAGACGCTAGTCGACCCCACACCCAGGGACGGGCATTCGCTTTGACATCAGCAGAGGCAGAAAAGGGAAAGGACACTGTGCAAGGTATTCTCTCCCTATATGACATTGATGTGCGTGTTTTGTTTGACACGGGGTCTACACATTCATTTGTTGCACCTAGGGTTGTGTGCCATATTCCATTCTCTAGTACATTGCTGCCTTATTACTTGATCGTGTCTACACTGGGAGGAGTCGATTTATACCATCCGGGGAAGGCCAATGTAATGACAGATGCTTTAAGTCGCCGAGGAGCTCACATAGCAGCTATGATGGTCCAGGAGTAGATGCTTTTGAGGCAGATGGGGGAGATGTCTATTTCTAGACCCGATGAGAGACCTATAGTGTATTGTTCATACCTAAGGGTACAACCATATTTGATGGAGTAGATTAGGGTACAATAGTCTTGTGATGGGAAGCTGGCCCAGATTCTAGCAGATGTGGGGAAGTTTTCCCCAATGGGTTTCAATCAAAGAGGCGACGGGATGTTACTATTTCAAGATCGGGTCTGTGTACCTGATGATGTTTAGATTAGGAAGGAAATTCTAGCGAAGGCACATAAGTCTCGTTATACCATTCACCCCGGCACGGTGAAAATGTATCAAGGTTTACGACGACAGTTTTGGTGGGATAGACTGAAAAGAGATGTGGCCAAGTACGTATCCCAGTATGCAGTATGTCAACAGGTGAAAACAGAACATCAAAAACCGTCAAGTCTTCTACAGTCGTTGCCCATTCCAAAGTAGAAGTGGGATAACCTATCTATGGACTTCGTGTCGGGACTACCGAGGACGACAAAGGGGTTTGATGCTATATGGGTGATAATAGACCGTTTGACTAAATCAGCCTATTTTCTTCCAATTAAGAAGACTTATCCTTTGAGCCGTCTGGCTAAGATGTACATTGAGGAGATAGTGAGATTACATGGAGTACCCTTTAGTATCGCGTCAGACCGAGATCCTCGTTTTACCTCACATTTTTGGGGAGCGTTGCAAGATGCCTTGGGGACGAGGTTAAAGTTCAGTACCGCTTTTCACCCACAAACAGACAGGAAAACAGAGAGGACTATACGGATATTGGAGGACATGTTGAGGGCATGTGTGCTAGACTTTCATGGCAGTTGGGATGACCACCTGCCACTAGTAGAATTCGCCTACAACAATAGTCATCATTCCAGTATTGGTATGCCACCTTATGAGGCGCTTTATAGTAGGCCATGTAGATCGCCCATTTGTTAGGAAGAGCTTGGAGATAGAGCCCTATTGGGGCCAGAGATTGTGGAATAGACAACAGAGAAGATTCGTATCATTAGAGCGAGAATGAAAGCCACCCAGGATCGACAAAAGAGTTATGCAGACAAGAGATGACAAGACTTGGAGTTTTCGACTAGGGATCATGTATGGCTGAGAGTAATGCCCATGAAGGGTGTGTGTCGATTTGGGGTGTCGGGGAAACTTAGTCCTCGCTATATTGGGTCGTTTGAGATTTTGGAACGGGTTGGCACTCTGGCCTATAGGTTGGCATTACCACCGCAGCTATCTGGCGTTCATAACGTCTTCCATGTGTCCATGCAGAGGAAGTACGTGCCAGATCCTCAGCACATTATTGACTATTAGACTATAGGGGTCGAGGAAGATGTGGCGTACGAAAAAATGCCTGTCAATATCTTGGAACAGAAAGAGAAAGCGTTGCAAAATCGATCGATTCCTTTTGTGAGGGTTTAGTGGCAGCGTCACTCTCCAGACGAGGCTACTTGGGAGCGTGAGGATGAGATGAGACGTCTTTTTCCCCAGCTATTCTCATGATGAGGTATGAATTTGGGGACCAAATTCATTGAAGGAGGGGAGAAATTGTAATGACCCTAAATTGGGCCTAGGTGTTTTTCATATTTAATTTTAACTCAAGGGCATTCTAAATGTGGGTCAAAGTATTTTAACAATTTATTTTGATGGCATGAAATGATGTTACATTAATATGAAATTTTCTTGGTGCATGTGATTATGAATTTAAGTGTATGGGTCTAATTTCTAAGAATTTGAGAAATTAATGTTTTAGACTCTATTTAAATAATTAAATGAGTTCATGGGTTTATCAAGTGGGTTAAGTAAATTGTTGGATTGGGGTTGGGCCCAAGGATAAAAGAGATTTAAATTTTATTATATGAAAAAAAAAAGAAATTAAAATAAAAATAATTGTCAAATGTCAAAAACGCCCTAAAAAGTTTGTCTGTTACAAAAAAAAAAAGGGGGGCAAAGTAGTCTTTTGGGATGAGGAAACAGTGCATTCTAGCAGCCTTTTTGCTGTATCTTTTATTTTTTTGCAGAGACCATATCCCTACTTTTCAGCACCTATAATACACCTATGTTGCCCACTGTTGCATTACATCTTCTTCTTCACTCGTTGCTGTGTGTTTTCTGTTGCTGGTGGAGTTTTTGCACCTCATCAAGCAAGTTCCTCTGTTCATAATGGTTATTGTTGTCTCTGTTGTTGCTGCAAGTCTTACTCAACCTCTTTAACTTTCAGCAAGTTTTCTTAGACTATTTTTTCCAAGTTGTTAATCTCCATCATTAGCCTCTGTTCCAAATTTGCTATATATATATATACACGTATCAGCATGTTTATTCATTTTGGAGTTCTTATTCAGCCAAGAATATCCCTATGTAGATATATAAGTATTCATTTCTCTATACCAGTGAGTTCCTTCTTCACATATGATTGTCCATATATATATATACATATATTGCGTTACACGCAATGAATGTTAGTCTATAGATTATAAATTCTGAAACATTGTGCTGCCACATTTCGGTTGGTTTTGGGTCTCGTTGTGGTCTCCAATGGGTTCTCGTTTCACCTTGAGTTTCCCTTCTGTGAATGGTATTTTTTTTGGTAGATGAGGATACGAGGATTTGCTCATTTTTGTATCTGTATAAGCTGGTCATCCGATGCCATAACCCCAAGCTCGCTGAACCCATCCGATATAAGACCCAGCTTGCTCCATTTATATATCCCCCATGCCTTTTGAATCTTACATATATATATATACATACACACGTTCGGCCATGGATGCCCTGTTCCAAGCAAAACCAGTATATATGTATATATAAACAGAAATGACTCCCCTGTTTCAGTCGAGCAAAACCCATATATATGTATATATGTATATATAAAGGAACAACTTCATTGTTTGATCCAGCTGAATAACACTGATATTTACAGCTTCATTGTTTGATCCAGCTGAGTAACACTGATATATAAATATATATATACGTTTTCAGCCATTTGGGTCCCTTGTTCCAGCCAAACAACCAGTGACCATATATATATATACATGTATATACGTTACTTAGTTGTCCCATTCCAGCCGGCCCATTTATATATATATACACACATATATACATATTCTTATAAACGTGAAATGGTGGCTGGATGGGAGCTTTTTTTCCCCTCACTGTTACATTACTATTCCCCTGGCCATTTTCTATCCACCCATTTATAGGTTTACATATGCGCCAGTAGAGAGAGAAAGTGAGGGCATTAAAGCTAAGAGAAAATAAATTATTAGATTTTATTTTATTCTAATGTAAAGGTGGATTTTTAGTACAGAAGCCTTCTCCTTCTTTCTTTAATTATGCTTATATATATATATATATATTTGTATATGCACGTTTAGCACCCATTTAGCCTCTTTTTTGTTTAATATGTTTACATGCTATCAAATATGTAAACCCACTTTGAGCATAAGCACTTAAATAAAATATTTATATATGTATATATAGGTTTAATACCATGTTGAACACTCACTGAATGCATATGATACTTAAATAAAATATTTATATATGTATATATAGGTTTAATACCATGTTGAACACTCACTGAATGCATAAGACACTTAACTAAAATATTTATATATGTATATGTAGGTTTGTTACTCTTTGTAAGTTGAACGTAAGGCACTTAATATATATATATATGTACATGTGTGTTGCTACTCTCTGTAAGTTTAAGAGCACCCAAATAATATATATATATATATACAAATATTTAACACTCACGCACCCATTGTATATTGACATGGGCATTATTTAATTATCTATTAGATAATTTTTGAATATGCCCAAATTTATGAGAATTCATATCAAAATTTTCCTTGCATTTTTTTAGTCATTGGAATATAGCCAATAAATTAAATGCCACTATGTGTAAAGATTAATCGAGCTAATGTACTTGATGTGGTTCTTTTAGTTGCATGGGAACTCTGATCATAAATTTAAGACTTTTGTGGAGGTATACTTGTCATCAGTACGTAGTATTAAACCATGTGGATACTTATTTATGCATTTGAGAGCATGGCATCAAGGTTGGTAACCTTGCGTGATTCATAAATGACATGTCAAAATATGATATATATACTATTGTTATTAAATTTTGTGCACCTATTATTTTGCGCGGAGGGAAGGATACCCTAGAGCACCTGGCACGGGACGAGGTGGCCATAGCCCGGCAGATTGGCTCCATATTGAATGTGAGTTTTTATTCTCTTGATGCACTTTGGCATATGTTGTTTGATGGCTTGCGAGCGTACGAGATTTAATTCTGACACTTAATTTCATATGCACATTTGCATAGTAATATATGGTGACGTTATGCATTTAAGTTGAAATTTATAAAGTCATAAATTACGAAGCTTGTATAAAATTGGGGAGTTCTTGATTTCTCTTTTTGGTATCACCGTATTCTTGATTCCTATTCGCTATTCATTGCTTCTCGAACTTGCTGAGCCTTGTGGCTCACTTGATCTTCCTTGTCATTCCAAGTAAAAGGAAGGCCGTTTTCGGGGACGAGTCCAGTGGGGCTAAGGCCCAAGGATAGGGGTGTACGGAGACGCGTCCTAACTTGAAGATCCTATTTAGCATTTTGGTGAGCCTTGATGAAATGATTTTTATTTTGTTAGTTAACATTAGAGTCTCTTAATTATTTTGTATGGCCTTCGAGCCCCAAACTTATGAGATATTGGAAGTGTAACTGAACCTTAATTTAGTTTTCGTTGCTAGTAATGAATTGAGTTGTTATTTTATTACGGTTTGTTCTATATCATCTCTGTGATGACCTCCTTTCGAATATCCTATGCTAGAGAATATTCGAGAGTGGACCCTTACAAAACTAGTTTTCTTTTAATATAGATAATATATTTTTATTTAAATTCCTCCTTTATCAAAAATGCATATATATTTATATTTATAACTCAATTTATAAATTTTTTTAAAAACTTAATAATTAACTTAATTAATAATTTAATAAATGCTTTTAAAGAAATAAATTATAATATTCTCTATATTTTATTTATTTTTATTTTCTTTCTTTTTCTTCTTTTTCTTTTCTTTTCCTTTTTCTTTTATTTATTCCCAACAAACTGCCGCCGCCCGCGACCACCCCCGGCCGCTAAAAACGACTGACTAGCATACTGATTCGAAGCCTTCTCCACAAACAACAACATATCTCAAAATGAGACCCATCGGACGGTCAAATTTTAATAGATCTAAGAATTAATTTTTGGCCAAAATAGGGAAAAAATCTAGCCATTGCCGTTCACCGGCCACCGGCCTTTTTTTGACTATCGGAGGCTACCACGAGGTGCGCAGCACCAAGGAAAGCAACATACCAAAAATGAGAAAGATCGGACGGCTAGATTTTCGTAGATCCAGAGTCAAACTTTCAGCCAAAAAGGGACAAACGCACTGCCAACGTCGCCGACCACCGTGGTTAGTGATTTTCGGCGATCCAAGACCGCCACCCAACTCTCTCAAGCAAACCAACCAACATATCCCAAAACCATCAAATTCCAACGGTTGAATATTTGTAGATCTGACCTTAAACATTCGGTCAACCCCATACCGCGCTTCAATACACACACCCTCGAAACAACAACAAAAACCACCAAGATTAAGCCAAAAAGCTTACCTCTTTGTAGATCGGGGGTGCTTTAATGGTAGAAATGAAGTCAGATCGAAGATCGAACGGATGGATCGCAAATAATCAGCAAAAATCCAAGAGAGAGCAAGAGAAAAAAATAAAAGAGAGAGAAATTTCTGGAGGGGGGCTGCCCGCGTGCCTCCCCTTTCCTTTTATATTTTATTTTATTTTTTATAGAGATATATTACTTTACTTATTTATTTTATTATTATTTTTTTTAATTTTTTTTCTGAATCTTTACACCCCATTACCAACACATATAATATTTTCAACACTTAATTCAATGAAGACCAAAAATTCTAATGCTCGAAAGAAAATACCACTCAACAACTAGATCTACCAATGGGTCATTACAGAAATGCTTCGATGTCTCTCTGTTCTCTTTTAACGATTTGCTTACTTGCATCTTTGAACGAATATTTTTTACATTATTTCACTTTCACTTATTTTTATTAGTAAATGGTTGAGATCTATGCTGGGTTTCTTTGATTGTCAGTGTTTAGATTGTCTCTCCACCATCATTGTCTCTCTCTCCACTGCGTCTCCTCCACCTTCATCAACATCTCTCTGTTCTTGCCCTTCTTTAGCCGCACTCTGTTGCTTCTACTTCTTCAAGTAAATGCTCCTTTAGTTTTAGTCAACTTAACACTATGTTGTTGATGTGTTTTGCAACTTTAGAATTTAGAAATTTTAATTGATTGACTTCATTCTTACTATGCAGACAAATGGTTCATTTAAAGTCATACCAATCTAATATCTCAATCAATGAACAACATTGCAAGGGAGATTACAGTCTTGAAGTAGGTAAAGGGTGTACCCGTATGTAGTTTTGTGTTTGAATGTAGCTTCATGTAGCTTTTATCTATGTAAAAGAGATTATAATTCCTACTGTGATGAAGAATGTAATTATGTTTAATTTAATTTGATTTGAATTATGTTTAATTTGACTTTCCTATATATTTTGATTTGCCATCTCTATAAAGCTTGAATATTGATAGTTCATTAGAATGCTTGAAATTTTTGTTTGCATATATAGAGTGAAAATCTATAGTTATGAGTTATGACCATAAATAGATTTCACTTTAATTGTGATTCTGAATAGAAATTATGGATTGCTGAATTTGGCTTAAAAGAAAAATTAGATATGTAACTTGGCTCTTTTTAATTAGCTATAAAAATTTGAAATCCTATTCAATATTCAAGTTCACAGCTAAGAACATTAATTTCAATCGGTTTATCAATACAATATTAGTGAATATTTAGCATTTATGTTTATTGGAGCAGTTTCTTGGAGATGGAAGCCACTGCCTTCATATGTATAGCTCAGATTGTTACTTATACTTTTGTCCCCTAAACCTGAACCATTCTTTTCTGTTTGACAAATTTTCTAGTTATTACGATTTTTTACTCTTTCTTGAAATATGATATGTATTCTTAAAATTTTTAATTAATATATATTTAAAAAGTATCAACTAGTTAAGTAGACCTTTTAAATATTTAATAGCAATAAGGTTATATGTTATTTTATAATATATATATATATATATAGTTTACAACAATAACTCTGTAATAGGGAATGTGATGTTACAATTAGGATATATCAATAAAGTCCTATTGTTCTAAATCTACATGAAACAACAGTTAAAGGGTGCATCTGTGACAGATTAATGTTCCAAACTACTTGACAAACTCTAGCATGAATAGAAAAATTTCACCATATGTCAAATTATTAATAATAAAGCAAAAAAGAAAGTTAACTCAATCTAGACATAATATTATATGAGATTTCAATTAACATGCTCAATGTTAATGACAATACATGGAAGTTTACCCCCCAAAAGAAAAAACTGAAAAACCTAAACTATTCCAGAAAATTCACCATCAAGCTTCAAGGGCTTCTGTTTGTTCAGTATCAGGGTTTGGCGAACGAAAGGCAGGAAGCGGTGAGAACAGAGAGACGTCGCGAAGAGAGAGGAGACAATAACGGTTGAGAGAAAGACACCGCTACTAGGGGGACGTCGAAGGAACGACGTCGGTGCTACTGTTGGTGAGAGAGAGAGAGAGAGAGAAATGCAAATACAGACAGTGGTGGAGGTTGAGAGAGAGAGAGAGATAAACCCAGATGAGGACTCCAATAGGGGGGTAATATTTGGCTGGCCCCTTTTACTAAACTCTGTTAGTAAAAAGGTGATATTTAACCCTCAAAGTAACAAAGGTTATGTTAACCCCCATTAAAGGGGTGAACAAAATGGCACTCTCTTCATGGTGGGTTCCTGAATCACCATGGCGAGAGAGAGAGAGAGAGAGAGAGAGAGAGAGAGAGAGATGGGTTTCTGTCATGGCTAGTGCTTCTTTGACGAAATTGGTCTAAGAGCCAAATAGGTTGTGTCTTTCCACTGGGAGAGTGATTGGGCTTCGAAAGTTGTCAAATTAATATTTACTTAATAAATATTAAATATTAATAATTAACTATTAAATATTAAAATTTACTAAATTTCAACTAAATGTATTCAACTTCTAATCAATTTATAATCTCACTAATTAGTAGCCAATATTTCTCCCTTGTTATTGTTGTCTCTTTATTCCAAGAAAATTCCACACCTCCAGCATTAATTGTTGAAAGGCTTCCCTATCATAAGGATAATCAGTTCTTATTGTCAAGTTAGTCAAGACAGTTACTAGAACACTCCCTTTTTAAGTGACGAACTACCTTTCACAATAAATTTTATACAATTTTTAGGTGACGATTTTTATATCCTTTTAGTGTAGGCATTATTGGTACATGAATAATTTAAAATGTAAAGTTAAAAAAGTTACTTTTTGGCACATGAATTTATATGATTGGGTAAATAATTTAACTCTTACTCTAAAGATTAGATTGAGGTATATGTCATTGTTAGATCAAACTATTTATTTTGATATAACTGTATCTAAATTTTTAATTTAGATCGATATTTAAACACTTATCTATGAGTTATGTCTTTATTATGATATTACATTCCACTAGTCAGCCAAAGCTCATGTCCCTAATTTGAAGATATTTGGCCAATTTGCTTATGAGGATTAACTACTTATTGGCCCTCCACGTTCTTTTGATGAGATAAGCACAACAAAAGTTTTATTTTGTTTTATTAAAGTAGAGTTCAAATAAAATTCTTTTATGAAAGTATTAGTTATCATTGTTATAATTGGAATAAACTATACTCAAAATATAAAAACAATCATTATACAAAATTCATTGGGGTAACAAAATTAGATCTTAAATACTCATTAGTAATTTATTTTCTTAAATTCAATCTGAATTTGATTTCATGAATTGAAATTCTGTTTATTAATCAAACTAATTGATTAGAATTTGGTTTGGAATTCATTTAGAATATGATTAAAATCAGTTTTTCCCACAATTAATCTTTAAAAAAATCAGTTTTCCCATACATGAGTGTTTGAAAATTCCACTTACTCATACATTCCAATGGGTGATAATTAAATTTCATTAAATTGATGGTGGCCGCTCAACTTTGAAATGCAATAATTTATTTTGTAAAATAAAATTTTAAAAATGATATCATATATATTATTTTTTACTATTTATCAATTTTAATTTTTATTTGAAATTTTAAATTGATAATATTATTAAACTTAATATTCAATTTTTCCTAAAACAAAACACACAATGTACATATATGCATATAAACAAACACTTAAGATTTGAGTGAGAGGTATTTCCACGTCTTCCAAATCTTTATCACAAGAAAATTCTCCATCTCTACTATTATTTTTGTGGGACCTCCACCCGAATCCCCAGCCAAGCCAAAAAACCCTAATGGGTGGCCCCAAGGGAAAAAAAAAAAAAGAAACCAAAAGAGAAGCAGACTTGCCATGCATGCACACCTGGGTTCACATATACATGATAATAAATCTGACAACAAAAGCATAACCACAACCTAACAAGGCTACAGGGTTTATGTGCATACAAGCCAACTCAAAACAAACAACAACCTTGTCATACAACTCTGCCCCATGGTAAAGTCAACATGGATTACCCTGTATACCATCTACTCAGGTAGGTCAAGCACCACTATACTCACCCTTAACTTTGGCACTGCCTTTACTTGGAATGAAGAGAAGCAAGAATGAGTCACAAGACTCAACAAGCATATAAGAAGGAAATGCTGACAAGAAGAAAGAGCTAAAGAATACCTGCACTGAAATGCAAAAACTCATGCAAAGCATGTCAACCAATCATACATAAAATGATAGGTATCAATCGCATAATAAAGATATGCACATACCAGATCTTGGGGCCCAAATAAAATGCACTAGCATCTAAATCCATATCACAAACCTGTTGTTGTCCTGAAGACAAAATGTACCTGTAACTTGAGCTAAAGCTCGCTTGGGTGAGGGCGACTAGCACCCGTAACTCGAGTCAAAGCTTGCCTGGCACGCTAGAACGTCCATGAATATAAACTCGATTCGAATTATCTGACACCGTACAGTTGTAATATGAGAACCGATGCCAAAAACTATGCAAATGTACATAACAAACGATGGTGATGGCGTAGTAGGCCATAATGTAATACAAAGCCCCCATAAGCCATGCATCATGCTAAGCCTCGGTCATATAGGAAATCACATGCCGAATGAAATGCTCGTGTCATCCTAGGTATTCAACCTAGCATGCCCGTGTTTAAGCACCCAAATTACATGGAAAGCCCCAAATGCATAATCCCAAGCCCCTACATGCAGTTGGGATGACAAATTTCAAACATAACACATAAAGCACAGGCACTGCTTTCTCCGCCAAAATATCCCCCTTGAATTATCCCAACTGATAGTACCCAAATCACACCCAGCTTCATTCCAATAGCAAATCTAAAGGGTAATTGAGCCCTTCAAAGTATACAAAGAGAGACCCACAAACTGAGCAAGAATTCAACCCCTTTAACTTACTAATGGTGATTAGAACCATCATTTTTAAGAAGAAACAAGGCAACAGAGTACCAAACCAATTGATATGAAAGGGAAGTAGAAGGTAGAAATTCACACAAGAGGAGAAGAGGAAAAGAACTTGCAAAAAAAAAAGGGTTAAAGAGCTTGCCTTTACCGAGAACAACACGCTAACTTTCTTCTTCTTCTTCTTTTTCTTCTTCTTCTTCTCTGTACTTCCTCATTGTTCTCTACTTCGTGAAAGTACTCCCAAATGATGAACAAAAGCATCTGGTGTGCATATATATATATATATATAAGAGGGACAAAGGATGATGGTGATGATGTGTGGCAAGCTCGAGTGCAAAGACTCTCCCACCGACTAAAAAAGTAAATGGAAATGGCCTGGGAACTCACTGACAATGGAGGATATCCGGATGAGAGAGAGGTCTTCCAGATACAGCCACTGGATTATTGTGAGTGTCATCTGGATATGGCTAGAGTCATCCGAATGTAAGAGACAAAGCTGGGCCAAGTTGATGTGAGTGATATCCGGGTATAAAGAAGGCCATCTGGATCGTAAAGACAAAGGATTAGCAGGGACATCTAGATGTGAAGTAGGCCATCTAAATACAAGACACAACAAGCAAAAAGGCATATCCAAATGGGTTAAGGAGGTATCCGGATGGAACATGCATATCTGAATGCACCCAAGGAAGAAACAAGGCTTATCTGAATGTAAGATTTAAAGGTAGAGAGTCATATCCGGATGTGCTAAGGGGTATCTGAATGCTAAGCCCCTCATCCGAATATAAGACATACACACCTAAAGCCATATCCGAATGTGCCTTATCCCATCTGGATACAAGACATAAACCATGCCTAAAGACATCTGAATGATAATCCACCCATCCGAATGGCTTACCTCTTATTCAGATGCGCCTCTAGCCATCCGGATGCCTCAACCTACATCCGAATATAAGGTATCCTCATCCGGATGCTAAACCCATTAACAAAGCCATATCCAAATAACCATGACTACCCCTCATTCGGATATCTCACCACCCTATCCGGATGCATCTTTGTCTAACCAGATGCATCATACCCCATTCAGATATTTCAAATTATATATACATGCACCACGCCTGGACATTCAAATACTTAGAAAATAATTACGAAAAACTACCTACTACACATTTAGGCTAACTAATTCAATCTTAAAGCATAATAAATACTGCATAATTAGATTTAGGTCATTACAGTTTTTGTGGGTCATAAGTTTGAATTTTATTACACGTAAGTTCTTGTAATTTTTTTTTCATCTTCTTTTTTGCCATATTATTATTATTATTATTATTTGTAAGCACCCCCGCCTGGATATCCCAACCACCCAGACTACCCGAACAGGAGCGCCTACGGAAGGAGAAAGAATGAAACACATGACATGAACTACCCTAGCATGCATACACAAGAATTAAAACAACGAAAGCTAAGCTATACACATGCATGCACTACAGGTACTCCGCTAGCACAGCGGTCCCATGATAAATAAATGCATACAGACTTCTGTGCCGGCATACATGAGACATGAAGAATGACCTGGCACAGTAAAAAATAATAGAGTAAATCCCTCTCAAACATCAGAGTCAACTAGAGTCGACGAGGGAATGACGGGACTGCCTGTACACCATACTGACTCTGTCGCTAGATGTTGTCTCCCTTGCCTTTAACCCACGTTGCCACAACCTGAAATGATGGAAAGCAAAGTGAGTCGAGAAACTTAGCAAACATAAAGAAAAGAAGGCTAAAGGCTGAACATATTTAGTAAACTCTCCCTAGAACACTAACCCCCAAGCACACACAAGCCATGACACGCCAAACACAGTATAAAAGTGTAAATAAAAGCACGTATCAGTCCTTGGAGCCCACACAAGACACACGGCACCCAAGTCCCATACCAACCTGCCGTTGCCCTGAAAGGCAACTTATACCTCCAACAAACTTGTGCGCGTTGTCCCGAGTTGGTGCTCCAGTCACCTGAGTGCTCGCGTCGGTCCTCCCGACACCTGAGCTGTAAAATAGCCAAGTTGTAGGCTCTCTCGGAACAGTCCTCCCGTCCGAAACCTGTGAACTGTCGGTAACCATGCAATGCACATAAAAATGTAATGGTGTAGTGAGTATCAATGTGATACACTGGCGCCCATACATCCAAGCATCAGGCCATGCTCCGCCCACATAGTGAACCACATGCAATGCATATGCCCATGCCAGATGCAATCTAACCATGCTAGAGTATCCATGTTCAAGCATACTCAATAAATGAATACTCCAATATGCATCCCGTACCCATGTACATATCAAATCATGAACGGTAATACAACATATCGAATCATGCAGTAAATCACATAATGGGAGAGTTAGTTAGTATTGTGGTCGGCACCGGTCAACGGTCAGTGACTAGGAGTGTCCGCCTGATAGTCTACTTCAGGGTCGTACAATAATCTACTCCAACATCACCAAACAGCCAATCCCTGCCCCATTGCTCGATAGCCCTAACCGACCCACACCTGAGAAATCAATAAATAAACCCGTATCTCTAAAAACCTAGTCCCCAAGTTGGGTTCGACATCATTCCGAAAGGAATAGGGGCGATACACAATACCGCGCAGGCACACAACAAATAAAATCCCAACGAGTCTCATATTTAATTTAAATTAATTCATGCCAATAAAATCCTCAATTTGTATAATTAATACGCGAAACCGAAACGAATTAAGGAAAGGCGTGGGGTTCACAAAACGGAAAGAGCTCACAAAGGTAGAAGGAAGCTTGCCTCTATTTAGCAGATTTCATTGTTTTTACGCTCGCACGCCACCAAATTGATACACGTTGCAAAATAGCATAACCTCCCAAAATTAACAAAATCAGACCCAAAATTAAATTCCAACCATACAGAATGATTAATACATATTTCTCTACTCACCTGACTAATTAAACCTCATTTAATCTTGAATTTCTCCCCAAATTTTCCCAGCTGACGCGCCTTCTTCTTTTCTTTAATTTTTTCACTGGAATTGCTTGAATTGAAGCCTCGAAGATAGCCGAATTCGGCTTTAAAACAGCAAAGGAATTGGCAGCCTAGCACAAGCCACGTGGCCTCAGCTGGCTACCCACTGCCTTGCCCAAAACGATGCCGTTTTGGGCAAGGTTTGGCTGGAAAATCCAGCCAATTTTCCTCTCTCATGTGCGCGCCTCCCTCAGCTCGAACTCGAGTCGCCTAGCTAGTCCCTCGTGCATGCGACTAGCTAGGCTGGCTGTCTCCTTCAACCATTATACATAGCGCATTAATTTTATAATGAACCCAAGGCATATTCTAGAAATTGCATTTAAACCCCACTACTTCCGAAAATTGCCACATACACCCCACTTATTAATAACTCTTATACCCCAAATTGTTAATAACTACTTACCATTTCTACAACAATTACTTGCCTAACTCCTTAATACAAAAATAAATTAATATTTCTCCTAAATCCCACAAATATTTGATAATCACCTTATACGCAATAATTAATAATTATCAACTATTCACTAAATTATTCAATTCCAATAAATAAAAAATTACTTCAAATGCAGAATTTAATAATTATTAACTACTCCCAAATTATTGGGATGTTACATTATTATTATTATTATTATTATTATTATTATTATTATTATTATTATTATTATTATTATTTGGTGTGAGTATACTATATAAATAAAGTTTAATTGGTTATCATATTTATCTGAAACTTCAAATTTTGATCCTCCCACACCTTCTATTTTGTGTATGTGTATGCCCTTTCTAGGTGTTTTGAATTTCTAATTTATTTTATCAAACCAAATTTGAAGAAAAGATATGAAATTAAAATTAAAATTATTATTATTATTATTTGAATTGTGCTCTTCTTTGAAATTGTCTTCAATTTTTATTTCTTTGAAAAAAAAATAGGGCATTTGGTATGTTTTTTGTGTTAAATGCTTGCCAAAAAGAAAAAATTAATCCTTGTTACTATGTGCACCTAATTAATGAAGGTGGTGGGCCCACAATTAGTCAATCATTGGCGTCCACTAAGTTCAGGGTTTGGGGGTATGGCCAAAAATCAAAAATCGCACCGCCTTCTACGACAACAGTCCCACCCACGTTGTACCCCAAGGATAAGGGTAGGGCATCTTCCCTTCCACTTCTAACTTCACCATCAATTTTTATTTCTTTTATTGTAAAATAATAAAAAAGAAAAAATAATAAAATTCTTGTAAACTAATTTATATATACTCGATCCAACTTCAAAAGGGATAGATGCTTCTAGGGCTGTGTAAATAGTTAGCTTAGTAAAATTAACAAATCAAATAAACCATACTGAAGAGATTAAATCGAACCAAATCGACTGATTAAACTCAATAAACTGAATTAATTGATAATCGAAAAAACTAAATATAAACTCTATAAATTGAATCAACTGAATAAACTCTCGAAAACACTTATAGGTTGTTAAAAATTATAAAATGACCAAATAAAACCTTATTTTAACATATGTTATTTAAATGTAATGTTTAGGTGAGAAGTTTAACTAAATTGTGTTTTGGGGCAAATTGTAACATATATTAATGATAGTTATACAATAAATTTTAAAATGAATAAACATGTTACATTTATGTTTTTAATTAATAGAATTACATATTTCAAAATTATATATATAAATATAATTATAAATAAAAATTTAAAAAAAAAATCTAAAGGACCCATCATCACGATGGGTTACTACATCACCACGACGAGAGAGAGAGAGAGAGAGAGAGAGAGAGAGAGAGAGATGGCTTTTGGCCATGGCTATTGCTTCTTTGACATAATTGGTTTGAGAGCCAAGATTGGGTTATTGTTCTGTTTTGTTTTGCTTGATTGCAGGTGTCTACAGCTGAATTTTGGAGAAAAGATACAGTGACACTTCCACAATTTTCGTGCCTATTATGGCGACTGTCCTAGAAGAGTGGGCACGTTTCGTTGATGGGAACATTAACGGAAATCTTTCTTGGTGGATGGTCGACTATGTAAGTGTTAATAATTTTATCATTGATGTATTTATTTTCATACGACTAACACCTCTTTAAAACTGCAAGTTTTAGCCCCGTGTAATTACAAGAATTATCATTGGTTTCTGGTCAAGATTTGTTTGAAGGATAGAAAAGTTGTGATATATGACTCTAACGCCACGAGAGAATACAGCTAGAGGATTAGGGTAGAATCTATACAACCATTGGCAAGCCTCCTACCCATTATGCTGAAGAGCAATGCATATTATTCCCAATCAATTCAAACTGCCACTTCAGATAGTGAATGGGAGGTGGAGTATCGATCCTCAGAAGGTGCCTCAACAACAGGAAGGGTAAATTAATTCCAATGTGAATCTTATTATAGAGTCAATTGAATTTTTGTAATATGATTATTTTTCAATTGATTATTATGTCTAATATACGGACAGCTGCGGGTGCCTTATTTTAAAATATGCCCATGACATCCTGAGGCATAATGAGGATCAGTGGCAGATGCAACCAACTCTGGATGCTCATACCCTTCGTAGGTAGATAGGAATATTTTTGTATAGACATAGCACTTTAGTATAAATTGTATATCGATGTATTCTTTGTAAATTGGTGTGATTTGAGCTAAATGGAAGTAGTGAGTGTATACCTAGGATGTGGCTTGATGATATTTGTTTTTGTGTTGTTGATGAGATAAGTGGTCGTGGCGGTAGTTTGTTGTTGGACAGGGAGACTGAGTCTCTAATACAGGTTTATTGTCCAAAAACAGGGGAGGATCTGTCGAAATTTTTGAAAATTTTGACTAACTAAATGTAAACAACGATAATGAAGTGATCATATCTTAAATTGAAAGTTTATATTTACCCTTTTTTATCTAGTTCAAATGAAGTGACCATATCACTAATATGGAATTACACTTCCAAATTTTATTTTATAAAATATACTAACATCTACTTGGTCTAATGTAAACATTTGATAGATAAAAAGAACACTTAATCATCCATTCATTCTACCTAATTCCAATATGATGTATAGAGTTGTTTGAAGTGCATTTTGTCTAATTAATCTGAAAAACGTAAAAAAAGATCATTTTAGTGGTAATTGAACCCAAAAATTAATTTTTTAAAAAAATTGGCAAGCTATGCCTATTGGGTTTCGTGACCCATGAAGATAGCCTATCGGGCTTTGTAGGTTCACAAAGCCCGATAGGCAATTTCTTGTCAATCTTTCAATTTTATAATTTTTTTTTTTTTTTTGTAATGAGGTTTTTTTTCTTAATTTTCCAATAGTTTGAAAAAATTAATTCACTGATTTATACTTTCAAATTTTATTTTATAAAATATACTAACATCTACTTGGTCCAATGTAAACACTTGATAGATAGTAGAAGGAACACTTAATCATCCATCTATTTCACCTAATTCCAATGTGATGTATAGAGTTGTTTGAGATGCAATTTCTGTTTAACTAATCTGAAGAACGTAAGAATAGATCATTTTAGTGGTAATTGAACCCAAAAATTAATTTAAAAAATAAAAAATAAATAAAATATTGGCAAGCTATGCTATTGGGCTTTGTAGGGCCACGAAACCCGATAGGCAATTTCTTGCCAATTTTTTAATTTTATAATTTATTTATTTATTTATTTATTTTTTGTAATGGGTTTATTTCCTAGTTTTTCAATAGTTTGAAAAAATTAATTCATTGATTTACATTTTCAAATTTTATTTTATAAAATATACTAACATCCACTAAGTCCAATGTAAACACTTGATAGATAGTAGAAGGAACACTTAATCATCCATCCATTCCACCTAATTCCAATGTGATGTATAGAGTTGTTTGAGGTGCATTTTTTGTTTAATTAACCCAAAGAACGGAAGAAAATATCATTTTAGTAGTAATTAAACCCAAAAATTAATTTAAAAAATTAAAAAAATAAAAAAAATTGGCAAGCTATTCCTATTAGGTTTCGTGACCCATGAAGATAGCCTATCGGGCTTTGTAAGGCCACGAAGCCTGATATGCAATTTCTTGCCAATTTTTCAATTTTATATATTTTTTTTAATAGGGGTTTTTCCTAGTTTTCCAATAGTTTGAAAAAAATAATTCACTGATTTACAATTCCAAATTTTATTTTATAAAATATAATAATATTTACTTGGTCCAATGTAAATACTTAATAGATAGAAGGAACACTTAATCATCCATCCATTCCACCTAATTCCAATTTAATGAAACATGATTATTTTATAAGTAATTTACATTTTTACTTGATCACAAAGTTATAAATTTAATTTAATTATCAAAAAAAGTACAATATAATATTCCCAATTCATAACATCGTCTAGTATGAACATTTTTAGTTTATGAGCATCTACTCTGTTCTTAGAGGATGATTGACAGTAAAAAAGAAAGAAAATCAAATATCATAACATCATCTTTGTCATTGTTAGTTAAAATTTCAGAAAATTTCGACAGAGTCTCCTTTGTTTTTAGGCCATTGAACCTACATTAGAGACTCAGTCTCTATCCATCAACATACAACCACACAATCTTTCAATCATTAATTACTAGTTTAAATCAAGGAAACTGAAAGATTACAATTGCTAAAATATTCTCAATTCAAATAATAATGTAAAACACAACATTCATTTCTGGTGGAGCATGACAAAAAATAGTTTTGATTGATGATGTCTCAGAAGCTTTTTGGTCATCATTTTTCTCTTGTGACAATGATTTTTGAGCATTGCTGATATATGAAATATCATATGGTCAGTAAGAAATCCATTCACACTATAAATGCAAGTAAGAAATCACATTATTCTTCAAATGATCTAACAATTAACATAAGTGACGATATTATCATACCTGAATGAGTTCATTTCTATTGATTGTCTACATCGTTGCCAAAATTATCACCTTGATTACTCAACTATATAGGGCACCGACGATGAGTGTGTCCAGTTTCTTTGCAAATGCTGTATTTTTTACTTGCTCTTCAATGGCCATGGCAGCATATCTTGATTCTGTAGTAGCGGTTGTGCTCGACTCTCCAATGGAGGAACACCATTCATTAGGGAAAGATAGAGGATTATGCCCCTGTGCACCATATTTTTCACATTTTTTCCTTCGACGAGCTTCTCCAACGGAAGGAATCCGACCCACTCTCAATCTACCCGGTTGTCTTCTTTATACGAGTGGGTGTACAACCACCCCTCTGACATGTGCAACAATAACCCAAGCGAACTTGTTAAGGACTGAATTGATGGGAAGTTCATATGATTTTCTGACCCACCTTGTTGTATAATATGGATGGCAAAATGAATGGTAGTGCACCCGCATGAAACTATCATGTACGATAAAGAAAGATAGAGTGTTAATATATCACATTAAAAAATGAATGTAATAAGAATAATAAAGTCAAACCATGATACCTGCCAACAACAACTGCCTGAAGACACGGTAATTGATCAAGATTCCACTTACTACAACTGTATATCTTTGCTACAATGTTAACGATCCCATCACCTTCCTTGGCATGTTTCGTGAGGAATTTGTTCTCGTGTATTATAAGAACTATGCTACATCCTCGATCTAATGTTTTGCTATGGGTAAAGTTGACATGTGCTACTACAATGGAGCTAATCTCAATTACAATCCTGTCAGCAGTAGCACGTCTGTCGTTGAACTATTTCTGAAGTATATATCTCAAAAATTCATATGCACTCGTTATAGCCAACCAACGTGTTTTCATCATGCATTTATTGAGAGACTCGACAATATTGGTGGTCATCATGGAATATCTTCTTTCAGACAATATGCACATAACCACATTTTCATTCCTACTTCCACCAATGTTAGATGAGTCTGATGATGCATCAATTGAATTTCTACCATGTGTGTATCACACTCTACTTGGGTGTAGTTGTATGTTGCACGGTAGAATGTCTCTATCATATCCTTTCATTGTTTACATTGTTTCTTTAGGTTTTGCTTACGGTGGAAGAAACAAAATACATGTGAGACATGAGGGAAAACAAGGCTCATCGCATTCGCAATGCTTTGGTGCCGATTGGATACAATCACCAAATCCTCCGACACGCCGATAGCCTCTCTCAATTTTCTTAAAAACTAAATCCGTGATTTGTCAGACTCACTATCTCCCAATCCAAAAGCGATGAGATAAATCATCTCCTCTCCATCTTTGCAAGTGACAACAAAAATCACCCATTTATATTTACCTTTCAAGCGGGTGGCATCAACAGTAACAACCGGTCTTATGTAAGACCGAAAACCCTGAAGCGAAGCTCTAAGAGCAAAAAATGAATATAAGAAATGATTATTTTCATCTATCTCTATTATCGCGATTGTAAGGGCCCACTCTCGAATATTCCCGCTAGCATAGGATATTTGAAAGGAGATCATCATAGAGATGATATAAAGCAAATCATGAATAAACAGACAACTCATTTCATTACTAGCAGCGAAAACTAAATTAAGGTTCAGTTACACTTTCAAATCTCATGAGTTTGGGCTCGAAGGCCATACAAAATAAATAAGAGGCTCTAGTGTTAACTAACAAAATAAAAGTCATTTCATCTCAAGGCTCACCAAAATACTAATCAGGATCTTCAAGTTATGATGTGTCTCCATACACCACTATCCCTAGGCCTTAGTCCCACTGGACTCGCCCCCAACAATAGTTTTTCCTTTACCTGGAATGGCAAAGAAAATCAAGTGAGCTACAAGGTTCAGTAAGTTCGAGGAACAATAAATAATGAACAGAATCCAAGAATATGGTAATACCAAAAAGAGTACTCAAGAACTCAACAGTTATATATAAGATTCATATTTTAGGACTTGATCAATTCCAAGTTAAATGCATCATGCCACCATGTACCACTATGCAAATGTGCATATAAAATTTAATATCAATATCAAATCTCATAGGCTCACAAGCCATCAATCAACACATGCTAAGTGTATCATATAAACAAAATCTCACAAAGAAATATGGAGTCAACCTGCCGAGCTATGGCCACCTCGTCCCATGCCAAGTGCTTTAGGGTACCCTTTTCCTCCACGCAAAATAGTAAGTGCGCAAGATTTATATAAATATATATATATAACATGTACGTGTATACATCATGTATGCATTTCCCAACCACATGTATTTAAATTCTCATTTCCTCAATATTCATAATTTCAACACCATTTATCCATACCGGGTATTTTACCATCATTAGATAATTCAACATATCTTACTTCTAACATTTTCCACGATCAAGATGAAAATTATAACACAAAAATAATTTTTGGGATATGCTATTTAAGGTTAAATCTTGATTCACCATTTGAGGAGTAATATAGATTTAATATGCTATTTTTTCCATCATAAAATCTCTGATGATTTATTTAATAATTATGCTAAATTGATATTGATATGTATTTTGAGAAAATTAAATAGGGTATTCAAATTTTAGCATGTATATTCGGATATGTGAAAGTGCATTCGGATGGTTTATGGCCTATTTGGATATGTTGGAGGAGCATTGAGTGATATTCGGATGGTTGAAGGCATATTCGGATGTCTCTTGGAGTTTTTGAGAGTGATATCCAGATATGGGGTGAGACATCTGGATGTTCAAATTCAAGTATGTGAGTGATATCTGGATGCTACAGTAGCGCATCCGGATGGATATCCGGATATGGGCTAAGTCATTCGGATGCACCATGTTTCAGAAATTCAGCTTCAACGAGGTTTTGTATTTTGGGCATAACTTTCTTGTCCGAACTCTGATTGAGATAATTCAAGATGATATGAAAACCTAATAAAAATATATACAACTTTTATGTTTTGAGTTTTCAAAGATTCAGGTTTAATGGAGGTCTAAATTTGGCTTGAAGTTTGTTGCTATTGTGTTACATTCAAATGTGAATATACAGTTCGACAGCGTTTGGTATTCCGGGCATATTTCTCTCGTCCAAACTCTAATTGAGATGATTCAAGATTCTATGGAAATCCAAGAAAAAGATATACAACTTTTTTTGTTTTGAGTTTTAAGAGATTATGGATTCATCAATGTCAAAATCGAGTTTGAAGTTTCTGTTATGGTGATCTATCCAGATATGGCTATCTTTGGAGGGTAGCATTCGGATGGTTGATATATATATCCGGATGAAACACACACTCATCCGGATGTTACTCACATGGCTTCCCAAGACTCATTCGGATAAGCCATTGCCTATTTCAATGACTACAAAATAATTCTGCAACCCACTTACGAAGAAAATTATTTATACATATATATATATATAATAACACAAGCAATACTTATGGCTACACCATTCCGAAAGAAGATTGGGGAAAATAATCCCAATTGAAAATAATGAAAATCTGGGATGATCCAACGCTAGATTAGAAGGGAATATATAACTAAGTGTATATATGTATATATATGTGAACAATATATTTATAGAGAAGGGAGAAGAATAGTTCAACTGAATACCCAAATGCATAACTCTTATGATCAAAGAGCTCCCGAATGGAAGAAAGAAATGAAAGTAAAGAGTGGTGCAAGAAAGAGAACTTTCCTGGTAAATGGAGAAGAGACAGCACCAGTGCGAAGTTGCTTCTTCTGAACCTTGACTCACCTCAAAAAGAAGAACAGGGACAGGGGTACACATCAGTTGAAGGGAAGAGCTGTAACGCCCCGCTCCCACTTATGGGTGTTACTCGTGAACAATCACCCGAATTGTCCACCTGCCCGGCCTGTGGTGAAGGGTGGACTGTGTTTCAAGACGAAACGCCCTAGGTGGGATCTAGGCTCGTCCTTCCCTTCCCTCATTCCCAGGATTCACTAGCGAAATTGGGCTTTAACCACACCGCATTGGCTAAAAAGAAAACTCATGAAAATGCCCAACTGCTATTTCTTATTTATATTTAATTCTTTTCCCATCCAAGAATTTACCGGGCTCCATAAATCACCATTTAAAACCAATCCATTGATTGATTACCACTTTTGGAGGAAAAAAAACTCAAATTTTAATTTTCCAAAAATTTTGGCATTTCTCCAAAATGCCCGAAAATCCCTTTATTTTTGAAAACTCCTCCGGGGCCCAAATTCAATTTAGAAATGGCCCAAAATCCCCAAAAATCCAATTTTTTTAAAAAAAATTGACCGACGGGGTCCGCTGGCACCCCCGGGGCCCGAGCAAGGCCCCGTTGGCCGCTGGCCGCGCGGCCGGCACCCACGTGCGCGCGCGCCCGCCTGCGCCCGCGGCCTCCCGCACGCTTGGGCGCGCCTGGCCGCCTGCGGCCTGCTGCTAATGCAGCAGCCCTCTGCTGCCTTTTTCACTTCTTTTCTTCTCTTTTTTTTTTTTTATTTGGGGCTTCCAAACCCAATTTTTTTTCCAAAAATTTAAAATAAAAAAAATACCTCACTTTTCTTCAAATTTACCTTTATTTCTCCACAAATAAGGCTTAAACAATATTCTTGATGCTTCCACAACATACATCAAACACCCACCACCTTTCCAACAAAAATCCTTTTTACTTGGATCTTGGTTGCTTCTCACAACACACCCAATAATGAGACTTACACCACAACTTAGGCTTCACATGCCATAAGCCAATGCTTTACTTTCTAAATGGAAACATACATTCCAATATAAAATACACACCTGCACTTGGGCTTCAACAAGCCATTATCAAACAAATAAAATTACATCTCATACATTAAACATAACAAGTTAGGCTCCCCTAAGCCATACAATACACTTGAATCATCATTTCCATGCCTCCACATGCCAATCCATCTTGTATTGATTTTTTCATGCTTCCACAACCTATATGTGAGGATAAAAACCTCATGAGCTATTAAGCTCAATAAGGGTGCAATGATAAATAAATATGAACATAATAAGTTTATATGATGCCAAGTGCATGCAAATGTGGCTAGGTTTCTTTGCCCTCACAACCCTCCAAGGTTGAGGCATCAACCCACCATTTCAACCATGTTCTCAAACTAACCTATGGCCATAAGTCTCATGAACATAAAAGAACATGCTAAATGCAACATATACATTTATGAAACATATTTATAACACATTGCAAGGCCACCCTCCCATGGGGCCATCCCTTACCTCATTCTTCTCTTTGAATCTTTAAATCCCCCTTTCAAGAAAGCTTCCATCTTCATTTCCTTCCATCTGAGATGGCATTCCAACAAGAACTTACTTTGCATACAAAGAAAACCAAAATAAAGAGAAGAAAAATGGATCTTACCTTGATCCCTTACTTCTTCTTCTTCACTTTTTCCTCCATGGGAGACTTCTTTCTCTCTCTTTCTTTCCTTTCTTTCTCCAAATGGCCAAAGGGAGACAAGCCTTCCACACTTGTCATTTTATACTAGTTCCCCCATATTTCAAGAATGCATCCTAACCACTCACTAAAGGCACAATCCATGTGCTTAAGGAAAAACTAATCTCAACCCTCCATTTCAAATGAACAAGATTTCTCTCTTAGAGAAAACACACTTTTTAAATATGTTGGCAGTCCATACCATTCACTCTCTTTAAATCTCCACCCTTTGATTACTTCTCTTTCTCAAGAATTCATTTCATCCATTGGATTCTTGAAATTTTCATTTATTTCTTATTTAAATAAATCCTCCCATTTTCACTCATAAATGAGTGACTAATTTTCATTTCTTTTGCAATTTCTTTTTAGGCAACAACATCATGGCTTGCATTTAACACTTGAAAGACCATTTATTCACTAATTTGAATTTCTTTTAAATGCTTATTCTTGATTCACAAGATCATGCCATGTGTCCCTAGCCACCATCTCCCAATTTCTCATTTCTTTCCCATTTAAATTAATGGGACTATTTTCATAACCATCACACTTGAGAGATATAATTTATTTATTCCTCATTTTGTAAAATCCCCATATTTTCCAAGGCATTAATGGATGACCATTTTCCCATTTTCCATTTGATTTATTTAATTCACCATAATTTCAAGCATTAATGGTGACTAATTTCACATTTACTTTTGGATTTTCTTTTAATCCAACACCATCATGCCTCTCATTAAATGCTTGAAAGACTACTTATTCTTTCTTTTGCATTTATTTAAATAGCCATTTATCTTGGACCACATAATGCCATGTGTCACTCTAAGACACCATACTTGGCTTCCAAGATTCCATCTCAACCATCCATGTGGCATTTTCATATTTATTCACCAATTTAGGGAAAACATAATTATTTTCTCAAATAATTTAATATCCACCAATTTCCCTATTTTCCATAATTAAATTCCTCTATGGAATTAATTCCAAAATTCCCAAAATACACTTTGTGAATTTATTAATCCCATATATCTCCACATAAACACCAAATTGGGATTTTATTCACTTACATACCTAATTCCACATAAGAATTATTTCAAATTTACCAAAATACCCTTTATATTGGATTTCACTATCCAAATTACCAAAATACCCCTCTCATAGGGCACCCTCAATCTCAAGGATCCAACACCTTCTCAAGGGCATTTTTGAAATTTTCTCACTTTCTTTCTCATTCTTTTAACACCTGTAACACCGGGTGTGCTGCCCCCTTCCCTAAAAAAACTGATTTGCCCCTATTTTATCTCATTACAAAAAATCTTTTTAGGGAATTTTTGATATTCGACACACATCTTTATTTTCAATTTTTTTTTTATTTTTCTTATTCACATAAAAATTAAAATGCCTTTACCATTGGGCCCAAGCCCAACCCAACTATTACATAGCCCACCTGACAAACCCATGGACTCATTAACTAATTAATTGAGGCCCATTTTATTATTTCCCAATTTATTAAAAAATATACTCATATATGTATTTTCACGATTACATGAACCACAAAATAAAATTATACAAATCTAAAATTATTTCTATGCCATCAAAGAGATTTATCATTAAGTATTAAAATACTTAGACCCACATTTAAAATGCCATTAAACCAACATTAAGTAATAAAACACCTAGACTCACTTTAGGGTCGTTACAGTGATAGTGTCGGGATTTATTTCTTTCAACATGTGAAAATATGAGGGTAGGTGCTAAAATGACTCATCTGCATTGCCATAAGCAAGTCTTTTTGCATGTTGTAAAAACCTCAAAGCTTTAGTGTACATGATTTGTACACCATGCTGCTCGAGCAGATCTTCGATTAGCATTCCAGGTGTATATTCTCTAATTGCCACTCGTTGTGAGAACAAACTCCCGATAACAATAGCCTTCACACTCCGAAAATGTGAATCGTTGATGTCCGGACTATATGTGTGTCCCGGTATAAACTTCACCACATGCCAAAACGTATAACCAGGTCTGCATCTTGCACGAAGCAAAAACTTGCAATTCACATCTTTGCAACCGGCCTCAAATCTAACCGTGCACGAATGTTTGATTCGATAGTCTATCTTTACATCAATACAATATTTTTCAAATGCCAAATCAGTTCTTGTTTACTTTTAAATAGTGTGCCTTGGTAAAAAATATCACCCTGGTAGGGAATCAGCATTTTGGGTCGCATTGCCTCAATTGCATAATTTTTTACACCAGGAACGACCCAATTTCCATGTAAAGGGTTGTTCTCAAATTGAGAACCTGAAAATCTTACTTCTGGATACTCCGGATTAGCTCCTCCTTCATCACCACCACCATTGTCATCACCACTGTTATCATCACCATTAGCATCTGTTTCATTATCACCATTATCGTCTACGTGTAAAGCATCATCTGACAAACCAGTCGTACCATATGTACTGAAATCATCGTCCACAGTGGACTACGTGCTAATGTAAATGGAACGTCAACACCTGCATCCTGATTATCACCACTATATGAAAGAAATTGGTATTGCAGCTCACTATGTATGTTACAAACTCCAACATCTTTACGAATCATATCAACATAAATCACTTTATATTTACTTCCTTCATACATAACAAACTCAACCTCATGGTCATCCTTGATAGGGAGCTTAGTGGCTGGAAGACTACACGATGGTTCCATTAAAAAATGAATGTTTATGCAATACCTTGTTTTATCAATTCTCGTCACTATGTAAACAATATCAGTTAATTGAGTAAAAGTCGCATTCTTATTGGTCATCATATATGTCTTATTACCCCCAGTGTACATCATCATTCCATTCCCCGTTCCACATAATTACCGACGACACTTTATCCATTGCTGCAAGATTCAAAGGAAGAAGTTAGGTTATTTCACCCGGACATGTTAAATTCCCTAATTATAACTATTAGTAAGTATAAAAGGCTTTATTTCATTTTCTTTTTCTAAAGAGATAATTTCTACAACTTAAATACATGATTTTTTACTTACAAAATAACAATTTTATTATTAATATAATCTTCTCTAATTATAACTAAAATATTTAGTTTATGATTTTTTTATAAAAATATTGGAGGATTTTAACATAACACATTAGGCACATTTAATTTAATTATTTTATCACATTTTGACACACATGAGAGTTATGTCCGAGGGCTTCTCATCAAGCTTCGTTGGCCAACCCATCGGGCCTTGTGGAGCAAGAGGCCGATGGGAAGCCTATTGGGCTTAGTTAGTCCTATCGGGATTCGTTGGACAACAAAGCCTGATGGGGATTCCCATCAGGCTTAGTGACCCCACGAAGCTCGATGAAAAGTCCCATCGGGCTTTGTCGGACAACGAAGCCCGATGGGACTTTCCATTTCTGAAAATTCTGATGACGGTGTGTCTTTTCTGATTTTTTTTTTTCCACACAGATCTGGAATGAATATTTACCAAAAACTTTTATTCACAACCACAACCATTCTACACAACTTTAATATTCAATGTCAACACAAAAATATTTTTGAAAAACAAAACAAAACAAATATAAATCAAAATCAATACCTTGAATGCTTGTTGGAGAGGGAAACTTCTCGTGAATGCAACTTCAATGAGGTTGTTGCAATGATTGATGAAGAAGTTAAATGATCCAACAAGCAAAATATTGAATGTAGGAAGAATGATTAAGTTTGATGGTTTCAGTAATGGAGAGAAGAAAGTAAGAGTGTGAATATTGGAAAAGAAGAGAGAGGGGAAAGGTAAGTGAAAGAGATAAGGGTATTTTGGTAAATGAGGCTAAGGACAATGTGGGTTTTCTATTTTAAAATCTCATTAAATGTATTTTAGATATCTTACATAAAAGTGGCTATAGAGTACAATTAATTTGTTTGATTGTACAAAAACGTTTTTTTCTGTGAAGTGGTTAAAAACAAATCTGTTATATTCATTTAGATTAATTATGAATTCATCCCTTTTTTTTTTTACTTCAACACAACTTCTACTCAAGTAGATTTTGACAATAATCGAGTAGATCCATAATCAATTCATAGAATAAAATAATCAATTGGATCTTAACCAACATAACTCACTCGATTGGAAGCTTAATCCACTCGAATACTTCGTAGAAACTGAGATCAATTTCGATCAGCTTGATATCCACTCAAGTGGGTTGACAGCACTTAATTGTATACATATTTTTATTTAATTTTTTTTAATCTTGTATTATTTGTTTTACATAAAATGTGTGTTTATATGAATTTTATATTATTTTAATCTATTTTTGTAGGAACCTGTCAAAGAATATTATTTTGAAGATTTTGGTGTAAAAAGAAAAGAAAAGAAAAAAATATATTATAAAGTTAATTTTAAAATTAATATTTTAATATAAATAAAAATAAATAAATATTTTATATAATAATTATTATTATAATATAATTAAATTTAATATAATTAATAGTATGTTAAATATTTTAAATATTATATTTTATCATATTATATATTATATTGTGTGTGTGTGTGTGTGTGAAGTGGCGTGAATGTGTGAAGGAGGGCAGCTTGCATATGCATATAAATAGAATAATATAAAGGATTTGGAGAAAAATTAGAGGCTGGCGGCGCACGGTGAAGGCAATTGAAAAATTGAGATGGCAAAGAATTGAAAGAAAGTGACGCACGAGATTGAGAGGGCTGGGCGGCGCACAGAGAGGACTGAACGGAGGGCTTAGCGGCGCACAGTGATATTTTAGGGAGCTCTTATTTTTTTTAATTTTCTATTTTTTTCTTATTTCATTAATTCTATTATGAACTAATTTTATTTAACTAGAGTTTGAGATGAAGCTTGTTATGAATTCTTGATTTTTATTGATTAAATTTTTTCTATAATTTTAATTATTTATTATTTATTCTTAATGCGATTGAGTGATTTAATCTTCATTTAATTGATTTTGTATTATGATTTAAGATCAGAAGGTGATTTTCATAACATGTTGAAGTAATAAATTTCATAAAATAGATAGTTGATAAGGAATTTGATACTTGAATCTTATGAGAGATAATGAATTGGAACTTAACAATGAATTTTAGTTTGTTATAATTATTGAAAAATAGGTTGATTATTAATAAATTGATATTTAATTAGGTTAGTAAATCTTTGGAAAGAAGCTAATCAATTTAGATATTCACCCCCATTGAATTGATAAAAACCAATTGATTGAAAATTAAAACAGATTAATAAGTGGATTTGAAACACCTTAGTTGTCTCCATTTTATTCAAATTAAGTTGATTTTAGATTTGCGATTAATTTCAATTCTCATTAGTTTAATTTATTCAAATTCATCTCTTTTTATAGTCTAAATAATATTGAAGTTAATCAAATTTTGATATTTAATTCAATTCTCGTGGGATCGACACTCTACTCATTCATTATATTACTTACGCGATTCATATGCTTGCAAATTAGCCTAACATAGGTCATTTGATTATTCAAACATAGAACTATTATTACTCCAAGACTTTAATTTCCTTAGGCATTTGATCCAAACACATATATTGCTTGATCGAAGTAATATTCTAACTTAGATAAAAGCATAATATAGATAGCCAACCCATTTGACTTTAGATAAAATGATCAATCAAGTCATTTTTAGAACTTTGAATGAATCATGTTAATACTCAATTGAAGATATACGTATCAATTGATTGCTTATCAAGGTCCAAATATTTGATTCATTTTAGTCACCCTAAAATTCACTTGGAAGACTACTTTCTTCGATTGACAAGCACAAAAGGCTTGACATTAAACCTTGATTTTCTTTCTAAAATACAATGTTGATTACTCATTTTAAAACTTACAAAGACAAATATGAGATTAACAAGCATGTACTCAAATGAGTCTTTGAATGCTTGTTAGTAAGCCCAAATACTAACATATAAACACAAGAGTGTTATTTGTGTAAATTGGTTTAAAAACTAACTTTCCAATCACATTCACTCGATCATTTATTGAGCTTTGCTTCAAATGAGATACTTGAATGCTATAAGCTCAAACACTTGAATACTCGATCACTAACATATGAGCACTCGCGTGATGATTTGAAAGTTGGTTAAAACTAACTTTCGCATTTCATTAACCCGATTGCTAGAAAGTAGGACAATGAGATTGTAATACCCCGATAGCCTAGAGAATGGTAGTATATATCAAGGATAAGTAAGGAATGAAACAATATTAGTTGGATACCTTTTGGGTTGAATGTAGACAAAGAACTCCCGGTTTAAGCGTGCTTGAGCAGGGAAAGCTCAAGGATGGGTGATCCCCTGGGAAGTTCGCGTAGGCCCATCAGGATAAGTTGTTCCGGTCTTTCCTATCGCTTGATGCGGGATGTTACAGGTGGTATCAAAGCCAACCCCCGAGCCTCTAAGCACCGTGGTAGGGCAAACCTCAGCGAAGACGTTGAGTCCCTAAGGGGGGTGCGAGTAGGCACCTTAGGCGAATCCCACATCAGCCATGCAAAGGGGGGAGAAGATCTGGGACCAGTTTTAAAGTCGCATGACGAGGACGTCATGTGCTTAAGGGGGGAGAATATAATACCCCAAAAGCCTAGAGAATGGTAGTATATATCGAGGAGAAGTAAGAAAGGAAACAACACCAGCTGGATACCTTTTGGACTGAATGTAGACAAGGAACTACCGGGTTAAGCGTGCTTGAGCCCTAGGAAGTTCACGTAGGCCCATCAGGGTAAGTTGTTCCAATCCTTCTTATCACTCGATATGGGATGTTACAGGTGGCATCAAAGCCGACCCTTGGTAAAGGCGGTCTGATGAGGGCGGGGAATGGCGCCAGGGCTCGAGGGTCTGTATAAGGAGCTGCTTCTGGAAGGCTTCTAGGATGGCAACCCCTAAAGGGAGAAGGTCTGGGACCAATTGTAACGTTGCATGACGAGGACGTCATGTCCTCAATGGGGGAGAATATAATACCCCAAGAGCCCAAAGAAAGGTAGTATATATCGAGGATAAGTAAGGAATGAAACAACACCAGCTGGATACCTTTTGGGCTGAATGTAGGCAAAGAACTCTCGGCTTAAGTGTGTTTGAGCTGGGAAAGCTCAAGGATGGGTGACCTCCTTGGAAGTTCACGTAAGCTCATCAGGGTAAGTTGTTCGAGTCCTTCTTATCGCTCGATGTGGGATGTTACAAGTGGTATCAGAGTCGACCCCCTGAGCCTCTAAGTGTAGTGGTGGGGCAAACCTCAGCGATGACGCTGAGTCCCCAAGAGGGGGTGCGTGTAAGCACCTTAGGCGAATCCCACATCAGGCATGCAAATGGGGGAGAAGATCTGAGATCAGTTGTAAGGTCGCATGACGAGGACGTCATGTGCTTAAAGGGGGGAGAATGTAATACCCCAAGAAAGGTAGTATATATTGAGGATAAGTAAGGAATGAAACAACACCAGCTGGATACCTTTTGGGCTGAATGTAGGCAAAGAACTCTCGGCTTAAGTGTGTTTGAGCTGGGGAAGCTCAAGGATGGGTGACCTCCTTGGAAGTTCACGTAAGCCCATCAGGGTAAGTTGTTTGAGTCCTTCTTATCGCTCGATGTGGGATGTTACAAGTGGTATCAGAGTCGACCCCCTGAGCTTCTGAGTGTAGTGGTGGGGCAAACCTCAGCGATGACGCTGAGTCCCCAAGAGGGGGTGCGTGTAAGCACCTTAGGCGAGTCCCACATCAGGCATGCAAATGGGGGAGAAGATCTGAGATCAGTTGTAAGGTCGCATGACGAAGACGTCATGTGCTTAAAGGGGGGAGAATGTAATACCCCAAGAACCCAGAGAAGGGTAGTATATATCGAGGATAAGTAAAAAAGGAAACAACCCTAGCTGAATACCTTTTGGGCTAAATGTAGGAAAAGAACTCTAGAATTAAGCGTGCTTGAGCTAGAGTAGCTCAAGGATGGGTGACCTCCTGGGAAGTTTGTGTAGACCCATCAGGTTAAGTTGTTTCAATCCTTCCTATCGCTCAATGCGAAATATTATAGAGATATTCTATTATACATAACTTTGCAAATAATTATAAGTACAGCACAATATCCATTTCTCAACTAAGTATTCAATTCTTCTTTCTAGATTATAAAAGAATCTTTCAATCAAAGCACAACAAGAATGCAATTGTATGAGTAAAATGATTTCACATTCATTTTTACTCAATCAAATTCACATAAATCAAATAACTACTCGTTAATTGACTAAGACAAATGCAAATCTAAAACCTATACTTTAAGCTCTAAAATATTTCATTTAATTACTAATATTGAACTTACGAAAATTACTTGAAAAATGACTATATCTAAATATTTCAAAATAATACTACTTGATTGCATCTACTCTTTATTCTAGTGATAAACCATCACTCGAGACTGAGGAGTTGAATTCTCAGCAACTTGACCAAATACCGCTTAATTAAACAAACTCTAAAACCTTGATGATTTGCTTACCAAACAACAATCATTCAACTTATAAGATCTTCAAATTAAATTTTTGAACATTGAGAACCTTAAAAATTTGATACTAGATATCAAATAAGCTCTATGAATCAAAAATTAAGGATCACAACCTAAGTATATAAACATTTATTCAAGATTATTCAAGAACTTTGATATTTGTCACTTGAACATCAAATATGAATATGAAACACATTACTCTTAGACTTGAGTGATGATTCCACATATTTTGAGCTCTTATGATATTATCCAACCTTAAGTTTATGAGGTCTACTACCTTAAAAAAAAACTTATGAGGTCCACATGACACTCATGAAGTATGGATATTAAAATATTCTTTGAAATCCTACAAATAATAGATAAACATATTCAAAGATAAGCCTATTGAGGTTCCTTGAGTTTCTATTAACAAGGCAACCTTTATATATTTTATGAGAGCATAACAATATCAGAGCATTGAAGGAAATCACATATATGGCGGTATGGGTAAAAATAAATTTTTTACCATGTATTAGATGTCACGATCCGCCTCTCGGAGTACCCGCTAGCATAGGCAATCTGTGAGAAGGTCACTAAGAAATAGAAACAAAGCATCCCAACAGTTCTTTCATGACATTTTACTAACATTTAAAAGCATAGAATTTGACATTCATACAACATCATCTAATAACATGTCTAGTTTGGGCTTAACTGCCCATACAATACAAAAAACTTAGGTGGCATGAATCAAAATTACATCAAGACAACTATTTCCCCATGCCTTACCAAAAAGAAAACAAAACACCCCTTAGGATCCTCCGTCCGAGGTGACTCTGTACACAGTACGCATCTCCCAACATCAAATGTGGCTAGACACACCGCCCACTATTGTTTTTCCCTTATCTAGATTGACACAGAGTAAACAAAGTGAACTACAAAGCCCGACAAGTATACAAAGCCCAACAAGTATAATTTATGAAAAAATAAAGCAGTAGGAAACAATGAGACATAAGTAGACATACAACAAATTTATTTTACCATGTGTGTTCACACAATGCATTTCTAACTCAACAGCACATGCATCCCATATATCATATCACAACACGTCATACGCTACAATGTAAAGTAAATGCACCATCATCTCGTGGACCGCTATCCACCCTCATCCTGACCTCATTTCAGGCAATTCTAAATCGATGCAGTGGGGCTCTAACCCACAGTCTTATGCATCACAATGACAGATGTTGGGGAACTCTAACCCACAGTCTTACACTTTCCCCTTTATAAGATATCCTTTTTCTTTCCCTCTGCACAAAATAGTAGATCCACTAATGTACATATAAGCATATCACGCATGTGCTACATGTATGTAATCATGTTATGCCTTATCTAAACTTGATCCCTATTTGATCATTTCGTCACTTCTCTTACAATTGTGTACTCTTTGTGGCCACACACTTGATAATTCATTCTCCTTGTATGGTATGCCACTTTAAAACAAGACTTTTATGACTCATTTTACAACCAAAATATGTCAAATTATATATCAAATCAAAGCCCTCGACATCTAGTTTACAACCAAAAAATAGGATCTCGATTCTGATATTGGGACAAAAAGTTATGGCTAAAAGAGTACAAGATGCGTAGTGTAGTCCACCGCGAGGGTCGACTTTTGATATATGGAAAATCGACTTTTGACATTTGGAAAGTCAACCTTTGACTTAGGGAAGTTCGACTTTTGAGGGAGGGTCGATCTTTGACTCGAAGGTCAAGTTTTGCAAGCAAAAACAGAACAAAATCGACAGAAACAAAACCCTAACCCATTTTCTTCAAATTTGGCTCAAAACTAGTGTCAATACTTAAGAAATATGGGGTAGATCAATACCCCAACGAAACCACAAGCTTAGATACTCAAAATTCGATAATAAATGAAAGATTTACATACAACTATATTTTTACATAAAAACCAACCTAAACCAAAATACACCAAATTTTTAGATTTCAACTCGACAAAATTGATTTACAAGACTCACAAAACTCCCCATGAGTATTGTTTCTACCATCCCCATGAAAAAAAAAGGGAATTAAATAGATAATATGAAAGGAAAGAGAACTTGCCTTAAGTTGTAAAAACCCAATTGAAGCTGAAATTATTGCCTCCAAGCAGACCTTTGATCCTTACTAAAGCCCATAAACCAAGCTAGAGGGAGAAGAAACAAGTAGAAGAGAGGAATTTGTGAGGTGGCCAAGAAGAATGAAGAGAAAGAAAAAAAAGAGAAGAAAGAAATGAGAGAAGGAGATGAAGGAATGAAGTGCACAGGCAGCCCCCCTCCTCTTCTTTAATTCTTTTTTTTTTTTCCCCAATTTACTCATTGCCAAATATACCAATGCCCACCATGTCCCCATTCAATTTAATTCTTTTTAAATAAACATACATGCATATACACATTTCTTTTTCTTTTCTTTTCTTTTCTTTTCTTTTCCATACACATCATTTATTTATCATTTCATCTCTTTCTTCTTTTTTTTTTTCCAATTTAATCATTTTATGGCCACAATACAATACACACAAAAATAATACAAAAAAATAATTTAAACCCACTAATGGGTCGTTACATTAGATATACATAGCAAAATAAACCATACACACTATACACTACTTGGATATTTAAGTAACACGAATATTCATCAAATGAATACAAATAAATGCGTACCTGCAGGCAATGTAAGGATGGAGTATATAAATTGTTTTTGTACTGAGACAGATTTCATCTCAAGTTATGGTGGTCCTAGTCTGTCTACACCTAGTATGCAGTTTGGTCACCTCTTCTCGTACTAAACACAGAGGTTCCTCATATCACCATTACCTGCGTCTTAATTTTTCAGCGTGACCTTCGCCTAAAATTAATTATATCGACAACATAATAATACAGAGGAATTGGAGGAAGAAGACAGATGTACTAATTAATGCAGAAGACCCTTTCCCTAAATAATTAATCTCTTCCACCTCCAATTCCAATTCCAATTTCAAATCAGCCGCCCACCTCTACTAGCCGTTCCAATTTTGCACCACGTGCAACACACAATTAGGCTACTGATTGTGGCAAAGAGTCGACTCTCCAAGCAGCATGAGTTGACTCTCCAAACCGCATGAGTCAACTTTCGGTGCCATTGAGAGTTGACTTTCTCGAAGGCACGAGTTGACTCTTTAAGCCCCTGAAATTCGAATCTTCTTAAGGCAAGAGTCAATTCTCATAGCTTGCTGACCAACTTTTGACCAACCATTCCCTGAGACTTTGGACACACAATGTCGATACCAAACACAATATTATATGGTGTGTGACTTTTTTGATTCATTATTCGCCAGCAATCAGATAGCACTAAAAACCCTTTTGGTACTAGTTAACCATTTGACCCATCACCAGAATTTCTTTATATCCTGATGACGATCCAAGAGTTTCTGAATATAGCCTAGTAGCTGGTCAGGAAAGTATAAGTGACAGTAAAGTCTCACTTCAAGTGAACCTAATATAGTTCATAATTATCATGTGTTATAATCTTTTCATCACTTAATGTCCCGACTGAGCGAGAGTCATGGAGTAATAAACATACAAACTCAATAACTATGTTTCTGACTTCGTCAATGTGACTAGATTACACCTCAAGAAACTCATTTCCTGACATTCAATCTGTTTTGGCCAATGATTGTCCCGTCACATTAACAGTAAATCACATAGGACGTTTACCCCATCAATTACCGATGAGGGTGAAAGATCTTATCCCTGACACTTGTCTCCATATAACAACAATACAATACCACATAGATAACATTCTCACTTCCCAATTGGATGGTTCGGCTTATCAGCAAATCTCGCACACCAATACACAAAACAACCATGCTAGATCAAGTCCAAGAATCAGCTATACCATTGCAACTGGATGACATGACCATTATTCACTATGTCATGTGGTCAATTATTGTAATATCCGGTATTACATGGTATTGAAAAATAATAAATTTTGATTATTTTGACAGGAGCTCGGGTGATTCGGGAAGCCCGAAAGTCGATTTTTAGAAATTAATTATTAAAATTGTCGAATCAACCGCAGGGAATGCCCCGGGACTCGGATGTCTAGGGAAGAGGGCATGAGATTGGTGAGTGTCTCGAGGTGAGGCTAATGACGCTGGAAGCAGTCCGATCGGGAACAATTTTTAGAATAAATTTTGTATAAACCTGAATGGGTGTTGATATCGAATGGTTGCAAGGACCTCCAAGAAGGTGAGGGGACCCTAGGGGTGGTCTGATTTTGCGAGTGAGGTAACCCTAAGGTGTTTTTGGGTGGAATAAAGGTCTCGTTCTAGTGTAGGGATGAAATCAGTATTTTCGAGTAGAAGTTGATTATTAATTTCAGAAAATCAAGAATTTATGTGGCTTGATGGTATTTAAATTAGAGTTTGGAGGGTCCAAGTGTAATTATAAATTCCTCAAGTGTAATTAAGGAGAATATGGGGCTTAATTTGTGATATATATATATATATGTATATATGGGTGTGTGCATGTGAGGAAGCTTCCATGAAGCTTCCTAAGCATTTCCTCTATTATTTCAAAAATCAGAGAGGGAGGGAGAATGAGGCATTTTGGCCAAGAGCTCGTGGTCGAGAGTCGAAGCTCGAGAGATCGCGAGAGAGAGTGTGTGTGTGTGTGTGTGTGTGAGAGAGAGAGAGAGAGAGAGAGCTTGATGGCCGGAAGGCTGTCATGGTCGTCGGGCAGAGGCAGGGACAGAGTCGAGCAGCCAGCCAGCAAGCGACGGGGGCGCAGGGATGTGCGGAGGCGGCCGGCGAGGTTGCGACGTGTTGTAGCTGACAGGCATGAGGACGGCCAAGAGCTTCGACGTTCGGCCATAGCGGTTGCAACGCTACTGTGCCTGCGGGCTCGAGAGGCTCGCGGTGTGAGGCGGGGTAGCAGTTGTGCGCGACGGTGTTGGAGGCGACCGACGGTGGCGAGGCTGCCCACAGCGAAGGCCAGCGATGCACGCAAACGAGTGCAAAGAAGAAGGTGAATAGGAGTAAGTCGCGAGCAGGAAGAAAGGAAGGGGAAGAAAGAAAAAAAAAAGAAAAAAAATAAAAGAAAATCAAGGAAAAAATAGGGAAAAATAGCAAAAATTTCAAAAAATTCTGAAAAAATTTTGGAAATTATTTTGGGACTTGAGGAGGGTGCCGGAGGCTCAAAAATGGGATTTTGGACTTGAGATGGCAGTCAAGGAGGCAACGCCAGTGTGGGTATTTGGCCAAATTTCTCCCCAGATCAGTCGAGGTAAATTAATATTTTTCTTCCCAAGTAAATTTCATTAAGCGAGTTAATGTAGAATAATCATTCGTTGGATTAAACCTTGTGTCGGGGTTATTTTGAAATTTATTAATGGATGGTTTTGGCAGTGTGTGGCGAAGTTGAGGGCATTGGTTTAATGTCGGGTGTAAATGGAGTTGGGTTTGTGTGTGTTTGCATCTAGATTCGACTGGGAAGACGGTGATTCTAGAAGAGTTCGAGATGCAAACTTGGAGTTTGTGCCGAGGCAAGAGAGGCTTCAAGTCATGTAAGGGATGTCCAAGTGGTGGGGTTTGCTTGCATTTGTAAGTGTTTAATTATGAGTTGCATGTAGTGGTCATATTTGCATGATATGTGTTCTAGTGTAACGATGGCCATATGAAAGATTAGTGGTGGGAAGGGTTGGTAAATTTCTTAACCTATGGAGGTTATAAGGGCATGGATGACTACCTATTTGCATTGTATTTTGCATTACATGCTCTCTCGTGCTTCATTTACTTTACATTGCACCCTTACTGAGTCTTTATGACTCATGAGGTTTTACCTCATGTTGTAGATGATGCAAGTCCAAATGCAAGCAAGGATGGTGCTGGGAGGTTGTTGTGGCATCTAGCGGTGTTGCCCGAGTTGTATGTTATGCATTATCTTGTATATATGTAATCTTGAGTGAATGTATGTGTTTTTTAGCGTTAGACGTATCTAATTGTTGTAATCATCATAGTGTGATAGATGATTGTGAGATTGCTTGTTGTATGTGGCTTAGTTGGTGAAGCCAAGTTTCAAATCGAGTAAGGATCGAAAAGGTATGTTCCCTTAAATCCTCAATACTCAATGGATGTCTATTATGTTAACTATGTGCTTGGGTCACCTTTGGCTTGCTATGAGACGAGTTGAAGAAAGGTGAAGCTCACTTGGATTTCGGGTCTTGGTCCGCTGTGCTTTCTTATCTGTATTAGGATCGATTCCTCAAGTGGAGCAAAGGAAAGGATGAAGCCTAGTCCCCACCTAGGGCGTTTCTTGTTGACACATAGTCCAACCCTTTAGTTATTGGTTTGTCAGGTGAGTAATCTGGCTGATTATTCATCGGTAACGCCCATAAGTGGGAGCGGGTCGTTATAGTCATTCACATCACATTCAATTAATCATTCTCCAACAACCACCCATAGGTTCACTAATGACATCTCAGGTCATATGGCGCGTGATGTGTAACATCGCAAAAAAAAAAGAAAATAATTTCAAAATTTTTAGGAAATTTCCAAGTGACTATGAAGCAGTTCAGAGAACTAGAAATCAGTGTAATAAGCCGAATCCACTGAAGGGAGTACCCTAGAACTCAAATACTTAGAAGAAGGATATGATATTGATTCACATCTCAAGACGAGATTTATGACATTAAAAGAAATTAAAACGGAAATAGTTTTCGATATAACTAAAATATGGATTGAAAAATCAAATGATCGTAAGAGACTTTCGAAAAGTCAACGAAATCCTAAGGGGGCTCCAATTTTATGTAAGGAACAACCCTGACGTACTTTTGGGATAAAACAAAGGTCCTATGAGGGCTTAGGGATGAAATCGACCTTATCGAGTAACCTTAGATTATTAATTTTTGGTTTTTGATAGTTTAATCCAAATAAAATTTATATTTGAGGGTATAATTGCAATGTAGAAAGGTTGAAGTGAGATTAAGAAAATAATTTATGGATTTATATGTAATTTTCATAATTCTAATTATGTAATAAATTATATATAAGTGCAAATATATATATGGTGTATATACATAAGACTGGTCGTGAAACTATGGGTGAAAGGTGGGAGCATATAGGAAGAATTAAATAATATATACATAAGTCTGTGGGCATGAAACAGTGGACTTAGGGGGCAATCTGTGGGTTTAGGGACACTATAAATAGCAAGGAAAATTGAGGGAAAGCAGGAGAAGAAAAGGGAAGAAGAAGCTCAACGGCAGCAAGGAAATTGGGGAGAAAATTTTGTTTAATCGATGTTTAAGTGATCAGATAAATGGGTAAAATTATTAGAAGTATGGTACGTTTTAATTATAATTTTTATACGGTTAAGTCTAGTTATTTTGAAGTCGTGATCTCGTTATTTTATAGCGAGAGTGTGGAAAAGACGTAAATCGATCGTTTAAAGGCAAGTTTCTAATCCTCTTCTTATGTTCTTTAGTCCCTACGCAAGTTTTTGTGGTTTCTCATATTTTATACCCTCATTTACTGTGACTCGGTTCCACGCATTAATAATGTAAATTAGCGTGGCAACCATTTTATGATTTGTGTTATTGATGGGTCTATTGCTAATGAAATAAGTTAAGTAAATGATTACTTAAAGTTGTTGATTACGTTCGTCACGGGACTTTGTATCACTCTGCTTCTTTGGGAATGATGCTTATTAGCTAGGGTCAGATTTATGCAAGATATTGTAACATCTTGCAAATGGATTGGTTACGAGTCTGCCGTCTTGCTTTATGTTTTGTGATCCTTGTACGAGTCCCATGTATATTATGTGTGGTTATAATCTTATTTGTGGCATGATGCATGCTAAGCATGAGAGTTAGATGCATTGGGAATTGGGGTCATTATGTATATGCATACTCTTGAAATGATTTTTGAAAAGATAAACTAAAAAATATTGGGTCTGGTTAACGTTATTTCATTGGCATAAGAAATAACTCCATAAGAAATATCAGGTCTGGTTAAAGTTAGATAGATCAAACTACCCACCAACTGTCAATACATCATTGTATCTTCCAAATTTCTCCCTTCATGATCACACATTTTTGCATTTGGCTCAATTGGAGTTGAAATTGGCTTGTACTCAAGCATTCCAAACTTTTTCAACAATTCTTTGGAATATTTTTGCTAATGAAGAAATATTCCTTCTTGAGTGCGGTCAACCTCTAGACCAAGAAAGTGCTTAAGTTGTACAAGTTCTTTCATTTGGAAACGAATTGATAAATTCTTCTTTGTTTGGTGGATTTCTTCTTCACAATTGCCTGTTATAATTAAATCATCCACATACACTAGCACAATAGCTAGTTTCCCTCCATTAGATTTGACAAAAAAACTAGAATCCACAGATGTCATAGAATAACCACTATGAATAAAAAATTCAGCAATCTTACCATACCAAGCCCTCAATGCCTACTTCAATCCATAGAGTGCCTTCCAAAGCTTACACATATTCAAGATGATCTTGATTATGAAAACCCATCAGTTGAGTTATATAGATCTCCCGATCCAATTCTCCATATAGAAATGCATTCTTCACATCCACCTACCACAAGTTCCAAGTTTTGCTAGTTGCAAGTGCTAGTAAGACTTGCACAGTTGTAAGCTTTGCAACTTGAGTAAACGTTTCATCATAGTCTAGTCCATATTGTTAAGAGAACCTTCAAGCTACCAGACAAGTCTTGTGTCTCTCAATTGATCCATCTATGCGACGCTTTATTTTATAAACCCATTTGCAAGAAATAGGCTTCGTATATTTTGGCTTTGGCGCGATCTCCCAAGTTTAATTACATTTTAATGCAGCAATTTCTTTTTCCATAGCTTTAGTCCACTTCGAATTCTAAAATGCTTCCTCAAATGTCTCCGGTTCTTTTGCATATGCTTCTTCTACTTTAGCGACGTTGGCATATTTGGAATTTGGCTTTCTGACTCTTGTTGATCTTTTAAGTGGAGTTGGTGCTTCTGCTTCACTAAGCTCATCTTATTCGCTTGGTTTTTGATACACACCAGTTTGCCAAGGATCTTGAGCTATGCCTTCTTCGACATAACCACTGTCATTAGCATCTTCATCTTCACCTGAACTCAACTGGATTTGAGCATATTTCAACTCATCTTTAAAAACATCCGAGTCTAGTAATATCTTCTTTTCTGAAGACCACCAAGAAGACACTTCATCAAACACCACATTTTGGGATGTGTAACATTTCCTAGTTGTAGGATCGTGACATTTCCACCCTTTTCTTTGACTATCATTCTAGCAGCCTTTTTGTCAATCTTGCTACGTAAATGATCAGGTACAAATACATAGCACACATATCCAAAAACACGAAAATAGCTAACTGTTGGTTTCATGTTCCACAATTTTTCAAAGGGTGAAAGAAAACATAACCTTTGTTGAGGGAGCCTATTGATCACAAAAGCTATAGTTTTCATTGCTTTTGCCCAAAATCGTTCCGGAACATTCTTCCCATGAAGCATACTTCAACATATTTCTGTTAGGTGATTGTTCTTTCTTTATGCTATGTCATTTTGTTGTGAAGTGTTAGCACATGTGAACTGATGGAGGATTCGGCACTCTTGAAGGAAATTGAAGAACTCATATGAGGTATATTCTCCTCCGTTGTCAATGTGCAACCAACGAATTTTCTTACCAACTTCTACTTCAGCTGTCTCTTTGAACTCTTTGAACTTTGAAAAAGTTTCATATTTTTCCTTCATAAAATGAACCCACACATACCTAGAAATGTCATCAATAAAGGTCACCATATACTTTATCCCATCGATAGAGACTTGCTTAACAAGTCCAAACACATCAGAATAAATTAACTCTAACGGTTCTTTCGCTTTAAATTTAGACTCTTCATATGGCAACTAATGCGCTTTCCCATACTAACATCCTACACAGATTGTGTATGTTCTTAATTCAAGTTGGGGAAATCCCTTCAGGATCGACTTTTTCATCATCACATTTAGCTTGGAATAACTAACTTGACTTAACCGTATGTGCCATTTTGCTGTCTCATTCTTCCTTGTCTTATCTACATATGCAGTTTCTATAAACATTACATACACTGACCCTTGTCCTTGTCCTTGTCCCTCCATCATTGGCTCTCTTATAGTGTCAAGGTCATGAAATAGCTTCACATCTTATGGACCAAATAGAACAAAATGGCCTAAAGATGTAAATTATGCTACTGATAGAAGATTTTTCTTCATACCTGGAACATGATAGACATTTTGAAGTGATACCTCATTATCACTATATTGAGGAAAGACTATCATATTATCGATATGAGCTATCGGTAACTTTGAGTTGTTGGTTGTTACCACCACTCGGTTCCCTTGGTATTCTGACAAATTTTGTAACTTTTCTATATCATATGATTTGAACATCCTGAGTCAACGATTCAATCTTTCTCATAATCGATATGTTCAGACGTTGTTGTTGTGAGAGCTAACTCCTCCTCTTCTATGGAAAAGAGCGCCTTAACATGCCATTCATCTTCGCTTTTCGAAGTAGCAACATTACTCTCGACGGTCCTTTTCTTTGACCAACAAGCTTTTTCCATATGACCCTTCTTCCCGCAATTGTAGCACTTCCCTTCAAACTTTTTGTTGTTGACATGATTCTTCGAAGCTCCCCCTAAACAAGTGCTCCTTTCACCTTGATGACTTTTCATTTTGTCCTCGTTCCTTTTAGATCCACCAACGGTGTGCTGCTAGATCCACTAACGGTGTGCTGCTTGGAATTTCTTCTACTTTTGTTAATGTAGAACACTTCCTCTTTATCTTTCAAGGAAATTCCTCCCATTTGCTTGGCTAAGGCTTCCTGACCAGCAAGCAAATTTTCAAACTCAACGAGTGATGATTCCTTTTGCCATCCCTGTACTGTAGCACAAAGCTTCTATATTTGGGTCTAAAGCCATGGATAATTATTCTCTTTATCCTAGTTTCCTCAATTGGAGGTTTTGGATCCAACTTAGAAAGTTCACGGCAAAGTGACTTCAACTTGTGGAAATACTAAGCGATCGTCATGTCATATTGTGCTACCGACAATTGTGTGCTATCTATAAGTCAAAGCCTTGTGTCATTCTTCTTTGAGAAAAGTGTGGCTAAGGTATCCCAAGCTTCTTTGGGGGTTTCGGCATTCTGGATGTGCTCTAGCACATCTTCTTCAACCGTAATCTTTAAAGTGAACAGTGCATTGCCTACTTTTATCTTCCACTTCCGCAGTGTACCATTTACATCCTCTACTGCCGGTTGTGTAACTTCACTTCCGTTAACAACTTCCCACAAGTCTCGGCCTTGCATGTAAGATGTCATCATGTCGATCAAGAATTGTAGTTTTGATTGTTGAGCTTTTTAATTCCGCCGACAACTTGAAGATTACTCATTTTTACTCTAATACTAGATTGTTGAATATCAGAAGGCAGAAGATAAAATATAAATATAATAGAAGAAGTGTGCTTTGTAGAAGAAATCTCACAAAACAACAAAGTAGATAATGTGAAGGGATTATTTTATTTGATGCAACTAGATTGCCTTCTATAAGCATATAAGGAAACAAACTCAATGACACGTTCTCCTTCTTTTTAGAAATAGTGACCCACTAACTCCATGACTAGACTCAACTAAAAAATAGGAAAAATCAACTTGCACAATTCAAAGTCAGCTAAAACCAAGCGGTGGACTCGGTCTTCAAAAAACTGTTCCACAAGCTGGTATTGTATTTTAACATAGGATATTTGTTCTTAATAGTTACCTTGTTGAGGCTCAGGAAATCCATGCATAGTCGAAAATATCTATCGTGTTTTCTTTTAAAGAAGACAGAGACACCATAGGGCACTTTTGAGGGTTGTATTTGTCTTGCTTCCAACAATCCATTTAACTATTTCTTTAATTCCTCCAACTCTTAGGGTGCCATGACAAAGGGCTTAGTGCTAGGCTCCAACTCAATCTTGTGATTTATCTCCTACCTTGGTGGTAACTTCTTTGGCAATTATGAGGGCATCATGCCTTTGTTACCTTCTAACATGACTTGGACCTATTGAGGTAAGTCCTTCTTCCAAACTTTATGTGTCTCTTCCTTCAATGTGTTGCCAAGTAAGTAAATTGCGCTTAGTCATACCCTTATTCACTTATATTACAAACAATAGGGGTGTGGCCTTGGGTTTACTCATTATATGCTACTAAAAAACTTAGATTTGATCATACGCAGTGAAATAAAAATTAATTTTTTCAAGTATCACATTTTTCAGGAAATATGATTTACAAAATCGAAGACTAGATGGAACAATACTTGTTGATAAAATCTCATTTCACTGTTAGGTTACTTGCCGTAAAATCCCTCAAGTGTAGGATGTGACGCCCTGTTCTCACTTATGGGTGCCACTCGTGAACAATCATCTAAATTGCTCACATGCCCAGCCATCTGTGAAGGGCGGACTATGTTTTTACACGAAATGCCCTAGGTGGGAATTAGGTTTCATCCTTCCCTTCCCTCAATCCCAGGATCACTAGCAGACTTGAACTTTAACTACACCATGCTTGGCGAATTAATTTCCATTAAGTTTGTCCAATCAACATTTTATTATTTTAATTCTTCCTCTTTCCAAGAAGTCCATCGAGCTCCATAAATTTCAAAATCCCGAACAACTCATTGGTTTTCCCAAAATTCGAGAAAAAATTCACAATTTTTATTTTCAAAAAATTTCAGCATTTATCCCCAAAAATGCCCGAAAAATCCCTTCATTTTGAAAATTTCTCTGTGGCCAAAAATCAATTCAGAAATGCCCCAAAATCCCCATTTTTGCCAAATTATTAAAAAAAATTGGCCGACGAGGCCTACTAGCGCGCCCGAGGCCCACACGGGGCCCTACTGTGCACTGGCCACTAGCCGTGCGTGCCTGTCGCGTGCCCACACCCGTGCCCCTGCTGCTACACCTGCTGCCCACTGTGGCCCCCTACGGGCCCCGATTGCTGCCACTGCACAACCATGCCCAAAATTTTCCTTAGACCCCTTTTTGGCCCAAAATTTCCAACTTTCATACACATCATACATACACCTAAAATACCCACTTTCCCACAAAAAGCTTACACAACAAAATAATACTCCTTATACCACTCTTGGGCTCATTACAACATGAATCAAATAAAACAAGATAGGCTTCCAAAGCCATACAATGCTCTTGGATCTTTATTCTCATGCATCCACATGCCATTTCATCTTTGCCTTGACTTTTCTCGAGCCTCGACAACCTATATGTGAGGGTAAAAACCTCATGAGCTATTAAGCTCAATAAGGGTGCAATGTAAAATAAATATGGACATAACAAGAATATATGATGTCAAGTGCATGCAAGTATGGCTAGGTCTCTTTGCCCTCACAACCCACCAAGGTTAGAGGCATCAACCCACCATTCCCACCATGTCCCAATTTACCCTATGGCCATAAGTCTCATGAACATAATAGAACATGCAAAATGCAACATACACATTTATGAACCATACTTACAACCCATTGCAAGGCCACCTCCCCATGGGGCCATCCCTTACCTTGACTCCTCAAGATCTTCAATAAACTTTAATCTTCAAGACCTCCCATGCTTCCATTCCCTTAAAACAATATTAAACCTTGATCTTAAAACTTTTATTTTAGAAGACTAGAAGATTAAAGAAGCAAGAAGGATCTATTTTTTAGCAAACTAAAAGAGCTTACCTCTAGGCTCTTTACTTCTTCCATTTCCTTCTTTTCCTTCTTCTTCTTCTTTCTCTCCATTGGAAAACTTCACCCCCTACTCTCTTTGAAATTCTCTTTTATATCTAATAACTTCAAGATCCAATACTAGCCATTGGATTTTCTTTAAGAAAGCTAATCTCATCCATTAAAAATAGCACAATCCATGTGCTTTTAAAATTTTTAATCTCAACCATTCATTTCTTTAATACTTGGCAATCCATGTCATTTCTTCTCTTTAAACGTCCACCCTTTATTGAGATTGGAGATTAAATCTCCACCTTCCAAAGTAGCACAATCCATGCCATTTTTGGAGACTTTAAATCCTAACCCTTGGATCACTTTCACTTTCCAATCCCAAAATTAGCCATTTTTCATTTATTTAATTTTTAACTAATTTCAACCCATAACCATGAGAGACATAAATCCTTTCTTATCCATTAAATAATTCTCCCATTTTCAAAGTATTAATAAGAGACTATTTTTATTTCCATTTTGGATTTTCCTTTAATCCACACAATTATAGCTCCTCGTTAATGCAAGAATGACCACTTTTCATTTCTTTTTACATTAATTAACTCTCTCATTTCTCTTGGCCATAAGTTTGCCAAGTGTCACTCCTTGACACCAAACTTGGCTTCTAAGCCTCCATCTTGGCCATTCATGTGGCTCCACCACATTTAATCTCCAATTTAGAAAAAAATAAATTACTTCTCACATATTAACATACTATAATTAATTTTTCTCTTTAATAATTAAATTCCCTCATGGAATTGTGCTCCAAATTATCAAAATGCCCTTAGGAATTAACAATTCCATCAATACCATTTAATTGCACAAATTGAGAATAATTCTTCACACATTTTCATACTAACAAGGGAATAATTTTCAAATTTTTCCCTTAGCCTTTATTGGGTCTCACCACCCAATTTACCAAAATTTCCCTCCCCGAGGGTACCATTATTTCCATCGATCCATCACCTTCTTAAGGGCATTTTTAGAAGTTTTCCACTTCCTTTCTCATTCCCTTAACACCAAAAACACTGGGTGTTACATAAGATGCCAAGTGGGTCCACCCAAAATCACTTTTGATCCAAGAGTGTCTCGAGAGATGAAACAAATTTTTTTCTAAAAACTTTCTAACTGAATCTAAATTCACACATGTTATTGATTATAAGGTTTATGGTCTTTTTTATAAAGCACCATTAAAAACCCTAGGTGCCATTGGGTCGAGCTTAAGGTGATAGCAAAAAAACTAATTAAATTATTAATAATTAAATAATAAAATAATTATTTAATTATTTTTATTTATTCAATAAATAAATGCACCATAATTAGTAATTTTAAAATTACTAATTTATCCTTCTTTTCTTTAAAAGTGATTTCTTATTAGGTGGGACTTTCTAGCTTCACAATTTAATTGGCAACGATGATTAATCAATTATTAATACTTGTAAATCATGAGTAATATCTAGCAATATATCATAATTACCCAATTTAATATGAAACGGATATAGTAAACCTTTTACTACAATACCATGCAATATGGTCATTCTATCATACCATATCCCGAAAAGATACAAGATCATGGACAGCAGGTCAAATCTCTTAATCTCGTCATATGACCAAATTCAAAATTAATCTTGACTAATATGATACAACCTCATGGAACACACATTCTATTGTCATATTACCTTAGCCAAGATTTATCGTCAAGTGATTATTGGATTGCACAAGATATCCTCCTCATAAATCTCGAGGTGATAGATTCCATGTCTGATGCACACATACCTCATGCACCACTAAACTAGGCACATAGATATGTATGATCGTTCATGATTCAAACAACCATATAGTATCATTGATATCATAATCTACCAATACATAGATATCCATGTCATGTCAGGTCTAAGGACTATTTGCAGATTCGTTGCTAACATTAAATCATTGACCTATGAGATATAACCCATATAATTCAATGTTAACAGTTTCATTCAGTTAACTCATTCCTATAATGAGCACCCACTCATCTTTCTTCTATATCTCATATAGAATGTCACGAGACTCACCAATTTTATCTTTTAGTATCTCAGACTAAATAAGGAGGAAGACGATGTGTTGCCATTTACGAGTTGCTACTATCTAGGTTAGGAATTCTATGGCCAATAATATATTTATAACATAACAAATCGTGGATTATCTGTCACTCATATTCTTAACGCTTAAGAATGGTATCCACACCTTATTATACTAAAGGATATATGTTTAATTTAAATCATATTATAATTTTAATAAAAATATGAACTTGTTATTTAAATAATATTAAAAGAATTACAAGATTGAGTCTTTTTATGTTAATAGAATCGGTCTTTAGGGCTCATATCCAATATAGGCACCATACAAGTATAACTTTTCTCCATTATAAACAAAGCATTACAATAAGGAATAGGGATGATGTTTACTTTTTAAAGAAACTCTCATACCAAATACAACTCAAAAATCATCCATAGAAGCCACTAAGAAGATCGCCATTCCTTTTCATGCATCAAGGTACATTTCCACCTGTTAAACCACCTAGTTAAAGGTTTGGCACTAACATTGTCTATCTTCATCCAACCCCCAAGATTCGGAGTCACCTTTAATCCAACTCTCTTTGTTTCATCCAACATAATGAAGTTGTTAGTTGAACTAGTTTTAACCATGGCTTACACCATCTTTTCCTTCGACTGGGCTTCCATATACATCAACTCGTTATCCTTCTTCTCCAATGACATGGGCTCAACCTTAAAAACATTTAGAAGCTACAAAGACCCCAATTGTGCCACCTCATGTTCCACTTGCATCTTCTCTCCCTTGACCTCCATTTACCAAATCATTGCAATTAAAGTCCATATCTTTGGGCATTCATCCATTTTATATGGTCCTTAACAAACAAAACTAATGAGTTTAGAAGAGAATACCTTTTTTTTCTCCTCAGTACCAATCTTGTAATCTTTGTAATGGTGTTGTGGGCATCCACTGAACTTTTCCTCCTCCTTCTCACTATCTCCCCTACCAAATGTGGAATATAGCTTGGAGTTTTCCTTGTCCTTGTATTCACGTGGTTGAAACTCATCAATGGACATAGCAATGGAAATAACTCAATCTGCATTTCTCACATTATGCCACTTTAGCTCTTGTTTAGTCTATAATTGCAGTCCATCTTTCAAGTAGAATAGAAGGTCATTAGCACTCATGTTCGGCATTTGCAATATCAAAGTAATGAAATCCCTCACATAATCATTGATACTTCCCCTTTGTCTTAGCTCACGAAGCTTTCTTCAATCCTCCTCAATCACATTCTCGGGGTAGAATTACTTCAACTCTTTCTTAAAGTCTTCCCATATGAGAATGGTGAATTTGTTTACCTCAATTTTAGTGTTAATATACTTTCTTTTCCACCACAACATAACATTATCAATAAGAAGTAAGAAACATTGTGTTCCTTGTCAGCTAACCTCATCTTCCACCTCAATGCCTTTTAGGTTTCTCTTTATCTACCACAAGAAATTCTCAACTTTTTTGGCATCTATATTCTTAACTTCTTTAGCATTAAAGATACCGACAAACTCCTTTGGTTTGGTCACATCCATCTTGGGCAACTCCTTTGAGCAACTTGTGTTTGCCATGAGTTGTGAGGGCCTCACCTTGATTGCCTCCATATAAGTCCTCAGCTTATCAATTTGGGCTTGAAGCTTGCCCAATTGCATTACTATTTGGGCCTCCAAATCAAACTTCTTTCACTCCACATCACCATAGACCTCCTCTAAGCAATATCTTAGTTAGCTAAGAGTATCATTGGTGTTGCTCTATTACAAGATCATACCCTCCTCTATTTATGAGAATCTCTCATGAACATTACTCAGAGTAGTTTCGAGGATAGACAACTTTACCTCTAAAGTTGCATTCTTCCCTTTTACTTGTTTCTCCCTCGTGTATGCCTTCTTCTTTAAGTAGCTTTCATTCCATCACCTTGAACTTCAACATGATGGCTTTCCATCACTTGGCAATGTTGGCAACAACCCAAAGCTTTGATACCACAACTGTCATGTGCCCAGACTTTAACATTGTAACTACTCGAGCCATCACCTAGTTTGTTCACCTTGACAACAAGCATTGTCAACTTTCCTTCTCTAACACATGCTAAAAGACAAGTTAGGAAGCAAACTCAAATATAACTCTAGTGATACAAAGTAGAGAAAGAAGCTTTGGAGTTTGATTAAACTCTTGAATGACTATAAATGAGAGAACCAAGCTCTTATATAGAGCCTAATGCAATACAGACAAAATTACCATTTTCCTACCTACTATATTAATCAAATACAAGATAGATAAAAACATAGGGAAAATACAAAAAAACTAAGATAGGAAAATAAAGTGTTACCAAAATATGTGAAACTTAGGAGAATTACCTAGAATCAGTTAGAAGACCTAGAATCTCTTGGAATACCTAAGAAAATCCTACAATACCATTGAAGGAACTAGAGACTTCTAGAATCTTCTAAGATAACCTTTAAGCTTCGCTACATCATCGAATTGAGGCATGCCAAAATAAGTGGAGTGTGATATAAAGTTGAGGAGACCCTTACCTATGACAGCAAGGTAGAAAGAAAAAGAGAGAGGGAGAGAGAGAGAAATGTATTGACTATAAAAGGGTTGAAGAAAAAGACTTGGGTAAAAATTATTTACTTTAGGGTGTACCCAGGACCTTTTTGCCTAGTAAGTATTGAAAGAAATGAGGTCCTGCTCAAGTGTTTTGTGACTGGGGAGTTGAAAGCTAATGATACATTTTAGAAGCTTGAGAAAATGCTTCAATGGAGGAAGAAATTTAAGGCTGATTCTACATATGAGGATTTGGATAGTGATTCGTCTTCTTAGATATATAACCCGTATTTATAACAAATTTGTTTGTGCAACCAAATTTTGATTTAACTCTAAATAACAACTTTCTAATACTAGGAAGAAAGTGCAATTTTTAAAAAGTAAATATGATCAAAATAATTTACTGAATATGAGAAGTCATCATTGTAATTTATGAAAAGACTAAATTTCATGTGACACTCGAAGTTTGGTAGAAAGGCATTGATTAACACTGATTTCCTCCTAGTTAATTCATCACGAAAATTAACCATTTTATTCTTACTTGAAAACCATCTCACCTCTCTTTGTCTCTCATCTCCTTCTACTTTTCTTGCATCGACGAATTTGGTGGCAGCCGACAGTTCGTAGTCACCAAATTGAGTCTCTTTTCTCCTCTCCCTTCCCCTTCCCCTTCCCCTTCCCATTCCCATTCACTTTCTCTCTCTCTCCTCTCCTTCCCTCTTTCTTTTACACTAAACCTTATCAGGTTTCTAGAGAAATTCTCATCCATCAATGAAAGTTTCTCCATAAATCCATCTTAACTGAAAATACAGCTGTAAAATCAAACTATTCACTCAAGTCACAGTAGTATTATTATCTAACTGAAAGATACAGCTGTAAAATCAAACTTCATCTCATCTGTTTGTTAACAAATTCAAATGCTGTTGACCATCCAGAGTCCAGCCACAAGATGAAAATCTGCTCATCCATTATTGGTGCAATGAATAAGAAAAATACATAATTCAATCCCAGGCATGGCACAATATCTATATATATATATATATATCTTCTTCTCCTTCTAAGAATCAAAAAATTAAATTAACCGTCCCTCCAGAATCAAAAAATTATGTCCTCATCTTTGTGCATGGCAGCAGATAGCAAGTTATGGGCAGAATTGACTGAAATCCCCTTTTGCAAAGAAACTCTCTCTGCAAACTGTTCCTCTGTAAACTGCTTGGCAGCTGCAAGCTGTCTCTCAATCTCCCTCTTCTTGTAACCTTGTATCTTCTTCAGCCTGAAGAAATCCTCCCTTTCCAGTTCATCCAATTCCCCCTTGATGTAAGATATTGTATTCTCTAACCTTGGCTTCACTACGTTCTCCAGGGCGTTGACCCTGCGATTTGTGGTTTTGATTGCTTCATCAAGGGTCAAGAACGATGTTTGGAGAGAAGCAAGCTCAACAAGAACCTCAATGGCTTTAACATAGGCAGCACGACAAGCTTGCACCTGTTGGCCACCTCTTGCCAGCCCAGTCAGATTGTTCTTTGTTTCACCATCTGTGAAGTACTCGAACTTGGGGAGCTTTACACCTGCAACATTCTCTTGGCGGGATCGAACTTTAAGAGCCGCACTCTCGACATTCTCAAGGACAACATGCTTGATGTTATCGCCAGCAACATATTTGGCTTCTGTTAGGGAAAAAGAGGATGTTCTCATGATTTCTCCCATTGATTCTTTTGTTGAGACAATTTTCTTGAGAATCTGACGGAACTGCACAGTCAAAGCATCGCTCTTCTTCTTGAGAAGGGCGTGGCCTCTTGTGGCACCAATAAGACGAGCTTTCATAATTCCAAGCATTGTAACAGTTGGAACAACATTCAATCGCTGGCTTTGGCCAGACATTTTGTCAAATATCTATAGTCAAAAGAAATTCAAGTAATTAACCAATATCCATAGATAGGAAAGTCCTTCCCAAATCAGTAAAATCTGCAGTTACTTTGTTTTAAGGGAAAAAAGGTAAATATTAACTACAATCACATCTATGCCTCATATGATAAACATAATAATATCAAGATATCAATTATTTACCTTCTCCAATAAGCTTGAATTATAGTCGCAACAATTCCACAAAATGCAGGAATTTTAAAGATGGTTAAAATAAAAGATCTTAATAAAGAATTCCACATCATTCACTCTAATATCAAAATGGTGGCTGCCCTAGGGGAGAGAAGGAAAACGAATTCTGCCTAAATCTGAAGTCTAGCCCACCTGCAATCCTATGCTTTTCTTTTTTTCTCTTTTTATGCTTAACTTTTGAATTTACAATTTCAAGTTTTTGTAAAATCAAATCCAACACAAAAGTTTTAATTATGTGTCTAGATTTTGCATTTTTTTTAATCTTACTTCTACAATTGTAAGGTAGGTAAAAATGTAGGAGAAAATGAAAAACCACAATGCATTACAACCTTTCCATCATCATCTACTCAACAAATCAATCCATATCATCATTGATAGTATTTCTTTTGCAGGAACAACATAGGATGGACAATCCTACTTCAAGTTTTCTCCTTGGTCACTTGAATACTTTTCAGATATCTGGATTTAGGGCCTGTCTAATTTCATTCTCATTTTCAGGTTTTTGTTTTCATTTGTAAAACTTCAGAAATGGAAAAAAAAAAAAAACTGTTTATATATATTTTTTTGTTTAATAAAGCCTACACAGTTCCAAAATTTTGCATTGATTTCATTTCACCCCAACACAAATTTTAAAGCAACGTACCCTGAGCGAACCAATAGTGTGCGACCTCACTTCAATGGACAACCTCCCCTATCAATGATCGACAATCACCTTCTGACAACCATTGCCCCCCACCCCCCCACCCCCCCCCCCCCAAAAAAAAAAAAAAAAACCCTTTAAAACAACCCCTCAGACCATATTTCCAACCCTCCAACAAGACAAACAGCATGCATAAAATAATTTTCCAGGTATACAGTAATTTTATGGCTACTAAACACAGAAAGGTAACTTTTTGAACAGAGAATTTTTATTTTTATAACTGGTAGATAATCTTTATTGAAACCATCATTCATGAAATTTATCTGCAATGGCTGTTGCTGAAAGACAAGAACAATTTTCATCCTGCAATTGCTGAAGGAGAATGGTCTAATAGGAGGCCATATAATGTTGGAGAGAGATCAAGTTCCGAAGCAGAAAATTTGCATAATAGATCTGATAGGAATATTGAGAGAGAGAATAACATCATTACAGGAAGTCCAAAAGGCATGAAAAGAAGAGGCAGTACTGGATGTTGGAAGAATGAAGGAGAAGCATGGAGAAGATATTCATTACTGCAAGTGGAGGAGAGTTCATGAGAACAAGACATGCTTGTTTTGAGGTAAAGATGTATATAGCAGCGCATATGTCAACTAGGCAATCATCGATCCAGGTATGTTTTCATAATGTATTAGGTTTTCTGCATCAGTTTAGTTCCGTATGTAGATCTAGTTCTCATCTCTTAATGTAAACAACTTTTTTTCTGGCACATTTAGGCTCATTAAGATCTAATTTAGAATTCTCTGTTGGCTTTGTTGATGGAGATTTTAAGGGTGATTAGGATGTCAACAGTCCATGCTTAACATTTGCCACTAACTCTCTTCACAGTTTAGCTTGAGATTTGGACGCTAAAAGACATTTTGGCCAGAGGAGTTCTCAAGTATCTCTTCTTTCCTCTTGGCTTGATTCAATTCAGCATTAATCTTAGGTTACCCAGCTAAGCTACAAGTTTTCCGGCGATCAGAGGCAACCACCCGACACCCTTACCGCCATCGACCAACATACCCAAAAACCAGCAAAATCCAACGGTCGGATCTTTGTAGATCTATGCTTAAACTTCCGGCCAAACACCCAAATCCCGCATATACGTATATATATCACGGATATATACTGAAAACAAAATGCTGATGAAACCAAAAGACTTACCTACTTGTAGATCGGGGCCACCTTCACGGTGAAAACGTGGTCGGATCGACGATCGGACGGTTGGATTTTGCAAAATGGGTGATTTACAAAGGTGTTCTTGAGAGAATTGAGAGAGAGAGAGAGAGAGAGAGAGCCAAATTGGTGACGTCTCCGCCCCCGCCCCCGCCCCCCGGGGGGCTATTCATGGCCGACCCGATTGGCACGGGTCGGCCTTCCCTCTGGGTACGCGGATCCGACTCGGATTCGGCTGCCTTCCCTCTTTTTTTTAATATATATGTATATATCTCTAATTAGTATTATTATTATTTTATTATATTTTATATTTATATATTCTTTTAATTCAAGTTTTTACACACCTGTGTACACAGTCCAAGAAGTGACCAGAATGTTTCTTGATCAATTGGTTAAGTTGCATGGGACTCCCAAGACCTATGGTATCTAATAGGGATGAAGGAACACCAACTTATTGTTTCAAACATTGTTAAAATTTTTAGGGGCTAAATTGAACATGTTTTTAACTTAATATTTATAAATAAATTGACAATTTTTAGATTTCTCATTAGAAGAATATGATTTGTTGATTATGAACTGACATATGGATTACTACTTTTAATTAGTATGAGATACTAATAATAAAAAATGATAAATCACATGTCATAATTCGTGAAATAAATATAATAGATATGTAGGTAAATGTTAATTAAACATTTACTGAATGTGATGCAATTAATAGATCACATGACTGAAAAGATTAATGATTTGTTACTGGCTTCAATTGTGTTATTGGTCCTTAGACCGAAGACAACACTGTTGTATTGTATGTTGATATTAGAGATTTATCGTTGTGTGAAACCGCCTATATATCGCGGTTTGAATGTTCTCTATGTGGTCTATATATAATAACGTATAGAAGTAGGTGATTGCTAATGAGATCCAAAGAAGTTAATATTTTTTAGAGAAGCAATTCTTTCGTGATGGTCATTCCGAAAGGATCTCGTAACAACTTTCTTAGAACTAGCTGCTCGAAGTGTATTTTATAGGACATCAATCATCCTGGTCAAGTCTAGTCAGATAGAACCCGTCATTAAATTCCCCGAATTGCGATGGTTCATATATTCAAAAATAAGTTTGAATAAATAATTTTTTTTTATAATTATAAAATTAATTTTATTGTTAAAACTTGTTTTTTGGAAAAACATAGTATGGTGATTCAAGTATTTTATATTAATTACTTGACTCCAATACATCAATTGATGATATTAATAATTATATGCTTTGAGTGGGCTTAAGGTAAGCTAATTTTATTTTATTTTTTCCTATTTTACATAATCATAATATTTATTCTATTAGTTTTAATATGAAAAATGTTAATTATACTCCTTAGATTACAAAAACCAACTCAAATGACAAAAATACCCTTGCTTAATTTGCAAAATTGCAAAAGTCCCTTCCCTATTCTTCCCTCTCTCCCTTCACCTAACGATGCCATGGCCACCTCTTCTTTCCCCTCTTCTCATGATCGCCTCCAGCAACTGCCATGTCCACCATCTTGTAACCGCATTCGCCTCACCTCTTGTGTCCGATCATTGTTGAAGACGACAACAAGATGGTGGCAACGGGCGATTGCTAGAGGCAGCCATGAGTGCTAGGTGAGGAGGAGTAAATTTACAAAGAGAAAAAAGATATTTTTATCATTTTTAGCGTGTGTGTAACTCTATTTGCCATTTTTGAGTAAGAACATAATAGTTAACTAATATGGAATAGATAATCAAGTTTATATTTTGCCATAGTAAGGAGAACAAAATAGCCGACCACTTTAACTACAGGTGAACTAATTCATATTGACTAGAAAGTAGAGTAGGACAAGAAAAATTACCCAATGTAAATAAAATAGGCACTAGTGATTGACTATTTTGTTCTGACGAATACATTTTTTCAACTATTTAAAGTAGATGAAGGAATCAATTTCAAGCAATAAAATAAATGCGATTTTGGTCATTGAAAACATTTAAATGGATATCTTAAAATATAAATATAACTTCATAAATTCAAAGAAAAGATGATTATTTACTTTCTTTGTCAAAATTGAAGGCACGAATAGCAGAAAACTGTATAAAAGCGATAATTCCAAAAAAATATGATTATTGTATGCATATTAAAGGCTTTTGTCAAGCATCAAAAGATTCAAATTTGCCAAATCAAAACAACCAAGACATTGAAAGCTCTTCAAAGTTTCATCACCCAAAGCCTTGAAACTACACTGTAAATGCTGATTCACATTTGTATAAACTATTCATTGTGATGTTAATTTCCTGGACTTTGAACAAATCTAAAGGATTATAAACAAGTTTTTGAAGTGAGCTTGTAGAGAACCTCAATGGAGCCATTCCATTCATAGTGGAACATAAGGTGGATTTTTTTGGTAGATTGCACATAAGCATGGTAAGCACCAGACCACTATATCTGCTTATCTTATATTGACATTCAAATAATACACATATAATAGTAAAATATATTCAAAACTAAAATAGACTCAATTTAACTCCCCCACTCTATTCACAAAAAGAGAAAAGAAAAAAAAAAACTCAAATTCCTAACGCTTCAATCTCATAAACAAACTCACCCTTGGTATCAAAACTTCCACTTGTATGGTGTCTTTGTGCACTTATCCTACATGCTCTATGCATTAACAGCACATTCAGTATCTAAACTAAATAATGATGGGAAATAGTGATGCAATTTAATAATCCTATTCTATATTCAGGATCTTAACTTTTGAAGAGGTATATAAATTTAAATTAATCTTATATATTATGGTACTTGTTTCTCATACCATAATTTTAATAATTATTTATGCAAAGATGATGATACTCATTTTTTTTTTCTATTGAAAACAATTAGTTGAGCCAAGCTTACACTTATAATAAGAGTCAAGTCAAAGCAAGAGAAATAATAAATATCAAAACAATTCAATAGCTTATGAACAAAATACCAATCACAAAAGAAAAAAAATGCTAAAGCAATATAAAGAAATATTTAAACAAAATTATTAAATAAACAATCTAAGATTGCATGTGCACATAATAAACTATCCAATCCAAAGTAAATAAAATAATTAAACACAAAAAGATTAAATTCCAACAACATACAACAATAACAATACACAATAAATGTTATATCCCTCCCTCTTATGGTCAAATAAAACACTTTAAAAGCAGAAGAAGAAAGATAAACTTTGAAATAACTTTTTATTTACCCATAAATATATTAAAAAATTATGAGTAAAATCATAATATGAACTTTAAAAAGCATGGGGCTTGCTTTTGCTTAAAAGTGGCTCTTTTTGAGAAAGCAGTTAATACTTCAAAAATACAGCAATACTTTACCAAACATTATTAAAAAAAAAAAAAAAAAAACAGACTACCAACTTTCATATTTTGCAACTCTTAAAAGAACATAAAAACAGGGATTCAATCCAATGCCAGAAAATGCATGCAGGTCCCTCCCTCTTCTGGACTCCCTGCTAGCTGCCATTGGCGTACTGTCTTAACTCTTTTCTTCAGAAAGGAACTGCAATTGCATAGTCAGAAACAACGAAAACAATATATAGTTCACCTTCCTATGCGAGTCACAGATGAAAATAGGGGACGATAACTCTTGCCTTAATCACCTAAAAACGACTACCCCAGTTAAGTAGTGAAATCCACAAAGCTAAACAGTTTCAATTTCTGTCGGGAAAGCTCCACAGAGAACCGAAACCAGCAATATGCAACAAATACAGTAAAACCGAGTACCAAAAACCTGATGACTCCTTTGACTACCCAGCAACTAATTTCACATTTATTTAACACCGAAACTAGAAATATGCAACAAAAGTAGTGGACTGGGTCTGGGTCTGGGTTTTGAGGAGTTTGTTTATTAACACATTATATCCTGAATTTATATATTGCTTAGTTATGTCATAATACATCAATTGGACAAAAGCTAGCCAGGATGCTTTTCTAAAGCAAGATGTGATTTTTATGAAGGGCACCTAACCGTTGGCGGCAGGTCATTATTATCTGGCCATCTTGAATTCTGACGTTGATTAAGTTCGAAGCCTATGCCCCGGTTCCAGACAGCCTGCGCCTGGTGGCATTTGAAACAGATACTTCACCGAATTTATCTGCTACATTTGACACCATCCGTTCTTTGAGTGGCATATAATGTCGCAACCATACACCAGTATACACCTGAAAAGGTATGACAGAAATTAAATAAAAAAAAAAAAAGATAGGCAATAAGTTAATCGCCTATGTTCTGAAAAATCCAACTCGTACACACTAATAACTTTTCCTAGAAAGCGTGAATACAAGTAGTGGACGACAGAGAAAAAAAAAATCGTCCCCAAAAATTTCAAAATTACAAGCCCTTCGCACATGCAAACCAACCCCCTCCCGTGTTCAAATAAATAAAAAAAATGCCGGCATTGCACTTCCCTGTTTCCACTTCCCAATCTTCCCAGCCATTTACTATGTTGATTTTGAAGAAGGGGACCAAACAGTAAAAATAAAGATAAAAAGGGAAGATTTCTCCATGTACAGTAAATAAGGTTTCTCCTCGACTGAGAAGCATTCATGACTTGCAATAAATAAGATGTCTCCATTTTGATAAAAGTACAACCAGAAAAAAATAAGTAATCATGCATATAGAGAATCAATGCTTATGAAAAAAGAGAAGAAATTCTTTCTTGACAAAAAAGGGGTGGGAGAGATCTTTTTATGTGCTCGCCTATAAATAGCCAAAATAGAAATAGCCAAGTTCAACCAACAAAATAAATACCCAGGTTCTAGTCCCAAAACGCATATTTCTTCTGCTTTTAACTAAGATAGTGAATTTAATTATCAAAATGACCTGGTCAAACTCAAGTTTTTGATCAAATGAACCAGATACCGGGATCTGGCCTACTGGCCAAGTACCCAGTGAGCCTTGTTTTAAACAGCTGGTTTAGACAATTACAAATGACAAGGTAAGAAATTTTCACAACTGTACAGACTGTACAGTAGAGCAAACTTCACCTTTTAGAAGGCTAAAGCACCTTCCCAGTAGAAAAAATTTCAATTCCATGACACTATTAAGTAGTTTCACAAGAGTTCTTAGTTATGCAAGAGGATCCACGCTCTTAAACTTCAACACAACCAAATAAAGGGGAAGAAGTAAAAGAAAACAAGCTATAATAAATCTAACCTGTGCTGGTCGCATTATCTTTGTGTCGGGGTCATCCAGTGACTCTCGCCAGTGAGACAAGTAGCCAGCCATACGAGGGATTGCAAACAAAACAGGAAAGAACTCCGTCGGGAAACCAATTGCCCTGATCCACAATGTATTAGTTTTTTTTTTTTTTTTTATTTTGCTAGGTCATGATATATGAATGTTTTTACACGTGGAGAAAGAAAATGCGCTCACCTATAAATTAATCCCGAGTAGAAATCAACATTTGGATATAACTTCCTCTTAACAAAATAATCATCTGATAGTGCAGCTTTCTCCAAAGCAACAGCCACCTGTACTGATGAAAGATCAACTCATGGAAACAAAACAAGAAGAAAATTTGTACTTACAGATTCCTCCAGATTGCAATGGAATAAAAAACCTATTTACCCCAACCCAGTAAACAAAAATAACAAAAAGAAAAGAAAAGAAAAACCTTCCCCTCTTCTGGGGCTGCATCTGTTTGATACAAACTACATCTAATGTCAGAAATATACAAAAACGATCAGCATTAGGTGAACAAAGATGTCATGATAAACAATAGAATATTAATACGATTCTCAAGGTTTATGTTTATGATGTGATCGGTGCAGTTCTTGAGGCAAGCTTAGTAGCAACAGTAAGATTGCTCCTCTGTGACTAAAGGTCACCTGTTCAAGTTGTGGAAACAGCCTCTTTGCCAAAAAAAAAACAGAAGGGGAAGTGTATGTGCAAAAAGTGACCCTCTCCCCCAACACTTGCAAAGCAGGGAACCTTGTACAATGAGATTCCCTTTTAATCAGTACAATTCTAAAAATGTGAGAGCACCTCATATCATTCTTTAGGGGGTCGGGGGGCTGCAGGGGGGAGTGTAAAAGGGTACCAAAAAATTCCCAAGGTGATAATTCAGTGAACATATCATTTGCAAGGGATAGAACACTAATCTACATATCAAATGCTCAAACTAATTTCTCCTCTTACGTCATTGGTTAATACTTCAGAAGTAAAATTTTAAGAACCAGAAAGGGTTATGCAATCGTTCTTTTAAAAAGGCTGCAGGAAGCTTTAACAGAAGGCAGTGCATCAAAGTAAATTGTTTTCTTGTATTTTACTTTTCGTGTTTCATCTGCATAATAACCAGCATGTTTGATGAGGATTGCCAATTAATCAAACAGATATCTTTTTGGGGTATAGCGCAACAGAAAAGAAAGTTTTCTAATACCAAAACCCCAACATCAACAGATTTCGGTTTCCAGTTTCATTGACTATGGCAGGCTGCAGAAAAATACAGATCTCCATGGTTATAGCAGAAACCGTCATCAGTTGACCTAGCAAAACCAGGTCAAGTTTTCAATATCACTTTTAACACAAATGCTTCAGCAATATTTGGATTTTTGGGATTCTTAGCAAAATGTTTAAAGAAGGTTTCATCATATGCTTCATTCCTGATTTGTCCCTGTACCCCTTTTGGCACCCATCTATAATAATATTCCTTAAGCAATACATTAAAATAATGTATACTAAATTTCAACTTCTTCAGAAGTAAAAATAAGCAGGCACTATGTCATGTCATGCACATTGCACAGATGTCAATAACAAAAATATACACATGAAATTGGCTACTGAGATCAGGTAGCATACCCTTTCAGTGCCCTTCTAATAATATTTCTTTTTTTTTTAGAAAAATGGGTATGCATATTTATATTAATGCTAATAGTAGTTTATCAAAAACTTTTAACTTCTCTTTGCTTCATAGTAAAAATAAACAAGCATAATGACAAAAACTGATGCACATTTTGCACACATCCAAACAAGAAAGTTATATTTTACAATCATGAACTCATTCTGGATCTCTTGAAATGTGGCCAGTATATGTGTTCCATAGACTTTGGAATATGAGTTATGCTCAAGTAATGGGGTGGCCTCCCATTTCATGCCTTTTAATCTTCTCAATACACATTTATATCTAAGTAGTCATAATTCCTAAAAGCTAGTCCTCGTTTCACATGGTATGATAAAATGAAAAGTTAAAGCATAGGCACAACTTGGTTTAAACCCCCTTGTCATATAAGCAGTGTAACAAGGGAGTCCTTATTCTAGTCATATAAAGGAGATACATATACAATTATGCTTCATGGTGCACATCCAAGCACATGCTGAATCATATGCCATACCCATAATGGAAAGTGGTGTATGCAAAATGGATTCTTCACTAACAAGAGTCCAGACAACTTAATTAAGAAGTATTGGCATATTGCAATCATATATTGACCATGGGTATGGCTTCTTGCAGCATGTTCACTACAAGTTTATAGCAGTATATTAACCCCTAGTAACAGCAAAGTAAAATGCAAAGCTACCATTGAACAAAAATTACATATGAATATATAACAGGTTCATAGTTCTTTTTTTTTCCTTTTTTATGATTAAGCATGTGGTATCAACCTCAATGAGAGGATCTCGGCCAACGATTGAGAAAACTTCCTCTGCCAGTTTCCTTATGACCTTTGCTCTGGGGTCATAGTTTTTGTAGACGCGATGCCCAAAACCTGACATCTTTCGCTTCCTATAAAAGCCAAATTCCCACAGGTGCTCTATTAGGTTGCCCCCCAAAAAATAAAAAAAATAAAAAAAATAAAAGCTAAACCTGCTTTGCAATAAGCAACATTACCTGTTTTTCACACCTTCAATGAACTCCGGGATATTCTCAACTGTTCCAATCTCACTCAGCATTTTAAGCACAGCCTGTTGTAAGGAGGTTAACAAGAGCAGCTTAACATGCCACCCAGGTATTAAATATACAAAGAAACAAAAAAAAAAAAATACACGCACACACACACACACATATATTTCTAATTAAATATCAGAACTGTTGATTCTGACTATTTTGGTGACTATTTTGGACCTCATCTGCTAGTTGAATGTACATAATGTCAAGATACCTCATTTGCTCCACCATGAAGAGGACCATACAGAGCTCCAACTGCTCCAGCAAGGGCTGTGTATACATCAACACCACTGCACGAGAAAATCAGGTTTGTGATCATGAATTTCTGGTTGTTTCAAGTTAAATCCGAAACTTCAGATGCCTACCTTGATGCCAGATGCCTAGCAGCAGCAGTGGAGCAATTCATTTCATGTTCTGCATGTAATATAAAGAGAACATCCAGCACACGTGCCAGTCGAGGATTTGGTTTGTAAGATCTATTACCACTGCAAATTGGGGAAAGGAAATAAAACAAGATTAGAGGCCCTGCATTCCCTTAATGCTGGACCAATCATCAACGGTAACAGATTTCAAATAAATGAAAAGATACAGTCAAGAGAACGAAGTCACTGTTTGTGGGCATGTGCTTCCTTGTTCCCAGAGTACAGGAACTATAAATTCATAATCTTTGCCAGAGGTGATAAGGGAAAAAATGATGTTATCCAATAAATCAGGGAAGATTAACATTTTGACAACAATACATCTATGCATATGTATATAAAATTGAGAGGTAAAGCCATGCAGCGTATTACAAAGAGAGATGGATCCAGTGAAACATACAATGAATCTAGCATATATAAGAAGTTCTCTGAATAAGAAAGGTTGCTGGAGGGAAGGACAGGAGACCTTCCTGTCAACCTCAGATAAGCTGCTGCTGCAATGGTTGGTGCCTGCAAAGATTATATGTCAAATTCTATGAACAAAGATCATATGTCATAATTATACAGGCCGACTTTAAAAAACAGCACCTGGATCATGATCAAACTTCAGGGCAAGAAGAAAAAGGAAGACAAGTAACATACCTTCCCCAGTACACGCACTATTTGTTTATCTCTTACTTGCTTAGACTTGTATAAATCTTGGCCCTGTACCAGTCAAGATTTATATGATCATAAATAGTTGAAAAAAAAAAATTAAGAAGATAAAATCTTTGAAATTTTATAATAAAAAAAAATATTTACTCTGAGAGCTGGATTAGCATCTGGATGAAAGATAGAAAGGGCACTCATTGCACTGACTAGAACACCCATTGGGTGAGCATCATGCGGCATTGCCTGTATGATATCCTACAAAACAGATTCAAAATGAATCAGGAAAGAAAATTAACTCAAAATAACTTACTTGGTAGTTTAAAACATTAGCTGTTCTCCACTTTCCATTTTCTCCTCGTCTACCAATCACCCCATGTCCCCTATTAGAGGCATCTGAAACATTATCCGCTAAGCTACATCCTTGGTGAACTGTTTCATCAGGGGAATAGAAAACTTATTTCAAGCTTTTTCTTAGTCTTAATATATATCTCAAGCCAATCCCACATCAATAATCCACTAGGCATCCTATAACATATCAGTTAACAAAAGGACATTTTAGACTGAACATTTTTTTACCACTGTATTTTAACTTTTCTCTGATTTAATTTGACACTGACTTGACCTTGTCCACTCCTTGAGTCTAGAAATTCATTTCGAACAGTTACTAATTACTACTTATAGTCCTAATTTGAACGAGAATGGGGAACTCCCCATGTTTTGAGGAGGACAAGCTCTAGGCACCAAGCAGATATTTGCTTGATGCATACACTCAAAAGGAAATTTCTTCTGCTTTGAACAGGTTAAATCATTTTTGTAGATAGGCTTTTGCGACAAACATTGAAAATTCCTTTATTAGTTCAAACTTGTCCTTCTCTCTTCTCAAAGAAAAATTACCGTGTTGATGTCAAACCCCAGGTAATTAGAACTTATTGCTATGAGCTCAGACTGTAAATGACTCTTTCCTCCATTACAAAGGCCCTTACATATCATTGCTAAAGACTCAAACCATGCAGGACCAATCATATTTGTTAAAAACAGCAAAAGAGCAGCAAGAATAAATCTTGGAAAGGAAAATCATGGAAGAAATCATACTTTCTCAAATTAATCTATTGAATACTCCATGAGGAGTTTAAATAAACAAGAGATCCCAAAATCTAGGAATTTGAATACAATCAAAAACTATTTAAAAATACAACAACATAGATATAGCTAATCTCCTAATTTTTAGAGGAGTAGATAAGATTCTATCTCCTCCTAGAATTTAGGAAAGATGGAGTTTTATCTTAATCATAGATTAAGGCATTATCTTTGAATATTTCAACACTCCCCCTCAAGTTGGGGAATGGATATCTATCATTCCAACCTTGCATGTTAGGTTCTCAAACCTCTTGGCTGCCAAACCTTTTGTGAATATATCAGCTACCTGTTCCTCGGATGAAACATGAGAAATATTGATTATTCCTGCATCTAATTTTTCTTTGATAAAGTGTCAGTCTATTTCAATGTGCTTTGTCCTGTCATGAAGAACTGTATTATGTGCAATACTTATAGCAGATTTGGTATCACAAGACAACTCAATTGCCCTCTGAGTTTTTATCTTCAAGTCTTCTAGGATAATTTTTAGCCACAACAATTCACATATCCCAAGGGCCATAGCCCTAAATTCTGATTTTGCACTTGATCTAGCCACAATGCTCTGTTTCTTACTCCACCATGACACTAGATTCCCACCTAGGAATACACAATATCCTGTGGCTGATCTTTTATCATTGATAGATCTTGCATAATTAGCATCTATAAAGCCTTCAACATCTAATTCCTTTCCTTTTCTGAACAATAGACCCCTACCTGGATTAGTCTTGAGATATCCAAGTATCTTCCTTACAGCTTGCATATGCTCCTCAGTTGGGTTATGCATGAATTGGCTCACAAGACTAACAGCAAATGTAATATTGGGTCTAATATGTGAGAGATATATCAACCGGCCCACTAACCTTTGATATCTCCCTTTGTCAATTAGTTGACTGTCAAGATTCTGCCATAGTTTTCCATTAGGTTCTACTGGGACACTAGATCCCTTGCCTCCTGTAAGCCCTGTTTCAGTGAGTAAATCCAAAACATATTTATGTTGAGATAGAAAGATACCATCCTTAGAGTAGGCCACTTCAATGCCAAGGAAATATCTGAGAATACCAAGATCCTTGATTTCAAATTCGTGGGCTAGGTTCCTTTTTAGCAGCATTTGTTCCTCCTCATCATCTCCTGTCACGATTATGTCATCCACGTATACTAACAATGCTGCAATTTTCCCTTCCCTTGAATGTTTCATGAAGAGTGTATGATCACCTCGACTTTGATTATATCCCATAGTTTTCATGGCTTTAGAGAACCTGCCAAACCAAGCCCTAGGGGACTGTTTGAGTCCACAGAGAGCTTTCTTGAGCCTGCATACTTTTCCTTTTCTTTTTCTTGAAATCCCGAAGGCAACTCCATGAAAACTTCTTCTTCTAGGTCTCCATGTAAAAAGGCGTTCTTAACATCAAATTGTTGCAGTGTACATCCAAAAAATGCTGCCAAAGAGATTAGAATTCTTATTGTTGCCATCTTAGCCACTGGTGCAAATGTTTCAAAATAGTTTATGCCATAGGATTGGGTATATCCTTTGGCTACTAACCTTACCTAGTACCTATCCAATGTTCCATCAGCTTTGTATTTTACATTGAATTACCCATTTGCAGCCTACTGGCAAAACTCCTCTTGGTCTTGTTACTATTTCCCAAGTCTGATTTTTCTTTAAGGCTCTCATCTCTTCCATCATGGCTTGCTTCCAATTCTGATCTCTTAGAGCCTCTTCTACTGAATTAGGAATGACAATTGAATCCAAAGATGCTAGGAACCCTTTGTGTTTGTGAGACAGTCGATGGTAGGATAAGAAATTAGTTAAGGGATGCTGGGTACAGCTTCTAACACCCTTCCTAACAGCAATAGGAAGATCTAAATCATCATAACTTGGGTTAGAAGGATTAGAACAGTCTGAAACTAAGAGCCGAGAGTCATTTTCTGCAATAGAAGGTTGTATAAATTCCTTATCTTGACTAGGATCAGATGATAGTGCTTGCTGTGAGTCCAGAACAGGCTGTCTTTTTCTTTTGAAAACATAGGGAGATCCCTTGAACCAACCTGAGGGCTGTTGGCTGGACTGAACATTGTGAGAAGAGGGAAGATCAATATGCTCACTGTTGTTATTTGGCTAAGATGAGAGAAGCCCAGATTGAGATGAAGGACAAGAAGAGAGTGGAGAGGTAGGAAGTCGAGATGGGGCTTGAAAGATATCTTCCCCAACCCCAACTCTCTGGTCACCATCTAAACACTCCCCCTGGCGACTAGTCTGATGTGAAGGAAAGAAAGGTTGGTTTTCAACAAATGTAACATCCTTGGAAATGTAAAATTTCTTTGTAGTAGGATGGTAACATTTGTATCCCTTTTGGGTAGGAGAATATCCTAGGAAAACACACTTTAAGGCCCTAGGATCAAGTTTGTCTCTGTTTTGTTTGGGAATATGAACAAAAGAAACACACCCAAAGACCTTTAGTGGAAGAGGAGAATGTAGATTGAGGTCCGAGAAATAAGTAGAAATGAGCTGGAATGGGATTTGATTGTTTAAGGTTTTTGAGGGTACTCGATTTATTAAATAGGCTGCTGTAAGAGTAGCTTCCCCCCAGAAATTCTTAGGCACTTTATGATGATGTAGCTTCGAGCAACATTAAAAAGGTGTCTCATCTTCCGTTCCGCAACTCCATTTTGTTGTGGAGTATAGACACATGAAGATTCATGAATTATCCCTTCTTGTTGAAAGAATTGGTGCAAGTGATTATCAACATAATCCTTTGCATTATCAGTTCAGAATTTCTAAATTGTGCAATTGAATTGAGTGGAGATTAGCTTACAAAAATATGGCAAAATGGTGCTCACTGCAGCCTTATCTTTCAATAAGAAAACCTAAGTCATTCGAGTACAATCATCAATGAATGAAATAAACCATCAGGCCCCCGAACAATTTGGTATTTTAGGGGGTCCCCATAGATCGGAATGAACCAAAAAGAAAAGTTTAGATGACCTCTTATTGCTAGATGGATAGGACACTCGATGATGCTTGGAAATAGCACATACCTCACACTGAAATTTACTAAGATCTAGGGACTGAAATAAGGAAGGAAACATGGTTTTTAGAAAGGGAAAAAGAGGGTGACCAAGTCTGTAATGTTGCAGCCAAACATGGGCAGTAGAATTAGAAGTAAACTGAGAGAATCCAACAGCCTTAAAGGATCGGTTTTCAATCAAATGATAGCCTCCTTTTTTCTCCAGATAGTACAGTCCATGCTGTTCCCTAGCTGCACCAATCATCTTCCCGGTCTTCAAGGCCTGAAATTCACACACATTAGGAGATAAATTGACACGGCAATTTAGATCATCAGTAAGTTTATGAATGGACACAAGATTGGTAGATAAATTTGGCACATGTAGGACCTGTTTAAGGGTAATACTTGGGCTGAGGGTGATTGTTCCTTGACCTTTAATGGAAACTGAAGTTCCATTAGCAATGGTAATCCATTTGGAGGTAACAATAGGTTCATAAGTGTCAAAAACCAATGGATTAGGGGTCATGTGATCAGTGGCTCCTAAATCTAGGATCCAAATGTCATTCTTATCAGTTTTAAAGGCATTAAGAGATACCAAATGTACATAATTACCTTGCTGGACGAAAGTACAGTTGCCATCATTGATAGTCTTAAGAAGAGCCTTAAATTTGCTAATTTCCTCAACATCGAGTTATGCAATCTCAGTACCTGGGGCTTATTCTGCCTTACTAGTTGTTCCTCCTCCTTCGTTTTCTTTGGATGATATGTAAGCCTGCTTTGGTGCTGCCATATTTTTAAAACCGCCCATCTTTTTCAACACAGCCTCCTTACCATGAAGTTTGAAGCAATAATCTCGAGTATGCCTAGGCTTGTTGTAGAAACTACACCAAAGCCCTTCACGATTTCTGTTTGCCTCTGTTTTTCCCATCTTAAATCGTGCTCCATCCTTCTTTGGAGCAGTCATGGCTGATCCTTTTGTTCCTCCATCACCGAGCATGACTCCCCTTCGGTTTTCTTCACTTCTTACCACAGCGAAAACTTCATTCAGAGAGGGTAGCTTCTCCTTACCAAGGATTTGAATCCTTACTTGATCAAACTTAGCATTCAACCCGGCAAGAAATTCAACAATCCTATCTCTCTCAATAATCCGGCTAAGAGTGACTGCATCATTGCTGCATATCATTTTTATCTCCTGGTATTGATCTAGCCCTAACCAAAGCCCATTCATCTTGTTAAAATACTCAACAACTGTTAGAGATGCTTGTCGAGTACTATTAATCTTTGTTTTGATATCAAAGATTACCGATACATCTTGTACCTTGGAATAAGCCTGCCTAATGGTGTCCCAAATAGCCTTAGACGAATCTAGGAACATATAATTCTTACTAACCTCGGGTTGCATGGCATTCCACAGCCATGACATGATAAGAGAGTCCTCAATATCCCATGCCGGAAAAGCTGGATCAGTGGTCTTTAGGGGTGAGGCAGTGAGGTGTCCTAGTTTCCCTCGTCCTTTAAGGAAGGTTCGAACAAGCTGTGCCCATTGGAGGTAATTTTACCGTCCAATCTGTAGGAAACATGCATTCCAGGCAATTCTCCAGTGCTGGTTCCAGAGAAGTTGCCCGCACTTCCTGTTATATCGGTAATCGAATCCGGTTCTGACTCTCCAGTAACAAGACCAGGATTAACATCCGAGATTGCTGACATCCTTGGTAAATAAGGAATCAAGAGAAGGCAATAAAGGCCTCGGGATGAACACAAGGGATGAGAAACAAGGAATGGAAAAGACCAAAGTGCAATGAAGGCTTGGCAAAGGTCTAAGAGCAGAATGAAGGCTCTGATACCATGTTAAAAACAGCAAAAGAGCAGAAAGAATAAATCTTGGAAAGGAGAATCACGAAAGAAATCGTACTTCCTCGAATTAATCTATTGAATACTCCATGAGGAGTTTAAATAAACAAGAGATCCTAAAATCTAGGGATTTGAATACAATCAAAAACTATTTAAAAATACAACAACATAGATATAGCTAATCTCCTAATTTTTAGAGGAGTAGATAAGATTCTATCTCCTCCTAGAATTTAGGAAAGATGGAGCTTTATCTTAATCATAGATTAAGGCATTATCTTTGAATATTTCAACAATATTGATCCAGCTATAGTTCCAATAGATTTTTTCAATCTTGAGACGTCAACAGGCACAAGCTTGATGTTGATCCTCAAGATTGTGTAATCTGCATAGTAGCTTTTATGACTCATACTTCAATAAGACACAGATCTTGATAATCCTTCATTGCAAAACAAGGGATATGGACATGTGCAAGACAAGGACACATACGACATATACACAACAACATGACAATTTTAGAAGAAAATATTAGGAGACAACTAATATATACAAAGTTCTTGACATTAAAAGGTCTAGGGAAGGAACAACTACTAGATACAAATTTATATTGTTCATTATTGTTTCAATTGATTTCAAACTTATTCTTGCAACTTGCTTAAGTAATGGACATGCATTTTCTTGCTATGAATAAAAGTGTCCTAAAATGTCTAAAAATTCCCTTCTTTTTTTTGTGTGTTATATATGATCTCAAACTTACACGTTAACATTCAGTTAAGGGCAAATAATTGGCTCAATCCCCATGTTCTTTGTTTTTTGTATTCTTAAACTATTAAAAGGGCGACCCAGTGCATGAGGCTCCCTGATTTGTGAGGGCTAAGACCATGGCCTTTCCAGTCACACAGGAAAGGAGGAACTTTACCTTTGCTACCAAGCATTCTATAACTTTTTAGATGAAAAACTCATCATAAGCATGACATGTGCACAGCGACCAAGTGTTCTATAATTTCATTTCTCCCAAAAAAAGGTAACTGCAGATCATGTACTTTCCCAAGCATGCTATAGCTAATGCTCTCCAAATTTTTGTAGGATAAATACCTTCTGAACTGCTATTTAGGGTATTGCACAATGTATTACAACTAGCAACTTACTGAATCACCCAAAATAGGCTAGGGAAGACAAAAGCCTATATATTCCCTTACGAATATATTTAGGGGAAAAAAAGGAATTGGATCTTTCAAGACGGCTAATCGAAGTTTACTAAGGAAATGGTGGATAAAAAACTTACCAATATTCCCTGTGGAACAGCCGAGTGTTGAGAAACAGCAAATTCCCAATCAGCTAACTGACTCTCTGATGGTAAATTGCCATACACTGCAACAAGAAAGCAAGCAAGAATACTAAAAAAAATTAAGATCAAACTATATATTGTTTCAACGTGTTGTTTTATCTATAAATCTATTGAAATGGTTCAGAGAGATTTTAGAAATATAAGTGAAATGACAAAAAAAAAAAAGAAGATGGAAAAATATTTGAAACAAAAACTAAAACTGATATAAAAGTTTCTAACTTAGAATAAATAATTAAACATGTTTGAAGTCAATACATCCTTCTACATATGGCACAAGTGATCAACAACAGCAGCAACACAAAGCCCTAATCCACCAGGTGGCCCAGATTCCAGCTTGTAGGTTACAAGTGATCAAATTCAAAATAATTCAGATAAAAAAGGAGGCAGTATTTATTTCTACTTATATTTTTATCAAAATAAAATAAATAGAAATATGTAACATAAAGTTGATTTTAGCAGAGAGAGAGTCAAAGATTATGGATATAATGGAAGACATGTTTGATTTATCATCCTCGCAAGCATTAACCCCACTAGCTTCTATAGGATTGATTACACAAATTTTAGCTTCGCAATCATCTCTTTTCATGGCCATATCTCTTGTAAGGCCATTATACCTCATGTCATCTCTAAGGGTGTTCTATCAAACTTTCATTGGTCTTCCTCTGCTTCCTTTGGCTACGAACTCCTTCCATTTTTATGTGAATACTTGATAACTCAAAAAAATTTATTTCCCTTATCAAAGTATATCCACGATATCAATTAGTCAATAGGTGTCAAATTGGAAAATAGACACATCATTAGATCATTTAACAGATAGATTGAGATTTATTATTTTAAAAATCTGAATGCAATAGTATTATGTTACACAAAATTTCCTCAATAATAAAAAGATAAAAAGGAATGCTTAAGAAAAACTTTTCAAGCAATAAAATTTATTGCAGCAAACTGGTGCAAAATTATAAATATGCATACAAGTGTACAATAAAGAAAGTATTCTTGTACTTAAAGAATAAAGTGGGAACCAACACAGCTAATAAGTACAGTAGTACACTACAAAGTTCCAATGCAATATATGTGTCTACATATATTAGATGATCAAAGAAAGTAGCATCTTAGGATAATGTAAATGAGGGATGATATAAGGCTATAAAATTTCCGGTTCACATAGACATAAGAGAGATTACTCATGAGGTGATTTGCCGTGTATTGAAATGTGAGAATATCATCGCACTGGCCTCTTTAGTGAATAAGTAGTACCTCATGTGGGTATGGTAAATAGATTTCTTATATATTTAGAGATATATGAAACTTGTGTAGTAATACTTACTTAGAAGGTAGGCCACTTCCAAAAAGGAACTACCCTCTGCCAATTCTTCAATTGGGTAACCCCTATATCTAAGGATTCCCTCATCCCCATCAATGTAACAAATTGACGAACGGACAGGAGCTGTGTTGAGATAGCCTGGATCATAAAGCTTGAGCCCCTTGTCATTCTTTCCCGTTGTTATCTGCAATTTACAATTATGAAAGCAATATAAAAATCTAGGACAAATAGGATGACAGCCAGAATGAGGCAACCAAACAGAGGATGCGAGGTTCGAAGCTCATCACTTATGACAAAATGGATGATTTACTAACAGCAGATTTTCGCTATAAAAGTGATCAATAAAGCCCACAATCACAAAGAAAGTATCAAAATTTTAATCGTATAAATAAGCAAAACATTAGCTGCAGCCTGATCACCGAGAAACCAAAGTGAATAAAAGGAAATATAGATATATTGGGGAAAAAAAATTGAAATAGGTAAACCCTCGCAAAGAAGATGAAACAAAACCTAAGTAACTGAATTAAGTGCGTAATTCGGGGTTTCTCTCAAGACGACTCCGATACCTTCTTTAAATCCGTAGCTTTGACAGTCCCTTCCTCGGAGACCTGAACCTTGTACTTCTTACCTGTCCTCTCGTCGACCACGGTGAGCGAGCCCCTGAGATTGGGCGGCGGCGCGAAGGTCGAATGAGCGGAGACACCGGAGGCCTCGATCGCGGGCTGCGATAAGGCGTCGGATTGGAGCGACTCCGAGGCCGAGAGGTGAGCCGAGAGAACGGCCAAACGGCCTCGAGCCTGAACCGACACGTCAAAACTCCCCATCTCCTTTCACACGCAACAATCCACAACTCAAGAATTCGGTGCAGCCTTCCCTTCCCACCTCTCCCTCTCTCTCTCTCTCTCTCTCTCTCTGAACTTTGAAGTCGGTGAAATGATGATGATGATGATGATGATCCGGCTGCTTGCTTGCTTGCTTGCCTGCTGCCAGAATTGGTCGTTTTGGTTCACTCACTACTATCTCTGTAATTTGCGTCTTCCATTTAATTTATTTATTTTAATTATAGTTCTCAATTTTTAATTTCATGCTAAATAAGACACTGAATTTGATATATTGCTATAATATAATATAATATTAGTATCAGGTGTTATTTTAAAGGGTTATTAGCACCAAAAAAACAAATTTTTTAAAATTTTGACAATTTTATCTAATATTTTTAATTTTGACCAGAAGAACCTATTTTTAAAATTAGTTACAATTTTAATCAATACTGAAATCAATTTTAACCGACGTATGGTTTTGCCCATGTGACATGTCACTTAGCATTTAATTTATTTTTAAAAATTTTTTAAAAAATGTTATATTTTATCTCATTTGCCATGACTCCCTCCTTTTTAGTTTGCACGAATTGATTCATGCACACATAACAACATATATATATACACACACACACAACAACATATATATGTACACACACACACATAAATATATACATGCAACAACAATATATATATACACACACATATAGCAAAATATACAGTGAGAGAGGGGTGACGAACGAAAGATCGAGCAGAAGTATTGGGCAACGACAGCACTGTCGGGAGGGGGAGAGAGAGTGAAAGGGTGAAAGAGACGATGAAGTTTGATCTGAAGTCCGATCAGACTTCATCGAAGATCAGACTGATGAAGATTATACAAGTACGATCGAAAAAATTTGATCGGAGAAGCCTGATAATGAAAGTCGAAGAAGTCCAATCGGAGAAATCTGATAATGAAGGCCAGAGAAGTTCGATCGAAGAAGTCTAATGATGAAGAAGTCCGATAATGAAAACTTAAGAAATCTAATCGGAAAAGTCTAATAATGAAGAAGTCCTATAATAAAGGACGTAAAAGTCTGATAATGAAGGTTGTAGAAGTCCGATCGGAGAAGTTCGATAATGAACATCAAAGAAGTCTGGTAATCAAGATTGTAAAAGTCTAATTGGAAAAGTTCGATAATGAAAGCCACATAGAGAAGTTCGATTGGAGAAGTCCGATCGGACTTCTCTGATGAAGGTCGTCGGAATTTATCATCAATCTTGCTTTCACCCTTTCTCTCATTCTCGCTAGCACCATCGTCACCCCCTACCGCCGCTCAATCAGACGTCTGTCGCCCTTTCTGCCGTCGGCCATTATATATGTTGTTGTGTGTGTGTATATATATATTTTGTGTGTGTGAACCAATTCTTGCAAAATAGAGATGAGGCGATGAGGTAATTAGGTGGCCCTAGGCGGCAATGAGATAAAACGAGAAGTGGCCATGGCAAAGAAAAGAAGAGAAAGTATTTTTCTTTAGAAAATACTAAAAAAAATTAAAAAATAAATTAAATGCAAAGTGGCATGTCACTTAGGCAAAGTCACATGTCAATCAAAATTGATTTCAACATTAGGTAAAATTGTAACTAATTTTAGAAATTGAGCTCTTTTTTGTCAAAATTGAAAGTATTTGATAAAATTGCCAAAATTCGAAAATGTTTGGCTTTTTTATGCTAATAGCTCTATTTTAAATTAATAACGTAAATTATAAAATATAAACATAAAATATATTATTAATAAAACTATCGTAAGCTAAAATAAACAAAAAATGTTATTGATATATTATGGTTTACATCTTGAACTACACAATATAGTTAAAGTTAAAATATTTAAAATACTTTTCATTTAAGGTGATGAGATGAGTTCGTAAGACTATAAGATGTATGACTAAAATAACCCTTATCCCAAGACGATAAGGCAGCACGAGAATATGACACACGAAAAATATTTTTATCATTTATGATATATTATATAATTCAAACCCTAACTCATACGTACAAATAGTAAGATCCTCCAAAATAAACATGTATAGTCAGTGAGTCAATCTACGAGTAAATCACACCAAAGGTCACAAAACTTTGGTGTCTTTTTCAGTTTGATCACTAAACTTTAATTCCTTGCAAAGTGATCACAAAACTTTAAAATGTTTTGTAATGTGGTCACTAAAGTGATTTTTTGATGGTTCTTAGTCAAAATTACTAACGTGGCGATGATGTGACGCTGACGTGGCGATGATGTGGCCATTGCCACGTCAACAATTTTGATCAGAAATTGTTCAAAAATCACTTTAGTGATCATATTGCAAAATATTTTAAAGTTTTGTGATCACTTTGCAAGGAATTAAAGTTTAGTTATCAAATTGAAAAAAAAGCCAAAGTTTTGTGACCTTTAGTATGATTTACCTGTCAGTCTACCCCCAATATTTAATATTTAATAGAATTCAACAGTTAGTTACGCTTGACCTTTTAAGTCACGTCACGTCTCTCTATTATTAATTTAGAATACTTAAAATACCTAAAATATCCTCCACTCATCCCTCCCCGAGTGCAATTTTGTTCACCCCCTTTAACGGGGGTGAACATCACCCTCACACTTTTTGTGAGGGTAAAAAACATAACGGAACGGCATAAATATTTTTATGCCGTTCCGTTATGTTTTTCACCCTCACAAAAAGTGTGAGGGTGAACATCACCCCCGTTAAAAGGGGTGAACAAAATCGCACTCTCCCTTCCTCCTTCGCCCTCTTTGTCAGTGTCATACACCTTCCATTTATCTATGATTAGATTAATTTAACACTCATATTGCCTTTTTTTCAAACTTAAGATAAGATTAATTTATCTTAAATTTGGGGTAAAGGAATTGTATTTTCTTTTATTATTATTATTATTATTATTATTATTATTATTTATTTTATTTTAAAATTATTTATTTAGTTATTATATTTCATCATGTTACATGATTCAAAAGTGATTTATCAAATTATTATATTTATTTATATAATATTTAAATTTTTTAAACTTTAATTTTCAAAATTTATGACGTAGTTCATTCAATTCATTTTTAATTATTGTGTTTGTAATTTATATTTAATAATTATTATTTATTAATTGATTATAATTTATTAATATTATTTAAAATATTATTAATACTAATAATAAGTAAATAAAAAAATAAAATATATATATAAAAAGGATACAAAAAGAATTAAAATTTATTATACTTAAAATGGAAAAGGTAAAATGGAGGTAAACACATTATTCTAAATTTAAGGTAAGTGAATAGTGCTATCCCAAATTTAGGGTAATACTATTCATCACCTCAAATTTAAAATGGGATTTAGGGGTAGGTTGGAGGGCATTTCACCCCAATTTGAGGGTGGGTTAGATGGCCATGGTGCCTTAAATAATTATTCAGTTCCCTTTGGTTTGAGTTTGGGTTGGATTTGGAGTTTGTGGCCTCCAACTTTAAACTTAAAGTGAGGTATTCAAATATATATAAATATAAAATGTAAGTGCAATTTAGTTAACATTTCTATACTATTCTACGTTGATAAAAAAAATAAAAAATAAATATCACGTTCTCTTTATTATTTTTAAATTATTTTTAATTTTAAAATTTTTAAAATAGTAAAAATATATTTATTTCATAGTTTTAAAAATATATTTTCTAAAATAAAAAAATTATAAAAAAATTTAAAATAACAAAAAATCGTTTTGTCTGTTTTTATTACAAATACGCTCAAAATTTTTAAAATGTAAAAAATGTTATAGATAAAGAGAACGTGTTATTAATAATTTTAAAAAAGACACTCAAAATATAAAATTCAAAACTTAAAATTGAAAGATGAAAAGAACGATCTCAAATTATTTCTAGTAATTTATTAATTATTTTGCAACTAAATAGCTGAACTGAACACCGAGACAGCGGGTTTTTAGGAATTGTATAATTTTTTCTGATATATATATAAAATTATACATGTATAAACAAATATAAATATATTTATTATATTTTAATCATTCTCCAGTGATCAACATTGTAAAACAGAGGATAAGATATAATAAATATATTTTATTTTCATGAGTTTCGCTAAACAAATGTCTTAAAGGTACTCGTTATTAATGTGTATTTAATATATACTTGTTTTTAGTATTTTAATATTTTTATTGGCTATTAATAAATAGATTGTATTTTAAAATATTTTAAATAAAAATATTTAAATTTTAAATATTAAAAATTAAATGCATTAAATACACACTGACACTCCTTAACAAAACCCTATTTTCATAAAAGATATATTTCATTACTCATTATTTTTTTGACTTAAAACACTATTAGGCTGATGTATTTAAAAATATATTTATCACTAACCAATGAAATTGTTTCAAAGTTGAAAATAATATATAATAAATAAATATTATCTAAATAATATGTTTTTATTACTCTTTTAGGGATGAGTTACATAACTTATTTTTTTAAGTGTTTGACAACATTTAAGAACTTAAATACTATATAATTTTTAAGCTATTTTAATAGCGTTTTTCAAAAGCTAGTCTCAACTTTTCTAAATAAGCTCTTAGGAGCTTTTTGCGTTGATCAATTAAATTATTAATTTACCCTCACACAAATCAAATATTTACACTCTTTTATCTTCTCTCATAGGAGCGAAGTTACATACAACCAAGTAGGGTTGGCAATAAGCCGAGCTACTCGTGAGGTGACTTAAGATTCGACTCGATAATTGACTCAATAAACTAGCTTGTGATACAAATGAGCTAAGTTTAAACTCAAATATTTGGTTCATTTAGTAAATGAGGCGAGCTTGAGCTATCATTAGTTCAACTCATTTAACTCACGAGCCACTTCGATATACTTATATATATTAATTTTATAAATTTATTAAATAAAAAAATATTTATTACTTAATACTCAATAATATAAATATATACTTAATAATTTTATAAATATATTATTTAAATATAAATATATATATTATATATATCACATATATTATTTATATATATACATAAAAGTAAAGTGATAGTTAGTTTCGAGCTGAGCTGAGCCAGTTCGTAGTCATTATCGAGTCAAACTCGAGCTAAAAAAATCAGCTCATATCGAAATCGAGCCGAGCTGTAAGTCAAACTAAAATCAATCAAACTGAACTCGAGATAGCCCTAAGTCGGATCAACTCGACTTATTACCAGCCCTACAGCTAAAGGTGGGTAAGTGTATATATAATTTACTTTTTTTTAATTTTTTCTTGACCATCGAGCCACCACCAGCTGTAATTGCCTACCCTTCAATTTTAAAACTTGAGAAATGCTACTTTCTCCCAGGCTACCTTCTAGACTACTCATATAATATTTTAATATGTTTTTGCAATCCGCCTTCACCCCCCCCTCCCCCCTCCTCGGCTACTCATACAATATTTTAATAGGTGAATTAAACAATTGTAACCCACCATATTAAATGAGACCACATATATCATGGGCAATTTATAGCTCAACCAATGCCCATGTGATGTTCAAAATGTGTTACTCATGGCCTTCACAAGATGGGCAATAAGTCAAAATAGTGAATGTGATTCAATGGCTTCACCAAATACTGCCACCACCAATAAAAACACATTAATCAAGTCTTGTTGACAAATATTTTCCACAAACATATGGCAGTGTGTTGAACTTTAAGGAACCATTAAAGTTGAAAAAGGAAGCTTATGCAAACTTAATTACTGATTTAACATCAATACCAACCCCCCCCCCCCTTCTTGGCCGTGGAAAATGCTATTTTTCCCCCGCTTTCTTTCTTGCTCTCACTAACACTCCCTTTCTCTATCTCATTAATTAAACACATCAAATTAATTAAATATTTAAATTATAAAACTAAATAATAATATATTTATAGTACATTTTCTCTAGTACTGATATTAAATTTTTGTAAATTAATAAATTAAATTATTTGAACAAATTTAGTCATTAACATTAAGTTTTCATTAAGGGAGTGTTTGTTAACCAAAATATGGGGGGATAAGGTCAGATATGAGAAGCATTTTAGATATTTATTTTTTTCAGAGTGTTTGTTAAACTTATCTGGATTTTTTTGGGAAGGGGCTCACGTGACCTCTTATCTTACTTTTGTCAAATAAATTTATCTGAGGGGAGAGGTCAAATAAACTTATCTGACATTTTACAGATAAAGGTAAATTATACACATACCCTTCCATAAAACCTCACCTTGAAACGTCGTCCTTCACGTTCATCTTCTTCTCTTTTATTTTTAATTGCTGTTTACTATTCATCTTCACACTTCCACGGAATTAACAGAGGGAGGTTGTTCATCTTCCTTTCATTTTCTATAAATCTTCTTTTCATTACTGGTAATCGTCGTCTCCCCCACAATCTTCTCTATTTCTGTAAATCTTCTTCTCTTCTATTTTTTGTAAATTTTTTTCTAAATCTTCTTCTTCTCGTATTTTCTGTATATCTTCTTCTACATTTATGTATATCTTCTTCTACATTTATGTATATCTTCTTCTCGTATTTTCTATATATGTATGTGTGTGTGTGTTATATTCTGTTCACTGTGGCTTCTTCTACATTTCTAGAATCCTATATGCGTATGTGTATGTGTGTGTGTTATTTCTAAAATCCTTTATGTGTATGTGAGTGTGTGTTATCTTCTTCTACATCTCTGTAAATTTTCCCACAGTGAATAGAATATTTTTATATCCTATTCAATGTGGCTTCTTTTCCTGTGGAGGAGACATGAATATTTGTTTTAGATGTCTTATTTTTATAAAAAATTCCAAACATCGTATAGTTTCATGATTTAAATTCTAACTTTAAATAAAGCACATCGTGATAAAATGTGAATTTAGAGAATTAGAGTTTTATTGTCACTGTTGCTGCCATGGAACGCTCCATTTGAGTGTCTTTCATGTGTTGTTTCTCAACCCTTATGCATCATTAGTAACATATTTATATAATTATATTTTACGAAATTTTTCTATCTAAGTTATTTTTATATTTTGTTATAAAATACTTTTATTTTACTATAAAATGAGCAAGTAAAAACTTTTATTGAATACCATTCCACATTTAGAGAATTTTATATTAAGCAATCTATCATAAGTTATTGTGTCAAGAGTTGTGTGTGGATATACTGTGTGATTTTTTTTTTATTCATGCACTTTACTATTTTTGTTGAACTTAGCATTCATCATAGCACTTTGACATGTTCTCATATTAATCGTTCTTGCATTTTTTTCCTTCACTGATAACTATGGATTATGTCAATTAACCCTTTTAGTGAAAGTTTCTTCATGATGGAAATAGTGATTACAAAGAGTCTACATCTATGATATTATCTATCTCAAACGAACATGACAAACATGCATACTAAAATAACCAATACAAAAGAGTCCAAAAAATTGAGGTTGTACCTTTTTAAAGCATTATTCTAGCCGCTACACTAAAAAGTTAAAAAGTAGGGTATAATTTTTTAACATCACATGGGATATATACATTTTGCAAAAACAAACAATATAGCATTTAATTTTTATATAACATTTCCAATCCACAATGTGACATCTTTTTTAGTATTTGATTGTTCAAGAATAATCATTTATGTGTTGAAAAATAATGTTCTTTGGCCAAAAGTTCTTATTAACTTTTTTTTTTTTTTTCATTTGTAGTTGTAATGGATAATATAGATCTTGAGGAGTTTGATATTGAATGGGACGAGGACTCTTGGGGCATTGATGATGATCCTGAGGGATTGTTATGGTTGATAATTATAATATGTTGGCTGCTTAGATCTATAGCAAGTGTTGTTATAGTTGCTGCAAAAATATCAGAATTTAGTTTGGATAAACCTACCTCCTGTAAAGTAGGAAATCCTAATAGAGATCTAATTTACATCAGAATGAGGTCACAGATGGAACAACTTAACAAGTTGCTCCACAATGACACAACTGCAATATGCACTATAAGAATGGATATGAGAACTTTTGGTCTATTATATAATTTGTTAAGGCATGTTGGTTTAAAAGAAACTAGATTCGTCACAATATAAGAGATGGTAGCTGTTTTTCTCAATATTTGTGCGCATTATATGAAAAATAGATACCAAACCACTGATTGGACTAGATCAGGGCAAACCATTAGTAAGGTTTTTCATAAAGTTTTGTTTGTCATCTTAAAACTTTACCCAATGATGATTGTGGATCCTGAACCAGTATCAACAAACTGCTTGGAAATGCCTTGGAAGTTTTTTGAGGTAATCCTTTATAGTAATTTTGAATTAGCTTCGAAATTACACATTAATTATATATTAACATTAAAACATTTGCATTTCGTATAGGGTTGTTTAGGTGCACTAGATGGTACACATATTAAAGTAATAGTGTCTGAAGATAAAAAGACTCGTTATAGAAATAGAAAAGGCGAAATTTTCATCAATGTGCTTAGAGTAGTTGATAGATTTGGCAAGTTTGTGTACGTTTACCCAGGATGGGAAGGTTCAACAACTAACAGTAGGATTTTGAGAGATGCAATAACAAAACCTAATGGCTTCAAAGTTCCAACTGGTAAATTACATAAAAACTTATCTTCAAATTTTGTAAGTTATTAGATATTTAACTAATTAATTAATTTTTTTAACATTTACAGGAAAATATTATTTAGTTGATTCTGGCTATACAAACGGACCTGGTTTTTTGTCACCATTTAAGGGCGACCGATATCACTTAGGAACCTTTGGAAGTGGACATCCTCCTCCTTCAAATCATGATGTGTACTTCAATTGGAGACATTCTCAAGCATGCAATGTAGTTGAGAGAGCTTTCGGTAGTTTAAAGAATTGTTGAAAAATATTAGGCTATGGATCTTACTACTCTACTGAAATAGTGAACAAAATTATTATTGCTTGTTGTATTTTACAAAATTTCATTTATAAGGAGATGAGAACATTAGTTGATGAATATGTAGAAGATATCTACAATGAGTTGAATACTAACATTGATGATAGTGTAAATGTTGTTGAACCAACCACAAAGTGGATAGCGTGGCGGTTGCATAAAGGCTAGGAAATGTGGAATGAGTACACAACTAGGCAGAATTGAGTAATTTTTCCGTTTAATGAATTATGTATTGTGTGACATGCAGAATTGAACAATTTTTGTTATGTGTACCATGCAAATATGGAGTGTTTTGTAATGAACTATAGAATAAAATTTTTTGTGTAAGTTTTGTTATTTACAAATTGTAGAATTAAATTATGCATGTACTACAATAATGGTATTGTTCTTCTTATAATCTTATGTTTGTCAAATTTGAAATTTTGACTTATTTGTAATATAATTTTTTTGTTTCTATCTTTCTGCATTTTTTAACCATAAAATTTATAAGCGTTTCTTTAATCATTGTTTTAAACAGAGATGGAAAGCATAGATAACTCAACAAATTCTAAAGGAAAAAATGTAAGAAAATCTAGAGGTACTTCTCATACTGATGATGGTGGGGAAGGTAGTAGGTCTAGGAGGTCGTGGAGGGTAAATGAATAATGGATTCTGTTAAATTTGTTAAAGTAGTTAAATCAGGATCCTAAGTTCAAGCAAGATAACCAATGGAAAGGTGGTTACTTGGCTAAACTACAAGTTAGGCTAAAGGCCATTTTTCTTGATACAGACTTGAAAGCTGTATCGCATATCACTTCAAAGATGGATACTTGGAAGAGGTATTACAATTGTCTTCAAACTTTGATGAATAACACTAGATTTGGTTGGAATGATAGACTAAAGATGATTGAGTGTGACATTAAGGAGGTATGGGCCGAGTTTGAAAAGGTAATGATTAATTTATTGAATTTTATTTTACTAATTTTGTTATTATTTATTTGATTTAGAAAAAAATTTCATATTGATGACAAATATTTAATTTTAAATTTGCAGAAAAAAAAATATGTGAAGTATGTGAGAGGTAAATCCATGCCATACTATGATGATTGGGTGGAAATTTGGGGAAAAGATGGAGCCACCAGGGAGTATGCCCAATCACCTGTTGAAATACTCCAAGGCTTGAACAATCGTCAAGAACAACAACCAAGGGAGGACAAGGTTAACAATTTGGAGGAGCAAGGAGAGGAAGCTACATCAACTAAGACTATCCCTAATTCTAGCAAGAGTGAGAGTAAGAAGAAAATGAGGATGAGAGCAGATAGCTCTTCAAATGAGCTTTCAATTGTTAGTGATTCTATTAACAAGCTGTTAGAGACAATGGAGAAAAGTTTGTACTCAATTGGTGACAAATTAGGAAAGAGATCATTACAAAGGGAAGAATTAGCCAAATTTCTGGATGCTGTCCCATTTGCAAACATAAATGAGAGGTTCATGGTTGTCAGTGAAATTGGAAGAAAGCCAGAATTACTAGATCATTTCTGCATTATTGCTCATGCTGTGAGGATTGATATAATTAACTATGTCCTTAGTTATTTGCAATAGGATTGAGATATTAACTGTTTGGTAAAGACATGTAATGGATATTTTGATTTTGATATAATTAGTTATGTCCTTAGTTATTTGCAATTGGTTGGGATATTAACTATTTGGTAAAGACATGTAATGGATATTTTGGTTTTGATATGATTAACTAATTGTTTGGTAATAATAATTGTTTGGTAGGCACATAATGACTATTTTGGTTTATTGTTAAACATTAAATTTTTAATACAAAAATTTATTTTATATTTCTATTTTATTTGCCTATGGATGATTTTGTTATATTATTATAAGAGAGCATGATATTTATTTTTGAAATAACTTCTTGTTGATGTTAACAAATAATTTTGAATGAATTTGGTAATAGGGATATTTTGATAAAAAAACTCTTATCTTGGTGCTTATTATATGTATTAACAAACACATGGAAAAAAAAAGTACAATTACTAGTGGATTCTAAAAAATTTAACAAACAATCTGATAGAAATCTTATAATGCTTCTCGGCCTTATCTTGAACATTCTATATCTTGGTCCGGAAAGCATCACAATTTTATTTTAATACCACCTTATCTTGCTCATTTTAACAAACACCCCCTAAATATATTATTATTTAGTTCAAATTATTTGAAAAGAACAAATTTTAAGTTTTCATTAACATTTATTTCACTCCACTACAAGTTGAATTATAAACCCAAAGTGCTAATCATTCTAACTACAGATCCAAAATTACATAATATCTAAAAAAGCAATCATAGAATATTCAAGGTTACAATATCATTATAAAATTTACAAAACAATAATCTAATTTACCCACGTTAATAGTTTTAAAAACAAATAAGGATTTTGAAGGAAGGAGGCCGATAGTCTCGTCAAACAGGGGTTGTCCTTTGAAGTTGGAGAGGTCGGTAGTCGTGCCGACAATCGGGTTGCTATTTTAATTTTATTAAAAATAATTTTATATTTTTTTTAATATTATGTTATTTTAATTTTTTTGTATTATTTTATTTTTACCCACTCTGCTTAAAATTTTTGGCCCTGCCCCTGCTCTCCCATCTCTTCTGGTTGCCTCCTATCTCTATGGCTGACTATTCATCACCTTTTCCAACAACTTGTTGTCGCTCATCGTTGTTGCCCATCTCCTTCTCCATTGCCTCGGTCGTCGTTTTTTCTATCACCCATTGACGCCTCCTCTCGCCAGCCACCTTTCACTATATATATATGACACATAATATATATTGATTGATTTTAATAAAATATTATATTAGACGTTAATTTATAATTTATTTTTATTAAAAATTAATATTTTATAAATTTTATTTATATTATTTAATAATATCTCTATTTTCGTCTTTTTATAAAGTTTTAACAGTTTATCAATTCTTTTAAATCAAACACGTAATTATTAATTAACAACTTAAAAATATATTTTTTAAACACATTATCAATTTAAATACTATCTAACTTTTAAATTTTAAGCAACTCAAAAATTGCTTTTAAGAATAGTAAGCCAAACACCCCCATTTTACTGCGTGTTAAGAGTCGCCATCTTGCCGTAGGGACTTGCGACAATATCTAGACACGTATTCAATCCGAAGGCGAGTAACATGTGGCGACATGGTAAGCGAGTTTCTATCCATCTGTGTTTAGTTTAATTAATTAATTAATTGGGCACGCAAACGCGACGCACGTTGTAGATGCACTATTAAGGATAATACATTCATTTTAGATATCCAAAATGCAATTTTGTCACTCATTTATTATGGTATTTTAATATAATATATTTTATATTATATTAATATAAATATAAATATAAAACATACTAATATACTAATATATGAGTTTGATTAAAAATATTATACACATTTTCGATTAGATATAAGTTTCATTTCTTAGACAATTTGTGTTTGTATGGCATTAGGGGTGTACAAACGATCAATTCGATTATCAAAACGATTGAAATTCACTAACCGATTAAACCGAATCGATGAGTAAAACCAAACCAAATCAATTAATTAATCCAAAAAAATCAAACTAACTGATAACCGAAAAATTAAACCCAAACCTTATAAACCGAATCAAACCAATTAAATTGAAGAAATACAAAAAAATCAAAGAAAATTGAAGTAACCGATAAATCATATACATAAAACCTAAGAAAACGATGTCGTTTTATAAACATCAAAATAACATAATTTTAAAGTTCGGTCGCTTCAATTAGTTTGATTCTTCCAATCAAAAAACTGAACCGAAAATTGAATTTTGAGAAAAATTAACAGAACTGAATTGATGTAAGAAAAAAATCGAACTGAATCGACAAGTTCGGTTGATTTAGTTCGGTTGTTTCAAGTAAATCAAACTTTTGTTCTCCTTGTATGGCACCACATATCTAAGAGAAAGTGAATTAAGTGTTTTAAAAAATTTATTTTGAATAGTATTTTTGAAAGAATGGTGAAATAGTGTGAATGTTGGAAATGTTGTAATTGAAGTGCAATGTAACGAAAATGTTTAAAAAATATAAAAATACAAGATATAAGAATATTTTATAGTGGTTTGACTATCCTTAGTCTACATCCATTACTCTAGTTCTTCGCTAGAAATTTCCAAATCCACTAAATTCAAACCCGAACTCCAAACCGCAATTCAATATGCTTGCTAACCACTAGTCTTCTAACTCTTCTTATTAGGAAAATTTCTTCCAAAGAAGAATAAGAAATATACAACTAAAAACAAGAATCTCAAAATATGATCTTATTATAACAAGGCTAAAATATATTTTATAGAATAAGAACAAGCCTTGAATGAGAAAAGATTGAAAAGTTAAGCTCAAAAAGTGATTTGAAAATCTGATCTCTTAAATGAACAAGTCTACTATTTCAACAAACTATGTGATTTTCAAAAGATCCGATATTTATATCCTTAAATGTCTTTTGCAAAATTCTAGTCGTTGGAGATCGAAATAGAGTCTGCAAAAAACTAATCGTTAGTAACTTTCTGATAGAAATTATCGACAATTTCAAAATGCAATCAATAGTTTATTTCAAAATATTAAAAAATTAGTCAACAGTATTTCCAAAAACAAAAATTAGTTGATTGTTTAGTCATAGAACATTGATCCAAAATATATGCATTAAATTGATCGACTTGTTATGAAGAATCTATGGACAAACTTAAAGAACAAGTCAATAAATTAGAAAAAACCAATCAACAGTCACATAGAATGGGTCAACATTTTTGAATTAGATTCAATATTTAATTGACTTTTCTTCTATTTTCGAGCTACCTTATTTGTCTTTTAAAACTTTAACAATATTTTAGGATCTATAAGATTTCATTGATTTAAAAGACAAGTTCAAATACTATTTTCAAAAATTGTTTAAGATCAAAACCTTGAAGTTTAAAATACTTATTTCAACATGTCCGAAACCTTTAAGTCCAATATCATTGACACTTTGTCAAATTTTTTGTGTTTAAAATATACATCATCAAAATCAAGTTTATTATCTCCCATTTTTTGATAATGACAAAACTTTAATAAGGTTTACCATTTCTCCCCTTTCTTTGTCATGAATAAAAAAGGTAAGCAGTGATTCCCCCTTAAGTTGAAAACTAATATGATTGAAAGTTTTGCAAATCAAAATCACATTTAAATAACTCCCCTTGAATGATCACATTCAAGTAATCATATAAGTCAATCACTATTGCATATGCACATGTATCATCAAAATCAATCATTAAAATCAAAATCAAACATTATGTCAAAAAAACATTTAGTACAATGTTTGAATGCTTTTTTAAAAAAAAGGAATAAAAAAGCAATGGCTCAAGGTGAAAGAGGTTGTGAAGGGTTAGGAACTTGACCAGTCTGATATGCACAAGAGGTTGTAATGTAAGAATGAGTGTTTTCAACTCAACCATCTAGCTATAAAAGACAGTCATGTTGCTCTTAACAAACACCATCTCACTCTTTAAGGTCTATTATCCCATGAACCACTAGTTGTAGGTCTTCTTCCATCTTGAATAGTTGATGGTCAACTATAGTATTGGAAGAAGGCTAATCGTGCATAAATGGACTGATGGTGTCAAGAAGGGCTATGGAAGGCTCTGTCTCTTATGCCTTAGACTTAGATGAAGATGATGAGACAAATTTTCTCTTTCTTGATTTGACCAAGTTTCCCTCTCCATCCTTTTTATATCCCATTCGAAGTAAGGTCGCCTGGTTGAGATGCTAGGTTGGATTTGGGTAAATCTTCTTGAATTCTCCTAAAACAATTATTTTGGCATCCAACATGATACTGACAACCATACCACAAGCTAGTACCGTGTTCTTCCCATTGAATGCATTGATCATCCAACGGACAATGCAAAATCATAAATCCACTCTTTGCCTAGTGATAATCATGTATATTAATCATAAATCTTCATTATTTGAGCAAAATTGCCTTTCTTAAGCGAGAGAACTTGAATATAAATTAAATGATTAAGCCTATTATAGAGTGACAGTCTTGTCATGTCATCCACATATTTGGTCAATGAATCATTTTCAAAAATGACTTTGGTGGCTTCAACAATATTAAATGGCCGAGATTGATAACTTTCCCCTTCGTTGGGTATCTTAAAACAATTGTGAATCATCGATGTGTTTACTTCAAACCTACTCCCCACTACGTTTGTTGTAAACCTATGGTTAGATTTTCTCCCTTTGTACACGTTCCAAACATTTGATTAAAATACGGGTTAATTATACCAATAATCACTCAACTTTACATTTTGTTACTGTTTGATTACTGAACTTTGAAATGTTACCTATTAGTCACTAATATTTCAAAACTATTACTGTTTAGTCATTAAACTTTAAAATGTTACCTGTTAGTCATTAATATTTTAAAATCGTTTCTTACCCGTCACTCATTAGTCACTGAACTTTAAGTTCACGAGTGACGGATGAGAAACAGTTTTGAAATATCAATGACTAATAGGTAACATTTTAAAGTTCATTGACGAAACAGTAACAGTCTTAAAATATTAGTGACTAACAAGTAACATCTCACAGTTCAGTGACCAAACAGTAACAGAATGCAAAGTTGAGTAATTATTAGTGTAATTAACTCCTTAAAGTACATATACAACATCCACATAGGTTGACTATGGAGTGTGAGCAGAAGATCTACAAAACAAGATGGTTAGTGTAATATAATTGAAAACATAATTAAACGAAAAATACACAAAGTATTAAAGAACTCTTTTTGGCAGTCACAATTAACGCATTCAAGGCTTAGATCTGGGAAACAAATCACCACTTTGGTAACTCCAAGAATAAGGCCACCAAGCCCCAATGAAAACCCAGCCCCAAATCGTCCATCTCTCTCGGCCAAAAAAATGAAACCCTCTTGCCAACATAATGCTCTTCCAAGAATTGGCCATACCAAATATATAGAATGGCAAAGAGATCACCGCACAAACCAGCAAGGAAGCAAATTAGGAAGGAGATGTCGCACAAAGCAGCAAAGAGATGTTGCACAAAGCGGCAAGGAAAGTCAGTGAATGAGGAAGAGACATTGACGCTGACAAGAAGAGAGAGGGGGAGAGATTTAAGTCTCCAAAGAGATAAACAAGGTTTATATATGAGGTAGCTAAGGCATCCAACAAATAGGCTTGCACAAAGCAAATGGACCTGCACAAAGCAAATGGGCCATCACAATAAATGGGCTTACACAAAGGAAATGGGCCATCACAACAAATGGGCTTGCACAAAGCAAATAGGTTAGGCTTTTTCATCTCTTGAGCAAATGGGCTACAACCCATTTCTCCTCCAAAAAGATGGTAAATGGGCTTATGGCCCGACTTCTAATTGATTGCCAATAAGTGGTGATATACTTCAATCATGAGCTAAAGCCTATGAAGATTATACCCGCCTGAAGCATCATTACTGCCTTGGGCCTTATTCGGAAACACAACCTAACAAATCTCTACTTTGTTTCCAAATAAGGCCAACACACACAGGCAACAAGATATCATGCACATGCAACAAATGCATAAGTAATCACATGCCTTTACCAATGTTTAGAAGAGCAAGGCAACATCTAAATTTTGCCAATAGGAGCACCTAGTTCCCATATTCAAAGGGTTGTATTCTAAAAGCACTTTCTCAAGCCTAATAACATCTTAAGACACAATATCATGTGAAACACAAGATTTTTACACAAATGAAGTGTTGATTGACTATCATAGAAAATAGTCATAGTTTCACTTTAAAACACACAGTTCATTAAGTAATCTTTTAAGTCATTGGGCTTCCTTAATAGCTTTTGTTGCAACAATATATTCTGATTCAGTGGAAGAGAGTGCAACTAATGCACAAATCACACAAAGTGAACACATAGGATGACATGGATTTCCTATTGTCTCTATCACCTACATAATCAGATTTTGATAAACCCTCTAAGTTTCGCACTATCAGAATAATGCTTATACACTAAGGAAGTACCCCTCAAATAGTTTCTTAAAGGTAAAGATACTGGTTTGCTATCTCATGCATGCCAAAAACTTTAACACATATGGTGATTGATGCAGAAACAACAATGAATTTGACATATCTCTTTCAAGTTCCATACCTAAGATTCTTTTAGCAATCCTTAGGTCTTTCATATCAAATTCACTACTTAAAGTTGTTTTATGCCATTAATCATCTTAACATTTGAGCTAATAAGGAGCATATCATCAACATACAATAAAAGAAACACACCGTCTTTAATTTATGTGAAAACACAAGCAATGATAAAAAAACACTTCATTTGAAAACTAATTGATTTAACAAATAAATTTTACAAGTTCATTTTTACTAATGCCCTTCTTAACCTTATAAATCCATTTACATCCTATAATGGATTTGTCTTTAGGTTTTGGCACTAACTCCCCAAGATGGTTTTTAGAGAAATAACTCATCTCCTATTTCATTGTTTTTACTCACTCTTTAGAGTATTTATTATTCATTATTAAAGGGCTTCCTCATATGTGTTTGGCTCATTGTCAGGTGGCTCTTGATAGCTAGCATAGGTTACATCAAAATTTTCTAGCCTTTGAGGTACGTATTCTTTGAGATCTCCTTTCTCTATTTCAGGATAACTGGAAATTAGACAAAGGTGATTGAACAATGAGGATGCCCATCTTCTATTGTTTCTCTTTCCTCATCTAATAGAGGTTGGCTTTGTTTTTCCACCTCACTCGAGGTGGTGGGAATGCGGATACTTATTTTACTTGACTCTCTTTTAGGGTTTCTCATACTTATTTTCTTGTTGATTTTCATTGACTGATGACAACTTAGACTTATTAAATGTGACATCCCTACTCACAAAGATTCTCACTCCTTTTTGGCTTCTATCCCAAAATCTATAACCCTTGACTCCCTTAGGGTAATCTAGAAAAACACATTTTCTAGCTCTAGATTCTAATTTTTTCTCATTTTAATGAGAAAAAATAGCACAACCAAAAGTCTTGAGAATTGAATAGCTAGCACATATTCCATGCCATTTTTCATATGCAGTAGATGGACATAACATGCACTCATAATTGCCTTGCCCCAAAGAGACTTAGGGATGCCTGAACTAATCATCATACACCTAAGTTTATCTAGAAGAGTCCTATTAATGCTTTCTGCCACCCCATACTTCAACAGCAGACACATAAATTCAATTTTTCTTAATACCACCATATCTCCTTTAATCATTTTTAATATATCTCACTTGGATCATAATAGGTAACCACATTTGCCTCTTCATGATCTCTCTCATTTTCTTTTTGTTTGCCCTTCTCGGCATAACAATCCTTAATGAAGTGCCCGATTTTCCCACAACCGTAACACTTCTTACCTTTCACTTGGGCTTTGGATTTAGACCTACTTTTGACTTTCTTCTTGTTACCTCCTTCTTAATTCCTAAATTGAGGTTTACCCCTCATCATGTGGACCTCACCATATTTTCTCTCACTCTCTAATTTCATTTCCTTACTTCTAAGAGAATCTATGACAATTTCAGGGGTTATAACGTGTCCCTACCATACTTAATGACATTTTTAACTTCTTTATAAATATCAAGAATAACATTTAACAAAATAACTACCTTATATTTCTCTGACATTGTTTCATCACCATTTGTGATATCTTGTACTAATTTGTTAAAGATATCTAAATTGTCATCTAGATTCTTAGAGGGGTCAATTTTAAAGCTGAAAAAACTTTCAAGTACGAAAAGTTTATTTGGAGTGGATTTTTTTTCCGCATAAAGTTGTTCAAGCTTTTCCCAAAATTCTTTTGTGGTTTTTAATTTTTCAACTTTTCTTAAAATCGAATCAAAAAAGTGCAAGATTATAGATGTGTAGGCTAGTTCATTGGATTCTATATTTTGTGCTGTTGTGTTAGTTGTAGGAAATTTTCCATCAATGGCTTTTAAAACATTTTGTTGAACTAAAATTCCTTTCATTTTTTGTTGCCAAATAGAAAAATCACATTTTCCATTGAAAACACCCAATTCAAAATGATGTGTAGTCATGTTCACAAAGAATATGCACAACACAAAAAATTGCAACCTATAAAAGGGACTATGAAACACAAAGTTTCAATCCAAATAACTAGGCAGCCTATTCACAAAGAATAACTTCAACTAGAGTAGATTTTCAAGCAACAATCAACTAATAAGAATTTACTTGCAGTATTTTAAAAAAAAATGCACTTAATAGTAAATAATCACAAGTAAAACACAAAAAAATATTCAGAACAAAAATACAGTTACCATAATGAAGATCAAAAACAAATTCTGATACTGGAGAAAGGGTCAAAAATCAAACCGTCACAGGTCCACATGCTGATACCCGCACTGCACTGGTTGCTCCATGCGCCGCCACTGGCTGGCGAGTGGGCTCACACCCACCACACAGATCGAAAGCCCAACAATTGTTGGTTCCGGTTAGGGGGTTATTTCGCCCCAAACCAAGATTTGCACACAACAATTTGAGAGAAATCGAATCTAGTTAATACAAAACTTAATGTGAAATTGGATCCAAAAACGAAAAGGTTTTTCCGATCTTCCTTTGAAACAACCCAGAAGCCTACCAAGGCTCTAATGCCATTTGTGAGTGGAAGATTTACAAAACAAGATGGTTAGTGCAATATAATCGAAAATAGAATCAAACAAAAAATACACAAAGTATTAAAGAACTCCCTTTGACTGTCACAATTAACGCATTCAAGGCTCAGATCTGGGCAACAAATCACCACTTCGAAAACTCCAAGAATAAGACCACCAATCCCCAATGAAAACCTAGCCCCGAATCACCTAAATTACCCTCCTCTCTTGACCAAAAAATGAAACCCTCTTGCCAACAGAATACTCTTCCAAGAATCGGCTATACCAAATATATGGAGAAGAAAATCAGTGAGGCGTGGTCCAAGAATGGCAAGGAGATCACCGTACAAACCAGCAAGGAAGCAAATCAGCAAGGAGATGTCGCACAAAGCAACAAGGAAAGTCGATGAATGAGAAGGAGACATCGACGCCAATAAGAGGAAAGAAGAAGAAAGACTTAAGTCTCCAAAGAGACAAACATGGTTTATATATGAGGCAGGTAAGGCATCCAACAAATGGGCTTGCACAAAGCAAATGGGCTATCACAATAAATAGGCTTACACAAAGGAAATGGGTCATCACAACAAATGGGCTTGCACAAAGCAAATGGGCTAGGCTTTTCCATTTCTTAAGCAAATAGGCTAAGGCTCATTTCTCCTTCAAAGAGATGGTAAATGGGCTTATGGTCCGACTTCTAATTGGGCTGCCAATAAATGGTGATATTTGGGTTATACTTCAATCATAAGCTAAAGCCTATGAAGATCATACTCGCCCGAAGCATCGTCACCGCCTTGGGCCTTATTCGGAAACACAACCTAACATGAAGCGTGATGAACTCCCACCAACCAAACACTAAAAATGCTAAGTATGGAAAGTTGATCGACTCTAGGAAGGGGATTTCAATGAACCTACCAAGTAAGACATCTCAATTTGCAACATGATCAAAATACTTGTCCAACTGCTTTCTATTATTAAAACATCGTTAGATGTGTGTGGGCTCATGAGATTGGTGACTAGAATTTCCGTTAGCATTCTTCGAACATACCATTGTTAAGATTAAATGAAGTTTTTTAGAGGTTTTTGGCTCAAATTCGAAAGAAATGAGTTGGCAGGCAAAAGATGAATGAAAACTCAGTTGAAAATAGGATGGTCGATGGTTAGAATCGAAGTAGTAGTCTAAGAGTTGCCTAGATTGGGACTTAGTCGATAGATATGGGTTTGAAATGTAAAGGAAATGAAAAGTTGAGGATTTAAAAATGAGTTTTTGACAAAATCAGTCAATAGTTTTAAATTCTTTTGAGAAACTCTCGACAATTTTATGTGTTTGTATTGTATTTAGACCTTGCAAAAAAAAATAGTTGACCATTTGCTAAAAATTAGCAAACAATTTTTCCCATTTCGAGAAAAAAAAACCCGTCTAAATATCACAAATCATTTAAGTATCGTTCAATTTAGATAAATTCTACAAACACATATATGCAGTCACATAATTTTTTTTAAAGATTGTGCTATTCTCCATTATTTTGGAAAATAATACCATTCATAAAGCATTTTTTTTTGAAAATTCATTTCAAATCTACAAACATAGTGCATTCAAGGATTTATACACAAGAAAAAAAAATAGATATCAAATATTAATTATATCAACTCAAACATAAGGCTAATAATTAATATAAATGCACAAGGAAATAGACATATACCATCTAATATTGAATTTAAACATTTCTTACTCTTGGTTGGTAATTAAAATACTTCATTTGAGGGATTATTTCCTTATTCACTTTCCTCTTTTCTTCGTGCCTAATTCATCTTTTAATATTTTACCTTGCAGCTCCCTTTGGATGTCAAGCATGCCTGCAAAATTCATTTATCCACATGTTTTTGGTATCTAAACCATTTTGGGTCCATTATTATTAGCATAGAAAGTTCACTTTGGAACCCATATTTGTTTAAGTGTTGTGGGATAGTTTCTTATAAAGCACTTGTTGATAGAATGGCTACATTTTCCACCATAATGACAAATAATATTAGAATATGATGCAAAAGATTTTTGTTCCATTTTTATAAAATTAATTGTTTTGCTCATTTCTTCTTTTATGAAAATCCTTTCTTTGGTTATCAAGAACAATTTTCAACATTTCCTTTTCTCTATTGAGATTTTCAAGAGAAATCTTTAAATCTTGATTATTCTCTTGACATTCATCGTTTTGATTTTTCAAAGTATTTACTTTATTTTCTAAAGATAGTATTTTCTTTTTAACTAAACATTTTTTCAAACTTAATTTCTTAAACTCATGGGCTAACTCATCAAAAGCATCTCGTAATTCTTCAAAAGAAAACTTATCTTCTAAAGTAGCAAAAATTTGAGATATAACCTCAAGATTTTCATGTTAAACCATCAAGTAAATGTTTCCATCATCTTCATCATTTCATTTTTTGTTTGATGTAGATTGATCTTCATCACTCTAAGTTGCAAGGGCTTTCTTTTTGGATTACTTCTCATTCTTCTCGACCAATGGATATTCGACTTTGATATATCCAAACCTTTTGCATCCAAAATACTTGATTTCTTTTCGACCTTGCTTTCCCTTTATCATGTCCTTTTTCTCCCTTGGGTTTCTTTTTTCCATCCATTTATTCTCTCTAATAAATCTCTTCAAATTCCTTGTTTACATCATCATCCTCTTCACTTTCTTCATCTTCACTTGAGGATTGTGATTCTTTGAAAGCAAGAAACTTATTATTTTTTTTTCGGGTCTTCACTATCTACTCTTTTCATCATAATCTCACGAGTCATGAGAGATCCAACTAATTCGTTAAAAGATAGGATATTCAAATCTTTAGCTTCTTAAATGATCGTTACCTTGGGATCCACTCCTTGGATTGACTTCTAAGTATTTTTCTAACTTTCTCCCTATTTGAGAAAGTATTTTCAATGCCTTCCAAATTTATGATAATATCATTAAATCTTGTGAACATATCCTTGATAGATTCCCAAGATTTCATTATAAAAAACTCATATTCACAAATAAGTAAATTTACTTTTGTTTCCTTAACTTGATTGATATGTTCATGAGTGATTTCCAGTTTGTTTCAAATTTCTTTTGTTGTTTTGCAAGTGAAAACTCTGTTGGATTCCTCTAGGCTCTATGAACAATATAAAATGTTAATGACCTTTGCATTTAACTCACTCCCTTTGTTCCCCTATGCTCCAATCATTGATATTCTCCATTGATGGAGCTTTTACTCCATTTAAAATGATTTCATGATCTTGGAATCTTGCATTAGATAGCAAAACATTCTCTTTTTTCAATACCCGTAGTTGGTCTTGTTAAATATGGTAATCTAGTAATGCTTTGGCCTTCGACTTGTTAAGCTCCAATAAGATGTGTTATTTGATATGATCCTCCTTAGACAGTTAAACCTAAAAAATAAGGAGATAGTCTTTGATACCAATTATTAGACAACATTTACTTGTTTGAAACTACATACTTAAGAGGGGGTTGAATTGGATGTTTTAAAAAATCTGTTTTGAAGATCATTTTTGAAAAGCAGTGAGTAGTATGAATGTTGAAATTTTGTAATTGAAGTGTAATGCAATGAAAAGTTTTGAAAAAATGTAAAAGCATAAGAGACAAGAATATTTTAGAGTGGTTCAACTATCCCAACCTACATCCATTACTCTAACTCCCCATTAGATATTTCCAAATCCACTAAATCCAGACCTAGACTACAAATCACAAAACAATACACTCGCTAGTTATCCTGCTAACCTTCTACCTCTTCTTGTTAGAAAAAACTACTTACAAAGAAGAATAAGAAATATACAACTAAAAACAAGAATCTCAACACGAGATTTGGTTACAACAAGGCTGAAATATATTTTACTGAATAAGAATTAGCTTTGAATGAGAAAAGATTGAAACAATTACGTTTAAAAAGTGATTTGAAAATCTAATCTTTTAAATGAACAAGCCCACACTTTCAATAGCTTATAAGATATTCAAAATGACTAGTATTTATAATGTCTCATGCAGAATTCTAACCGTTGGAGATTGAAATGACAAAGAATTAGTTTGCAGAAAACTAGCTGTTAGTAATTTTTCAATAGAAACAATCAATAATTTCAAAATGCAATTAATAGTTTATTTCAAAATATTGGAAAACCAGTAAATAGTTTTTCCAAAAATAAAAATTAGTCAATTATTTAGTCCTAGAAAATAAATCTAAAATGTATATATTAAATTGGTTGACTTGTTTTAAAAGACAGTTGACAGTTATGAAGAATTGATCGACAAACTCAAAAAAGAAGTCGACAACTTGAAAAAAAACCAATTGATAGTCACATAGAATAGGTTAACAGTTTTGGATCGAATTCAATGTTTAATTGATTTTTGTTCCATTTTCAATAATATTTTACGATCCATAAGATTTCATTGATTTAAAAGACAAGTTCAAAAACTATTTTCAAAAATTGTTTAAAATTAAAATCTTGAAATCCAAAACACTTATCTCAACATGTCGAAAACCTTTTAAGTTAAATATCATTGACACTTTATTAAAGTTTATGTTTAAAATATACATAATCAAACTCAAGTCAACATCATTAGGGTAATTTCAGGTTCTTTTGGCATCTTATGTGAAATTTTTCTTAAAACTACATTTATAAAATCAAATATAAAATTATTTCTTATAAAATTATTTTTAGAAAAATTTCGCATCAAAACTCCATTGGTTTGGTAAAAAATAATACTGTTACCCCAATACTTTTTTAAAATAACACCAACATTCCTTAACTTTCATGATTGTGCAATTCTTTTGCCATTGTTTGATGTCATAAAAATTTTAAAAAGACCAAACTACCCTCAATTTTCACTCACCCTAATATTTATATATATATATATATATATAAAACGAAGAATCACCAAAAATTGATGCTTGAAATAGTGCTTGGCCTTCTTTTTCTTACATGTGCATATTCAAACCTAGAATTCTCAACAAGTTCCAATCTAAAACCCAATGACAGTGCGTGGTTTTTTATTAGGGTTTTGGGGTTAATCACTACCCAATTCATGCTACAATTGTGCTCTATTTAGGTTATTCTTGATCTAGAGCCTAAGATTGTCTAAATTGGTTCTTCATACAAGAAAGTGTGGCTTAATTTTTCAGTTGATCTATTAACGCTCAAGTTAGTTACTATATTTGGGAATGACATAGTAGTGATGGAATAAATGTGTAATAAATATTATATCTAACTTTTGAGAGACCTTGCTTTTATATAGACAGGGTAGAGGGCTAATATAGGGTAGGATAATGTTACGTGGATGGTTGGATTTGATCCTCTAAATAGACTAGGTGAGCCGACTATGGGCATAAGCTTGGGCCTAGGCCCAAGCCCTTATTGGTACTCCTTGTTTGGGATATCTTTGGACTAGGTTTTAAAGTAAACCATATTATTGGGGTCTAAAATTAAATTTGGGTTGTTGTGGGCTTAGGGTTTTGTCCCACGGAGTTGGAGATCCTATCATCAGTTTTTATCAGAATCTAGAGTGAGAAAGAAAGAGAAAGAGTACCTCATCCATGAGAGAAGTTTGGATTGTTTTCTTTGATACATTAATAACGACAATGGGTAGGTTGATCGTCCTTTTCCCCTTCTCATTTCTCTTTCTTTTATTTGTTTCCTTCTCATTTTCCTTTGTTTCTAGTTGATATTGTTCTTTATTGGTGACAAGTACATGGTCGCCACCCCATTGATCGTGATGGGATTTCAACTATTGGATAGTGACAAACTAACAACTAAAACCCTATCAAGATTTGATGAGGTTTTAATCATTAAAGAATGATAGGCTTTGATCGTTGCTAGAATAAGACAAAGAATAGAAAGGAGAAAGATGAAGAACGGAAGGGAAGATGAGAAAAAAGGAGACTATAGAAGAACTACGACATTTTTGGTGATAATGACAATGACTACTCCAATTGAGGGAGAATTAGGATAGGTTCAATTTGATGAAAATAAAGAGATAGGAAAGAGGAAGTAAGAGCATAGACGAAAGGGAAAGACTGTAGAAGTTTAAATATAGGTATAAAATGGTCAATTTTAATTATTAATTAATGAGAGAGGTTTACATTATTTTTTAAAAAAATGGATGATGAATGCCTTTTTGACAAATCTCAAAGGTGTCTTGTGAAATTTAACCTATTTATATCAGCTTTTTTTTAATAGTATTATATGTATTTTGATTGATAATTGAAAAATATGCTTTTACTAAAAGATTATTAACAAAATTATTGATAAAAAATAGTTATATAATTAGTACTATTTAATAAATGTAATATCTACCATCTCAAATATGAGTAGGAGATAATTTTAACAACCATTATTTCATTTTCTACTTTTACTTTTATTTCACTAATAGAAATTTAAAATTTTTGTTTATGCTTCACAACATAATAACTTTTGCTGCTAGCAAAAGCATGTTTCTAATTTTGGTTTGACAATGCAAAAAACTCACATAAACTATTTTGTTACCCAAAAAAAAAAAAAATAAAACACTTTTTCACCTTAATGGTCACATAAACTGACCATTGTTGGTATTTTTTTTTCTCTTTTAGTAAAATACAAAAAGGGAAAGAAAAAAGAAGTTAAAATAGTCAATTTACTCCCTTTTTTTTTTTAATAAGACGAGAGGTCCAAAGATGGAGTCAAGTGAGGCCCACTGGGGCAATTGTCCCCGCTGGGCCAGATCTTAATTTTTGTTTTATTTTATATTATTTTTAATTCAAGTTTAACTCTCAAAATTATTCTAAAATTATTGTACTAAAGCTTCGTCCAAATAGGCTAAATGGCTCAAATTCACTACCTTTTAAGTCTTAATCTATTTTATTTTTAAATTTATTCCATTTCTTACTTTCTTTCTCAATTCCCAAATAATTTTCTTTCTTTGAGTTGCTATTGCTATAATTGAAATAGTATTTTTTGTAATATACATTGTGAAGAATCGATTGTGTAATAGAATTGGAGGTCAATGAATGAATAATATCTTAGTTGTATACGTTGAAAATAATGTATTTAATAAAATTAATAATAAGGTCATTATACGACATTATTAAAGTATGAAAAGTTGTAGTGAACAATTGTAAAAAAAATAATATATTTTAATATTATCATTATTGTCTTATTTTTGAAATTACATTTTTTTGTATTTAGATTTGCCATCCACTAAATCAAAATCCTGACTCCTTCATTGTACTCTGGGATCAGTAGCAGAGGACGCTCGTGATGGAGAGTTATCCAAAAAAAAAAAAAAAAAAACCTGTCTTCCTTTGGAGAGGTCACTTTTATTTTTAAAAATATGAAAAGTAATCTTTCTTAAAAGTGATTATTGTAATTTATTCTAAAAAGAAAACATTTCAGATCTCTATAATTTTTTTCCCAAAATAATACCCCCATTATGGTTAAAATGTAATTACCTTGCAAAACGTTTTTTTGAGCAAGCCAGATAAACCCAAATATTAAAAATAAATCTAAGAAAATATTTGTAAAGAGGGCCAAACCACAAAATATGTAGGTAAAATATATTCTTTATTAAAATACTACAAACATTTTTCTCTGTCACTAAATTTCTATCAACTTCAACAATGATGCTGCATTACAACAACATCCAATCCAATAGGCGTTGTTTAGTTATGTAACATGTGCTAGAAAAAGAGATGGAGATGAACTAAGAAAAGTTTTAAAAGAATCACTTTTTAAAATCTCTAAATTAATATGAAAAATATAAAAATTTATTAAAAAATTTTCAAATTCAGTTTAATTTTTAAAAATCACAATTTTCAAATCTCCAATTTCCAACTGAAAAACTTTTGTATTTGAATAAATTTTTAAATGAATAAATATATATTTTAACCCTTATACTTACACATTCTGAATTTTTTATTGTTTCAATTATATTTTAGAATTCATTCTGTATAATTGAGTAAAAATTACATAATTTAGAGGTGTAATAAAAAAATTCTAATACAATTAATTTTAAATTGCGTAGTTTAAAAGTGTTTTTAAAACAATAAAAATTTCAAGTGTCTAAATGAAAAAAATATGCAAGTATATGAGCTAAAATATATATTTGGTCGTTAACAAATGTTGTGCTTCCAGTTAGTAATTTTCTGAAAAACTATTCCCATTTTCCACAACTAAATAGCAATAATCCCAAAACATAGAACTACTAAGTTGGGAGTCTTGGGGACCAAAATAACCCTTATTCGTAATCCCTGAAGGTTGGAAAACCTTAATAATTTATCAGAACCAAAACCCTGTCACAATTGTAAGGGGCATGAAGCATCTAAGAGTATCAAGCTCTTCGTTTAACCAACTCAAATGTTTGACTTTTATTTCAAGGAAAGAAGAAGAAAAATTTGGCCCCTAAAACTTTTTTTTTGAGGTCAAATTCACCCTTAAAACTTTTCAAATGGTTTAATTCAAAGTGGATTTGAATTAAAAAAAGAGCATTTGAAGAGCAAAATGAACTATTTTGAGAAATACAAGGGTGAAATTGAACCAGAAAAAAAGTTACATCGGCTACACTGACCAAGATTGGGCCCTCTTCCCTATTTTACTGTGTTTGCTACTTATGTTTAGCAATGGCATGAAGGAAATAGAACTAGGGGATAATTTCTAATTTAACATTTTGTTACAAATGTAAGTCCCTCTCCTGCCAAAGCCCAAAACCCTTCTTTACCCTTATTATTGACTGACCAACTCGATGAGCATAAGCTTGTTTGTGGTGGCTTCAATAAGGCCTTGGTTTTGTATAACTACTACTAATCAAGTTATTGGAATGCCAACTGTAATAAGAAATCTTCCAAGGACATCTAGGAAGGAACATGTTTCTTGGGAAAAACTTTTAATAGGTTAACCTACCAATAAAAATGGCGCCCCCCCACCCGGCCAGCCCAAAATTTTGATAATTTGCAAGAGCATCTTTTGATTTTTCTACCCTCCAATTTACTTTGCGGCTCCCAACAGCCAATCAGCCAGCCAATTTTGGCACAAGGTCACAGCGCTGAGCCACCAGGATTCCCTTGGCTTTCTGTGTATCACTACTTCCATGTGTGCCACTTCACTGTCAGCTCTAGTCCTGGAAAGATGGAAGATCATGTCCCCTTACTTCATTGGTTTCTTTTGGTACCAAATGCAATGAAATTTACACTGATGTCATCAGATAGAGCCCATCGTCCAGTCAGGGGGTTGTATACAAATCCAGCTAACTCTTGGACCTGAACAAACAAGAATAAAGGAATAAAGGAAGGGAACACCTTCACCAATGAAGCAAAGAGAAATCTAAAAAAGTACGAGATAGAGATAGCTAAATTTTCAAGATGCAGTTCACTTACAGTTATGGAAGCACGCTGTAGGATCAGGACTAGCTCTTCAGGAGTAAGTAAAGTCGACCACTGATGCGTGCCTTTTGGGAGCTGTTTGAGGATCAAATGCACAAATGCAGGAAAAAAAAAAAAAATCAAAACAAGCATAGTTTGGGCAAACAAAAAACATTCGGATGATCATTCAGAAGCATGAAATCTAAAAAGGTAATTTGTGTAGCACCTCATCATCAGAAGGAAATAAATAAAAGAGAATTCTCCAATAGCACCCCCCCCCCCTCCTTGCATTGGGCATGGCACCTGTATGTTGCCCCTAAATTGGATCCATGCACACATCCTTGAGGAAGAGTGCTTCAATAAATGCACTTACATTTCTTGTAGGACTGGTAAGAGATCAACTCAAAAGCTACACTATTCCGTTTTTATTATGTTGATCATTTTAAGTAAAGAAACCAAGCGTGGAACAATTATTTTATTTTTTTATTTATTTACTGTTTTACTTTTTGCAAAATGACCCCATCTAGTTGTTGTGGTGTAGCCCACCAGGAGAGTTTTTCCGAAGTAGCCAATGCATTAGCAATCCCGGAGGAGGCAATCCCTTCGATGAAAGACCTTCTCAAGGTCAGAGTATCTCTCTTGAGAAAGCCCTTGATCGTCCATCATTCGTCTGGGACTAGTTTCCTGAACTTGCATGATTCCCCTGGTCGAGCCATGCTCTCGGAGAAATCTAGGGAGATATGTCCCTCACCTGCATTACCACGCATTGCCCCACAACAATGTGGCTCGCATGTACTAGGCCCACTTCCTTTTGGGGGTCTTTCCCAACAGAGGGGTTTCTCTCGAAGGCCCTTTCGAGCTTAACTCCGGGATAACATCGCGGATGGGGGAGATGCATTGCCCCTTCTCGGGAAAGAGCACCACACCTTCACACACATGTCACGTGTCCTTGTCCCCCCTTGATGTCTATAAATAGCCCCAAACTCTCTAGTTTTGGGATAAGTCCAGACAAGTGAAGTACGCCTAAGCTAAGCTAGCTAGAGCAACGACCTTAGAGTGATACTCTTTTCCGTTCGTCACAAATTTTCCCCACACGACATTTCTACATCTTGTACTACATGACAACCTCATTTGACTTAAGTATTGGAGGGCTCATACGTGAGAAATCCCTATATGCCTCTGACTGCTTTTTGTCTTACAGACCTGCTCATAAGATAAAAGATCTCCCGTTGTCACTCAGCAATACCAGTTGTAATGACTCGTTTATTTACAATTTATTGAATATTTGTGGATTTGAGAATTTATGAAAGAAATTAGAATTTAATGTAATTCTAAAGAGGGAGGTGATTGCGATTTTTCGAAAGATTTTGGGGTCTATGATTTCGGAAACTGTAAGCGGGATTAGCTTAAATTTAATGATCATGCATATATAGGTGAGGAGGCTTGTAGATCAAGTGATCACGCACGGGAGCAGGTTCTGGGTTCGAATAGCGGGGCAGGCGGACGTGTGGCCTGTTGGAGGAAAATGTTGGAATTTTTCCAGCCAATGGGGGGCCAAAACAACGCTTTTTTGGGCCCCACACGGTGGCCATGCAGCTGCTTTGCTGCGCCATGCAGTGGCTGGAGCTGCCCTGCTGTTGTCTGCCCCTAGTAATGCATGAAGCCCTCACAGCCAAGTGATTTTAGGTGAGCATATTGAATGCAATCTTGGGTTGAGAAATTACAGTGGGCTTGCGGCTAGAAATTAATTTAGGCTGAAGGTAGGTTATAATTGCAATGAGTGGAATTAAGAGTAAATAGAGAGGGAACTTGGAGAAGGAGGCGTAACTTTGCAAAGAAAATTAAAGGAAAAAAAGGCCAGCGTGAGAATAGAAGGGAAAAGCCAGTGAAGGCTATGGCCCAAGGTAAGTGGAAAATATCGAAAAAAAAAAATAGGATGGAGTTGGGTCTAAATCTCACGCCTTAACACTGCTGTTTTATTATGTTTTGCTAGTAGAAATCTGAAGTGTGCAACGGTGATTTGAAATCTTCTGAGAAAGGCAAGTTCTTCTTCCTCTTTTTCTTTTAAGAGGCAAGTTCCTTTACTTCTTATTCTCCTTTTTAGTTGCAAGTTCTTCTATGTTCTTATTAATTTGCAAGCTCTTTAACCCTCTTGCCAATTCTTTGTTCTCTCTTCCTTTTTATTTGGCAGATTCAAACCCTTAATTCAGTTTAATTGAGGTCTTGTTTATGGAAACCCCTATGTTAGTTTAAGGGGGGTTGGCTTAGCTATGCTGTTAAATTTGTGGTACATCCTTGATGATTCAGTAAGTCTTGATGAAATCCTTTGGAGCTCAAATAGGGTTTGTTTCATCCTATAATTCTTTGGTAATGATGTTTTCTTTGCTAGAATAGAGAACATGCAAGGATTTGATGTTACTTGTATGGATGCTGTTCTTGTGCATGCTGTTTCGGGTTGCAAGTTGCAGAGATTGTTGACCATTTTGCTTCGACTGTCGATTGTTCTTGAGGCGGCTTTGTTCTGGCGATTACTCGACTGTGCCATGTGTCACATTCTTAGGGTTAGCTAGGATTGTGATAGGAATTAGGAGAGAAATCAGAATTGAAGGAAGGGGGAAATCAGTAGAAAGAGGGAGAGATATTGAGAGAAAGAGGGGGAGAAACAAGAGGGAGATTGGGGAGAAATCTTAGAGAGAGAAATGAGAGTTTCATTCATTCAATTCAAGCATGCCTTTCTCTACATATTAGGGCCTACTTATAGGCCATTCAACAATAAATGAAATCAAGAAAATAGCGTCCATGCGCTCCTAACAACTCACAAAATACCTCTTACTAACTATAACTTTAATACAATAATACCCTTCTAACCACCCTTGAGTTGTGACATTCCCCTCCCCTTGAAATGTTTCTTGTCCCCAAGAAACTTATTACAACCAAACCACTGTTTCTTCATCCAATGGCCATCTTCACCCATTGGTTTCTTCTTCGCTTTTTCTTCTTCTTATATTGTTTTTCCCTTTTATTTTGCTTTCTCTTTTCTTTCTCCTCAGCAGCAACAACATTATGTCTTGCTGCAACACCAATGGAAACATGAATAAGCAAAACAACAAGGGTCCCAGTCCCTTCAACAAAGAATCCCTTCCCTTTCTTCCTTTCATCTTGTTTCGCTATCCTTTTGCGTTCTCCATTGCTCCAAATCAAAAACATACTGCTGGAAGGTTTTAGTGTAATCAATTTTAGGCAAGCATCCTCCCTTAACCTCTAACCAATCTTGAACTGCCCTCCATTCATTATCCACTTCGATTAAGGCACAAGTTTCCTCCCAATTGACTGATTTCTCAGTTGGAGTTACCTGATCCATAATAGGAAATTCAACATCTCCTTTTATTTCTATTCTTTCAAGAGAAATAGATTTAAGATCTCCACAATCTAAGGCTATTGTGGTCGTTTCCATTCCAAGATCTTAGGCTCCCGAATTGCTAGCGAACGTCTCAAATTCATCCTTAACAGTTACCTCCTCTAACAGTGTCATATTGAGGGTTTTAGCATCTAGATTCTCAGTACCAGTGGGGGTGCTTGAGATGCTGCCAACTGTTGGACTGCCATCCCCCAATTCTTCAATCCCTTCTTCCATGTACTCCTCAGCCCTCTCCATAGCCAAGACCAGGGGAGTAGTATGTTTAAACCCTTCCATATCTTCAGTAGGGGCCTCCTCAAGTGGAAATACTTTTACTTGCTAGTAGGTGGAGTACACCAAAGATTTACTTTTAGCAAGGCTGTCCTCCTTCGGCTGCTCCACTTTAAGGAATTCCTTCTTGTTAAAACTTCCTCGATAATCATCGAAGTATTCTGCGGGGAAGTTGTAATGATACTTCTTAGTCAGTATCATTGCAAACTCCTGCAGCTTCTCACGGAACATTCGACTGAATTCCTCGCACTCTTCATGTATCCCACTGGTTGTTTCCTTGCGCCTTAGATTGAACTAATTATCCATTTTCTTTTCCCATGTCCCATGATTCTGGTTGTTTCCTTGCGCTTTAGATTGAACTGATTATCCATTTTCTTTTCCCATGTCCCATGATTTTGGCCAAACTCCTTATGGTTTCTGTTATATCCAACTGAGATTATAGCATTCTGCTTCATGTATGCATTGCCTCCCCTAACTTCACGAGTAGGACACCCCACTGAAAATGCAGCCTCATTTTGCTGCAATTGAGACTCCATTGTTCTCATACGTGCACTGCCCGTCATGGCTGAAATCTTGTGCTATAATTGAGGCTCCTATGGTCTCATGCGTGCGCTGTCCATCATGGTAGAAAGCTTAAGAGCAAGACAAGTCGAAGGCTAATAAACTGGAGCTCTGTTTATCAGATCTGGAATGTGCGGAATAGAATGATTTTTTAGGGCACTAGGCCTCATGCGGATTGCTCTATTCGTCGGATTAAAACACATGTACACAGAGTTATTTTTTCTTTGTATCCCCATGTTTTAGTCCAGCACAAGCATCATGTTTTGCGGCAATAGTTTGGTCCTTTTGTTTTCCCCTGGGTATGCCCAATGTATCCTGTACAGTTTGATCTTTATATATACATGTACCTTTCAATAAAAAAAACAGGAGCTCTGTACATCCTCTAAAATTAGCAACCGAGGGTCACTTGCTGGAACTTTGAATTCCGTCAAATCCACCAATCTCTGGAACAATCGATTCATCGAGGTCGCCTAGATCTATTGGTAATCAATCTCCTCATAGCAGTTGGCAACCTATAATTGGCTTCTGTGGCTTACGACTAATAAGCGCCACCTCACCCATTGCTTCAAGAAGTTACCCAAACTTAATCCGCCTCAAACGGAACCCACCAAGAGTTGGGTCTGCTTCACCTTCAATTTTGGACTCAATTAAATCAAGCAGAAGGAGTTGGCGGTTAAGAAACTACTCAATTAACTTAGTTGAAAATTTCTTTGGACTGAATCGCACTTGCCGATTTTCAGCGATTGTTATTTAGGTTTGGTCAGACTTGTGCTCTCTAATGGAAAGCTTCGCACCCAATCAGTCGGCAAATTTGCTTAGACTCTCGTCTCCTTCCTCCGATTTCGCTCTAGCTGCGATCACTTCCAGTCGCAAACCTCTTGCCAGTGATAACCCAATTAGTGATGCATCAATGCTTCCTTCTTTAGGTCCACTCATCGACCAAACCACAATCGCTAGAAACCTGTTGCACAACTACGATCGCTTGGAACTCTTGCACTAGTTGCGACCTCTTGGCCATTTACGTCAACCTTTGGTCACCCACTCCAATCGTCCGACCAACCCGCGTCACCCTCTCCAGTCACGACCTTTTGGGCCGAGGATCACTTGTAGATGGTAGCTCCTTGAATTCACCTGGGCTGCCAAGAATCGTGGCCATATCTCACCTCCTCTATCATGGTCAAATCTGAAAAATCACTAGCTTGATATCGTCCTTCGAAGTCGCCTCCAAAAGTCGGCAACACTCTTGAGTTTCACAACTGAGAGTCTTTGCCAGCTTCGGCTTCAAAACTCGGACAGGAGTGTCTCTGATCTGCAACTGAATTGCCGATCAAATCCACCTAACACAATGGATCAACCACCTTCGTACTCTGGTTTTAATCACTGAAATTAATTTCAGTAGCCTTCTAATCGCATCCGAACCAAAGTCAGGGAACAACTACCACCAGATCTGATTACGGTCACTGGTAATTGATCTTGTTGCAGTTGTTGGGCTAACCGAATTGCCATTCGATCACCCGAATCGTTTGGGTTATCTCCTAAGATTATAACCTACCTTGTTGTTGCCTATTTCCGAAATCACTTTCAGATTTCGTGAATCCACTGCATCGAACAGTAACAATCGACTTCCGATGGACCTTAATTAGTAACAAAAATGGTTGAGGAACGATGCTCTGCTCAATCAATTCCGACGATAGTCGTTGGAATCAACTACCAAAATTACATGAACCACAATCGAATGAGGACTACTCTGATACCAATTTCTCACATTCCTAGGGTTAGCTAGGATTGTGATAGGAATTAGGAGAGAAATCAGAATTGAAGGAAGGGGGAAATCAGTAGAAAGAGGGAGAGATATTGAGAGAAATAGGGGAGAAACAAGAGGGAGATTGGGGAGAAATCTTAGAGAGAGAAATGAGAGTTTCATTCATTCAATTCAAGCATGCCTTTCTCTACATATTAGGGCCTATTTATAGGCTATTCAACAGTAAATGAAATCTGAAAAATAGCGTCCATGTGCTCCTAACAACTCACAAAATACCTCTTACTAACTACTACAACCTTATTACAATAATACCCTTCTAACTGCCCTTGAGTTGTGATACCATGTTGTCGACCGTTAGATGTATGGGCTCTAGCTGTCGACCATTGGGTTGAAAAATACCTAAGCGGTTGACTAGTGTTCGGTAGCTGTCGACTGTTTCATTCTTGCTAGCCCAATGCTTCAATGTTAAGTTATGTTGTTGTTAACATGTTCCCTCCTTGATTCTATATTATGATTGCTTGTTCTTGAGGGTAAAGTGCATACATTCATGGGCATGTCAATGGGTTCATGTGGGATCATGTGAAAGAATATGCTAATAGATTGTTATGAGTATGGTTATAGTGGTGTATGCACAAGTGCATAGCATATGCACAAACATGTTTTGAAAAGTATAAATGTTTCATGTTTTGAAAGATGGTTTGGAGTATGTATTTAATAGCCATGGGTTGAGCTAGATATGGGCCCCAAGGACAATATGGTATGGATGTTAAGGCTTTGGGTTGAGCTATAGATGGGCCCCAAAGACCGTTTCCTATGTTTATATGAAATCATGTGATTTGAAAGGCCTATGCAGCATAAAAGTTTGCATGTTTTGTACACTATTTTCATGATGTGACAGAGCATGGCATGATGTTAGTGGTGTTGTGTTGCATTGATTCTTGTTGGTGATTCTCTCTATTGTTGACTCCTATTGCCTCGTGGTCTTATATAGAGTTGTTTCCATTGCTCCATGTCCATTCTATATTATGCTTGCTAAGCCTTGTGGCTCATTCTTGTTTGCATCATTCCAGATAAGAGGAAAGCTAAGGTTATGGGTGAGCTTGGTGAAGCTTGATTTTGATCCTCGTTTCATAGTTAGGTGTAGAGAGGCCTCCTGACTAAAAGGTCTTGGGGATGGTTTGGGTGCAAAGGAAGGTAGTTTAAGTTTGTTGTAATTCTATTGAGATGTTTGGGTTGATTAAGCCCTAATGTATATGTTAGATGAATGGTGTTGTAAGTAAAAGATTATGGCATCCGTTGTTATATGATGAATGCTTGTGATTGTATGTATTTGAGTTTTCCTTTGTACAATTCTTTTAGGCACTCCCTCTTGGATTCCTTGGTTTCAGGGATTCCGAGAGCGAGGTCCTGACACCAATTCATCTAGCTCCATAGCTTTCCCAACTAGCGGATTGAGCCTCTTTTGGGTCAGTGGACTAGGTCCACCCTAGATGACTTCCTTCTCTCCTGGGACTTGTCGTCAGGATAGGAAGGCTAAGGGACTCCTTGGGCTCTTCTGGTTGCTTGCTGAGTTTGCTCACAACAAATAAATTTTAATTGTTATATCCTAGTAACAACAATAGTGGGATTATGGCCTATGATTATTGTTATTTTCGATTTATTTATTTGCAATATGAAATGAATTTCATAATTCTAGCTTTATTGTTTTTCATGTCAATGTAAAATATTCTAGCATGTATAGTTTCTTTTTTAGAAATTACTTAGGGTTTTAAGGAATTGGGGGTTTTACACACAAGGTTTTCAAAAAGGGGTTTTGCATCTAAGGGATTATATTTAGGGTTATGAAAACCTAAAATTGATTTTTAGATTAGGGGTTTTCATGTAAGGAGGTTTACAAAATAGGTTTACAGGAAAGGGATTCTTGGTTTATGAAAGAAGGCAGGTTTCAAAACCAAACAATAAACACACAATAGCTTGCAAGAACTATTTCTGGGTAAGGGGTATAGAGTTTTCGAAATAGCCAAGTAGGGCTTCAAACCAAGAAATAAACATGGGAAAACACATTTGGGAAAGGGGTTTAGGGTTTTTGAAACAAGAAATTAGGTTTCCAACCCTCGTTTATGCTCTCCAAACAAGGGGAAAGAAACAAAAAACAAAGTTAAGAGGGCTAAAAACCTTCTTGTTGTGAACCTTGTCGTTGTCATCAGCATAGCACCCCCCCAGGGGGGCAGGGTGTGTATCTGAGATACAAAATCAATATAAGACTAGGGTCCCAATGGCTTACTTCACCCCAAAAGTTGCCCCAATGCATCAGTTGTATGGGGAAGTGCAAAATTATCTCAACCCTCCAACCAGATGAAGGTATTTTTGTCTATTAAAATTCAGTTAAAATATCTGCTACTGTCCGAGCAAAAAGCCAACAGAAAAAAGTCAATGCACCCACTTCACATATGTTTAACAGAGGGGAATGTAATGTAATTTCTATAATGAGAGGGGGAAAAACTATAATTTAGTGAAGCCTCGGGAGTGCCAAGTTTAATTTACTCTAAAATTTAAGGGTAAATTACACATAGTACCCCTAAGGTTTCACTAAATTACAGCATGTACTCCCATATTCTAAAAATTACACCAGGCGCTAGCCTCCCCTTGGGCAAATAATTGTTAAGAAATACATGCAATTTTATAGAACTCCAAGGGTACCACATATAATGAAAATCTAACCTAGAGGTGATCTGATAGAAATTTTGAACAGTAAGGGTAGTTAGTATAATTCAAAAAAGTGGGGGTACTCTTTGTATTTATACCAAATCTCAAAGGCATCAAGTGTAATTCACCCAAAATTTAATAATCCAAATTCCTCATAATATGCCTTCTCTTATTTCATCCAAATAACATATGCAAAGGCGCCTATTCTTGAATATGCTTGATGACTTCATCCATCGTTAGAGCAAAAGAGACAAATGGCTGAATTGCCAATAACTCTCAAAGTCAAGTTAGAAACATAAATGCATTATTAATTACAATAGACATTAGTGCATGAGTAGAAAGACCAATACTGAAGGACATAACTTCCTTGAAAAGCAAGGGAAGGATAATATCATGGAAAAGTATTGCAAGGATAATATAGAAAAGACAAACCGAGATGGTGGAGTTATTTCATCTCAAAAGAAGACAATAGAAAGCAAGAATACCATGTCAAATGCCAAGCAGAGTATTCCAAAAGCAAATGCCCAAACATATAATGTGGATATCAAGTAAGAAACAAATTAGATTTATACCCAATGAAGGAGGTACTCGGCTGCAATAATGGCAGTTGCATAAGATCTCATTGTACGATTAATTGTTGATATCACAGTGGCTCCATCAGAAACACTTAATGCTGCCAGGGATTTGCAGAATTCAGCAGGATCTGCAACATGCTCAACTACCTGAGTAAAATACGAACAATATAGAAGATTTCAAAATGAGTAAAGATGAACAAGAAGGAACCCAAAGAGAAATAAATGCAGACTGAAAATTTTCTACAATTAATAGTGTTGCAAGAAAAAAGCCTTAACCATCAGAGTACGGTATTTTGCAATTTATTTCTTAACAATGCTAAATCTGAAAGCTGAGATCAGATCATTGTTTCAGATATCCATGTCTCATGATGTACATTCAGCAGGTTTCATTGCAGCAACTTGAACCAAAATGGAAGTGGCAAGCCAATCATCTTTAACACAATCAAAGAATTCATGTTTGCACTTGTATTTTAAATTTATATAACCATTTTATAATGTCAGATACATGCATAGATAACAAACATATGAATATGCATACATGTAAAGTAGATTTTAGGATAGTTAAGCAGCAAGCAGTTCAAAGCAGATATTCCAGAATCCAACTTGATTAACAAGTTCCTGCTACTTTGAAAGTTCAGAACTGCCATATCTTAGTTTGTGTTGGTGACAGTTAGCATGGGAACATTTGTTGACATCAACCAATATAAAAAGTGAATTTGAAGTCTTAAAATTGATTCTCAATTACCAAAAAAGAAAAAAGACCTAAACATAGTAGAGATTAGGAGCTTTCTGTACAAAACAAGTTTGTCCCACTGGTTTCTGGGACAAATGCAACCTACTTGTCCTTATAATTTAAAACACACATTAACCCACTCAGATAACAACTTGAAAATAGAGAATTACAGATAAGAAAAAAGGTCTAGAAGAGAGAAAGTAAGAAGAAACTGGACGGAATGACTGTAGGTTGAAGCATGTATTTGTTTCTGACCTGCTCTATTTATTATAGTTGGAGAAAGAATACCAAAAATAAAATGTTCTGACAATCAACTATCAAACAATCAGCTATCAATCAATCATCTTAAATTATAGCAATCAACAAAAGCATTTGTCAAGATTAATGAAATAAAAATCAATCAGGAATTCTAGTTACTAATTCAAAAAGGCTAAAAACACCTTTTTGTCCCTGAACTCTCCCCATTTAACCACTAATGCCCCTTAACTTGAGGGGGGGGGGGATTTTGACCAATCATGCACCTCATTGTCCAATCAACACCACGCGTGAAATCACACACGGTTGAGGAAGGTGAGAGATGAAATGGGTCTCTCCTCTCTCCACCTTCTCTCTCTCTCTCCAGACTCATCCCAAGTTTCTCTGTCGTTGTCAGCACCTCCATCTCCTCCACGACAGTCAAACACCAATCCTAAGCAACATCTAATGATAAAATTTTATCAATTGGACATCAACATATATACATATATATATTGTATTAATATAACATTTTGATATATAATTGTGTATAATTTATCAAAGATAAAATAATTATGTATAATTTATTAACATATATATCATATTAATATAAAATTTTGTCCAGGCGTGGGAATGTCACGTGCAGGATTTTGGAATTTGAGAGGTGTAATAGGCCTCTTTTTACAATTTGAGGGGCACAATAGGTCTCCCCTCAAGTTAAGGAGCATAAGTGGTTAAACGGGGATACTTCAGGGGCAAAAAGACGTTTTTAGCCATTCAAAAATATCCAAGTATGTCACTGATCTTAATCATGAGAAACTAATCATTTAGCTCATATAGCACAAAAATCTCAAAAAGGCAGTACATAAACAAAATTTGATAACTTGAAGAACACATTGCTAAAAGGTAGCAATTACTAGCTAATAGCAGTTAAAAATAATATCATACCTCTAAAGCAATCACAGCATCAAACTCTCTGTGCTCCTCAACAAGTTTTTCTGTTCATGGAATTGGACGTGCAAGTTCTGTGTATTAGTTTAGGAGGTTTGAAATAAGGATAGGTTACATGAATGTGAAAAATTAGCCAAATAATTAAAGATCTGTGAGAACAGCTTTGGTATTCTTAATATAATCTATCTTACTAGTCAAACGAGATAATTCCAAGGTCATATGGGAATTTCACAACTCTGTACAACAACACTAAGTGAACGGTCCAACAGTAACTTGATAGAACACTTTCTAAATAAGCCAAAAACAAAATCTAAGAAGTATGAACAGTGATGCTTTTATGTAGTACAACGTTGCTTCAATTTAGAGACGTTAAAGACTTTAAAATAAACACACATATGATACATCAGGGAAAGTTTTCAGAAATTTTAATTACGCCCTGTTTGGCACTTCTTTTTCCCTTTTTCTTTTTTTTTTGGGGGGGTGGGTGGGAGGGGTGGTTGTTAGGGGAAGATAGCTAAGAAAAGGAACAGAAAAAAACAGTAGAGACGTTAAATACTTTAAAATAAACACACATATGATACATCAGGCAAAGTTTTCAGAAATTTTAATTATGCCCTGTTTGGCACTTCTTTTTTCCTTTTTCTTTCTTTTTTTTTTTTTTCCCCCTGGGGGGGGGGGGGGGTGGGTAAGGGAAGATAGCTAAGAAAAGCAACAGAAAAAAACAGTAATTAAGTGTTTGATAACTGTCTAAAAAAGATACTTTTTGTTGGTCATTTGTAGAACACAATTTAAAAGGTAGAGTAAATTACACTAACCACCATTGAGGTTTGACATAATTACAGGAAGTATCCCTCTACTTTGGTAAATTAACTTGACCACTCCTACCATTAAGAATAAAGGTGAAATGACTATTTTGCCCGATAATTTTCTCTCCACTCTCCCCTTTCTCTCTCCTCTGTTATTTCAGTTAAAAAAAGAAAAACATCAGTAGCAGAGAAGTGGTGGCCAATGAACCCAAATTGTGTTTGAGTTCATGACCTAGATGTCATTGGGTTCGCATGAACCCAAGTCACCTGAACCCAACCGATGTTGAGTTCACCAAAACGTAGTTGTGGTTGGGTTGTGAACTTAGGCAGCGATGGATTCCAAGCAACCTAATGTAGAGAGAGAGAGAGAGAGAGCTTAATGGCAATCCCTAATTTGCGTGCACACATATACACACAAATACACAAAGGATTCATCTAATAGTGCCTCTGCCATCGTCTTCTTCCCCCCCTTGATCTTCCCCTTCTCCATCTTCAATTTCTCCATTTCAGTCTTCATCGCCACTCCTTGGCAAAACCCTAGCTGTAGCTGCCACTACTATGGGTGACTTGTGATTCTGCATGCCATCACTGGCAATGGAGCCCCCTTCAAAGACTAGATATCCCTCAATTCATCTCCTTTCATCTTCGTCTGCCCTAGGCTGTCTTCTTTTTTATAGTCATACCCATAGTGTGGATTGATTCATCTCCCTCTTTTTTCGACTGTCAAAAGAAATAGGAGGGCTAAGCAGTGGGACTATTGACATTCTCAGACAAAAAGTGACATCGCTACAATCATCGAAGAAGGAGAGAGAGATTAAATAAGGGTATTTTTGACATTTAATACAAAATAACAACATAAGTTTAAGCATTTGAAAAAAATAACATAGGATATAATGATAAGGTGAAATAATATGGATTTGTAAGTCCCTTTAATTTTTCCTTTGAGGAATTCAAGAGACTAAAGTTCAAATTTGTTTATGAAAAAAGTTTTCTAAACTTTATAGTCACTTCTCTCTGAATATATGCAAAGAGAAAAATAGTATCCTAAAATTTTGATACACTTGATGAGGGTATAAGATGATGAAAAAATGAATAAATAATTATATTTCTACATACTTAAAAGTGTTGTCCTATTATTTCAAAACTACAATGTCAGCGTTATTGTTGTCACCTTGTATCTTTCCCTTGTCACCTATCCATGCCCTTGCTACTTAAACTCAGGAAGCTAAGAAATCAGCTAACTAGCATTTGAATATAACTCACGAAAGCGCTTGGGTAGATTAAGTAACAATTGCATGCTAATGTAGATGTAGAAAGGGAGAAAGGAAAGCGGTACTTCCACACATTTTATTGATACGAATCAAAAATATTTATACAAATAGTTTCCTAAGAATTCTCCTAAGATTTAGGACTAGATTATATCCATATTATCTAGATTACAACACTAAAAGATAAATCTAAAAAATAATACAAGATAATACAAAGTAAGAAATAAATAGGAATATGATAATGGATGATTATCTTGGAATCTTCAAGGCCCGACCCGGTGCTGTTTTTATTTCTTCAACACTCCCCCTCAAACTGGGGAGTGGATATCAGTCATCCCCAGCTTGCTCACTAAGGCTTCAAGCTGAGTACTATAGAGACCTTTGGTGAGGACATCTGCCACTTGTTGATTAGATGGAACATAGGTGATTTGTAGAATACCTGAGTCCAACTTTTCTTTCAATAAATGCTTGTCAATCTCTATATGCTTAGTCTTGTCACGTTGAACAGGATTATGAGCTGTGCTGATAACTGGTTGATTATCTCCCAACAATTCGATTGGCTTTGTCACTGGAATCTTCAAGTCTTCTAGGATAATCCGAAGCCATAATAGTTCACACACACCCAAGGCCATGGTTCGAAATTCAAATTCTGCACTTGATCTAGCAACCACCCCTTGCTTTTTGCTCCTTCAAGAAATCAAATTTCCTCCTAGGAATATGCAATATCCAGTTGTCGATCTCTTGTCCACAAGAGAGCCCCCATAATCAGCATCGATATACCCTTGGATCCTTAGGTCTCCCCTTGAAGTGAATAGAATCCCTTTGCTTGGAGTAGCTTTAAGATAACTCAGAATCTTTCTCACGACATGCATGTGTTCTTCAGTAGGACTATGCATAAATTGGCTTACTAGGCTGACTGCAAAGGATATGTCAGGCCTAGTATGTGAAAGATATATCAATCTCCCTACTAAGCGTTGAAATCTTCCTTTATCTACTTCTTTGTTGCTTCCAGTATTAGCTCCCAATTTTATATTTGGATCAACTGGAATTTTGACCCTTTTCCTACTAGTAATCTTGTTTCAGAAAGTAGATCAAGTACATAGTTTCTTTGGGATAAGAAGATACCTTCCTTTGAGTACGCTACTTCAATGCCCAAGAAATACCTTAATGGACCAAGGTGTTTTATTTCAAATTCTTGGGCTAGATTTTTCTTAAGACATCCCTGTTCATGTAAATCATTCCCTGTTACCACTATATCATCCACGTATACCAGTAGTGTTGTCACCTTATTTCTTGTGTGTTTGATGAATAAAGTGTGGTCCCCTCGACACTGGTGATACCCCATAGATAACATGGCCTTTAAGAATCTACCAAACTATGCACGTGGGGATTGTTTGAGGCCATACAAGGCCTTCTTGAGTTTACACACGTGGTTGGTTCTTGTTTTCTCTTGCTTGAATCCGGGTGGTATATCTATAAAGACTTATTCTTCTAAGTCGCCATGCAAGAATACATTCTTGACATCAAGTTGTTGTAATTTCCATCCATAGGTAGATACCAATGCTAAGAGGATTCTAACAATTGTCATCCGGGCAACATGAGCAAATGTTTGCAAATAATCAATGCCATAGGACTAAGTATAACCCTTGACAACCAGTCGTGCTTTATGCCTGTCAAGTGATCCATCAGCTTTGTACTTTAAATTGAAGATCCATCTACATCCCACCAGTTTTACATCCTTTGGTCTAGTTACCAATTCCCAGGTATGGTTCTTTTCTAGTGACTTCATCTCTTCTATCATGGTTGCTTTCCAGTTAACATCTCTCATGGGTTCCTCTACGGATTTGGGAATAGCAATTGTATCCAAAGAAGTCAAGAAGCTTTTATGGGCAGGTGATAGGCGATGGTAGGATAAGTAGTTGGCCAATGGGTGTTTAGTACATGCCCTAACCCTTTTTCGAATAGCAATGGGAAGGTCGAGGTATGTATGCTCCAAGAACGTTGAGTTTGGGTTAGGATTGCTGGATGTGGGGTTCTCACCTGGTGTGCCATCCAAACTTAGGTTCGGAGTTGATGTCAAGTGTGGCTGAGGATCACCAATGGGTTGCCGTCTCTTATAGACAAAGGGAGAGCCTTTGTATCTAATAGTATCAACATGTTCGGAACCTTCCTCCTCCCTAGGAGAATTGGGTAAGATTGGAGAGGCATGAAATGAAGGGTAAGAGAAATCAGAGCCTAATGATGTTGTTTCAAGGGTAGGGTTAAGATTTTCCCAATCTAGGTCAGGTTGATCGATGATGGCTGGTCTGATTGGGGTAGACTCAAAGAAAGGCTGGGATTCATTGAATGTGACATCCTTAGAGACATAATTTTAGAGATTTAGGATGATAACACTTATACCCGTTTTGAGTAGGAGAATACCCAAGAAACACACATTTAAGAGCTCTAGGGTCCAATTTATCCCAGTGAATTTTAAGGACGTGGACAAAGCAAGCACACCCAAACACCTTTAGGGGCAATAGTGTATGGTGATTTATTTCAGGAAAAAAGGTCATTAACTTTTGGAAAGGACGGAGGCCATTAATAACCCTAGAAGGCACCCTATTGATGACATATGTGGTTGTCAGAACTGCTTCCCCCCAGAAATATTTGGGCACATGATGATGATGAAGGATGCTTCGTGTGACATTGAGAAGGTGCCTCATCTTTCTCTCTGCCATCCCATTTTGTTGGGGAGTATCAACACAAGATAACTCATGAACAATGCCCACCTTCTGAAAATAGTTATTCAAGTGGGTGTTAAAATAATTCCGGGCATTGTCAGTGCGAAATCGTTTGATAGGAGTGCCAAATTGGGTATGGATCATTTTACAAAATGAGGGTAACACTGATCCTATGGCGGCCTTTTCTTTTAGAAGAAACACCCAACACATATGCGTGTAATCATCAATAAATGTAATGAACCACTTTGCCCCAGAATAATTAGGTATTCTGGATGGCCCCCAAACATCAGAATGAACCAAATGGAATGGCATAGAAGCCAATTTATTGCTAATAGAATAAGAAACTCGATGATGTTTTGCACTAATACATTCATCACATTGAAAATTGCTAGGATCTAAGGAATTGAATAAAGATGGAAACATTTGTTTTAACACAATAAATGAGGGATGTCTTAATCTAAAATGATGAAGCCATATAGCAGAAAGGTTAGAGGCAGACTGAGAGAAGGAATAGGCCAAACTATGTTACTTCCTTATAGAGCCTTCACCCTTCGCATCCAAGATGTAGAGCCCATTGTGAACCCTAGCCACACCAATCGTCTTCCCCGTGTCCTTATCCTGAAACTTACACATGTGTGGTGAGAAAACAACAAAACAATTTAAATCATTGGTTAGTTTGGTAATAGACATCAAACTTGTTGTTAGGCTTGGGACATGAAGAACTTGGTTAAGTGGCAGCCAAAAAATTAATGATACTTTGCCTTTTCCTACTATAGGGATATTAGTACCATCGTCAATTGTGATTTGTTTAGTGGGTTCAAGAGCTTCGTATGTTTCAAAAAACTGAATGTTAGGGATCATGTGGTCGGTAGCTCCCAAATCTAGGATCCATATGCTATTCTTATCAATTTTAGAAGCAATAAAAGACTCAAAGGGAAGGTTACCTTGCTGCACCAAGGAGCATGAGGCTCCATCTTGGAACGTCCGAAGTAAAGCTTTTAGTTTGCCAAATTCCTCTGGATTCAGTTGTATAGATTCTTCCACTTCTGAAATATCTTTCTTTGTTGCCTCCTCTTCTGGATCTTTGTTAGATAAATAGCCTTGATGCTGCCCCATGTCCTTGAATCCTCCTATCCTGCTTAACACGGCCTCCTTTCCATGTAGCTTAAAACAGGTTAATCTAGTGTGCCTTGCCTTCCTACAAAACGTGCACCACTGTCCATCACAGTTGGAGGTTCGGTTCTGACCCGCGGGCCTATAATCTGACCTTTTAGGAGCCTGGTATGATGTTTTTCCAGATTTGTTGCCGCCTCCATCTTGCTTGCTAACCAAGGCCGAACGTTCTGTGTTATGGACAGAAAGCATGGCAGATCTTCTATTCTCTTCACTCCTAACAATAGCAAAAACTTCATTTAAATTAGGTAACTTATCCTTACCAAGGACTTGTACTCGAACCTGATCAAACTCGGGATTTAGGGCTGCTAGGAACTCTACTATCCGGTCTCGATCAAGGATTCAATTGAGAGTGGCAGTGTCCTCTTGGCATACCATCTTAATGGTTTGATATTGATCAAGCTCTAACCAAAGACCTCTCATCAAATTGTAGTATTCGGTGACAGTTGCATGGTCTTGTTTGGTACCATTGATCTTTGTTTTAACATCAAAGATCACTGATAAATCCCTGACTTGCAAATAAGTCTATTGTACGGTCTCCCAAACTTCATGGGTAGTATTAAGGAACGTGAAATTCTTGTTGATCTCCGGCTGCATCGAAATCCACAACCATGACATGATGCGGGAATCTTCCACATCCCATGTATTGAAGCCAGAATCGTTAGTTGCTGGGGGGTGTGTTGACAAGTGGCTACTTTTTCCTCGCCCTTTAAGAAGTGTCTTAACTAGCTGAGACCATTGGAGGAAGTTCCTACCATCTAATCGATAGGATGGATGAATGCCTAGTAACTCTCCAACAATAAGGGGTTGATCCAATGGAAGGATGTCTCCGGTGGTGATCATCGGAGTTGGATTTGTTGTTGTTGAAGTGTCTGACATGATGGACGAGGGAAACAGACAATTTAACACAAAGGTATGAACACGAAAACGACTGGAAGGCACGAACACGAAGGATTTCGACACCAGGGATGGGCTTAAAAGACGTCAAAGGATAAATTTGGAGGAGCTGGAAGCGAACGGCCGGCGAACGCGCCTTCACACGCCGGCGCATGGGGTCAGAGCGAGCTTGGACAACGGCGTGTGGGTTGGTGCGTGGGGTTCCAGTCGCCAGTGATTTTTCTGGGGTTGGCCAATCTGGAGATGACGAACCCAATGGTGGTGGTGCTGCTGCAAGATGATGGCCGGACAGAGGAGTTCCGACTTGAACAGTGTAATGAAGGCACTTTGGACAGAACGAAGTGGCTTTGCAATGAAGGCACTAGAGTTTATTGTATCAGCCTATTAACGAGGCTCTGATACCATGTAGAAAGGAGAAAGGGAAACGGTATTCCCACACGTTTTATTGATACAAATCAGAAATATTTAGAACTAGATTTAGAACTAGATTACATCCCTATTATCTAGATTACAACACTAAAAGATAAATCTAAGAAATAATACAAGATAATACAAAGCAAGAAATAAATAAAACAAAATAAATAGGAAGATGATAATGGATGATTATCTTGGAATCTTCAAGGCCCGGCCCGGCCCTATTTTTATTTCTTCATTTCTTCAACAGTAGACATCATCATGGACGGTGACTCTGGCTGGAGAAGGAAAGGAGTGTGATACCTGAATTGTGTGTGTCACATGATTGCAATCTGGAGTTGTGCAATATGTGCTGCGCAAAGAAGAGAATGACTGGTTGAGAGCCATGACCAATGTGATGAATGGAAGGCGAGACAGCAGCCGGTGTCAGGCACAGTTGGTGAAGATGACAGTGAGAACCACAACGAGCAGCAGCTGGGTTTTCTCCAAAAAAGGACTGCAATGGAGGACAGCAACAATGAAGATGACAGGGTCTTCATGAGAGAACAGATGAAGGAAACAATCAGATTGGAGGGGTGGTAAGGAATTGCACAGGAAATCACACCAAACTGGTGTTTCACGGATTTTTGTACAGCAATGATGTGGTTGAATCAGTTGATGCCATGTGCCCTTGGCAAAGACCCAGAGGTTGGATTTTGCTTCCTTGTGAAGGAGGAGACCAGATTCAAGAGATAGCAAAGACTTGATGGAGAAGACCATATCAGATAGTTGGCAAGTGTCATGAGGCACAAAGCAGCAGCATGTAACAGTGAAAAATAGATGTTCACAGCAACAGAGAGCAGTCACTAAGGTTGCTTCAGAAATTGAAGGAACCCTACCACTGTTTAATTTTCCATACCACATCAGATTTAACTGAGAGAGACATAAACAAGCAGTAATTGGAGAGCAGAGAACTGAGATTCATCCATGGGTAAAGTTCACAGATCTTTGGCTCATGCAACTAAGGTGAGAGGCCAAACCCCGAAGGTTGCAGGGCAGCAACAATGGCAGACAGAGGATCGGATGTGCCTCCAAAAATCAGAGTGGTGTGGGTAAGCATGGACTGAGGAAGAAGATGTCAGAGAAAGTCCTGGTTCATCTCCAGCAAGATGGCAGAGGCAAGGTGGCATGAGAGGGCCAGGTCTTTGCTGCCAAAGCAGCAGTGGCAAGATCCAGGCAAAGAGTAACCAGTGGCAACAGGGTTAAACAATGAGTCTTACTGTGCAGAGAGATGAGGTTGATGGCAGCTGTGGCGACATAGTGGCATTGCAATGGAGAGACAATGAGCAGCACAGTGATTTGGTGATGCAGTGACGACAAGGAGGAGTTATCAGTTGTGACATTGGCAGAGGTCTTACAAAAATGTGGATCTCAAACCACAGTTACCAGATTCACTCGGCACCCCTAGAACTGCGATCCAGATCAAGCATTGCAGATCGCTGTTCTTTTGTGGCCCCAAATCGCTGGGAACGCGATCTGGATCCCTAAAAAGGGGGAACCCAAGCTGCATAAACTCAGTTAAAACAAGAGAAGAAATTTAAACTAAAAATAAGTTTCAAAGAAAATTAGACAAAAGAAAGTTTGCATACTTCCCCAAAAATGGGGATCCCAAGCTATGTGTAAACTCAGTTAAAACAATTTAAAACAAGAGAAGAAATTTAAAGTAAAATAAGTTTCAAAGAAAATTAGACAAAAGAAAGCTTGTATACTTCACTTTCTTGAATGTTCTATTGCATTTCGTATATTTTGTTGTAGGTCTCTGTTTTGAGGAAGAATGCTGAATCTCTCTCTCCCTCCCTTCGTTTAAACTTGGAAGGATGGTTAGGCAAGGGAAAGGAGAAAGTGTGAGACGGGGTAGAGGAATAGATAAAAAGAACTAATTCTGGTGTTGCTCTTTGTTTTGAATAAGAATGTAGAATCTCTATCCATCTCTTTGGTTAAACTTCAAAGGACGGGCTGGAAAACGTGAGAGGGGGTAGAGGAATAGATAAAAAGAACTAATAGGAGTTTTCTTTGGTATTCTGAAGATTTCTGACCAAAGAGGATGGATGACTAGTTACCGTTTCAAGTGTTTTAGTTTTACATAAACAGAATAAATAGGAATTTACTTCAATATTTGAGATCTTTCTGACCAGGTGGAGGAAAATAAAATCGTTTTATATCATTAGTTGAGGAGACAAGAGAAAATGGCTGTACAAAATTAAAAACTTGTGGTAATATTTCCAAGAGAAGGCAGTTATAGAAGACAAAATGATGTTTCTTTATATTTTTTAATGAAAGATTTTCTTTATTTAGCACTTTCTGGAATAGATCTAATAAATAAGTACGATTGATTTACAATAGATGCATATGATATACTCAATACAGAATATAGCGAAGTATCAACCCAACTAATTTTGACCCAAGTGCAATCATAAAACTGTTAAACAGATCGAGTCCATGGGCGATTAGCTAAATCAAAAGCTAATCCCTTCAAGGACTTTCATCCCTGCCGACCTATGTTGAACTAGGGCTCATTAAAGAGAACCCTTTGATGTCTTGCACACAATTTATGCTGGAAAAATAATTCTCATTATTCCTTCTAATCAACTACAAGAGAATGTTTATAATCAAACCCTAAAAGTAAGACTCCTACTAGGAGACAAATAGCAACTAATTGCAGTCTCTAATCCAACTGCAGTTTCCTAATCCAACAGAAAAACAAAGAATCTAACTGAAAAAAAAGGCTAATAATAGTAATGGGAAACAGGAAAACAAGGACTCCTAATAGTAATGGGCAACTGACTAATCAAAAATAGGAATAGCAATAATCCTATTCTAATCAAATTAGGCAGCAATAGATATAAGCCTATTCCATTTTGGTTTTAGATCTACGCTTGTAGATTTCGTTAATTGGAGGCTGGCTAATCTTGCCCTTAACAAAAACATTCGACAACCCCAACTAATGAACCAATTAACCCTAACCCCACCGAACCACAAAATTAGCAAACACACACATCCTACACCACATTCCTGGTAACAATGTCTCAAACTTCCACACAACACAGAGAACAAAGGCTTGAAGATGATGATGCAGCAAACAAGGAAAAAAGCATAGAGAAATTAAAAGAACTTGCTCCATAGAGAACAAAGAGATTCCTTATGTTGTACAGTATACCCATTCATCCTCCACCTGTCCTATCCTCAAGTGAGTTTGAAGCATGTCAAGAAAGCTGTTGAGATTTCAACTTTTCCACTACTAACTAAAAATCCATTCCTAAATGGTGGAGACAAAACAAATAAAGCAAAAAATAGAAGCTAACCTGTCACTGGCCAAGCACTTGGGAAATAGATCCCAAGAAAGGCAATGACCACACCAATAAAAAGCCAAAACTACCAATCTTGAAGGAAACAAACTAAAAAGAATTAGCTCAGACTTTCATGATCCTACCACCCCATAAGGAGACCAGCTCCCAATTGTAGACCACAGTCCCACTGGGGACATACCTGAACCCAATCTAGAGCCTATCCCTCACAAACAAACCTCCAAAACCAATTTCCTAGCAAGGCCTTGGTGGAGACCATTCCCTAAATCCAAACCTCCTGCAGCTACAAGAGACCAAATCCCCTCTCAACTGACTTGATGGTATTTGAACTCATCCCCCAAGCCACTCAAAGGAAATCCCACTGCAAGTTTCGAAGCCTAGAGGCCACATGGCAAGAAAAAGAGAACAAGGACAAAAAGTATATAGAGGCATTTGAGATGGTGCTATAAGAGTCACCCTCCCAACTTCAAATAAACATTCTTCCCAGAACCAAGTCTTGATTCACATTGTGGGCTCCTATACAACAACGTTAAGTGGAATGATTATTAAATCCAAAAGAACCCCTCTTGAAAGAAAATATAGAATTGCAAAAAGCATGAACTCTGACACCTATACATACCAAACCCATTTGATACAACATAGATCAAAATTATCAACAACCAAATGACAGAGATTAATTTCATTTTAAATGTCATCAACAGCCCAAATCAAGAAAACAACATTTCTTAAACAAGTAACAGATGTAGATGGCACAGTCATGATATTTGTTGAGAAAAGGAAATATAAGGCTTTAAACCCCATCAGTTCAGTGGCAGTCTGAAAAATGTCTGCATTATATTATAAATGAGTGTCAAAATATTAGTAATCATTGTTTGTGCAACCATGATAGGTAGCACCAGGCAGAACTCCAAAGACCAAACCTCAAGTATAGATTACTTCAGATTTGTTAAAGCACAAAGTTCATAATCATCTATTTATGAGAAGCAGTATACAAGACATGTTTGTTAAAGCATAAAGCCTGATGTAACCATCTATATATGAGAAGCAAGATGCAAGATGCGGTTTTATACACTTCACAGACAGAAAGTTTCCATACAATAACTAGAATTTCTATACCTGTATTTTTACAAACATCAACATAGAAAGGTACTACTTAAAATTTAAAAATGCTTCTGGTCCTATAGAGGCAACTCCCTGGCCTCAAATTACCATTTTCCACTCTTCCTAACATTTGAACAAATTTCAAGACACCAAAATAGTCGGGTATTCAGCTCAAGAACTAAAATTTTGAATCAGAAGGTGCCAAAGATTCACATACTGTCACTAGGACATTTTATTTGATAAATTTAAGTTTGGATCACTTATCTAATCTGGTAATTCTTGGACACACCCATAAAGCCTGATATATATCTACTTCAACTGCAAACTTGTTCCTCAAACAATTTGAAACCCAGTGAAACTAACTAAAACAGAATTCGAAAGAAAGTTAAGAAATATGATTTGATATGATCTAAGAGTTAATTTTATTTAAACTTTCACTATTTAGTGGTCTCACACTCACTCAAAGAACCTCATATGCACTTAACCCTCCTTAGGAAGTTCCTACTTCCTTTCCTTCCCTTCCCCTTTTCCTGTTCTTTTTAGTATGTCCTGCTCAAAGGGGGATACAAACAGCCAGTAGAGGCAGGGAGAAAAAAGATAAGAGCATAAAAATTGAACAAACAGCTTAAACTCTGGTAAATAAACAAAAATGCATGTACCAGCTGTTGCGTAACGATACTCAATTGCTGAAGTTAAGGGATCCAAATCCTGGAGAAGCGAATAATGTTCATGAGAATCAATGTTGAAGTTGTAAAAGCATTCTAACAATACTAATCAAGTCAGAACCAAACAACAATAATAAAGTAAATATTAGTAAATGAATTCTGGGTTATAAGTACAGTTCATCTTGACCATCATTGTTAGAATTATTAGTATAATTGTATATATATTGTAATTATTGTATGTGTGTGTTTTATTTGTAATTATTTGTAATCAGATTAAGCCAGTAGGTGTTTAAGACCCATTATGCCTATTATCAATAACAAGCTAAGAGAGGCTAATCTCTTAAGTTTTTCTCTCATAATTATTTTCTCACATGATATCAGAGCCACTGGTGAGAAAAACCCTAGCCGTCGCTGTGTATTTGTTTTCCAGCGACCTTCAAACCCTAGCCGCCATCACTGCCCATGCCAGAACACCATTATCCGGCCACCACTTGCTAACACTACCACCACCCTAGGGTTCGTCGCCACCAAATTAGTCAACCATTGAAGATCCACCACCGACGAACCACCCACGCGCCCCCACATGCCTCCACCACGCGCTGCCTCCACCTCCACACGCCGACGCGTGACAGCGCATCCACCGGTAACTTCCATCTGGCTTCTCCAAATCTGATCCCCGATGACCCCTCAAGCAATTTCCAGTGTCAAAGTTCTCGCCATGTCTGATCTCAGTGACACGGTTTCTACCGGTGTTACTCCCACTTTGGCATCTGTTGCCCCTGCTGTCTCTCAATCCTTTACTGTGTCCAATCTTGGGACAGCTAATATTACCACTATCAAGTTGATAAGGTCTGCCAATTAACTCTCATGGGCAGCCTTTATCAAAATGTGGTTCAAAGGGCAAGACCAAACGGATCATCTTACCACAAAGGTTGAAAGTGTGTAAGAAGCTAATCAGGCTAGATGGGAACAAGTTGATGCCCAGTTATATAGCCTCCTATGGCGATCTATTGATCCGTCCATCATGCAACTCTTTCGCCTGTTTGAAACTTGTGTTGATGTGTGAAAGGAAGCTGAAGAATGTTATACAAATGACATCCAACGTTTATACATTGTGATCTCTAATATCAAGAATCTCAAGTAAGAGTCATCCATGGAATCTTATTTGAGGCAAGTTTGGGCTCTTATGCAAGAATTTAATGCTCTTCTACCTCTTACTATGACTCGCACCGAACAGATTGCTCAACGAGAAAAGTTTTATATGGTTATTGCTCTCTCCGACCTGAAACCAGAGTTTGATGCCATCAAGCATCAAATCTTGACCAGCTCCGTTAGTCCTACCATGAAAGACTCTTTTAAAAGGTTATTGAATATGATAGGTGCGCTTGGTATGTCCTCTTCTTCTCATGTTGTTCCTCCAGCCAAATCGTCAGCTCTTGTGTCTCAAGTTTCCATCATAGGAGGAAATAGAGGATGCAATAATACTCGCCCACGTCCACAGTGTATCTTTTGTAAGAAACTGGGTCACCTTGAAAACAAATGCTGGAAGAAACATGGTCATCCAACTGCTCCACCTACATCATCTACTAGTGCAGCTCATGTATTTCAAAGCGATCCTAGTCCTGTTCAATCTCCACCAGGTTCGCAATTGGTACCTATGTCTGCAGTTGAGTATGATGCCTTCCTGAAGTTCCAGGCCACCCAGCAGTCTCATCCTGGTAATCTCGTTGCTTGTGTTGCTCAAGGCTCATCTGTTGGTCCTTGAATCATAGATTCTGGTGCCACTAACCATATATGTGGTAATGAACTTTTTTCCTCACTTACCTGTTCTGATACCTTGCCTACTGTTACCCTATCTGATGGTACCAAAACTGTAGTTAAAGGGATAGGCCAAATCACACACACCTCGTCTTTCTCATTACATTCTGTTTTATATGTTCCTGATAGTCCTTTTAATTTAATTTCAGTTAGCTAACTCACCAAAACCCTTAATTGTTCTGTTATATCTTTACTCCTACCTCTATTTGTGTTTTGGACCAAGGTACAAAGAGGACGATTGGCATCGAGCGTGAGTCACAGGGTCACTATTATCTTGTTGTGCCTAGTTCGCTAGATTGCACTAGTGCCGCTTCTCCAAATCTTCTCCACTATCGTCTCAGTCATCCCAGCCTGTCAAAATTGAAGAAATTAGTTCCTAGTTTGTCATCATTGTCCATGTTCAATTGTGACTCGTGTCAGCATGGTAAACACGTTCGTAATTCTTTTTCTCATCGGGTCAATAATAGGGTCGAGACTCCATTTTCCCTTGTGCACTCTGATGCATGGGGGCCCAGTCGCATCAATTTTACTCTTGGTTTTTCATATTTTGTTACTTTCATTGATGACTTTTCTCGTTGCACCTGACTGTTTCTTATGAAAAGTCAGTCCAAGTTGTTTTCTACGTTTTAGACATTTACTGCTGAAATAAAAACACAATTTGGAATTTCTATACGTGCCTTATGTAATGATAATGCCTCTGAGTATTTTTCTTCTCAATTTACTACCTTTATGACTATTAATGGCATCCTGCATCAATCCTCTTGTCCTTACACACCTCAACAAAATGGTGTTGTTGAGCGTAAAAATCGTCATCTTATTGAGACTGCACAGACGCTCCTTTTATATGCCAATCTTTCCACCAAATTTTGAGGAGATGTTATAACTGCATGTTATCTAATAAATCGTATGCCATCTTCAGCATTACAGGAACAAATTCCTTATTCCTTTTTGTTCCCTACATAGCCATTTTATTTTGTTCCTCTTCGTATTTTTGGATGTATCTGTTTTGTGCATTCTTTTTCACCTGGACAGGATAAGCTTGCTACCAAATCTCTCAAGTGTATCTTCCTCGGCTATTCCCGATTGCAGAAAGGCTAAAAGTATTACTCTCCTGAGCTGAACCGTTATCTTATGTCTGTTGATGTCACATTCTTTGAACATCAATTTTTCTTTTTGGTTGCCCAGCCTGATTCACAGAGTCTTCACTAGACTTTGCCTGTTCCTTTTTCTTTTCTTCCGCTGTCATCATCAGGTCTATCTATCTCCTCCTCTGTAACGCGCCCTACCATTTTTTGGTCAACCTTTCACGGCTTCTCCACTTCTTACATATCACTGCCATCCTTATCACACTACCGGCACCAGCATTCCTCTCGCTCAAGACTCTCCTAACTCGCTCTCTCCGTCTATAGTCCCTCCTACCTCGGATCCTGAGCTCGACAATCTCCCTGTTGCTCTTCGCAAAGGTACACGGTCTACTTGTAATCCCTATGTTATTTATAACTTTTTATGTTATAACCGTTTGTCTCCTTCTAATAGTATCTTTGTTTCGAGTCTTTCCTCTGTTTCTATTCCTAAAACCACAGGTGAAACTCTGTCACATCTTGGTTGGTGTCAAGCTATGTTAGAAGAGATTGGCACCTTACATTTGAATGGTACTTGGGATTTGGTGCCTTTACGACTAGGAAAGACTTATGTTGGTTATCGATGAGTATTCACTCCCAAAGTGGGTCCTAATGGACAGGTGGAACGTCTTAAGGCCCCCTTGGTTGCCAAAGGTTTTACACAGATATATGGGTTGGATTACAGTGATACCTTCTCTCCTATTGTGAAAATGGCATCTGTTTACCTCTTTCTCTCTCTGGTTGCCACGTGTCATTGGCCACTCTATAAGCTTGATATTAAAAATGCCTTTCTTCATGGTGATTTGCAAGAAGAGGAATATATAGGGCAACCATCTGGTTTTGTTGCTCAAGGAGAGTCCAATGTAGTCTGCAAACTCGAGAAGTCTCTGTATAGTCTGAAACAATGTCCATGGGCATGGTTTGGCAAGTTCAGCATTGTGGTTCAAGCCTTTAGTCTCACTTGAAGTGAAACTGATCATTTGATTTTCTATCGTCATTCTTCTTCCTTATGTATCTACCTTGTTATTCATGTAGATAACATTGTTATCACAGGGAGTGATCAGATTGGAATACAGAAACTGAAGGAACATCTACATCAGCACTTTAAGACCAAAAACCTAGACCGACTTCGACATTTCTTAGGTATTGAAGTTGCTTAATTAGGAGATAGTATCTCAATTTCTTAGAGGAAGTATGCACTTAACATCTTAGAAGAAACTGGTATGGTGAACTGCAAACTAGTTGACACCCTAATGGATCCGAAAGTCCAACTCTTGTCGGGACAGGGGGAGTTTTATTCAGATATTTGAAGGTATAGGAAATTGGTAAGCAAGTTGAACTATCTCACAGTTCCTAGTCCCGACATTGCTTTTGCTGTGAGTGTAGTTAGTCAGTTCCTCAGTTCTCCATGTGATTCTCACTAGAATGTTGTTATCCGGATTCTGAAATATATCAAAAAAGCGTCAGGTAAAGAGCTACTCTATGAGGATAAGGGACACACAGATATTTATTGTTATGCAGATTGGGTAGGATCTCCATCTAATAGTCGGTCAACCTCTAGGTATTGTGTTATTGTGGGAGGAAATCTGATTTCTTGGAAAAGTAAGAAACAGGATGTAGTAGCTAGATCTAGTGCAGAGGCAGAGTATCAGGCTATGGCTAATGCAACTTGTGAACTCATCTGGCTTAAACAACTCCTGCAGGAACTCAAGTTTTGTGAAGGAGAAGGAGAATGGTTGATTTTGGAATTAGAATCTAGTTCCTCAGGCTGCTGGTTACTGGCAGGGAGCTGGTTATCAGTAGGGAGAGATAGAATATCCCAAAACTGGTATTCTGAAGAGTTATTTTGAGTGTTCTCCCCCTGAATCAGATTTGGGATAATAGGGCTTATGCTTAAAAAAGGTTACATCCATAGAGGTGAACAATTTCCGAAGCTCAGGAGAGTAGTATTTGTAACTTTTTTGATGAGAATAGTAGCCTAGGAAGATGCATTTGATGGACTTAGGATGAAGCTTGCTTCTAAGGTGGTTGTGAACATGAACAAATGCACAACAACAAAAAATTTTTAGAGGAATTTGTGAAAGAATCCGAGTGTGAGGAAAGGAGGTGAGGAGAAGTTGACTAGGAGTTTGATGCTTTAGGATGCGTGAGGGCATTCTATTTATAAGGTACGTGGCCATAAGGATAGCCTTACCCCAAAAATGTTTGGGGACATTAGTAGAAAACAATAGGAATCTTGTCACTTCTAACAAGTGTTGGTTCTTCCGTTCAACAACCCCATTTTATTGGGGATATCGACACATGAGCTTTGATGTATAATGCCTTGTTGGGAGAGATAATGACGAAGAATAGAACTGAAGTATTCTTTGCCATTATCAGTCCTTATGATCTAAATTTTGGTATAAATTGTTGTTGTACCATTGAATGAAAGGTTTGAAAAATAGGACTAGCTTCAGATTTATCTTTCATAAGAAATACCCAAGTAAGGCGAGTATGATCATCAATAAAGGATATGAACCAACGAGCCCATGTAATGTTTTTAACCCTCGAAGCCCCCCCCCCCCCCCCAAAAAAAAAAAAACATCACTATGAATCAAAGAGAAAGGGTAAGATGGAGTATAGGTCTAACTAGGATAAGGCCCCTACACATACGTTTCACATTGCAACATATGTGGGTCTTGATTTTCAAATAATGAGGGAAGCATTTTTCGGAGGTAAACAAAATTAGGATGTCCTAGTCTATAGTGCCATAACATGATTGCACTATTATTGTTAGAATGAAAATTAGAGAGACAAACAGAGGATTTAATGGAGGAACAATTGTTGAAATGAGCAAGCTTATTGTTGGAAGTAGTCCCTTGAAGGATGTAGAATCCTGAACATACCTTAGCACTGCCAATCGTCTTTCCCGAAATTTGATCCTAAAATTCACACTGATTTTGTGAGAATTTAACCACACAATCATGATCAGCAGACAACTTACTAACTGATAATAGGTTGCAGTCAAGATTTGGCACCAAGAGTATAGAATTTAAGGTAAGGTTTGTAGATATAGCCACTAAACCTATTCCAACCACCTTTTACAGTGAGCCATCAGCCATTCTTACCATCCAATCTTGCTTGCATGGTTGAAATCTAGTTAGTAGATTAGTATCTCCAGTCATGTGATTTGAAGCTCCTGAATCAACAACCCATACAGCAGAAAAATTACTCTTAGCAGTCAAGACATGGAAGGTGTTACCTTTATGAGCTATAGAGCCGGATGCCAATGTAGGAGACTGAGAAATTTAGGTCTTGCCAAACATATTTTGAAGCCATTCCATCTGTTATTTGCTGAATAGGTTGGGTGATGGTGCTATTGTGGTTTCCTCTGTGGAGGCTAACGTACCTTTTCTCTTCCTTTCATGGGCTGGCTTCTAATCAGGTGGTTTCCTATGGATTTCCCAGCAAGTATCCTTAGTGTGGCCTGTCTTGTGACAATGGCCACACCAAGGACACCCCTTCTTTTGTTTAACTGAAGTTTGATGGCTTCCCCGGGTGATTAAAGATGATTGCTCCAAGGTCAAGTTTGTAGGCTTTAGCATGACTTTCATCCGGCTTTCCTCCCTTCGAACTTTCGCGAATGCCTCTCTAAGACTTTGTAGAGGCTTTGTACCAAGAATTCTCCCTCTTACTCCATCTAGATTTTTGTTCAAACCTATGAGAAACTTGTATAGTCTCTTCTTTTCCACAATCTGCTTGTACCTTACTGAAACATCTGTACACTTCCATTGGATAGTATCATACTTGCCCAATTGAAGCCAATACTTGTTTAGAGAGTTAAAATACTGTGTAACATGGGAATCTCCTTTCTTTAGATCATCAAGCATGCTCTCTATCTCAAATGATTCAGAGGTATTCTCAATATGTGAGTAGGCTTCCCTAGTAGCCGCCCAAATATCTTGTGTAGAGTCATAAAGAAGAAAATTCTCACCTATTTCGTTTGTCATAGAGTTGATGAGCCATGACATCACCATATTATTTTCAAACTTCCAAGCTTTGAATCCCGATTCTGCTTCTCCTGGTTTGGTTGTGGCTCCAGTTAAGTAATCATCTTTTCCCTTGCCACATATAAACATCAACACTGACTGTGGCCATTGAAGATAGTTCTAACCATTTAGCTTGTGCCTTGTAATGGTGAACGTGTTGTTGTCAATAGTTCCAGGGTTGCTGTTTGGTAGGGGAATGATCTCGGAGGATTGGCTGCTTCTAACGGCCATTGTGAATAATGGCAAGACTAGCAGGTACGGGTAGAAGGGAGCTAGATTATGCAGCAGCTAATCCCTTAGGGTTTGATAACAGGAAAAAAATCTTACTCTGATACCATGTAGAAAATATTTAGGAGAAAGGAAATCTCTACCTTTTCATTCATGCATAGGATGTATATATACATATGAGTACAAGACATCTAACTCCTATAGAAGTCTGTTCTATTTACAAGATATCTAAGTTATTTAAAATACAAACTAGCTATCTCTAAATTTTAGGAATACAATTTAAACTAAATTATATAAATTGAATTATCTTCTTTTCCCTCTATCTCTAACTTCCCTAGGATTTCGGATCCTCATCTTGCACTATTCTCGGCCTGTTGGCCTCCCGATCTCTTAATTCCACCCTGTTACAAAGCAATTAGTAGAAAATATGGGAAAAGATGGAAACTACACCCTGTTAGAAAACAAGTAGATCCTTGCCTCCCTAAGATGGCGCTTTCCTAATCTAATCTAGATCGTGCGTGTGCGCTGATTGATTTGATTATATTTGTAAAGTCTTTCTTTTTCTGTACATATTTCCTAAGCTAGTTTAAGAAACTATCTAATTAGGAATCCTCCAAATTAGACTTAGGAAACTGCCTATTCGAATGAGAGGTGTGCATATATGCTGTTTGAGCCTTGGAATGAATAAGATTGGATGGTTTTTGTCTCTTTTGACACACCCAATACAGCAGGCTGGTATCTTTTTGTAATAACAGATAGTAATTGCATCCCATAGTTAAGTAATTTGATGAGCTCCTCAAATTTTTACTTAAGAAGACCATGCACTCTCCCATTTGCAATGCAACAGTATACCAATTTAAGATGAATAAAGTTTCAGGTAAATTAAGGTCCATGACTCCATGAGATGTCAAAAGCATATCAGATTCCCAATCCTGTGACTGCTGAATATTCAGCAGTGCATGCAATAAGAAATAACTCAATTATGAAAGGTAAGCAGACTCTTTTGTAGAATGCTGCCAAGATATTGACAATACTAACAAGAAAGCAGTGACCACAAGCTAAGAAGCATTGACTTATACATGGACAAAGGAACATACATGATCTTGGAAAAAATATGAATACAGATACAGCAAAAATATGGGATAAAGTTAATTTTTTTGTGTTTTTATTTGTGATGTTTACAAACATTACAACTAAAAAACAAAAAATCATTGAAAAAATACCCCTAATCCAATACTAAAATATATACCATTGTTATATAATAAGACATTACATAAAGATACCACTAATCCAATTTAATGACTAAGCATCATATTCAAAATAGAAAAGAATTAGCTATTCTTCTTGGAGTCCTAATTAGGATTACTTTTGTGTTTTTAATTCTTTACCCAAAAACTTATTGTATTTGTAAATTTTAACCCTAAAAGATGTTAGCAACTCTATTAAGAACTCCATCATGTTATTCTAGTGTGTTCTTTCTGTGGCCAACCCATGTGCAAGCATGTACATTTGATGTCCTAACAGTGTCCAAAAATGAAAATAATAATAAAAAATTAGGACACCCCATATAGAACATTTATGCGTCAGACGTGGCTAAAGCACCCAAAATGAAGCATCTGATCCTTCCTAGACCAGAAGATGCAAAAATGTCACAGATGACATGAAATTTGCTCATGAATTAGCCAAAGGAGTTTGAGGCCCCCATAAATTCACCACAGCATACAACTTTTTTGTGTAGCAGTTGCCTTAATACAGTTCTATTATTTCTGCGTGTGGATTGAAACAGGTAGGGTAGGGGGCCTAGAACCCAACCAGACCCGCTAAAGAATCTCCCAATTAATCCCCAACCTGCAGAAACAACCCAACCTGAACCGTTAAAACAATCTCCCAATTAATCGCCAACCTGCTTCTGACCCATCATAATCCCACCCAACTCAGCTAATGTTAATTCCCCCGATTATTTCCCACTTCACCCAGTTAGTTTTCTCCTTTGCCATTTGCCTTCCCTGATCTTTGAAAAAGTATTGTCCTCCAGAAATTCCTCAAGTGCTCCCTCCCCTCCCACCTTAAGATCTGAGTCTATATTCACCATTTTGAGTCCTGTGTCTTCTCTCGTTCATTTGTGGAGTGCTTCTCTCTATTTCTCTCTCTCTCTCACTTGTCTAAATGTCTCCAATATCATTACAAACCCACTCAAATTCCCAACTTTCCCTACCTAATCCAAACCCCTAGCTTCCTTCCATTGATCCTCAATCTGCCTCAATAACCTTTTACCCACAACCACCTATTTATGGCTTTCAATACGATGAAATTCTTCAATGTCAACCAACAAAAACTAAATGTATTCAACATCTTTGATTCTTCAATCAGATAACTGCAGTAATAATAAAGGAAGATAACTGCAGTAATAATAAAGGAAGATAACTGCAGTAATAATAAAGGATTGAGAACGGCCAGTGGTGGCTATAATGGAGTTCACCTCCTGTGAGTTTCTAGCAAGACAAATGCTAAAATCTGGTAAGTGATGTTGATCCTTTTTTTTTTTTTTTTGACATAACAGTCCTTAAGTTTCAAAACATGATATACAAGTTTTGAAACACATGAAAGATGCGAAACCTGTTTCAATAATTTCAAAACACATGATTTATCTGAAAGTTTCAAAACATGCTCTAAAAGTTTCGAAACATGCAAATGTTTCTAATCCAGCTTTAAAAGTTTCAAAGCTCTTCAAATTTGTCTAGCAGAGAAATAAAGGATTAAGTTGTGTAAACTACTTTTTTCTCTGTATGTGTATATGTTTATCTATATTTATTTTGAATCTTTTCAAATTTTAGAGCCGAAACGTGTGTAATGATATTTTTCATATCACATTTAATGCTGAATGTATGCTGTTTGTTTCAGACAAGCTAGTCTCAAAACTCAAGTAGTTTTGAAACATTTGACCTGAGTTTCGAAACAAAGTACTCGAAATCTGTACTTACTCCAACGGCTAGTTTTTCAGCAGTTTCTTTTCTTTCTTTTTTTTTGGAGGTTATAAATACCAAGTCTTGAAGACTTCAAAGGTAGAGACACACACGAAGGACACTACTAAAAATCCTTGAAGCATTCTTACACGCACAACATCTCTCAAGCTCAACAAGCTTGCAAAGTTTGATAAAGGCTTCCAAGAAAACTTCTTCATTGTTTTATCTATACATGTAAAACCTACATTAAACTATTTATTCTTAAAAGTGCTTGTATTTCAAGTGTATCACCTATTTGTGTTGTCATTAAAAATGTTGGTAGTTGAGCCTTGGAGAAACTACTTGGTGTTTTGCAAAGGATTCGAGGTGAACACATGAAAACCTTTGGTTTGTTTTGTGTTGATAGTGAAAATACCTCCAAAATGAAAGCTTGGAGGGAGTGGAGTAGGCTAGAGCTGAACCACTATAAATCCTTATGTCTCCTTGATTGGTTTCTTGCCGTCTTGCTTATTTCAAGCTAAATTCATCATAAAAATTCATCGAATCAACTTTTAAAACATCTAAGAATATTAGCTCAAAGTTATTTATTGTTGCTTTACACTAAAATCTTTTTTTTCACAGGTTATCAGACTCTGTAAGATTAAAGTTTTGAAACATAACATTTAAAGTTTCGAAACAATCTAACCAAAGTTTTGTGAAATAATTCTGCTGTAACAAGTGATACCAAAGATCTTAAAAGTGAATGATGATAGTTGCCACAATAATGAACCACAAACAATGATGATGTGCCAACTGATGATGATGGCTATGGACAAGGGAACTGCCAAGTGAACAGGGTGAGCTTTTGAGGGTTTAAGCTTGATTGATTGATTGATTGATTGGATGCATAAACAAGTACAAACAAGTAAGATATGGTTTTGCTCATTTGACCTGAAAAATAATGGGGATACTCAACTGCACTCAAGCCAATTTTCTACACAATTAAAGTCTCTAAACGGGGAATTTTGTGCAGGGTTGGGTCGGGTTTGTCCCATCCTTACCCAGCTTGCCATCCTTACCTCTGCATTGTCTCGGTAGTTTACCATCATTCCATCCATATGATTATACACGCAAACCATTTTTCAAACAGTTAATCCTTTCAATATATCATAGAACAGACCATACCGCATGAAGGCGAGCAATCTTGATATTTCTCTCAACAGCATCAATACCTGTAACAGTAGCTCCCATTCGAGCCAAAGGCTGAATAAGGGAGGGAAAAAATACAAAAACACGAGAGACATATAACTGTGAGTAAATATTATGATCAACTAAAATCAGGAATAGTCATAAAAGCTGAAGTATAAGTAGATGAAATGTCATGAATGTTTTTTAAGTTTCTTTGACATTTGTAGCCATGAGATATAAAGCCTTTCTTTAATAATTGAAGCTATTTTAATAGCTACTACTGCATAATAATATATTAGAGCTCGGTTCCCGGCCGTAGCTCTTGAGAAACCAGTTGGATGGCGGAGTGAACTCACATGAAAAATCTCGAGTTGCAACTGCAACAATTCAGCTCGACTATGACAGAATTCTAGAACAAAGCCGATTAGTTGGAGATCGAATCTACACAGAATCACGAGGTGATCATGGTGATGGATCGCAAGCTAGATAGCTGAATGGAAGGATTGGAACGGAGGTTGGATGGGGCTCTCTTGCAAATTCGGGAGGAGATGGGAGTGCAGTTGCAGCAGTTCATGGTGATGTTCACTCGCCAGAATTTAGTAGGGATTTCTCCAGATTTTCCTCCTAAGGAGAGAACAGAGCCTATATTACTGGAAATAGAATAAACAACCATATGACCAAAACCTCTAAAATTAAGGTGGATCCAAGGGAAGAAGGAGAAGCAGTGATGGATAGGAGACAGGATGGCCATGCCACCCCACATCAACCGGGGTTTCCTATGCCCTGCATGGAGATCCCAGTGTTTGAGGAGGTCAATCCCAGTTGGTGATTGAAGAAGTGTGAGAGGTTGTTTAATTGGTATAACATACCCGAGGGACAAAGGGTATCCTTGGCCACAACATACTTCAATGATGCAAGGAATGCTTGGTTTCAAGGGTGATCTAGAGTAAGAGGGGATTATACTCGAGAGGAGTTTGTTGAAAAACTTTGTGAATGCTTCGGTGAAAGGAGTATAATGAATGTAATAGAAGAGTTCAACAAGCTTAGACAATCTGGAGAAGTAAGGGCCTATCAGAGGAGGTTTGAGGAATTGAGGTCACTAATGATCAACCACAATCCTCATCTTGTAGAGGCCTATTTTATTTCCAGTTTCATGAGTGGTCTTAGTGATGAGCTTAGACCAATGGTTAAAATGTTGCCGCCTCGAACAATAGAGCGAGTAGCTGAGAGTTCCCGGTTGTAGGAGATGGTGATGGAGGCCCTAATGAGGAAGCGAAGGCAACAACAGAGGGGGGTGACTTTAGGAACAACCACTCAAGGGGGAAAGAGCTATAACCAAGAGTTGGTGAAGGGAAGTATGGGGATGAAGAGTTTGGGTGGACCAAGTTCGGGCCACAACACGACACCATAAGGAGGAAGACTGATTGAGTAGAGAAGACAAAGTTGGGTTGTGCTTCAGGTGTGGGGATAAATATTATCCCAGACACCAATGCAAACGACAACTACTACTCTTGGAAAGGGAGGATGGAGAGATACTGGAGAAAGGGAAAACTAGTAAGTTTGGAGACTTGGGAGAGGAAGACAATGGAGTGATTTCCATACATGCTTTGAAGGGGTTAGCAAATAACAAGATTATCAAGGTAAGAAGAGGGATTGCAGCCTTATGATCTTAATAAATAGTGGGAGTACCCACAATTTTCTAGATGCAGGCACAGTTAGGAGGTTGAAATGTCAGCTCACAAGTACCCAACCCTTGAGTGTGACAGTGGCTAATGGAAATAGGGTGGTGAGCAAATCAACATGTATGGGCTTTTATTGGGAGATGTAAGGGGAGGAATTTGAAGCTGATTTGAGACTCCTATAGCTGGAAGGTTGTGACATAGTGCTAGAAGTAGATTGGATGAAGAGGGTGAGCCCCATAAGTTTTGATTTCAATCGGATAGAGGTTTCCTTTGAGAAAGAACGAAGGAAGATGACATTTACAAGAGGAAAGGAGGCTAGGGCTTGCAAAATGATTACAGGAAGAAGGTTACAAAAGGTATTCAGGAGCAAGTGGAACCAAATTACACAGATGTTTTCTATTGTAGCAATGGAGGAGGGCAATGACAGGAAGGTAGTGCAGGGAGAGTTTTGCCTAACGGTCATTACACCTCTAGGAAGGCATGATCAGATACACCATCTAGGCCTTCTTGATGAATTGTTGGTAGAATTTGAGGACTTTTTAATTGAACCTACATCCCTTCCTCCCACTCGAATGTATGACCATGCCATCAATCTCAAACCTAATGCTGAACCCATCAACATTAGGTCCTACCGCTATCCCCCAAACCAAAAGATAGAGATTGAACAAATGATTAGAGAAATGTTAAACCAATCCATTATTAAACCAAGCCAAAGTCCTTTTGCTTCACCTATTTTGCTAGTCAAGAAAAATGATGGATCATGGCATTTTTGTGTGAACTATCACCAACTTAATGCCATAACCATTAAAGACAAATTTTCTATACCGCTTGTTGAAGACCATTTGGATGAATTACACCATGCCAAATTTTTCTCTGAACATAACCTATGCTTAGGCTATCACTAAATCAAAATGAAGCCCGAGGATATACCCAAGACAGTTTTTAGAACACACCATGGACACTTTGAATTCTTGGTGATGCCATTTGGGCTCACCAATGCACTAGCCACCTTTCAAGCCCTCATGAACCGAATCTTTGAGCCTTATCTACGAAAATTTACACTAGTATTCTTTGATGACATACTTGTCTATAGCCCTACATTTGACCAACATTTGACTCACTTAAGAATTACCTTTGAGGTCCTCAGGTCTAACCAACTCTTTATCAAGACGACTAAGTGTGCTTTTGGTTAAGGTCGGGTGGAATATTTGAGGCATCTAATATCAAGGGATGGGGTCAGCACAGATCCAAGAAAGGTGGAAGCCATGGTGGCCTGGCCCAAACCTACTACGGTGAAGGCATTGAGGGGGTTTCTAGGATTAACCAAATACAGTCATTGGTTTGTAAAGAATTATGGGGTTATCAGTAGACCCCTAACAGAGCTTTTAACAAGAAGCAAAGGAAGCCTTTGAGAAGCTAAAGGGGGCTATAAGCAGGGTTCTTGTCCTAGGGTTGTCTGATTTCAGCAAACCCTTTGTTCTAGAGACTAATGCACGTGGGACAGGTATTGGGGCAGTTTTGATGCAAGAAGGAAGGCTATTGGCATTTCTAAGCCAGGCCTTGGGTCCTAGGCACATAGGGCTCAGTATATATAAGAAGGACTTCCTAGCTGTGTCGATGGTTGTTGAGAAGTGAAGGCATTACTTGGAAGGGGCTGGTTTATAATTAAAACTGATCACGAGAGTTTGAAATTTCTGTTGCAACAAAAATTACACACTTAGCTACAGAAGAAGGGGATTGCTAAACTAATGGGATTAGATTATGTTATACAATACAAGAAGGATACTGAAAATATGACAACAGATGCCCTCTTAAGGTGCCACGAGGAAGGAAGCTCAGCAGCTATAACCACTATAGTTCCTGAGTAGTGCCAAGAAGTAATAGTCAGCCATGAGGGGGATGAAAAAGTTAGGGAATTGTTGGAGAAATTGGTTGTGGGTTCTAATGAGGGAGATGGATATACCTTGGTGGAAGGAATGTTGAGGTACCAAGGCAGGCTTATGATTGGGAACAATAAAGCACTCAAGAGAAGGATCCTACAGGCCTTTCATGAGTCACCATTGTTGGGGGGGGGGGGGGGGGGCAATTCTAGAGTTCAAAATACCTACCATCGGGTAAGGCAATTGTTCTATTGGCCCAAGCTCAAAACCAAGGTGAAGGAGTTTGAGTTAGCTTGTGACACCTGCAAGAGGTGTAAGAATGAGATCGTAGCTTACCCAAGTCTCTTACAGCCTTTGCCCATCCCTAACCAAGCATGGACCAATGTGTGTATGGATTTTATTGAGGGCTTACCTAAGTCAGAAGGGAAGGACAACATATTAGTGCTTGTTGATAGGTTAACAAAATTGGCCCATTTTATAAGGCTTACTCATCCCCATACAGCCCAAGAGGTGGCTACAGTTTTTCTAAATCAAGTGGTGAAATTGCATGGGATCCCTCAATCTATAATTTCATATCGTGACAAGATCTCTTCATTAGCCTATTGTGGCAGGAGCTAATGAAAGCTTTAGGAACCAAATTAAACATGTCCACATCCTATCACCCCTAATTTGATAGGCAAACAAGAGGGTGAACCAAAGTTTGGGAACATACTTAAGGTGCATTTGCTTCCTACAACCTAAAGGTTGGCATAGGTGGTTGTCCCTAGCTCAATGATGGTATAACTCCAACCACCAAACCTCCCTCAAAATGTCACCATTTGAGGCCTTATTTGGTTACAAACCACCCATTTTATTGACTATGGGGGAATACACTACTGTAGCAAGGGTTGAAGAGTATTTACAGCAGAGGAAGAAGGTGTTGCAACAACTAAAGAAGGAGTTAGCCTCAGCTCAAAATAAAATGAAACAGTTTGTTGATCGAAAGAGGAGTTAGGGAATTTTCAATGGGGAGGAGGTGTACTTAAGGCTAAGTTATCCTCACCTAAAGTCCATCGCTCAGGGACCGATGTCTAAACTAAGCACGTTTCTCTTTTGAAGAAATCTTGGGGCACACAACAAGTGAGTCTTACATTACCCCTACTTCCTAAAGAGGCCAACAAAACTGTGGAGCCTAAAGCCATAATAGACAGACAGGTGGTATACAAGCAAGGGGCACCACTTATACAAGTTTTGGTGAAGTGGCAAAATAACCATGCAAATAAAGGCACTTGGGAGTACTTACCTGATTTACTCAAGCAATTTCCCCAGTCTACGAGCCTTCTTAGCATTTCTTGAAGACAAGAAATATGTTGAGGGGAAAATTTTCATGAGAAGGGCCGTTTGGTTTATGTGTTTTTAATTTTTTGTTGCTTTCTTTCCTATTGTTATAAGTTTGTTACACGTAGGAAGTAGCCACGTGCAAGTGGTTACAACCATAGCATAGTGTAGAAGCTGGTTGTTATAACCGTGGAAGGGTGTAGAATATGCCTTGGCAAGGATCCTCCCTCCCAACATCTTCTATAAAAAACCGGATTGGGGCATTGATGAGAATGTAAAATGTCATGTTTTACTCCCTTAATATTTAGTCTTTTATATTTTTGGTGCCTAAACGTACTCATTATTTTATATTTTGATTTAGGATGCAAATGGAGGCATTAAGTGCAAACGAAGCTAATTGGGCGATTTTGGACAGTTTCAATATCGCTTCGTAATCCGGGCATAACTCTCTCATCCAACCTCTGATTGAGATGATTCAAGATGTTATGGAAAGATAAGAAAAAACTCTACAACTTCATGTTTTGAGTTTTGAGAGATATTGGTTGCATCAAGGTCGAAATCAGGATTGGTTGCTGCACCTACATTGTTAACGTTCTGGAACTCCCTTCACCAGCAAGTCTAATATGCGGATTTGATGCGGTTTATTTTCTAAAGTTCCCAGATCTAGAAAGACAAGAAAAATTGGAGCAGAAACCGCGAAGAAATTGCAATTGGTGGACTTGGAGGCCCAAATACATTATTTTAATCAATTGAAATTCATGTGGGGCCCATTAAATTGAAAGGAAAAGGAGAATTGAAGCCCACATATAATATTAATTAATTAAAAGAATTGGTAGCAAGCAATTGAAGAGCCCAAGAAGCCGTGAAGACTCCAATTCAAATTGGAAGTGCAATTTAAGGGGGCCCATGAATATGGAGGGCTAGGGCATCGCACATGCATGTATATATATTAATAATACATTAATATGAAGGAGGCAATTGGAAATTCACACATCAAAGGGGGACTAGTAGCAAGGGGTGGATTTACACGGAATTAACAAAGACGCATCTCTTTCCCCTCTTTTCTCACTTCTCCTTCGAGTTTTCATTATGGCCTTGTGTGGCTAATTTTTTATAATTGATCTAAGGAAACGGAAGCCTCGGAATCAATAAAACTGTGAGATCTAATTTGTTTGTATTATTCAATTTATGCTTTTGAGTATCAAATGTTCTTCTATACCTATCTTCATGATTGTGTCGTTTAATTACTAGGAGGCCTACTAGTTTATTATTTGTTACAATCTACTGCTAAGTTAGATATCAAATCCATAATTTTTTGATCCCTCTAGTTTGTGAAGCAACTAAGATTTAGTGATTCGTTGCGTCAGAAATTATTAGATTTTAGGAAGAACGCCCGACTGAATTAAATACAACTGCTTGTGCTTGTGTTGTTTAGCTTCATCGATCTCTCTAATTCTTAAGACTACTACTAGATTAAACCTTCCACACTTGTCTTGGGTTATTTAGTAGTTAGGTTTGAAAAGATCGCCTGTTTTCTAATTAATTATAACTAAGAAGAGCTAGGAAAATAGTTCCAATGGTGAATATTCAAAGTGTGAATTGATATATACTTGCATCGATGATCAGTTGTAAGATTCCGATGGTGGATGTTGACTTAAACCAAGGTTTGTTCTTTTGATTGATTTCGTTATTCCAATTTGAATTGTTCCTTAGTCGTTTTTCTTAAAATTATTTTCGTTATACTCAACCCCGCCCCCTATCACTGTTCACGTTGCATAAATTAGGCTAGATACTCTCCGCTGGAACGATCCTTACTCGCACCACTACATAAATTTTTAGGAATATAGGTTTTATTTTTGGTTGCTTGTGACAGCACAACAAATTTTACAAAAGTGATGAAAATAAGTAAGAATTCTACGCTATAACACAAACAATCAAGGTGATTTTTTTTTTTTTTAAATTTCAAGAACAAAATAAGGACCACAATAAGCACAAAAATCAACTAGAATCACTCCCTGGCAACGACCCCAAAATTTGGTGTGTTGTCACAGATAACCAAAAATAAAACCTATACTCCTAAAAATTTATGTAGTGGTGCGAGTAAGAATCGTTCCCATGAAAAGTATCTAGCCTAGGTTATGCTACGTGAACAATGATTAGGGGGGGGGGAGGGGGTTGAGTATAACGAAAATAATTTTAAGAAAAACGACTAAGGAACAATTCAAATTGGAATATCGAAATCAATCAAAAGAACAAACCTTGTTCTAAGTCAACATCTATCATCGGAATCTTACAACTGATCATCGATGCAAGTATATATCAATTCATACTTTGAATATTCACCGTTAGAACTATTTTCCTATCTCTTCTTAGTTATAATTAATTAGAAAACAAGCGATCTAATCAACCCTAACTACTAAATAACCCAAGACAAGCGCGAAAGGTTTAATCTAGTAGTAGCCTTAAGAATTAGAGAAATCGATGAAGCTAAACAACACAAGCACAAGCGGTTGTATTTAATTCAATCAAGCGTTCTTCCTAAAATCTAATAATTTCTGACATAACAAATCATTAAATCTTAGTTGCTTCACAAATTAGAGGGATCAAACAATTACAAATTTGATATCTAACTTAGTAGTAGATTGCAACGAATAATAAACTAGAAGGCTTCCTAGTAATTAAACGAGACAATCATGAAGATAGGTGCAAAAGAACATCCAAAACTCAAAGTATAAATTGAATAATAAAAACAAATTAGATCTCACAGTTTTATTGATTTCGAGGCTTCCGTTTCCTACGACCAATTATAAAAAATTAGCCACGCAGCGCCATAATGAAAACTCAAATGAGAAGTAAAAAAAGAGGGGAAAGAAAGGCGTCTCTGTTAATTCCAAGTAAATCCACCCCTTGCTACTAGTCCCCCTTCAATGTGTGAATCTCCAATTGCCTCCTTCATATTAATGTATTATTAATATATATATACATGCATGTGTGGCACCCTAGCCCTCCATAGTCATGGGCCCCCCTTAAATTGCACTTCCAATTTGAATTGGAGTCTTCTCCGCTTCTTAGGCTCTTCAATTGCTTGCTACCAATTCTTTTAATTAATTAATATTATATGTGGGCTTCAATTCTCCTTTTCTTTTCAATTTCATGGGCCCCACTTGAACTTCAATTTATTAGAATAATGTATTTGGGCCTCCAAGTCCACCAATTGCAATTTCTCGCAACTTCTGCTCTAATTTTTCTTGTCTTTCCAGATCTGGGAACTTCAGAAAATAAACTGCGTCAAATCCACATATTAGACTTGCAGGCTAAGGGAGTTCCAGAATGTCAACAGTGTAGGTGCAGCGACTTCAAGCCCGATTTCAATCTTGATGCAGCCAGTATATCTCAAAACTCAAAACATGAAAGTTGTAGAGCTTTTTCTTGTCATTCCATAACATCTTGAATCATCTCAATCAGAGATTGGATGAGAAAGTTATGCCTGGATTACGAAGCGATATCGAAACTGTCCAAAATCGCCCAATTAGCTTCGCTTTGCACTTAATGCCTCCATTTGCATCCTAAATCAAAATATAAAAATAATGAGTACATTTAGGCACCAAATAAATATAAAAGACTAAACATTAAGGGAGTAAAACATGACATTTTACATTCTCATCAGGCATCTAGAAATTGACGAGAATTCTACCACCTTTTCCTCCAATCTCTCTCTCTCTCTCATTCTAAATTCTGCTCTCTGTTCTTCTCTCTCTCTCATTCTAAATTCTGCTATATGTTCTTCTTCTTTCTCTGTTTTGTACCTTCCTAATTCATATCGGGTTAGGAAGAAGATCATTGTCAGGCCTAGGCTGTGACATAATACTACTTCAAGATGGGCAGCAAAACACTAGCAAGGAACAATTTGAGCATTTTTATTTATATTACAGCATACATGCCAACTGCAAGGGCATTTTGAACTCCAGGACTCAAGCGCTTACCACCAAGGCAAAAGCTTAAGCTGTTAGCCATGGCGCAACTTTTATCCTATAAGTGCAACAGGCAACGCCATCACCAGGCTCAAGCCTAGAGACCAATTGTTGGATCAATTTCCAGGTGGCCCCAAACCTGCCAAGCATTTATCCAGGGACTGCCAATATTAAACCCAATACATTTCTAATTCTCAGGTTTGAGTAAAGCATACTACAATCTCCTAGGAGGTCTAAGGATATGACATACCAAGAAACCATGTTAATTTTTTTTTAAATCTTTTTCTCTATGTTTGGAGTGGGAAAAATAGACCATGCAAAATATTATGAATTTTTCTAGATGCACCTAGGGTAAAGATAAAATCCAATCACTATGGATGGCAATGGGAAACATATGGGTAAGGGGACTTCTCTACCCGGCCTCGTACCCACATTTATATTCTTGTCCCCATACTCATACTCGTACCTTCAAGGTATTTTGATTAACCTTCATCTCCATACTTGCAAGGTAATGCATATTCAATGGGTACTTGGGTATACTCGATTGATAGGGGACCCTATCCTTGCTACCCTCCCTATGCCCAACGAGTATTTTAAATACCTTACCCGTACCCCTCCCCTGGGTATTTTTGATACCCAAACCCTCCCCATCAAGGGAAGCGTTTGGTGAGTACCCACAAGGAAGGGTACCAATTGCCATCCCTACCAATCATGAAGCACCCTTGGCAATAGTGTATTATATCTCATACATGTAAATATTATAATTATGCAATTGTTCTGTTCTATGTTAGGTATGCTAAGAGAAGTTACTAATTACTCCACAATTATCTAATTATACAATAAAATTACGTTGTCCTATATAGAAGTATATTAAAAATATAATTAGATACAATTATTAAAAATATTAAAATAACTTGTCAGGTTATAAGTATTTAAGTATATATAATATAACATACTATATTAGTATTAAATTATTAATCACCATCTCATCTAGAAGCTTAAGCTATTAGATAGATGTCAGGAACCTAGGTTTAACCTAGGGTTTTAAGAGGAAATTGGAAGAAACCGAGGGAAAGAGAATAGAAAGGGAGGGAAAAATCAGAAGAACAGGAGAAGAATTCAGAGAGAACAGAGAAACAAAGAGAGATTAGGGGAAATCAGGGAGGAATCGAGAGAGAAGTCTGAAAATCTGATTATCATTCAACTATGACTATTCTCTAACTGATCTAGCCTATTTATAGGTCTTTCTATCCTTTCAGTTACAATACAACTGAAAGATACAAACTGCTACAGCAACAAAGTACAACAAAAAAGAAATACATCTAATATACAATTACTAATACATCATTAGGGTCATGACAACTCCTCTTTCCTTAAAAGATTTCTTATCCCCAAGAAAATTACAACAACTAGCTACTATTTCTTCATCTAATCCTTGTTTTCGCTATCTAGTTTAGCCTTCGCCTTCTCCTGTTCCTTTCTCTTTTCTTTTTCCTCTTTTTCTTTCTCCATCTTGGCTTTTCCTCTTTTTCTGTTTCTTTTTCCAATTGATCTGTATTTTGAGCTCTCCTTAAAAATCTACTTGCTTTCCTCCAAACAAAAGTTCCAGTGATTTCCTTGATCATCATGCAGTCATACGCCTTTCTTCAGCCTCCAACTTCTTTCTTTGGTCCAAGAACTTGTTGAATGCCTGTCTACACTCATCAAAAGTGCTTAAAGCCCCATACCTCTTGTCATTGATGATTACTCGCATTGCCTACCCCCAAGTCCAGTTGGACTCAACATTTACAGACTTCAATAGTGCTTTTAAAGCATCTGCTGCTTCTTGCTTGCTAGCATACACCAAAAGTTCATCTGCGAAAAATTTCTCTTCCAATGTTGTCGCAGTGAATGAATCCATGTTTTGTTCCAATTCAGATTATTCCTCAGTTTCCTGTAAGTCAAAAATCTCATAAAGGACTCTGGCGCCAGTGTCTACACAGATGGAAGATCTTTCAGCCGAAATTGCTTGATCCAATGCTAATTCATCAGCTTCCTATCACAACTTAAGGGTAGCTAGAAAGATATTATTGTAATAAGGTTGTAGTAGTTAGTAGGAGGTATTTTGTGAGTTGTTAATTTTATAGATTTCATTTACTGTTGAATAGCCTATAAATAGGCCCTAATATGTAAAAAAAGACATACTTAATTTGAATGAATGAAACTCTCATTTCTCTCTCTAAAATTTCTCCCCAATCTCCCACTTGTTTCTCCCCCCTTTCTCTCAATATCTCTCCCTCTTTCTACTGATTTACCCCTTCCTTCAATTCTGATTTCTCTCTTAATTCCTATCACAATCCTAGCTAACCCTATCACAATCCTAGCTAACCCTAAGAATGTGACAAATGGTATCAGAGCCAACTTTCCTTGGCTGTAATTCTTGCAATTGATAGCAATTGATTCCGACGACTCTCAGCAGAATCGATAGAGCAAAGACTTCGGGTGATTCCAGCGAATACGAGGACTCTGACGAGTTCTCTTGGTTACAGTGTGATAGGCGAGTGCAAGCATCCAAAAGGAATCAATATCGATTCATGAATTCAGGTGAATTCCAACCAGTGGTCAGTGATTGGGTGGGGACTCCACTGGTAGTCTTGAATTCATTTGATCGTGAGTAGATAGCGAGAAGGAAGGCGGGATCGAAGAAGGCACAGAGCAATCCTAATGATCTTCGGTGATTCTGGCATGTCCGAGTCTGAGTCTAGAAGATGAAGTCGATAGTTGAGACTAGGTTTGAAATCCAGTAAGTTGGGACAAAAATTGATGACAAGCAAATAAGACATCTCCGAAGGGAAATCAGACGACTCATATAAGCGGAAAAGTTGATCGATTTTCTTGGAGGCGAGCAGGAGGTTGACCCGCGACTACAATTTCAATGAGCAGGAGTTGAATTGGTAACCTGGCGCTAGCAGTTCGATCTTCAAGAGGACTGACAAACTCCTTACCAGTGCGATTTCCGACAGCTAGGAGAACTCCTTACCAGCGTCATTTCTCTGTTGTTTTCTGTTGATTAATTTCTGGTTGAATCTCGAAAATTGAGTTCAACGAACAAAGAGGGGAGGTCGGCTAATATTTGAGGCTTGGAATTGGAAGACGACTTGGCCAATGGATTCCAACGCACCAAGCTTGACTCTCGAAAATTGAAGGCGATTATGAAAATCAGGAGCAGCAAGCGATCTAGATCAATTCCTTGACTCCGACGATCTCAATTGTGAAGGTGACCACTATAGCGATCAATTCTCACTTCTGATGGCGATCTAGGGGACTTTAGATAGCTGATCAAGTCGTTGTAATTGTGCGACTTCTTCCGCTACTACAACAGACTTGACCTTGAAGCAGAACAGTGGCTGCAATTTACCACTTAGTGGATCAATTTTAGAGGTGATTGGTGAGGCAGTTACAGAAGGGAAGTGTGGGGAATTATGATGGAAAGAGCAGCGGTTTATTGGGCTATTGCTTTTCCAGCCAGTGAGATTTTGGCCAGGAGGAGTAGTGCACGAAGGAGATCAGTGAAGCCTCAATTGCAGCAGAAGAATGCTTCATTTTCATTTGGAATTGAGTCTCAATGGCAGCCAAAGAAGGCTACATTTTCAATGGGGTGTCCTACTCGTGAAGCTAGGGGAGGCAGTGCATACATGAAGTAGAATGCTATAATCTCAGTTGAATATAATAGAAACCATGAGGAGTTTGGCCAGAATCATTGGACATGGGAAAAGAAAATGGATAATCAGTTCAATCTAAGGCGCAAGGAAACAACCAGTGGGATACATGAAGAGTGCGAGAAATTCGGTCAAATGTTCCGCGAGAAGCTGCAGGAGTTTGCAATGATACTGACTAAGAAGTATCATTACAACTTTCCCGCAGAATACTTTGATGATTATCGAGGAAGTTTTAACAAGAAGGAATTCCTTAAAGTGGAGCAACTGAAGGAGAATAGCCTTGCTGAAAGTAAATCCTTGGTGTACTCTAGGTACTAGCAAGTAAAAGATTTCCACTTGAGGAGGCCCCTATTGAAGATATGGAAGGGTCTAAACATACTGCTTCATTGGTCTTGCCTGTGGAGAGGGTTGAGGAGTACATGGAAGAAGGGATTGAAGAATTGGAGAATGGCAGTCCAACAATTGGCAGCATCTCAAGCACCCCCACTGGTACTGAGAATCCAAATGCTAAAACCCTCAATATGACATCGTTGGAGGAGGTAACTGTTGAGGATGAAGCTGAGATGTTCGCTAGCAATCTGGAAACCAAAGATCTTGGAATAGAAACGACCACAACAGCCTTAGATTGTGGAGATCTTAAATCTATTTCTCTTGAAAGAATAGGAATTAAAGGAGCTGTTGAATTACCTACTATGGATCTGTCACGGAAGGAGAGTCTTAGGCGTTTACATCCGGTAGCTGCTAGCATTGGGTTATTTTTTGCTTACTTTTGTTATTTCCCGATTGCTGTATTTTCCCTAATTTCCTAGCTGTAATTACCTTAGTAGTTTTAGCTGGAAGATTCCCCACGTGGAGGGAATTAGAATAGGACAAAAGCGGTTATAACCGCATAGTGGAAAGGATCTGCTGTGGCAGCCTCCTCTGTCAAGTTGTTATATATTCCCAGCTGGTTAGAGCGAGGGAATCAATGAGAAATTCGGAATCGTTTCTCTTCTTCCAATCCCAATTCTCTCTCCCAATTCACCATTCTATTTCTCTCTCTCTCCCTTGGTTCTATTCTGCTGCATCGGACGAGTCATTCCCCACCCTTACGAGCTGAAACCAGTGAATCTCACGGGGGTGCCGTGACAAATTGGTATCAGAGCCACCCTTTCCTTGGACAACCGAGACGAAAGTCGGCAATGGCCAAAGGAACTCGTATGAAAAACCTGGAATCGCAACTTCAGCAAACCAGCTCAGCTACGACCGACTGTCAAAATTGGATCGATCAGCTAGAGTTAGGAACTACCCGTAACCATGAGGCTATTATGGCGTTGGACAGGCGGATGGAGAATTCCATGGATGGAATGGAGCGGAGGTTAGAAGGAGCCATCGCCCGGGTGCGAGATGAACTGAGTGCTCAAATGCAGCAGTTCATGGTTATGTTCGCCCGCCAGAACCCGGTTAGATTATCTCCCGAATTTCCACTCCGGGAGCACACAGAACCAATTCTACAAAGGAACGAAGCTAACGGGGAGCGCGACACCTCGGAGACCGGAGGGGACCCAGGGGAGGAGCTGACTGGATTGAGGGATAGGGCCCGAGATAGGCCTGTCAACCCTCATGTAGGATTTCCGATGCCTCGGATGGATATTCCCACCTTCGAGGGAATTAATCCTCAGTGGTGGCTAAGGAAGTGTGAACGGATGTTTGAGTGGTATGGAATCCCTGAAGTGCAGAGAGTACCCCTAGCTACGGTTCACTTTAACGAAGTGGTGGATGCTTGGTATCAAGGAAGTCTGAGGCAGGGGAGGATTTATACTTGGGGGGAATTCTCTGAGAAGGTATGCGAGAGGTTCGGGGAAAGGAGCATGGAGGACGTTGTGGAGGAGTTTAATAAACTGAGGCAGACAGGAAGTGTGGAGAATTACCAAAGGTGCTTTGAGGAACTGAGATCCTTCATGATCCAGCACAACCCTCATCTTTCAGAGGCTTATTTTGTGTCAAGCTACCTGAGTGGCCTTAACGATGAGCTCAGACCAATGGTGAAGGTGCTGAGACCCCGATCGGTTGAGCAAGCCTCTGAGAATGCTAGGCTACAAGAGATGGTGGTGGAAGCCTTAATGAAAAAGCAGAGGCAGCAAGCGAGGGCGTAGTTGGAGGGCCGTCTAATGCTACGGGAAGGCACCCCAACCGGGACCAAATGAGAGGAAGTAGTGGTGTGAGAGGGGTGGCAGGCCCCAACCCAACTTCTTTTGGAGATCAACTGAGAGAACAGAGAAGATTGGCCGGATTGTGTTTCCGGTGTGGGGAGAAATATCATGTGGGCCATTAGTGCAAGAGACAGATATTGTTGTTGGAAGGTAATGAGGAGCCTGAACAAGCAATAACAGAGGACGAAGAAAGAGAAGAAGCTGAAGAGGACAATGGGGAGATATCTATCCATGCCTTGAAGGGGGTACCTAACAGTAAAATAATGAAGGTAGAAGGTCGAGTTCAAGGAAAAGGTCTGATGGTCTTAATTGATAGTGGGAGTACCCACAGTTTTTTAGATGAAGGCACGGCCAATAAGCTGGGGTGTCAGCTCACGGGGACACCTCCTCTGAGTGTAACCGTAGCCAATGGTCAGCAAGTGTTGAGTACATCAGCATGCAATGGGTTTCGCTGGGAGATGCAGGGTGAATCCTACGAAGCAGACCTCAGATTGTTACAATTGGGGGGATGTGACATGGTGCTGGGCGTGGATTGGATGAAAATAGTAAGTCCAATTAGTTTTGATTTTAACCGAATAGAGGTGTCGTTTGAAAAGGAAGGAAGAAGGATGATATTGACGGGAGGCAAAGAAACCGGAGCATGCAAGATTATGACAGGAAGGAGATTACAGAAGGTGCTAAAAGGGAAATGGAGTTGGCTAGCCCATCTATTCTCCATCATAACTTCTGAGGAAGTTCCAGGGGAGCAAGGTAACGTCTACCTAACAGTCAGCTCAGCTGGGGAGTCCTCTGTCCAGGTAAATCGCTTAGATTGCATTAATGAATTGTTGGCAGATTATGAGGAACTGTACAAGGAACCTAATTCCCTACCTCCCATCAGACCCTATGATCATACCATTCACCTAAAACCAAACACTGAACCCATTAATGTAAGATCATATCGGTACCCACCTCTCCAAAAGACTGAAATAGAAAAAATGGTTCGAGAAATGCTACAACAATCCATTATCCAGCCCAGCCAAAGCCCCTTTGCCTCTCCCGTCCTATTAGTCAAAAAGAAAGATGGAACATGGCGGTTTTGCGTGGATTACCGCCAGCTAAACGCCATAACCATTAAAGACAAGTTCCCCATACCCCTAGTTGAAAACCTTCTAGATGAACTTCACCACACCAAAATCTTTTCAAAGCTTGACCTGCGTTCGGGATATCATCAAATCAGGATGAGGCCGGACGATGTTCATAAGACAGCCTTTAGGACTCACCACGGCCACTTTGAGTTCTTGGTAATGCCATTTGGGCTTACCAATGCCCCGGCCACTTTTCAGTCATTAATGAACCGAATATTTGAGCCTCATCTTCGGAAATTTATTCTTGTATTCTTTGATGATATCTTAGTTTACAGCCCTTCCCTTCAGCAGCATCTAATTCACCTCAAAACCACCTTGGAAATCCTCAAGTCTAACTAGCTTTTCATAAAGAAATCTAAGTGTGCATTTGGTCAAGGACAAGTGGAGTATTTAGGGCACATTATATCCGAGGGAGGGGTTAGCACGGATCCAAAGAAGGTGGAGGCAATGGTGACCTGGCCGAGGCCTAAGACCGTGCGAGCCTTGAGGGGATTCCTCGGCTTAACTGGATACTACCGGCGGTTCGTGAAGCATTAAGGAATTATCAGCAAACCGTTAACCGAACTGCTCAAGAAGGGGAATTTCAGCTGGGGATCAGAAGCAGAGAGGGCTTTCGAGGAACTTAAGAAGGCCATGAGCAGAGTGCCAGTGTTGGGGTTACCCGATTTCAGCAAGCCCTTTGTCTTGGAGACGGACGCGTGTGGGACAGGAGTGGGGGCAGTCCTGGTGCAGGAAGGGAGGCCCCTGGCGTTCCTGAGCCAAGCGTTGGGTCCGCAACATGTAGGGCTGAGCATATATGAGAAGGAATTCATTGCGGTGCTAATAGCTGTTGATAAATGGAGGCACTATCTAGAAGTAGGGCGATTCACGATTAAAACGGATCATGAGAGTTTGAAGTTTTTGCTACAACAAAAATTGCAAACTCAGTTGCAAAGAAAGGGGATGGCCAAACTTATGGGGTTGGATTACTTGATACAATACCGAAAGGGAAAAGAAAATGTAGTTGCTGATGCTCTATCGAGGTGCCATGAGGAGGGAAGCGTGGCAACCATAACTGCTGTGATTCCAGAATGGTGCCAACAGGTACTTGAGAGTTATGAAGGGGATATAGTAGTGAAGGAGTTACTGGAGAAGTTGGCCGTAGGTTCAGAAGAGGTTGAAGGATATACGCTGGTGGATGGAATGTTAAGGTACCAGGGCAGGATTGTCATCGAGAACAAGGAAGATCTTAAGAAGAAAATCCTGCAGTCGTTACATGAATCACCTTTAGGAGGGCACTCGGGCATCCAAAATACTTACCTCCAGGTGAAACAACTCTTCTATTGGCCGGGGTTGAGAGCTGAGGTAAGAAAATTTGTGTTGAGTTGTGACATTTGTAGGAGATGTAAGGCTGAGAATGTGGCTTATCCGGGGCTGTTACAACCACTTCCGGTGCCAGAACAGGCTTGGTCTAGCATCTCGATGGATTTCGTTGAAGGCCTGCCCAAGTCTGAAGGAAAAGACAATATCCTGGTGGTAGTTGATCGATTCACGAAATTTGCTCATTTTATAGGGTTGGCCCATCCTTATACCGCTCAAGAAGTGGCTAGAGTTTTCATGGATCAGGTGGCAGCTTTGCATGGGATTCCCACTACCATTATATCCGACCGAGACAAGGTTTTTACCAGCACCCTATGGAAAGAACTCATGAAGGCATTAGGCGTAAGGCTAAACATGTCTTCAGCTTACCATCCTCAAACGGACGGCAACACGGAACGAGTCAATCAAGGGTTGGAGAATTATTTGAGGTGCATCTGCATCTTGCAGCCCAAGAGCTGCCACAGGTGGCTGTCTTTAGCCCAATGGTGGTACAATTCCAGCCAACACTCATCTCTAAAGGTGTCTCCCTTCGAGGCCCTTTTTGGTTACAAGCCTCCTTTATTACCAGCTCTAGGGGGTCCTTCCGCTGAACTTCCCACTGCGGCCTCAGTGGAAGAGTACTTGCAACATAGAAGAGATGTATTACGGCAGCTCAAACGAGAATTAGCCGCAGCTCAGAACAGAATGAAGCAAGCTGCGGATAAGAAAAGAAGTGATAGGGAATTTGAAGTTGGAGACAGAGTTTACTTAAGGATAAGGAGACAACATTTAAAGGCTATGACTCAACGACGGGTTTCAAAGCTTGCCCCGAGGTATTTTGGTCCTTTTCTCATACTGGAAAGAATAGGAAAGGTGGCCTATCGACTACAACTTCCGGAAGGGACACGAATTCATCCTGTCTTCCATGTGTCCCTGTTAAAGGCAGCCGTAGGGGCTGAGCAAGTGAGCCCCGAGATGCCAACTCTTCCTGAGGGAGAGGAAAACCTGGAAGAACCGGAAGCTATTCTGGATAGGCGAGTCACTCACCATCAAGGGGCCCCGCTCATTCAAGTGCTGGTGAAGTGGCAAGGGGGTGTAGCTGGAAGCGAGACGTGGGAATACCTGCCTAGCCTGCTCACACGATTCCCCAGAGCTGTCAGCCTCCTCAACATTTCTTGAGGACAAGAAAAATCTAAGGGAGGGGGAATTGTCACGGAAGGAGAGTCTTAGGCGTTTACATCCGGTAGCTGCTAGCATTGGGTTATTTTTTGCTTACTTTTGTTATTTCCCGATTGCTGTATTTTCCCTAATTTCCTAGCTGTAATTACCTTAGTAGTTTTAGCTGGAAGATTCCCCACGTGGAGGGAATTAGAATAGGACAAAAGCGGTTATAACCGCATAGTGGAAAGGATCTGCTGTGGCAGCCTCCTCTGTCAAGTTGTTATATATTCCCAGCTGGTTAGAGCGAGGGAATCAATGAGAAATTCGGAATCGTTTCTCTTCTTCCAATCCCAATTCTCTCTCCCAATTCACCATTCTATTTCTCTCTCTCTCCCTTGGTTCTATTCTGCTGCATCGGACGAGTCATTCCCCACCCTTACGAGCTGAAACCAGTGAATCTCACGGGGGTGCCGTGACAGGATCAAGTAACTCCAACTGGGAAATCAGTCAATTGGGAGGAAACTTGTGCCTTAATCAAAGTGGATAACCAATAGAGGGCAGTTCAAGATTGGTTAGAGGTTAAGGGAAGATGTTTGCATGAAATTGATTACACTAAAACCTTCGAGCAGTATGTTTCTGATCTAGAGCAATGGAGAACGTAGAAGGATAAAGCGAAACAAGATGAAAGGAAGAAAGGGAAGGGATTCTTTGTTGAAGGGATCGAGACCCTTGCTTTGCTTATTCATGTTTCCATTAGTGTGGCAACAAGACATAATGTTGTTGCTGTTGAGGAGAAAGAAAAGAGAAAGCGAAAGAAAAGGGAAAAACAAGATATAAAGAAGGAAAAGCAAAGAAGAAACCAATGGGTGAAGATGGGCATTGGATGAAGAAACAATGGCTTGGTTGTAATAAGTTTCTTGGGGACAAGAAACCTTTCAAGGGAAGGGGAATGTCACAACTCAAGGGTGGTTAAAAGGATATTATTGTAACAAGGTTGTAGTAGTTGGTAGGAGGTATTTAGTGAGTTGTTAGGAGCACATGGGTGCTATTTTTCAGATTTCATTTACTGTTGAATAGCCTATAAATAGGCCCTAATATGTAGAGAAAGGCATGCTTAATTTGAATGAATGAAACTCTCATTTCTCTCTCTAAGATTTCTCCCCAATCTCTGAAACAAGAATTTGAAAATAATCCAATAGCTTGCTTGAATTAATTCCGAGAGTAACAGAAAATATATATACAAACTACTATTATATCACTTTCCTAGAAAGTAGGAAAGGATTTGGTACTCTACTCCTAAAAAATAGGGATAACTATCTCCTAAAACTTAGGAGAAAATGAAGATATAAAAAACAAAAGATTATAACAATTATCTACTACAAACAAACATAAATTTAAATAATCTGAAGATAATCTTGAATTTCCAGCAGATATTATCATGCTTCTAGAGTCCTTCTCCACTTATACTTCTAACAGAAACTGATTTAGTCCAACACTCCCCCTCAAGCTAAAGAATAGATGGAAGTCATTCCCAACTTGCTAATTAGAGCCTCAAAAGCTGGTCTTTCAACTGCCTTTGTTAAAACATCAGCCACTTGATCATTAGATGGTATATAGGTTAGGATTATTCCTCCTTCCTCAATTTCTGTTTTTATAAAATGCCTATCAATCCTCACATGCTTCATTCGGTCATGTTGCACTGGATTTTTAACAATGCTGATAGCTGATTTGCTATCACTAAATACTTTTGTTGGTTGAGTTAGAGAAATCTTCAAGTCCTCCATGAGCCTTTCCAGCCAAATTACTCCACATATCCCATAAGCAATTACTCGTAACTCAGCTTCACCATCGCTACGAGCCACAACTGACTGCTTCTTGCTTCTCCATGTAACAATATTCCCAAATACCCTAGTGCAATACCCTGAAGTTGAACGACTATCTTCTCTAAAACCAGCCCAATCTGCATCTACATAGCCTTCAATGCTCCTATTTTCAGTTTTCTTGAACATTATTCCTTTTCCAAGAGTTCCCTTTAGGTATCTTAGAACATGTTGAACTGCCCTCATATGTCTTTCTATGGGTGACTGCATATATGGGCTGATTACACTCACTGAATAGGCTATGTCTAGCCTAGTTAATGACAAGTAAATCAACCTCCCTACCAACCTTTGATACTTTTCTTTGTTCACAGGAGCATCATCACCTTTTTCTTCGAGTTTCCAGCCCTTTTCCAAGGGTGTTCCAGCTGGTTTGCAAGCTGTCATTCCGGTATCTTTCAGCAAGTCCAAGATATACTTCCGTTGTGAGATGAACAAACCCTCTTTGCTTCAAGCTACCTCCATAGTTCCTAGGTCTTTAACTTCAAACTTAGCCTTCAATTGCTGCTTTAGATTATCAATTTCTTGCAAATCATCACCTGTTACAATAATATCATCAACATAAACAATCAATATAGCCCTTTTTCCATTTTTGTTGAGTTTAATGAACAAAGTATGCTCGGATTGGCCTTGTTTATACCCTAGCTGCCTGAGGGTCATGCTGAATTTGTTAAACCAAGCCCTTGGTGACTGTTTTAGACCATAGAGTGACTTTTTAAGCTTGCACAAACTACCACTTCCAACCTTTTGCTCAAAACCAAGGGGAACCCTCATATAAATCTCTTCCTCCAAATCACCATTAAGAAAAGCATTCTTAATCTCGAATTGGAAGAAAGGCCAATCAAAATTTACAGCAATAGATAATAGTACTCGAATGGAATTTAGTTTGACAACCGGGGCAAATGTCTCCTCATAGTCGATTCCAAAGGTTTGGGTAAAACCTTGTGCAACCAACCTACCTTTGTATTGCTCAATGCTCTCATCAGCCCTATGTTTGATTGTAAATACCCACCTACATCCAACCACTTTCTTGTTAGGAGGCAATGGAACTATCTCCCATGTCTTATTTCCCACTAATGCATTCATTTCTTCCATTACAGCTACTCTCCACTTGGGATCTTCTATAGCAGTCTGAATATTTTTGGGAATATTAATGCTGTCAATCTGGGCCAAATATCCTCTGAACTGTGGAGCCAATTTCACATAGGTTAGATGATTAGATATTGGGTACTTAACACATGATCTTACCCCTTTTCTCAATGCTATTGGAACAGCCCAATCTAAGCCTTCTTCTTCTTTAGTACTGCTGTCATTTCTAGTGCAGCTATTCCCTCATTGCTACCCCTTTTTGCTGAAGGATCAGTCTCTGGATATGGCTAGTTTTGCTTCAGTTCTGTATGACCTTTAGATTTTCTTGAGTAGACAAATAGAGGAGGATTTTTGGTTGTTGTAGGACTAGGTTTTTCCTGCTCAGAATGATAAGAGGACTCAGAATTTTCAGGATGATTTTTGGTGTTAGGTTCAGAATTTCCAGCACCAAACAGTATGTTGTCATGAGGCACTAAGAATTCTCCCCCTTGAGAACATACTAGTAGATTGGGATTGAAGGAAAATAAGGGAGAAATGGATTCATTGGAACTGTTTTGTTGGCCTGTGAGGGAATAATAGAGAAGATCTTCATAGAATGTCACATCGGTGGAAACAAAAAATTTGTGACAATAGCATTTGTAACCCTTTTGAGAGGAGGAATATCTCACAAAAATGCACTTGGTGGCTTTAGGATCCAACTTGGTTCGAGACGGGGCATTGTTGTAAAAATAGACTATGCAGCCAAAAACCTTAGGAGCAATAGACAGGATGGTAGAAATGGTTGGATACATAGTACATAGAATGCTGAGAGGAGTTTGGAATTGCAAGGTTTTGGATGGGAGACAGTTAATTAGGTAGGCAGGAGTGAGGACTGCTTCTCCCCAATAAGAATGAGGCACATTCATAATGATCATCATAGCTCTAGCCACTTCTAAGAGATGTCGATTTTTTCGTTCGACCACTCCATTTTGTTGGGGTGTATATGGACAAGAGTTTTGGTGAAAAATATCATGCTCGGTCAAGTAATGAGAGAGATCATTTGAAAAATATTCTTGGCCATTATCAGTGTGAATTATTTTTATGGAAGTTTGGAACATATTCAAAATTAATTTGTGGAATCATTTGAATATATTACCAGCTTCAGATTTTTCCTTTATCAAGTATACCCAACAAGCCTTAGAATGATCATCGATAAATGTAATAAACCATCTAGATCCGTGATATTAGGGCATTTAGAGGGTCCCCAAATATCACTATGAGTTAATTGGAAGGGAGTAGAAGGCTTATACATTTGAGTAGATGATGAGATCTATGTTGCTTAGCAAGAGTACACTGTTCACATGAAAGAAATTGCTCCTTATTACCAAACATATTAGGATATAAAGATCTAAGGTAAGAAAAACTAGGATGTCCTAAGCGTTTATGCCATAACAGGACATTGGCATTGGTTTTTACACTTAGAACAGCTTTATTAGAAGAAAAACTAGAAGGGAAAAACAGATCTACTGCAAGACAATAAAGGCCATCCATTACTTTAGCATTGCCCATCATCTTTCCCGAGGCTCGATCTTGAAAAACACAATAAGAAGGGTAGAACATTACAGTGCAATTCATATCTTTAGTGATCCGGCTCACTGATAATAAATTATGTTGCAGTCCAAGAACATGTAACACTAAATTCAGCTTTAGATTAGAAATATATGCAGCCCCCACACCCAAAACTGGTGAAGTGGTTCCATCAGCCATAGATATATTGAGAGATGAGTCACATAAGGTATAATCAGTCAAAGACCATGCTGAATTTGTCATATGGTCTGATGCTCCCGTGTCAATCACTCATATATTCTTAGAAATACTTTTAGAAACCAAGGAGTAGGGCTGGAAATTACCTTGCAGTGCTAGAGAAGTAGAGGGCTGAGGATTAGTTTGGATGGACTGATCTGTACCTTGGTTTAGAAGCCTATACAAGGCTTGAACTTGCTCTTCCGATAAATTCAGATTGGACGTATTTTCTGTTGGAGCCTCAGCATTATAGGCTGCTGCTTTGGGGTTATCTCTCCTCGGCCGTGGCCTCCAATTTGCTGGTTTGCCATGGATTTTCCAGCAATTTTCCTTAGTACGGTTAGGCCCCTTGCAATGGTCACACCATAACTTGTCCCTTGCTTGACTCTTTGCAAAAACATCCCCTGTTTAACAGAGGCAAGAGCAAAATGCTGGTGAGGTAAGACTGAATCTAATGGGTTTTGGAGCATCACTTTTCTCCTACTTTCTTCCCTCCTTACTTCTGAAAAAACTTCCTTGAGTGATAGAAGAGGCTTTGTACCCAAAATCCTACCCCGAACTTCATCCAAATCAGGGTTAAGACCATATAGGAAGTCAAAAATTTGCTCTCTTTCTATCATCTTATTATATTGTGTGCTATCAGTTGGAGACTCCCAAGTTATTGCATAGAACATATCCATCTCATGCCATAATCCAACCAAAACATTAAAGTACTTGGTCACATTGTTCATACCTTGTTTAGTGTTCCTGATGGCTGATCGGACTTCAAAACATTGAGAGAAATCTTCCAAATCCGAATACATCTCTTGGACTGATTCCCAAACTTCCTTGGCCATTTCGTAGAATAGGTATGTTCTCCCTATTTTTGGCTCCATAGAGTTGATTAACCAAGCCATGATGGTAAAATTTTCAGCCTCCCAAAGGCCATAGTGGGTTGTTGTAGTAGGCGAAGCAAGGATGGACTAGTTAAATACTCAGATTTTCCTTTGCCTTTTATCACTAACATGACTGATTGAGACCATTCCCTCAAAAAACTCCCATTAAGTTTGTGTTGAGTAATTTGTAGGGGATGGTTATCAATAGGTGTTGTGGTGAGGTGTGAGGGAGACGGAGATGGAAGAGAAGCACTTGGAGATGAAGTGGCTGAGGCTTCGATTAAGGCTGGGTTGAGAGTGGCGTCGGCCATGAATGAGATCGAGATAAGTCACTGCCGTTCTTCCTTGATCGAACAGTGCTCTGATACCATGAAACAAGACTTTGAAAATAATCCAATAGCTTGCTTGAATTAATTCCGAGAGTAACAGAAAATATATATACAAACTACTATTATATCACTTTCCTAGAAAGTAGGAAAGGATTTGGTACTCTACTCCTAAAAAATAGGGATAACTATCTCCTAAAACTTAGGAGATAAAGAAGATATAAAAAACAAAAGAATATAACAATTATCTACTACTAACAAACATAAATTTAAATAATTTGAAGATGATCTTGAATTTCCAGCAGATATTATCATGCTTCTAGAGTCCTTCTCCACTTATACTTCTAACAGAAACTGATTTAGTCCAACAATCTCCCTCTTGTTTCTCCCCCTTTCTCTCAATATCTCTCCCTCTTTCTACTGATTTCCCCCTTCCTTCAATTCTGATTTCTCTCCTAATTCCTATCACAATCCTAGCTAACCCTAGGAATGTGACACTTCCTACAAACTGGAAGCATTAGGTAGGATTCCAGTGCCTGCTTGAATTGGGTCTATAGTGGAACTTGAAAGAAATTCCACTGGTAGATTGATTTGAAACCACTTTGAAATCATAATCATTAAGTCGTCCAACTTTTGGTTGTGGTTAGTGAATTCTTCCATAAATTTTCTGTCAATTGCCTACAAACTTCTTTTCAAGGTTTGCACATTTCTGTCAATTGCCTGTACATTTCTTTCCAAGGTTTGCACAACTTCTTTGGTCGCTGCATTCTCCTCTGCTAAGACTCACCTCCTCCTGAGTCTGCTTTAAACCTAGTTCCAAAACATCCAGCCTCACCTCCAACTACTTCATCCTTTTACCTTCCTCCATTTCCTGAATTCACTTAAAAAAAAAATCAATTCTGATCTACTTCCAAGGACCGCCTATGTAATCACCTATAATCAGCAATCGCTTGAATTCCACTTCTAAAATCGCCTTTCTATATCGCCTAAATCACAATTCAGCAACCTGAATCCGCCTTTTCAAACTGTTTCCAGGAATTGCCTAAATCTAGATTCAGCAAGCCTAAATCCGCCTCTATCAACAGGAATTGCCTTGCTCTGTTCACTACAAAATCTAAATTCAGCTACTAACAATTTCGCCAAATGCCAGAATTATAGCCAAGAATCAACAGCTCTAATCCGCCTTCCAAAATTGCCATGATTACAACTTAGTAACCGAGCACCGTTGCTCTGCAATGAATTCAGAGAATCGATTGGATCTGTCTCTGAAAACAGCCTTTAGGATCACCTAGATCTGCCTCAATTAATAGCCAATAATCGTTGGAATCACAGCCAAGAACTGTTGGCTTTAATACCAAATGTCAAGAACCTAAGTTTAACCTAGGGTTTTAAGAGGAAATTGAAGAAACCGAGGGAAAGAGAACAAAATGGGGGGGAGAAATCAAAACAGGAGAAGAATTCAGAAAGAACAGAGAAAGAGAGAGAGATTAGGGGGAAATCGAGAGATTAGGGGGAAATCAGGGAGGAAGTCGAGAGAGAATTGATGAGGGAGAAGTTTGGAAATCTGATTATCATTCAACTATGACTATTCTCTAACTAATCTAGCCTATTTAGAGGCTTTTCTATCATTTTAGTTACAATACAACTGAAATGTACAAACTACTACAGCAGCAAAGTACAACAAAAAAGAAATACATATAATATACAATTAATTACTAACATATATATATACAATTATCATTTTTACTCTTGACATGCTCACTTACATGTGGGCAAGCTTCAATGCATAACTAGTCCAAACATGTGCAATAATTTAAATATTTTGTTAGTGGTGAGACTTGAACTTAGGACTTTTGTTTGCTCTGATGTCATGTTAAATTGTTAACTAACTTTACATCTAAAAACTTAAGTTGATAGATAGAATGTTAACTTTATCTTTTAATAATTATTTTTACTCTCAATAAAAAAAATTATTCTTTACTCTCAACACCTAGAGCATTAGTTTATATATATTATTGGAATACAACTATATTAAAGCATGCATAATATTTATAATGATAACATGCATGTCGAAAAGCAAGAACCTTGCATTCCAAGGACACCCTTTTATGCATGTAGTATAATCTACATATATTTATAAAAGTCAGGTTATATAAAATAATGTAATAATATATATCAAGTAATGTGGTCATCAATGGTGTATTTTAAAAGGATAATATGGCAAATTGCTTCTTTCTTGGGCATTTGCTGATCCCACCTAGTGGGATTACGACTTTTGACTGTTGTTGTTGCTCCTTTTTAGGCATTTATCCCACAAATGATATTCAAACCCCAAGTACCATATATATTTCCATGTACAAGGATCATGCAGTCATGTCAAGAGATTTTCATTCTACGAGTCCTGAAGGTCCTGAACATAAGAAATCTTAGGCCTTACTTCAGCCTAGGCTGTTGGAGCCACTAAAGCCACTGCACACATTGCAGCCACCCTTCAACGGTAATCTTCATTAAGCAAAGTACACTACTAGAAGTGGGGTGAACAGTAAGGCGCTTGGGTGGATGATTCTCCTTGCCAAGCCCTCAAGGTGCAGCAAGCATTCATGTACTAAGGCAAGCAGTAATATATCTGAACTTATTTTCGAAGGGCTCATCAAGTAATAAGTCAATTTTATAGGTTTTGCTACATTGTTGAATAGCCAACTCCATCTCTGCACTACAATCACTTGGTTCACTTTTTTACTTATTTGAGATCAGTTTCACTCCTTGCGTGCAAGTCTAAATCTGCAGCAACAAGCAAACTGTACCTAAACTCTACTTTGGCTCACAAAAATAGGAGCACATTTACATATCAATTCAATCTAATTTCTGCCCATTAAATTTCACAGTCCTCAAACCAATACAGATCCTTTCTTAGATCTCGTCTCTAACAAGTAAACTAAATTCTGCATGCAGACAGCATGCAATTAAAAAGCCATTAATGTAGCAGCAAATATTTATTACCAAGTCCAATAAATAAATCATGTATCCAACCCCAAATAGTGGGAGTAAAACCTTGGTATGTTCCCATTATTATTGTTGTTTAAGTCCAGAACATAAATCATTTAAGTGCAAATTTTAATGAGACTGAAGCACTATTGAACTACACATGAATGAAAGTTCAGTTTCACAAAACTGAGGCAGATCCAATTTGAACCTTCAGATTTCAAAGCTCTGTGTTACACATCATTCTATATTATTTAGGATATAAAATAACACACTGTTTGATTATGATACACTACATTGTCATGTCCTTGAGATTCTAGCATTGGAGATGAGCAGCTGCATTCTAGAATATTGGATTATTGAACCATCATCAAACTAAAGAGAGTTTTATGAAACATGTATAGTCCAAAATGGGAGTTGTAACAGTGTCTTCTGTACTGAATGACTGGATTGATAACCACACTAAGATATGAATCAATTATACTATGTGGCATATCCAATAGTGATGATGCAAAGGCATCAAAAATATATATCCAAACATGCCAAGTAGCTTGCCTAATTGTGGTGACTTAGTTGAAGTTGGAAGTTGGGACTCTCAATCGATTTTTTTTTCCTTTTTTCTTGTGAGTTTCAATGAACATTGGATGTTAATTTGTGCTTTTAAACTACATCAATGTATTGGATTATGAATTTTAAGTGCATACGAATTTTATCCAATTTTTATGGATAATTATGGACAATTTAATTAAAATGTTTGTTATATTTGTGGTACCAATTGTACATGTGAAACAGTATTATAATGTAAATGATATCAGATTTGTGACTTGAATGGTAATTTTCATGTTGAATTAGTGTTATATTTTCATATTTTCCCAGTCAAAGTAGTGCCTATATCCATATCCATATCCATACACCATTCTTAGAGAATCCTAAACAATGAAAAAAGAATACCTCAGATAAAATTCCCCCTCCACAACCAACATCCACAATTCTCAGTCCTTCCAAAGGCCTAGCACAATATGGATCTTTTCTGAAACAATAAATAGAGACAAGAGTCATAAAATTCTCAAACCAAAAAAGTCTTGTATACCAATAGAGATATACAAGGAACCAGCAAAAAGTAGATGAACAACAGTACTCTAACAAACCCTCTTTTTTTATAAATAAAGCAATGCTCCGACAGATCATGGAAGAGGACCACAAAATATTCTTAAACATACAACATTTGTTTGATTAACAAATATGTAGATATTTGTTAATCCTGGTGGCACGTATTCAATTTTTGCCACACATCCTTACAGGAATTCAATGTTCAGTTACATTCCAAGGGTAGTGTTTGTAATTTTATTTTCCTTTCTGTTAGAGATATTTGCCCTTAGCTATAGGTGGTTATGATTTCTGTTGAAGAGTGCATGGGTGTTGTTTCTAGAATCTGCTCCTAGTTATAAATAGGCTATAGTGTGTAAAGAATGGGCAGGAAATGAAATATTGAATTCAGGCTTCTTCCCTTACCATTCTCTCTCTCGTTCTCCCCTGTCCCCCCCCTCCAATTCTTCTCAATTTCCTTTCTAGCCCAACCCTAGGGTGTGACAATTGGTATTAGAACCAGTGGTCCCCCGACCATTGGACGGTGATAGGGTGAGACAAAGGCACTGATTCCAATGAGGAAAGGAAGGAGCGAAGTGGAAGCTGGTTTGGGGGCAATTGTTGAATCATGGCGATCGTTGAATCATGGCGATCACAAACAGAGTCAGAGTGATCTTGAATATGTTGTGATTGTGGGCGATAGTGATCAGTTGTAAGAGTTCCGACAAACAGTTTGCAGGGGTTTTGACAATCGGTTTGGACTGGGGTGGGTCTCTTCGCCTACTGTTTCCTGGAGCTGATTGTAGATCAGCAATTCACGAAAAATTTAACATGCTAGTGATTATCAAAAGTTGGTTCCAGAGTTGCGAACCTAAGTTAGAGGTGATTCTATCAATTCCAACTGGAGAAAGCAATGAGGCGAAGCCAGGCAATCCTCGACCCTTGATGTAGCTCAAGCCGACGGTGAGCAACGATTCTAAGCAATCAACGCTCATTGTAGGTGGTGGCAGTCGGAATTCAAATTTCAAATTTTGATCAGGTGAACCGTGATAGTTGATCGATCTAAGGTTTGATTGGCGAACGGAGTGATGGCCAAAGGCACGAGAATGAAGCAGCTAGAAACTCGATTGGACACGTTGGAGCTTGGCTTTCAACAACACCAGGAGCAACTGGAGGAGAGGTTTGAGACAATGGAACTTGGCCTCCATCAAACTCAAGAAGTGGTGAATCGAGGCAGAGCTAAAACAATAGTGGTGGAGAGGAGCCTAAGGGAAGATTTCTCCAATCTCCAGGAGGAATTTTCTGGGTTCAAATAGCAGTTCAGCACGGTCTTAACCCTGTTCTCCAAACTTCCTAATGCAAGTCTGTCGGCAGATTTTCCACCAAGGACCAATCGAGCTCTGATACTTGCCAGGGGCTGAGCCAGGCAGCGCACTCCGAACAGAGGAGCAGCCGGAATTGGTGCCAGAACCAGTGATGAGAGGCGCTTATACTAATCCTAACTTGATTCCAATGCCGAGACTAGACATCCCGGTATTTGAAGGGGATAAACCGAGATGGTGGGTACGAAGATGCGAATATTTTTTTTTACCAATATCGAGTGACAGAAGGGCAAAAGGTGAACATAGCAACTGCCTATCTCAATGACACCGAGGATATATGGTTTCGAGGATGAAGTAGGAGAAGGACAACACTAAGTTGGTCGGAGTTTGTGGAAGATTTTTGTATGCAATTCGAGGAAAGAACTAGGACGAACATCATCAAAGAATTCAATAAGCTAAGGCAAGAAGGTTCAATAAATGAGTATCAAACTAGGTTTGAGGAGCTGAAATCGTTAGTGATCATATCACATATAACCTTGAATGAAGCATATTTTGTGTCTAGTTGCGTGAGTGGGTTGAATGACGAATTAAAACCGATTGTATAGATGATGCAGCCGAAAACAGTGCAGCAGACAGTTGAGAAGACGAGCATGCAGGAGCTTGCCTTAGAAGCTATTTGTTATAATTGGGAGCAACCTTTATTCCTCTCAAGAAACCAATCAAACACCTTCCGATCACACTCTTAATCACTCTCAACTCACTGGACAATAAACCACAAAGCAAACATATAATAAAGAACCGAAATTAATCAAAAGAACATAACAGGAAATGAAACACGCAAACCCACATAAGAAGATAGAATTTTATTCTGGTTCATGCCATGTGAATGGCACTACATCCAACCTTGAAACCACCACCAAACAGCCTTCTTTATTGATGAAAACAGTACAAAACTTCCCTCTTCTCTCTTTCACGATACAAGTCTTCCCAAAAGTGTACAAGACTACAACTTTCTCACTCTCTAGGCTCTCGCGAAATCAGAAGAGAACATGCGGTATTGTCCCTCAGCCCGCCAGCCCTATTTATAGAAAATAGGGTGATATTTTCTAGGGTCGATTATGATATTTTCAGTTTTGCCCTCCACTAATAACTAATATTACAAGAGAGCCACCCACCTATCAACAAACCCATAACCGCATACAAATCTGTATATTAACCTATCACTAACTCTAGACAATCTTTAACACTATTTTCAAAAAGCATGGAACTCTATCAGAAGGTTATCCTCAAAGCAATTAGGAGGTGGGAGAAAATGCTTGGACTGCAGCATCTGGTCCAACTCAGGGAAAAGAGTATCCTAGGGTTCACACTAACCTTGAGGTAGCTAAACCCTTATCATGGAGCCGAGGAGAAGGCTCAAATTATGCTTTAAATGCGGGACAAATTTAGTATAGGCCATCAATGTGAAAGACAATTGCTGAATATGGATTTCGGCGGGGGGGGGGGGGGAATTTGTCATATTCCAAGGGTAGTGTTTGTAATTTTCTTTTCCTTTCTGTTAGAGATATTTGTCCTTAGCTATAGGTGGTTATGATTTCTGTGGAAGAGCACATGGGTGTTGTTTCTAGAATTTGCTTCTAGTTATAAATGGGCTATAGCATGTAAAGAATGGGCAGGAAATGAAATATTGAATTTAGGCTTCTTCCCCTCTCTCTCTCTCTCATTCTTCGTAATTTCCTTTCTAAACCCTAGCCTAACCCTAGGGTGTGACACGTTCTATAACTGGAATTTCTATAGTAGGTAGGGGAGACGAGATCAACTAATAACTTCACTATAACTGCAGAATCAAGGCAAGTGTACATTTTTTATTTATCCAAAAATGGGGAAAATAAAAATACATTCCGCATATAAATTGATTATTCTTTTCATAATGAGACAAGACATAAAAAAACAAAGTTATAATTGAACACAATATTGGAGAATATTTTAGTAGCATAATAATCGTATGAAATTTACTTTAGGTTTTTGATTGGTATCCCTCCATCCCCTAAACATTTGGCTTTTGTGCAACCCTTCTTCCACAAACAGTATCACACAGTCAATTTATTCAGAAATCTAGTGATGGTAGATGCATTATTGTTTAAAATGATGTCACAAGAACCCATGAAACAGAAAGTGATAAAAAGAGCAAAAAACAAAAGAAGAAAATAAGCAAGAAGCAAAACACCTGAAATGCCAGCAGAGAGTAGAGCGGATAAAAGCTAATCTTGTTGGATTCATTGCGTGCAATGGCTTGAACGGTCCATCAGCGTCCCACCTAATTACATATAAAAATGGGCTCATATTATGTATTTCCTCACGGGCACCATAATTGTGTCAAGGTTCACTATAAGTTCAATAACGTGTAATTTCTCCAATACTGTGGAAATGGCACACTCCATCTAGTTATGATTAGTAACTCAAATAACATAAACCAACACAGGCAAAGTAACTAGGTGAAAAATTAGGACTTTGAGAAGTGCCCAAAATTAGCAAGGAATATGAATGGTCTTTCACTTTCTTATTTCCTATTATTATGGACAATCCAAAAATGAAGCTCACATACCCTAAAAATTAATAGAACATTAGATTTAATTTTTTTTTAATTCCAACTCATTTGAACTCCATGGATGGCTACATGATATACGAAGTAATTTGGAAAGATCTGCATCCACAATTTATCTCATTCACCATGCACATTGGCAACACATGAAACAGCAGAACATTTTAACTCATATATTTTTTCTCTTTCACAAAAACATGCAAATGCAATGATTAAACAAAAAAAAAGAAATATACATGACCTAGTACCATGACTTCTCAAACGGTTAGCACTTGGAGCTCTGAGGGATCAAGAAAAACATGGGGAGAGAATGAAAAGGGCCATTTCCTACCCATTATCAAGGATTTTACAAGCCCCATCTCCTAACAGGAATCCTTCTGTGCCCCAAACCATATTTATCGAATTCCCTCCTACCCCCTTGGAACTGCAATCCGGATCTCACATTTAGATTTGTGATTCTTTTGTGTCCCAGCATCACAAGTAACATGATCTAGATCCCCATGAATGGGGATCTCAAGTAATGCATGAGTTTATTTAAAACAATATAAAAAAAAACTAGGAAATAAACTTAAAATGCAAAATAATTTTCCAAGAAAATTAGAGAAAAGAATGCATGTCTATTTTTCTTCCATATTTTATTCCATTTAGAAATATACTCAAACCTAATATTTTGCATAAGATTCTTCATTCTACAAGTTATGCAAGAACATAGAAAAGAATTCAAAACAAAACAAGCCAACTTCTATAATAGCAAAGTATCAATTTATCTAGTTTTGACTTGAGAACATTTAGAAATTGTACCACGACCAGAAATAACAAACCAATTAAGCCTGCCTACCATTTCCGTACCACAATATTGGCATACTGACATACCCTATACTTGTTCCCATACCATGGCGTGGAACGTACCATGTTCCTGGTAACTATGCCCCAAACGACAAAATGCTAAAAAGAAAAGGGAAAGTGTGGACAAAGAGTGCTTCACAGTTGAACAAAGGTGAAATAATTTGGGAAATATGATAACACGTATACAAAACACGCAATCGCAATCTTCGATTTGTGTTCTATTACTACAAATTGTTGTATTCTTCTTTTCGCTCCAACCGTTTAAAGCGCAACCAAACAGAAGAATCATAGAGTAAAAGAAAAAAAAAATCAAAAAAACTGCACGGACCAAGTTTCAGCAATGGCGGCGAATTTAGCGAGCTCAGGTTCATTCAGAGAAGAACTCGAGGAAATTGAAGTCCGACTAACAATCTTCGTATCGGTGTTAGGGATTTCGGGTAACGAGGGATCGATTGGAACCGGTTGAGAAGCAACACCCTCGGAGTAACATCTTGCAAATAGGGCTTTTTGAGAAGCTGCCAAATCCAACCGCTTGGATGGAGAATAATTAGGGTTAGGGCTCGTCCGTACGTGACGGAGAATGCGGCGGCAGCCGTTTCTCAGAAGCCCCGGGAAAGCCATGGTCGAAAAAGAAGAGATCGGGAAGTAAACGAAGACGGAGCTCAGGCGAGTCGACCAGCAGCGAACAGAAACTGGAAAATAAACTGGAATTTCGTGGGCCTTCCCATGGGCCGACGAAATAATAAATGATATTATTAATGCCATTAAAATACCTTCTGGACCGCCATAATTAGGCCGACTAATTCGGCCCATAGGAGCAAAAGGATAATTTCTCTTAATAAAATAAATTTATTATTTTAACTAATTGTCAAGTTTTTTATTTAATAATTTGGAGCAAAGTCTTTAAAACAATCAATTTGACGTTAACCTTTTAACCATGCAAATTAATAACTTTAGTGATTGATTTAATTGACAACTCTCAATTTATTATAATTTTTTATAAAAAATTAAAAATTTTCATTATTGTCAATTTATTATAATTTTTATATTTAGAATAACATAATTCAAAGAAGGAAAAATTTGTACGTGGTGGTACCTTGAGAAAGTAATCTCTAATGTTTAAGAAAATATAGAGTACCCTTGAGATTTAATGTTAGATTATAATTTCTATATTGTTAATTAATTCTCGCTAAATATTAAAAAAACTAAAATATCATTGTATTTAAACATTTTTTTTTCATTTTTCATTTTTGTTTCTCTTTCTTCACAAATCCTTACTTTCTTTCTCTTTCTTCAAATGGACGACGACCCTATTAAGTGTCTTTCTCTCTTTTCTTTTCCTTTTTTTTTCCTTTTTTATTCATTTTTTTCTTCTTCTTATGTCCTCTTTTTTTCTCTCTTCTCAAACCAAATTCTTCGCCAACTTCTTCTTTTTTTTTACCTCTATTTTCTTAAATCCAAATCTATATTCATCGCTAGCTGCTGCTGCTTCTTCTTCTATTTTTCTTCTCAAACCAAGATATAGGTTCTTCTTCTTTTTCAATCTAGATCTAAGTTCATCGCCTAAGGTTTATCCCCACACATCGGCCAATGAACCTATATCTATCATCAACTTTTTATTTTTCTTCTCTTTATTTTCTTAAACCCAATGGTGATAAGTCCAGATTCAAGTTTTTTCTTTTTCTTCTTTAACGTAGACTTGGGTTTCATCCTCACATGTTGGCAATGAAATTAGTGGATTTCCACAGAGTTATTTTTTAATATAAGGAGAAATGAGAAAAAATAAAAGATAAATTGATCATTTTATCCATTTATTTAAAATAAGAGCGATTATTGTCATTTAACATTAGGAGACTTTTTGCAATTTGACCAAACCTCAAGAGGTATTCTTTGCAATTTGCCCTTTAAAATATAGAGTCCAATTGAAATTCATAATTTTATTGTTGAAAGAATTGAAGTTAATTTCATTTGCTCATATTTACTAAAATACCCATAATATAATAACGTCGTTAAAGTGAAGAAAAAAATATTTCTTACAAAATATATATATACATATTGTATATTCTATAAAATATATATATATATATTAAAGTTGAAAGTTAATACTGCAATTTGGAATTAATTAAATATATTATATTTAACAATTTAAAAAATTAAAAATAAATAAAATAAAGTGATAGAATAAAGTTATACTCAAAAAGATTGGTCTTGCAATTTCCAACAATGACATCAAACTAGTGAGTGTCGACGACAACAACGAATATCGATAAAAGAGAAAAAGGGGTGAGGGCACTTTTACTTGCAAATAATTTTTATACTTAATTTGTGAAATTCATTTTCAAATTTTTACCTATTTGGATAGAATTTGGTTGGTATAATTGAATTACATGAAATTCAATTCTAGGAATTGAAATTTATTTTTTTTGCAAATATAAAAATTTAAAATTAAAAATAAATTTTATTCATATCAAATAGATGATAAAGCCCGAGATGAGTACTGCAAAGTAAAGTAGGAAAAACCTTCTTGAATGAGTTGAGTGTACACAAATTTTTTAATGAGTTGAGTGTACACAAATTTTTAGGTAATAGTGCAAATACTTATTATATTTATATATTTAATCTAATATTTTCATTTTTTTCAATATGATATATTGAGTTAATATTTTAATGATGTTTTGATGTTGATGGTGATGTTGATGATTTAATATTAATGCAAGACTTTAATTCATAATGTATCAAATAATTAAGTGAGTTTTTTAATTAAATTAAGAATTTTAATAGTATACTCGAGTTGAATCTTCTATCAATCGAGTGAATGTAATGTAAAAGTTAGGCTTAGCAAACTTTCAAGCCATCACTCTAGTGCTCATGTATTAGTAGACATGGAAAAATGGGTCCGGCCCGGCACCGGGCTCGGGCCAACATTTTGCTGGCCCGTTTAAGGCCGCGGCCCTCACTCAAACACCCCCCCAACCTTGCCTCTCGCCCTAGCCCTAAACACCCCTCCCTCAGCCTCCCCTCTCGCCCTCGACCGCGTCTCTCGCCCTCGCCTCGCCCGCCCTTGCCCTCGGCCTCGCCGTCACCTCGCCCTCACCCTCTCGCCCTCGCCCTCGCCCTAGCCCTCGTCTCGCCTCGCCTCGCCCTCGCCCTCGACCTCTCCCGCCCTCGCCGTCGCCCGCGGCCCTCGCCCTCGCCTCGTCCTCGCCCTCGCTCACCGACCTCGGCCCTCGCTCGCCCTCTGTCGCCCGCGCAGCCGCCAATCTGTTGGCCCATTTTTAAGCGGGCCAATTTGGCCCAGCCCGTGGGCCACTTGGTGGCGGGCCGGGCTGGCCCGGCCCGGCCCGTTTGCCATCTCTATGTATTAGTAATCAAGTAAAAAAATATTTTAGACTTACTATAATTTAGTATTTTAGTAAGCATTGAAAAAATAAATCAAGTATTTGTATATCAATCTCAATATCTCTCTATCAATCTTCAATTGAGTACCTAGAAGTCTCTTTATCTATCTCATTCATAAATCGAGGAAACTATTTAAGGAATCAAGTAAATAAATGAGCTAAAATATCAAATGACCTCAATACTTGTATTTTCAATCAATTAAAAGATTCTTCCAATCGAGTGATAGATAAGTTGTATAGTGTTAGGTATCAGTTCCTTGACAGTAATAAACTGAAGTTTATAATCAATCGAGTATTTATCTTTCTAGTTGAGTTGTAATACCCGGTATTAAATATTAAGAGAATTTTTGGAAGTTATGGGATCAAAGTGGAATTTATAATAGTTCTGGGCTTAAGTGCAATATGCAAAATATAAACAGAAGGTGAGGGATTGTATCTAGTAGGTCAACAAAGGTCAAAACGGTTCAAATAAGCAATACTCGACACAATCCAGGGATTTTCAAAGGGATGAAGTCAAAAGTACACAAGTAAGGACGTACGGGCAAAAGTGCAGTTTTTGCAAAGTATCAGAGGGAGGTCGAATCGACGAATTTTTCAGAAATTCCAAAAGGAAATGGAAAATATAGAACTAGAGGGTCATTGTGAAAGTGTTGGATAATCCAAGGGTGTTTAGGGTTGGGAGAAAATGCAATTAAAAATTGACCAGGGACTAAACTGCAAATTCTTGAAATTTCAATGGTGTGAACGCGACCACCGCACATGGCCGTCGGCAGCCGCCTCTAGAGGTGTCGAGAAGGTCGCCTGGAGGGTGCTAGGGTAGCTTCAGGTGATGATGAAGCTGTTAAGGCTTGCCATTGGCCGGAAATGGCCTTGATGCGACGGATTTAATGGCAGAAGTGACCGCCGATTCGGCCGAAATGGTTGTGGCAATCGTACGTCGGCGTTGTAAACATTTAGTAACGATGTTATATTTATGTTGGTAGGGAACATCTTGTGTGTAACACGTGGTAGGCCACGTCATTTTGATGGTTAAGTATTCCGTTGTATTTATAATGTCTCGTTCAGTTATGATTATGTTATTGTTAACTAAACGAGTAAGACTGGAACTCTCGGGATATATAAATTTGCATGTGAAGATTATTCTTGAAATCACCGTGAGTGCCGACTGTAGTTTTAGTGACAAGTGTTTCATCTGCATGTGAAGATTGTGCTCTCAGGCGCCGCGAGTGACGGACTCGAAAAAAAAAAAGAACCTGAGAATTTCTTTATAGTGACACGCCTGTATAGGGCGGGGTGTTACAATTGGTATCAGAGCCCTAGGTTAAAACCGTAGGATGGTTAGGCTAGGTTATTGAACTTAGCACGGCTAGACTTGATAACTTAGAATAAGGTTATGCATTCTAGGTGTTATAAGAGAACTTTAGGAAACACTTGTTCGAGAATTCTAAGAAAATCTATATGTGTTGTTAGTAAGCAATGGTGGACCAAGTGTTGCTGTCGCATTGGGTAAATAGGATCGAAGCTCCAGGAAACCCGCAAAATGAGGACATGAATGTGCTTCTGCTTGCAATGGAGGAAATTATTGATGATGTGCCCCCCAGCTACCAATAGTTGGTAGATTTATCAGAGTTTCAGATCGATTTTCTTATTGATCAGTTGGAGGGGGAATGGAAGACTTTTGCGCAATGGTTGTGGCAGGACTGGGAAGACGACTCTCTATGAGAATTTTGCGCAAAAATGAGGAACGAGCATCAGGATCTACTCGGGGATGTTATGGATGAGGAAGAACAGGCAGAGATTGCTGCAAATCTCGCGAATGAGGTCATAGATATTAGCTCTGATGAGGAATCAGATGAGGAGTCTCAGGAGGTCCAAGATGATGACGAAGGACCCCAGGTAGTATCCGACAGTAACGGGAACCACAAGGAGTCATGGATTTGGAGGCCGAAGAACTACTGAGCAAGGCCAAAGAGATAGCTGATGGATGAAGTGATATGTAAATATAAAATAAAATAAGATGTTATGTCTATTTTCCTTTTTGGTTGTACTGAGTTGTTCTGCTTTGTGGGATATTATAAAGAAATAAAACTGTCCCATTTGTATAGAAACAATCTTGTCTTGAGTATAATTTATTTCTGTGATTCACTTCAAATGGTGAATACACGAAGGCTACGAGACGCAGCTCATAACGAAAGTGGGAGAAGAGAAGGAAATAATCCCGACGATCAGGATGATCACAGGAATCACTCAGGAGGGAACAAAAGATACGTCGGGGAATCGAGCTCCAGTAAGGACCGGTTTGAGCGAATGCGGCGATTTTTAGAAAATATGCTGACATACATGAGTCGAGATGAGCCTACTCGGCACACAACCACGGGATTGGAGCGGTATCGACACCTAAGACCCCCTGTGTTCAAAGGAAGGATTGGCGATGATCCTAGCTCAACCGAGTATTGGCAAGAGCAAACCGAGAAACTACTTAAACATCTCCAGTGTAGTGAAAAGGAGAAGGTGAGGTGTGCAACCTACACGTTGGAGGAAAAAGCAAGCCGGTGGTGGCAGTCTACCGAGCGTTCGATAGTAAGGTCTCAACAGGAGCGTGAAGCTGAAGATGAGGATGCACCAATGTATACTTGGGCGGGATTCAAGGAAGAGTTTAACGCCAAGTACTTTTCTAAGAGTTGGAAGGAAGAAAGAATCTGGGAGTTTATGAGGCTCAAGCAGACGGTTGAGATGTGTGTAAGCCAATACGATAATCGGTTCATTCAACTGATTAAGTACGTGCCCATGTACGAGACTGACGAGAGTCAGAAGGCACAAAAGTTTGTTTCAGGATTACAAGAACATCTCCAGCAAGTTTTAAGTGGATGGGACATTGAAACTTACAAAGAAGCATTGCATCGAGCTTTGACCATTGAGAGAAATCTGACACGAGCCAAGATAATCAAGACAGAGGAAGGAAGTAAGAGCGGTAAACCAGACAGTTCAAAGACTACACCAAGGGACGACGGGAAGTGCCCTCGATGTAAGAGGAAACTCTTTGGAAAAAGATGTGTTGTAAAATGCTACAGATGCGGTGAAGAAGGCCACATTGGAAGAAACTGCCCAAAGAACAAAGCAACGCCTCAGGTTGGGTATCAGGGAAAGTGGTGTGTTACAACTGTGGTCAACCAGGGCATATCTTGCGAGATTGCTTAAAAAGGCAAAAGATGGAACCACCGAGTGGAAGTGCACAAAATGTTCGTCCAGGCCAAGTGTACAATCTGACTTGTGAGGACGCTAAGGCCGATCCTGCAGTTATTGAAGGTACACTGTTCTTTTCGAATATTCCAGTTCATGCTTTAATAGATCTAGGTGTTACGCATTCATTCGTGTCGCATGCATCAGTAGAAGTTTTAAAGTTAGAACATAGGGAATTGGGTTATCAGATGGCAATAGCCACTCCTATGGGTTCAACTCTAAGAACTGCGGTAGGGTGCCGTGGGTGTATCTTTAATATGGGAGCGGAAAGTTTCAAGATTGATTTAGTGGTGTTAGACATTTAAGATTTTGACATAATTATCGGAATGGATTTCCTATCGCTACATGAGGCTAAAATAGATTGTAAGAGTAAAATTGTGAGTTTACCCAAGCCTAATGGAGAATGGATCGTATTCCAAGGCCAAGGTAGAAGGACTAAGAAGGAACATGGCATGAATTTGCAAGCATTGCAAACGGCCAAACCTGAATCAGAAAAGAAAAGTCTCGAGTTGGAATCGGTGAGGGTCGTGAATGAATATCCTGAGGTTTTTCCCGAGGAATTACCAGAATTACCTCCCCAAAGAGAAATTGAATTCTCGATAGATCTTGTACCAGGTACACAGCCAATATCCATACCTCCGTATAAGATGGCCCCTGCTGAGATGAGGGAATTGAAAGAGCAATTACAAGACTTAACCAACAAGGGATTTATCAGACCAAGTGTGTCACCCTGGGGAGCTCCGATACTGTTCGTGAAAAAGAAGGATGGTACTTTACGTATGTGTACTGATTACCGACAGTTAAACAAGGTAACCATAAAGAATAAGTACCCGTTGCCTAGGATTGAAGAGTTGTTTGACCAACTTCAAGGAGCTAGGGTATTTTCTAAGATAGACCTTCGGTCAGGGTACTATGAGATGAAGATCAAGCCAGAAGATGTACCTAAGACTGCATTTCGATCACGGTATGGTCACTACGAATATCTAGTGATGCCGTTTGGATTGACCAATGCACCTGCTGCATTTATGGATTTGTTGAATCGAACTTTTAGACCCTTCCTGGATAAGTTCGTAATAGTGTTCATAGATGATATTTTGATATACTTTGCAAGTAAGAGTGACCATGAAAAACATTTAAGGATAGTCTTGCAAACTTTAAAGGATCATAAGTTGTACGCCAAGTTTTTGAAGTGTGAATTTTGGCTTACTCAAGTAGCATTTATTGGACATATAATTTCTGCAAAAGGTATAGCTGTCGATCCAGCAAAGATAGAAGCGGTTCAAAAGTGGCAAGCACCTAAGACCATTGGGGAGATCTGAAGTTTTCTTGGACTAGCTGGATACTACAGAAGGTTTGTACAAGGATTTTCAAAGATATCGACTCCACTTACTCGATTGACGCAGAAAGAAGTTAAATTTGAATGGGACGACAAGTGTGAGCAAAGTTTTCAAGAGCTTAAGGCGCGATTAACTACGACACCAATTCTAGCAATGCCAACGGAGTCAGGAAAGTTTGTGGTGTATAGTGATGCTTCTGGGATAGGATTGGGGTGTGTTTTAATGCAAGGTGAGAAAATAATCGCTTACGGATCTCGGCAACTGAAGAGGCATGAGCAGAACTACCCAACTCATGACTTGGAATTAGCAACTATAATTTATGCTTTGAAGTTGTGGAGGCATTATCTCTATGGAGTACAGTTTAAGATTTTTACGGACCATAAGAGTTTGAAGTACATATTCTCTCAGAAGGAGTTGAACATGAGACAAAGAATTGAAAGATTATGATTGTACCATTTCCTACCATCCAGGAAAGGCAAACATAGTTGTAGACGCTGTTAGCCGAAGAAGCTTTAAGATTGTGGCTAATATGATGATCGAGGAATTCAGCCACCTGACAGTAAGTGTTAAGCCTAAACCAATCAAAGGATATTTGGCAAATCTAACAATTTAATCGGATGTGGAGAATCAAATCAGATCAGCTCTTCAAACAGACACAAGAAGAAGTCAGTGGATAGACGAGAACGATCAAGTTAAGGCACCTGAATTCAGTTACCGTGATGGTATATTTCGATTTCAAGGAAGAACATACGTGCCAAGGGATCAAGGTCTAAGACAAGTTACCTAAGAGGAAGTTCATCGGGCAAGATATACAGCACATCCAGGATCCACAAAAATGTATAGGGATCTTAAGGAAATTTATTGGTGGTCAGGAATGAAAAAGGACGTGGCACAGTACGTGGCACAATGCGATACCTATCAACGTATCAAGATTGAGCATCAGCGTCCAGGAGGAAAATTAAAACCATTGGACATTCCCGAGTAGAAATGGGACCACGTCACTATGGATTTTGTAACCAATCTACCTCGAAGTCCCAAAGGAAACGATGTTATTTGGGTAGTAGTGGATCGACTGACCAAGTCGGCACATTTCTTGCCTATTAAGATAGGGCAACCGACTCATGCTCTGGCTCAGCTGTACATTGAGGAAATAGTATGATTACATGGAATCTATAACACCCTATATTTTCGTGAAATTGCCACGTATTTTAAGTGAGTTAAAATACCGAAAAATATGTTTGAAATGGCAACAAGTGACCGAATCAGTCGCAGAGAGTGCCCTAGAGCTTAGATACCTAAGGACAAAGGTATAATTTTAACGAGCGTCTCGATGTGAGACTTATTGCACTGAAAGAAATCAAATCAGAAATGGTTTTCGATTAAGCTAAGTTATAGCCTAAAAATATCGAATAATGGTAAGGGACTTCCGAAAAATCGTATATATTGAGTAATTTTGAGTTAATAATTTTGAAATTTTAAGTATCTCGATAAATTTGATGTTTGAGGATATAATTCTAATTAGAGAAATTATCCAAATGAAAGAATGATGAAATTATGAGCTTAGGTGGTGAAATGTTAAAGTTGAAAACTTGAAATATGGGCCAAAGTGCTATTTGAAAGAAGTTTGGGGTTTTAGCCTGGATTTCAAAAGATAGATTAATTCTAGTTTTGGATTTCAAAAGTCACTCAATTATGGCTTTGAGTATTTGGAGTCCATGGCTAAGATTGTGACAAGTGGCATAACACCATTGGTTGAAGCATTCTATAAATAGGCACCTTGAGTTGCTCTCAAACCATTCCAAACAAATTTGAGGAGTGAAGCACTCTAAGAGAAGGAGCTTACTCTAGAGAGAGAGAAGGAGGTTTGGTAAGAAGGCGGGAAGAAAGCGAAGGAGAAGCTGGGGAAAATGAGTCTCATCAGAGTTGCGGGTCTTCGCCAGAGTTTGCCAAAATCAGTCATCAGAAAAGCGAGGTAAGTCCATTTTTTTTTGATAATCCTGTAGAGAGGGAAGAGAGGGTCGTGTAGGTTCAAACGGGGGTCGAATTGGAGTTAAAACGAGGGAGATATGGCCGAAATACGAAAACAACGCGTTGTTGTTCGGAATCTGGTGCCTGCGCGTGAGTTACACGCGCCGGATAATGGTTGCGCGTGGCCAGCCTTCTTGGGGCGCGTGAAGGGGTGTGAAGGGTCCTTTTTACATGAAATGTTCCAATTATGCCCTTACTTTAATACCCTTCAACCATATGTAAAAATATTTGAGGTTAGGTTTACCAAAACGTGTGTTTTCTGTAGAAACCTAGACCGTTTGCTGTAAAATTATACCATCGAAGAGATAACCCAACAAGGTGAGACTCCGTGAAACTCCTACACTCCAAATCTTATTTTTATTTCTCTTATGAGAGACTTCTATTGCATGACACGTGTTTCGTGAAATTCTTATTCGTAAACTCTTATTATTTGCTTACGTGAAATCATGTTGCATCTATGAACTGAATTTTCCTGAAAATATATGTTGCTAGTTTTTTTTAACTGTTGCATTTATAAAATTCGTGTGGCCATACTGTTATACCTATTTGTTGTTGGCTGAAGACAAAAGTCAGAGATCTCCCGAGAGGTGCTATGCATGCACCATCGAGAAAGCTCTCGTGTGGAAGACCGTGAGTCTAAGGCACAACGGATGTGGTGCTTGCATGAGTTCTATGAGGTCGGGCCAAAGTGACATGGTTAGGGACCTCCCGAGAGGCGCTATGCGTGCGTCATTGAGAAAGCTCTCGTTGGAGGAGGCTGACGTGTTCACGAGGCACTTCGGAGTAGTTCTCCATGTCTTCTCATACATTTTATACCTGATCATGCATCGATATAAACTATTTTTGGAGTTTCTCACTAGAAGATTCATCTTCTAATTGGACTACGTCCCTGGAATATTCAAACGTTCCAGGTTCGACGAGCGGCTCTAAGGGAAAGGAGGTAGCTGAAGAATATGTTTAATTTACTACCTGTAACATGTTTAGCATACTTTTGTTTATGTGCGAGCTTATGTAATTTTGGATATGTTTAAGATATTCAGTTATCACTTGATGATGTCCATGTAATATATTTTGTAGACGTTTTGGACAATTTTATGATAAATAAAGTATTATGGCTGTGAACCATATCAGGTTCGATTTAGCTTCCGCATTCGAGATTTTAACGCTTGTCTTAGCTATTTGATTATTAGGTTTGTTAAGCTAAGAAGGTAAAAATTAGGGTTTTTGGGATATTGTGTGGTGTATGACAGCTATTGTGATATAAATTTTTTTTTATATTCCCAAAATCCTAAGTCATAACACGCTCAAGAAATTTGGGGTGTTACAATTGGTATTAGAGCGATCCTAAGGAAAAGTTCGCAGAATAAAGCCACCATATGTCTTGGGAATTAGGATTTTTGAAATAATTAGTGGCATACTCTTGTTGCTTATTAAATTTGAATTGAACCACACCGTGATGATTTAATAGATCGCCCTGTCTTTTTGCTAGATGGTGAATACAAGAAGAAACAGGCGCGGGAGAGGCAATGGTGAAGAAAACAACACCAACCCGCACCCAGGAGGTGGTGTGGAAGGTCAAAGAGATGCACGAGCTGACCTCGGTGAAGGCCGGATAGATAGGATCGAAAGAATCCTTGAAAGAATGGCTGGGCGAATTTTGGAATTGCAGCCCGAGCAAAGAAGAGTAGATTCTCTGGAGAGGTATCTACGACAAAACCCGCCAGTATTTCGAGGAAAACCGACAGATGACCTCGCAATCAGTGAATACTGGTTGGACCAGACCGAGAAGATCCTACAAAGATTGAGAATCTTGAATGACGACAAGATCGAGTGTGCGACCTATATACTGGAAGAAGAAGCTGCCCAATTGTGGAGGTCTGTGCAGCGAGCGATACCTAACCGGATAGGATCTCAAGGGTCGGCGACAGATACAGAATTGGGGAAGGCACCCCAGATGTCGTGGGAACGATTTAAGGAATTATTCAACGGGAAATTCTTTCCCACTTGCTGGAAGTTGGCTAGAGCTCGAGAGTTCATGAACTTACGCCAAGGGCCAAATATGTCTGTGGCCCAATACGAGGCTGAATTTTTGCGGTTAATCAAGTATATGCCGTTGTACGGGATGGATGATGTGGAAAAGGGACGAAAATTCTAACAAGGCTTACGAATCAAATTTCAACAACTGATGAGCCTGGTCCATGTGGAGTCTTATGCAGACATAGTTTTGAAAGCTATGACGGCCGAGGAGAATATGACGCGGGTGGCAGAACTAAAGGCCACAACTGTTCAAACTAGAGGACAATCAGAGAAATCCCACTTGACTATGGGACCTCGGGATGGGAATATCGTGAAAAAAGGGCAAGGCATGCTTTAAATGCAAGAAGAGGCACCCGGGCAAGAGGTGTGATAGCCAAAGCATTGTCTGTTACACTTGTGGACAACCTGGGCATACTTCAAGAAATTGCTCAAGGGGAACAGTCCAAGAAGGTAAGGCCATAGCAGCAGCACCAGTGAATGTGATCTGCTATAATTGCAACCAGCACGGGCACATCTCGAGGAATTGCCTGAAGAAGAAAGAGCAGCCACTAAAGATTGAAGAGGGAAAAGGGACCAGACAGGGACGAGTCTATAATTTGACCAAGGAAGACGCAGAGGCAAACCCTACAGTTATCCAAGGTACTCTCTTTATTTTGGATACTCCTGTGCATGCATTGATAGATCCAGGGTCTACTCATTCTTTTATATCGCATGCTTTGGCTGGGTGTTTGAGGGTAGAAACCGAGTCCATGGGGTGTCTTATGGTGATTTCGACACCTATGGGTAAAAGTATGAAGTCCTCAGAAATGGTGAGGGGATGCGAATTTAACCTGAGTAATGGTCGATTCCAGGCTGATCTGATTCTGTTAGAAGTATATGACTTTGATGTAATCTTAGGGATGGACTTCTTGTCCAAGTACGACGCCAATATAGACTGTCGTAGGAAGATAATGACCATAAGGAAACCCGAGAGAGGGTGGGTCAAATTTTAGGGGCAAGGCAAGCCCGACGTTGGAAAGATGATTTCAGCAATAAAGGCTGCAAAGCTGTTAAGCCGAGGAGCTCTTGGATTCATAGCTTATGCTCAGTTAGAAGAAAGAGAGGTACCGAACTCAATAAGGTGCAAATAGTACGAGAATATGATGACGTTTTTCCAGAAGAATTATCGGGACTACCTCCACCTCGAGAAATTGAATTCTCAATTGAGTTAGTGCCAGGAACCCATCCAATATCAATTCCGCCATATCTGTGGCATTATCAAGATACATAGGACCCTATGAGATTTTGGAGAAAATTGGATTAGTGGCTTACAGATTAGCTTTATCTGTGGCATTATCAAACATCCACAACGTGTTTCATGTGTCTCAACTACGGAAACATGAGCCAGACCCTACGCAGGTACTTCGGAATGAGACCATTGAGATACGAAATGATCTAACGTACCCTGAGAAACCAGTTTAAATCCTAGATCAAAGGGAACAAGTCTTAAGGAACAAAGTTATACCATTAGTAAAGGTACTATGGAGCAACCATGACGAAGATGAAGCAACTTGGGAACGCGAGGAAGAGATAAAGATTTCTTATCCGCATTTATTTAATGTTGTAAGTTAGTAATTTCGAGGACGAAATTTCTTTTTAGAGGGGGAGGATGTAATACCCGATATTAAATATTAAGAGAATTTTTGGAAGGAATGGGATCAAAGTGGAATTTATAATAGTTCCAGGCTTAAGTGCAATATGCAAAATATAAATAGAAGGTGAAGGACTGTATCTAGTAGGTCAACAAAGGTCAAAACGGTTCAAATAAGCAATACTCGACACAATCCAGGGATTTTCAAAGGGTTGAAGTCAAAAGTACACAAGTAAGGACGTACGGGCAAAAGTGCAGTTTTTGCAAAGTATTAGAGGGAGGTCGAATCGATGAATTTTTCAAAAATTCCAAAAGGAAATGAAAAATATAGAACTAGAGGGTCATTGTGAAAGTGTTGGATAATCCAAGGGTGTTTAGGGTTGGGAGAAAATGCAATTAAAAATTGACCAGGGACTAAACTGCAAATTCTCGAAATTTCCATGGTGTGAACGCGACCACCGCACATGGCCGCCGGCAGCCACCTCTGGAGGCCTCGGGAAGGTCGCCTGGAGGGTGCTAGGGTAGCTTCAGGTGATGATGAAGCTGTTAAGGCTTGCCATTGGCCGGAAATGGCCTTGATGCGATCGGATTTAATGGCGGAAGTGACCGCCGATTCGGCCAAAATTTTCAAGGTCCAAATCTCATGATTTAGGGCTATTTGATCGATTTATAAGCTAGATTTGGGGATAAGGAGATAAGATCAAGCAAGATTTGGTGGGTTTTGGCATCGAAATCGGGTATAAATAGCCAACCAAGGCCAAGGGTTTCAAAAAGAATCGAGAGAAATTCAGGGCATTCGGGCTTGAATCGAGGCACAAGGATAGGGGATTTTGTTCTTAGTATTATAAGGATTGATTCTGGAAAATTTGGGAGCGTTTGGTATAGATTTGATGGAGTTTTAGAAGCTTGGCCAGAAAATCGAACCGCCACCGCTGTGACCTGCAACTAGCTTTTAAAGCCACTTCCGGTGACTTTTTCCGACGAACAAGGGCACCATTGAGGTCGCCTCATCAAGCTCTACAAGCCCCTATAAGAAGTTAGGGCATTGGAGGTCACCAGAGTTGGAGAAGACGACCGGAGAAGACAACCAGACGGCGGTACGTGGCTCCTACTCGCAAGACCTCGGGGTGGCGCGTGAGGTAGGTTTTTTTTGTGTATTTTTAATTTCAGAATTTAGCTATAATTATTTTAAGAATTATCATGAAAAAATATTTTGTAAAAGTTGATGTTAGGTATTTTTAATGAATTTTCGAATGTATAAATGCTTAAAAAATAAATAAAAATAGAGAAAATTATGGAAAAATAGAAACGTTGATTCCAAAGGTCTTAAATGGTGAAATAGGAGTCAATTGGGTCGTTGGAAGAAGGATTATGCGATTTCAATGTGTGGCACATTTTTCAAGGCGAAATCCAGACTTTTTCGAATTGAGGTGAGTGGTTTGATTCTAGATTTACCTTCTCTTGGAAGTGTTTTTAAATGCTTGTGGTGAGTTCTAGCGAGCGATTTTGCCCTTCTAGACTTAGATTGTTTACAAGGCTTTTTCTTATGAACACTGTGTCGACATTCGCTGCATTGCATTAATTGATTTACTTTAAAATGTTGGTGCATGGCGTGTGAATTTTCATATCATTTGGGGTTAAGTTTCATTGCATCGTTGGGTTCATACGGGGCGGGACGGGGTCTTCTTGAGAATGGGACATGGTTAGTCCTGGTGATCGAGTGACACGGTAGGGCACCAGGGGCCAGTACTGGTGATCGAGTGACACGGTAGGGCACCCAGGGATTAAGAATGTCAGGGAAATTTCTCAAGTTAGACGTATCTTGCATGTTGTCGTTTAGTATGCCATGCTCATGTGTCTTTCATGCATTATATAAAGTGTTTCATGCTTTCACTTAGATGTTTCAACATCTAACTTGGGTTATGCCCCTAGAACATTCAATGTTCCAGTCAGGGACAGCTGCGAGGTCAAGGACGATGCCGGAGAGCCAATGGTGTTTATGTGATAGTCGTTGTATCATTTGGTAGCATAGGAACTTATTTTGCTATATGTATGAACAATCGTACGTCGGCGTTGTAAACATTTAGTAACGATGTTATATTTATGTTGGTAGGGAACATCTTGTGTGTAACACGTGGTAGGCCACGCTATTTTGATGGTTAAGTATTCCGCTGTATTTATAATGTCTCGTTCAGTTATGATTATGTTATTGTTAAATAAACGAGTAAGACTGGAACTTTCGGGATATATATATCTGCATGTGAAGATTGTTCTTGAAATCACCGCGGGTGCCGGCTGTAGTTTTGGTGACAAGTGTTTCATTTGCATGTGAAGATTGTGCTCTCAGGCACCGCGAGTGACGGACTCGAAAAAAAACAAAAACCCGGGAATTTCCTTATAGTGACACGTCTGTATAGGGCGGGGTGTTACATGAGTAGACTTAATATTATAATCGAATTCTTTGTAAAGAACAAAGATTAGGCCTCTCTGTCTTATCTCTTAAATCGATTAATTATAAGGTATTAAATACTCGAGTAATAACATGGTTCATTCGAGTACCAAGAATGATCAATCGATTGTTATCTATAAAGCATATATGCTAATTGATTAAGATTGTTTTGGTATTCGAGTAAGTGTGTTATCACACAATCGAGTATATAGTGTGATTCAATTGAGTGAAATTACTTAAATAGAAAATGAGCCTCTGTAATTTAAAAAGTAATTGATTGAGCGTTTCATACAATTGAATAAAGTTTATGCTCAATTAACTATCTATTAAATCCACTCAAGTATGTGCCAGTTTTTTCACTCGAGTATCTATGTGAGAAAATTGAAAATTATAGTCGTGAATTAACCATAACTGTAATACCTCGGGAGCCCAGAGAAGAATAGTATATATCAAGGATAAGTAAGGAAGGAAACAACACCATCTGGATACCTTTTGGGTTGAATGTAGGCAAGGAACTGCAGGATTAAGCGTGCTTAAGTTGGGCAGCTCAGGGATGGGTGACCCCCTGGGAAGTTCGTGTCGGCCCATTAGGGTAAGTTGTTCTGATCCTTTGTATCGCTCGATGCGGGATGTTACAAGTGGTATCAGAGCCGACCCTTGGTGAAGGTGGTCCTATGAGGGTGGGAAGTGGCGCCGGAGCTCGAGAGCCTGTTCAAGGAGCGGCTTTTGACAGGCTTCTAGGATGGCAACCCCCAAAGGGGAGAAGGTCTGGGACCAGTTGTAAGATCGCATGACGAGAATATCATGTGCTCAAGGGAGGAGAATGTAATACCCTGGAAGCCCAGAGAAGAATAGTATATATTGAAGATAAGTAAGGAAGGAAACAACACTAGTTGGATACCTTTTGCGCTGAATGTTGACAAGGAACTCTAGGGTTAAGCGTGCTTGAGCTGGGAAAGCTCAGAGATGGGTGACCTCCTGGGCAGTTCGCGCAGGCCCATCAGGGTAAGTTGTTCTGCTTCTTCTTATCACTCGATGCAGGATGTTACAATAACACTAAGTGATTAGAAAAGACAATTTCAATCGTTTGATCTTTCTTTCATTATCTTATGTCATCTGATTGCTTTATCTTAAGATAGAATGAAAAATATGTTACATATGTTGTGCAAAATGCTTTATCATTTTATATGTAATTTTGTAAACTAATTTAACTGTTATTAGTCAAATAAGAGAAGCTATTGAGAATTGTAGGTAATAGACATTCAATTCAAGAACTCAAAGCTTCTACAAAAGATCATAAGCTACACGAGATCAAGTTGCTCATTCGCAGTCGTTTTAAGCTAAAGTTGTTGTTTCTATGGGCACTTGTGCAAGTGTTTCCAAAGCCTTGATTCAGCTCGAGTCTTTGTTTGATTGTGCCACACATTGATTCTTTTTTCAGAACCAACAAATATCAAGAGAGTGGAGTGATTTAGTTCTTATTCTTTGCACTCTTCTTGTATAAATATTCATGAGCCTTGTTTCTTATTCTTTGAAGGATACTCCTTGTTGAGAGTTTAATATTTGATTATTCTTTCAACAAGTGGTTGTAAGAGTTCTACCTTATCCTTTTAAATGTATATAGGGTTGCTACTTTCTCCATAAAAGTAAAGGTTATTACTGAAGCTGAAAAAACAGAGATTATGATTTAGCCTTAAAAAGTTAAGGTTTCAATTTAGTCTATAAAAACTGATGTTCTAGTTGAATCTATAAAAACTTTGTATTAGTTATAGCGGATCCCTTGAAATATATCCTTTTAATAGAATCTTTAAGACGAGGAATAAGGTAGTGGATGTAGATCTTTTGAGTGAACTACTATAAATGTTGTGTCTTATGATTGCTTCTTATTTCCTTTTGCATTTGATTTTCACTTGATGCATGTCTTTACATTTTAAGTATAACTATTTTCTCATGAAATATGAAATCACAAATGTTTGTCATTGTTAATTATTATTCTCAACAATAGTTTTATATATATAAATTCACTCAAAATCAATGTTTACACATAAATTTCAAAATTATTAAAAGGTTTTGAAATCACATAATTCATCCCCTCTTCAATGCGCACTCCTAAAGATAACTCACAAGTGGTATCAAAGCAAATGCTCTTATTTCTAGCTTAATCGCCAGGAGTGATGCAAAGTCATCCTAAGAATTTCAATGTTAAGGAAGGAATATCTTATAGATACTGTTCTTTTTTTTACCTTGATGACACAATTTGAGTAAATATTTTTATTTATATGATCATATGTTAAAAGAGATGTTGATATGGATTAGGTTATTTCAAATCTACTTTGTCAAAATCACAAATTTCTCCGTAGCATATTTATTCACCAAAATATGTTTCAAACTTTTCAAAATACTTTTTATGAAAATTTGTTGATTATCATTATCCTTCTAACATTTTTCGAAAATAATGCACTTTAAACACAACACTGTCATTGCTTTTGTTCAAACATATATGTGACGCCCCGGCCCCACTACCAGGTGTCACCGTAACTCGTAGTTACAACCCTGGCTTATCTCGAATGATGACTATGCCCTATCAATCATAAAGAATTAAAATAATATGGGCGCCCTGGGTGGGGTCCAGGCTTCGTCGCCCCCGACTGTCGAGTATTCGAATTCAAGAACATAGGCAACGAAAATTTACCCGACTAGGCCTTTAAAATTACAAATCAAATTGATCATCACTATGCTCAATAAAATACTTTTAGCAGATAAGCAAAACTATGTTACACTCACTGAGTTTAACTTGGTCCAAAATAAGTTTTATTTAAATTACAACCATCTTCCGTGGCCAAGTACGGAGCACACATAATTAAAGACACATACATGACTCACATTCTCATTGTCCGCCATTACTGTTAACCGGCGACTCTTCCACCACTACCGTTTTTCCTTTCTTAGACCCCAAGCCATCTGTTGGGTTAGTGGGAGTGAAAGGGATGAGTCTGGAGACTCAGTAAAGGCAATATGCAATGTAGTAAATTAATAACCATGACATCATAGATAAAAATGAAGTGTAGCGTGCATGCAAGCCTGTCCACTACACTTATCACAGGCTCTAGGTGGCCCCTAGTGGCTTCATCTATGACCCCATCCTAGAACTCTCACGGTCCGAAACCCACAGTCCCATGCCTAAGCACTTCCTCAATATCTTATGCAAACCATGACAAAATTAATTTACAATTAAAGCATATTAAACCCTTACCTTAATTTATTTGCTGCTTGGTGACCAACTCTATTTCGTTGCACTAACTGGTAGTGTACCCGCAACACCCTTACCACAATTATACATATACATGAGGCTAGGTAATTAATTAATTAGCCACTGACTACATTTAATAATTTAAGTAATTAATTTACCAATCCCTTCTAATTATCTTAACTAATTAAATTACTAAACTAATTAATTAAAATAAACTTCAACTTAACTACTAATTTAATTTAACTAGCTAATTAACTAATTAATTATTTAAACAAAATAAATTTAAACTTAAGAATTCGTACCTTTCTGGAGCTTTTCTTCCCTGAGAATTGCTCACTCAACTATGCATTCTCCATTTGCTCAAATTGCCTATTTATAGGCTCAATCGACCCACTGATTTCCTCTCAAACTGTGGTTTAATTCACAAAATTTCAATTAATTAAATGTCTCGGCCACTGTCCATTTACATGGCTGAAATTTGGCAAAATTGCAAGCCAAATTGAGGCTAAAACGGACATGTGGCGAGGGAAGCACCAGCGTGCGCCACGTGGCGCGGTAGGGCTGCACAAGGCCAGCACCTGGCCTCCCCAAAACGACGTCGTTTTGGGTCCATTGGCTGATTGAAATCAGCCATTTTTTTCTCCCAGCGCGCACACCTCCCCCATGATTCGAACCCACGTCCCATGCCTGGCCTCCCTCGTGCCCGACCACCTGCTCTACCACTTGCCTTCAACCTATATATGCATCTTATTATATTTAAGTAATCTCCCAGTCTCCTTCCAAAATTACCCCAGCGCCCTAAACTTCCAGAAATTACGCATACACCCCCACACCTCATTTCCTTTTATTTCACTTTTACCCCAATTATTCCAAAAATCCACCAAATTAATTTTTATCATTATTTCCATAAATATTCTCAAATAATTTACTTAATTACCTTAATTTTCCATTTCCTCAAAATATCCAAATATTTTTAAAATATCCTCAAATACTAAAATTAATTACTTCTCTGCAAATTTCAAGATGTTATAATATGCTTAGAAGAAATAAAGAAGATAAGATAATCTCTACTTCTATATTTGTTATTCGTGATGAGTGTGCTACTTAAGTAATGATGTTAATGTTGAAACTCGTGTTAAAATTCTTAACAAATGCCTTCAAAAGTGATAAATTTGAAAATTTCCTATTTTCATAAAAGATTTCAAAATCAGTTGTATTATTTGTCTTTTTTTTTTTTTGCAAAAGAAATTTCATGTCAAAATTATTTCTCTTAGCTTATGAAAGCATAAGCATGCTAAGCACAACTTGAGCCTACCATGTTACAATTCCTATCTTGAAAGAAATATCATCAATATTGAAAATTAGGTCACATTATATAAATGATTGATTAAGAAATCTTTAGGTGGACGTTTTTTTATTAAGGGTTTTTGATTTTATTGATTATCCTATTAACCCTTATAGATCCAAAGAAAATGGGTACCAAAATGTTCCTTCTAAAATTGGCCATAATACCTTCTTAAAGAGCCAAAGTTTAGGGGGGCATCATGATTAATTTTTGAAGGTTTAGAAATTGATTAGAGATTTGTTTAGGTCAAATGACCAAAGTTTAGAGGGTGTTTGGTCAATTTATCTGAACTTTCATGAAAACTCAAAAGAAAGAAAGAAAGAAACCCAATTGGAATTGCATTGTTAGTTGGCAAGTGAATTCCTTTTTGCATGGATAAATGACATGTAGGGGTGTAAAGCAAACCAATAAACTCATTGAATAGCTCATAAATAAACTCAATTTATGTTTATTTATTAATTAATTAAATGAAAATGAATAAAATTTTGAAACTTGTTCAATAAGCGAATTGAGCTCAAATATGGGTATGTGTCATGTCATTTATGTTTATGAATAAGTTTGTTCCTGCTTATAAACAAACTCATTAATTTATTGTTTATATATAGGTATGTTTAGAGCTATATATTGTTTATTTAACAAAAATATCAATATATATTTATATAGACAGTAAATTGTACCAAATCTGGTATGAATTGGACTATTTACATGGAGATTCTTTGTGATTTAAATTTAGGGTTTAGTTGTTAAAGGATCCTTTACATGGAAATCTCTTGTGATTTAAGTTAAAATTAAACTAATTAAACTAAATTTAACAAAAATAAACAAACAAAAAATAAATAAAAAGTTACAATTGGTTTGAACCCTCATTGATAAAGAGTTCTGACTAGTGATGAACTCATTGCTAGCGTCGTTGATGATAGGTTTGTTAAATTACCAACTAGTGATAACTGATTCAACTTGATAGAGTTTATCGGTGATGGCAATTACAAGTTTTGATGGAATTGACAATGATAGCGACGAGGTTCATCGACATCAACCATAAGACAAGGAGAGATTGGAGGGAAATGAGAGAAATAAAGTGATAGAAATATAAATTACTTGAATGTCACACAAAATGTCAAAACTCCGTGTCCACAGCATGCATTACCATTTAGGGTCATCTTCTCTCCTATAAGATACAATTTTAGTATAAATTAGTAATTTGGTTGATGATTGACATGGAGAAGCATTTAATTTGGGGGAGAAAGAGATCATGGACATAGGCTTCAACAAAGCAACAATGCTTGCTTAGTAGAGATGATGATTTGACATAATGGAAATTGCCAAATGCCTATATATATATATATATATATATAGTTCAGCCTTTAATTTGCTTGACATAAATTCCGAATTCCAAAAATATTTTATTATGTTTTCTGACAGATTCTAGAAGTGCTTTTATTTTTGTTGGTTGGTTGAGATATTTGGTTGCATTTATGTATGTATGTAGATCAGCTGGTAGTGTACTAGTCAGTAGACTATAACTTACAAATTTCTTTGATGAGTTTGGGCTATGTGGATGTACCAAGTGACCAACTCTAAAACTTATTTCTATATCTTGTTTTTAGAGCATAAGTTAAGTGATAGACAACTGATACGACGAGATTAAAATCAATAGATAACGAGTTCAATACTTATCTTAGACAAAGACCAAAAGCCAACTTGTGATTTATCTCATCTATCGAAATTGAGAGCACGAATAGCAAGAGACCATGTAAGGACGGTAATCCCAAAACTTCTTCCTATATCTTGTTTAGAATTATTATGTAATTATGGATAAAAGTAAGCATTTGGAGGTGATTTTTATTTTTGTCCCAATACTTGTAGCCCTAAAATATTTTGTCTAATTTTTATCATATACCCATAGGGCAATACAAATAATTTTAACAAATTTTTATTCATAATTTAAATTATTTCATAATAATTTGACAACAAAAGAATCAGACATTAGTATGAGTAAAAAACTTAAAAGTTATAATTTTTGAATTCTTTTTAATACATTAAGTAACAAGAATACTATTTCAGTTTGTCAACACTAACCGTGAGAAACAATAAAGATTATAATTAGGTTAGGGTTTAAGTTGCCCCCACGGACGTAGTACAGTTGGTTCTCAGGTAGTAAATTGCACTCAAGAATGCAGGTTCGAGTCATGGCAATCGTAGTATGAAAGTTTCACCTTTCTGTAAGAGTGGCTTCTTGTGGGCACCATGCATTATGCCTCTTACGTGGTGCGCTGCTTTGTACCGTGATTAACCCCTCCCACGTGCATGGGATAGTGTGTGGGGGGCCCTTAAGGTGAGGGACTTCACCTTTGCACCCAAGGTTAGGGTTTAAGTTTATTAAAATATTGTTTGATTTGGTTTTTTAAAAATATATAAACTATAATATGTAATTAGATAAGATAATATATATGTAATTAGATAAAAAAACTAAGGTAACGTTTGTTAAAATAAGCAAAATAAGATTGTATTAAGATGAGATTTAAATTATTTCTGCATTAAGATATAGAATGATCGAGATAAGGTTGAAAAATATTCTAATATTTTTATCAAATTATTTGTTAAATTTTTTGACATACATTAGAGGGCATATGTAATATTTTTTCTTATCTGTAAGGTCCAAAATAAATTTATTTGGAGAGCGATAGAGATATCCAGATAAATTTGTTTTAACAATCTCAAATAAGAAATCTCGTGACTTCTTTTCAGTGGATTGTTAGATAAATTTAACAAATACAATGAAAAATACTTTTATCTAAAATATTTCCCTTATCTTACTTTTTTCAACTCATATCTTAATTAATAAACACTACCTAAACGGACAATAAAATGAAATTCTTAATTATGTACATGTATTTTAAAAGCTTTCAAAATGAAAATTGCTTTGTAGTTAAAATTTTGTAAATTTATTGAAAAAGAGACATAAAGGATTAATTCTAAGAAATTAAATATTCTTCATTAAATATCATTGCCACATGAACACAAAATAAATAAATAAATAAAAACATTTTCTTTAAAAATTAAGATTCAATCATATACATGTATATATATATAATATGATGATTGATATTTATTTGAGTTCAGTTGTAACTTTTGACATTTTTATTACATCTTTTAAATCCAATCTTTATAAAGTTGCTTGTTAGCATGCCTAATTCAACATCTCTTGCCTATGAAGGTAGTATTTATTAAAATAAATAAAATAAAATTATATCAAAAGATTAAAATATTTTTTAAATTAAAATATGAAATAGTCAAGATAAAATTGAGTAATATTTTAATATTTTTATCAAATTATTTGTTGAATTTTTTAAAATGTACTAGAAAATTTATGTGTCATTTTTTTTATTTGTAAAGTTTGAGATAAATTTATCTAGAAAATAGAGAGAAATAAATTTATTTTAAAAAATTTAAATAATAAATTATGTAACTTTTTTTCTAAAGATTGTTAGATAAATTTAATAAATATAATTTAAAATACTTTTAGTTATAATACTTTCTATATTCTATTTTTTTAATATATATCTTCAATAACAAACATTATCTAAAATAAAAATAAAATGCCATCGATGTTTCTTCGTAGTCTATCACCAAACAACAACATTTGGTAACTCACCATTCATGCCTACGATATCAATTGAGTTTTTTTTTTTTTTTTTTGAGTTTGTGAACTCTAAATCTTAAATTTTGATGGTTACAAATATAAGATAAAAGACTAATTTGCCTTTGTATGCAATATGTGTACATTTTTGTTTTTTTAATTGAAAAGAGACCAATTAGTGACATGACAAATTGGTCTTTAGGTCCATCAGCCAACGTCTTATTTGACTAACGTAGGACTACATTAATTCAATTATATTTAAATATATAGATACTATATGGGCAAAGGTAATGGCAATTAGTGTTTTAAAATGTTATTGATACATCATAAATTATATTATAAGTTATATAATATAATTAAAATATTTAAAATATTCATCACTTAAAGTGATAAAATGAGACAGTGCGCCGACATGAAACAGTGAGGTGTAAAGAATATTTTTATCATTTATGATGCATTGTATAACTTATAGTATAGCTCATAAAGTACCAATAACATAGTTCATCAATGTTATCTGTATAAAAATTTAGTAAGTCAAGTTTAATAGTGATGGTTTACTTTTTAATTTTTAAAATAAAATATTAAATAAACTGAGTATTGATAAAATAATAAAATTGTTTAAGAAATTAGTTGCTATTTTAAAATTATGAATTTAAATATTATTTTTTAAATAAAAAATATTTTATTAAAAAAATTTCATGGTACCGAAATATATTATTTAATTATATTATTATTATAATATGTGAGGGAGATTCATTGCAAAGCAAATGTGACAGAGGCTCACGTGGGCACTGCAGCACTTGTGCTGGTACAAACATTGCTTGAGTTTGAATAAACCTTTGCCTCTGTGCTTCTCCAATTTTGGGCAAAAGGATGAACCATGTTTGGCTCATCCAAGCTATATTTATCTTTTCCCTTTTTGATGAAAATTTATCGGTCAAATATTATTTATATATTTTTTTATTTAGATATTTAAACTTTTTATTTATGTAATTATTCTTTTATTTTAGCAAATCTTATTAGAAAGGGTTTTATTTTTAATAAAGTAAAGGTTTTTTTTTATTTACTCCTTTGTCCAAAAAATAATAATAATAATAAAGAAATAAACTATTTTTAAAAAGCTACCAAACCAAACACGGCCTTACTCATTCAATTGCTTTCCCAACGGTCCAATCGCATTTGTCAGTATGGTCTGCATCATATTATTAGCCTGAAAACTAGTATCATGCGACTTATTTATATTGAAAAATGCATTTTTACAGAAAAATATAAAATTGAAAGTGTTTTATAATTATGGGAAGTGGGAACACATCATGTTTACACAATTGAATTAAGACAATATTCACATAATTATCAACTGATACAACTTATTTATATTGAATTAGGATTTTGATTGAGATACAGAGATGTGAATCCATGAATAGGGCAAATTTTATTTAGTGAAATTGACCAATCAAGAGTGACATTAGAATTGGGTGGTGATAAAAATGGTGAAATTGATTGAGTTTCATCTAGGCAAAAAGGAACCAATGATGTTGAAGGTCGAATACGATGATAGTAGTGTTGAGTTTAACAAGGAGGAGTGCTTCTTCAAAATTCCAAAGTCGGGGGTGGTGTTATAAGTTTGACGAGTGAAATAAGATTTTTTGTTATTATAGATGTGTTATAACCACTGTTCATCAATTATCTTTGATGGGTTAAAAGTAGTGAAGCACGAAAATGAGAAGTTCATTTCGATGTTTCTGAACCATTTTTGAAACAAGAAACACTTTTCATTTTGAAACTATTTACACTTATTTTTTTAAAAAAAATGCTCGTTTTCTCATTTTTATTTCGTATTGAAAATGTTTTCTATTTTTGTTTTTGTATAACTTAAATTAGAAGAACTCATTTGTACATTCTCAAACAGTTGGAACTAGAGTTGACAAATGGGTCAGCTTGATACTATAGCAAACGGGTTGTGCTATGCTAGTGTTTTGTGGTCCGTAGGCTAGCCTAATCTAACCCCCCAAAATGACCCAACTCACAAAAAATGAGGGTGATAACCAAAATGGAGGTGGCCCACAAAAATGGCTCGACCTGACTCCCTTGGTCCGTTTATTAAGGGTTATAGGATCGTGCTGGCCCTCCATTTCTCATTACTTAGCTTGGTTTTGTCCACCTTTTTCCTTAGTCAAATTCAATTCGGCCCACGAAATGAATGGGTTAAGTTAGAAGGCGGCTGCCCACGTCCTGTTGAGCCAAAAGTGGGGGGCGCTCGGGATGAGCGATTTCACCTTTTGGAATAAGTTAGAGGGTGGCTGGCCTGACCCAACACAGTCATTTGTCAACTTTAATTAGAACCCGTAATTGACAGCATGGGGAGGGGGTAGAGATGGGAACTGGGCTGGGCGGCCGGCCCGCCTCATAGCCCTGCCCGGTCCGACCCGTTACTGTAGCAAACGGGCCGGGCCAGCCCGCTTAACAAAATAAGGGCCGTGTCGGGCCAGCAATACGTGGCCCGCGACCCGGCCCGGCCCATCAAACTGCCTAGTGGGCCGGCCCATCAACTAGCCCGCTAAAATGGTCCGGCTCGGCCCAACCCACTAAAAAATAAAAAAATATTTAAAAAATTATGTTTGTATTTAATAATTATAAACATAATAATTAAAAATTATGTTTCTTGTAAATATAATTTTATTGTAATGTTTGTAAACATAATTTTAGTGTAATTTTTGTAAACATAATGTTTACTATAAATATCATAATCTTACGAACATCAAAATTATAAGTAAGCATTAATATTAGTTACATTAATATGTTTATTAATGTTTATTAAACATATCTTAAACATTAATATGTTTATTAAACATATTTTAAAAAATATTAGTTACATTTAAGAAAAAATAAAAAAATATATTTAAAAAATTATATATAAAAAAATTAAAAATAAATAGTTCATGGGCTGGCCCAAATAGCCTAGCCCACGGGCCAACCCAGCAGGCCCATGGCCCGACTTGGCCCACTTTGACCCACTTATTAAAGGCCATAAGGTCGTGTCGGGTCTAAGTTTCCATTTCCTTAGCCCGATCCAACCCGACCTACTTTCTTCATGGGCCAAATTCGACCCGGCCCACCAAATAGACTGGTCAAATGAGATGTGGGGCGGGGAGGGCTGGCTCGTCATTTCGCCCGACCCGCCCATTACCCATCACTAGGTGGGGGCTGTTTTATTAGTTTGTAATTAAAATATAGTACAATAATAATTAATTAATTCAGTTGGCATTGGTGTCTGTGTTCACGGGATTTAGGATTGAGGGAAAACAAGTGAGCGTTCATTTGGTGTGTTGGTGATGGAAGTGTTGGGGGTTGGGGTGAAATGAGGAGTTGATGTTTGACAGTTGACACTTGAATTGTATCATGTGATGTGGGTGTCGGCCCCTCTTTTCACTCCTTACTTCCTCATAACACAGACAGTCCGTACGCCCCTGCCTTTATTCCTTTCTCAGATTTGATAGATTGATAGATAGGCGGGTGAATTCATCGCCCCTACTTCTAGTTCTTCTTAATTTTTCTTCTTAAGGGAGATAAATTAGGATTTTGACCCCCATAATCAATGTAAATGTGATGGCAACACGCTTGAGAATCATAATTTACCTTTATTGTATGTGTTGTTAGTGTTTCATGTAAATTTACGTGTCTTTCATATTCTTTTATTGTTTTAACCTCCATTCAAATGAACCCAATGAATACCTAAATAAACAAACAAACAAATAAAAATTGTGGATTTAAAAATCCAAACTTAAATAAAACTTAATTTACTTTAAAGGTTGATCGAATATTTTAATATAATTGTTGAGCTCCGGATGATGTTACATGATTATATATTAAGGTAGTTGGTTTAACATATGTCATGAGCCAATAATCAAACTTTAAAAGATTAAGTGTTGTTATCTTGTATTTTAATTTTTAGTTTTGAGTATTGAATTCATTTTTAATTTTATATTTTGAATGTTTATTTTGAAATTGCTGAAAAAATGTTCTTTTTATCTATAGCGTTTTTCGTGTTTTGATTTTTTTCTTATGGATAACACCTCATCACGAGCATTCTCACTTACTGATCCTAGAATACTGTGAAAGAGATAAATTAGGAAACCTGATGGTACTAGGTTTCGATCTCAAAATAATACTCCAACCATAATGGAGCATCCTCCAAATAAAATCACCAGGACCTTTAGACTATATCTCTAGGGGCAAAATAACTTTTTATCATTTTGAGTTTTCTTTATAATTTTTTTTAAATATATTTTTAAAAAAATGAAAGTAAATACGTTTTTACTATTTTTAAAAATTAAAAATTTAAAACTAAAAATAATGTAAAAATAGAAAAAAAAAGGGCCTAATTATTAGAGTTGAAGATGACTGAAGATTTTCAATTGCGTGAGCGCAAAACTAGATTGTTTATGTTTAAATTTAATACATTTTTTATTTTGTGTGTGTTAGTTCTTTTTAAGAAAAATTCAAATTAATGATTCTTTTGAAAAAAACAAAAATAGGGGACAAATCAAGATGGTGACATTATATCATTTATTTGTTTTGAAATAACTACATTAATAATATATAGTTTTAGTATTTTGAGTAGATAAATGACAAATATAAACATAACTCACAAAATTAAAAAATTTATAGAACAACCTAATAACAAAAAATTATAGAAGTGTGTAATTAATTCAAAATTATATAGTTTAGGGTTATAATTAAAATAATAAAAAGTTTAAAAGTGTAATTGACTCGAAATTATATAGTTATTGAGTATAATTAAAATAACAAAAAGAATTAATATCTAAATAAAATAATATATACAAGTAGATGGACTAAAATATGTATTTAGCCTATTTATTGTATACTAGGTGTCACCGCAACCCACGGTTACCTCCACGACCCATCTCGAAGGACGGCTATGCCTTACTAATATTAAAAATTAAAATAATTTGGGCGCCCTGGGTGGGGTCTAGGCTTCGCCGCCCTCGACTTGATGAGATCTCGGGTTAAGAATACATAAGCACCAGAAATTCACCCGGATCTTGTGCCCAATTAGGCCTTTATAATATAGATCAAATTTTCGTAGGCAAATAAAATAATTCAACAACACGCCCAATATAATACTCCAACAGTCAAGTATATTTAAACATATTTCATATTCCGATCGCACTGACCGGTTCAAGTTCCCTACGCATACTGAGTTTACTCATAGTGGGAACCTTAACTTGACTTTAGACAAGTCCATTTAGACCATAGTCGTCCTTCCATTAGTCCCACACAAAACAAATATATTACATGAACACACTGAAACCTGACGCATACTATTACAGCCCGTGATTACTGTCGACTGGCAGCTCGTCCACCAACACTCACTACAAAAAAACTGGCATTTAGCGGCGATTTTTAACCACCATTAAATCAGCTGTCTCGGAGCATTTAGTGGCGATTTTGACCAACCGCTAGAATAACCGTCGCTAAATCATATTTTTTGCAGCGATTTTAAAACCGCCACAAAATTAGTGATTTAGCGACGGTTTATAAAATATATAGTGGTGGTTTTTCAACCATCGTTAAAATTATAAAAAATATTAAAATTTTTAATTTTAGCGGCGATTTTTCAACTGCCGCAAAAATTAAAAAAAAAATTGGGAGGAAAATTTTAAATTATTAATGAAAATTACAAAATGTAAATTATTAATACAATAAGTATTAATTACAAATCATTGATTAATGCAAGTTTTGGGAGGAAATTTCTTTTTTTCAAGACTATCCTACTTTTATATATATAAAGATATCTTGAGTGCATGCATGCATGCGTTCCGTATATATATAATTTTGATTTATGATCAATACATAATAATAAATATAAAAAATATAAATAATATATAAAACATTTATATAGGAAATATTCTCAAAATGTTTTAACAAAACTATTTATGATAATTACTTATAAAACAATCTAAGAATATTAAGTAATATAAAAACCAATACTTTATAAAATAATTTATCACCTTCTTTGACTTGTAGTAGCATTTAAAAGTCAAAGGAAATAGTAAATTTCAGCAGAAGACAAAAGCTAGGCTATTGTTGTATAATAGATTTTATTTGTTTGGGATTTGTTCTCAACTCATTAGTTTTTCCATGTAGAAAATGATTTTAGACGTCAGGAAATTTTAAAATTAAATTTCACTTCTCATTTATCATCGCACTCACTTTTCTCTCTTTTTCTCTCTCTCTCATTGACATTGTTCTCATCGACAACTACGAGAAACACGACTGCTATCATCACACTCGAACCCTAAGGTTCGGGGGTGTCTGAATGTACCCAAACCTTGAGATTCAAGAGCGATGATGGGCAATTGTGTTTCTCGTAACCCCTGGTAATGATGGGCGATATGACCGCCAATGATGATGGGCAAGGGGGACGATTGTGTATAAAGGCATTTTTGAAAAAAATAATTATATAATTATAGAAGATGATTGTGAAAAACAATGAATGCAAATAAAATTTTCTTAAAAAATATTGGATTTAAAGTTGGAGTTGTGTTGTGTAATATAATTGTGGATTTTCCTGTGTGTATTAAGGGGGAGGCCAATGAAACTTTGGTTTTTTTTTTCTCTATTTTATTTGTTTGTCTTTTATACTATTCTTACTTATATGTAGTTATTTAACAAGAAAAAAAATATAATTAAAACTAAAATGTAAACAATATATGGATTTTGAAATTATAATATATACAATTAAGAGTTAGGGTAGGCCTGGCAATTTTTGACACGACCCGATTACACGACACGACACGACACGGAGTTAAGCGGGTTAGGGTTGGGACTAATCGGGTTCGGGTCATAAACGGGTCAACCCGTTTATGACACGGTTATTTTCGTGTCTTAGCGGGTCAACCCGCCTAACCCGTTTAGACACGAAATGACACGTTTAATTAAACGGGTTAACGGGTTGACCCGAACACGTTAACACGATTATATACGAAATGACACGTTTAATTAAAAGGGTTAGTAGGTTGATTTGAACACATTAACACGATTATACATGAAATGACACGTTTAATTAAAAGGGTTAGTGGGTTGATCTGAACACGTTAACACGATTATATACGAAATGACACGTTTAAGGCTAATTTATAAAAAATAAATTAAAAACAATTATAATATTAAAAAAACTATTATATATTCAAAAAAATTATGATTATAATTTAATATTTATAATTAGTAGATCTAATATGTAAATTTTTAAATTTTGGATCTTAAGGTTATAAAATTTATAAAAATGATATAGATATACATATAAAGAGAGAGAATTGAGGAAGAGGGTGACAATATTCAAACTATTAATCTCTTGCACTATGAAATAGACATTTGATCAAGAGTTATTTATAATATTTTAGAATTAATAATTAAATTTTCTCCCTTTTAATAGTCTATATGAATGTCTAAGATTGATAATAACTTTATATTTTATTAGAATTTTTAATAAATTATTGGATTTTTCAATTAAAGAGTCACGAAATTCATTTGGACAAATATTAGTTGATGTTATATTATTTCTTTAAATTTGATCTCTAATCAACAATTATGAGATATTAGCACTATGGTCAAATCCAATTTGAATTTAATAAAAAAAGTTTATAATAATTTATTTTTTAATTAATTTATAACAATCAACTCAATTACATCTATAAATTATAAATGATAACTAAAAAATAACTAAATGTATAAAGATTAAAAAAAAACCATATTAAGAGTTCTATTTTACAAAGATATTATCAATATATTATTTATTTATTGATAATACAAAGATGTCATGTAAATAATCTATTTTACAATCGAAGGTAAAACAGGGGAATGAAACGTTAAAAGTACCAAAGCATAATATTCATTCTATAGTTCAAAGGATTACAGGAAATCAAGCCATACAATTACTCAAAGGAAAAAGGAAAACCATAAAACTGATGATGATGTCGATGCTCAGTGACGACGACGGACGCCAAACACGACAGGTCCTAACTCATCGATGTCATCTGGGGGTGGCATCTGGCTACTGCTGGCTTCACCAAAGTAAGGTGGAAGAGTAGCCTCTGAGAAACTGGGATGAGGGACGTCTTCAGGGATGATGGGAAGATTGGAACTCTAGTTTGGGTTTTGATCAGGTTGAGGAACATGTTAGGGATGTGAAGAATAGTATGTAAATAGCGAATCTAGTAATAAAGCTCAATAAACTTGCAGATCACTAACCTGTTGTTGAAGGGCAAGAATGAGGGATACACATCCATAGACGGGATCCTGAAGCCGGGCCAGAGCTTCAAAAAAGAGTGTGTCAGCAGCCCAAAACCGATCACTTACCGGAAGTGGAGCTAGGAGGTCGATGACATTTCTGAGACCAAAAACATCACGAATGGCTGCAAAACGAGTAGTACCATCCTCACGACGAAAGTAAGAGGCAAAGATGCACTGGGGAGTGCATCCTCTATTTAAGACTAGGCAGGCCCCACATCGAGTCCGGGCTCGTATGATAGATCCAGATCTGGCTGTACCTAAGCAAATTAGATATAAACCAAATCTAAGCAAATTAGATATATCTAAGCAAATGAGATATATCTAAGCAAATTAGATATATCTAAGCAAATTAGATCCGGATCTGGCTGTACCTAAGCAAATTAGATATAGATCTGACTGTACCAGATCTGGCCGACGATGATGGCGGGGAGGACCTGCGTCCGGGCTCGCAACGGTAAGGACGACGGCGGTTGTGGTGGCGGCCGAGGGAAGTCGGGCGAGGGCCGACAACTGCGTGGTGGAGCAAGTGGTGGCGGTGGCGTACCGGATCTAGCCGACGATGATGGCGGGGAGGACCTGCGTCCGGGCTCGCAACGGTAGGGACGGCGGCGGTTGTGGTGGCGGCTGAGGGAAGTCGGGTGAGGGCCGGCAGCTGCGTGGTAGAGCAAGTGGCGGTGGTGGCGTACCGGATCTGGCCGATTTGGCCGGCGATGATGGCGGGGAGGACCTGCAATCGGCGACTGGGGCACGTAGAAGGAAGAAGAAGAAGAAGAAAGGAAGAAGAAGGGTTTGCAGGAAGAAGAAGAAAGAAGAAGAAGAAGGTAAAATTACGGTTATAATTATTAACTATTATAATTAATTATGGTAATTTAAATAATTATATAATAATTAAATATTAGTCAGAAACCAAATAACTAAATATTTTATGTAATAAATAAATATTATGTATAATTTTATCACAAACCATATTTTAGATTATTATTGGAGTAATTCAAAGAATGAGTAAAGTTGCAACAAACCATATTTTAGATTATTATTTTAATAAATTTTAATCAAATAATTAATAATATTATTTATATTTAACAAATAAATATTTAACAAATAAATATTTCAAAAAAATTAAAAAAAAACCAAATACCCCCCCGCCCAATTTCCTTATTCCCGAAACCCTAATTCGCTAAACTCCCCCCATTTCTCTCTAACTCTCCCCCCCAACTGTCGGCGCCTTCTCCCTTCCTCTCTTTCGTTCGCTGTTCGCTGCCCTAGCCCTACCTCTCTCGCTCCGTCGCTGTTCGCCCGCTCGCCTCGCTGCCTCTCTTGCTCGTCCTCGCCTCGCTGCCTCTCGGTCGGCGGTAGGTCGTCCTCGCCCGCTTGCCTCGCTGCCTCTCTTGCCTGTTGCTGCTCCGTCACCATTCGCCATCGCCCTTTCAATCTCGCATTCTCTCTCTCGCCTCGTGCTTGTGGCTTCCATCCTCGGCCTCGGCCACGGCCTCCGACTTGGTCTTGTTCAGGTGCTCGCCTCGTGCTTGATTCTGTTTTATGTGATGTTTTTGATTTGATTTTTGTCTGATCTGTCTCGTTTCAAATGGATCTGATTGTTGAATCCGCGTTTACTTTGACCAGATCAAGGATCCGTCTTCGGTGGTCCTCGCAGCCTCGAGATCTGTCGCCGGTCGCAGTGCCGTTTTTAGATCGACCTCAGCCCTTATACTGGTATAAATCTGGTATAAATTTGGTCATCGTCCACCCTTATACTGGTATAAATCTCAAGTTGTTTTTAGTTAACAAAGTAGATTACAATGGAGTTTGATGGTATTGAAGTTAATCTTGAGTCACAAAATATAGCTTCATTAGACACACGTGATGACAACGATGATGTTGAGTTGTTAGATGAAGTACAACAAAATGAGCGTGACAAAAGTTGTGTTAAAGGAAAACGAAAGAGGAAGACAACATCAGAAGTATGGACATTTTTTGATCGATTAATAGAAAAAACTGTGGATGGGAAGCAAAGGTGCAAATGCAAAAAATGTGGTGCTTCATTCATTTGTGATAGCAAATATGGGACGGGTAATCTCAAGCGTCATATTCAAAGTTGTGTTAGAAAAGATACATCTGATATTGGACAATTATTATTAGGTCAAGATTTGTCTATGAGGTCTGCGAGATTTGATCATGATAAATTCAGAGAGTTGGTTTTGACTGCCATTGTTATGCATGATTTGCCATTATCTTTTGTTGAGTATGCTGGTATTAGAGCATTTTGTTCTTACCTCAATCCTAATGTAGAACTTATATCTAGAAATACTTTAAGGTCTGATTTGTTGAAGATGTATAAAAAGAAAAAGGATAAACTTAAATGCATGCTTGAGGGAAGAATGGGAAGAATTTGTTTGACTGCTGATTTGTGGACCTCAATTGCTACTGATGGGTATTTGGCCGTGACTGCCCATTATGTTGATAATGATTGGGTTTTACGAAAAAAAGTGTTGAATTTTTGTTTCATGCCGCCTCCACATAATGGTGTAGCATTGAGTGAAAAATTCTACACTATTTTAGTTGATTGGGGAATAGATAATAAAACATTTTGTGTTACTCTAGACAATGCTTCATCGAATGATGTTTTCATTAGTTTGTTGAAAGATCAGCTAAATACAAGAAAATCATTGCTATGTGGAGGCGAATTTTTTCATCTCAGGTGTTGTGCTCATATTTTGAATTTAATTGTGCAAGATGGATTGAAAAATATAGATGAATCTATTCACAAAGTAAGAGAGAGTATCAAGTATGTTAAAGGATCTCAAGTTAGAAAGCAAAAGTTTTTGGAATGTGTGAACTTGTTGTCCTTGAGTTCTAAAAAGGGTTTGAGACAGGATGTTCCAACAAGATGGAACTCTACTTTTCTGATGCTTGAGAGTGCTCTTTTCTATCGTCGTGCCTTTTGTCACTTACAACTAAGTGATTCCAATTATAAGAGTTGTCCATCTTCAAGTGAATGGGATAGAATTGAGAAAGTCAGCAACTTCTTGTCTGTCTTTTATGACATTACATGTTTGTTTTCTGGGACAAAGTATCTTACAGCTAACTTATACTTTCCCTCGATCTTTATGGCTTATGTGACATTGCATAATTATCTGGCTTCGGATGATGAATACTTGAAAAATATGGCTGCTATGATGATGGTAAAGTTTGAGAAATATTGGTCTGAGTTTAGTATGATCTTAGCCATTGCTGTGATACTAGACCCTCGATATAAAATTCAATTTGTTGATTGGAGCTATAAAAAAATTTATGGTGATAACTCACCACAGTTTGGGAAAGTGCGTGAGAAATTATTTGCTCTTTACAATGAGTATGTCAAACCAATTGCATCTTCATCAGCGTATTCAAGTCTAGGTTCTAACAATCGAGATTTCAGCCAACCATTAATTAAAAATAGTGCTTGAGAGTTATTTAAGGTAATTTATTATTTGTACATTTTTATTTTAATTTACATATAATAGTAATAATTTTTTAAATAATTGTTGTATATTTTAAATTGCTAGGAATTTGATAATTATTAAAATACGGTGATTGCTACTTTTATGCAAAAGTCACATCTTGAGCAATATTTGGATGAATCGGGAGTGGATAGGAATGTAGACTTGGATATTTTAGCCTATTGGAAAGCACATCAATTTCGATATCCTGAACTTGCTTCCATGGCTCGTGATATTTTGAGTATCCCTGTATCTACAGTTGCCTCTGAGTCTGCTTTTAGCATTGGTGGTCGAGTTCTTGACCAATATCGCAGTTCTCTTAAACCTGAAGTAGTGGAGGCACTTATTTGCACAAGAGACTGGTTATTTGGAGAAACTGGTAATAGTTATTTTGTTCTTTAATTTTATTTAATTATGTCACTTATTATTAATGGCTTGAATATTATTTTTGCAGGATGTGAAATTAAGATTAATGATCTTACTGAAGATATTGTACAATTGGATTCTAAAGAGACTACCAGCATGCCATCTACTCAGTGTTCTAATTCTATCATTTGAATGCTAATTGATTGAAAACAAATGTTTGATTTTTATATGTTGAGTAGAGTTAGATTACTGTATTTGGGATTTGAATGATTGTATTTGGAGATTTAGATTGCTGTATTTGGGATTTGGATGATTGTATTTGGAGATTTAGATGATGTATTTGGAGATTTGGAATAATTGCATGGATGATAAAATGTGAGATTTTATTCGAATTTGTTATTAATATGTTATATTTGTATGTTGACAGGTTAATAATTTATGTTGATAGGTTAAATTATTTGTTTGTGCATGAATAAAATTTTGTATGTGCATTGAATAGGTTTTTTTATGCATTCAATAGGTTTTTATATGTTACAGGTAAACGGGTTGGACAGGTTAATAGGTGACACAACATGACCCGTTTAAATTAAACAGGTTAAACAGGTTAACAGGTGACACGACACGACACGTTTAATTAAACGGGTTAAACAGGTTAACAGGTGACACGACTCGACACGTTTAATTAAACGGGTTAAACAGGTCGTGTCGTGTTACACGTTTAATAAACATGTCGTGTTCGGGTTGAATGAATTTGACACGATTATTAAACGGGTCGTGTTCGGGTTTGTCTGAAACGTGTTATACATGTGTCTTGACACGACACGATAATGACCCGCTAACCCGAATTGCCAGCCCTAAGTTAGGGTGTGTGCCGGTACTAGAGCCCTAATAGAAGGGTAGAATTGACAAAATATATATTTTAACTTTTGTAGTTGTATATTTTTCTTATTTAAATATTCAATTTTTTTGTTTTTTTAAACTTATAATTTCAAATCAATTGCACTCTTAATTTTTTTCATTATTTTAATTACACTTATGAACTAGAGAATTTTGAATCAATTACATATCTCGATAAATTTGTTGAAAATAATGAATTTAGGGGTATATTTAAAATAATAAAAAATTATAACTATAACCGACTTAAAATTGCATAGTTTATGGGTATATTTGAAATAATAAAAAATTTTAAAAATTTAAATAAAAAATAAGAATTAAAATATATATTTAACCAATAAATTCAATACAATAGGATGCAATATAGAATAATATGGAGGAGAAGGAAAAAGGAAGAATTGTGGTGGTGGTGGTGGGAGAAAGCTTGTGGTTTACCTGGAATATTTTGTGGGCCTTTCTCTGAAGATATGCTTAATTACACTTTTGGTTTTGAAGAAGGGTGTCGAACTGTCTAACTCTTTTCCAACATTTTATTGTAATATTCATATATGCATATATGCCCATCCCATCCCATCCTCTTTTCTTTTTTTTTTTTTTAACATATATATATATATACATATTATTTTCATAAAAATAAATTAAAAAAAGGATATTTCTTATATGTTTTTGGCTTTTAACTCCAATTTAAATTATAAAAATACAAAAAAAAATTATGTTTTGAAGCAAAAAATTAAAGAGAGAATTTTTCTAAAATCTTTTAGAAAGTGAGAGTGAGAGAGAGAGAGGGTTGGAGGGAAAGTGAGAGTGTGGGGGTTGGGCTGCAGCAGGAAGGAAGAGTGTCCTTGCAGGCAGGCAGGCAGGCAGGCAGGAGGACTCGTTTCATCAGTCATCGCCCACAGTCACACACACCACCCTTCTGTCCTAACAGGCCCTACCTCCACCTCCAACCTCCCGCCTCTCACCTCTAAAATAAAATAAAATAAAATAAATAAACAAATAAAAAATAAAATAAAATAAAATAAAATTTTATAGCGAGTATGAAAGATCAAATTTTTGTAGTAATATTTTATCTCATATAGAGGTGTGAACTGAATGTGTTATTTTATATGTGTATATACTGTGATTGTAATTGAATTTATTCAACTAACAAACTAGAAGGAAAGACCGTCCGTTCCTAATATTAATTAGGCGAAATTCGAAATTTGAGTTATTAAATAATAATAATAATAATAATAATAATAATAATAATAATAATAATAATACAATCATTCAAATATATTATAATTGAGGTTGTGGCCCTGATATGCAGATGGTACGTAAGGCACTCTGTAACAATAAATCACTAGCATAACATATAAATATACCTTTTTAACTCTTTTTTTATAATCATTTGACCTTTCTAACTTAAAAATAAATTTATTATATTTTTTAATTTTTAATTTTATTACAATTACACACCTCATATCTTCAATAATTGTGCATAAAATACACGTGCATTGTTCATGAGTCGCTAACAAAAAAAAAAAAAAAAAACAGAGATCATCAATGGAAAAGAGAAAAGGAAACTGAAGTTGTTAGTAAAGGAGGCAATGTGCCGGTTGTTATTGATTAGTGAGTCAATTGATCAATGGGTTGATTGATTGATAAGTGAGTCGATTGACGAAAGTGAGAGAGACGAGGAATGGATTGCTGATTTACCCATAACAAAAAAAAGAAAAAAAATTTCAAAATTTTTAAATTTCAAATAAAATTTTTTGAAACAAAGTTTTCTCAAACGTTTATTTTTTTATAATTTATTTAAATGTATTATCAAATTTAGATTTATTTTTAAATTAAATAATTATTTTTTATATTAAAATTATATTTACAAAAAAAAATTTCAATATTTTTCATTTACACATTTTTATTTTTATTTTAAATAATAACTTCTAACTTTCATTTTGTATCACATCCATTTTAAATTTTCGTATACTGGCTAGTCAGGAAGATGATTGAATAATTGATTGCTGACTGACCAGTTTGTCCCTGTCCTTGTCCCTGCTGGCAGCTACTGCTGCTGTGTATATATATATATATATATATTTATGAATGAGTTGGTCCTCCTCCTCCTCTTCATGCTTTCAATTCATCCTCCCAAAACTTGAAAATTTGTCCCTCTTTCTGTCTCTCTTTCTCTTCTCTTCTGCCATAAGAGTGTCAAATCATACTGCCCCCAGGGCACAGCTCAGTTGGTAAGGAGCGGGTAGAGTTGCTCTCGAGTGGCAAGGATCGAGTCGGGCAAGCCGCAGTGTGGGATTTCCTGCTCCTCAGGGGTCCTTGTGGGCGGCTCGCACTGGTCCTCCCCGTCACCTGCCAGCTGAGTTCCTGATTTACCCCCCTCACGTGACGTGGGACAGTTCGTGGGAGGCCCTCGAAGTGTGGGTTAACACCTTTTGCTCCTGAGTGTCAAATCATACCACCCCACTTGGGGAAGAAGCTTTTATTTATGACCCATAATCTCTCTCTCTCTCTATCTCTAGAAAGTGATTTTAGACAGAAAAAGGAAGTGGGGCCAAATTGTTTTTTTATTATAAAAAGGCAGCCTAAAAGGGAGAGGAGTGATAGTGATAGTAATAGTGATGGTGATATATGGAGTTTTCATTCATACATTTAATTTTTGTTTTACGTAATCAAATAAAATTTTATATTTATAATTTATTTTTTTATTAAAATCAAAAATACAAGCAATATGGGCTGCAAAAAAAATGATCATCTCAATAAAAGAAAAAAAATTTAATTTCACATATTTACTCATTATTTTATTTTATGCATAGTGATAATTAATAAATTAAAATTTATACTTATATATATATTTTCATTTTAAATGAACAATACGCCCTATATATAACAGTCAAAAACTGTCCTAGGCCCCACATCATTCATTTTTTATTTATTTATTACACTTAAAGTTATTTTTGATAAAAATATTAACTAAACACCCCCCAAAAAAAAAAATTTATCCCCACGTATACATGTATGAATATAATTTTATATTTTTTTAAATATTACTATAAATTATTATTTAAATACATTATTAATTCTTGTTTGTAAGTTAGAATTATAGTTACAATTATAATTACGAATTTATTTATTTTTTAATCATAATATAATTTATGCTCATTTTATAACTTTTTAATCATATATGTCAGATAGGGATATAATTGAATCGATCAAATTACTTAGACAGGTCTAACATTATTTAATTGGGGAAAGGGGTCAAATGGAAAGTTTAATTGGAGATAAGTTTTAAGTTTGCTATTGTCTGAATTACATTAGTGTCAGGTGAAATAAATGGTTCGATATTTTTAATTTTTTTTATTTTTCAATCTATTAAATTTGAGTATCTATTCGATTGAGTTTGTTTGGTTGTAAAAAAAATTGATATGTTCAATTTAAATAATTCAATTAATTCGGTTACATCCAATCGTTTATGTTACAGAACATTGACGTAATCCAGACAATAACATATTTTAAATCTTTCTCTAATTAAACCCTTCATTTTGCCTCCTAATTAAATAATACTAAATCTTTTTGAATAATTTGATCGATTCAGTTACATTCCTACTAGACACAAATACGATTAAAAAATATAAAATAAATATAATTTCTATTATAAATAAATAAATAAATTTTTAATTATAGTTATAATTATAATTATAACTATAATTATAACTTAACAATAAAAACTAATAATGTATTTAAATAAAAATTTATAATAATATTTAAAAAATATGAAATTATAGAAGGGGAGTTTGCGCTACAATTGGGGGTGGGGGAATTGGGTGGTGGGGGCCTATGTCGGGCAACCTTAGGCAAGGGGAACGTAAGGTTACTGGACGCGAGTAATATATCAATTTTCTATTAACTAAATTGGGTGGTGAGAGGCCTATGTTGGGTAACTTTAGGCGGGGGGGAGCGTAAGGTTGCTGGATGCGAGTAATATATCAATTCTCTATTGACTAAATCGTAACTGTATTTAATCTCTAGTGCATGCAAAATAAATGAATTTTTTTTAATTAAATATATAGCACTTTGTTTCTATTTCAAAATTAAACCAACTGCATTCATCAATGACATAAATTAATCCTCATTTAAGGAAACAAAAAATGAAGCCAAAAGACAAAAATAAATAAATAAATAAATAAATAAAAATAATCCAGCAAGATTATTGGCTATTATGGTCAATTCCTTCCCAAATTTTCAGCTGCTCGGCAAGTAAAAATATTTTCCAAATGATATTTTTCCTTAAAAAAATTATTCGTGTGTGGTGAGCAAATGAGTCAACCAATTGGCCAATAAGTGCAAATTTATGATTTTGCTCCCACTTCACTTTTCTTTTCTTTTTTTTTTATAAAATATATATTTTAACTCTTGTATATATTTTAAATATTTTAAAAACATTTCAAAATTATATAATTTCAAATCAATTATAACTTTAATTTTTTTATTATTTCAATTACTCCCTTAAATTCATTATGTGTAATTGATTCAAAATTATATAATTAAGAAATATAATTAAAACAATAAAAAGTTCAGCAATATAATTAATTTAAAATTACATAATTTAAGGCTACTTTTGAAATAACAAAAAATTTAAATATTTAAATAAAAAAGTATAATTACAGAGTTAAAAGATATATTTAGTTATTTTTATTTCAAAACAACAACAACAACAACAACAAAAAAACAGAAAGAAAAAACAGAAATTTGACATAAATAGTATGCACAGACACAGAACATTAATTCATCCATGGAAATTGTCAAAAGAACAAAGATCCCTGGGGGAGAGAGAGAGAGAGAGCAAAGATTGATGGGCTCACATCACCCTTGTTGTAGAGCCGCCATGAAAGCTGATGCTCCAAGAATAAGCAACGGCCAAGGAAAGAAGAAGGCACAGGGTGAAGCTCCAGATTCCTTCAATGGCTGCGCCACAGAGAGGCTCTTGTTGTTCCCACAAACCCCAACTCCACCCATCTTCACAGCGTAGGCCTCAGATGGAGGCAAACACAGCCCTGGATTTCCACTCAAATCCAAGTTGGCTCCCAGCCTCCTCAAGAAGCTTGAGTTGAAAGGCACAACTCCACCCAGAAAGTTTCTGCTCAGATTCAGGTGGTACAGACGCAAGAAGCTCCCAAACCCTAGCGGGATTTCCCCAACTAGCCTATTGTTCTGCAAGGACAGAGTGGTGAGGTTCTTCAGCTGGGAAAATGATTCTGGGATTTTCCCGGAAAAGCCAGAGCTGGCCAGCCTCAGCTCCTGGAGCTTCTGGAGCTGCCCGAATACTTCCGGCAGTGGGATGAACATTGGGTTGTCGTCTATGAGAAAATACTGCAAGCTCTGCAACTTGGAAAGCCCTTTTGGGAATTTTCCGTTCAATCTGTTGTTGCTCAGAGCCACGAAAGCTAAGTTACTTAGCTTCTCAATGCTTTCTGGGATGCTCCCAGTGAGCGAATTTGAGCTCAAATCAAGCTTTTGGAGCATGCCCAGTTGGCCAACTGAGGGTGGGATTGTTCCTGTGAGGTCATTGTAGCTCAAGTCAAGGCCAACCAGGTTTTTGAGGCTACCCAGTTGGATTGGGAGAGACCCGTGGAGCGAATTGTAACTGAGATCAAGATGGACTAGAGCGCTCAAGCTGAAGATCTCCAACGGGATTGTTCCACCAAGCTGGTTTTGTGACAAAGTAAGGATTTGGAGGGACTTGAGAGAAGATATTTGAGGTGGGATTGGGCCAGTGAGAGCAGGGTTTGATCTGAGACTCAGCTGTTGCAGAGAAGAACCAAAAGTTTCTGCTTTTGAGACCGAAATGGTGGTTTTGGAATGGGTGAAACAGTGGAAGAAAAACACAGACTGAAGGTGGGGAAGATGAAAGATTTGGGGAGGAAAAGTGGCAGTGGACTTGCAAGATGGGTTCGGTGGGGTGCCAAAATCAAGCCTAATGACATGGAGATAACTGTCGAGGCCTGGTTTACACTCTATCCCAGGCCAAGAGGAGCCTGGCTTACAAGGATTGGGGAAGGAGATTCTCCATGGGTGATCAGAGGAGATGGATTCCATGACTGTGAAGAGAGTTTCCTGCTCAGAGAGGGTCATCAACAAGGGCCTGTTTGTATGGCCATTGTTGGGGGAGACACAAGGGAGAGAGACGAGGAAGAGGAGGAGGAGAATGAGTGGAAGAGGGGGGAAGGGGGAACAGGGCATTATTGTGATGGGTTGGGTTCAGTGATTTTTCAGGGGGTGGCAATTTGGGGGGATTTAAATTTGGAAGTTGGGGGTTTGTGGACGAGTTTGAGTGGGGGACCGAGGACTTTCAATTGAAGGGGGGTTGGGGGGGAGGAAAGAGATGCCTGGAGATGTGACTGATAGGATGCTTGAAGTATGGTCATTGAAATTTGAGGACATGGTAAAGGTCACAAATGGACATCTTTCATGTTGGGTTTGAAGTTAAATCCATTAAATTTTGTGGGTGGGAAAGAAAAACACAGAATGAATGGGACCGTGACAGTATGTTTGAATTGGAATCCAAAGGTTCTGCAATACGAAAAACAAACAGTGTGACTGTTAAAAATAAGGATAGGGTGATGCACTTCAAAAAGGATGAAGGATGAATATGAGATGTGGGAAGCATACACATATATACACATATATATATATAAATGAAATTAAGAAATTCTCATATATATATATTAAAGATATTCTCATAACCTAAATTTAACAAATGAATGATTCAATAAAAACTTTTAAATAATAAAAATAGTTAATATAATTTTTGAAATAAAAAATATGTTTTTATATTTATGCCAAACTTCAAAAATGTATTATATTATATTATTTATCTACCCAAAGTAACTCTTTCTAATGGATGAGACATTTGGTCTTTTAAGAACTCCACAAAAATTATTTCTGTACACATCTTACTTCTTATTTTATTAAATATTATGTAATCTTTCTTTTTATTTAATTATTTTATGAGTTTAATTGGCACATATTATTAAATTCTTATCTAAAAGAAGTCATTAACGATCTCTCTCCCCTTTTTGTATTATTTGATGCCAAATTTAATTTTTTTAAAAAAGAAAAAAATTAAAATAAACTAAGAATGATCACAAACATAACAGGCCATTAGTTACCACCCAGACCATATTAGACGTCTAATAGACATGATCACCACCCAAAATTAATATTTATAATTCTAAATAAAGGTGAATTGAAAATTAGAAGAATGGTTTCAATATTATGTTGTCACCACTCACCAGCTATAACCTCATTCCTTTCCCAAAAAATATATAATTTTCCTACTACCACTTTAAGTGAAAAAATATATAATTTATTTTTTATGATTTTAAAAATTTAATATCACTATTTTTAAATACCATCATCATAAACACCATATCAATATTACAAATAAAAATCATATAAACCTTTGGAGTTATTTAAGTAATGTAACACCTCTTTTATTCAAACACGTCCATTACCAATCATGGGTTAAACAAACTCCCCTAATCTGCAGGGATGGTTATCCTTGCAACCAAACTTGGGATTTAAAAGAAAAAAAAAAAAACAAAAGAAGAAAATAGAGCTGAAGGCATTACTATAAAAATGTAGAGTTGTTTCTGGTCCATCTTTTCACACAAAATTGACCATTTTCCCAATATATATAGTCTTATATATTGAATAAGCTCATTTTAGAAATGTGTGGCGTATCTCAGCTATGCAAATTCATAGTTCACTCTATGTGTAATACAGAAGCCAGAGGAGCAACTGCAGCCTTGCAGGATATAATAGCCCCATTTGTTACAACTTAATTAAAGAAATTATAACTTCTAATTTCTTATATTATAATTTCTAAAATTTAAAATAAGTTGTGAATCTGTTTGTTGCAGCTTCTTAGAAGTTGTAGTTAAATAGTTGTTGTGTTTGATACCATAAGCTGTAAAATAATTTATTTTTGTATAATTGTCCATAATATCCTTAGTAGTTATAGAATGATAATTTAAAAATTGATTAGTATATATGTATAAGTTTCAAATGTTATAAAAAAATTAATTAGAGTATATAGAGAGGAAGATGGCGAGAGAAAGGAAGAAATTTGAAAATAGAGATGGCGGTGAGAAGAAAAACCCATGATTGCATAGACAAGAGGGTAATTATTTGTTAAAAATAAGAACAAAATTGTCATAAAAATATAATCATTTAAGTAGAAGTTGTAAAAATTAGGATACCTCACTTTTGAAAAAGTCAACTTCTACCCCTTCTAAAAGCTAATAGAAGCTATAAATTATAATTCTATAAGTTAAAACAAACACTACATCCCAACTTTTTTGAAACTAAAAGCTAAAAGTTATAGTTTTTAAGCTGCAACAAACAAGCCCAATATCAAGTTCCTATTGATGTTATAAAACAAAAAGGGATCAGTTACTTATCATCAAATTCAGTCTTACAATTCTTACTTATCATCATTTTCTTCCCATTCCCTCACAAAATAAAACAAAAGGGATTAATTACTATTCTTTACTCTCTCTCTCTCTCTCTCTCTCTCTCTCACTCTGTCTTCTCCACAGGTTTCAGAATATAAATGCCATTTCACTTCAAATGCTTAAAAGATCCTACTGCAAGACTTCTGATGTTTCAAACTAGGATTTGTAAGAGGAAACCGATAAAAAAAAAGAAAATGAAATTATTTTTTTTACTGCAAGCACTGGAATTCGGGTATATTTAAGAAAAAAAAAAATAGTTCTTATGCACATGGAGAAATGCATCCCAAAATAAGTTGTACTATTAGTCTTTCTTTCCATCCCAAAATTCTTGTTCCAAACCATAACTTATGTCTACCCAAACATAAATTCTTGTTCCATCACAAAAATAAGGTCCTGAGTTTTTGTTATGACAAAAATGAAGAGAAAGATTACATACAAATATGATGTCCCGCTAATAGCAAAGTGGAGTGGTGCAGCTAATATTTTACTTCAATACCTGAGCAGCCAAGAACAAGTCAAGATCCAGTCTTTTTAGTCTCTTTGCTAAGTACGGATAAGATTGCAAACAATTGACCTTTCAAGAAGCCTTAAAAGTGAGAACTGCACTAGTTTCACCTTTTTCTAGCTTGAGCAGGAAGGGTCATGAAGCAAACCAACCATAGTAGTATCAAATGCCAAATCTCTCTCATCAAGAAAAGTTGAAGGTTAGAAAGGCACAAATTGATGATTTACTAAGGTCCTACATATAAGAGTGTGTGTGTGTGTGTATGTATATCTACACATCTAAAAAACATTGCTTCAACGACAAGAATACAGCCACCAAGCTTTGATCCCACTTTGTGGGGTTGACTATATAAACTCTTAACTTGTCAGTCATCTCCATCCAATACCATATCTTCTATAAGGTGAATAATAAGCATATGCTCCATCAATGAAAGTTACAAATAAGATGAAAAACTAAAACAAAGCCATAAAGAACAGCATGGGTATATAGGCTGTTTAAATCCTAGACAGGGGAAATAGTTACAAGGACAACTGAAGAAGGAAAACTGACTTGCTCAACAGTAGCTGGCTAATAAGTTACAGCCAAGTTCAGAGGGAAGAGCGCTTTGGTTCTCTAGGCACTCCTGGCAATCTTATCGACATTTCGCCAGCATTAACCATGTTAAACCGCACAGCCTGTATTCGGTACAACAGAAATTTTGTATTGAATCTGCATATAAAGCAATACAGATAAAATGCAAAGAGAATGAAGACAAATAAGATGATTAAAAATGTACAAAACACACCTCTTACATTATGCCCGAAAGAATGAACTCTACAAAATTGAATAGCTTCCTTCATAAACTAAACTAGAACACTGTAATCATTCTGCTGAGCAACTTCCTTGCTAGTTTCAAGAGATGACTGTGGAACAACCTCAATAGCTGCATGAGATGGTTGTGAACCATGCTCGCCAGTCGCATGGGTAAGTTGGTGGTGACCGACTTCATCAGTTGCATGCTGGAAGTGCAAGTCATCAACCTCACTGGCTACATGACAAAGCTGTGAGTCATCAACCATGCTGGCTTGATGACATAGTTGGACACCAGCACCATCAGGAGCCGGAAGACATAGCTGTGAATGATCTACTTCACCATCCATATGACATAGCTGTGACTGATCAACCTCAGCAGCATTGAGTCCAACAGATGTGACACATAACGGGGACTGAATATCCCCACCATCCATGTTACCTTCAGGGTCATCCCGCCTTTTACGTTTCCCCATTCCCTTCGTTCTTACCCTCTCCTTCCCCCTAACCCTTTTCCCAAGTTCATCTTGTGGGCTAGATACCATTATCATTGAGCTTCCGACTTGATCCCTCAAACATTCATGCACAATATATCTGATTCTTGAGACTGAATATATCTGTTGCTCATCCATTCCATGAGTAGGAAGTGTATCTGCTATATGAGCAATTTCCCTCAATGCAGCATTCTGTTATTGAAGTAATTAGCAGTCAGGAGCAAAAAACAAAAAGAAATCAAACAAAAAAAGATGTTCAACACTGAAAAATGTACTTCCGAAACCTGATGTGCATCAATTACTGATCAAGAAAAGGCTTACCATTCTCTGGAACTCGGATGAGATAGGTATTGGCCTTCCAACCAACTTCCTAGTAATTTGCAAGTACCATCGCATGTACTCACTTTCGTCTACATCTTCATCACCATCCACAATATGAAGTCGGCGATCTGACCATTCATTGAGCTCCGATTCCATTTTTGACGACAAGTCTATGCCACCATCTACTCCACGGCTCTTCCTCTCCCACCGTGGCACATCTTCTGGGATTGGTTGTTGTAGGCCGAATTGTCTGAGGCAACGATCAGGGAGGTGCCTTTCTGCTTTGTCAAAACAAATCAACATAGTCTTTGACCTCCCAAGAATGAGATTATTTTTTGTTTCTTCTGGTACAAGATTAGGATTAATATTTGTGTAAGGACACCACTCAACCTGTACATCAAAAATAAAAAAATTAACACTAATAACATTTTTCAAAAAGTGCACGCTATTAAACAGCTCTGAAAGCTTACATCAGATGGGTTTAGGCTGTCCAATGCCTTGCGATAAAATGCCACATCACGATTTGCTGTAGGACCACTCTGTTTCCCTTTCCATCTAAGTACAAATGGAAAAGAATCATGGACTGGATCATGGTTAAGCCTTGGCCGACCAACATTCAGGTGATAGTAACTCCAACACTACAAAAGGAAAATAACTGGTAACTAACTAGACCAGTATTTGCACCATGAAGTTTTATACGTAATTCATTAACCCAATTACAGATGTGAGCCCATGAAAACCTAAACCCCTCCCCCAGGTAGTTTTGTTAACAAGAAAAAAAGCAGTTATTTCAACCTGTAGTAGTGTTAAACAGCCACTAATTGTGCTCTGAGATTTAAGGGAGGCATTGCCAAGTGCTCTGTACAAGAACGATAATGCAGCTGCACCCCATGCATACTTCCCAGCTTGGTTGAAATTCTCAAACAAAGGGAGGTACATGACAGGGACCTTATTACCTGTGGTAGTGGAAAATATTGTGCTACCAACAAGGTAAAGGAGGTATGCACGTGTATAGCGCTCAATATCTTCAATTGATGCATCCTCAGGACACTGTGAAAAGGTCTCTTTCAACCAACTAAGTTTTACCATCCCACCACTTGTGTAGCCAGAGTCCGGTGCTCTCCCTAAATATCTCACACACACTGCTTCGCATGCTGTATATGTTACCCCTATAACAGGTTCACCATCGATCGCTAGTCCAAGCAAGTATGCAACATCTTCAAGAGTCACTGTCATTTCCCCAACAGTGAAATGGAAAGTATTAGTTTCCTTCCTCCACCTCTCAACCAGAGCAGATATGAGTGGGTTGTCTAGACTAATTGCTGGTATCAACCTTAAGTACCCAAATCCCGCTTTTTTTATCAAGTCAACCTGTTTTGATGTCAGCATCCATTGATCAAGTTTTGAAGTGTGTTCATGACATCTAAGTGCACCACGCTCCTGTCAGTCAAATTATTGTAAGTAAGTTGCCGTGCTAAAGAATGATAGTGATGAAATATTGTGAAAAAGGATTTGTCTAGTGGCAAAGAACACCTGGCCCTCCCAAACAGCAGAAGAAACATGCTTATCTTGGTCATACAAAACAGAATCATCAATTGGACCGGGATTGGTTGCATATAGATCCATTTTTGCTAACAAAACAACTGCCTGATATAAAAGGAAGTAAATAAAGTAAATAAATATATTTGAAAAGGAAAAGGCAACATGAAAGTAATGTAGATGCAGTAATAAAGTAGAATGCATTTACAAATAATTGGTAAAGGTTTAAATTATAAGCTGAAGAATTTACTGCAAATGAAAATAACAAGGTTAGGAGAGCAGAAGTGTAGATTCATTTTCTGCTTGGACAAAAAAAAGCACATATTACAAAGGTTTGTGCAGAATCAACTAAAGGAACTACAAAGGTTTCTAGTAACAGGCACATACTCATTCTTTAATAGGAACCTAAAAATAGATGCATGGGAAATACATCAACTCCAACAATTTTTAAGCCTATAGGAATACTAAATCTAACAACTATAGAGCATATATTATATATCATGGGAAATCCTACTGAAGTTTATAAATAAAAGAAATGAATAAAGTTTTGAAATCCACCCAGATGTGGTTCAAAGTGCATTTTTTTAGTTAGAATAGGCAATAGGGAATCTGTTTATTCCTAATAATGGAAAAGTTAGGTAGGATTTCATTGTCAGGAGAATAGCAGTCTAATTAAATCCTTAATTGTCTCACAAGTACTCTTAGTTACCAAAACATAAATAAATTAATACAATTATATCAAACAGAATCTTATCTACCCGCCCCACCTAGTGGGATAAGGCTTGGAATTGTAGTTAACATAACCTTACATCTTCACTTCTTATTCCTGATTGGAAACTACAGGAAACAGAAAATCAGGGAAGGAAACCTTGGCAAACACTTTTTCTAGAAAGGGCAGGCAAAGTAGGATGATATTATAGATTTTTGCAAGCAAATACACAGAATCTGAGATCTACAGGATGTTTGTCAGTCTTTGATATCCAAATTTGACCAAAGATTAGTTTGTTGGTAGAAATTTCCCAGAAAAATCCTTGATAAACAAGCCAAAATATTTGCTTCCCATAATTTTGGGCTACTGAATACAAGAAATCTAGGGAAGACCATACCACAAACATAAATTACCAACAAACTCTAGTGCCTAAAGAATATAACCATGATATATTTTACTTAAATCTCACAATAATTTTTCTTGGGACACATCGGTTTAAATATTTCAGAATTACCAAAATGCTATGTTTGCATCATCACAAAATTACTATAGTAATCTGGGCTGCAGAAGACTAGATAGGCTAGTAACGATTTTATCTCAGACAAGTACAACTTCAAATATGTGTTTAACTTTTCTAGGGTTATAATCACTTCAGTAAATGTCCAAGTTAGCAACAAATTGTGCTTGCATTTAAAAACACAACTATCACATTCTGTAAAATAGAAACAAAACAATTATCTGGAGCCATCATCAATTCACCAAATGAAGCAAGATTGCTCCGTCACAGTTTTGGTTTAGTTCATAATATTAGCCACAAATTTTTCTTCCTGAGCCTTTTTTAAGATAACGAAATACTCCATTAATTTAAGACCTCTGCTTGATAAATTTTTGCAAGTTTTATAACAGGACATAGATTGATTTATTAACTCACTTCCTTCTGTCAGCTTCATCAAAAGTTAAAACCTTCATTTAGTCCAAGGACCAACAGGAACATCCCAAATAATGCTACTCATAAAAATCCAATAAGCCACACCACGATAAGGAAGGGGGCAGGGCCATGCGGTTCAAGATAAAATGTTAGTAAAACTTGATTTGCAAAATTGTTTGAACCACATATATATGCGCTCCCATGAGGGGTCATGGAAAGTGGTGGTTATCATGGTGGCAACTGATGGCATCAATCTGCCAATATTGTAGTCCTAGGTTCAGGGGGGAGGCAGCTACCAGAACACTGGCTATCTAGCAACTAATCACTGAAGAGGATTTTACAAGTTGTTAAGTCTACAAAAGGTAATTTATAGGATTCTGTAAGCTATATGGTTCACTAAATTGAAGATAAAGAGCAAAATTAAGGGGAAAAAAGATAGCAGAATATGGTTCCATGGAGGAAAAGTAAAAAGGCACTTTCTGTTAAAGCACGGGTAACCACAAAACTTGGACCATTGAGAACAAAAGAGAAAAGTATACAACATACAGCCAAATGTAACATGTGGGGCATAATAGAGCGTAGGAGGATTTTGTAAATTCATTTCATTTAAGGAAGAAGATGGTAGTGGAGTGGGTTGTAAATTACAAAGTACTATCAGAGAGATTTTTCCCGATCTTTTTTCTGCATGGCCAGTGATAAAGACTCTATAGTTCAAAGCTATTTAGCCATCTTATTTGGGGTGATCATTTGGTCTCAGCAATTTAGAGGAATCTAGAGGATTGGCAAATTGATTCCACAGCAGCTTTGTTTGGTACGTTAAAGGGCAGTCAGCTTTGAAGGGAAGGGATGGATATGAACAGTTGAAAGCTTCAGGAACACATTACTAAGTTTTTTTCTGTCCAATCCCATGGAAGCAGATTTGGTAGAGACTAATGTTTTGCTCCATTGACTCTAGACAAACAATTGCTAATTTGAAGAAGCAACGGAACAAATGGATTATGGGTTAGCAATGAATGTAGAACAACAGTGTGGGGCCAGTTGATTACCCGCTTCCTGAAATGGACTTTATTTAGTCTTGTATCTTGATTTATAGAAATTGTCTTCCATGTTTGGGTGCAGTGGCCTCAAACAAAAGAAGAATAGGGTAAGAGCTATTGTTCCGCTCTCCAGTACTTGTAACATTAGCAAAAATGGAGTTGAAGACGGTTGAAGGAATCCAGTCCCCAATTCACAACCATCATTTTAAGCATTGTATTAATAATGTATGAACATAAAATCTACAATCTGATAATCAAATCATTTATGTAAAAACCCAAAATTTGAAGAAAAAGATAAATAAGGATAACAAAAAAAAGATTAAATAGACCTAAATCTATTTGAAGTTTGATTTCTCGACACTAAATGGATAGCTGAAATAGATATGTATGATGCACACCTAGAGATTTTTCATTTTGGAAATCAAGATTAACCACAGCCGAAGAGGATAAGGCTTGGTAGAGGCGTGAATCTAACAAAAAGAAGAAGAAGAATAAGAAATAACCTGAAATTAGACTCCACGCGACGTCCTCGATAGAATTATATAGGCATTACAAAACTTACAGAAATTAGAGAGATTGCAGAGGGGAAGGGCGAAGGAGACACACCGTCGGCTTTGATTTAGTGCTCTGTTGTTCGTAGCTTCGAACTTGCCCTTTAGCTGTGTAGAAAATCGAATCCCTTGGTCGTAGTTGAAGAAGAAGATCGCATCCAAGATTAACAAACAGAAAAGCCCTCGTTTTCTTCCCCAATTTTTGCTTCAACGAACATCAAGTTGACCGAAACAAAGGGCTTCGATCCAGCGAAAAACAACGAACTGATGAGAGGAAGCCTTTCGTTTTCGAGAACCCTAATTGCTTCCAGAATTGCAGAAAGCTCGAAACCAAGTTGCGGCATAGTGTTTGTAACTGGATTTTTGGCCGTCCGTATGCAAGCTTAAATCACACCCAAATATAAATAAATTTTAAAATAAATATTTATAAATAAAAAATTATCCACAATATCGGTGATATTTAAAAAATTACAAAAATTATCTTTACTATTTAAAAAAATAGTAAAGATTAAAAAGTATTCATATAGTTTAATATTGTCGACGTTCAGAATTGGTCGACTATGTTTCTTTTGGCCCGCCTGGTGCGGTGGATCCGAAGAACGTGTTGGTGATATTTGGTATTTAATCTTCTGGGCCTCGTCCCCCGTCCCTGCAAGGTACTCCGAAGCTTAAGTTAATAAGCGAGTCTGTGGGGGATTTTTTTTAGAGAAAAGAATGTGTCAAATGTAAAGTAGTTGTCTTACCCCTTCTTACCAGAGCTGGCCTATATATCATGGAATGTCTCCCCTTAGGCGTAGCATGTTTGTCCTAGGAGATGGGACAGAATTCCTAATACCGGTGAAGGATGTCCATGCTGTAAGAAGGTACTGATGGACCCTTCATTAATGTGGACGAGACCAGTCATTAACGACGAGAGGACCTGTCATTCAATGAAGATGGGATTGGAGGCCGGCGCGCGGAAATCCAGGCTCTGTGGTAATGATGTCGTTACGAATGGACCAAGATGGGACTAGCATGGGCTAGCCAGGCGGGCCGGGAACGATGGGCCTGGGCTGCATGGCTAGGGCGGCCTTCGGCCTGTTGCCTTGTCAGCTCGTCTGGACCTTGGTCTTTATCTCGCGAGCTGGTTAGCTGAGCCAGTAACCAGCGAGGTCGCTGAGGGCTCGCCCAGGTGACATTGTTCCAGGCGAGCTTCGGCCATGCACGAGCTCGCTTTGATAGGTCTGAGCTTGAGGCCTGTCAGCTCCTTTGCCAGTGGTACCGGCCCAGTAAGTTGGGCTCGGCCCTCATAGAGTTGGACGGAAAATACCCATAACAAATATTAAATTACAATTTTCCTTATATTATTAGTTCATCATAGTTAAATATTAAAAAATAATTAAAATATCATTATATTTAAAAACTTTTTATTTATTTTCAATTTTTATTTCTTTTTTTAATATTTTATTTATCTCTCTTGAACTACAGCTCTATGGGTTTAGGAGGGCAATGAAATGATAATCTATGTTGTACGAAAATAATTCGAAAAAGCTGTTTTTTCGTATCCGAAACATCTCTTATTCTTGTTTTAGATTCTATTTATACTTAATTTTTTAAAAAAATATTTGTTTCTACATTTTTATATCGTATAAAAAATATTTTTTATTTCCATTTTCATTTTCATGTAATCTAGAGACAACAACATTCTCCATTCTCTTTCTCTTATTTACAATTAACCTAGTTGATTCGCTGTTATCAAATAGATGAGTCCATGTGTATCGGTTTATTCTCCTTAGTGATGGCAACGACATGGGACAAAATAGTCCTACCCCATCCCCATCCTCAAATCCCAACACCCGTTCCATGCCTCGCCTCGTACTTCAACAAGATGCAAGGTGGGGTCATTGCAGCCCAAATTAGATGTCTTTTTGGCCAAAAACTTTAAAATACCATGTTATATATATGCAAATAATTTTTAAAATGATTTAGAGTTTAAAGATATATCTCATGTTATACATATACATAAAAAAAAAAAACATTTCAAATTATATTGGTATAAATTTTTATTTTTTAAGTAAAATAAAAAATAATATTTTAAAGTTCACCTTATTGAATTTGTTTCTTAACCTCAAAAAGACTTATTTACTTAATTAATAGAATATATAATATTTATATATAATACATAGAATCGAACATATTTTTTATATTTTTTTCATCTAATAGAGTTGATTATATATATATATATATATATATATATAAGGGTGAGGTGATGATAATAAATAGTATTCCTTTACCATCCCTACCTCGATCTCAATTCAAAAACAATAAAAGATTCCTCGAAGTGGTCTTAACCTTAGTCAAACTACTTTTGACTCTACCTTAATTGGGGCAAGATAGATCTTGTGGGTTTGGATCACTGTGCTAACCCTAATTTTCTTTTTTTTTTCTTCAAATAATCTAGGGGGAAATAACAATTATTTTCTTTCTCTTTGAGAATCTAAGTAAAAAGAAATACATATATAGAAAAGGGAAGAGAGTGATTGATAAAATAATCATTTTATCTCTCTATTTAACAAGAGTGGATGCATTGTTATTTTTAAAACATGAGGGGAGTGGTTCTTGCAATTTTCCTTTAATAAAAAAAAAGTAACGCGTTAAATTGATAACTGTACTTTAAAATGAGTTAAAGAAACATTATACTTTTGGTTATTGGGTCACATTAGCCATTATAGTAGATGATATTAGATAATGGTGCTAAATTGACTATTATATTTAAAAAAGTTAAGTAAATCACTGTACTTTTAGATTTGATATCACATTAGTCATTATAATTGATGTTTTGATACCATTGGACAATATTTTAATTCCATTAACAATATTAACTATATCTCAAATCAAACCCTAATTAAAAAATAAGACTTAAAATTGCATTCAAAATAGTTATGATTGTGATTTATGATTATTGCATCCGGCAATTGCATTATGAGCTTAATGAGGGAGATAGGAGTCGCTATTTTAATTCTCCAAAGAGGGTGAGAGCAATGTGACTAAGTTGAAGCTCAAATTGAGATTTGAAAAACATAATACAATTGCAATCGCCTCACAACATAATAACCCTAGATCACAATCACGTGAATTTGGAATGTAATTTTTGGTATAATTTTCAAAGTAGGTTTAATTAGGAATATAATTGATGCTATTAATGAAATTATATGTTCACAATATTAAGATAATATCTATGATAATGGCTAATGCAGCCTTAAATTTGAAAATACACAATTAAAATACAGTGGCTAATTTAGTACCATCATCTAAGGGTGTCTATGCTAATACCTAATGTGACCCAATGTTTTAAGGTATAGTGGTTTATTTGGCTCTTTTAAAAGTACAATGACCAATTTGAGCCCCCAGATTAAGTACAATGACCAAATTTGATATTTCACCTCAATAAATACTTACAAAAGTATTGGAAAGAATGAAACATGATTTCTAAGAGTTTTCAGTGACTACAATTGTAATTAAAAAATCATTTTTACTAGTAAAAGCAAAATATTTTTGAAAAATGCATAAACTTATCTAGGGATAATTACAAAAACATGCATGAGGTTTGTTATAATATATACTTTTTATAGAACTTTATGTTAACCTTATAGAAACATACCTGAACCTTTTTTAACTTAAAAAAACCTACCAAAGGTCTAAATTTTCTTGAAAAAAATTCTGTAAAAATAATCAATATACTTTGATGGATTATTCAGTATTTTTTAAACAATTTAAAATATGCATAACCTATTAATTGATTCACATAATGTTGAATTATTATTTAAATGTGTGTAGTTACTCGTGTATTGTATCTGTAATCTTTCATCCATGCTTCTTACATTGAATGTGAATATTCAAAAATTCTTCTTCTCTCTATCAATAAAATTCTAAAAAATGCGGTGTTTTTGAAAGAATGCACCAACACTTAATGTGTCATGCAAGGGGGGTGAAGATGGTTTTCAGAAGCACAACACACACGCAGCGGAGAGGAAACAAAAACCCTTAAAAGACTCGGTATAGGCAGCTATATGCATATTAAATAAAACACCAAATGATGCATGAAGATAACTGTTACCTCACGCACGTTGGAGAGGCTGCTTTTGTATTTTGAACCTTTGATACTCAGGGAGCAATGAAGCAACTTGCTACTGTGCAAGGTCTCTACCAGACCAATTTCTTTTCCAAGAGACTTGACTCATCTTTGGCTTCTTGCTGATGACCTTATCAGAAGGATATTCTTCAAGGTCCTGACATTTTATTTTGCCAACCAAAATAGTTAAATTGAAACAAGTACTTTGAGATGCAATAGCCTAACTGTGTTTGAATCACTTGTTTGGGAACTTGGGTGGCTGGAGGCTTTAATGCTTCGCCTAGCTCTTTTGAGCATCGTACCATCATATGCTTCCATTTTATTTGATTGTTCTGTTTTATTAAACGTTCATGGGCCTGATGATGTTTTATTGAACTGTTTGTACTGTAAACTTACCAGAATATTCCCAGATATTATTAGGTCATTTTCAATAGATCATGCATCTATTGAGATAGGGGCAATCTCATACTCAATAACTTTGAACCGTTTTATTATGTTTCAAAGCTTTAGTTTGCATTTTTTTTTCCTTGCAGATGGACAACAGTCCCACAACTAGCAGTGTAACCATTAGCATTGTCGAGAAGCAAAGGCTTGCAAAATCTAGTCTTGCTTTTAATTGTAAGAAGTAAGTCTCTTACAACCATTGAGCCTGTTTTTCTGAGTTTCTGGTGGATTATATAGAATCATATCTTTGTTCATTTGCATATAGACTATTGCATCATTACTCTGTCCTTAGTAATCAAGTATTCCCATCCTGAGCCCAGTATCCATCTTCCTTACTGTTTCTTCATAGGATGTATGTATATTGTCTTTGTTGTCTTAGATGTACATGCTCTATGCCCTAACTTGTGGTTAGATTGACACTTGGTTTGGTGTTCATGGAGTATTTTCATATATTTATGCATATATATTCTGAACTGTGATACTTATAATCATATATCTATTTGTCCATGGAGGATAATTGTATTTAGATTCTCATATATGATGTATACAATGCTTCCGATGGATATTTGTTGTTTGAAGTCGAGTTTCTCTAGATCTGAAGAAGCTTCCGGTATTTTTTTTCCACAAAATTAGGCACTTCATCCAAGCTATCTTGAAACCAGGTTATGATATATCCTTCCTATAGGATTAGAGCACAGTCAGATGAATACAAGAATAGATTGTAATACTTGCATGTGCCTTATATAAGTTTTGAAAGAAGAGATTAAAGTAATTCAGATTTAGTTCATGTTCCTATCCACACAATATTGTATTGTAAATGTATTTGGTATATGATAATTGGAATATTTGTGATCTTTGTTGTTATGTATGATGTTCAAAAAACAAAATTACAGACAAGAAAAATGTGATAAGAATAAATTCATATTGATATATATATATATCCATGACGTATTCATTTATTTCTTTTTTCAGATGTTCTTGTATCATATCCAACTGTGAATACTCATATTGGCTGCTATTCACCCCCATCCATGTGGTTTATTAGCTCGGTAGTGCCTTAATTTAAGTTTTTGATTTCTTCTATTTGTGGAATAGACTATGCACATAATATGATGGTGCTTTGGAATTTACTAATGATCTCAGTGATTTTTTCTACGGTTGCATTACAATAGATGGATGATTCTGACATTCTTCTTAAGTAGCTCGGCATTTAGGAAAATATTCCCCGAGTATGTGGAGAAGTATGAAGAGCAATAGGTTTCAGATCAGTCTATTATAGAACATCCATCACGGGTTCTGACTCTGCAAGAAAGGTCCAGATCTTTGTTGGAGAAAATTGACAATCCCATCCAAGACAATAAGAACAAAGTAGAAGCACCAATCTTATGTCTCCTCCGTCTACTTCACATGTACCATCGGATTATAATTTAGAACGATCTCACCTCAATCTATTCAGCACTTGCCCTTCCATCCATCCTATTGAACATGAGTTTGACAACGAGATTTAATAATTTGTTTTATATTTTTTTTATATATATTTGAACTTTTTAGGTAACTTTATGATTTTATGCTTATTTTGTGACTTCATGACTTTTTAAGTGCGTAAATGTTTGAACTATAATGTAATAGATGTTGCAATAATTGAAATTTTAAATATAAAATTTTAACTTTGCCCACACATAATATATTTTTTAGCCATACGTAATATGTTTGTTATCCACATTATATTTTTTTTACCCACACATAATCAAATTCTTTTATATTATTACCCACACATAATATTTTTTTTTACTCACACATAACGTTTTTATCCACACATATGAAAATTATTTTTTATATTATTACCCACACATAATCTTAACTTTACCTACACATAAACAAATACACATGTCATGCCACATCATCATCCAATTAAAGTCACGTCATCAGCCACTACACTATTACAACTTCCTGACATAAAAATACACACATACAAAAATATTTACTTACACATATATGTGTGGGTAATATATTAAGTTTTACCCACACATAAATATATATGTGTGTAAAAAATATTTTCTAACCCTCCTTTACCCATATATATTGACATTTACATTATGTGTGAGGAAAAATTATAATTGACACATAAGGTAATTTTTACCCACATTTACGTTGTGGGTAAATCCCTCAAATTCTTGTAGTGGTCTCTAGTTGCTTACTGATGTGCCAAGACCTGAACTCTTCTGGTCACTTGCAAACTCCCACAAACAAGTTTTTAGCTAGCTCGCGTCCAAGCCTCGTTTGCTCTCGTACCTGTGCTTTGGCCAACATGCCACCCCATACTTGTAGGAGACCAAGACAGTCCACACCTAAGCTGCAATGGAACCCTTCATCGGACCACATGCTAAAGAAGTGTGATCGAAGGTGATGCCAAGCTGTGCTTAGGTCTTCTCAGATACAACCGGTCATCTCACAACCAAAGACCAATAAGAAATGAAGAAGGGAGCAAGGAGAAGAGAAGAGAGGCAATGATGGAGCAAGGGAAAGAAGAAGCGCAATGAGTTGAAAGGATTTTTTGCTGCTTCAATCAAGACATGAAAAAGAATGTTGAAGGCCTAAAGAGTAAAATGCTCTTCCCTTTCTTTTTTCTCTCACTTTTTTCTCCTTCATTAATGCGTCTAAAGACGTATTCATTGCTATCCTGATAAAGCATTAAATGCTAGGTGAAAACGATGGAAGAAGGCTAGAGAAATCAAATCTCGCGCTTAGAAACTGTTAACTATTTGAGATAACTGATCGACCATTTCGACTAAATGGTGGATTGTTCAAGAAGGCTTGTTGATTGTTTAATGCCTTTCATTCTAAGTTTCCACAAATTGCATTAAGGGCCTACTATTAACTCTCAATAGCTCTTCCATTAACTCTTAATGGAACTAAGAGCTCCCATTAACTCGTAACGGTGTCCATCTATTAACTCTTTATAGTCTGTTGATCCTTTTGTTAACTATTGAAGAAATATCCATCATCATCAACTCTTAATTAATGATGATCAAGAACACATGATAGTGAAGCATTACTGATCCAACGCTATGCCTAGTTTGTATGTGACCTTCTAGGTTCACAGATATGTAACAATCAGGACGTGCCAAACTCTTTGATGCCAATCGAGTACTTCGATATACTATGATAAACTCTTCATTTCCTCACAACACCTCGAAAGGTCTTCAGTGACTTGTAGCATAATGTCAGGACGATCTTAATGGAAATGAAGTTAATACTTCCTGTAAACCTATTTGGGCTTTCAATACCATGCACTATAAATAGTCTTTGAGATTAAGTACATGCCCAGAATTAAGAATTATAAAAGTTGTCCTTATAGTTAATGGCTTTACTAGGGGTCCATTCCCCACTTTGAGGACAACTTTCTGCATCCCAAGCGACCTATTCTACTCAAGATCCTGTATGCAAACACGATATGAGAAGTTACTCCTGAATCAAGAGTCCAAGAGATGGGAGAATGACCAATCGTATTGATCATGTCAATAACATATAAGGAAGATGTACCTGATTTCTGATTCTTTAATCGCTTAACCTTCAAGCTGGCGAGATATTTGGGCAATTCTTTTTCCAATGCCCATCATTTTGGCAATGAAAGCATTTTCCCCTTGATTCTTTCTCTTTATGCTTGCCCTTGGAAATGCCCATGTTTGGCCCGAGCTTATTCTTCTTGTTAGAAGAACTCTTCTTCCTCCTAGAAGTCTTCGAAGATGAGGTTATGAAAAAAAACTCCTTACCTCTTTCCTTTGATCTAGGGTTGGACAGTTGTTAACATGTTTAACAACTTTGGGAGCAGGCATTCAAGCTTGTTCATATTAAAGTTAAGTAGAATGGGGTAAAAGATTCCAAGAGCGATTGGAGGATTAGGTCAACCTGCAGTTCAACATCTATGTAGAATTCCAATATTTTAAGATGACCAATCAAATTGATCATCTAGAGGATGTGGTCTCCCACATCAGTGCCTTTAGCCATCATGGACTTGAACAATTACTTAAATATCTCGTTTCTAATATTCTATTGCGCTCTCCATAAAGCTCTCGCAAATTCATAATCATGCTAGCTGTATCAGTGCTTATGTTGACGCTAGAGCTCATTGCTCATGGAGGCTAAGATATACGTCCTCGCCCTCAAGTCTTGTTTTCTTATCAATTCCCAAGTAACCCACTTCTCCTCACTGGAGCGCTTAGGAAGAGTCTCAGGGACATGTTTTTCCAAGACATCACTAATTTTCTCTAAGCTCAAAACAAGTTTTAAATTTCGAAACCAATCCTTGAAATTAGGTCCAATTAAAGTGTTTTTTTTTCTAAAAGACAAAAAATTGGGTTAAATGACACCTCCACTTAATTTTTCAAATCCTACACTTCCTAAGTGGAAAACATGAATCTCTAAGGGGACTCATGGCGGGTGATCAAGTTCTCTCCTACATGAATACCTCTCAACATAAAGCAATTGGAAGAAGGAATTGAGGAGGGTTTTGGGCTTTGGAATAAATAGAGAAAACAAGCCAAGACTGAGAGAGAATCGCACACACAAGGCAACCAAAAACTTTCACTCATTTTTTCCTGTTTCTCTTAAATATGCACACCCAAGAAAACCCTAGGTGTCTCAAATTGGGACAAATGACTAGGAGAGAGAGAGAGAGGGAGGGAGGGGATAAGGGAGAGACACAAAGTATGGCACCCCCGGTCCCACCTCTAGGGTGCCATCGTAACCCACAGTTACAATTACGGCCACCTACCAAATTTTTAAAGGTCAATTATGCCTCTACAAGTTAAGGCACCCTAGGTGGGATCCAGATTTCGCTACCTTCACTCATCAAGAACTCGAGCCCCAAGAGAAAAGAGCAGCGAAGGGCACTCGAAACACAGTTGGGTTACACGTTTGGACTCTCAGAATTGTTATAGAAGTATGATGAGATCATGGGAGCAAATTTACATAAAATCCATCATTTACCAGTAAATGGTAAAATTCCAATTTCACTACAAGATTCATTTGTTCTACACATAAAATACAAACCATGACAGTTTATTCATAAAACCCATAAAAAAAAACTGTCTCACAGCTTATCAATTGCATCTATTGGTGATGCATCCATCATTACCACTTTCCCTTTTCTAGAACCCGAGCTATTTGTACGGTTAGTAATAAGGAGTGAGTCTTAAGACACAGTAAGACAATATGTAAAATAATAAATCATAAATTCATAACAAACATAGAAAAACATGGAATGAATCATGCATGTAGACCCGTCCACCTCATCCATCTTGAACTCTTGGTGATCCTATAAGACTTTTTCCAGGCCCAACACGAGGTTCGTTAGTCCCAAATCATAGCCTCATGCCTAGGTACTCTCCTATCATCATATGTAAGTCATGATAGAATAATTTGCACAGAAAACATATTAAACCCTTACTGTATTAGTTTTTAATGCCTTGATAGTCCCTTTGGAAAAAATTCTCCATAGTATTAAAATCACTTATATTACTTCTCAAAATTCTTTTAACAAAAATTAAACACAATAAGATAAAAGAATCATTTAAATAAATATTACTAATATCAACTTCCATATAAAATTAGACATTTTGCACTTACCTTGTTGTATACGCTCTCACTGTCAGTTCTTTCCTTCCAATTCCTCTCTCTCTTATTGCTACCTATCTCAAACTCAACTTTTCAAATCTTCTCTCAATCCTCAATTGCTTTCTCTCTCTTCCAACCTCACATTGAGGTTGCTACCTCTCATATTTATAGGGGATTGTTAGGCCCAAATCCCCACCAACTAACTATTCTTTATTTCCCACCTAATCTTCCTCATCATTTATTTAATTTGCCCACTTATATTAATTATTCAGCCTACTAATCCTTTTTCCTCCACTTAGTCTTATTTTGGTTAATTAATCTGCCCATTAACTCCCACTAACTCATGGTAGACATTCTTTTGGTTTATTAATCTACCTTCACCCATTAATTCCCACTTTAACTTTCTTTCGATTTATTATTTCACACTTAGCCCATTAACTCAACCCACTTACTTAGCCTTATTTTCCCACTTAGCCACAATCACATCCCATAAGGCCCGCGCACACATGGGCCACCAGCCCCACACATTGCTCGCCTTTACTAGGCCCCGCACAAGTGAGCTGAGCATGGCTGCCTCTAAAATAAATAATTTTTGGAGCCTCCACAATGCCTCGAACCCGTGACCTCATTTTTCCCTCGCGCGTGCGTGACCGCTTAACCTACAAGCCTCTTTATTAATATATATGCGCCAATTAATTATATACTAATCATATCTCCTTTTACTAGAATTAAATTCCAGCATTTTCTCTCCCAATGTTCGAACCCACAACTTACCAGCCCTCTCATGTGAGCGTAACCACCAGCTTACAATGCTTCTCATTTACATATTTGCGAAGATTAATTTTTATACTAAACCAACTCTCATAAAATCCCCAATAAATCATTTCAAATACAGAAATTAATTATTATTTTTTTTAAAATATCGAGATGTTACAGAAAGGACGCACGTTGTCCTTCCCAAATTGTCTTTTGTTATCCTCATAGGCCACGCATCCAAAAGCCATTGTAGAAACGACAAATTGAATGTGCGATTTGCGAACCTCTACAACATGAACAATCGACAATTCTAAGAAACTGTCAATCGATTGGCACGAACAGTCGACAGGTTCTAAACCTGTCGACTGGCTTTGAACCTTGAATCGATCGACAGCCTCCAAGGTCTATTGAAGATTTTTGGCCTTTCCATTCATCTTTCAAAAGTTGCATTTAGGCTTGCTATTAACTCTTAATAATCATTTTATCATCTCATGATGAAACCAAGACCCTCGTTAACTCTTAACAACATGCTTGTCAACTCTTGACAGTTGCTTATTTATTAATTAAATCATTGAACCCAATCTGTTAACTCTTAACTATGATATCATTAACTCTTAATGATGATTTCAGCTTTAATCGCTTAGTAAACTACTATACCTGGATATGCGTGTGATCTTCTAGGTTTACTATTAAGTAGCAATTAGGACAAGTCAACTTCTTTGATGTTAACAAAACATTTTGGTCTACAACGTGGATCTTTCCTTCTCCTTGATGTATCCCAAAAGATCTCGAGTGACAACTAACATTATGTTAGTGTAATCCTATCAATAATGAAGTCTTACTTCAAAGTGAACCTGTTTAAGCTTTCAATTCCTGAGTTCTATAACTATATCCATCTACCCACATGTTTACTATATCCATCTCATAGATTATAGCATGCAGTCACCATCCTTATTAGTATCTCATAGTATTAATCAAAGGTAGTAACCTATGTGCTAGTCCGTAATCGATTAATCATAACTTACTTTTGAGAAATCTAAGGACTGAGAATACTATTAAGAAATTCTCAATCTAAAAGTCTTGGTCACATATTTTTAACACATAAGAATAAGACTTTCACTAGGAATTCTAAGAACTCATTCATATGAATTGATTGAAGAGCTATGAATGAAGATACAACCTTAAAAGATGAAAACATATTTTATCATATTTACAAGATTTACATCATTAGTCCCTTAACTACAATTGTTACATGTTATTTAAATATAGCATTTAGGCACTAACACTAACAAGCATATCCATTCACAAAACCAATTCCAAGAGATTTATTTCAGAGTCATGTTAAATCTTTGGGAATGCGTAAATGTTAAATGTATTTTTTGAAACATTGATGTGTAATATTATTATTTTCTCAATTTACATCAATAAATGATTCATGTTATTTTTGGTTAATGCCAATTGTGTTTAGTACAAAAATTTGATAATGCCTACATATATATATATACACACAATGCTTTGTGCATAATGCTAGGTGCAATGCTTCATGCATATTGCCGAGTGTAATAATTAAAGGTGTGTCAGACAGATGGTTGGCTTTCTGACACGCACTACAAAAAAATTGATTTTTTGCGGCGATTTTTTTGAGACTATTTTTTTAACATTTTGCGGTGGTTTTTCAAAATAGCTGCAAAATTCATTAAAACATTAAATTTTGCGACGATTTTCAAAGAATTGCATCTAAATTAAGAAAATAAATAAATAATTAAAAATAAAATAAAATTAAAATAACATTTGAGGCGATTTTGAAAAACTGCCTCAAAATTCATTAAAAATTTGAATTTAGCGGCGGTTTTTGAGAAACCGTCGCTAAATTCAAAAATTAATTAAATAATTTAAAATTAAAATTAAATTAATATTTGCGGTGATTTTGAAAAATCGCCGCAAAATTTATTAAAAAATTGAATTTAGGGGCGATATTTTAAAAATCGTCGCTAAATTAAAAAATTAATTAAATCATTTAAAATTAAATTAACATTTGCGACCGTTTTTAAAAATTACCGCTAAATTTAAAAAATAATTAAATAATTAAAATTTAAAATTAAATTAACATTTGCCATGAGATTCATTAAAAAACTAAAATTTACTTAAGAGAATAATTAAAAATTAAATTAATAAAAAATATAAAATCTTATAAAGAAATTTAAAATTTAATTAAAATTAATCTCAAAATTCATTAAAAAATTTAATTTAAAATAATAAAAATAAATTTAAAATTTTTTTAATATTTTTTAAAAAATATTTAAAATCTTCTTTTTATTTTTTAATCAATTAATTTTTTTAATTTAACTCAATTAATTTATTTTTTTATTTATTCCTTTATTCTTTTAAAAAATATTCAATTAATTAATGTTTTCTAATTTATATTAAAAATATAAAATATAATTCTGAAAAATATTGGTTGGATTAGTATATAATTTATATGTGTGCATATATACCAAGGAGGCTTTGTAGATTAGATGGTTTGTGTGTGTGTGCATAGGGGAGGTCCCGAGTTTGAAACTGAGGGAGGGGAAGGCTGAGAATTAATTTCTAGCATCTCCACGTGACGCGTGAACATGGGGCCACGTGGCACGTAGGGGCTAGGCGCGCGTGCGAGCCTGCGCTCGAGTGTGAGCGTGAGCAAGGCTAGGCCCGGGCGGCTAGGCACACGGCTTGGTCGCCCATGCTAGCACGGGGTGCAACATTTAAAAATTTAAAATTTTCTTAATTTTTGCGACGGTTCTAAAATTAAAAATTATATATATTTTTCAATTTTTGAGGAGTTTTAAATTAAAAATTATATATTTTTTTAATTTTTGCTTCGATTTTGAAACCATCGCTAAATATTTTAAAAACTGTCGTTAAATCACCTATTTTGCGGCAGTTCTTAAACCACCACAAAAAATATGACTTAGCAGCAATTACCCTAGCGGTTGTTGAAAATTGCCACTAAATTACTTAGTTAAAAAAAAAAAAAAAAACCCGCTGCTAAATGTCATTTTTTTTTTGTAGTATGCACAAGCAACCACATCTATGACTGAGTGATGCATAGATGAAAGATAAGTTTTAAGCATATTTCAAAGGCAAGCTAATGAGAGCTCAAGTTTAAAATAAAATCACTTTGATGAGTTATCAAGATGAGGCTATAAAGGGTAGCTGAAAGGTAGGATCTCTCTTCTCACTTTATATGTCCAAGAATGACAAGTGGGAGTCCTGTTTCATGAATATGTTAAAAGTAGAGTTGTGAACTCAACTTAGATATTGAGTGTATATGAACTATCACCTGTCCAATATTTATATAACGAAAGACATACGCTCCATGGGAAAGAGAGAATAATACTGCAGGACATGTTTCATACCATATGTGTAAAGTTCGACAAAAATAGGATAACAAAAGATATGGATCTCTTCTTTTACTTGTGTGAGACCCTCGAGATCACAAGGATCTCATATAATAAATACTCTTTAGCCTTTAACTGTTTCTTGAAGTTATGATTCGATACAACTATCTTGGAATGCTACCAAAGACCATGTATAATTTGGTTGTATGAAGCATACCTGAAAAAGAGATTGAATTATGATGAAAGAAAGATCTATTTGAGTGCCACATTTGGATGTATTCACAGGTCCATCAAATATAATTATTCGTTGAATTATAATTGTGAATACAAATTTTATTGAACAGGTGATGAATTCAATTGAGATCTTAATGTGAATAAATGTGACTTGATAGTTCTGGAGTATACCATACCGACTCTACTTGAATAATGGAGTTGTTATATATACCTAACAGTTGTATAACAACGAACTTTAGAAGAAAAGAGTATGCTACTCGCACAGTTTATCTATTTGTATAGAACTTAGAGAGAAATGAGAGTACAAGGGTATGCGAGCCCATTATGTGCGAGTGGGAGATGTAGTAAATACAAGTTGTGTACCCGAGTCAATCCATCCATAATAGGTTCCAGATCCAAATTCATAACTGAATCTACAACCACTGTATGTAGTTGTAGAGGGAACAACTGTCGATTATAGTTGAACCCTATTTCCTCCATTCATGGTGAAAATGGGCAGATGGGTGATAAAAATGCTTGTACATCAATGTATATATATTGGTTGTATATACTATAGAAAGAATGTAGAAACATATGTAGAAAACGGGCCTCAAATTGCTTAAAAAAAACTCTCAAACTGTTCAAAGAAATCTCTGCGTGTGTGTGAAACATTTAGGTTGTGGAAACAAACAACTTCCATTGTGATTTCATTTTAATACTAGTAACTCAACCAACTAGTCCAACTTCTGTTGTGTAAACCAGGTAAGTCTAGTTTCATTATATGAATCATTTGGTTTCATTTTTCTAACATTAACTGTATTGGATTTGGCATTGTGATCTCTATCCATTAACCACTTTTCTGATGCATCTTTTAGTCCACTTTGGAACAAAATTGAAGCAGAAAACACTTGTATACTCATCAATAAGTTAAAGGAATTAAATGCCCAAAATATATTGGGCTGTAAAATGATTCTTGACGGGTCAAATAGAGAATATGCCAAACTTTTACAACTAAAAGTTTGGCACATTCTACAATCAAGTAAAAGTTTTACAACTAAGGATTCATATTTACCATTTGGCAAGTGTGGGATTTGAAAAAGTTAATAAAAGGTACAATTTGGTTTGAGATTGAAACTAAATGGTTATGCAAGATAAAATCAACTAACAATATTTTATTTATTATAATACCCCGTATTACATGGTATTGAAAAATAAATAATTTTTACTGACTTTGAAAGGATCTCGGGTGGTCCAGGAAGTCCAAGGGTCAATTTCGAGAAATTAATTAATAAGATTGTCGAATCAACGGTAGAGAGTACCTCAGGACTTGGATGTCCACGGAAGAGGGCATGAGATTGGTGAGCGTCTCAAGATGAGATTAATGACGCTGAAAGAAATCTGATTGGGAATAGTTTTTTGAATAATTTTTGTATAAGCCTAAATGGGTGCCAGTACCGAATGGTCGTAGGGGACCTCCAGGGAGATGAGGGGACCCTAGGGGTGGTCCGACTTTGCAAGTAAGACAACCCTGAAGAGTTTTCGGGTGGAATGAAGGTCCGTGCAAACGCAGGACCAAAAAAAAAAAAAAAAATCGACCTCATCGAGTAAAAGTCGATTATTAATTTTTGACAAATCAAGAGTTTGGTGGCTTAATGATAATAATTTAAAGTCTTGGGAGGGTCTAAGTGCAATTATAAAATCTCCAAGTGTAATGAATAAATCCTCTAGTGGGATTAAAGATTTTTGAGGGATTAATATGTAATTTGTGTATTATATATATATATATACCTGTGTGTGCTTGGAGGCCAAGCTATCTACAGTGGCTATTAAATTTGAAATGTGTTCTTGCAATGGCTAGGAGAAACAAAGAAAAGAGAAGGGAGAGTCAGAGAGCAGGTCGAGATCATGAGAATGGGAAAGAGATTGCCAGAGGGAAAAAGATGAATGAGCGAGAAAGAAGGAAGATCGGCCATGCAATAGCTGCCATGGCCGATGATGAAACACCCCAGTAGTGAGGCGGCTGAAGGCGACGGAGCAGCAGCAACATGCGATGGCGCGAGGCAGCTGGTGGTAGTGCGACGTCAGTGGCCGGCAATGGCGGAGGCAACAATGGCGGGCAAAGGCGGCCTGAAGAAATGGCTGCAGTGGCGGTGCTGCTGTGCTCTGGAGGCCGCCGTGGCGTCGGCGTCGGTGAGCTCGCGGCGGTCGGAGGCGTGCGACCAGTGGCCGCAGACAAGTGGCTGAGGTCGAAGGTAGGCATCGGCAGCGGCAGGAGGATGACTAGTGTTGTTGTGCATGAGGTTGGAGGAGTAGAGGTCGCGCAGGAAGGAGAAGAAAGAGGAGGAAGAAAATGGGGAAGATAAAAGAAAAAAAATAAAATAAAAATAGAAAAATAAAAATAACATAAATTCTGGAAAATGGAGAAAAAAAATTGAAAAATTGCCAAAAAATTTCAGAAAAATTGGGGAAAATTCTGAAAATTAATTCGGGGCTTGAGAAGTATGTTGGAGGCTCAAAATGGGAATTCAAGCGCATTATGATAGTCTAATAGGCGATGCCAGTGTGGTCGGTTAGCCAATCTTCTTTTCCAGATTGACTTGGGGTAAGTTAATTAATTATTTTTAGAATATTTCCATTATATGAGATAATGAATTGTGTAGTGTTGTTGAATTGAACCCTCGAGTGAGGTTGTTTGGAAATTTGTTGATGATTGGTTTATGCCGTGGTTGTGTTGTTTGGATGTAGTGTTGATGAGTGATTTTACGGTGTGTGGCAAAATCATAGGCTCTAGATTAATGCCTGATATGAATGGGTTCGTGTGGCACCTAGGTTTGACCGGAAGACGGTGATCCTAGAAGAGTTCGAGGTTTAGGATGGAGTTCGTGCCGAGGCAAGAGAGGCTACGAGCCAAGTAAGGGATGACCCTAAGGGTGGTGGTCTTGCATGCATTTGTAATGTTTTCTTTATGAGTTGCATGTAGTGGTTAACACTTGCATGATATGAGTTCTTGTGTACCTATGGCCATATGGAGGACTAGTGGTGGGAAGGGTTGGTTGATGCCTTAACTTATAAAGGTCATTGGGCATGGAAGACTACCCATTTGCATTGCATTTTGCATTACATGCTCTCTTATGCTTCATTTACTTATGCATTGCACCCTTACTAAGTTTTTATGACTCATGAGGTTTTACCTCATGCTGTAGATGATGCAAGTCCAGAAGCAAGTAGGGATGGTGCCGGGAGGCTATTGTGGTAACTAGCCGTGTTACCTAAGTTTGTGTATTATATTATCTCTTGTATGTATTCATGTGGTGGTATATATATATATATATGCCCTTATGTGTGAATGTAAATGTTGTTGAGTGCTTGATGTATCTAGTTGTTGTAATCACCATAGTATGATAGATGTTTGTGAGATTGCTTGTTGTATATGGCTTAGTTAGTGGAGCCGAGTTCGGATCGTGTAAGGACAAAAAATGTATGTTCTTGTAAATTCCCAGTACTCAGTAGATGTTTAATGCGCTAGTTTTGTGCTTGGGTCACTTTTAGCTTACTATGAGGCAAGCTAAAGAAAGGTGAAGGTCACTCGGGTTTCGGGTCCCCATCCGTTATGTTTTCTTGTTTGTGTTTGGGACCGATTTCTCGAGTGGAGCGAAGGAAATGACAAAGCCTAGTGCCCACCTAAGGCGTTTCCTGTTAAAACATAATCCAACCTCTCAGTTGTTTGTTTGTCGTGTGAGTAATTCGATCAATTATTCACGAGTAGCGTCCCGCAAGTGGGAGCAAGTCGTTACATTTATTTTCTTTTATAGTCATATATCTCTTAATCATCATGACAAATGTTTCAAACCCATTTTCTCAAATATTGGACAAATATATTTTAACTGGACCAAATTTTAAAGATTGGCTGAAAAACTTAAAAAATGTTTTAAGCATGGAAAAAATTGATTATATATTGGATAAGAGTCTTCTATCTTCGTTGCCTAAGGGATCTAGTGTAGAGGAACGTGCAACATAGGAAGAGATGAGGGAGCATGACCAATGGGCCAGAAATTATATTTTGGCCTCCATGAGTAGCGAACTCCAATGTCAACATGAGCATGGGTTTGATGCTAAGAGTATGATTATAAATCCATGCGAACTTTATGTGGAACAAAGTAGGACAACACGATATGAGAACAAAATAAGACAACACAATATGAGATATCGAAGTAATTGTTCTAGGCCCATATGATGGAGGATTTAGATGTAGGGGATCATGTAATCAAGATGATCAATTTGATTAGTCATTTGAAAATTCTTGAATTTTTAATGAACTATGATCTCTAGTCGATCTGATCCTCCAATCATTGCCAGATTCTTTTTCTTAATTTATTATAAATTTCCATATGAATAAGATTCAATGCACGCTCCTAAAACTGCTCAATATGTTGACCATCGCACAACCCCAAATTAAAGGCAAAGGCAAAGAAGGTGTTTTTACCATAGCCTCTTCTTCTAAATCCTTTAAAAAAAAGAGTTCCAATTAGTGAAATGAGATGGGGTTGAAGGACATACCCAAGCCTAAATCAAGAAAAAAGTCGTAAAAGGAAAATGTTTCCACTGCTTAGAGTGATAGGTACTAGAAGAGAAATTGCCCAAAATTTTTGCTATATAAATATTGTTAATATAGTTAATTACAATTAAAATAAAAAACACAAGTAAAAATGCTATAAATTAATATACTAAATATAGTTATTTAATAAAAATGTTTTATGGAATTTTTTCATTTTTTAAAAATTATACATAAACTCATGTAAAACATTTTTTTGTCACTCAAAATGTTGACTAATAAAAAGTTATAGAATGAATATTAACTTAATAAAATTATAATTATATTTAATAACGATGGAAAATTACTATATTGACCATGGCTTTTTTAATCTATCATTAAAAATAAGATTATTATGATAAAAATTATATTTAGTTATTGTTAATACTATTTTAACCATCACCCGTCCCGTGTGGTTAATACACTTTTTTTTTTTTAGTGTTCCCTAGCCAAAATAGAAGGCTGTCAACACCACAACTTCCAAAAATTGTACTTTGGCACCTAAATTTCCCTCTTCTTTCACTTAGCCCCTAGAACTTTACCCTTCATTTTCTAAAATAGCGCAAAGACTTTATGATTTTGAGTATTTAAATTTGACACCTTATAATTTGGGAAAATATTACGGGTTCATTGAAACATTAAATAAAGTGCACTTAGTCCCCACAATTTAGAATTTTATTTATCGTAGGCCATCTTTTGAAAATTCCTTAACCATTATTTTTCAAATTTATCACATTACCCTTATTCCAAGAATAATATATGAAATTATCCATATTACATCATTTTTAGTTGGATCTTCGAGTAATCTTGTCACAGAATCCATCATGATGTGTTTCGATTTTTATTGTGAAATTTCTAGTTATTAAAGTTTTTCAATAGATTTTTTATGTTTGATTTTTACCCTTTAACAAGATGTTAGTAGTCAGGCGGTGGCTTTGTTGGCTAGAAAACCCAAGGCAAAGAGTGCGATGGTTTTGCTAAATTAAATATCTCATTGAAAAATAAGAAGACGATGAGATAAAGGAGAAAGTTATCAAACTTTATCAAATTGAAAGGACATTAAAAGATAATTATGATAGTGGTCAAAGATTAAAAAGGTCATAAGATATAGCATAGCAAGGCGTGATGATCACAATGCACATCAAAGAAAGAAATTGGCGACCAAAGAAGCTAGAGATAATGGTCAATTGGCAACATGAGTTGCCAACAATTGCGGAAAAAAAGGAAGAGATGACAATGCTAAAGGAACATTTTTTATAGTCCAATGTCCTCTGCCCAATCGGGCTCTTGGCCAGATGGTCGTCACTCTCCCAAATTACAAAGGCATGGCTTGGTTAATTTTTTTTTAATAGATTCAAGACTTTTTAATTAATTGCTGTAACAGTCTTATAATTACTACTAAGAATTTGTTGCAGGTCTATAATTATATTATTATATATTTTTATTTTATTCATTCGTCTCCTCGTGTTGTGAAATTGTTTACTATAATTTATAATAAATGTCTACAATTTTTGCTCAAAGTGGCATATTCAAATTATCCGTTGTGTCTTGATCAATTTTTTTAATAATCTGTCAAGATTGATTATTTTCGATTAGAGAGTCGATTGTGAAATTCGATTATGTTATTGTGTTCTCAATTATGTCTATTTCATCACATATTTTTTAGTTTGTTTTAATCTGATCTCATTTAAATTTTATTTAGATTCAAAGTAAGCTATATAACCAAGCCATCGCATATTTCAACTAATTTCTAGGCTCAAATAAGTTTTATTCATTTGTCAATTTTTGACAAACTTGGGTCTCACGACTTCATTGTAACCTCATTTACGATGCCTAGTGTTGGGTTTAGCCCAATTTGATTCATTTTGATCTAATTTTGCGCTTAAAGTTGGCTTTTTTAACTTAGTGAAATTAGCCTGTTTTCATAATTTTTACTAATTTCACTTAAGTTCAATTCTTCATGAATTTGTGTTTGGCTCACCTAGATGACTCTCTCGAGTGATAATTTGCCAAATTACAACTAAACCTCTTTTCAAGTCTAATTTTAATCCAAAATTTTTGGATATTACATGATCAGGTCTCTTTGTGATATATCTTTGTGATATATCATCTAGGAATGATAATCCTAACTAATCTTGAAAAGATTAGGTTTATCTCTAAAAATCACTTTTCTAAGATTTATGAGAAATGGTTAATCTCAAGTTTATTGAGATTCAAACTAATTGCTAGATTATAAAAGTAATATCAAATCATGATTGAGGATATCGTTTTTTTTCAAGATAGAAGCCTAGTAAGACTATGAAAGGCCCTTTTAGTACCAAGCTAGGCCTTGATGTCAAATACTAAGATAAAAAATTAACTTGGTTAAGTGAATTGAGGCTAAGGGTAGTCTAATTAAGCATATAGACACTTGGTTAAATAGATTAAGACTGAGAATATCCTGAAGATTAAAACGTGTCGCATATATTCTTCGAGTTCACTGCCATCTCTTCAATGAAGTTAATAATGTCGAAAGAGGTGAATATGAAAGCATAATCTTAATCACAATCAAATAATGGATTCAACCATAGAAAAAGATTTTATTATGTTTAGCCAAAGTTACTCTATAATATGCAATTAAAAATTTCATACAAAGAGCTGGAACGTTGAAACGAATGGGGCGCACTAATAATGAGTGACATCATCAACACCAAATATTATTATGGTCAGTGTTTATTAGTTACAAAGGCAATACTCTCAATGCTATACAACCAATACAACGTTTCATACAGCAGCTTGAGGCGGATGAAATCGGAAGAAGAAAAATCGTGGCGATGGCCGGAGACGGTAGACTTTGACGCGGTGGTTGGAGATGGTGGTGGCTGTTGTTATCCGATGCTCTTTTGCTAGAAGGGAAGAGAAAGTAGGGGCTGATTTGTCTCAGAAAAATTAATTAAAGCCCACCAGAGGATTAATTTATCCCCCAGGGGGAGGGAGGGGCTGGATATTGGATAAGTTAATCCCGCACACACACACACAGTTGTTTCAAACATATTCTACCAAACAATCCGTTTGAATAATCTTGAAGTTGGGCCTCAATAAGGAGCACATGAAGGAAACTGAAACTGAGTTGTAAGGCTCCATCATGAAATACGTAATCTTTACTTTGCTCTCCTGGAAATAATATTTCAAGATGCTAGTTTAACACTAGGCCAGCACAAACCTGTTGTTATCTTCAGTCAAAAGGATAGGCCAGGATTTTAACTTAAAAAAGGACTCAATAACAACAGGTAATCCAAATTATGGCCCCAAAATCCTAAACTTAAATGGAGATGGTGTTCCGACATCGAAATTATGTCTAAAAAGATGTGGGTTGATTCAAACACTATGAATCAAAGCAAACCTAGGGTTCATTGGAAGTTTAAACCAAAAATGTTGGATGAAACCCAAATTTGATATGAAATTGTCTAATGTTACCTAACTCAAAAAAGAAAAATGAAAGAGAAAGGAGATTTATAATCAATTCTATAAATTTACTAAATGAAATACAAAGTTAAATTGTAGCAGAAATTGTTGTTGTGCTTTCGAGAAATCATATAATCATGAAAATTTGATAATGCAGACCACTGATTTACTTCCACCCATTCATAGTTATAAAATAATAACACTTATCATCAATGTTCACGAATTCAAACTTACTATTAATGTTCATGAAAAAATCAGGACAGAAATTTTAAGCTGATGCGATGCTTTTGGGAGAAATTATTTCACATATTAGCAATCAAAATGGATGCCTAAATAATGCACATGCTTCCATATAACTATAATAATAAAAGTTAAAACTCATAAAGATATTTAAAAAAAAAAAATTAAAGCTTTCATGATAAGAAACAGGCAGAAATGAATTGTATATGCAATTGGTACTATGTTCACTCACTAGAATCACAGTGACAGAGACTGAGCAAGCTTAAATACAGATTTGGATTTATCCAAACAGGAATGAGCATCGTAACAATGCTATTCATGGGGAGAACACAAAACTAGTAGTAAATAGCAAACTGGCAAATGGTGCAGATTTTACAGACGCCATCATTTATGCTTCTTTTCACCAAAACCTGGATTTTTGGGTCCAGGAAAACAAAGGAAACAAGGAGCTCCATCTGGCTAGGTCTAGGGCTAGGGCTCAGTAAAAGTTGCGTAAAAACAAAAGAGATGGATAGAGGGAGAAAGAAAGGGGAGCCGTCCGATATTGCACAGGGAGATTTTGATGCATTAAATGAATGACCTGCTTCTCCAGCCTTCTGCAATAACTTTGCACTTGGCAGTAAGGCCAAGGTATACAAAACCATGTTGAGCCACGCAATTGGGCCTGTGAATTAAGAGAACATTCGGAGGAAGTTGCTGGCGTATGCCATTGGCCTCACATCGGGATGTGGCTGCAATTTCACCAAAAGTAAATTTACCAAAACACAGAGAGAGAGAGAGAGAGAGAGAGAGAGAGAGAGAGAGAGAGAGATTTGAATGACAACTAACCACTGCTGAAAAGGTAACAATGTTTGGCTTCAAATCTGGGGCTTCGAAACGAATAAAAGCACCCTTATTACCCATCTGCATAATGCAAAAATGTGATTTGTGTAAGTTTGCATCAAATACAATCATGGAAACATAATGCACGAATTTGCATCAAATATGATCATGCTAAATTATCAGCCCTGGGAAACGAATGAACCAGTCAAGAGAGGCAACATGAAATATAGGATACCACAGATTAGGCACCTTTAGCTCCAGTTCCCCCTTCCACCTCCCCAGTACTGATAAATATGATAATATTTGACAACAATAACAATCATAAGCCTTAATCCCTGTAGGGCATGGCAGGGACTAAATGAAGTCTAGACCTCCATGCACCAAACACAGGCAAGGGTGCGCCAAGAACACAGAGGACATAAACATAGGATGGAGAAATAGAAAGGTCAACTGTGTGTTCAATATATATATATATATATATATATAGAGGAGAATTACTACAGATAACACATTATATCACGCTATTATTATCTCCAGAGAGAAAATCTGTGGTGAGCAACAAGCATACTACACCTTATATGATAAAACCAAGCACTGTTCCAACAAAACAACACCATCTCTTTTCTTTTTCTTGATAGGTAAGATTTTTATAAATAAAAATGAAACATGATGCAAGGGGTATTCCCCACTAAAAAACACATCCATTATTGGGACATCTATTACTGATAGATGTGCCAATGATAACAGCAATTAGCAAATAACAGATTTCAGCAGTAGCATAAACTAACTTCAAACACAAATGTCAGGTCTGCCTTGTAACTTCAAATGGCAATGTCAGATAACGTACAGCAGAGGCTACAAATACATTTTGTCCTATTTTGACTTGATCACGTGTGCAGAGTGAGCAAATACATTTTGTCCAAGAAATTTTTTTTTCCTTCTTTGAATAATTATTTCCTCGCATAAATTCAATGCATTGAAATCTTGGTGTCCCATCATTTCCTTGACATTTCATCATTTCATTAAGAATTCATTACCCATATACTTGTTTTATGTGTACACAACAAAAGTGGCTCACCTGATCACAATAATTTGGAGCAGAAAACACAGTAATAAGTTTACCATCATGCTCAATCTCATAGCCTTCATCCTTCACTTCATGAGATCGCACAACTAAATCTGTCAAATGAAATAAAATGTAAAAATTGAACTGGCTCCAAAGGAACAGGGATCATGAAAAGCATTTAAACTGTCACACAAGTACCAAGATTGTTTTCCTGCAAGAATCTTTTCGTTACATCTCCACCAAAAGAAAGACCAACACCCCGCTTGCTAGGACCTCTTCCAGGCTGTGGCTGAGGATCGCTCCATAACAATTCACACATCAACCCTGAAGTGGAAAAAAACAAATGAAGCCTAGTCATATACCAAAAAGGAAATAAATCTACATACTTGTCAATGTAATCACACTTTCTCAAGATCAAAACCAAGCAAAAGGAATTCTCTGGACAACTGTGATAATATATTTTATTATACAATGACCAGTTTGGTTTTTTTCGACCAACTCTACCACTCAGCAGAGCATAAAAAATAACCAATGTGATAATAACTGTTCATATGCTCCTTCCTGAAGACTGGCCACCAAATTCAAACCCAAGTTCACTAGCTAGACTGTCCTCTAATTTTTTTGTCCTTTAGTAAGATAGAGATACATTTTATTATTCAAGGAGCACCAAAAGCATAATCACTCACTACAAGAGTATAAGAAAGGGGCAGGATGAAAAACAACACATGCCTTACTCCCACCATATGCAGTTGGCTACATAAATTCTAGCCCTCCAACCAAAGAGGGAGGGGGGGGGGGGGGGGAGACAAACTTTCCCGGGGATCAAGAGATCGTTTGAAATGTATTAGAGCTCAGGAAGGATCCCAATATTGCTAGATAAAATAAAAAATAAGAAGTCACAAGAATAAAATCAGATGGCTCCATTTCTCTATCTTCTTGACTTACTCCTACAGGACAAAGGTCAAAAGAAAAGATATTGGAAATGTCTTCACAACCACTGATGAAGGATTCCTTGGAAGAGAACTGCCTATATGTCAATCATTCTTGTCCTTACTCTATTTCTCCATACATAAATTGATTTCCATTTCTACACCAAGAAACTGGCATTCTGAAACGTCCTATTTCATTCCCCTAAATACACCATAGAACACATGAAGGAGCTTTGGTACATGCTCTTCTCATCATGGTTCTGAACCCTAAACTCTTCCATGGAAAGACTCAAAAATGAAGTAGGCAAACTAGAATGAGAATTCTCAACCAAAGTATGCTTCACCTCTTTGGAGGGATAGTGCCTTTTGACATAATCCTCTTTTCAGCTCACTTAGTAATGTCATGTCAAATTGAAGTAAATTTGGAGAAAAAGGAAAACTCAAATGAAAGAAGAAAACACTGCCTTGCAACCCTATAAAGTCAGCTAGTCCTTGAGCATTTGAACTACAACACCTGGAATTAATTCACTTCCCCCCACAACATCTTCCAATCCTGAGGCTTGAAAACAAAGCAATACAGCCTCAAAGAAACCTGACATCCACAGAAAACAAAGGAAACAGAAACCCTTGCATTACCTATATTCATTGCATCAGACGGACAATAAAACTCCTAGGACAGCTTTATTTAACATTCTAATGAAAACTTTTGTAACAATGACGAATGGATATGACAGAAAGAGGAAGATCCTGCCTTAAGCCACGTGAGCTGTAAAGCCTTAGCACTCGTCATCCTGACAAAGAATCTGTGAGAAGAGAAAAGATTACAAATCCATTCTTCTTCATTTGTCTCCAAATATCATTGCAGCTAGCCAAGAAAGCAGGGGGAAAAGACAGTTCACATGATGAAATACAATATCCAGCTCCCAAGAATCATGGAATGCATTGCCATGTTAACCATCAAAATGCCATCCAAAATTTTGTTTCCACTCACAAATCATTGTCACGATCCGAGGGGTAGATTGCTTCATTTCTTACTTTGTTATGCTAAATTGGGTGTACATCAGCCGTTACAGGCTGTGCTACGATAGGGGGTACCTTCTAGAAGGACCCCTTAACTGCCTAAATATGTAAGAGAGCCACGCTCCCAAGGCAATCAATGAAAATATTCTGATTTCCTTTCTCTCTCCTTTATGTTTTTTTCATTCTCCCTCTCTCTCCATTCTCTCTCCCTATTTCTCTCTCTCCCTTCTCTTTCTCTGGCAACCATAGAATTCCTTCTCGGAATTCTGCTATTATCCTTGTCAGTCCCTCCGACACTGACAATTGGTATCAGAGCTGACTATCGTTGGCTGGAAAACATGGCGAAAGACACCCGTATGAAGCAGATGGAATCGCGATTGGACATCATAGCAGTTGGGTTGAGACAGAGCCATGAACAAGTTGACGATAAGTTAGAAACCATAGAAGTGGGGGTTAGAAACACTCAAGAAGATGTAAGCTGTATCCGAACAGATATTGGATGTGGAAAGGAACTTAAGGGAGGAATTCTCACATCTGCAGGAGGAATTCTCAGGGCTAAGCCAGCAGTTGAGTGCTATGTTGGCCATATTTTCTAGACAGCCCAATGCCAACTTGCCAGTGGATTTCCCACCACGAGCAACTGCAGTTTCGATCATTCCCGGAGCTAGGGGAAGATCGAAGAGGGAAGAATGAATGGACATTGTAGTAGAAGCCACACTAAGGGGAAATGTGGCAAATCAGATTAATATCCTCATGCCTAAGCTGGAGATTCCAGTGTTTGATGGGGACAAACCCAAGTGGTGGATTAGAAGATGCAAACGCTTCTTCTATCACTACAGGGTGGTGGAGAAGAATAAGGTGAATATGGCGGTTGCATACTTGAATGATGTAGCAGACTCCTAGTTCTAGAGTTGGAGTGAACGGAGGAATGAGTGGAGATGGCTAGAATTTGTAGAAGAGTTTTGTGCTTGTTTTGGAGAGAGTAGTTTGACGGATGTAGTGGAGCAATTCAACAAGTTAAAGCAGGAAGGAACGGTAGAAGAATATCAGGCCCGATTCGAGGAGCTGAAGTCTATACTTAGCCATGCTCATCCAACACTAGATGAGCATTACTTTGTATCTAGCTTCCTTAGTGGGTTGAACGATGAACTCAAACAGAAGGTGAAGATGTCACAATCCACCACAGTGAGGCAAGTAACAGAGAAGGCTTGTTTACACGAGCTATCCCTTGAAGCCTTTGTGAGCAAGCATAAGATTTCCTCAAAAGGATCGGGAGGGCATTGGCAGAGTTTGATGGGAGGAGGATAAAAGGGTAGCAGCTCTTAGTTGAACAAGGGAAGCTACTCACCTCGAGCACCAATCCATGTTGCCCCAATGAGATCACTGACACTAGATCAGAAGAGGTAGATGGGATTGTGCTTCAAGTATGGAGAGAACTACGCTCCCGAACACTAATGCCAGAAGTATGGAAAGACAAGAAGATGAGGAGGAAGAAGAAGTAGAGGAGGAAGTAAAGGAGTTGGAAGTAGGAGCTAATGCAGAAGGAGAGGAGGGTGGACGGATTTCCCTTCATGCCTTGAAAGGCCATCCTTAGAGAAGGTGATCAAAATTGAAGGGATGGTAGGGAAGGAGAAGCTGATTATGCTCATTGATAGTGGGAGCACACATAGTTTCTTAGATGAGAATACAACCAAGGAACTTTTATGCATGCTGGAAACCACTATTCCCCTTTCTTTAACTGTTGCCAATGGCAACAAAATGATTAGCCAGTATAAGTGTCAGGGGTTTACATGGAGAAAGCAAGGGTATGAGTTCTCAGCAGACCTAAGGATCATACACCTAGGGGGGTGTCAAATTGTGCTTGAAGTTGATTGGATGAGGGTAGTGAGACTTCTAATATTTGATTTCAACACCCTAGAGGTGACTTTTTTGAAAAGGGAGGAAAGAGGTTGACACTGACAGGGTGTGTGGAAGGAGGGGAATGCAAGGCCATCTCAGGGAACTGCTTGAAGAGGTTATTTGAGTAAGAGGAGGTAGCCATAACTCAACTACATTCAGTATACGCCATAGAAGTAGATGAGGAGTGCGAGAAGGATGGCGTGGTGTCACAGCCTAAGCCTGACAATGGGCTTCTTCCCAATCTGATATGAATTGGGAAGGTGTAGAACAGAGAGCTCAAGAATAGAGAGCAGAATTTAGAATGAGAGAGAGAGAGAGAGAGAACTTTCTTCAATATTTTGGATACCCAATCCACAAAGGAAATTGGGAATTTATACAAGGCGTAGGAGTGGATTCCCCTACTGAGGTGGATTTGACACCTTTCCATGGTTGTAACAACCTACCACTACCTCTAACCTCTTGCACATGGTAGCACATGGCTACAAGCTAACTATAACAGAAATTACAGCAATACAAAATTTTAAAAAAGACTATAAACCATGGTCCTACTCGTGACAATTTCCCCCTCAACCAATTTCTTGTCCTCAAGAAATGCTAAGGAGACTAGCAGACCTGAGAAATTGCTTAAGCAGATCAGGTAGGTACTCCCAAGTACTACTATTTGTCGGGCTATTTTTCCACTTAACCAAAACCTATATAAGTGGGGCTCCTTGCTTGTATACCACCCTCCTATCTATTATAGCCTCAGGCCCCACTGTCTTGTTGATCTCCTTAGTAAGGATAGGCAATGCAAGACTCACCAACTGTGTGCCCACCGATTTCTTTAAGAGGAAAACGTGGAACAAAGAGTGGATTTGTGATCCCTCTGGGAGTTGTAAGCGATAGGCTACCCTTCCAACCTTAGCCTCTATGAGAAATAGCCCATAATACTTGGGGCTAAGTTTGGACACTTGCCCTTGAGTAATGGACCTTAGATGAGAATACCCCAGCCTTAAATACACTTCCTCCCCAACTGCAAACTCCCTCTCAGTTCTCCTCCTATTAGCGAATTATTTCATCCTATTTTGAGCTGATGCTAACTCCTCCCTCCTCTATTGTAAATAGTCTTCAATCGTTGCCACAGTAGTGCCTTCCCCAACAATAAGCAAAATGGGTGGTTTGTACCCAAATAGGGCCTCAAATGGGGCCATTTTGAGTGAAGTATGGTGGTTAGAGTTATACCACCATTGAGCCAAAGACAACCACCTATGCCACCCCTTCAATTGTAGGAAGCAAATACATCTTAAGTCAGTTTCTAGGCTTTGGTTCACCTTTTCAGTTGTCCATCAGATTGGGGTTGATAGGCTGTGGACATATTCAATTTGGTCCCCAAAGCCTTCATAAACTCCTGTCACATCAGACTAGTATAGATCCTATCACGATATGAAATGATAGACTTAGGAGTTCCATGTAATTTCACCACTTGATCCAAGAAGATCTTAGCCACCTCTTGAACTATATAAAGATGAGTCAACCCTATAAAGTGGGCAAATTTTTTTAACCGGCTAACAACCATGAATATACTGTCCTTACCCTTTGATTTTGGCAAACTATCAATGAAGTCCATGGACACACTAGTCCATGCTTGGTTAGGGATAGGTAGAGCTTGTAATAGCCCTGGGTAATCCACTGTTTCAGACTTACACCTCTTGCAGATACCACAAGATAGCACAAACTCCTTTAACTTCTGCTTTTAGCCTGGGCCAATGAAACAATTGCCTAACTCGTAGATAGGTATTTTGAATTCTTGAATGCCCCCCCCCCCAAGGGAGACTCATGTGGGGCCTGCATTATTTTCTTCTTGAGACCTATATTGTTCCCAATCACCATCCTGCCCTGATATCTCAACTCTTCCACCAAAGTGCATCCATTTGCCTCGTTGAATCCAACAACCAACCTCTCCATCAATTCCCTGACCTTCTCATCTCGTTCATAGCTGTTCACTACCTCTTGGCACCACTCAGGAACTACAAGGGTTATAGCTGCCGAACTTCCCTCCTCATGGCACCTAGAGAGTGCATCTGCTACTATTGCCCTTTCTGTATTGTATAGCATAGTCCAACCCTATCAGCTTGGCCATTCCTTTTTTCTGTAATTAAGTATGCAATTTTTTTTGTAACAGAAGTTTCAAACTCTCGTGATCTATCTTGATAATAAACCTGCCCCCTCCAAATAATGCCTCCACTTTTCAACAACCATTAACACAACCATGAACTCCTCATATATACTGAGCCCCATGTGCTTAGGGCTTAAGGCCTGGCTTAGGAATGCCAATGGCTTTCCTTCCTGCATTAACACTGCCCCAATACTTGTTCCATATGCGTCTGTCTCCAAAACAAAAGGTTTGCTAAAATTAGGCGACCCTAGGATAGGCACCTTGCTCATAACCGCTTTTAATTTCTCAAAGGCTTCATTTGCTTCTTGTCCCCAGCTAAACCCACCCTTCTTTCAAAGCTCTGTTAGGGTTTGCAAATAACCCCAAAACTCTTCACAAACTAACGATAGTACTCAATTAACCCAAGAAATCCCCTCAAAGCCTTCACCATAGTAGGTTTGGGCCAAGACACCATAGCTTTTACCTTTCTTGGGTCTGTATTGACCCCATCCCCTGATATTAGATGCCCCAAATACTCCACCTGACCTTAACCAAAAGCACACTTAGTCTTCTTAATAAAATCTGGTTAGACCTAAGTGTCGTGTACCTAGGGTTTAGCCTAGGGTTGGATTGGAAATTGAAAGAATCTGAATGAATTGAGACTAAGAACAGAGGGGATTGGAGGGGGAATTGGACATAATTGGGGGAAGATAGTAGATGGAACAGAAAAAGGGAAGGAGGAATTAGAGAGAATTTGAGAGGGAGAAATTAAGAGAATTCAATATCATTTTCAACATAATTCTTCCCATCCTCAGCTATGACTTATATATAGCCTAACAGCCTCCCACATGCACTCGTGCAATACAACAAATAGCCTAACTGCCAATAACTAAGGACAAAGCCCTATAACAGAAAAAGGAAAATGACATTATAATTATTGTATAATGCATGTAAACTCCTATTATTATATTTACTATTCTATCCTTAGGGATCTTTGGGGTCATGACACTGAGAATCTCAAAGGTGCTTTTTAGGTGAGCCAAATGTTGGTCAAAAGTGGGGTTGTAGATAAGTATATCATCAAATAATAAAATTATAAATTTTCGAAAATAAGGCTCAAAAATTCTGTTCATAAGGAACTGAAAAGTGGCTAGTGCATTGATGAGCCCAAATAGCATCACCAAAAATTCAAAGTGCCCATGGCGTGTTCTGAAGGTTGTCTTGGGTATATCCTTGGGCTTTATTCAGATTTGGTGGTAGCCTGAGCGAAGGCCAAACTTAGAAAATAATTTGGCATGGTGTAGTTCATCCAAAAAGGGTATAGGAAATTTATCCTTGATGGCCATGGCATTAAGTTGGGGATAGTCCACACAAAATCGCTATGATCCATCTTTTTTCTTGACTAATAAGATTGGGAAAGCAAAAGGGCTTTGGCTAGGTCTAATGATGGATTGTTGTAGCATTTCGCTAACCATTTTCTCAATCTTTGTCTTTTGGATTGGGGGGTAACGATAGGATCTAGGCTCAGCATTAGGTTTAAGGTTAATAGCATGATCAAACATTTGCGTAGGAGGAAGGGTTGTAGGTTTAATGAAAAGATCCTCAAACTCTACCAACAATTTATTAATAAGGTCTAAATGATGTACCTGGTCATGCATTCCCTAGGGTGCATTGACTGTTAAATAAAACTCTCCTTGCACTGCCTTGATGTCATGGCTCTCCTCCATTGCCACAATGGAAATAATTGTGTTAGCTAGTTCCATTTGCTTTTGAATACCTTCTATAGCCTCCTTTCGGTGATCATTTTACAAGCTCCCACTTCTTTCCCTCCTGTTAAGGTCATCTTCGTTCCTTCTTTTTCAAAAGAAACCTCCATTCGATTGAAATCAAAACTGATGGGGCTTACCCCCTTCATCCAATCCACTCCAAGGACTACATCACAACCTCCCAACTGTAGTAGTCTTAGATCAGCTTCAAATCTCTCCCCCTATATTTCCCATCAAAAGCCATTGCATGCTAATTTGCTTATCACCAGGTTTCCATTAGCCACTGTTACACTCAAATGTGGTGTTCCCGTGAGTTGACACTTCAATCTCATAGTCGTGCCTTCATCTAAAAAATTATGAGTGCTCCCACTATCAATTAAGATCATAAGGCTGCTACCCCTCACTTGACCTTCTACCTTGATAATTTTGTTATTGACCACTCCCTTCAAGGCGTGTAGTGAAATCTCTCAATTGCCTTCCTCCCCTAATTCTTCACATTCACCTTCCTCTGCACCCTCTAGTAATTCCTCATCCTCTCCTTCTAACAATAGTATTTGTCTTTTGCACTGGTGTCCGAGATAATATTTATCCCCACACCAGAAACATAGGCCAGCAAGTCTCCACTGCTTAATCAATTTCCCTCTATGGGGACTAGTGTTGTGGCCCGAGCTTCGTCCACCCACATTCTTCAATCCACTACTTCCTTTCAACCAACTCTTGGTTATAGCTTCTTCCCCCTTGGTTGAAAGTTCCCTGAATCACCCCCTTCTATTGTTCTCTTTGTTTCTTCATTAACGCCTCCACCACCATCTCCTACCGAGCACTCTCAGAATCTCATTCTACCGTTTGGGGCCTCATCATTTTCACCATTTGTCTCAGCTCATCACTCAGACCACTCATAAAACTTGGCACAAAATAGGCCTCCGACAGGTAAAGATTATGATTGATCATAAGAGATCTCAATTCCTCAATCCTTTTTTGATAGGCCCCCACATGCCCAATTTGTCTCAACTTGTTGAATTCTTCTATAACGTCCATCATGCTCCTTTCTCCAAATTGTTCGCACAATTTCTCCGAAAATTCCTCCCAAGTATAGTCCTCTCTTACTCTAGCACACCCCTGAAACAAGGCATCCACTACATCATTGAAGTATGTCGTGGCTAAGGATACTCTCTACACCTCCGAGATGTTATACCAATTGAACATCCTCTCACACTTTCTTAACCACCATTTGGGGTTAGTCCCCTCAAACATTGGTATCTCCATCCGGGGCATGGGAATCCCCAGATGATGAGGGTTGGTATGACCATTCCCACCCCAGTTCATTACGCCTTCTGCTTCTTCCTCCGGATCCACCTCGATTTCAAAGGTCCCATCCCTACGATTCATCCTATTACCTTGCAAGATAGGCTCAGTTCTCTCCCTAGGAAGAAAATCAAGAGAGATCCTTACCGAATTCTGACGAGTGAACATCACTATGAATTGTTGTATTTATGCCCCCATATCGGCTCGCATCTGCGAGAGCGCTCTGTCCAATCTTCGTTCCAGCCCTTCAATTGAACTCTCCATCTTGCGATCCATAGCCATGATCGTTTCGCGATTTCAGTTGGATCCGATCTCCAATTGATCAGCTCTGTTTTGGAATTTTGTCATAGTTTAGCCAACTTCTTGTAGCTGGGACTAGAGATTCTTCATGCGGGTACCCTCTGCCATTTGTTGACTATAGGATCGATTATACACACAATAAGCCCCACTTCTCACAACCAATTCACAATCAATAGAACAGAAATAGACTAACAGATATCAAAGGAAATCAAAACAATAACAAAAAGTAAATGAGGCAAGAAACTTATCCTGGTTCAGGCACTCCCTTAGGATAATATGCCCTACATCCAAACTGCCGAAGACCTGATAGAATCTACTAGAAAGCGATAGACTTAAAGCACGCCCTCTCGCACTATCTTGGCTATTAACAATAGCCTTCCCTCTTGAGAATACAAGGACCGAGAGCTTTGCTCTCTCTCAATTCTCTCTAGAGCCCATGCAAGATTAAACAGAAAGACTGAAATGAATGCTGAAAAAAATGAATAACCGAGAACCTATCCGCCTCTATTTATAAGTGTTATGCCTATTAAAATAATAGTCCAAAAAGGGAAAAAAAAAATAAAAATGCCGCATGGTAATCCTAGGAAGTGTTCTAAAACGCGCTAGGCGCTACTCAGGCGCTCGACTGGGGCTTAGCGCCTAGGTGGGGACTAGAAAAACTGTTTTTTCTTTTTTTTAAACATTTTGATGTTATTTTTAAGTAAATTAAAATTGAAACAAAAAGTGAAATAATGAAATTAAGCTTGAGAAAATAAATTGTTGTTTGCCAAGAGCCAATAACAGCAAGAAGCAGCAACAGGAAGTTATAAATATTAAATAATATTAACAAATATTAAAATATAAATAACATTTAACTTGTTTGTTGGCAAGGGCAAATATTAAAATATAAATAACATTTAACTTGTTTGCTAGCAAGTTTCAAATATTAAAATATTTAAAACATTAATAAATATTCAAACAACAAATTCACACATTAACAAATATTTACATAAATAACAAAAAGAAAAGAAGCAACAACAAGCAGCAACAACGCTTACTACTTGCTTATTGCTTACTGCAGGGTGAGGAGTAAGGAAGACAAGAGAAAGAGAGCTGGAAAACAGAGTGGAATGAAGGTCGGCGGTGAGTCCACCGTTCACGACGGTCGGCAGCGACGTGAGACAAGAAGGCTAACAATAACAGAAATGGAAAGCGGTGACGGCGACTCCGCAAGAGACAGTTGGTGGCGGTGCGCAAGAGAGAGAAGGGGAAATCGACGAGAGAGATAAGAGGTAAGGGGAAACAAAAACTCTAATTGGTTAGGCGGTTCACGCGGCTAGGCAGTCGCCTTGGCGCTGCCGGGTACCGATTAGCCGGGTCGGCACCTAAGGGGGCCGATTAGGCTATATTCGCAGCGGCTAGTGTCCGCCTAGCGCCTCGACGCCTTAGAACACTGGTACTAGGAGCCGCCACGTGGTAGCCCATCAGGTTGCCACCTGCACATCCTAGAGGCCGTATGGAAGTGACCCTAGATATCGCTTCCCCCCTTCCCCACGCTGCCGGGCAAGGGAAAGTGAGGGGGGGGGGGCACTTCCCCCCAAGGCCCCCTGAGAGACCTCTCTCGGGGGTACTTCACACCCTTGAGGGAGGTCCCTCGAGGGTGCCTAATGCGTGCCTTTGCGCACGCACCCACGTATACTTGCGTGTGCACTCGGCCATTCCCCCTCGCGTCGATAACCCCGCAAGACTTGATCAAAACCGCCTTCAAGATATCCGCCAAGAAAATCGGGTCACTCGAAACATGGATGCCCCTCCCATCGCTATAAATAGGGGGTCTTTTCCTCTTATTTGGGATGCAACCTCTCACTCTCGTACTTACTTTTTGCCTTCAAACATTTCACTTCTATGAGGAACTGACTTAAGCATCGGAGGGTTCGCGTAGGGATTCTCACCCACGCCCCTAACTGATTTTCTTTCCAGCAGGTCATCCATCGCTCTCAACCTAGCCAAGAGACTCATCCATCGTTGTCACTCCACCTCGGGAGACTCACCCATCTCTCCCGATAATTACTCGTTATTTGGACAATCCACACATCACCCATTGCCCGAAGGAGTCATCCATCCCCCGAGTGAATCATCCATCCCTCATATACACCACACGAGAGTCATCCATCGACAGTTTTCCCTTTTACAAATTTATTGTTGTAACTGTGTAACAACAATAAGGGATAGAGGCGGTTACAACAAGGGACTAAAATGCAAATATAAGAAATAATGGGACTTCCGGTTCTAACTTATAAAAGTTAGTTTTCGTTACATTTTAGACTCATAAAATATAAAATACAAAATTATTTCTAACTACATTTTAAAACCCTCTCCCGAGAATTGAATGCTAACTAATGCAGATCCTAACACCATTGATTCAGTCCAATAGATCTCCGGCTGAGAATTGAGCTCTGATACCAAAATTTTCACGGCCTACGCCCGACAATGGGCTTCTTCCCAATCTGAAATGAATTGGGAAGGTGTAGAACGAAGAGCTCAAGAATAGAGAGAGAAATTTAGAATGATAAAGAGATGGAAAGAGAGAAGAGAGAGACAGAGAGAGAATTCTCTTCAATTTTCTAGATACCCAATCCATGAAGGGAATTGGGAATTCATACAAGGCGTAGGAGTGGATTCCCTTGCTGAGGTGGATTCTACACCCTTCCACGGTTGTAACAACCTACCACTACCTTTAACCTCTTGCACATGGCTACAAACTAACTATAACAGAAATTACAGCAGTAAATTTTTTTTAAAAAGACTATAAACCATGGTCCTACTCGTGACACGTAGCTGGGGCAAAAGACCACCAATGGTTTAGGTTGGAAGCCCTTACCTGCTCCCCAAGCAAGGTAACCCCTAATGACTCTTTACACTCTTTATTGGTTGCATTTGAGGACTTATTCTTGGAACCTTAGTCCTTGCCTCCTAACCGCTTCCTAGAGCACACTATTGACCTTAAACCCAACATAGAACCCATAAATGAATACTCATACTGATACTCTCTTTTTCAAAAGGCAGGGATTGAACGTCTAGTTAAGGACATGCTCTCCAAAAATATAATCCAATCTAATCAAAGCCCCTTTGCATCCCCTGTTCTTCTTGTTAAGAAGAAAGATGGAAGCTGAAGGTTTTGTGCTGATTATAGACAGCTATACTCCCATACCATTAAAAAGAAATTCCCCATCCCAATTATAGATAACTTGTTAGATGAACTAGTGGGAGCAACTATCTTCTCAAAGCTTAATCTCAGATTCGATTACCACCAGATCTAGATGGGTTGCTCAGACATACCCAAAACAACATTTTGCACCCATCAAGGATTGTTGAATTCCTAGTTATGCCATTCGACCTAACTAACGCACCTACTGCCTTCCAGACATTGATGAACCATGTTTTTTGTCCCTACATCAAAAAATTTATCTTAACCCTACCATAGAGCAACACTTGAGCCATCTCAAAACCACCTTCCAAGTCCTTAGATCTAACTGGTTGTTTGTAAAGAAGTCTAAATGTACCTCTGCAGAAGGAAAGGTGGAGTACTTAGGCCACATTGTCATCGATGAAAGGGTGTCTACAGACCCTAAGAAGATCATAGCCATGGTGGATTGGCCAATACCCAAGACCATCAAGGAGTTAAGGGGTTTTCTTAGGCTAACGGGCAATTATAGAAAGTTTATTAGGAGTTATGGGGTGATAAGCAAGCCTTTGATAGAGTTGCTCAAGAAGAATGGGTTTGAATGGAGTGACAAGGCAGAGACAACCTTCAATTTTCTAGAAAGAGCTATGATCCAAGCTCTTATATTAGCTTTGCCTGATTTCACCAAACCCTTCATCCTAGAAACGGATGCATGTGACAAAGGAGTGGGGGCAATTTTAGTTCAAGAAGGCAAACCTATAGCTTTCCTTAGCCAAGCCTTGGCTCCCAAACACTTGGGACTGAGTATCTATGACAAGGAGCTCATAGTTGTACTCATGGCAATTGAGAAATAGAGATACTATTTGGAGGGGAGTTCATTTGTCATCAAGATTGTTGACGTGTGAAAGTTCAAGAGAAAGGAAAGCAACCATCCATGATTGCTTCTAGAATGCTAAGGTTTTTGGAAAGTCTCTAAATCTTGTTTTTGGATGGTTTCCTAATTCCAAATTAGGATATTTTCCTAATGTGTTTTATTGTAATATTTCCAAAAGTTGTAAATACTCAACCCTATAACTAGGGTTGTATGTTAATGAAAGTTTTATGCATTTTCGTCCAATCTTACATGGTATCAAAGCCTTGATTCTGAGATTATTCTGGCCTTCTTTGCCCTCCAGCACCTTGTGCCTCTTTTTGGCCTTCATTGCCATTCCCCCGCTTTTGGTGCCCTCAACTACTTCCTACTATTCTGCCTTCATTGCACTATTCTACTTCATCTACCACTCCAATCATGTTTGAAATTTCCAAGATTGCTCCATCTATGACCTCAAGAGAAACTAATACGCTTGATACTCCAATGGGAAGTCTGCCTATTAGTGATCTACCTAGAATGCATCAATCTTATAGATTGGATAGACGGAATTACCTACAGTTGGCTCAGTTGGTAAAGACCTTCCTTAAAGGAAGAGGAAAGCTACGCCACTTAACGGCTCCAGGCCCCAAGGCATCAGATCCCGAGTTTCCAGCTTGGGATATATAAGACTCCATTATCATGTCATGGCTGTGGAATACTATGTAGCCAGAGATTAGTAAAAATATGTTTTTGTCCATTGCTAAAAACATATGAAAGACAGTTAGGCGTACTTACTCTAAAGTCCAAGATGCTTCGGTTATTTTTGAGATTAAGATGAAATTGAGTAGCAATAAACAAGGGGCATTAACAATAATTGAGTATTATAACAAGATGAATGGGTATTAGTTGGAACTTGACCACTACCAAGACATTAAAATAGTATGTGGTGAAAATGTAGCCACCCTCAATTCTATTCTTGGAAGAGATAGAATTGAGGAGTTCTCAGCCAGACTCAACATCGAGTATGACCAGGTGAGAGTTCAAGTCCTTGGAAGAGAAAAGCTTCCATCTCTCAATAAAGTCTTTTTTGTTGTCTGAAGTGAGGAGAATAGGAGAATAGGCATGCTGGGGGAAACTAGTTTAGAAGGATCATCCATGTTAACTACTAAAGAAGAAGGATCAAAGTTCAAATCTCAACAAGGAAGGACTGATGGGTAGTCCAAGTCACAAGGGAAGGAAGGTTTGTGGTGCTCCTATTGTAAAAAACCTAAACATACTCGAGAAACCTACTTCAAGTTACATGGGAAGGAAGTTGTGCTACAAAAACTAGGGGGATTTAGAAACATACCCTTTAGGAATCAGGCCTATCTTTCCAACAAGCAAGAAAAGGTTGTGGAAAAGGCAGACTTAGTCATTAGACTAGAGCTTAACGAACTGAATGCTGACGAAATCAGAAAACTCAAGGTGTTCTTGAAGACCATCTAGGATGGACCATGCTCTATTGCCCAACAAGGTAATCCTTCAGGTAATAGCTTTCATTCTAATTCTTTAACAGTCTCAAAAACTAAAAAAGATGACATGTGGATTCTAAACTCAAGGGCTACAAACCACATGTCCCATAATCCCACTGTTTTTAACATTTATAAGCCTCTTGACACTCCTAAACAGATCATCATTGCCAATAGGACATCTATTCCTATAAAAGGTCAGGGCAATGTCACTCTTAGTCCTAATCTTTATGTAAAACAGGTTTTGCATGTCCCTAACTTGTCAACCAACTTGATTTCTGTTCATCAACTTACTAAGGATCTAAATTGTCACGTTATTTTTTCTCCTCGCACTTGTGAATGTCAAGAAATGGACACGGGAGAATGATTGGTGTTGTTGAGGAGAGGAATGGGCTGTATGTTCTAAAGAGGAAGACTTTGCTGCCTAATGGGTCTCAACCTAAGCTTGCCTGCACATCTGGCTTCATCATTATCGGTTGAGACACCCTCCATTTCAATTACTAAGAACTATGTTTCCTATTTTGTTCAAGTAATTAGATCCTAGTACCTTGCATTGTGATGTATGTGAAATTTCAAAGCATCATCGAGTCTCCTATCCTATTAGCAATAAATTGTCTTCTCACCCTTTTGCATTAATTCATTCTGATGTTTGGGGACCATCTAGGATTCCCGATTGTTTTGGAGCTAGATGGTTCATCTCTTTTATAGATGATTGGACTAGAATGACGTGGGTATTTCTTCTAAAGGACAAGGCTGCTGTTAGTACTGTTTTGCCTCACTTTTATACAATGATCTTGACTCAGTATGGCTCTCCTATTTAGAAATGTAGGACTAATAATGCAAGGGATTATTTTAAGCAGCATTTGCATCAATTTGTCTAGCAAAAAGGGGTTATTCATGAGTCTTCCTACATCAACACTCCACAACAAAATGGAGTGGCTGAGAGGAAGATGAGATACCTCCTAAATGTCACTAGAACTCTTCTCAACCATCATAATGTTCCTAAGAATTTCTGGGAGAGACAACCCTCACTACAAATTACCTAATCAATAGAATGCCTTCTCAAATTCTTGGCCATCAAAGTCCTTTCCAATGCTTTTCCTTTCATTTTCCTGACATCAGCCTGCATAATTCCCTTCCTCTTAGAGATTTTGGCTATGTAGCCTTTGTTTATATTCCTAAACATGATAGAGACAAGCTGGACCCTAGGGCTCTCAGATGTATCTTCCTTGGCTATTCTTCTACCCAAAAAAGCTATAAATGCTATCCTCCTCCTACTAAGAAATTTTTTATTTCAAAGGATGTGACCTTTGTTGAGTCTTAACCCTTTTTTGGTTTTTCTAACCTTGGTCCCCAGGGGAGAATCAATTGATAGGTGACCAAGGTTCAACCCTTTCTAGTTTGGACTTAATCCTTCTCAAGACATTAGAACCTACCACATCTATTGGATCAAAACTTGTCTCTAATAATGATCATCACTCGTTTGTAGCAAGTGATCACCACAGCCTTGAGCATGCAGGTAAAACTAAGGCTCCATCCCTAGTAAGGTAAAGGCTCCCCTTTTGCGTATCATAGGAGACAACAACCTATTTCTCAACCTCAGCAAGGATCAACATCTAATTCCCAGTCAAGTACTGAAATGATTTGTCACTTAAATCCTGGTCATTCTAACCCTACTGATTTGGATATCCCTACTCCCATTAGAAAAGGGGTTAGAAGATACACTCAACATCCTCTAGCTAACTATCTTTCTTATCACAGGTTGTCCCAAAGGCATGAAAGCTTCCTGACTTCCCTAGACACATTGTCATTCCTAAATCAGTGGATGACGCCTTAAAAGATCATAAATTGAAGCTAGCCATCCAGGAGGCAATGAGAGGATTGGAGAAGAATAACACATGGGATCTGGTGCCCAGACCAAAGGGAGTGGTTCTAGTGGACTGCAGATGGATTTTCAACTTAAAAATATAATACAGATGCATCTTTGGAAAGGTACAAGACACGATTGGTGGTCAAAGGCTACACCCAAACATATGGGATTGACCACTTGGAGACTTTTACTCCAGTAGCGAAGATGACCACTGTGAGAATTCTCTTATCTCTAGCAGCTCACTATGGATGGCAACTATAACAACTAGATGTGAAGAATGCATTTCTTCAAGGTGATCTAGAAGAAGAGGTATTCGTGGAACAACCACCAAGATTCAAGGAAGGAAATGCATATTAAGTGTGTAGACTGAAAAAGGCCCTTCATGGCTTCAAGCAATCACCAAGAGCCTGGTTTGATAGGGGTTCTCTAAAGCCGTGAAGCTTATGGGATACTAGCAAAGTAGGGGGGGGGGGGGACCACACTTTCTTTTTTAAGCACTCAGTGGAGGGAAAGGTGACTGCATTACTAGTCTACATGAATGACATTATTGTAATAGTAGATAACATAGAAGAACAGAGGTTCTAAGAAGCAAGTTGGCTCATAACTTTGAAATCAAAGACCTGGGATCACTTAAATACTTCTTGGGAATAGAAGCGGCCTACTCCAAAATAAGTATCTTTCTATCCCAATGCAAGTATATATTGGACCTCTTAAAAGAAATAGGTTTGCTGGGAGGAAAATGAGTGTGCACTCTAGTGGAACCTAATACTAAGTTAGGAGGAGATACCAACAGTCTACTAGTGGACAAAGGGAGGTATCAAAGGTTAGTAGGTCAGTTAATTTACTCGTCACATATCAAGCCAGAAATTGCATATGCAGAGAGCTTAGTAAGCCAATTTATGCATTGTCCTATTGAGAATCATATGCAGGCTGTAAAAATAATATTGGGCTACCTAAAAACAACCCCAGGCAAAGGAATTATGTTCAAAACAGGTGGTACTTTGGATATACAAGGCTATACAGATGTAGATTATGTTGGATCATTAATGAATAGAAGGTCCACTACTGGATACTGCATATTTCTAGGTGGGAATTTGGCCTCTTGGCAGAGTAAGAAGTAGAGTATAGTGGCAAGGTCAAGTGCTGAAGCTAAATTTAGGGCTATGACACTCGACCTATGTGAATTGCTATGGCTAAGGATTGTCCTAGAAGATCTGAAGGTGGTTGTTAATGAGCCAATTAGGTTATTTTGTGATAACCAATTAGCCATTAGCATTGCTCATAATCCTGTGCAGCATTACAGGACTAAGCACTTTGCGATTGACCAACATTTTATAAAGGAAAAGTTTGAGAAAGGTATAATTCAAATACCCTATGTTCCATTTGAGAAGTAGGTGGCTAGTCTTCTAACAAAAGGATTGGCAACTAGAAGATTTGAAAACCTAGTATGCAAGCTGGGAATGATGAATATTCATTCACCAATTTGAGGGGGAGTGTTGACGTGTGAAAGTTCAAGAGAAAGGAAAGCAGCCATCCATGGCTGCTTCTAGAATGCTAAGGTTTCTAGAAAGTTTCTAAATCTTGTTTTTGGATATTTTCTTAATTCCAAATTAGGATACTTTCCTAATGTGTTTTATTGTAATCTTTCCAAAACTTGTAAATACTCAACCCTATAACTAGGGCTTTATGTTAATGAAAGTTTTATGCATTTCCGTCCAATCTTATAAAGACGGATCACGAGAGCCTTATATTCCTAGGGGAACAAAGGTTGCACACACAGCTACAGAGGAAGGGAGTAACAAAGCTGCTTGGACTAGATTATACTATCTAGTACAGGAAAGGTAAGGAAAACACAATGGTTGATGCACAGTTGAGAAGGGAGGAAATGGGGGAATGCCAAGCAATTTCAGTGGTAGTCCCAAATTGGATCAAGGAAGTGTCAGAGAGCTATGAGCAAACATCTTGGGCTAGGGACCTTATGACTTAGTTGCATATGCATTGAAGGTAGGGCTACTAAGATACAAGGGGAGGCTAGTGATTGGGGAAGACACTCAGCTCAAGAAAAGGATATTACAAGCCTTGCATGCTTCACCCATTGGGGGACACTCGGGTTTGAATGTCACTTACAACAAGGTGAGGCGGCTATTTTATTGGCCAAGGATGAAAAAGGAGGTTACAGCCTTCGTGTTAAGGGTGCGCTATTTGTTAGAAATGCAAGCATGAGCTGGTCTCATATCCTAGCTTGCTTCAACCCCTAGAGAGACCCAAGTAGGCATGGCAACAAATCTCCATGGATTTTGAGGAGGGACTTCCAAAGTTTGAAGGGAAGAGCACTATTATGGTAGTAGTGGATAGATTGACTAAGTTCAACTATTTCCTAAGCCTAACCCACCCATTTATAGCCTCTGATGTTGCTAGGTTGTTGCTGGACTCAGTGGTGAAAGTGCATAGATTACCAATGTCCATCACTTCAGATAGGGACAAGGTGAACACCAGCACTTTTTGGAAAGAATTGTTCAAACAATTGGGGGTTGTTTGCACATGTCCATGGCCTGCCACCTTGAGATAGATGGACAAACCGAACAAGTGAACCAATGCATAGAGGCCTATCTAAGGTGCATAAGCTTCTCAAAACTTAAGAGTTGGAATCAATGGCTACCACTTGCTCAATGGTGCTACAATTCTAACAACCATAGTTCCCTCAAAAGATCCCCATTTGAGGCACTCTTTCGCAACAAACCCCTATTGATACCAGTAGTGATGCACTACTCAAATGTGGAGCTAGCACTAGACCAACAATTGAGGTAGAGACAAGAAGCCCTAAAGGTAATAAGAAAGGAATTGACAGTGGCATAGAATAGGATGAAAGAAATGACAGATAGAAAGAGAAGTGAAAGGAGCAGCTATTTGCTAGACGACCCCCCTCTAAACTAGGCCTTAAGTATTTCGGGCCCTTCCAAGTGCTAGCCAAGGTGGGAAAGGTTACTCATAGGTTGCAACTTCCAGAAGGAGTGGGAATACACCCTGTCTTCCACGTATCATTGCTCAAAAAATCAGTAGGGCCCCACGATCCAATTAGCTCAGACCTACCTCCCCTTGAGACAGACCTTTCGGAGGTGACATAACCTTTAGTAGTGTTAGACAAAAGGGTCATTTATCACAACTCTCTGCCCTTGACACAGGTATTGGTCCAATGGATCAACTGCCATCCAGATCACACCACATGGGAATATCTATTAGAGCTACTCAGGCAATTCCCCCAAGTAACTAGGCTATCGTAATTTCTTGTGGACAAGAAATGTTTTAAAAGGGGGGGGGTATTGTCACGATCCTAGGGGTAGATTGGTCCATTTCCTAATTTGTGACGCTAAATTGGATGTACATCAGTTGATACAGGTTGTGCTACGACAAAGGGTACCTTCTAAAAGGACCCCTTAATTGCCTATATGTAAGAGAGCCACGCTCCCAAGGCAACCAATGAGAATATTCTGATTTCCTTTCTGTTATTTTCTCTCTCTCTTTCTCTCCCTTCTCTTTCTCCGACAACCATAGAATTCCTTCTTGGAATTTTGCAATTGCCCATGTCAATCCCAGAGACCGACACTGATAATCATTTAGAGAACCAAAAATAACATCACCAATGGGTCTAAAATAACAACTCCTTATCAAAGTGGCATTCAAACTTCTTTAAGTAACCATCCTCATAGAAACCATGCTAGAAATCCAAAAAAAATTAGACAAATGCTATAATGAAACCATCAAGACCTAGGGCTCTTTCACCATCATAATTCTCTATGAACAATAAAAGCCATATTAAAACACCTACACCAATCTATGCTAATCTCATCATCCACAAAAGAAGAAAACTCCACACTATTATTTAAAAAAAAAAACATTAGCATCATTAATAAGGACTCGTCTAGACTCCTCAATGCACCCCCTCCTCGATGCTAGCTCCAAGCCTACGCATTCAAAGCCTACTCTAAAAGGGCAAAGCTATACGTCCAGAGCTCCTAGGTTCTGCCACAGCAAGGCAAAGAGCTTCACAGGAGCCTACAAGCTCTTTTTTATTTTTATTTTAAAACTAGTTTTGAGTATTTCTTATTATTTTGTTGTAATTATTATAGAAACATTATTATATATTTGTACAGTGTATATTATTATGCTGAAAACTTTGAAGCAAATTCTATATTCTAAGTAGGACTCAAATTTCAAACAAAGATAGACATGTGATTGGGCAATGCTGCAAAATATCATCAGTAAATATGTGCTGAATCCATTAGTCTCATTCTTTACCCATGCATAAGAAAAGAATGTATTCGAGTACTTTAATAATTTCTTCAGTTGTTCTTTATGGAAGAGTGCATTTCAATTAACTAAGCTTCACTTTAACATGAAGATCCACTTCTGTTATTTTTCAGAATTAAATGGAATATAACTGCTGTTAAAGATTTCCCCAGGGAGATCACATCCACATGCGTTTAATGAGAATTTGTTGAATAACTGCTCTGGGAATATCCCATATGGTTGAAAACCAGGAACAATTTCATCATCAGAAAAGAAAGAATTAAAATAGTGAGAAGTTTACCTTCCTCCGGCGGCTCACAAAATCGATCAATTGCTCTAATATCAGAGAGCTTAATTCCATCAACACTGAAAAGACCACCATGAACTACAAAAACCTTCTCATTTATTACATGTGCCAAAGGTAAACAACAAAACACTTCGGCAAAGAGTTCCACGAATGTCTCACTCAACTTGGACCTGACCTCACCCTCAAAACCATATATTTTATTCATGCTCTTGCTCTCATGGTTTCCTCGAGCGAGATATATAGCTGAAAGTTTTGAGAAAATTATTAATAAGATACAAAGAAACATCTCAACACACACGGCTAGCAGAATTTACTTTTTGATAAGTCAGACCAGGAATAATAATATAGCATTACATATAAAAGAAAGGCACTGAACAAGTAAAGGAATTTGCAGCAGAAAACATAACTTCTCAAAAAAGATGTTTTTTGTTAAGCAATTGTAGCCAGTTCCTTAATCCAGGGCAAAGGCCATATAAGCAACACTGTTATGTTTTTTGTGCGCAGCCATCTTCTTGCTTTTTTGCATAAGAGGAAAGAAAGAAATGAAAAAGAATTGGTTGAGGCATCCAAAACAATTAAGCAGAACATCATCATTCATCTATCAACATGTGAATGAGGAGTAATTAGCCATGCTCAGAGGCCAAAAACATATAATCAACCAAGAAAAAGAAGAAAGAAAGAATAATATTACATAAAAAATCCTAATCTCGTGTAATTTACTCATCAATTCAAGAACTCAATGGGAAACCTAAAGAAAAGGACACAAAAAAGGTCATCAATATAAGCAACCTTACCTGAAGGGGACATGCATTTAAATGCAAACAGTGTGAGTATGACCTCTACAGAAAAGGATCCCCTATCCACAAAGTCTCCATTAAACAGGTATGGGTTGTCGTCTGATGGAAGCCCATTGAGTTCAAAAATATTTAATAGATCATAAAACTGCACCATCAACAGAACAGAGAGAGAGAGAGAGGGAGTAATCAGCAGCCTAATCAGAGAGCAAAGGATATATATATATTCATAAAAGAGCAGCAATGATCACAGAAGATTTTTACATAGAAATATTAGCACAAAGGAATAGATCATTGTGAAGCCAAACAATATGTTCAAGTGATATCAGATGAAGTTGCAACTCGTTCTTTTCTTTTTTTTCTTTTCTTTTTTGGATAGAGAGCATATTTATTTTTGTAGAACTGAACAAGTGACTCATATTTGAAGGGTATAGAGGAACTTTGGTATATATAGATCAAAGGATACAAAGAAGCATGCATGGTTGGAATTTCAAGAATTTCTACTCAAATTTTGGATTTTGTATAACTTTCAATAACTAGGGAGGCATTTCTTGTATATTTTCCCTCTGAGCAAGGATGGTCCCTCTCTTATTTTCTTAGAGTTGGAAACATGGAATAGGGGAATGTTTACTCAAATCTTGAACCAACTCTTCGATTCTGTGAACCTTTTTGATAAAGGTGAGGTATAAACGTGATCTTGACTCTTTTCCCTTCTTTCTGAACAAGGGTGCTCAAAGAAACTGTGGGGGACAACTCATCATAACCCATTTATATTTTCCAAAACCTAGACAAACTTGAGCTGTATTGAAAAATTATCTTGCACTATTTCAAATATATCAAGTTTGCCAGCAATACAATTACCTGGCCATGGACATCACCGCAGACAGTGAAATTCTTGCCTTCTGGAATATTTATATCAACAAGAGATGGCAACACCCGTAGCATATCTCTTGTTTGAAGGACAATCTGGAAGGCATATCTATGACATAGATACCAAGATTTAGAGAGAATACAGAAAACAGTAGTATGTTAAGAACTACAACATCAACTGGATCCTATTGTGCATACCTCTTGTGTAGGCACTTCTGATTCTTGAAGTCATCCATCATTTTCTTCACAAAATCCAAAGTTACAACATCACCCTCTATTCTTGCACCGGAATACTGTGGCTCCACCTCTACAGTTAAAAAGAAAAGCATAATAACTTTTAGACTGTAACATAGATTTCGCTTATATTACGATGCTTTATTTTCTCTTTTTATTTCCTTCGTCATAAACTAAGAGCAGCTAGAAGAAGTCTTTCTCCTTGTTTCTCATTATCTACTTATCATGTTCACAAAGCTAACTCACAAGAGCCTCAAGGGATGTAACAATCACCAAAACTGGGAATACATATACAACATTAGAAACTTATCCGAATATGTTTCTGCCAAATCTTGTAACAGCTAAACTTCAAGAAACAGATCAACTTTTCTTGAAAATAAACGTAGGCAAAGTTGTTATGTGTGCAAACATTGAACCTAGGACATGAATACATAACAAAGATATAGCATGACACACTAACGCACCATACTATGAACATCGGTAGGCACATGCACCCAGAGCAAGGAGTGAACATAGGTATAACGGGTGTATCAGCAGTAGATAGAATAAAGAAAGTAGCCATAAAATCAGAAGATAGCAGATGAAATCAAAGGGGTGCAAAAGGCTACACTCCTTTGAATCATCTGTCAAGAACTACTATAAACAAAGCCATAATATATATATATATATATATTACATTTCCAGTTTCCAGGTTTTGGAGCAGCAATATGGCTAATCATACTTGCCCCAAAGTAAGTACTAGATAACATGGGAAGAGCAAAAAAATCTCCTGATGGCATCATGAACATACGTAAGCCAGTCAAAGGAAAGGCTCATCTGATAGCGTTTGTACGAGTAACATGAAGTTATAATGCAGTATAAAAATTGAACTTTGGTACCTGCTAAAATATAATATTGTAAGCGAATGGGAAAAAAAGGTGATAATAAGAGACAAATAGCCCAATTGGTTTGGTCATTGTTGAGTAGGCAACACACACAGCAACAAACACAATATTCCAAAGTAAAGATAGATAGGAAGGATAAAAGGGCATTTCACAAATATCAATACAACTCCTACAACTAAAAACCTTGAACCAGCCGTCTAAACTGATCAACCCCTCCTTATCACCTTTTCAGTTAGCAACAACCAGAAGAAGAACAAGAACAAGAACAAGAAGGAATCCAAGCATCAACCTGTAGTACACTTCACGATCATGCATGTCAACATGTCTTAACCTGGCTGCTGTTATAAATTCAGCAACAAAGCTTCATTGATGGTCTCTACCTATAAAGCATGGACACTTCCTAGGGGTTGTCATACCGATGTCGCCAGTATGTTGGACACTCCAACATGTATTGGACATGCTGACATGGTGTGTTTGGCATTCTCTTAAAATTTGTTAAAAGGATATGGGAGGGGACACCTGTAGGACAAGCATGTCCCCTACGTGGACACTTTGAAGACTAAAAGGGTTTTCTTTCTTACTCTTTAGTTTAACAACTTGGTAATTGCATGCTCTTTTTTTTTCCCAATGTCTTGATTGAATGACTTTAGTTTTCATACCCATCATGCTTCTATTTCTCCAGCTCTTTTGACATTGACTAGATTAGGGATGAATCATGAAGATGACTGGATTGTATAGTTGTCAAAGGCTCAAGGTGCATTGAGGTGCAAGAGTGTTTGGAGCCTAAGCAAAAGGCGCAAGCTCGAACCTTTTGGATGCAAAGCACACATTTAAAAAAAATTGTATAAAAATACTTATACATCATTATTTTCAATATATGCCTATAAAGAAGTAAATGGAAACATATAAAATCATATATAAAATAACCAACACTATTTAACTAAATATGGGGTGTTTTATTGTTTTCTCAAATTTCTTATAATTTTTTTTCTGGTTCTTACTAGTTAGATTTTAACAAGTCCATTAATAAACAAAAAGAAAATTAAATAGGAGCAGACACCATGTGCCTTCCACCTTAGGGTGAGGTACATGCCTCATAGAGCAAAGCACCCTCAACTGAGCCTTGAGCCTAGCCACACGCCTAGGCGAGCCCTCGGTGCACCCTGACAACTATGTTGGATTGACTTGATTGCTAATTAAATTAGAGTTATTCATTTGGAATTTTAGCTTTATGAATTTTAAATGCATATTTGTGAGTTTGGAATATAGTTTTGACACTTTCTTATGCTTTAAAAACATAAAAACTAATTTTACTAATTAATGTATTTCGAATGGGTCATGTCCTATTTTTTTTGTAAAATGTCACGTACTCATTTCGTGCTTCATAGGCCTCTAACATTGAGAGAAACAAAACGTAATATAGTTCTAGAGACATAATATATGATATAGGCATAGACAATGTGTTACTTGAGCTTCTAATTTCCCAAGTGTTCAAGCTTGGAAAATTTTTGGTCAGGAATTTAAGAAAAATGTATATAAATAAAATAAATTAATTAAATATATAATAGATTAAACAGAGGATGGTTCATGAGATTGGGCTCACTTGCCTATCTGGTGGTTTTGTGCAAATTATTAGAGAACCCTATTCCCCCCTCCCCCCCCGATGCCCAAAACCAAAAAAAAACTCGTGCACTATATATGCTGGAACCCTAATCTTCAATCACCCTCTTTACTTCATTTTTCTCTTGTTTACTTGACTATATTTATAGGAATAGCCCATATTCTTGGCAATAGGTTTAACTGACATTGTTGTCTAGTAAGTGTTATACACTCCTCTTGTTAGTGTATTTTCCTCATTTCACCTTCTTTTTAGTATGCTTGAATTGGATTTTGCAATGTTCTTGGGTTGGTACTATGTCTTTTGTGCTTTTTCCATGGTTTCTATTGTCATTTGAGTTGATGCTGGTTGTTTACCTTGGTTCCCTTCTATTTTTGTGTCAATCTTAATCTCCACATGGTTTTTTTTGGTTTTTAAGATTCAACCTAGTCATGTCTCACCCTAGTTATAGTAAGGGGAGTGCTAACCCCATGTGTTCATGATCACACCTAGCTTATTTGTGTTTAGAGCCAGTTGAAAGACAATGATTACATGGGCTACAACCAATCATTGAGCTAATATTTTGACAAAACACTCTCTTATAGGTTTTTGTTATGGTTCACTACAAAATATGGAACTTGTCCCACACCGAAAGTTTAGGCTCTTAGTGGGGTTTATGGTCTCTTGGGCACCTTCTCCTTGACAGTTAGTTTTTGAGAATGAGTTCTACCCAAGGGTTGTGACAGGGGTATCAGAGTTGGCCACATGCCTCCCAATTGTAATTGCGCAACAACGGAGGTGATGTCAGCATTACAGTGTTCGTCCGGGACTAGTTGTGGCTAGTGCACAATTTGCTGTCGTGGACGCTGGATTACAAAGCGTGGTGGTATGTTATGATCCACTGCAAGGCATGGGACTTGTCCCACATCGAACGTTTAGGCTCTTGGTGCAGGGTTTATAACCTCTTGGGCACCCTTCCCTTGACAGTTAGCTTTTGATGGTGAGTTATACCCAAGGATTGTAACAGTTTCTACACTTTATTGGTATAGAGTATCTTGCATCAGTCTATGTTTCATTAGACCTTATTTTCAAACATGTATATGGGACTCTATGCATTAAAATACTTTGTTTCTTTGCATGTCACTTTCCATCATAACAAAGCCTACCACTATTCACTATGCCTTTATGACTCAATCCTAGTTGTTTGCCATTATTTTGCCCCCTTGGTTGCATGTGTTGGACTTCCCTTACAGATTTGGACTTCTCACATTTGGGTATGCCTTGGCACATTATTTTGGTAGCTTTTGTATCATTCTTTGCACAATTAGAAGATGGTCCACCCCCTCAATTGTATTTTGTTTTTATTATGTTATGATGAGTACATCTTAATGTGGGATACGAGAAGTTGGATTGTACTATGCCTAGGATGTAGGCTTTGATATATTGGACTTTGACTATAGTCCCTTATGTACTTATTTGATTTACTTTTTTATGCATCTTTTGAAATTACTCACCCTATTCATGTCTACCTTCAATAGGGACTTATTTTGGTAGACTTCCTAACATTCATTTTGTGTTATTATTGAGTTCACAATTATTATATGCTTGAAATCCTAGGTGAGCCCCACTGCATTCCTTGGGATTTGTATCCACTAATTCTATTTCATGACAACATGAGCAATAGTTATTTTAGAAAACGAAACAAGCTCCATGTGCGATCTCCAGAATCCACCAAAACAGCTTACGGGTTGGCTTGTGAGAGAGTTCCTGCTCATGCTTAATCAACTAAAGCACATATGATACTAAGTGAATATTTTAGCAACCTTAATTTTTTTTTTCTTTTGAACTCCGCCTGGGATGTTATCCATTGCCAGCCCCAAGCCTGGATAAAAGAGGAGGGTTGTCTTAGGTAGCCGACAGCCAACGTAAAAGTTAGTCGGATCCAAAACATAAACTCTAGAAAAATTATGAAAAACGTTGGAACGTAACCCTTCATAGCGACGCGCTACATTGCCCGCGTGTAGTGTCAAGTGAGTTAGGGCCGCTGCATCGGCGCCCGGATGCAGTGACAAATGAGCAAGGGTCCCCACATTTGATTGGACGGATGTGGGTAAAGAAGTTAGTCCAAAATCAAAACCAAAATCAAAATAAAAAACAAAATCAAATTCAAAGTCAAGGCCAAAACCAAAATCATAGATTAAGGATTGGGTCATGGAACGTAGGAACATTAACAGACAAAGCTATGGAAGTGGTAGATGTGATGATTAGGAGAAAGATTAATATTATGTACCTTCAAGAGACGAAATGGATAGGGAAAAAGGCAAAAACTTTATTAGAAACTGAGTATAAAATATGATACACAGGAAATAATCGAGCGAAAAATGGAGTAGGGATTATTATGGATAAAAGCTTAGTACATGAGATAGTAGATGTAAAGAGAGTAGGGGATAGGATTATTATGGTGAAGGTTAGTCTAGGAATAATGACTATGAATATCTTTAGTACATATGCACCACAAGTGGGGTTAGGTGAGGAAATAAAAGCAAAATTCTGGGAGGACCTAGAGGGACTCATACAAATGATACCAAGAGGAGAGAGAGTGATTATAGGAGGTGACTTAAATGGTCACGTAGGTAAAGACGGAAACGGCTATAAAGAGGTACATGGAGGGTATGGATTTGGAGATATTAATAATGAGGGTAAATCTATTCTAGATTTTGCTATGGCATATGCGCTCATCATAACCAATACTAGGTTCAAAAAATGGGACGAACACTTAATCACATATAAAAATGTCATATCAAGCACCCAAATAGATTACTTCCTCATGAGACAAGAGGATCGGTTATGTTATAGGGATTGTAAGGTGATTCCAGGGGAGTGTTTGACTACTCAACATAGACTTTTGGTACTTGACGTCCAAGTAAGAAATTGGAAGAGAAAAAATCACATAAAACAAAACCCAAGAATTAGGTGGTGGGATTTAAAAGGGGAAAAACAATAATCTTCAAAGAAAAATTAAGGGATAGAAGGGAATGGAATAGAGAAGGACAGGTAAACCAAATGTGGATGAAAATGGCTAATGCCCTGAGAAGCACGGCAAAGGTAGTCCTTGGAGAGACAAATGGTAGAGCCCCAAACCTTAAGGAGTCCTGGTGGTGGAATGAAGAGGTGCAATTGAAAATTAAAAATAAGAAAACTTGCTATAAGGCTGTATATCAGTGCAACAATGAAGAAAATCTAAAAAATTATAAAGAAGCAAAAAAGATAGCAAATAGAGCTATTAGTGAAGCAAGGTCAAAAGCATATGAGAATCTATATAAACAACTTGATACAAAAGATGGAGAAAGGGATATATATAAATTAGCTGAAGTAAGAGAAAGAAAAATAAGGGATCTAAACCAAGTGAAATGCATAAAAGATGAAAACCAAAATGTAGTAGTGAATGAAGGAGCGATTAAGTAGAGATGGAAGGAATATTTCACAAAATTATTCAATGATGGTGGGACACAAGAGTTAGGTTAGGACACTTTAGTAACTCCAGTGTTCTAAAAGGCGCTAGGCGCTAGTCGGGCGCCCGACTGGGGCCTAGGGCGCCTAGGCGGGGACTTGGAAAATAGTGTTTTTTTTTTTAAATTTTTTGATGCAATTTGATATCAAGTAAACCAAAGTTGGAATAATAAGTGAAATAATGAATTTAAACATTAAAAAACTTTAAAAACAAACTGTTGTAGATTAGTACTGAGGTCAAGATGACAAAAACAACAATAATACAACATAAACATTAAAACATATATGAAGAATCTAAGTAATATCTAGTTATCTTAGTGGATTTCAGATTTCTTCTTCTTCCTCTCCATATTCTTCTAGCACACGATCTTCATCAGACTCAAAATCAAATTCATGATGCTCTTGTTCATCTTCTTCTTCTGATTGAAAATCATCTTCATGAAGTTCTCTCATCCTAGAACTTCTTCGAGGTTGAAGCATGTCGTCTGCTCCAGAAGCTTCACCAACCATTTCCCAAGTGAGCCCCATACCAGGCTCAATTTCTTCATCATCTTCTCCATCAACGATCCATCCTTGTGCATTACTAGCATCAGTAGCAAGTAGCACATCAACATTCCTCTCATTCTCCCTTTTTTGCTTGTTCATCAGTTTTGCATTAAATTGGACAAAGACTAGATTGTTCAATCGATTAACATCTAGTCTATTTCTTTTCTTCGTATGTATCTACATGAAGAAAATGAAAGCAATATCAATAATTCAATATAAATGATAGATAACTAATTGATTAAAATATTGAAAACACTTTAAAATATGCACTAACCCCTTCAAAAGTACTCCAATTTCTTTCACAACCGGATGAACTACTAATTAACGAGAGGATCCTTCTTGCCATTCGTTGCAAGTTTGGTGTTTGATTTCCATAAGTCATCCACCATTTAACTACATAGGTTAAACAAATTTGAAATTTATACACTAAACTAATATACGATAGAAACTAAAAAAAAAAAGAGTCCTAAGGATTAAAGGAAGAAATTTTATACCTGGGTTATAATTATCATCATTTGTTGCACACCCTTGAATTGCCCATGACTTTCCAAAAACTCCTTCTTTGCAAGTATATTTTGGCAACTCAACATTTAAAATATGCCCTTGCATGCGATCATCACCATAAAAAAACATCTCCACAGCATTAAAAAACCCATCCATCAGTTCATTATCAAATTGCATATCCATATCTTTGAACAAATAATATGGATTCAAAAGATAAGCCGCAAAATGCAATGGACTATCTAGCCTATCTTTCACTCTTGCATCAATAATTTCCATAATAGGCAAATAGTTCTTTTCAAGATTGTTTAGGGCCTCCTTAATATCCTTTTTTGCCTGATTAATCTCTCCATATAAAAAGCCCATAGAAGGCTTCTTATCTGCATCAACAATTCGAAGCACCTTCACCAAAGGTGCAAAAACCTTAAGACATATAGTCACACCATTCCAGAAAGCAATGCTTAACACAGTTGCATAAGTTGCTTTCCCTTTAACAATCTTTGACCACTTGCACTCCTCCCACTCAGAGCTAGTAAACATTGCCCTCAATTGGCTCTTTTTCTCCATTAAACTTTGTAGAGTAAGGAAAGAAGAAGCAAATCTAGTGACACTCGGTCTCATTATATCCCTCTTCTTTGTAAATGACCTCATTAAGGATGAGGTCTTATGATGTGCATAAATAAAGATTGTCAAACTCTTGGCTTGATCAATGACTTTTTTGTACCTTGGCAGTTTTCCAATGCTTTCAAGCATTAAATTGATGGTGTGAGTAGCACATGATGTCCAAAAGATATTGGGTCTCTTCACCTTCAATAACTTTGCCGCTCCCATATTGTTGGCAGCATTGTCAGTTACCACTTGGACAACATTTTGTAGCCCAACTTGCTCAATGCATTTGTCCACATACTAAAAAATGAGTTCACTTGTATGTGCCTCCTCTGAAGATTCTTTAGAAGAAAGGAAAGCAGTACCTGCATTAGAATTAACACATAAGTTCATGATGCTCCTTCTTTTTCTATCACTCCAAGCATCTGTCATAATGGAGCACCCATTTCTTGCCCACTCTTCTTCATGCTTCTTTAACAAACCTTTCATCCTGTCAACTTCCCCCTTTAGCAACGTTTCCCTCAATTGGTATTGACTAGGAGGATTGAAGCCTGGCCCAAATTGACCAACTGCCTCAACAAACAACTTGAAACTGTCATTATCAATGGCATTGAAAGGAATACCATGCTCATAGACCCACCTAGCACAATATTTACGGACTGTCTGTGTCCTCTCTTTAAAGAGTACTTCATTGATATTTTGTTGTCTTTGTGTCATTTTTACACTTGAACCAGCTTCAGGGCTGATGGAGCTTACAAATTTATCCATAGGGCCAAGTGTGCGGGGTGGGTTATTACTCCCTAATTCTTGCAATTCATCATCGCCATCCCCTTCCCCCTTTTCAGAAATATTGACTATTGATCTCACCAGATCTTCTTCCTTTTTCTTATTCTTCTTTTTATTCCTTGCCTCCTCAATTGCATTCTTGCATTTGGCTCTATCATCTGGAGAAGCTTTTGGACATGCAGACACATTTCCAGAAATGTGGCCAATGTGTTCTTTAACTCGGTAAATACCGCCAGACATCACCTTACTGCATAACTTGCATTTGACTTTGTCCATATTCTTGGGATCAATTAGCATCCCATACTCCCACCCCACATCATTTGACTTCCTTTTAAGAATTGAGGCGGTAGCGGACGATGCTTCCGTACTCCCCGTTCCAGACATTACTTAAACTGAACAAAATCAAATCTGAAAATCATGTGGAAGACAAAATATGAAAATCAAATCTGAAAATCATTGCTAACAGCCTAACACAAATCTGAAAATCAAAGCTAACAACCTAACATAGGAACTTAACATTGCTAATAGCCTAACACAAATCTGAAACTGAAAATCAAAATCATGTGGAAGATAAAATCTAAAAATCAAATCTAAAAATCGCTAACAGCCTAACACAAGCAGCAATGCAAGCTTGCTGTGTTGCTTGTTGCAGCAACGCAAGCTTGCTGCTGCGTTGCTGCTTGCTTGCTTCAACAAGCAGCAGCAACTTGCTGCTTGCTTGCTGCTTGTTGAAGCAGCAAGCTTGCATTTCTGTAGGATAAAACTCACTACAGAAATAGAACAATACAAGAGTGAGAAAAAAATTTTAATAACAAAATTTCAGATAAAAAGTTGAACTGGTTAAGATATTTCCCTTACCAGAAGAGAATATAAAGACAAACACCCAGCGAGGCCTTCCACATATATAAATGGTTCTTTTGGCTGATGGGCGACCACGAATAACAGGCCTGGAAGTTTTTAGATGGTTAGAAGGATGCAGCTCACACCATTAGTTGGGAAAAGGCTTACTCAACTAAATTGATTAAAAGAAGCAACAGTATTAAATGTTTGCAATTACAAGAAGAGCAGCACGCTAACAGCCTAACACAAGCAGCAATGCAAGCTTGCTGTGCTGCTTGCTGCAGCAACGCAAGCTTGCTGCTGCGTTGCTGCTACGCAAGTTTGCGTTGGCGAAGTTGGATACATACCAAGAGAAGAGATCGATGGCGAGAGAGAGAACGACCATCAGGTGAGGTCGGCCGCAACGAGAGAGTAGGACCAAGAGAAGAGATCGATGGTGGTGGGGCGAACGACCAAGAGGAGATCGGTGGCGGTGGCGAATGACCAAGAGGAGATCGATGGCGAGAAAGAGAGAGAGAGGAGCCGCGATGAACAACCAGAGAGAGAGGAGGGGAAATAGAGAACGAGAGGGGGAAATAAGGTTGGAACAAGTCGCGCACGACCTAAGCGGTCCAGGTCGCGCGCGACCCAGGCGGCCGCCCAGGCGGTTAGGCGCCGCCTGGTCCGCCTAGGCGGCGCCACAGCCCGATTAGTCGGGCATGGCGCACAGGGCTGCCGACTAGCCCTAATTCGCCGCGGCAGGTGGCCGCTCAGCGCCTAGGAGGCCGCCTAGGCCGATTTTTCGAACACTGAGTAACTCCGAAGGGAACGTGAACTATACATTTTATCGACGCATAAGTTCAAATGAAATGAGACAAGCATTAAAAAATAAGAAAAATCATAAGGCAGTGGAACCGGATAATATACCAATAGAAGCATAGAAATGCATGGGAGAAGAGGGCATCTTTTGGCTAACGAAATTATTTAACGCAATCTTTAAATAAAAAAAGATGTCAGATGAGTGGAGGAAGAGTACTTTGGTTCCTATATACAAGAACAAAAGAGATGTTCAAAACTGTGAAAATTACAGAGGAATTAAGTTAATGAGTCATATCATGAAACTCTGGGAGAGAGTAATAGATCAGAGGCTTAGAAAAAAAAAAGAGGTTTCGGAAAATCAGTTTGGTTTCATGCCTGGTAGGTCAACAATGGAAGCTATATACCTATTGAGGCGCCTAATGGAAAGGTATCGGGATCATCAAAAAGACCTGCATATGGTATTTATAGATCTAGAAAAAACCTATGACAAGATCTTTAGAGAAGTATTATGGAAGGTTTTAGAGAAGAAAGGAGTCCGAATAGCCTATATACAAGCCCTTAAGGACATGTATCACGGTGCAGAGACAAAGGTTAGAACATGCGGAGGGGATACTGAACCGTTTAAAATTACAATGGGACTGCATCAAGATTCTGCACTAAGTCCATACTTGTTTGCTTTAGTAATGGATGAACTCACTAAAGATATTCAGACAGAAGTGCCATGGTGTATGCTATTTGCAGATGATATAGTGTTGGTGGATGAAACAAAAGAGGGAGTGAACACTAAGCTGGAGTTGTTGAGAGACAATTTAGAATCTAAGGAATTTGAATTAAGTAGAAGGAAAACAGAATATATAGAATGTAAATTTAGTAAGAATGCAAGAGTGGAGGATGTTATAATAAAATTGGAAGACCAAATCTTACAAAGAAAATACCATTTTCGAAATTTGGGATCAGTGATCCAAAAAGATGGAGAAATTCACGAGGATGTCACGTATAGAATTAAGGCAGATTGGCTAAAATGGAGAAATGCATCGGGAGTGTTATGTGATGGTAAAATCCCATTAAAAGTAAAAGAAAAATTCTATAGGACAGCTATAAGACCAATCTTGTTGTATAGCTCAGAATGTTGGGCAATCAAATACCAGCATGAGCAAAAGACAAGCATAGCGGAGATGAGGATGTTAAGATGGATGTGCAGCCATACAAGAAAAGATAAAATTAGAAATCAGGTTATTCGTAATAAGGTAGGAGTAGTGCCAATCGAGGAGAAGATGAGAGAGAATAGACTAAGATGGTTTGGTCACGTGAGGAGGAGAGCAAGAGACGCTCCTGTGAGGAGAGTTGATGAAATGGAACAATTAGTAAAAAAAAAAAAAAAAAAGGTAAAGGTAGACCCAAAAAGACTTTGGGAGAGACATTTAAGTTTGATATGAAGTGTATGGGTCTAAATGAAGATATGACAAAAGACAGAAATATATGGAAGTCTAGAATTTATGTAACCGACCCCACATAGTGGGATATAGGCTGGATATGTTGTTATTGTTGCTGTTGTAATTTTTTTTTCTTTTGGTTTGTTTTGTTTTCTTAAACCTCTGAACTAAAATCATGGCAACTGGAAATGCCAATATCCAAGTCAATGTCACATCAACCATGAAAATGTCTTTTTTTTTAATCTCTCTTTAATCTATCAAACATACTTCTTCTCTAATGGGTAAGCATAAATTAATAAAATATAAACAAAGGAGATAATAAAGGTAATCAAGTTTATGCAGCATCATTTAGATGAATAATTCTACACTTTTGATTTGTTCATTGTACCTTAAACTAATATAATCTTCTAATTCTAGTCCTACAGTTCAAGGGTCATTACAAGGATAACAATTTTTCTCATTCTCAGTTTTTCGAAATGTACAAAGATACACGTTAGAATTGAAAACCAGTAAAGCCACCAATGGTTCAGTTCTTAAGCATGGCCAGCTGGCTTAAGTCCAATTGAAAGAATCCTAAATTTCATCAGACAAATACAGTTTATGGTTTTACACAAAATATGGTCATAGATTAAAAAAAAAAAAATTATAACCAAAGAAAAAAGTTACATCTACTTAATATCACTATAATAATTTTATATAATATTAATGTCATTACCTCAACGGTTAAACATAATTGTCTTGTAGTCCCCTTAAACAAAACCATTAGAAACATAAGGATATATACAATCAACTTAGACAATCATTTGATGGATGCAAACTTGCATTCTAGCCATGCCGCCGCCGCCCTCGGGCCCAACAAAACAAACATGCACGCACACACACAAAAAGGCTCTTACATGCTCCAGGCTTTGATAGATACAGTAATATCTTGCTTCCAGAGGAAAACATTCTCCTGAGACAAAATTTGGTCTCAAGAATGACATAAGAATCATGCATTTTATTTTACTCATGATAACGTTTTTAAATTATTTGCCAATGACATCAAATATCTGACATCTGGAACCATGATTTTCTACCAACTTTAGTTTCGTTGTTCAGCTCCTGATGAAGCTATGAGCAGTTCTAGATTACTTTTTCAGGACCCAATCAAGGTCAAATCAGCTAGAAAGAGTGGCCCCAACTTCCCAACACATGACTTTTCATTAGTAAAGAAACACAACTAAATTTCAAAAATCAATATTCAACAATTGAACTTTACAAAATATACAACACAGGCAAGAATCCACATGGGGATCAGGTGCAGTACACCCAAATGACAGCTGAACACGAGAGTCTAGTTTGCCTCTCATGCACTTTGCAACAATTACCAAGAAAAATTGTCGTTAATCATTTCTGAGCATGACGCTTTAGTATATAAGGTGCAACTAGTTTGACAAAGGAATATTAGAATAGAAACAAAGCATTCCTGGAGATTTATAGTTTATTTTTGATGAGTGGTTCACTAATTTATAATGTATACTTTAATTTCCAAAATCTGGATCTATAAGTTTTGGGAATTATTAAGGACTTCTAATTGTTTGATATTGCTCCATTCACTCTTAAAAAGCTCAAACCTAGGTTAAGTTTTGAAGTCTTGCTAAGGACACCACCACTGAAGTCTGCCCACCATGTCCCAATGCCCACCAATACTGTCGTCACTCCTGCCGCCACTGCAGCTGCTTTTGGCCCCACAACCATTAGCAGTACAGCCACTACTACTACTGCCAGTGCTACAGAAGCCATTCGGAGGGTAAAATATGATGTAGCTGGGCCAGTCCCTAGAATAATAAAAATAAGGAAAAAAATATATTATTAATATGCAATAAACATAAATAATATGGGTATATATTGATATAGTTTATTTTCGAGTATTATCTTTAAAAAAAGATATAAAATGGGTGCAAATTGCCATAGTTTATTATAGCATTTATAATACAGGTTATACATAACCTCCAAAATTGAGAGTTATTAGAGTAGGTCTGGACCAAATACCACAACCACCTAGCGAGATCACAAAGGGAACTAGCCTAGAAATTGAAGCAACAGAGATCCTGCTACTGCAGACAGAGCTACCACAATGCTCTGCTCTAGGAAATTCAAAGTAAATCCCTAAACCAGAAGTTGCACAATGTTGATTCGGAGCAATTGCAGCTTACTAAAACAGGATAGTGATGCAGCCTTTCTTTGTGATATAGGTTCTGGAGCATCAAAGAATACTTTGACCAAAAACATATATAAGTTCCAGGTTTCTTGCATGTCTTTGGGTAGCCCTTACAAAACCTTCAATTGAATACCTTTGGTGTTCTTATTGATCCTGTCTTAATCTTATATAGTGTTGAAAAATAAACTGTTCTTCACTTCATTACATAAGAGATACAGCCCTATTTATAGGGTCTAAGATTACATCAGAGGAAATATTACACTTGCTGAAAATCTAGGAAAGATATGGCCGTACAAATATAGGAAAGGTTGAATATACAAGGATAGGAAAGTATCCTAAATATGAATAGAGGATAATTTTAGCAGTTTCCAGGAAACCAAAGATAAGATGGAACTTTTAAACTAAGGATGATTTGACTAGCAAATCTTTTTGAGATTATAACCAATCTTCCTTATCTTCTACCCGGGAATCAACACTCCCCCTCAAAATGGTGAATGAGTATCTGAAATTCCCAACTTGCACACCAATTCCTCAAACCTTTTAGTAAGCAGCCCCTTTGTCAATATATCAGCCAACTATTTTCCCAATGGAACATAGGGTATACAAATCAATCTAGCTTCGAACTTCTCCTTTTATAAATATCGGTCTTTTTCAACATATTTGGTTCTATCACGTTGCATCGGATTGCGTGCAATGGTGATAGCTGACTTGTCACGCAATGGCTTGATTGATCCACTACTAGCAACCATTAGATCAGCCAAAACAATCCTCAGCCATAGTAACTCACACACACCAAGGGCCATAGCCCTAAACTCAGCCTCAACACTTGACCTAGCAACTGTACTTTGTTTTTGCTTCTCCAAGATACCAAATTCCCTCCTAGAAACACACAATAGCCAGTTATAGACTTCCTATCAATCAAGAAACCTACATAATCAGCATCTGTGTACCCTGTAATAGTCAAGTCACCCCCTAATCTAAACAAAATCCCTTTTCTAGGTGTGTTTTTTAGAAAACACAAAATTTTTCTAACTGCCCGCATATGCTCTTTTGTTGGACTATGCATAAACTAACCAACCAAATTGATAGCAAATACAATGTCAAGTCTAGTATGAGATAGATAAATTAGATGAGCCACCAACCTTTGGTACCTTCCCTCGTCTATCAGCTAACAGTTAGGGTTTTCACTAAGTTTAAGGTTTGGTTCTACCGGTGTACTAGCTCCTTTTCCTCCTAGCATTCTAGTCTCCTTTAGCAAATCCAATATATACTTTCTTTGAGACAGAAAGATTCCTTCCTTGGAGTAGGCTGCCTCTATTCCCAAAAAGTATTTGAGTTTACCAAGATCCTTAATCTCAAATGTTTTGGCTAGGCTTTCCTTTAATTGTTGTTGCTCCTCAACATCATTTCCAATAAATATTATATCATCTACATACACAAACAGGTGTCAACTTCTCCTTCATTGAATATTTGATAAAGAGAGTATGATCTCCCCTACTTTGTTGATATCCTATCTATCTCATAGTCTTAGAAAATCTGTCGAACCAAGCTCTTAGCGAATATTTAAGCCCATAGAATGCCTATTTAAGTTTGCATATTATGCTCGACGCTTCTTTATCAAATCCTGGTTGTAGCTCCATAAAAACCTCTTCCTCTAAATCTCCATGTAGGAAAGCATTCTTGATATCAAGTTGCTACCAACCACAACATGCAATTAGAGATAAAAAGTACCTAAAGAATTGTCATCTTGGCCACTGGTGCAAAGGTCCCCAAGTAGTCAATTTCGTAAGTCAGGCTATACCCTTTAGCAACCAACTAGGCTTTATATCTTTCTAATGTGCCATCTGCATTGTATTTCAGGTTAAACACCCACCTACAGCCCACAGGTCGAATTTCCTTTGGTCTAGGCACCATCTCCGAAGTTTGATTCTTTTCCAAAACTCTCATCTCTTCTTGCATTGCTTGGGTCCAATTTTGATCGTTTAATGTCTCATCAACTATTTTAAGAATGACAATGGAATCAAGAGAGGGCAAGAAGCTTACGTGCCTTGATGAGAGTCGGTGGTAAGAAATATAGTTGGCCAAGGGATGCTATGTACAACTTCTAATCCCTTACCGAATAGGCAATAGGTAAGTCCAAATCATTAGGAATAGGATTAGAACAAATTGACGAGTGAGATAGTTCAATACCTGGACTAGAAACAAATGTTAGCCCATGTTGAGGTTCAAAATGGGCTAGGACCTTCTCTTGAGAACATGGGGAGAGCCTTTAAACTTGATAGGGGATGGCAGCAATGGCAATGGCTGTGCTCCTTGTTTTGGCATGTCTTGCTCACCTGAGCAAGGAGAAGCAAGAATAGGTGAGCCAAGTTCATGTTGAGAAATTGGGTCTGTCTCTGGCTATATCAAAGGAGCCAAATATAAAGTAGGAAGATCACCCTAGTCACCATTACTAACAGTAGTCTCCCCTTGGGGTGGAAGTCATCACCTGTTTAAGAGCTTTGAAAGCATGTTCAGCTTCTTCGGGACATCCAAATTGGCCTTTCTTCAACAAATTGGTTAGTGGTCGAGCCAAGAGGCCATAATTGCAGAAAAACTTTCTGTAGTAATCTGTGAGACCTAAAAATCCACACAATTCTGAAACATTAGTAGGTCTAGGCCAATTTAGCATTGCCTTGATTTTTTCTTGATCCACTTTTACTACCCGAGAAGTAATAATATGGCCCAAGTATTCTAACTCCTATTGCCCAAATGCACATTTACTGATTTTAATGAAGAATTGGTGATGCCTCAATATTTCAAAAGCTGTTTTAACATGTTCAAGATGCATGGTCCAATTGGGGCTATATATCAAAATGTCATAAAAAAAACCTAATACAAATTTGTGAAGGTAGGGGCGAAAAATGGAATTCATAATGGCTTAAAATGTAGATGGGGCATTACAAAGACCGAAAGGCATGACTAAATATTCATAATGGCCATTATGAATACGAAATGCAGTTTTAGGAACGTCTCTTGGATGCATTCGTATCTGATGGTAACCAGCTTTTAGGTCAAGTTTTGTAAAGTAAGTTGCACCACGAAGTTCATCTAACATATCTTCAACCGTAGGGGTGGGAAATCAGTTTTTGATGGTCACATTATTAAGGGCTCTATAATTAGTACAAAAGCGCCATGTGTCATCTTTCTTTTTAACCAATAAAACAGGAGATGAAAAGGGGTTGGTGCTTGATCTTATAATCCCCAATTTTAGCATGTCATGAACTTGTTTTCAATTTCAGTTTTTTGAAAATAGGCATACTTATAGGGTCTCACATTGATGGGCTTGGTTCCTTCTTTGAGAAGAATGCGGTGATCTACTTCCCTTGTTGGAGGTAATTGTTTTGGCTCTTGAAAAATATCATGAAACGATTCCAATAGCCGCTGCATATCTGGATGGCCAGTTGCTGTTGCGATTTTTCCCGAAGGTTGTACGCAAATGGCAAACATGGAACTCCCTTGCCTGAGTTCCTTCGAAACTGCTTTCAAGGATGCAACTTGAATGGGTTGTTTATTGGTCCCTTATAGCCTTTGAGCTTGATTTTGCCATTGGAGCTCCATAGTCATCTCCTTCCAATTACACACCACAATCCCAAGTTGTTCTAGCCATTGCACGCCTAGTACCAAGTCCAACCCAATTAATGGTAAAGAGTAGAGCGTAAGGGAAAAGGAATACCCTAAGGTAGGATTTGCACATGCTCAAATCTCCCTTGGCATTTTAATGGACTTCCATTGGCTACTCTCACATTGAAAGGCTCGGTGGTGGGAATAACTGGCAGTTGTAACAAGCTGACTATCTTCTCATTGATGAAGTTGTGGGTAGAGCAACTATCAATAAGCACCACGACTTCGTATTGTCCAATTCTCGCCGACACTCTCATGGTTTTAGAGGTTGTCCACCCTGTTAAGGCATGTAAAGAAATTTCAGGTTTAGGTTGAAACCCAATTGGTGCTTCCTCTATTTCACCCCAGTCTGCCTCTTCCTTCAAGGTGTCCCCTTCTAGCAACAGAAGGCATGGATCGCTGCATTTATGTCCTGTAGTAAACTTTCATCATAGTTAAAACAAAGGCCTTGAGCTCGCCTTTTTTGCATTTCCTCCCAAGACAGGCATTTCATTGGAGATGCTAGTTTTGTTTTTGTTGGAGCTGGTAGCTCTAACAATGCTCGATTGAATGGTGGTGGTCGTGTGATCTTTAGTTGACGAGTTACCTGCTCATCTCACATGCAAGCAAGGCTAATTACCTCCTTTAGAGACTTTGGCTTAAACATTCGTATGCTATCAGATATTTATGGTTTGAGCCCTCCCATGAAAGTCCCCACCAATGCCTTCTGTGTCCATCCTTGCATACGGTTTCCCAGTTTTTCAAATTCCTTTTGGTAGTCCCGTAGTGAGCCAACCTGTTTTATCCACAATAATGCTTCATCAAAGTCTTCGCACTCGATAGGTCCAAATCGCGCCCACAACTCTTCCTCAAAATCAGCCCATGTCACCACTTTCTCTTCTTCGTTGTAAGTTCAGCGTAGCCATTGCCACCATTGATTAACTCCTCCTTCAAGGTGGAATGAAGCCAATGATACTTTATGTGCTTATGTGGTGCCTTGATATTCGAAAAATTGGTTAACATGATTGAACCATTCTGTTGGGTCATCACCCGAATGCCTTGGAAACTCAAGCTTAGCTATCTTAGAGGAGATCATCGATCTGCCTCCTTCCATACCTTCTCTATTCTCTTCCTTGTTACTACTAGATTGGCCATTGCGGTCATCAGTACTATTGGACCCTGTTTTATTGGTAAGCAACACCGCAGACAGCTTGTTGATGGTTTCTTCTATATGGCGCAATCTTTCAGCTGAGGGTCTTATTGTATTTTTTCTGAAAATTCAAATGTATGGTAGGAGCCAATAGAGTTGTTAGTTGCTATTAGCCTTACTATTCTACCCCTTGGTTTAGCTATAACCACAAGGAAGAGAATATATAAGGCCTAGCCACACGAGGATGGGAATTCATTGGGTGAAATAATATTTAATTCTTTCCCCCCAAAATTCTCTCTCCCTCCAACATTCTCTCTATTTTTCTCTCCATTCTCTCTCCTTTCTCATCTAATTGTTCTGTAAGTGCAAGCCTCATCCCTGAGGCTTGATAAAAGCATGAATTTCTGAGAGGGTACCTCGAAAGTCTCGAGGGAGGCTCTCAAGTGAGGTCACCCAGTTGTCTCTTGGTATTAGTCATTCAGTCTTGGTCACTCAATTGATATCTCTTGAGTCTCTTGATCATCTGATGATTTCATGCTCCTCTAACTTGTTTTTGTGGATCCCTTCTTCCAATAGGCTTTAGGGCCTCTTTCTTTGGGCTTGGGCCTCTTCTTTTGGACACGACAATATCTATTATATACTAGATGCCATTTTCACAGTGGAATACTATTGCTCTATGAATTGAATGGTATCTTCCTACAAGATTAATGACATTTTTAAAAATACTTTTAGTATTTCTTTAGTTATTTAGTTCATAAATTATTAATAAAAATGTAAAAAATATTACCCTTTTATTGCATCATATCTTTTTCCAAATTGTTGTTTCCTTTCTCCATTTCCTTATGCCTCTTTAGCCCTTGGCACAGTACTATACTTGTCAAATAACAAATAAAAATGGCAATAAACAATAGTCTATTGGAATGATAATCACAATAACAGTTCAAGACTTGGAGCTTTAACTGTTGTCTCCTTGAAGATCCAGAGTTAAAAGATCCTCTTTTTCTATTACTAACAAAACTATCACTACAAACGACTTGTACATTCCATTTAAACAGCAGGTACACTAGGACTAACCGTCAATTGAGATTCATGTACAAATTAATGCATCCATCAAAAGGTCAACAAGAAATTCTCATGATTTGATCAAAATTAAAGGTGAGAGCTAATCCTCACCTTGCTCATTTCAATTTTATCCATGTGTTTTAAGAGGCTGTAAGAAAAAGAGTTTCTTGATCAAAACTACATGATTTTAAGTTTATGTATGTGACGCTGGTCCTTGGATCATTCTACTATAATGAAGCAGTGGAATCAGACTACCTTTTCTTTCTTTCTTTTTTTTTGTGTGTGTGTGTGGAGGGGGAGGGGAAGCCTGGGTACAAGAACAACCTTTCTGCAAAGTGGGAACCTCTAACACTGTGGAAACCCTTTTGGAGCCTTTATATAGATATGTATTTGTACCCTTTTGGGGAACCTTAAGAGTATGCAACTCTTAGATAAAATATGCATAATGCCTAGGTACATGTACCCTCGAGTAGAATAGATAAATTTGTAGAAGCATTTTAAGGATCCCTATAGACATCTCGGGAAAACGTAACTTAGTTAGCAGAAGTATTAGGCTCTTGTTCCCATCTTGATCACATACTTAAACCATGACATTTCTAATATTAAGGGCAATTTTGATGTCTCCGCCTTCTTAGAGTTTTGCCCTTTTTCTGAAAATTGATCCTCCAACCTCTTATGATTTACCGTAATTAATCTATTCTTACCCTCCATTGGTCATCATCCTTAAAACCAAAGGAAAATTACACACGACACTCCTAAGGTTTGGCGAAAAGACACAAACACTCCTAACACATTAAAAATGACAGACCCCCTGATATTTCAAATGAGTAAAAAAACTATTTTGCCCCTCCAATCTTTCCCTTCCCCTCCTCTCTCCTTTGTTTCAAAACCTTCTCTCTCATTAGTCAACAACAACCCTATTGGCCAACAAGGAGATGAAATTCTGCAACCCCATCTCAGATGGGGCTGCAAAACTCCATGGCAATGGAGTTGTAAAACCCCATCACCAACATGGCCGTCAACGAGGAGATGGGATTCTGCATCCCCATGGCAATAGGGTTGCAGGCATCATGATGGAGAGAGAGAACGAGGGGGGGGTGAAGAGAGAGGGAGAGTCTCTCTTTGGTTTGGTTCCACCATTGGATCAAGATTTAATTGCAGCAACCTTGCCCCCTCTCTCTCTCACTCTCTCTCTCTCTCTCTCTCTCTCTCAGGAACCCAACATTGCTTGAGTTCCATATTGGAACCCCATGCTGCCAGAGAGAAACTGAGGGGGTGGGAGGCAGAGTGGGTCTTGTTGCACGAAAAAGGGCAAAGGGAGAGACAGATAGGATTGCATGGGCATTTTGGATATTTTTGAAAATTTAACAGCCATTATTCGATGGAAGGGGGAAAAGTGAAATGGGTTTGCTAAAGTTAAGGGTTGTCACTGTCATTTTTGATAACTCAAGGGTTTCTGTTCTTTCGCCAAACCTCTGGGGTGCTAAGTGTAATTTACCCTAAAACCTACTATCAAACCTAGAACTACTTAAAAAATGACTTTTCCAGCCTTTGAATCTTCTTTTTCTAATCCCAGAACTCTACCCTACCATTCCTAACATGGGCCCTTCACATTTGAGATTTGACCCTTAACCTTGCAAATAAATCACATCCTACTGATTATGCAATTTAGATTTCTCATTTAAATCTCAATCTTACAAGAACATAACTTTGCAGCAGCAACCAATAACTATCCACACTTACATCCAAACTTCACGTGAAGACTGGAATAAGAATAACATCTAAGAATTTCCTTCATTACTACAGTGCTGTAAAAGCCAAGCTAGTAAGAACTTCATCAAATGGGAAGGAGAATTCCAGAAAACACAATCTTTTTCAAATGACCAACAAAAGAAATCAAACTGAAAGAAAACTTATAGATTCAACAATTCAAACGTGTTGAACTTATATCATAAAATCAAGGGAGGATAGTTAAAGGGGAGAAATGCTTCCAACATCTATGTGACTATAAAACCCCCTTTAAAGTTGCAAAATTTATCGACTGCTACAAGACCAGGTTAGAAATGGCATGAATAACTATGCATCCAGAAGTTGAAAGTATGAGCATATTGTCACGACTCCAAGGATCCCCTGTAAAACTCTAAGCTAGGGCAGAATCAGAATAGGAAGACGAGAGAAAATGTGAGGCCAATAAACCTTCCAATAACCGAATGAATAATCCAGCCAATACACAGTTGCGCTATTTATAAGAATAGCACAGCAAAACATGGACAGCAAACAATAATAACTAAAACAACAGCTATACCGAACAACTGAAACTAACAAACTGAACTTAAACATTTAATACTTCTACACTCCCCTTCAATGAAGACTCCAAAACCTTTAACCTCCTTGCACTGGATGTTATTTCAAGCAACGAGAGATTCCTGTAAGGCCTAACTTCTGACGCAGAAGTTCAAACCGATCTCTCGGCAAACCCTTGGTAAACACATCAGCCACTTGTTCAGCTGTAGGCACATATCGAATTTCCACCTCTCCATTTTCCACTTTTTCTCATACAAAATGTACATCAACACCAATATGCTTCGTCTGAGAGTGATAGAAGGATTTTCTACCATGCTTTTGGCAGCCAAATTGTCACACCAAACAACCGGAGTAGTGTTACAAGAATAACCCAATTCTGAAAGCAATTGCTTAAACCATAAGAGCTCAGTCACTCCCAAGGAAACAGCTCGATACTCTGCTTCACCAACTGACCTAGCCACAACAGACTGCTTCTTAGATCCCCATACTACCAAGTTCGGACCAATGTAGACACAATAGCCACTGGTGGATCGACGAGTAACTGGACATCTCGCATGATCTGCGTCAGTGTAGACCACTAAAGAAAGATCTTTTGGTGTGGAAGTAAACACTAACCCCAAGACAATGGTGCTTTTAATATACCTCAACAGTCTCTTACACGCAAGCCAATGCTGCAACTTAGGAGCAGCCATAAACTGACTCAACTTGTTTACAGTGAAGGCAACATCAGGGCGAGTGTAAGTAAGATATTGCAAGGAACCAACAATGGTACGATACAAACTAGGTTGAGAAAATTCTTCACCATCATCAGTTAACAAAGTGCCAACTGCCATAGGAGAACTGCAGGGCTTACAGTCTTGCATTGACGCCTTTTGCAACAAATCCCGAACATATTTTGACTGATTGAGGTAAAGACCAGTTTTATCTCTATAAGCTTCAAACCCCAAGAAATAATTCACTTCTCCTAGAGTTTTTAGAGCAAAAGCACGACCAAGCTCTGCTATGCAAGCATGCAAAGCAACTGAACAGGCGCCAGTGATCAGAATGTCATCAACATAGACTAATATAAACAATGAATATGTAGCAGTCCGTTTTATGAATAATGAAGCATCAGATACTGACCGAGCAAAACCCCAGCACTTCAGTGCTGACTTTAGTTTGCTATACCAGGCTCGAGGAGCCTGCTTTAGTCCATAAAGGGATTTCCTTAGCTGACAAACATGCTGAGGAAACTTAGAACTCACAAACCCCTCTGGCTGAACCATATACACTGTCTCACACAAATCACCATTGAGAAATGCATTGTTCACGTCAACCTGCTGTATTTCCTAGCCAAACTGCACAACCAACGAACTCAAATTGTTGGAGCCTTAACCACAGGACTGAAAGTATCACCATAATCAACTCCTGAATTTTGAAGAAAGCCCTTTGCCACTAACCGAGCCTTATATTTAAGAATGGACCCATCAGAATTATATTTAATCCGGAAAACCCACTTATTGCCAATAAGATTCATATTTTCTGAATAAGGAACCAATTCCCAGGTATTATTTCTCTCTAAGGCCTAATACTCATCCTCCATAGCCTTAACCCATCGTGAATCTAAAAGAGCTTCACTTATTGAACTAGGTTCTAAAGAACTCACTAAGGCGTGTGGAGAAGGTAAGGCAAGAGACTTGGCTTTAAGTCTAGTGAGCATAGGATGAACTGATGGGGCTAGAACAGGTTTACTGGATTTAGGACGAGAACTAACAATCTAAGGAAGAGGCACAGGCCCATTAGAGGAAAGAGATGGGACAGGAGATGTGGTAGACGGTGTGGTTGAGACAAAAGGACAGGACGTTGATACAGACTGAGCTGCTCTGGGACACACCAAAGAAGACGATGAAGAAGGAATAATTGGATGAAGAAAAGCAGTGGAATGACCTCGTGAACTTGGTTGAGAGGACGGTTGAGACGATGAAGGAAACAATTTGAGGAAAGGAAACTCCAAAGGATTAAACTCCACATTACGAGAAATGTAAACTCTGCCTGAAGGATGAAGACATCTATACCCAACTTGATTTTGACTGTAGCCAATAAAAACACATTTTGAAGAATGGAAATCAAATTTGTGTTTATTATATGGCCGCAAGAGAGGAAAACATGCACAACCAAAAGGTTGTAAAATGTTATAGTTAGGAACACGATTATATAGCTTCTCGAAGGGAATTTGAAACTGTATCGAAGAGGATGGAAGTAAATTGATGAGATACACAGCTGCTTGAAAAGATTCAACCCAAAATTTTAATGGTAAACCAGCATAAGATAACATGGTAAGTCCCATTTCAGCAATATGCTGATGCTTCCTTTCCACCACACCATTTTGTTGATGAGTGCGAGGACATGTAAGTCTAGATTGAATACCACGAGCTTAGAGATAAGGAACAAAGGACTTGAATTCCCCCCCCCCCCCATTATCAATTTGTAATGCACACAACTTGGTTTTATACTGAATCTCTGCAAGTTTATGGAAAATGATAAATACTAACAATGCATCTAACTTGAGTTTAAGAGCATAAAACCATGTATAACGGGTATAGGCATTAACGAATACAATATAGTAACGAAAACCCTCTGTGGACAATACAGGGGCAGGACCCCAAAGATCGGAATATACTAATTCAAGGGGGGCATTTGCTGTGATATCATGCCTGGAAAATGGAAGCTGACTAAGTTTTCCAATTTTACATGCATCACAAAAAGATAGATTAGTACTAGAACATGGTAGCCCAATTTTATTCATTACCAACTGTAACACATGTAGAGATGGATGACCTAAGCGATCATGCCATTGCTTACACACCATTGTTCTGGGTTTAACCTGAGCTACATTGACAACCTTAGACAACTCATGACCAAATGAGCACTGTCTATTACATTGTTGTCTAGTCTGACTATTTCCATTAGTACAAGAATGGCAATTAGACATAAAAGGAACTGAAACACAGGCTAGAGGACGAATAGACTTACTGTCACCAACAGACAAAGAAGCTGGTTCCAGCCGATATAGCCCATCCTTAAGGTGTCCCTGGAGCAGCACATGTCCGGTAACTTTGTCCTTGATAAAACAAACATTAGAGTGAAATTCAGCTATCACATTATGTTCTCGAGTAAGCTGAGACACACTAAGAAGATTTTTCCTCATACTTGGAACATGGAGAATATTCGGAACACACAAAACAGAATTTGAGTGAGGAAAGGTTTGTAAAGAACTTGTGCCAATATGTTTTATAGGTAGTTGCTTACCATTGCCTATAATGACTTTATCTCCACCATAGTAGGGAGCATGAACAGATAGATTGTTCAGACTTGAGGTAATATGATTCGTGGCACCGGAATCCACAAACCAAGACTGATCTGGAAGAACAGACGAAGAGTTAAACTGATCAGAAGGTTGCAAATTAGGTTTAGACTGGTTACCATAGTGAGAACTCTGATTGGAACCATATTCAGGTGTGAAGGCTCCGTTAGAGTCACTAAAGGAGGCAACATAAGCACGAACATCCATTTGAGAGCCATAGCCGCGAGCATCCATTTGTGGAACACTCATGTTTCCACCTTGAGATCTGCCATTATTATAACCAGTCACTCTTTGAAAACTCTTATCAAACCGATAGTAGCACCGATCTACAAAGTGACCTGCCTTGCCACACAACTGACAGAAAATACGTCTATTTGAATTTCTGTCACAGCCTCTACTGCCTCTAAAACCAGTACCGCCACCTCGATTAACAAAACCTCCTCTATTATTGTTATTTGATCCGCCACTATTTTGACCAGGAAAATACGAAGCTACATTTGCACTCAAAGAAGATGCCGAAACATCAAAATTAAGAGAAGTTAGAGGTTGATTCTTAGCTAACAACCGTTGTTCGTGCATCAGAAGTAGATATTGCACTTTCTCCAAGTCTATGTCATCCATTTGATAGGTTACGAGACTCACAACAGTCTCATAATCCTGATCTAAACCGTTTAGAATAGCCAACAATAATTCATTGTCATTCACTAGTTCTCCTATGGCAGCAAGAGCATGGCCTATGGTTTTGATCTTCAAAATATAGTCATTAATAGACATGCTATCCTTTTTAACAGATCTCAATTGTTGTTTTAGCTGAAACGATTTTGCTAGTGTCTGTCTAGCATAAAAGTTTTCCAATAAAATCCATACCTCAGCCGCTGATTCTAAATGTATCACCTGAGCGAGCACTTCTTCACTAATTGTGGAAAACAACCAGCCAAGCAAGAGTTGATCCGAACGTAGCCAGCTCATGTACTCCGGATTCTTCACGGTTTCACCATCTGGAGCTATCACATTCTTCTGAGGAGCTGTCTTGTTCAATAACGAAACAAGATCAAAGGCTCGAATTGTTGCAAGAATTTGAGCCTTCCAGAAAATGTAGTTCTTAGTGTCCAATTTGAGAGGAATGTAGCTAAAGGCCTTCACAACTGCCGAGAAGTCAGATTGCGAGGAGGTTGAAATATTCGAGGAAGATTTACGAGGAGGAGGAGGAGAAGAAGAGGCGGTGTCAACAATTCGATCGGAAGTCATTGGCTCTGATACCATGTAAAACTCTAAGCTAGGGCAGAATCAGAATAGGAAGACGAGAGAAAATATGAGGCCGATAAACCTTCCAATAACCGAATGAATAATCCAGCCAATACACAGTTGCGCTATTTATAAGAATAGCACAACAAAACATGGACAGCAAACAATAATAACTAAAACAACAGCTATACCAAACAACTGAAACTAACAAACTAAACTTAAACATTTAATACTTCTACATCCCCAAGGTTATAATTGTCATTATAATAGTAGTTAGTTTGCATGCATCACTATATTGTACTCTAGGTTGCTGAGAATAGTTGTACTTCTCAGTTAAATAGGTTGGACCAGCCTATAAATAGGCAAAGATAGTTAGAGAATGTATGTTTGAATTGATAGTTGAATTTCAAACTTTCCCCCTCATCAATTCACTCTGAAAGTCCCTCTCGTTTCCCTCTGATTTCTCTCTAATCTCTCCCTTTCTCTGCTCTGTCTGTAGCTCTCCCACATTTCTGCCCATTATTTCCCTCTTTTTGTTCAATTCTCCCTCCAATCCTTTTGGTTCTTGGTCCCAAGTCCCTCAAATTCTCCCAATTTCCAATCCAAACCCTAGGTACATGACAATTGGTATCAGAGCAGTCGTTTCTCACTTTCTCTGCTCTATCTGCAACTCTCCCTCATTTCTGCCTATTATTTCCCTCTTTTTGTTCAATTTTCCCTCCAATCCTTTCTGTTCTTGGTCCTAATTCCCTCAGATTCTCCCAATTTCCGATCCAAACCCTAGGTACATGAAACACATTTGAGATTTCTCATATTACGGTGGATGTGTGGTCATTTAACAAAAAAAATAATAAAAGAGGTTATACATCATTAAATCGCAGTGGTATCCATTAAAGATTAAGATATATAAATTGCGACCAAGATGGTTTAGACATGTCAAAAGAGGGCCAACAAACACCTTGTGAAAAGAGTACATGAAATGGAAACTTATAGCAAATGAGATAAGAGAAAGACTAATGAAACTTGATAAAACTCCTAGGTATGTCATAGGTAGCCTTACAGAAGTATTTTCATGAATCAGGATGACTGGCAAACACTAGAATAGATGTAGCTAATCTCACTTAATGAGGTTAAGGCCCCGCATCATTGTTGTTTAACTTACATCACAAAAGCAAGCAATCCCTTACCAGTTACCACTAAACTACAATGATTAACTGAAAAACTAGAGCTAAATAAATACATAATCAACTTGTCCAAAGAAGATAACAGTTCCATGGAGGTTGCATCATTCAAAAAGATGGGAACACAGAAACCAGATATACAATACAAACAGATGGCACACATAGGAACACACAATCGTGTGACATAAGTTCATAAATTCAGTGATCCTGCCTACTAAAAACTGAATGTCAGTAACATATACACATAATTCCAACCTTGTCACTTAAAAAAAGATTTAACACCAAGGCAAAATATATTGTTTTAAACTACCACCAAACAAAAAGAGAATCCTAGTTAAAACATAAATAGATCATGAGAAAGCAAAGACCACATACCGTAAAGGAAGGTCCTTTCTATGTTTCATAGGTCAAGCATATAATTTATAAACTTTGCGAGGTCCAACAAAAAGTACATGTACAGAGTGTGAGTTAATAACCTATTCTTCACTAGTCTCTTTGCATGCCAAAAACTTTTCCATTCCACCATGAGCAAAATTTTTGGATACATTCATTTGATATCATCACAATAGAAATTTATTAGAAGCACTCAGCCACAGCTTTAAATAAAAGTAATCAGGAAAAGGGCATCTGGGGGGGGGGGGGGGGAAGAAATTAAACAAATTAGGCACGTTGCAAGGATGTGAATAAGCAGTTAAATAAAAATCCAGTGATTAGAAATGATACCTATTGAATGAAAATCAATAGACTCGGCTACTGAACGTCTTTGAGAATCTGGAACAGCGATTGCTTCTTCAAATTTCAGTTTCATTACAGCTTTCTCACATTCCTTCAATTTCTTTGAAGCATCAGGATCATTTGGACAGATTTTCTTGACCTTAAAAAGTATAACATACTTTAGCACAGTGCCACAAATTTATGTTACAGAAGAGATGCATGGAACTTGCATACATTCATTTTCAAATAGCATCATATGGACACCGAGAAATAAAAATAATCCATCAGTGAAAGTGCATAAAGACAAGCTACCCACCCACAGTTACCCTGAATTTGTTTACAGATTGGCCTGGATAACATGGAAGGGTTTCACTTACTTTGAATAAACACACAAACATTGTTAGGTAAGGCTTCTAATAAGGACAATTATTTCAAAAACCAGAATTAGCCTAGAAACTCCAATTAAACCAAATGCACTCAACCTATTTTGTTGGAGAAATGTGGTGTTGTAATGGAAAATATGTTGCAGTAATCCAAAGATTCCAAGGTGCGAAAACTCGCTTTCCTTAAGACTTTATTTGTCCCAAAATACAATGCACAAGGGATTCAAACAAACCTCCAAGATATAATGGAATCAAAAGTAATGTTTGTTGGTGAATGTGCAATTCTCGACAACAAACCCAAACACACAAATTAATAACAAACACAAAAGGCTTTGTATTCTAATTATGCAATATAAGAATACAAAGAATTGATATTTGAAGAAGAATAAGGAGAGAGAAACAATATGAATGATCAAGTGTTTTGATCCAATAATACATCAACCTATTTATAGATAATGTTACAACCCATCACCAAAGGTACAACCCTTCACCAAAGGAACACCCCTTAACCAAAGGTTACAATCACTTATTTGTGTAAATAGACTTTAAAACAAGTGAGGCACAACCCTTCACTAAAGGTTACAACCATTCATATGTGTAAATAGAATTTGAAAGGTTACAACCATTCATATGTATAAATAGAATTCAAAACGAGTGAAAGGTTACAACCTCTAGTTCCTTGACTTGGATCTCTTCGCAAACATGTCAACCACGTTACAATAAATTCTTTTTGAAAATTTCTCCAACATATTTCAGATCCAGCATCTTCACATGGGTTAAAAAAGCGTATGTCAACCAGTAAAGATTGCTAATTCGCATGTTCTAGGATAACAAAAGTGCAATTCATGTAGCTGCTAATCCTATTTTTGATTATCACTCTAGCCTTTTGCAGCTAAGATAATTCATGATGCCATCTCGTGAACTGTGAACTTGACCCCATACCAGTTCACTCCCATCTACTAGGGTAATTATCTTTATTCTATCCTTTTCTCCACGGGTCCTTGCTTCCGTTCCTCCTTTTATTTCTTGATGTGTTTCCTCCTAAACAATTGTGAGAAAACTTGGTATTTTTCTATCCCACTTGATTACAATATATATAGAAGAAAGAAATCAATCAAATCCCTATAACTAAGGGGAGAAAAAAGGAATCCTCATTTACATATATTAATCGATCCCAACAATTAAGATTGATTATAATCAATCCCATATATTATGAGATAATTGATGATAAATCCCATAAATTGTGGGATTGATTATCCAACAAACTTTACAGCAAAGAATTCCAACACTCCTCCTCAAGCTGGGTTGTAAATATTTATCATACATAGCTTGCAACTCAGATCTTCAAAATGTGCCCTTAAAAGTGCTTTAATTAGGATATTGACAGTCTGTAAATTAGAAGGAATATAAACAGGCTTGATTACATCCCTTTCTATTTTTTCGTCTAATGAAATGTCGATCTATTTCCACGTGCTTTCTTCGGTCGTGATGAACTGAATTTTTTGCAATACTGATGAAAAATTGATTATCACATAGTAGTTGGATTGATCCATCATAAGGTATCTTCAATTCGACTAATACCCTTTTCACCCAAATTCCTTCACAAATACTGTGAGCCATAGCTCAGAATTCCACTTTTGCACTACTCCTAGCTACCACAACTTGCTTTTTACTTATCCATGTTGTCAGATTTCCCCAAACATAGGTACAATATCCAAAAGTGGATCATCTATCTGGGATTGAGCCCGCCCAATCTGCATCAGAATACAATTTTACTTTCCTACTTGAGTTCTTTTTGAATAACAGTCCCTTTCCTGGAGTCATTTTCAAGTATCTCAAGATTTTGTACACCGTTGTCATATGTTCTTGATGTGAACAGTAAAGATGTAAAGGCAAGGGTTGTCCAAGAGCATGTAACTCCAAGTCTTGGGCCAATTACTCGTTCAAGGGCTAAACAATTTAAAAAAAAAACTTGAGTTATTTATTGGGAAGACTCCAGCCCATTTGGAAGAATTAGAATTCAAAGTGAAGGAGTTAAAGCCCAAATTAATCACATTGCTCATTTGCTTAAAAGCCCAAGGACCAGAATGCAACCTAAGCACTCCATGATCAAGCCCAAGCAGTCAGGCCATCTACCAAGACCAAGTCTTTCCAACAAGCCCAAGTCTCATAACTGATGTCATGCATGATGTCACTCTTTCATTTGTCCTTTATATTTGAGAGTGTTTTGTCTTTCATGTATCATTGTGTTTTATTATCATGATTTCCTTTGTCAAAAGTGACATGATGATGTTTTTTCTACTATATGCTTTTGGTGTGTCTTTTATTATCATTAGCCCCATTTTGTCAAAAGAGGCAATCATGATTCTCTTTGTCAAAAGTGGCATAATGATGTTTTTTTCTACTTTATGCTTTTGGTGTGTCTTTTATTATTATTAGCCCCCTTTTGTCAAAAGAGGCAATTACGTTGTCTATCTTTAATTATTAGGCTTGTCTTTAAAACTAGTATTTATATGTGTGATCTTGTAATATTTTGGCATGAACATTTTTATAAAGAAAATGCAAAGAACATTTTTATCCTAATTCTTATCTAAGCAATGCATTTGTTTAGTGGCAAATTTACTTCATTCTTATCACTCTTCCTTCTCCTATCTTAGAGTGTGGTGAATCAAAACTAGTATTTTCTTGTTTGTGGCGAACTTTCTTATCAAACAAGGGGTGCTAGTATTTCTTTTGTATTTTGGGCACATCAATTTTTCAGTAGAGTTGTTCGTGAACTGGCTAACAACACTTACTAAGAATGTTATGTCAGGCCTAGTATGTGAGAGATAGATCAACTTCCCTACAAGTCTTTGATATCTTCCCTTCTCTACAGGAGCACTGTCTTTATTTGAACCAAGTTTGGTAGTGCAGTCCATAGGTGTCTCTGCAGGTTTACACCCAAGCATACCTATTTCTTTAAGAAGATCCAGTACATACTTTCTTTGAGAAATTGTAATGCCCTACTTAGACCTAGCCACTTCCATCCCCAAGAAGTATGTGAGTCTTCCTAGATCCTTGATCTCAAACTCTCTAGCTAGAAATTCTTTGACTCTTGGAAACTCCTCAGCATAATCCCCTGTTAGAACTATATCATCAACATAGACAATCAACATGGAAATCAATCCATTTGAAGAATGTTTTACAAACATTGTGTGATCAAACTATCCCGTATATACCCATTACTCTTCATAACACTGGTAAATCTCTCAAACCAAGCTCGAGGTTATTGTTTTAGACCATAAAGTGACTTCTTTAGTCGACACATTTTGTTGATGTTTCATGAGTTTTGTAGTCCCTAGGGAATGTCCATATAGACCTCCTCTTCTAGATTTCTGTTCAAGAACGCATTCTTGACATGTAGTTGATGGAGGGGCCAATCCAGATTTGTTGCAAGAGATACAAGTATCCGAATAGTGTTGAGTTTTGCAACTAGAGCAAAGGTTTCCTCATAATCTATGCCATAGGTTTGAGTAAACCCCTTAGCTACCAACCAAACCTTGTATCTCTTAATACTACCATCTTCCTTTGTTTTTATCGTGAAGATCCACTTGCACCCGATCAAGTTCTTTCCACGAGGCAAATCAATAATTTCCCAAGTACCATTCTTCACCAAAGCATTAACTGCCTTCTTCCATTCTAGGATAGCCATGGCGTCTTGGATTGAATTAGGAATGGAGATAGAATTGATTTTGTTGGTGAATGCTTGGTAAGATGAAGATAGATCCTCATAACTCACATAATTGCCAATAGGGTACAATAGCCTACTTCTGCATTCTCTCACCCATTTCCTAAGTGCAATGGGTAGGTTCTCATCGGAATCATCATGATCACTTAAACTAGTACCTACAGAATTTTCCTCCACAATCTGTAAGTCATATGTAAGGATTTTTACCTCAAGTTTAGATGCTAACAGTAATGGTGAATCTGCTAGTCTCTAATTCCTTTAGTTTTCCCCTTTTTCTATGATAGACACTTAACTTGGGACTGAAAGAATTAGTTGGTTTTGGTTCAGGTTCAATTTGGACACTTGGAGAAGGTGCAATTTCAGGTGGTGTGTAATTTATGTTATCCAAGAAAAACTGATATTCTCGTTGACTCTAACTAGAACTCTCTCCCTGAATATCAATTTTGGGCTAATAGGGTTTTGATTCAAAGAATGTGACAACCATGGTGTGATAAAACCTTTGGTTGTCAGGACAAAAGCATTTGTAATCCTTTTGGTTGGGAGAGTACCCTGCAAAGATACATTTGGAGGATCAAGAGTTAAGTTTGGTTTGATATTGTTGATGGATATGAACAAACACAGTACACCCAAATATCTTTGGAGGAAGAGAGGAAATCAGTCGACTTTGAGGGAAGTGTTGTAAGAATACTTGATGTGGAGGGGAGAAATCTAAAACTTTGGATGGAAGCCGATTGATTAGGTATGATGTTGTAAAAATAGCCTCACCCTAAAAATGTTTTTAAACATTAGATGAAAACAACAGAGACCTAGCAATGTCCAGAAGGTGCCTATTCTTTCTCTCAGCTATTCCATTTTGCTGAGGGGTATCCACATAGGAACTTTGGTGTATGATTCCCTCAGTTGATAAGTATGAGCCAATACTAGAATTAAAGAACTCTCTTCCACAGTCAGTTCTAAATATTTGAATGGAAGTTTGAAATTGATTTTTGATCATTGTTTTGAAATTCTTAAATATTTGAGGAACTTCTAACTTATTTTTCATGAGAAAAATCCATGTGAGTCATGTGTGATCATCTATAAAACAAATGAAACACTGAGCTCTGGTGATATTTGGAACTTGATATGGGCCCCAAACATCACTGCGGATCATAGAAAAAGGTTTTGATGATTTGTATGGCTAAATTGGGTATGAAATGTGAGTGTGTTTTGCAAATTGACAAATTTCACATTGAAAAGAAATAGCACTTTTATTTCTAAATAAACTTGGGAAAAGTTTGGATAAGTACAAAAAACTTGGGTGGCTTAACCTATAATGCCACATCATGACCAACCTCTTACTCTCATTTTTCAACTCACAGACACACAGGTTCACTCAATCCTAGATGAGATTGCCTCACAAAATCTTGTTGAACCTTAAGATGACAAAGGCCAATATGACTCCTAGCACTGCTAATCATCCTCCTCGAAGTCAAATCCTAAAATTCATAGACATGAGGAGAAAAATTAGCTATATAGTTAAGTTCTTGGGTCATTTTATTTATGGAGAGCAGGTTGCAATCAAGATTAGGAACATATAACACAAATTTGAGTGTTATGTCCCTGGATACCACAACCGAACCAATTCCTTCAACTTTTGCCAAAGAACCATCTGCAATTCTAACTGTGAGAGTTTCATTACAAGGAGAATATGTATTAAAAACTCATCTATCTCTTGTCATGTGATCAGAAGCACTGGAGTAGACAATCCAACACTTATAGTGCTCTTGTTTCACAGTTAAAGCCTTGAGAAAATTACCTTTTTGAGCTATGGAAGCTAACCCAACAACTGGTAGGTCTGTTGTGATTGTAGTAGCCTTCTCAGTCCATCAAGTTCCTCTTTGCTAAAGTTTGCAAGTTGCTCTGAACTGCCAGCCATGTTACCTCGACTTTCTTTTTGTGCTACTATCTTTGGCTTCCAATCAATAGATTTTCCATGGAGTTGCCAACAAATTTCTTTTGCATGACCAGGGCAGCAACAATGTTCACACAATGGCCTTCCCCCTTTTCGTGGCTGTTGTTGGTTTCGGACAGCCGAGGCTGATGATTCACCACCAACAGTTAATTTTTTTTGTTCTCAACATCAATTGGTGTCTACTCACTTCCCTTCGAATCTCAGAGAAAGCTTCCCGTAAGCTTGGCAATGGTTTTGTGCTAAATATCCTTCCTCTTACTACATCAAGACTTGAATTCAGGCCCAAGCAAAATTTGTAGACCCTTTTATTCTCTATAATCTTCTTGTAGAGTTTGAGATTAGTGGTGGTTTCCCAAGAATATTTTTTAAAAGCATCCAGTTGTTGCCAGTTTTGAAGGAGTTTGTCGTAATACTCGGTCACAGATAAATCACCTTGTCAGAGATCGTGCAACACCCCCTCAATTGTTACCAGTTCGGAGGTTTTCTCTTTGTGTGGAATAAGTGTCCTTTGTAGCCTCCCAGACCTCTGTAGCAATTTTATATAGGAAAAAATTTTCCCCTATGCATGGCTCCACGGAATTTACTAGCCAGGCCATAACTTGGCTGATATCTCTTTTCCAAATCCGATAATCAGCGTCTCTTTCATCTGGTTTGATGATATTTCCAGTGAGATAATCTTCTTTCTCCTTGCTACAGACGTGAAAAATGAAGGATTGAGACCATTGGATGTAGTTTCGCCCATTCAATTTGTAGATGGTGATGGGTGCGGATGAGTAGTTTGACAAGTCGCCCCCATTGTTGTTGTACATAACAGTTTCGCCATTTGAGGAGGAGGATTTTAGAGTTTCAATTGAGAATTCATTGGAGTTTGACATATTTGCGATCTGATGTTGCTGCCGAGAATGAAATAAAGACTAGGACAGCTGATGAATATTTACCAGAACAAGCAGTGCAAAATGCTGCCAGAAAAAGCAGTAGATAAAAAACCAACCTAGGACGGTTGTGAGAAAAACAAGAGGCGTCTAGGGTTGCTTTGATACCATGAACAATTGTGAGAAAACTTGGTATTTTTCTATTCCACTTGATTACGATATATATAGGAGAAAGAAATCAATCAAATTTCTATAACTAAGGGAAAAAAAAGAATCCTAATTATATCAATTACTAATTTACGTCAATCAATCAATCCCAACAATTAAGATTGATTATAATCAATCTCATAGATTGTGGGATAATTAATAATCAATCCGATAGATGGAGGGATTGATAATCAATCCCATAGATTGTGGGATTGGTTATCCAATAAGCTTTACAACAAAGAATTCCAACACCTCCTTTAATCACCTAGCTGGTGGGGTTGATAAGTTAGATCCTAGGGCTCAAAGTATATTTTCTTATGCTACTCCAGGTCACAAAACGATGGCAAGTCCTAATCTCCCAAATTCATTCCTTCCGCTGATTTTATCTTTTTTAGTAAATTACATTGACTACCCTTGAGGTTTGGTTTAAAATAAATTGGGTAAATTCCACGTTGCACCCTTGGGGTGTGGCAAAGAGCTACAAACCATCCCTGTGTTTTCAAAAATAACATAAACCTCCCTTAACTTTATTGTCTTTGCAACACTTTCCCTTCTGCCATTATTTTACCCCATTAAACATCTTAACATGACCAATATAACATCAAATTTCTCTCTCCTCTATTTCTCATTCCCTCTCCTCTCTCCTTTCTACTTCATCACTGGAGAGTGTCCCTCTCAACCCCCACCCCAAACACACACACCCCGTCTTTGAAGCCAGCCCACCAAGGCTCGGTTACAAAGCTTCCCCTCTGTTATTCAATGGTTGATACAGTTACAGAGTATTGCATTAAACCACAGTAATTAGCTGACCAATCCCTAAAGATCAGCCAAACCTAAGTAAGTTTTATACTCATTTATATTACAAAGTGGCATTGTTGCAGTTATTCTGGTAGTTCTTCCTCCATTTCCTTCAGAAGCCCCAGAATTCATCAACCAAAGTTTCCACACCAGAGGCTGGGAGCTTCTTTGGCCTCTCCCCATTGTAATTGCAACCCCCCTATGGCCTTTTCAGCAGGCAAAATTACAAAATAGAGAAGGATTATATCTTGAAATTGGTTAGCGCACAGTCAGTTGTGTCTAGATTTCTTCAATTTCCATCAGTTTTTGATAAATGAGTCCAAGACTCTATCCGGGTCTGATAAGAACAATGTGCAGACATGAAATTCGCAGTATTAAAGGGAAGAACCAATCTGGTAATAGCTGAACAAAGCTCAGTTCTTTTAAGGAAAAAAGCCACTGTTTTTGCCAGTCAGGAGCTTGAAATCAAGAGTTCTGGACACTGATTTGGGCAAAGGAGTCATCGCTTAAACTTTAAAATTTGGTTCTCCTAATAGGTTTGGCCGAAAGCAATTTTCAATTCCATTAAGTGCAAAAAAGGGGAATTCCCAGGTTTGAGTCCTCTGGATTTTGAGGAGAAAGCATAGGAGGATGTTGTTCTCTGTTCTACCATCCCATGGCTGCCCTGGACATTTTGGTTTGGCTGGGCGCACGGGCACACCACAGAGAGAGAGAGAGAGAGAGAGAGAGAGAGGGTCTTTTTGTTTAATGTCAACAGCAAGGGGGTCTTTGTTATTTCCTAAAATGCAGGTTGTTTGTGACTTTTTGCCAACCTCAAGGATGCCCAGTGTAATTTACTCAAATACAAAATATTCATTACATTTCAAAAATTACAACTGACTACCCTTCTTGAAAATCAAATCAGATTTTCCTCATTGTTAGAGAACCATTGCTAGCTTAACCAAAACTTGTTAACATAAGCAAAAAAATATGAATTTTATTGTCAAAAATGCCCTTTGATGTGTAGTTGAGTAATAACCTTGAAAATTATGAGGAAAGTACCGAAGAACTCCTATTATGTGGAGAAAGGAATTCACTTTCATTCGTATCAATCAACTGTACATGCCTAGTCTATATACACACACAAGGAGATTACAAATCACCTCCCTAATGGATTGTGATATCCTAAGAATCATCAATCAATTGAAAAAGGAAACAAATAAAATCAAAGAAGCTATAAATCCTCCTCGATAGAATCCTACTGTACATAGCCTAAAATAGAGAAGATTGTGTGACTTAAATGCTGAGATATTTGACCTTCTACACTCCCCCTCAATTTGATGTGAAGATATTGTTCATCCCAAGCTTGGAACTTAGGTTATCGAAGCATTTTCAAGGCAATGCTTTAGTTAGGATGTCTACAACCTGAGAATTTGTAGGGGTGAAGGCAAGTTCAATGACATTCCCTTCAATTTTCTCCTTGTCGAAGTGACAATCAATTTTCACATGCTTAGTCATGTCGTGGTGTATAGGGTTCTTGGCAATATTGATGATAGATTGATTGTCACAGAAGAGTTGCATAGAGCCTTCGATCTTGACTTCGAGTTCTTCCAACAATCTTTTTATCCACGTGCCCCACAAATACCATAAGCCATGGCGCAGAATTCTGGTTCTACACTACTCTTAGAGACCACTGATTGTTTCTTGCTCCTCTAAGTAGCCAGATTGCCCCACACATAGGTGTAGTACCCGAATGTAGACTTTCAATATGTGATTGAACCCGCCCAGTTTGCGTCACTGTAAATTTCTACCCCTCAGTTGGAACCTTTCTTCAAGAAGAGACCCTTTCCTGGAGTTAGCTTCAAGTATTTTAAGATTTTGTAGACTGCCTCCGTATGTTCTTCCCTTGGATCACTCATGAATTGGCTCACAACACTGACTGAAAAACCGATGTCTGGTCAGGTGTGAGACAGATATATAAGTCTTCAACTAACCTTTGGTACTGGCCCTTATCAACTGGAGCATCCTTCTCTTCCCTTCCAAGTTTGGTGGTAGCTTCCATTAGAGTATCAACTAATTTACACCCAAGCATCCCGCATTCCTTTAACAGATCCAAGACACGATTTCTTTGAGACACAAAGATTCCATTGCTAGATCTAGCCACCTCCATCCCTAGGACTTGCTCTAATACCAAAATGTCATATCCTTGAATCTAACAGGAAGTTCTCACTGAATTGGTGAGAATCCAGTTAAGAAATTAGAGGGAAATGAGAAGAATTCCATTGGGGAGAAAGACAGAGAGATAGGAGGGAAATCGGAGAGAAAGAGAGATTGAAAGGGAAATCAAAAATTTTTGATTAAGTTCTTTGATTGCTTCCACACTAAATGCAATCAGTAATTATATATTGATTGTAGCTAGCTTTCGACGCCAAAAATGGCCGTCAATTTTTCAAAGTTACAACTTTTCAAAATATTGCAACTATATAACTTCTTTCTAGAAGATTGACCTTTCATCTGCCCATTCCTTCTACCCGAAATGTATTCCCCTTAGTTATTAAGTACATGACAGATAAAAGCTTGTTTGGGGGTCAAGGGCTATGCTCGGGTCAATGGTTGAGATTACTCTAGGACTCTCTCTAAGATCTGTTCATCTAGTAGCCACTGTTTCACTAAATCTTCACCAAGTTGGCATTTAGAATGTCTTCTTGCATTGGGACCTTGATAAAGAAACTATAGAGTAACTCTGACGTTTGTCGTTTAGGGGCCCGCAGACTGGTGCCTAGAACAAAGAAATCCCTACGTCTAAACCAATCCCCCTGCATTTGATTTGAAAGATTTGGTAATATTGTTATGCATGCAGTTTGATCTTGCTGGTTATATATTTTATCTATCATCATTCAGCAGATGATAGATTGAAGTTAGATGATGCTAAGTGAACAAATGGGTTGAATCCATTCTACGTTCTAGGTTTCACACTAAGTATCTAGAATCACTAGCATTTCTAGGGGTACTAATATCCATCCTTCCTTCTTGTTATTCTCAGTGCCAGTAAATTCTTGATTTATTGTACAAGGCAAGGATTTAGGATCTAAACTTGTACATTCTCCTACAAATCTAAATATGAAACCAGTGATATATTGTATGAAACCAGTGATATATTGAATGATAGTACTTATCAAAGACTAGTTGGAAACTAAATTACTTGATTGTTACAGGAACAAATATATCTTATATCTTTCACCACTGGTGCAATCAATCAATTCTTAAATTCTATCTAAATTCTGAGGTGTCCTAATGGTGCATCTAGAGATGGTCAAGACATGATCTCCATATTAAGATCGTGGTTAAGGATACAATTACAGATAGGGAAACCTATCCATCACACAAAAAGGCCAACAAGGGGGTATCATGTCTGTTAGATGTACTTCACTAGTTAAGATGTAGACAGCAGTAGCTCAGCCCAATGCTGAATCTGAGTATAGAAAAAACGCCTCTTGTGAAGTGGTATAGTTAACATATATTCTCAAAAGAGATAAGAGTTATGCATTCACAATCTAACATTTTTTCTTTTTTGAAATGATAACAATGAACTAAAAAACACCTTAAAGGGGAGAAACCTTTACAAACAAGACCTCAAAAAACTTTCAATAAAATGTTATATAAAAAATTCACAAAGGACCGAAAAGAGAAAGATAAACCTCCTCTGATCAACAAGAAAAAAGGAAATCAGAACACTTTCTTTGAGCAAGAGAACAGAAATTAAAAGAGTCCGAGTGTGATAATCAAACAGTAATTCATATTCCTTCTAATCCTCAATTTCATGAGAGTAGAGATTGACTGACTGATGTAGGCAAAAGATTTTATAAATATAATCAAGACTATTTGCGTGTAGTCAAAAGATCAATTTGCAAAGTTGGAAATATAAACTTTGGGGGTGCTAAACTGAACTTTATTTGTAACAAGCATGGAACAAAATTGCATGTATGCTCTAGAGTGAAGGAGAGTGTTAACATAGCATTTGTGATTAGATATGGTTAAGATGAGCCAATTGTAAAATGTACATTATATTTTTGGTATAATAGTAACGAGGCAACCATTGTCCATTGTCTTTCTATGAAAAGTTCAAAATGCTTTGAAATTCCATTGTCACAACAAAAGTAAGTAATTAGAATAATTCATTAAGAGATGCACTCTGAAAAAGAACACAATGGGATTTGATTTATAGTAATGAGCTTAAATGACCTTAAGGAATGGAGTTTAAAGAACAACATGGGGCTATGATTTACAGTAATAACAGAAGACAAACAAGTTAACCTTTCTGATGAGAATCGAAAGCACTTAGTTTCAGAACATGAAATGACACAGCTCTTTGGCAATTAATGACTACATCTTTCATAAAATAACCAAATTTCTACTTGACGTTGAATTTACCTGTTGAAAATCTTTTAGTGCTTCTTTGAACTTGCCCATAGCAAGATATGCTGCACCGCGCCTGTAATAACCCTGTAATTAATAATAACTATCATAAAATAGATTGAGAATTTCAAAGCACATGAACCACATAACTTTCATATCCAAAGCATACCTTTGAATATTTAGGATCAATTTCTATAGCCTTTGATGCATCCTGTATTGCACTGCCATATTCCTCCAGTCTAGTATGAGCAAATGCACGATTTGCCCAGTATACTGCATTTTGACTATCTAGTTCGATTGCTTGAGTATAGAGGTCAATTGCTTGAGAATATTTATGAGCTGCAGGGGTAAATGAACATGTTCAGCACAAAGAGAGAGAGATGATGTACCAAGCATGATAGTTATGTATTTGAAAAAAAACAAAATTGTTTGGTACAACTGAGAAATACATTTAGGTAAAGACCTGAGAATGTTTCAGCTAAACACCTTATAGATGAAAATATATATATATATAGGTGGGTGAAGGATGTAAACTATGAAAGTACAATCATTATTACCTTTGAAGGCTTCATTAGCAAGTGCTTTGACTTCTTCGGCTCTCAAAATATTTCGATTCTCAGTTTCCATACTTGGCATAATATGGCTACCAATGTCAAATTAGGCTGAAATTTAAAAGAAAATTATTACAATGGTCATTCTTTGATTGCACTGTAAACAAGACTCTTACCTGTTCCATTAAAAGACAAAGACTCAAAATTAAGGAGGACAAAATAATATGAACGCATAGAGAAGGGAATCAATAAGTAGCAATAAGCAGTAACATTGACAAGTGTAACATAGATTAGTAATGATGAGTCCTACACATTAGATGCACAAAGAATCTACCTTGTGGAGATGCAAATCCAGACAATTAAACCAACTAATCTATATCAATCTGTGCATGTCAGTGATCAAGCTTGTTTACAAGCACCCGTCCTTAGAATATCAATTAGAAGATATGTGAAACATAATTAAGATGGTGCAGTCATATGAGAAGAAGGCCAATAGAGGCTCCTTTTTGAGGAGAGTGGATGGAATAGAACAAATATTTAGCAAAAAAATAAGAGTAAGACAAAGAAAAACTTGGTGGGAGATCTTCAAGTATGATATGAGTTATAAGGGCCTTATAAAGATGAGATCATAGATAAAAATAATTGTTAAGCTAGAATTCATATAGTCTACCCCACATACCCACATACTAAGATTAAAGCTTGATATCGTGTGGTTGCATTTCAAGCTACAAAAAAGATGAAGAAAGGTAAAGAAATTGGGTCGAATAAGATACTGATAAAAGCTTTGAAATGAATGGGTGAAGATGGCATTTCTAACAAAAATTATTGAATATATTCCTTACAGTGTTGGGGGGGGGGGGGGAGAGAGAGTGACTCTAGTGTGCCTATTTTACAAAAATAAAGGAAATATTAAAAGTTACTAAAATTATAGTGCCATTAAGCTGATGAACTAGTACCACGATATGAAACATGGATCCGCATCTATCAAAGGTTAAGGAGAGAGAAATCAAAGTCTCCAAAAATAAACTTAGTTTTATGTCAAGTAGGTCGAAATGGAAACTATCTACTTATTGAAACATCTAATAAAAGGTCATTAGATAAACAACATGATTTGCAAATGTAGTTTTTAAACATGGAAAAGATCTAAAACAGAATCCCTAGAGAAACCTTGTGGAGGGTTTTGGAGAAGAAAAACATTTCAGATTACTTATATACAGATTATTAAGGACATGTAAGAAAATCACACCAAAACCAACCCAACGTTAAGGGCAATTGCTAGGATCTTGGTGTTAGAAACCGCGACCGTACAGCCTTTGATATTGTCTGTTTCCGATCCGCAGAGACACAAGCGCGAACTCCTTTAATTCAATCCACACGATCGGCCCTTTCCACGACGTCCCAAGTTATGCTAGCAACTTGGACAGTTTTTAGAGAGAGAACACGAAAAACTTCTTATATCTTCTAAGTGTTTAGAAGCGGCATATTTATAGAGCACAAAGCCCTAATCTTGCCATAACAAAACTCTAAACGTTTTAGGGCCAGACCCTAATCATATTGGGCCAGTTCTCTCCTTTAATTGTGAAATGGGCTCGATCCAAGTGTGTGACCCCTTAGGTCCACCATTAGACTAGATGTAGGACCCAACTCTATTAGACTACTTTATAGCCCAACTTATTGGTTTAATTTAAACACATCTCATGGGCTTCTTAATTAAATTCTTTAATTAATAGTTTTAAAATTAATCAAAATTAATTCTAAAATCTCCACATATCATGATTAACGTCTAATAATATGCCATGAATACTTAGCCAATGATGAAATATACGCGGACCTTTTCAATTGCAATTACCGTGCAATAAAATCTTTTTATCAGTCAATGTCCCAATTGAATTTAAGGTATGGTTTTATGTCGAACTCTAACTATTCAATAACTATGTATCCATTCCAAATTTATGACTTGATAGGTGAAATCAAAACACATTTTGATTTCCACCTCTCCTTGGCCAAGGATTTACACAGTTATGAAATTATTGGAATACATAGGACATCCTCTTATCTGTATGATAAGTGACGAATCCTTTATTGACATTCATAAGCTTTCATATGTGACAAGGTCATGCCCAGTGACAGTTTGTTAACAATTCCTTTAGAATTCAAACAACACCAAGGCGTAACAAGTCAAATATAAGACTACTATGATGTCTCAAGTCTAAAGATCAATCTGCACAATTGCAATATAAGAATTCCAATTCGACATTGAATAATAACTATTAGGAATTCTATAGCGGTCAATTCAGTGTACTTATTCTTCTAATAAGCACCCACATATATGCACTAGTGTCCTCACACCAATATCCATGAAACAAGACATTCTTCCGATTGAGCATGCATCATATGTGCTAGTCTATCTGAGTTATTAGTGTTCATACCTAATAACTCTGTGACTAGGAACATTTAAGATTAAGACTTATAAGGAATATGTTTCATGATCGTCATCTCTATGCACGACCATATTCCATGAGCCTATTTGATCTATAGACTTTGTCAAGTATAGATTGCAATAAATAATTACGACAATCATTAATAATAAATAAAACATGATGCCTTTGAAATAACAATTGATTGAATAAAAAGAATCATAATGAAAAGTACGATCATTTACATAAAAAATAATTGGCTTGTGGGGCATATCACTAACACCTGGACCTGACAATATGAATTCTCAAGCTATGGCAAGAATTAGGGGAGGAAGTGGCGAGAGATAAGGCAAAAAAATAGGGAAAATTGAAGAGGAGAATTGAGAGAGAGAGAGAAGAACAAAAATATGCGAGAGACAGAGAATTTTGAGAGAGAAAGATCGAGAGAGAGAGAGGATTCAGAAACTAAAATTTTAGTAATTCATTGAATGCCTTCCAAACAAATTGATTAGCTTTATATATAGTTAATCAATCAATTGTTACAATTTAGTTACAAGTTGTAATTGTTCTCTAGAGAATTAATATTCTACATTTGACATTCAAATTAAATGGCTACAACCTACTGAAACCCTAGGAACTTGACATTTTCCTGCCCTTGAAAATTTTCTTGTCCTCAAGGGAAAAAAAAAAAAACAAAGACCTCCTATAAAAGTAGACACCATAGTTTTCAAATCTCAGCCTTTTTTATTTCTTCTCTTCCACAGCTTGTACAAAGAAATCTCGAAGAACTTCTATAATTTCTTTCTAGAAATCAATTTACAGTCTCTCATCTTTAAGATGCCAATGAGAGTTAACCTTCTTTCCTTCCGTCTCGAAAGTAACGTCTAATTTATTGAAGTCGAATATGATTGGACTAAATGTTCTCATCCAATCCACTCCTAATACAATATCACATTCACCTAATTTTAAAAACCACAAGTCAGTAAAAAATTCCTACCCTTCCATTTCCCGAAAAAAGTCGACACAATTGGATTTACTATACATTTTACTTCCATTTGCCACAGTGACTAACAAAGCGAAAGTATTCTTCAACTTACAACACAAGTCCTTGGCAGTGTTTTTATTAAGAAAACTGTGTATACTGCCACTATCAATTAATATCACAACTTCTTACCTTTTGCTTGACCCTCTACTTTTATGATTTTATTAGAAGAATACCCCTTTAAAGCATGCAATGAAATTCTCCCTTCTTCAATCTCATAAGTGGCTTATATTTCTTCTGTTAACTCTTTTTCTTCATTTTTACCTTCCAATTGCAACGACTATCTTTAACAATGATGTCCAGGAGAATATTTTTCTTCACATTTATAACAAAGTCCCAACTGTCTCCTTTGTTCTAAACTGGCAGCTTTAGTCATATTTGATTGATAGGAAGATGATGGATCTTGGGAAGCTTTCTGCAAGAATTTTCCCTTATTGGTTCCAAAATTGAAGTTCTTGGTAGCTGATGAAATCTGTACTTCGCCTGACTCAATTCCTATATACGGGATTATGTTCTTCATCTCTCTTCTATTGTAAGCTCTTGCAATCTAGCACTATCTATAGCTTGTCTTACAGTCTTTGGTTGAAGCATCTTGACCGTAAGTCGTAATTCTTCATTCAAGCCACTAATGAAACTTGAGATGAAGTATGCCTCAGTTAGGTATGGATTGAGATTCAACATCAAAGACTTCAATTCCTCAAACTTCATTTGATACTGCTAGACAAAACTTTCTTGCCTCAATTCATTAAACTCTTCTACTACATCCATCATATTTCTGTCTCCAAATCTTGCACAAAAATCTTCTACAAAATCTGTCCAATGGTAATTATCTTGTAACCAGATCCAACTTTGAAACCAAGAGTCTGCCACATCATTCAGGTATGCAGAGGGAGCTTCTCATAAAGCCTAATCCAACACCTCGAATTTTGGCCTTCAAACGTAGGAATATCCAGTTTTGGCATTGGAAAATAAGGCTAATTAGGTGTAGCTTGTATTTCCTGCTGCCTGCCTATAGCTCTTTCCTCTTAATTCTCTCCAATTACAGCAGCTTCCATCTCAAAATCCAAGGAACCAGCTATCCTAGGAGCTGGTCCAAATCCTTGAAGAATTGGATCAGTCCGTTCTCTAGGAGGAAAATCATGAGGCATACTCACCTTAGGCATTTTAGGGAACATCATTAAGAATCCATCAAATCTCCTTGTTAGGCCGTCCATAGATGCCTCAAATGTCTTGAAATTCAGATCCAATGTCTCGAAGTTCTTATCAAACTTTCAATCCATTGTCTCAAACTTTTGATCAAACTTCCAATCCATTGTAATGATCGCCTCACAGTTCCTGTTGGATCTAGCTTCCAACGAATCCACACAAGACTGCAGATCCAAGATTGTCACATTCACCTGCTACAATTGTGACTCAAACTGCTTCATGTGTGTACTGTAGGATGAGCTCTGATACCAATTTGTTGGGATCTTGGACCTGACAATATGAATTCTCAGCCTACGGCGAGAAATGGCCAGAGATAAGGCAGAAAAATAGGGGGAATTGAAGAGGAGAATTGAGAGAGAGAGAAGAACAGAAAGATGTGAGAGGGAGAGAATGTTTGACAGTTTGAGAGAGAGAGAATTCTGAGAGAGAAATATCAGGAGAGAGAGAAAATTGGGGAGATAATTCACAAACTGAAATTTTAGTAATTCATTTAATGACTTCCAAACAGATTGATTAGCTTTGTATATAGCTAATCAATCAGCTGCTATAATTCAGTTACATGTTATAACTGTTCTCTAGAGAATTAATATTCTATAGCTGACATTCAAATTAAATGGTTACAACCTACTGAAACCCTAGGAACCTGATAGCAGCCAATTACCTAAACAGTGTATTTTGCCAATGGTGAAAAATATTTTATATAACTTTCGCCAACCAAACATCAAGATAAGAAAAATATTTTACATAAAAATATATTTTGTCAAAGAAAGCATACACATTTAACCTTATTTGTTTCTAATCTGCAACCTCATTTATTCTTATCCCACAAATTAAATTTATCACATGAAACCCTGAAACACCAAACCAGCTCATAATCAGTGTGGAAATAAAAGCTTGATAATTTATCAATGGATCAAGCATATACCCAAAATCAATTTTAGTATTATAAAATTAAATTACAATAGTAACATGTTATATGCTATAATAAATCATTATGAAAGAAAAATACAATTATCCATTATTTTCCATTAAGGTAAACCAATACAATTATCCAATTACCCTTAAGTTACTTGAATGCATTGCACAACAAAAAAATAAACATATAATTACTACTTTGAAAAAAGCTTTCTCGGTTTCTAGCATCTGCACAGTTAGAAGGAAGCTAAAATTGATAGGGAACCAACAGAAAAGCAGTCAATCAAGACATGGAGAGGGATCATGAGTTGAAAGATTCAAGATCAAAACTAAAGACTGTGATGTGTTAATGAACCCAGTTTTTTTCCTAATATGTTAACACAAGGTCAAAAATTTTTGATTGATTGTGACCATAGTTTTTAAAGATGAAATTGGAGCACACCCTAGGGTGAGTGAGGCGAGGTAAAATTGCCTCAGGACAGTTGTGAAGAAGCAAGTCTCCTTGAGTGAACATCTTAGTGGGCGAGGCAAAGTTTAATAGGTCTTATGTATTCTTCAGGTGCATGCCCAAACCAAAGTTTAATAGGTCTTATGTATTCTTAACATTAATTATCATCGTCAGACACTTTGATTTTGACTAAAAAAAATGACTAAACACCATAAAAATCTAATAGACTCAAATGGATTTATAGAACTTAATTTATTTAAGTAATATGATTTACTAGTACCATTAGTTACTAATTGTTAAATCATTATTTTTTTTACAAATTACTTTGATATTGGAACTTTAGTGAATCACTCTTATTCGATATTTCATACTAGCAAGAACAACACCCTTGATATGTAATCCCATTGGGTTACACAGGCTTCACATATTTAATCCTTCTCTTTTTTGACCTAGCAATTTGTTCATTTTATACTTAGTCATGTTTCTTTTTTATATTTTTTGGATTTTCTAGTAATTTTTCCATATTTTATATTTTTAGTATTATATTTTATTTTTTAAATATTTTTCAAAATTCGTTGGGCTTACACCCAGTGCATTGGAGCATACACCAGATCTTGCCAAATATAAAACACCTCACTTTTCTCGTTGGCCTTTTAAAACAATGATTGTGACCCGATAAAATTTTTAATCTAGTTTTACAATAGGCAAACTTAATACTATATCCTTAAGTGTGATAATAACCATGATTGAATTTGATAGGATGAGAACAAATTTTAGAAAAGATAAAACTATAATGCATTTAAAATTGATACATAAGAAAAAGGTAGACGACCCACTTTTACACAATAGTATAAATACACAAGCAAACCTAAGCTTATGACGAAAATATGGTGCAGAAAACTACTGACACTTGAATAAACTTGAGTTTAATCACATCCCTTTTCCTTTTTTGTATTTTTTGAATATGGTTAGAAAGCGCTGAGCACATGCCAAAGCACTAGCAGTTCATCAAATTCCTTTTTCCGCCTTCTTCAATGTATTAATATAGGATCATCCAAAGGATTATTTTTTCAGCCATTCTGTTGTTAACGGCCCATTGTCTGACACAGTTTCACACAAATTAATCCAAAGAATATAACTTGCATCAATCAAGCACAGACATTGGTGCTAGGAATGCCAACTAACTTCACGACAGTTTTGGGAGCATATGAAAACATTTCGTGCAGAGGTTTGCATATCTATTTTGGGCCATAATGAGTCATCTCTTAGGGTAAGAAGATACTTGTGAATCTAAACATGAAGAACACATGGCATCACTCATTCCCAAGGAATATTTCTCAATGGATAACTAAACATCGTATTTCATAATTGTACTCACATAGCCTGTCATCCTATCTATCCCATCAACCAAATCAACAACTTCAGCCTCCACGACGATGCCAAAACCTTCAACTACACCACCCAGCTCAAGAAACAACCCAAATAACCATTAACACCTAACCTTAGTCTACATTTTCACAATTGGCTACTCAAAGCTCCAAAAATCTCAGGAGAAAAGCCCTATCGAATTAATACACTCCACAAATTGCCAACAAACGTGTGAGCAACGATAACGGTCATATAAAAAAATGCAAACAACGCCGAGAAAAACAAGTTTGATTCATCAGAAAAGAGAAGCCCAAATTAACCAGGAAAGACACGAATCGGGTGAAAACGGAGGAGATCAATAGAGAAGGGGGAGATGGATGATCGGAAGACGGTACCTTGTCGGCTTGGAGCTCTACTATTGCATTTGATGCAAATTCTTAACTTCGCGCTGGGAGAAACACAGAAGAAACTACGTTGGAGGGAAACCCTAATTGAGAGAGAGAGAGAGAGAGAGAGAGAGAGAGAGACTGTGTATGTACTGCGTCTCACGTGAGTGCCATGCTTTTCGTCAACAAAAATTAATTAACAAGAAGAGTCCAGAGCTGAACCACCCGTTTTGGGAATTAATTTCTCAAAGAAGTTAATAAGAACAAAACACAGGATTGTTTGGCGCGTTGCTTGAAGTAAAATTTAAGTTTAAGTTTATTAATATTTTAAAAAATATTTGATATAAAAATTAAAAGGTTACTAATTAATGAGTTTGTAGAGTATTTAAGAAGTTAAAATTTCCTTTTAAAGTGTAGTAAGAAACCAAAAAAGTTAGTTAAGTTTTTTAGTTAAAAAATTATTTATAATTTTACATTCAAACACTTAAACCTTAAACTTCCAAGTCGAGTAGGAAAAAAAAAAAAACTAATACCAACCAAGACTATAATTTCATTTTTTTTTAGATGAAATAAAGCTATATTAAGAAATACTACAATTTGATTACTTACTCAACAAACATGTTAAATGGACTAAAATAAAAAATATAAAGAATGGAGAGCCCGAATAAAATGCCCATACAAGGAATTAAGGTTCATTTAGTGTCATAAATCAACCATACTTTATTATTAATTGAATATAATAATTAAAAAATTTTAGTGTAAAAAACTTGCAGTCATAATAGAGTCAAGCCCAAAATAAGGCTATCAAGTAAGTGCTGGGAGAAGAATAGTTGTGGTGGTCCAGGAGAGCTTTTATTGTTTGAGAGAGTTGATATGTTCTCAAGAAAAACTTCTGTAAGATAAAAGATAGTCAAAAGGCATGCGGGAATTTCTCCCACGAACTTTCTGATTCTTAAACTTAGAAAAAAATCATGGTATTGTTTGGATCCAGATGAGATACAATGCAAGTGGCTTTATTTAGGTTGACTAGGAAAAAAGTCTCTAGAAAGACAAGTACTATAGTTGTGCGAGTCAAAGGTGAAAAGTCAAGAAAAAATTCAGAAGATGAAGGGTCGATGGGTATTTATACTTTTTGGTAAGTGATAAAGACATGTGGCACACGTGTACGGGGATACGATGTTGTCCTAGCAATACATGATATTGTCTCAAGGTTAAGCTCGAAAAAGGAATTTGTGAAAAACCTCTCGAAGGAATGGTCATCCGGAGGAAAGAGTGCCTATTTAGGCATACGACAGTATACAGGACAACATAAGGTATAGTTGTCCATGAGAAAGTTCTCTTTTGTTCTTTCTCGGGAGAATGGCTTGATTGGGAGTACTTCATCGGATGAGATACCTTCCAAGAGAACTTGTCATTACTACCCCTAAGAGGACTTCCTCGTTGATTTCTTTAGGGAGAACTTCTCCTAGGAAAGTATACTTTCTTCGAGATAACTTCTCTTAAGGATAAGCCACAACACAATTACTCGATAATCTCACTCAATGAAAATAATTTCATTTTAGTATGGTCCAATGATGGAAATAGTACTTTTAACTTAAATATTTTTTATATAATTGATTAAAGATAATGTTCAAAATTAGTTACTTAAAGATAATGTTCACAATTAGTTGATTGAAATTTTTTTTTCATAATTTACCTAGTTAAAGATTTATTTAGACAAAGCTCCAAAACCCCTTGTTATTTAAAAAAAAAAAAAAAAGAAAGAAGATTTAAAGAGTAGTTTGGTGAAAGGGTAATATTGAACTACTCTTCCATTTGTTTTGTTTATTTTTGAGTACTTAGAGTTGGAAATAAGTAAGTGAAATATTTTTTCAAAGAAAAACAATTTCTAACAATAATTGTTCTAGTTGAAAATCATTATATATGTTGATCGAAGCTTGGTAGTGGTCTTGATTTATTCTCTAAATTGCTTATTGTGTGGGACTCAAGTTGAATCAATTGATCATTTGTTTCTTGATTACATAAATATGTGCTGAGACTTGGACATTTATCTTGCCTTCGAAGTCCCATTATTTGATATGGTGTGGAACTTAATTAAGAGGGGGTGGGTTGCTTGGGTGAGTGGTGGTTTTCTTTACCCCTTGTTGGCGCATTTGATTCTTGAGGAATCCAAAACTTCATGATGGGGTGGTCTTAGATTTATTGTTAAGGGTTATGTGCTGTGCTTGAGCTTGAGGCTGCTCAAGCGGTACTTCATGAGGCCAAAGCTTGTGCTTGAAGCCCATCTCTAGGCGGTGGCAATAAAATCAATAGATGGGTCAGATTTATATTAATAAAATTATAGATAAAAAATAAATAAATATTTTAAAAATATTTAATTTAAAGTTTACTTTACACGGTCTTTTGTTGAGTAAAATCAACTAAAATTGGAGGCAATGGTTTGGTAGATTTTGGTGGGCAAATTATGATCATGGTCTTCATTAGGTTATTTCGAAGTTGTCATGCAAGGTTAAATCTAATAAGGGTTTGGGTTTGGACAAATTCATTGTTTTAATCTACTTACGCTGGTGTCTATTGTGAAAACCAAACTCTCTTATAGTTGAAGTGCTTAAAGGAAAATATTTTCCTCGATGTTCATTCTCAAAGGCTTTGTCGATGGCATCTTCTTTATCTATTTTGCAAAGCATTTAAAATGCTAACTGTTTAATTAAGAGGGGTTTCAAGTGGTGTATTGGAATTGGCCATTCAATTTCTATTACTCAAGAATGTTGGATCTCACGTTTGTTTCTTTTTAACCTATTTATGTTAATTCTAGCTTGCTTGACGAATCTCATGCAGAATTTCTTATAGATCTAAGTACATGTTCATGGAATGAGGATTGGTTGCATTCATTGTTCCTATCGATGTATGTGGAGGCTATTTCAAACATTCCCTTATGCCCTTCCTTGCAATAGAACAATTTGATTTGGTATTTTCTTATTTGGGAATAATATCAATGCGCTCCACTTATCATATTGCTTCACTTAGGGATGGCAGTAATGCATCTATGAGTTCATTGGAAGTTTCAAGGAAGTTACAGAAATCTCTTCAACATTTCCAACCCACAAAAAGTATGAATATATGCCTAGCTTAGGGTTAATCTAGCATGATGTCTTTCTTTTTTTTTATCTCGAACTATTCATTTTGTGGAAAGGTGACAAAAACGAAAGAGCACTTATTTTTGTAGTGTGATGTTGTACAAAATGTATGGCATGGTTTGGATTTTTCTTTCATTTTAGGGTTATCTTTAAAGGAAGTGGTTTGGAGTCTTTTTGACAAGTTGAAGGATAGGTTTTCATCTCTATTTTCCCACTAAGCACATGCAAAGACCAAACACCCCTCTAAAGCAATTTCCCATACTTGATTGTACTCTTCCCTTTGACTTATAGTCAAAGGTAAGAGTGGAGAGCTATTGTTGTAACCCAATTATTAGGGGAGAATACCTCGGAAAGGTGTTGTAACACCCTGTCTTCTTAGGGCATGTCACTATACTAGAGCTTAACATAAAAATATATATTCTCTTTACACGATACAATTCTTAATACCTCAAGTATCGTACTTCAAAGAAAATCCCCCAACATATCATTACAAACACGAAAGCAATAATCGAAACCTAATATGGTACATAACCGAATTCAATTTAATCATAACATAAGAAATCGTACCATAATATAACATCGCATTTTTCAAATAGAATACATAGAGAACCATATCTCGGATGAACAACTATGCCTCAGATATAATCAAAAGATACCTCAAAGTAACACTGAACCATTACAATATTACATGATCATATTTCAAACATCATTCATAATACATAACATTCTTACATTTAACAATACTATTCACCAACATAACATAAGTTTCTCAACATGACTAAAAACATATCCTGAATCCTCATGAAGAAGAAAAATACCGAAACAACTTGCCAAACTCTATCGGACACGTCACCCCATGCCGTTACATCTTAACCACTTCCCTACCTTAACTACAAGTCCCAACTGAAACGTTTGAATATTCCAAGGGCATGATCCAATTAAAAGATGAACCTTCTAGTGAGAGTTTAAAAATAGATATATGAATGAATGATGCATAGACATGAAAAAATAGATGCCCTAGTGTAATTTTCCTAGCAATCTAGCTCGGCACGAAACCCTAAGCAATCATCCCGGTATGCACACAAGATAACAGGATACTCCTATACGTTGTTCCTACAATACCCTTGAAAAATTATGGCTACACTATCATAGCAACATTCCATTCCATTCATAAGTATCGATATGCCAACAATATCATGCCATGTGAAAAATCACGACTATCGATGCAACAATATATGTACAGATATGACAAGATGTACATAAATTATACATCATTTAGTAACTTTCATGAATAACATGCTCAACATAGGCAAAACATAACACGTATAAATTTTTGGGGTAAAAGCATTTACTTTTAGACGTACTCAAAATACTTCGATTTGCGTGCAAATCCTCGATTCTCGTGCTAAGCCCCAAATAACCATACTTATACTCAATCTTGAGTCTCAACGATCCCTAGACATTATATTTATTTTAAAGGAATATAAATATTTGATTTTCATAATTTCTCTTATTTTCTTCATATTTTTCCCTCGATAATTCCAAAATAAATACATATTCAAGGTTTTTCCTAAATTTTTTAACACCATAAATCATAAAATAATTCTAGAAAAATATTAAAAAAATTACATAACTTACCTGGGCCTCACGCGCCCACACGCATTGGCACGTGGGATGCATGTGAGATCTGTGTGTACACCCCCACACGCATCTTCTTCTCCGACAGCCACTTCGCTGTTGACGACTTCCAACTTGCTCTGATGCCTAATTTTTGTCCTTCTCCTTGGCCTATTCGATCTCCCGAACATGATTACACCATCAATTGCTTGAGATTCTGGCTGAACCACCATCAAATGACTGATTTTCAGTTGCCCTTCGTCGAAGCCCGATTTAGCAGCCATCATTCGAAAACCCATGAAACTAACATGAAAACCCTCCAAAAACTCCAGAATTAATCCTTAAAACATAAGGAACAAAAGCCCTCTATCAAGGACTCGATTCAAGCTTAAACACCTCAAATTTCTGAGTTTAAATGTTTAAAGTATTCAGCCATTCCAACCCCTATTTATACCCATTTTCAAGCCGCAATATGTCCAATCTTATCAAGTCCTTGGTCATTAATGCCATATCTTACTTTAGAATGCCCTGAATCATCCTTGATGTGCCTCAAACGGCGGGTTACAGAGGATGAAATTCCAGCCACCTCACGGCCAAAATTTCAGTCAAATCGGCCATCACCATGGTCAATTCTCGACCAAGGATTGGTCATGATGGCCCTAGCCTACTCTTGGAGCCCCTGCGACCCATCTGGAAACCTCTCACGGCTGAAAACGGTGATGGGAGAGGCAACCACTGTCCATGGCGGTGTTCACACTATCAGATTTGGAAATTACATTTTTACCCCTTACTAATTCCAAAATTACATTTGGGTCATCTCCATGAAGCTCTTGAATCTCCCGATAATTCCATTATGACCCATAAGTTCTAAACTTTTCGTTTCATCCCCTAAGATTATGAAAAAATATCTTTTCGACCTCCCTCGAGTAAAATTAAGAAATTACACTAAGGCTCGAATTTATATTTTGACCGTAAACCCTTTTGTTTCATCCCAAAACCACTTAAAGGTTGATTCTTATGAAAAATATAAATCTTCTCACTGTTCCGTTGACTTCCCGGAAGTCTCTTACCATCATTCAGTCTTTCATGCTAACTCATAGCTGTACCAAAAATTATCTTTGTTCTGACCGATTTCTGTGTCATAAATCACGTCTCAAGACAATCATTAAAGACATACCTTTTCTCGAGATAAATACCTTCCGTGGCATTCCCTTCGATTGATTCAGTCACTTTTTTGGGCTATTCTGATACCAATTTCCATGAAATTCCATTTTTCTATCAAAATACTTATTCCCAAAACAACCCAAATTTTCTGGGTATTACAAGTGTGAGCGCGCCTTGTGGAGAATATGTCCACAGATGACCCGTTTTAGGCTCCTAGGAGCCCTTGTAGCAATTCCTGTATGACTGCCTAGACATCAGCATGAGTCCTAATAGAAGATTCTTCAGGTCATCTACACGCACATCTGGAGACTGTCCCACAAGCAAAAAGACATTGAAAGACCCCTGAAGAAGGGTCCCCGCACTACAAGAATTTAGGCTTCTTGTGATAAACTAATTTATCACAATAATTATGAAAATTGTCACAACATACTTACTTTGACGAAATTGGTTTATCACACATTAGTCACAATAAGCTTGTCTTAAGAAGTATATTGTGACAAAACCGAGTTTTGTCACAATATCATCAGTTTTATTGTGACAAAGAGTATTTTGTCACTTAAACTAGCTTATTATGACAAATTATTTTGTTGTAAAAGAAAATATTTTTGTCACAATAAGTATTGTTTAGTCGTAATAAATCTAAATTTTAGATACAAATCATATGTTTTATCATGACACAGTGCATCTTGTGAGAAAAAATATTTTGTCACAATTTAAATAGTAACAAAACTTATTTAGCATAATTTTTAATGTGATAAAATAAATTTTGTCACTTATTAGCTAAATTGACAATAAATTTTGGTTGCACATTTTATAATGACAAATAATTTTGTCAATCATTTAATATTGCGACAAATATTTTTTTGACAATATAAAAATAGTGACAAAATAAATTTTTTAAAATTATTCAATAGTGATAAAATATTTTTGTCACAATGTCCCAATAGTGACAAAAATATTTGTGTCAATAATTCATACAAGTGACAAATTTTTTTAGTAAGAAAATATTAACAATGATGAAATTATCTTTTCACAAAATCGTAAAGTGACAAATATTTTGTCAAAATTGAAATATTTTTCTATAATCTAATATTGCCTGATATTTTTAGGAATTGTGTTCTTATAATAATTAGCAATGAAGTAATCCAAGGAAAAAAAGAGGAAAGGACAACTCAAATAGGAGTGACATAACGTATGACAAATATTGAAACTAATATTACTCAATAATTAATAATTACTTTGGATAAATTAATGATGTTGAACAATCTAAACAAAAACAAATAAACTACTTCTCCTTGCATAAGCTAAAACTAACTCACATAAACTAAATGAGCTAAAACAAAACTTAAAATGAAATAAAATCATTCTATTTAACAAACGATCTCGACAACAAGTCTTTTAAAGAGGGTCCTGCAACCACTAGGCTAGGAAGTCCACTCAAAGGCATCGATTGTCTAGCTCTCTTTGCCAAGGCATGTTTGCAATTTAAACAGAAAGAACAATTAGAACAAATAAATCAGTGCAAACCACTATATATATGATGATAGAGAATGGGGCTGCTTCGCATTTCTTGCATAACGGACAAGCCATTAGGCAACTCATAGTGGCCTTTGCAGATAAAGAAAGTTATTAACATTTCACAATTACAAAGTATATAGCAAAGCAGTCAATAGTTTTTGAAGTGGAAACCAATATATGGTTATACTTACAATTTTTGTAAGCTGGTAATCGTTCCAAGCGAGAATGGAATTGGCCCGTGAATACTATTTCCACTCAAGTTTCTATAAATGTGCAAGTTAAAACAAAGGATTGAAGATGTGCTAGTCATAGTGACTATCAATTTAACAAGCTCAAAAAAAATGTGCAACATGCCTTAGTGTTGTAATATAGTGGTAAGTTACCTTAAAAATATTTGTGCACTCCACGTGACTATGTCAAGATCAACGGGTATAAATACCCCTTGACCCTTCGAATTCTAGGATCTACTATTTTAGACCCAAACCTTCCCTCTCTACCCTTTTGAAGACCTCACCCGCACACTTTATAACTGAGTCACACTCCCACTCGACACACCTATCTGAGCATCCTTTTATTAGATACCCACGACACTTATTCGAGATATTCACCCACAAGTTCATCCCCTACTTACCCTTCTATATCACATCAGCATATACCTCCTACATTCTATTCCATGGAATCCTCTTACTTAGTCATCAGAGGGCTCGTTCGGGAGACATCCCCACATGCCTTTTGACTGTCTTCTGTCTTATAGACCACATTTGAAGATTCATCTATAGGCCACCACATAAAACTCATCCGTATACCACCTTAGGAGACTCATCTATAGACCTTTTTTGAAGATTCATCTGTGAAACCCTTTTGTAGTCTACCCCGAGGACAAACATCCACGTACAGGTCATATCTGGAGACCCCTTTCGCAAGACACTTTCGTTGGAACTCTTCTTGCTCCCCCAGACAGAGGGGTGAGCCCTGTGGCTGTTAACCTCTCCTTGCAAGCTCCTGTTCAGCTATCTCGCCTGGCCCTATTGACTGTTTATCGAGCTTTCCCCACATATAAATTCAATTGTTGTAGTTCGGTAATAATAAATCAGAATGTGATACCCAAAGCACAAACTATGTTCAACCTACATACAACACCTGAGTTTTAATATAGTTTATAAGATTGAAAAAAATCCTTAGCTGCCACAACCACCATCGGCACCACATTGATTCGATTCTAAACACATGCACCCACCCCTACTCAATCTTTAGTTAGATGCATCGCCCTATCACAATTGAATTTGGATACTCCAATTGATGGAGGCCACTATTGACCAAACAAGCAATTTCCATAGCTATGAGCCCTAATCCAATTATCCCTTTGAGCATTAATAATATCTCCCATGTAACATTTAATAAAATCAACAACTAAAGGTCTAAAAAAGAAGATCCTGGAATTTAAAGGGTCATGGGGTATTTATACTTGTTGATCTCGATAGTCACGTGGTCCACATGTGATGTGTAGATTAAGCATACCCCAAGGACCTTTGTTTTGGGTCTTCTAATGTCTTATAGCTTGTGGGTGAGTCTCTGGATGGGCGTGTGGATGACTCAAATAGTCTTTCGTGATGACTTATGCAGATGCTTAGGCGGTCATTTGGGAATCACTATAGGGGCTTCCGGGAGACTAAAGTGAATGGCCCATAGGGTCATCCGTGGGCATGTTATCTGCAAGGCGCGCTCACACCTCTCCAGTACAATCTCTCCTGATAGATGGGTTACAACATCATCACAATGGATTTGTAGGTGGTTGTTGTAGATTTGATTCACAATTAGAATTTAAACTAAATCCATGGTCATTTTTTTCAACTAATTTGGTCTGCTCACAGCCTTTTTTTTTCTCAAATAATTTGCCAATCATATTTGTAACTTTGATAATCAAGTTACTCATCCTTTAGCTTGAAAGGGACTGCCCTATTCTCGTTTGGTGAGATCTTTTCCCTCTTTATCTTTTCTCTTTAACTTGTACATATATTTCTTCTTGATTCTTTAATAGAACTTCTATTTATCAAAAACAAATTATTGATCAATATTCTTAAAATTCAAGAGCATAAGTTTAGTAATTTAAAATTTTATATAATTTAAAGAATAATGTAAATTGAAAGATATCAAATCACTCATCAATACTTTCTTAACACACCAAAGAATAAAGAATCAAATATAATCAAAGGGATGCAACTTGACCAGTGAATGAAAAGTTTTAGTCAATTATCTGAAAAGGAAAACCTAACTAAAATTTTTTGGAATGTTAATGTTTAGTTATTGAGATTTCATTATCCTAACATAAAAGAAAGTAATATTTTAAATGATGTATGAAGTAAATCTGGGTTATGTACCCAGATAGATCCGCCCATAACGGGTTCGGATCCAGTACCAGATCCAGATCCAAACCCAAGTCTAGATTTGCAATCGTTGTGTGCAGTTATAGAAGAAACTGCCAACGACAGTTGAACTCTCTTCTTTCATTGAGCAAGTGGGCAGTTTTATTTACTACGGTAAGTCTCTAGTTTGGTAGTGTGAAAACTCTCAAGAAATTGAATAACAAAATTCTCTGTGTGTGAGGCATTTAGGTTGTGGAAACAAACGATTGTCACCGTGATTTTGTTTCATATCAATGATTTAACCACTTGATCCTACTTTTGTTGTGTTAACCAAGTAAGTCCAATTTTTTCCAACATTGGTATCAAAGCATCTAAGGTTATTTTCTGGTTGAGATATCAGTTTTTTTTGTGCTAATGCAACATATACTTAACATACACATACGCATAGTACTATTTTTATGTATACACACTGAATGGATGCATTAGTATACACAAAATATGTATTTTTTTTATACTAAAATATTGTTGTGTATGTATGTATATACAAAATCAAAGAAATGAAATATCGAAGATCCGGAAAAAAGTGAGTATGTCAGTCATCTTCTTCATGAGGATAATTGCTTCCGCTTTTGTGGTGACTGCAACGACCATTGATTGTCTATCTCTCTTCATCTTCTCCTTGTGGCTTCATGTTTGCAAGTGGTGGAGATGTTAACAGAGAAGAACGGAGGTGTCGCTGCAAGTGGTGGAGAAGATGGTGGTGGTTGCAATGCGGTGAACCGGAGAATGGGTTGCTTGTTGCCAGAGTTCAAATCTTCTAACCGAAAATAAGCTATTTGAAAATGCCTTAATAGTCAAAAAGGTGGTTTTTGTTTAAAGTGCCTTTTGTCCTCTGCTTCAACGTAAAGATGACATTGAAATAAGTATACAAATGGAAATGAAATTGGAATGAAATGCAAAATAAATTTAAATTGAGAGTTGCAGAAGGGTTTCTTGATTTGTGTGAAAGGTCATCTTTTCAATTAAAGGCATGTTTGGCAAGTTATTAAATTGATATTGAAATACAAATTAAAATTAGAATTAAAAAAATTGAAATGTAAACACATGGCCTTGAAATCTTTAAAAGTGGTTTTGTGATTTAAGGCCTTGTTTAGTTATTTTTCAATTTAAATTTATCAAAAAAAAAAAATTATTGTTATTAGTTAACAATAAAATAAAATAAATATTATTAGTAGTTAATAATAAATAATTTGTTATTAGTTAATAATTTGTTTTGTACAAAATTATTTAAAGAATTTGTTTGTCAAATTCTTATTTTTGCATCTTTTCCTTTAATTCTTTTTTAGGAAATGACATGAATAAGAACCCTAAGAATCATCCGAACTACTGCTAAAAGAACTCAAGTTATGGAAATGGAAAGACAGCTAGATGACTATCAGATGATGGAAGGGTAAAATTTACGTTAGCATATCATCACTGTATGTGACATGATGCAAGAACTTATATTTGCAGGTTGTAGGGGGTTATGGACTGAAGAAACACAATATCAATCTTTGCTTACCATGTTGTTGTCACATGACAAGGAATTAATAACTAGTATTTGGGAATATAGTCATCTAAGTTTTTGTGGGACATTGTGTTTCTTCTTAAATGCATATAGAAGAAGAAAAATTGTAACGACTTTATATCCAAATAGCTTACCAATTGATATTGTTAGTGATATTGCTCAAAGAACTTCTAGAGTTATTTTCGGTGATGTCATTCATGCAATTCCTCGTATGACTAGAATTATTGAGTAATGTGTTACTCCATCCATGTATTTAGTTTATTTTCCTTTTGTAGCAAATTTCTAAACTATGTGTTTATTATTTTATTTTATGAAATGAATTATGTTAATTATTTAATCTTTCTGATTAAATATGCATATCCTATTATTAGTTACTTAATCTTTGTGATTAAATATGTTATAATAATTCCTTATTAAGTGGAATCAAAGGTTCTCAATTTTTTTTTTTGAGGTAAAGAAAAATAAAATTTACAATATTTGGACAATTAGAATATGGGCGATGATTGAGAACACAATAAACTTTTAACCCTATATCCAATTGAATATTTATTGTTAATTTTATTTAGTAAATGTGTGTAAGGCATGACATTAATGAAATGAATCTTGTGTAGATTATCCTTGACAATGGCTTCTTCAAAGAATATAATTGCTGATTTGATAAGAGGCAAAAAATTAAATCTGGATAATTATGAAATCTGGAGTATGAAAATTCAATATGTTCTTGAGGAACAAAAGTCAATAGAAGCTCTAAATGAGGCTAAGGTGGAACTTACTGAAGGAACCACTGCACAACATAGGAGGGACAGAGAGGCTTACAATGCCTGAAAGAAAAAGAACTCCACTGCTCACATTATGTTGCTTAGTAGTATGGAGAATCACATTATGCGAGAATTCAGGAAGCATGAGCTGGCGCATGAAATGTGGAATGCTCTTAAAGAGTAGTTTGGTACGACTTCATCAATTGCAAAGGTACAACAACTAACCATAAAGTTTGATATTTATAAAAAGCGCCCAAACCACAACATGAGGCAGCATCTTCAAGAAATGACTAATATAGTCAATGAACTCAAGGACGCTGGTGTGAACCTCATTGATAAACAACAAGTGCAAGTTGTTATCAGATCCCTACCCCACAACTGGGAGCATATGAAAATTTACCTTACTCATAATGTGAACATAAAGACAATGGTTGATGCTTCACACCATTTGGAGTTAGAGGAGGACCGTATTGAGGCTTCTAGACCTAATACTGATGTTTATATGATCGCATCTAACTCCAAAGGCACTCCCAAGTTTAAGCATAAGTTTCCTTACAAAGGAAAAAAAGGGAATTGTGTCCCAAAGAAAGGCAAAGGTGCTCGTTTTAAAAAATTTGACAGTCACCATGGCAAGGGTAAGGGACCAGCTCGCAATCCCTCTAAAAAAAAGAACATGACAAATGTAAAGTGCTATAATTGTGGAAATAAGGGGCACTTTGCGTATAATTGCAATGAACCAAAAAAGGTACAAGTCCTAAATGTATTTTCAAATATTATATATGTTTTGAGTTCAGTACTCTTGATTAAATTTAATCCTTCGTGGACTATTGAATCAAGAGCCACATACCATGTAGCAAGAGATGAACGTTCTTTCATGGAATATCGTCAAATACCATGTGAAACTAAGTGGATCTATGTGGGAAACAATACAAGAGTTGAAGTTAAAGGCATTGGCACCTACAAGTTGTGTATGCGTGGTGGTTAAATCTTGTATTTATATGATGTATTCCTTGCTCTAGAAATTCTATGAAATCTTGTTTTTGTACTTGTTCTTCTTAGTTATGGCTTTGCTATGTATTTCCATAATATGATGTTTGAACTATTTTTAAATTCAATACATTATGGTTGTGGTAATTTGCAAAATGGTTTAATTATACTTGATGTAGATTATGTTTCATGTAGCAAATTACAAAGTACCAGTTTTTCCCTCATTACTTCTTCTAGAAATTCGCATGAAGAAGAGAATATATGGCGTGCAAAATTGGGTTGTATAGGACAACATAAATTGGATAGATTAGCAAAAGAAGGTTTATTGGGCCAAGTTGCAAAAGTGAATTTACCAACTTGTGAAAGTTGTCTGGCATGGAAAATGAAAAGAAAACCATTTGGCAAAGCGATTAGAGCTGAATATCCATTACATTTAATTCACTCCGACATATGTGGTCCAATGAATGTTAGGGCCAGGCATGGAGGTGCTTATTTCATTACTTTCATTGATGACTATACTCGTTTTGGTTTTGTCTATTTGATTTCTCACAAGTCAGAAGCTTTAGAATGCTTCAAAAGATATTTGAACTTAGTAGGAAATCAATTAGACGAAAAAGTTAAAGCATTAAGAATCGATAAGGGTCACGAGTATTTGTCTGAACAATTTAAATTGTTGTGTGATGAAAAAGAAATTGAGAGACAAATGACCATTCCATATACTCCACAACAAAATGGTATTTTAGAAAGAAAAAATAGAACTCTTTTAGAAATGGTTAGGTCATTGATGGCAGGGGTAAAGCTGTTAATCACCTATTGGGGTGATGCATTGTTGACAACTACTTATCTACTCAACTTAATACCCTCCAAATCTGTACCTTCTACCCCATATGAGTTATGGACTAGAATGAAACCTGATCTAAGTCATTTGAGACCCTAGGGATGTGCAGCCTATGTTCATGATCCTTCTCACAAATATGGAAAGTTGGGTCCAAGATGCAAAAAGAGTATATTTGTAAGATACTCAACACACTTAAAGGGATATATTTTTATTGGTGATCAGGCAAGTGGGAGTGTTACCGCATTTGAATCTCAGGATGTTTTTTTCTTAGAAAATGAGTTTCCTAGCAGGGGAGAGATAAATTAGAATTTGTTTCTTTATGAAATTGAGGATCAAGATGATTCTATAGTTCAAAATTATCTAGTACATTTACCTAAAAATGTACCTAGGGAATCTAATCTAAGTGGGAGAGGGATAAGAGTTCCTAAATCTATTTCACGTGAACCTCAAATTAGAAAAAGTAGTCGTGGACACATACCTAGGCATCGTTTCGATGTTGAAGGTGAAGCTTTTCTAATTGCCCCACAAGATGAGGAAGAACCTAATTCTGTCGAAGAGACTCTTTTTGGACCTGTTAAAGAAAACTTGCAAAAGACAATGGAAGAAGAAATTGACTTAATGAAATCAAACCAAGTTTGGACATTGGTTGATCTTCCAAAGGATCGCAAGGCTATTGGAAATAAATGGGTTCTAAAAATCAAGCGTAAAGTTAATGGGTCCATTGAGAGATATAAGACATGTCTAGTAGCCAAGGGATATACTCAACAGGAAGGAGTTGACTATGAAGAAACTTTTTCTCTTGTTGTAAGATTTACCTCTATAAGCCTTATCCTAGCAATAGTGGCCAGTTTAGATTTGAAATTAAATCAAATGGATGTAAAAACGACATTTCTAAATAGCGACCTGGAAAAGAAAATTATATTGAACAACCCAAAGGTTTCATAAAAGAGGGTCAAGAGCACAAAGTGTGCAGACTCATGAGATCCCTTTATGGATTTAAACAATCTTCCAAACAGTGGAACTTAAGGTTTCATCAATCGATTATCTTATGTGATTTTCAAATAATTGATGAGGACCACTATGTGTATGTCAAAAGATCTAATGATAAGTTTGTAATCTTATCTCTTTATGTTGATGACATACTTTTGGCTGAGAATGATAAGGAGTATCTTTTGAGTATCAAAGAATGGTTGTCCTCTAATTTTGAGATGAAGGACTTAGGCGAAGCAACATATATTCTTGGTGTTAAGATCAAGATAGATTGTTCAAAGAAATTGTTAGCTCTTTCTCAAGAGCCATACATTCTAAAGATTCTTAAACGATTTCATATGCAAGATTACAGGCCTGTATATACTCCAATTGCTAAAGGTGAAGGCTTAACTAGATAGATGTGTCATAAAACTCCACAAGAAAAAGAACAGATGGCTAGAGTTCCTTATTCTAATGCCATGGGTAGTCTTATGTATGCTATGATGTGCACAAGACTAGATATTTGCTATGCAGTTGGCATGGTGAGTAGATATCAGTCAAACCCAGGCCAACCCCATTGGAAAGCCGTAAAAAGGATAATGAGGTACCTTAATGGTACAGTGGATTATTCCCTCTATTATCAAGAAAAAGATCTGCACCTTGAGGGATATACTGATGCTGATTGGGGTGGAGATTTAGATGAAAGGAAATCTATCTTTAGATATATTTTTCTACTTGGCAATAGAGCTATCTCTTGGAGCAGTAAGAAACAAACTTGTGTGGCTTTGTCTATCATGGAAGCTGAGTTTGTAGCATTATCAGTTGCAGTACAAGAAGCTATTTGGTTGAAGAGGTTTCTGAATCACTTGGGAATTGTGAATGATTTTTCAAATTCTGTTATTGTGAATTGCAACCGTAAAGCTGTAATAGCATTCACTAGGGATCCCAAATATCATTCGAAGACCAAACATATTGACACAAGATATAATTTTGTGAGAGATATTATTGCACAGAAGGAGGTGCGCTTGGTGTATATCTTTACACACAAAATGATAGCAGATCCGTTCACAAAACCCATTCCAATAGATTTATTCCAAAGTCATGTTAAATCCTTAGGAATGCATAGATGTTAAATGCATTTTTTGTAAACATTGATATATAATATTTTCCCAATTTATGTCAATAAATGATTCATGTTTATTAATGTCAATTGTGTTTAATACACAAATTTATAATGCCTACACATATACACAATGCTTCGTGCATAATGCTAAGTGTAATGCTTTGTGCATATTACTAAGTACAATAATTAAAGGTATGTTGAATAGATGGTTGGCTTTCTCACACAAAGAACCACATTTATGATTGAGTGGTGCATAGATGAAAGATAAGTTTTAAGCATATCACAAAGGCAAGCTAATGAGAGCTTAAGCTTAAACCAAAATCATCTTGATGAGTTATTAAGATGAGACTATAAAGGATAGTCAAAAGGTCAAGATTCGCTTCTCACCTTACCTGTCTAAGAATGCCAGGTGGGAGTTTTGCTTAACAGATATGTGAAAAGTAGAGTTGTGGACTCAAGTTAGATATTGAGTGTATCTGACCTATCACTTGTATGATATTTATATAAAATAAGACATAAGATCTGTGGGAAAGGGGAATAATACCGTAACATGTGTTTCATACCATGTGTGTAAAGTTCTGCCAAAATAGGGTAACAAAAGATATGGATCTCTTCTTTTTTTAGTTGTGTGAGACCCTCGAGGTCACAAGGATCTCGTAAAATACCCTTTGACCTTTAACTATTTTCTTGAAATTATGATTCGGTGCATCTATGTTGGAATGCTACTAAAGACCATTTATAATTTGGTTGGACAAAACATATCTGGAAAAATGATTAAATTATGATGGAAGGATTATAGAAAGAAGGAAAGATCTATTTGAGTGTCACATTTAGATGTATTCATAGGTCGACCAATTATAATCATTCGTTAAATTATAATTGTGAATACAGATTTTATTGAAAAGTGATAAATCAAATTGAGATCTAAATATGAATAAATGTGACTTGATAGTTCTGGGGTATAGCATACAGACTCTACTTGAATTATGGAGTTACTATATATACCTAACAGTTGTATAGCAATGAACTGTTATCTTGGTTGCACGACCTATTTGTCTGCATGGGACACATAGAGAAACAAGAGTTTATGGGTATGTGAACCCATTATGTGTGAGTGGGAGATGAAGTAAATCTGGGTTATGTACCTGGATGGATCCGCCCATAACAGATTCAGATCCAATACCAGATCCAGATCCAAACCCAAGTCTGGATCTGCAATCGCTGTGTGCGGTTGCAGAAGAAACTACTAACGACAGTTGAACTCTCTTCCTTTATGGAGGAAGTGGGTAGTTTTATTTACTACGGTAAGTCTCTAGTTCGATAGTGTGAAAACTCTCAAGAAATTGAACAACAAAACTCTCTATGTGTGTGAGGAATTTAGGTTGTGGAAACAAACGATTTCCATCGTGATTTCGTTTCATACCAGTGATTCAACCACTTGATCCTACTTCCGCTGTGTTAACCAGGTAAGTCCGATTTTTTCCAACAATTTACATAATAATAAGATTAATAATATTTTCTTAATAATATAATTGAATACAAATATTTTCCCAACACTATATGTGTGCAATTAGAACTCCCATGATTTAATCTCTAGTCACAAATAATCAAAATTGATACCAAGAATAAGTAAAGAGAAATTGATGATCTATTCAACACTCTTTTAAGACTAGAAGTAATAGGACGAAAAGTTAGCCACCAGTCATGCTCGAGAGTTAGCATTATAAGACTAACTGAAAACTGTTGAGCAATAGCTTGATGAAGGTTGTGCAGTTATTCACATGGAGGCAGTTTGAGAATATAGGCTGTCCTAGGACTGTTAAAATTGTCCACCAAGTATGGTTCCTACTTGGCTCACTCCTACCAAGAATCCAAGCATCTTAGGTAATCATTCAATGAGCTAGTGTTTAGCTTGGAAGTTGAAGATTTTAAAGCTTTGAACTAGGCTCGCTACAACCCAGATCCTAGGAGCCTTAAGAGCTATCTGGATTCTTATTTTCACTATGATCTAGAGAACGTCTTAAGCCCCCAGGAGTTATACTTGCAGGAATCTAAGGACATATAAATGATTAACACCCTAAAGAATATGGCCGCGACAAGCCAAGACATGGAAAAGGATCCGGCTGTTGGAGACATGCCTTTCACTTCCCCTAGAACGACTAAGTTACCAATGAGTGAAGAAGACCACTTCGGTGCCTTGGTTTCTTTCACTCTTTCTTCCTCTTACATGCCTCGAGTGGAGCTGCTAGAGTAGTCCTTTTTCTCTTTTACTTTTTTGAGTTCTACTTTGTATTTTCGACTTTTGGTTTGTACTTTTGCTCTTTATAAATGAAAGTGTTTATTTTCTTCTTTAATTTCTATTCACATGTTCTTGCTTGTTTATTGCACAAAATATTAGTATTTTGCAAAACAATACAAGTACAATTTTTTCATAAGGTTAAGGACATGAATTGCTATCATAATTTATAGATAATAGTTTGTAACTCACAATTTATGTATGCTTACTTGATTTTGTGTTCGGGGTTGCTCCCCAATCCTTTGTGAGTACTTGTGTTATCAAAGGATTTCATGTTTAAGCTTTCATATCATGTTCTTGAGCTAGAGACTAAATGATTCTATGTTATGGTGTACCCAATCGAGGTTTAACCAAACTTTCAATTTTTTCATGCTTGGTTCTTTTGCAACATTGCATGCATAACAATAAGTCTTTCTATTTATTGTCTGTCTTAACAGCGTGTGCTGCGAGCTAGGCAATGGATTTTTAAGCTTGTTACATGTCTTAGTAGCCTTTAACTTTTTACTGCGTGCACTTCAAAGGGTGGTCTTTGTTCTTCCTTGCTTGTCTTAACAGTTCATGCTGCTTGTAGAGCAATGGATCTTTTAGCCCATTGCATTCTCAGTAGCCTTCAACTTTTGTGGTGAGCCCTATATCTTTATTCCATGTTTTTGATATTCAATTTTGGTGTGCACCATCGTTGTGATCCTTTTCCATGCCTTTGTTGTCTCAAAAAACAAAATACACAAAAAAGGCTTTGTAATTTGAAAATGTTACAAATAAACTGGCACACATGCATAAGACAAAGATTTACGTGATTTGGTTAGAAATGCCTAAGTCCAAGGTCCCACTCAGTGTTCTTTTTATTATTTACATGAGATTATGATTTCGATTGATAATTTTATCATACGTTTGAGGGGAAGTACAACTTTAGGTGATTCATATCCTAGGGTTTGCCTATGTTGCTCCCTTGAAGTGTATGTAGAATACAAGAGTTTGGCCCAATCATTTTTTGAATTCAATATGGACCTTCCCAATTTATTTATATCTTTTCATCATCCCCAAGGGTATTGGTGACTACTGAATTGTTGAGGATGAGATCCCCACTTTTAATCTATTAGTGATGTGCCCTAGTGTTAGATTTATATGACATCTAGCGGGTTTATTAAACATTTGATGTATCTTTGTATATACTGGTGAAGTTATCTTCATTCATCACTCTTTAATCTTTGCATGAATGAGTCCTTAGATTTTCTAATTGAAATCTCATTCTTAAAATGTTAAAAATATGTGATGAGTTTCTCTAGTAATAGGATTTCTTAAATGTTTTTGGTCCTTAGATTTTTTAGATGGGGACTTTGATTAATCAATTATGAATTGGCATGTAAGTTTACTACTTTGATTAGTATTAGATACTAATGGTAAATGATGGTGAGTCACATACCACAGAGCATGTGATGCTCGTAGTAAACTTGTGGGTGGTTGTTGGAGAACAACACACTGAACATGACACCGATAACAAATCACATAGCATGGTGGATAATAGTCTTGTCATCAAGCTATAATTGTGTAACTGATCCTTTGACTTGAATTAACATACTTGTCTTGTGAGTTGATGAGTGAGATTTGCTGATGTGTTGAACCATCTAATTACAAGGTGAGGACCTTCATCTTATGTGGTCTTGTATCGCTGGTGCATGGAGGTAGATGCTTGTGGATAGGACTTGTCACCCTTATTAAGTTGAGGTGAAGTTTACTATTAGTGTGATAGGAAAGTCCTATGCCGAGATAGAATGAATGATCAAGAAAGGAGTTTCCTGATGTGTCATCTAGTCATACTGATGAGATTGGACACATAGTTACTGGGTTTGTGAGTTTATCACTTTGTGGCTCTCGCTTTATTGGGCGTTAGGTGATGAAATAATTGTATTACCTGGTAATCGTCAGCTGTAATAAGTTCACATATGAATAAACTTCATTGCCTTTTAAATTGTTCTGAGTTGTTGCTAGGTATTACTTAGACCTAACCATTAAATTAGAAGTGATGGGAATGATGGAACCCGTGAATCCAGAAAGTTCTATTGAAAATGAATCTTAATTATTCATTGGTTAGGGTGGCGAAAGAAATCGAGAACATGTGCCAAGAACCAAATTTGAACTGGTGACACAAGGATTTTTAGTCCTCTACTCTACTAGATTCTTGAAATGGGTTGAAATGTTAGACCAACATCAAAGGGGTTTGATGTTATCTGATTACTACTAGTCGGCGAACCTAAAAAGTCACACATCGGAAAGCATGGCATTTGAAATTGGATCTGTGCGCCTCTTATGTTCTCAACATCGTTAATTGTTAATGGTGGCTCTTAAGATGTCATTAAGAGTTAATGACGAGGTCTATTAAGTGTAACGACCTGTTAATGGGTCTTGGGTTTGTGATATTTCAAGTTGTAGTTCTATTTCAATCTTGGGCATGATAAAATTTCAATAGAATAAATTTTAAGAGTGAGAATGAGTTCATGGGCTTATATTATGAGTGGGCCTAGATGCAATTGAGATTATTGGGTCAGTGTGTTGGCTCATGGAATGGGCCACGGCATGGGCTGAGCCCAATTATGGAATGAGATTTTAATTTTAAAGAAAATCATAATAAATTAAAATGGCCATCAAATGTCAATACTACCATTGGTCTTCCTTTGATCGTCGTAAGAGGAGAGGGGCAGTCAGATCATTTTGACAAATTGCAAGTGCAGACCTATATTCGTGTCGCATTTCCTCCTTTGTGCTTCATCTGCCAATGGCGACCTCTGTTTCTCTCTCCTCGTTCTCCCTGTTTTATGTATTTATCTTCTCTTTCTTCAACTTTTTCCTATTTTTCTCCTTCATTTCGGCTTCTCATATCTATAATTCATATTGGCCGATGAGAGCTTCAACAAGGGAGGTGATTCTCTACATTGCGAAGTCATCAGGCAAGTTCCCTTGCACTGTCTTTTATCTTTGTGCAAGCTATCTTATGTTTTTTTTCTTCTGATACGAGTCTATTGTTGTTCTTATCATTTTAGCTTACTTTGAGCTTAGTTGTGTATCCATGGCCGAATGTTCAGCATAAAAATCCAAATACACCCAAACCATATCCGGATGCAAGACACAAAACACACCAAGGTCCATCCGAATAGGCACTGTAACATCCAAACATAAGACTCAAAGCCAATAGCCCACATATGAATATGCCATGAGCTATCTGAATATCACTCTCAATATTTGGTTGGCACATCCGAATAGGTTATGGATCCATTCGAATATCACACTCAAAAGCATAAGCCATTGGAATATGTTGAAGCCTCACATCCGAATGCATCTCTCACAAATCCATATGTCATATCCGAATATGGAGTAGCCTATTCAAATGCCACTCATAGAAATCTATATGTGCAACACCCTGTGTTATCGATGTTAAATGAATGAAATAAAATTTTGAAAATGCCATTTGAGAGAGAAGTGAGGAATGAGGTGAGAAATGGCCGAATTGGTTGGAAAAAATGCCCTGAAGGTTGGATGTCTAGGAAAGTGGGCATGAGATTGGCGAGCATCTCGAGGCAAGGTTAATGACGCTAAAGGTAATCAGATTGGGGAATTATTTCTGTGTAAGTTTGAATTGTGGCAAAAAATCAAATGTTCGTGAGGGACATCTGGGGGGGTGTGAAGGTGGTCTAGTTTTGTAAGTGGAGCAACGCTAAAGCATTTTCTGAATAAATAAAGGTCCTATACGGGCGCAGGGACGAATCGATTTTTATCGAGTAATGTTAGTTATTATTTTTGGTGAATAAATCAAGTTTTGTGTGGGTTGATGGTAGTTATGGATAAGGGATGTAAATATGTATGAGAATATCCCTATATTGGTCTTGAAATGTGGTAGGGAAAATGGATGGCCAAGATGGAGGGTTTGAAGCCGAGTAAGTGTCAAAGAGTGACACATGGCAAATTCTTGTCCAAGAGAGAGGGAAGATATAAATAAATTAAAGGGAAAAGAAATTGGTCATTCTTGATTTGTGAAGCCATGATTATCTTGGATTAAAGAAAATCCAAAAAGAAATTGAAATTAGTCTCCATTAATGCCTTAAAAATATGGAGACATATTTATTGAAAATGAGTGAAATTAGTCACTCATGTGATGTGTGAAATTAGTCATATAAATATATGGAAATGGCTAATAAATGGGAAGATGGGACTTAATCCAAGGGTGGAGATTTAGTCTTGGAATTGGAATTAATCCAATGGTGGAGATTAAAGGCTCTAAGTTGGCATGGATTGCCAAGTGTGAAGATATTTATTTAAGGGAAGAATGATTGGATGGTGGAGATTTAATCTTCAAAGAAATTAAAGGATATGATTTATTCTTCCAAAGTGTCATGGATTGTGCTTTCTTGAATGATGGAGATTAATTCTTTATTTCTCCATCAATGGTTAAGATTTAAGAAAACTAAAGGCTTGGATTGTGCTTTCTTGGATGGTAGAGATTAAGATTTCAAATATTGATCAAGGGTTGAGAAATATCAAAGAAAAGAAAGAAAGGAAAAGAGAAGAAGAGAGAAGAAAAAGAAAGGAAGTTGGAAGAAGAATTGGGAGAAATATTCCAATGTAAAGGAAATGATAAAATGAAGAAAGAATGAAGAAGAAAGTAAGTAAATGAGGGGAAAAAGAAAGGAAACAAGGTAAGTTTCCAATTCTTCCTTCATTCTTGAGTTTATTTGGTTTAGAAAGTGAGGCATTTTCTCGAAATTTCTCCTTAGGTGGGAGAAGATGGTGGTAAGGACTTTCTTGAAGCAAGCATTGGAGGCTTTTAAGAGTGTAAAAGTAAGGGATGGCCCCATGTAGAGGTGGCCTTCCAAGTTGGTAAATATGGTTTATAAATTTCTGATGTTGCATTTGCATGTTTATTTGTTCATGAGACTCATGCCCATGGGGGTAGAGGGAAAGGGTAGGTTGATGCCTCAAACCTTGGAGGGTTATGAGGATGAAAAAACCTAGTCTCATTTGCATGGACTTGGTATACATAATAATGTTTATATTCATATTTACATACATTGTACCCTTACCGAGCATTGTAGCTGATGAAGTTTTATCCTCATCCTTGTAGGTCACTCATGTGCCAAGAGAAAAGGGGTTTGGAAGCTTAAAGATTTAGAAGCATTTGTATGGGCTTGTATTTGTATTTTTGCGGTATTTTGTATAAGCATCAAGATGGTTGTGTGAGCTTTATTTTGTGAAAAAAATGAGATTTTTGATGTACGTTGTTATGCATTAAATCTTGAAAGTTTGGGCTAAAACGCCCCAAGAAAAAAAAAAAAGTGAAGTAGGCAGTTGGCAGCAGCTGGGGCCAGAAAGGGCAGCCAGATGCTGCCTTACATGCAGACGGGGGCGGCCTGTGGCCAATACGCATTGCCAACAGGCCCCACCAGCCAATTTTTTTTTAAAAATTTGGGAAATATGAGTTTTTGCGCCATTTTGAGATAAATTTTGGGCCTCGGAGGAATTTTTGAAAATAAAGGGATTTTTGAAAAAATTCAGCTAATTTTTGGAAAAAGGGTTATTTTGTGAAATTTTGGCAAAAATTCCAATTTTCGAAAAAAATGGAAAATGTAAGGAATTTTCCATAGGCGTGGAAAATAGCCCAATATTTTGGAAAATCAAGAGAGGGCATTTTCCTTGAAGTTGGCTTAAATCAATGGGTTAGTTTAGATTTGATGGTAAAGGAAAAATTTGGAATTTTGAATTATATGGAGCTCAGTGGAATATTTGGAAAAGAAGAAAAAATAAAATAATAAAAAGGGATTTTGGGCAATATAAATGAAAATTAATTAGAGGAGGGTGGAATTCATAAAGCCCAATTTGCTAGTTGATTCTGGGATTGAGAGAAGGGAATGATGAAACCTAGTTCCCACCTAGGACGTTTCGTGTTGAAACATAGTTCGCCCTTCACAAATGACCGGGCATGTGAGCAGTTCGGATAATTGATCACGAGTGACACCCGTGAGTGGAAGCAGGGCGTCATAATATGCCATATCTGAATGGCATTAAACCATTCGAATGTCACACCCTCAAATCCATATGCCATATCCGAATATGGAGTAGCCCATTCGAATGCCACTCACAAAAATCTATATGCCATATTCGAGTGTCATTAAACCATTTGAATGTCACAACCTCAAATATATATATGCCATATCCAAATGCCATTGAACCCATTCAAATGCCATACACAAAATTATATACCACATTTGAATACCAGGTAATCTCACAATATATATATATATATATATTACCTCCAAATGCCATATTCAAGTACCTTGTGCTACATTGTTGACCCTCTGTGATCAAATCAATACAATTCTATTAGTGGGCTAAGATGAGTAATATGAGCATTAAAGTAAATAGAGACTCAATTATAAAGTTGTGCTTGCTAGTAATGGTTGGTTATCAACATGTGGGTTCAAATCATGTGGATATATATATATATATATATATATGTGTGTGTGTGTGTGTGTGTGTGTGAAGTGTGTGCATGGTATTAGTTTTGGAAACTTAGCATTTTGTGCATAAGTCACATGACGACGTTCTGATGCATTGTATTATTATAAATTTAGTGCACCTACCCTAGGAGCGCCTGGCACAGGTTAAGATGGCCCTAGCCCGGTAGGTAGTGCTCACTATTTTATGTGTTGAATTGTTAACATGATGCACTTTTGCATACCTTGCATGATGGCTTACGAGCCTATGGGATTTGTGAGATTTTCACATACGATGTATGTACACGAGATGGATATGCACACTTATACATGGTGGTATGAATGATAATTTTGATTGAGAAATTCATGAGATGTGATCCCTTGATATATATCTGTATTAATATTTGATTTGTTGTCACTCCATTTCGTTGTCACCATGATTTCGAAATTATGTAAATTGTTTCCTATACTTAAACTTGCTGAGTCTTGTTGCTCACTTGATCTTTTTATACCATTCTAGGTAGGGGCAAAACAATTATTGGGGGAGAGTCTAGTGGGATTGCAACCCAAGGGTAGTGGTGTATAGAGGCACCCTTAACTTGAAGATCCTAGATAGTGATTTGGTGAGGCATGATTCGATAAGATTTTATTTTTTTTTTCTTTTACATTTGAGCCTTAAAATTGTTTTGTATGGCATAGAGCCAAGATTTGTCAAACCTGATTTTGTAAAAAAGTTTATGGAAATTTCGTCACGAGAAATGAAATTAGAATGTGAGTATCTGTGTGATATCATCGTTGTGATGACCTTTTCCGAATGTCCTATGTTAATGGGCACATTCAGGAGCAGGCCACTACATTAAGTGTTACTGGATCGGATGCAACTGAACAAAGGACCATGCTATTAGTGTAATATGTCCTAATGTTAGATTTGGATGACATCTAGTGGGTTTGTAGTAAATACATTTGTTGTATCTTTGTATATATTAATAAAAGGCAAGTTTATCTTCATTCATAAACTCTCCAATTATTATATGAATGAGTCTCTAGATCTCTTGTGTTGAGAATCTTATTCTTAAGATGTTAAGACTACGTGGAAGGATTCTTTAGTGACAAGACTTCTTAAATGATTCCTAGTCCTTAGATTAATTGGATAGAAACTCTTATTAGTCGAGTATGGACTAGCACATAGTTTACTACCCTTGATCAGTATGAGTTACTAATGATAAGGGACGGTGTGCAACATCCCATGTGACATGGGGATGTCTCTAGTAAACTCATGGGTCATTGTTGGAGAACAATGCACTGAATGTGACGTCAATGATTGATCACGTGGTATTTTGGATAATGGTTATGTCGTCTATGTTGTGATAGTGTAGCTGATCCTTATACTTGAACTGATATAGTTGTGTTGTGTATTGGTGTGCAGGATTTGTTAATTGATCGAACCATCTTGCGAGGTGGAGAGGTTCACCTATGTGATTTCGTATTGCTGGTATATATAGGCAGGTGCTCAGAGATATGATCTATTACCCTCATCATTATTGATGGGGTGAATGTCATATGTGGTCTACTATTAGTGTGACGAGATACTCCCTGGCCAGGACAAATTGATACATGAAAGGTGTTTCCTAAGGTGTCACTTAGTCACGCTAATAAGATTAGATGCATAGTTACTGAGTTTGTGAGTTTATCATTCCATGATTCTTGCTCAGTCGATATGTTAGGTGATGAAAAGATTATAGCACATGGTAATTGTCAACCGTGATAGATTCACTTGAAGTGAGACTTGAATGTCACCTATATTGTCCTGAACTATTGCTAGGCACTTCTTAGGAACTCTCGGATCATCACCAGAATATAGAGAGATTCTTGTAATGGGTTATGGGGTTGATCAGTGCTAAAATGGGTTTTGGTGTTATCTGATTGCTAGTGGGTAGTGAACCTAGAAAGGAACACACCATATAGTGTTACATCAGGTATCGACATTGTGCACCCAATATATCTCAGTTATATCATTAAGTGTTAATGACAACAGCGGGTCAAAAGTTAATTTGCTGGAGCACTAAGAGTCAACTGCATCATGTTTGGGAGTCAATTGCCTTAGCCAGTGGGCAGGAGTCAACTCCTGATGCTGTCTTAGCCCTCCCAATTGCATTACATATGGTGAGTAATTGGGCAGGCAGGTGGTGCAAGTAGTGGACTTGAAATTGGAGATTTACAGAGGTTGGCTTTTTACTGCTTGCTTGTCTTCTATAACTTTTGCTTCTTCTGTCTTCTTCTACTACTTCAGTAAAATTATAGATGCGTGTATTTTATGCAAGAAATTAAGACATGAGTGTTGTTGATACGAAAACCTTGGTCTAGCAAGGGAAGAGGTGACTTGAATGGTACCGGACAACGCATTAGGTGTGGACAGCCTAGGACCACCACAAGAATCAGTCTCGATACAGAAATAGTTTTTGTATCCAACCTGAGATCGGACACCGGGCATTGATTTCTTTTTATTCATGTGATGAATATACGTTATTTAAATATCCAAGTTGTGTATGGTATGTGTTTAATACTTTCACTGTGCGTATCTGATGCATATAAAAAAATTATTTTTACATGTACTACCATACTTAATTTCTGTCACATGTAGCATGAAGGTTGAAACTGTTGGCTATTTCAGCAAGTGATCAACCGATTTTCCAAGGGTTGGGAAAACGGTCAATCACTTGAATAACATTGTCGATTATTTTATTAAATATTGTAAGAATTACATCATTAGTCCTATAATAATAAATGACAAATACCATCTAAATCTAGCATTAGGGCATTAACACTAACAATCTCCCATTTGCACTAATGCTAATTTACAAGCTACAGGTCCTCATTGCATTGTTTGCTGGTATCTAATACCCATCTTCTCAAGATGGTGATCAAGATGACTCTGTTGTAGTGCTTTGGTTAACGGGCCTGCAACATTCTCTAATGACGGGATCTTCTACGGTTGCATTTCCCTACGTGCTATGATCTCTCGGATCAAATGGAAAGTGTGGTTCGATGTATATGGACTTCTGATGAGATTTGGCCTCCCTTGCCTGTGCAATAGCTCCATTGTTGTCGTAATATAAGGATATCAACAACTCAATGGATGGGACCACATCAAGTTCAATAATGAAGTTCCTCATAAAAAACAACCTGCTTTGTAGCATCGCATGTCACAACATATTCGACTTCCGTAGTGGAGTCCGCAATTATTTCTTGCTTGGAACTCTTCCAACTAACTACCTCTCCATTACAAACAAATACAAATCCGAATGTAGACTTTCTATCATCCATATCAGATTGGATATTTGAATCAGTGAACCCATTAACACAGAGATCACCCTTTCCATACATCATTAATAAATCTTTAGTCCTTCTTAAGTACTTAAGGATACACTTTACTGTTGTTCAGTGTTCCATACCTGGATTGGAGTGATATTTGCTCGTGATGCTCACAGCATATTCTATATCAGGTCTTGTACTTAACATAGCATACATAAGACTCCCCACAACAGAGGCATAAGGGATCTTTTGTATACTTAATATCTCTTCGGGTGTCTTGGAAGACATCCCTTTAGAGATATGTATTCCATGCCTGAAAGGTATAAAACCTTTCTTGAAATTTTCCATACTAAACCTCTTTAGCATCTTTTCTATGTACAAATTATGGGAGAGATTTATTAATCTCCTCGCTTTATCTCTATAGATAAGGATTCCCAAGATATAGGTCACATCTCCTAGATCCTTTATGGAGAATTTATTGGATAACTATAACTTAATTGACATCAACATGCCAATATCATTCCCCATAAAGAGGATGTCATCCACATAGAGGATCAAAAAGGCTTGTGCACTCCCATTGGCTTTCTTATATATACGAAGTTCATCTGGATTTTTAATGAAACCAAACTCTTTGATTTCATTATCAAAACAAATGTTCCAAGATCTTGAGGCTTGCTTAAGACCATAAATGGATCTCTTAAGCTTTCACACTTGATTGGCATTCGAAGACTCAAAACTACGAGGTTGTTCCATGAATATATCATCCTCAGATAACCATTCAGGAAAGCTGTTTTGATATCCATTTTCCATCTCATAATCGTAGTGTGCTGCTATGGCTAGCATCATTCTGATAGATTTAAGCATCACAACCAGCGAAAAGGTCTCATTATAGTCAATACCATGTTTTTGACGATATATTTTTACCCTAATCGTCCCTTGAAGGTTTGCACATTCCCATCAGGACCAATCTTTCTCTTGTAGATCCATTTACACCCTATAGGAACTATTCCTTCAGGTGGATCTACTAAAGTCCAGACCTGGTTGAAATACATAGATTCCATCTCAGACTATATAACCTCTAGCCATTTCTTAGAGTCGAAGTCTGACATCGCCTCTATATAGAAATGCTTCATGTATCTCCTCCATCACGAAACCATATCGTTTTGGATGATGAGATACTCTGCTAGATTTACGTGCCTTATGTGGATCGATAGTACTAGGACTTGCTACATCTGGATTGACTTCTTCATTAGGCTCGATTTGTGGTTCAGAAGACACTTCTTCTAATTCTATTTTCTTCCCAATGTCACTCCCTTGAAGAAACTCTTTCTCTAAGAATGGGGCATCCCAACTAATCAACACTCTTTGGTTGTTAGGAAAATAGAAGTAGTACCTTTTGCAATGCTCTGGGTACCCCACAATCTACCTTTACTAAAACGAGATTCAAGCTTACCTATCTTGAGTTTTTTTACATAAGTAGGAAGACCTCATATCCTAACATGCTTAAGATTGGGTTGTCTTCCTGTCCACATCTCATATGATGTACTTTTGAAAAACTTATTAGGAGTCCTATTATGGAGATAAATAGTTGTGCATAAAGTATAGCCCCATAGTGACAATGGTAGAAGCGATCATTGAACGTACCATGTCCAACAAAGTACAGTTTCTTCTCTCAGAAATACCATTCAGCTGTGGAGTCGCAGAAGGAGTTAATTGGGATATAACGCCATTGGCTTTAAGGTATTCATTGAATTTCGTACTCAAATATTTACCACCTTGATCTGATCGAAGTATCTTGATAATCTTTCCGGTCTGATTTTCTACTTCAGCCTTAAACTCTTCAAAGGATTTAGACTTGCACTTCATCAAGTACACATAACCATACCATGATAAGTCATTAGTAAAGGTTATGAAGTAGTGATAACCACCTCTTACCTATGGAGAACAACCCAGATACATTTGTGGAGTAACCCTAGTATATCAGTGGCTTTCCCACTTTGTCTAAAAAATGGTGACTTAGCCATTTTCCTAAGGAGACAGGATTCACAAGGTCTCCCCAGTTCAAAACCTACTAGATCAATCAATCCTCTTTTGGCCAATTCATTAATCCTTCTTTCATTTATGTGGCATAGTCTAAGATGCCATAAGTGTTTAAGGTCAACACCATCATCACAAGAACGCTTCCCGCTGCTAGTGGATGCAACATTTACATCCCTCTATCTGAAATTTTCATGTAAGTCCAAAACATAAAGACCATTCACCATAATTCCCATGCCAACCACATTATTACCATAATGAATATGACATATATTAGAAGTAAAAAATAGTTCATAACCATCCCTCACAAGTTTAGGAATGGACATTACATTTCGAAAAGCATTAGGTAAATATAAGCAGTCTTTAAGAGTTAATACATGCCCAGAATTAAGAGTAATAAAAGCTGTCCCTATTGCTAATGGCTCTACAAGAGCTTCATTTCCCACATGGAGGATAACTTTCCGCTTCTCAAGCAGCCTACTCTCCACGAGATCCTGCATGCAAACATAAATATGAGAAGTTACACCTGAATCAAGAATCCAAGAGATGGGAGAATGACCAATCACATTGATCACCTCAATAACATATAAGGAAGATATACCTGATAATTGATTCTCAGACTACTTGACCTTCAAGCTGGTGAGATACTCTAGGCAGTTCCTCTTCTAATGCCCATCTTTCTAGCAATGGAAACACTTTCCCCTTAATCCCTTCTCTTTGTGCTTACTCTTGAAAACTTTCCTTTTCGGCCCAAGCTTTTTCTTCTTAGAGGAAGAACTCTTCTTCTTCTTAGAAGATCTTGAAGAGAAGGCTATCATAATAACTCCTTCTTGCCTCTATATCCTTTGATCTGGTCTTGGGTAGTTGTTAATATTTTCAACAAATTTAGGAGCGAGCACTCAAGCTTGTTCATGTTAAAGTTGAGAATAAATGGGGCAAAAGATTTTGGGAGCGATTGGAGGATAAAGTCAATCTACAGCTCAGCATCAAGGTAGAAATCCAACACTTCAAGTTGACCAATCAAATTGATCATCTTGAGCATGTGGTCTCCCACATTAGTGCCTTCTATCATCTTGGCCTTGAACAATTGCTTAGATATCTCATATCTAACTGTTTGGCTATGTTCCTTATAGAGCTGTTGCAGATTCACAATCATGCTACGAGAGCTAATCATGTGCTCATGCTGATGTTGGAGCTCATTGGTCATAATGCCAAGATATACGTCCTAACCCTCAAGTCTTGATCCCTTATTTCTTCCCATGTAACCCGTTCCTCCTCACTAGAGCCCTCAGGAAGAGACTCAGGGACATGTTGTTCCAAGACATCAAGAATTTTCTCCATACCCAAAACCAGTTTTAGGTTATGAAACCAATCTTTATAGTTAGGTCTAGTTAAAGTATTTTTGTCCAAAAGACGCGCGATAAGGTTTGAAAGTGCCATTTTGAAAATGTTACATAAATAAATAAATGATTGTTAGATTGATTTATCTTGCATAATCCATTCAACTTTGGTCTAACACCAAATGGTACCTCCCACTCAAATTTTCAAATCTCACACTTCCCATGGTGGAAGACACGAATCCCCAATGGGACTTGCGGTGGATGATTGAGTTCTCTCTTACATGAATACCCCTTAACACTTTGGTGGTATGTTGGGATACCCACATATTTGAGTAGGCAACTCTTGCGTATCACATCTCATGTGAGGTTTGTTCCACTAACCCATATGCCACCTATTCCTCTACGCTTTGGTGGTATGTTGGAGTGTGACATACATAAACAAAACCCACCGTCTAAGCCAGCCATTCACTTGAAACGTCTATGACCTGAACACTTTGGTGGTATGTTGGCCATATCTGTGTGGGGTAACCAACAACATCTCATGCTTAGATAGGAAATTCAATCAACCTTCATGGAATGCACCCTCAACACTTTGGTGGTATGTTGGGCACACCTGTAACACCCCGCTCTATACAGACATGTCACTATAAGGAAATTCCTGGGGTTTTTTTTTTTTTTTTCCAAGTCCGTCTCTCGCGGCGCCTGTGAGCACAATCTTCACATACAGATGAAAATCCCGAGAGTTCCAGCCTTACTCGTTTAGTTAACAATAACATAATCCTAACCGAACAGGACAATATAAACACAGCGGAATACTTAATTAATCAAAATGACGTGGCCTACCACGTGTTACACATAAAATGTTCCCATACCATCATATGTATACAATACCAAGACTAGTTATTACAACATCGTCAAGCGATATATAACATCAATGCTTCCAAAATAATATAACAACAACAACTATCAAGCAAACACCACTGGCTCTTCGATCGTGTCCTCAACCTCGCTGCTGTCCCTGACTGGAACGTTGAATGTTCCAGGGGCATAACCCATGTTAGATGATAAACCATCTAAGTGAAGGTACGAAACAGATATACAATGCATGAAAGACATACGTGCATGGCATACTATATGACAATATGCAAGACACGTCTAACTCGAGATATCACCCTGACATGCTTAATCCCTCGAATGCCCCACTGGGCACACGTTCACCTGGTCCAACGTTAATCCCTCGGGTGCACCGTCGTGACACCCGTTCACCTGGTTTAACATTATTCCCTCGAGTGCCCCAGTGTGGCACCCGTTCACCTGGATTAACACTGTCCCAATCTCAAGTAGACCCCATACAGACCCAACGATATAATTAAACTTGACCCCACATGATATGAAAATTTACACGCCATGCACCAACATTTTAAAATAACACAGTTAATGCGATGTAGTGAATATCGACACAACGATCGTAAGTAAAAAGTCTTGTGAAATAAGCTAAGTCTAGGAGGGTATAATTACTCACTAGAACTCACCAAAAGCACTTAAAAATATTTTCGAGACAAGTTATAGCTAGAATCAAACCACTCACCTCAATTCGGAAAAGTCTGGATTTCGCCTTGAAAAACGTGCCACACCTCGAAAATTGTGTAATTCTTCTTCCAATGACCCAATTGATTCCTATTTCACCATTTAATACCTTTGGAAACAACATTTCTATTTTTCCACAATTTTCTCTATTTTTATTTAATTTTCAAACATTTCTACCTTCGAAAATTCATTAAAAATACCTAACATTAATTTTCACAAAATATTTTTCCATGATAATTCCTAAAATAATTTTACCAAAATTATGAAATTAAAAACACATAAAAATCATACCTCACGCGCCCTCACGCGCCACCCAGAGGTCCCGCGAGTGGCTGCCACGCGCCGCCGCACAGTCTTCTTCTCCGGTCGTCTTCCCTGATTCCGGCGACGTCCAATGCCCTAAATTCTTATAGGGGTTTGTAGAGCTCTTCAAGGCCACCTCAATGGTGCCGTTGTTCGTCAGAAAAACTGGTCGGAGGTAGGTTTAAAAGCGAGTTGCAGGTCGCGGCAGCGGCAGTTCATTTTTTCGGCCAAGCTTCTAAAACCCCTTCATTTCTACACCAAACGATCCCAAATGCTCCAGAAATGATCCTTAGAACACTAAGAACAAAAGCCCTTTATCCTTGTGCCTCGATTCAAGCCCGAACGCCCTGAATTTCTCTCGATTCCTTTTGAAACCCTCGGCCTCGGTTGGCTATTTATACTCGTTTTCGACGCCAAAACCCACCAAATCTTGCTTGATCTTATCTCCTTATCCCCAAATCTAGCTTCTAAATCGATCAAATAGCCCTAAATCATGTGATTTGGACTTAAAAATTTTCGGCCAAATCGGCGGTCACTTCCGCCATTAAATCCGGTCACGTCGCCGCCGTGCTCGGCCAATGGCCACCCCCTGAAGCTTCATAATCACATGTAGATCACCCTAGCACCCTTAGGCGAGTTTCCCGACGCCTCCAAAGGCGGCTGCCGGCAGCCATGTGCGGTGGTCGCGTTCCCACTATGCAAGTTTTCCAAAATTGTATTTTCACCCCCTATTTTCTTTATTTGACATTTTGGCCCTTTTCTTTGAGTCCCTGATCTTTCTAAATATACCACAATGACCCTCAAGTTCTATATTTTCCATTTCCTTTTGGAATTTCTGAAAAATTCGTTGATTCGACCTCCTTCTGATATTTTGCAAAATCTGCACTTTTACCCGAACCCTCCTAATTGCGTGCTTTTGACTTCAAACCTTTGAAAATCCCTGATTTTTATCAAATATCATCCAATTGTGCCATTTCTCCTTATTTGGATCATCTTAACTTAGTCATTTGTCTTTCATTTAAGTTTCGAATATTGCACTTAGGCCTGAAACTTTGCTAAATATCATTTTGACCCATATCTTCAAAAATTCTCTTATTATTTAATACCGGGTATTACAACACCCAATCGAGCGACGAATTCCTACGACGGTGGAGGGTCACAACAAATCTTATTTAGCGTATCTAATGTTAGTTTGCATGTTTGAGAAGATTTTGGTCTTTATTTTAAAGGTCTCACTTTGCACATGCATTTTCATTTTTCCTTTATGTATGTCATACATAAATAAACTCATTCATTTAAGAAATAATTTCATAATCTATTTTTGGAGAATTTTTGCTTTGAGTATTCATTTAAGTTTTCCCTTTATGTATCTCATACAAAAATAAACTTAATGCATTAAATTCATAATTTATTTTTGAGGTTTTACTTTGCACATGCATTAAATTTTCCTTTATATATCTCATACACAAATAAATTTAAGCATACAAAGTGGGGTGATCATGGACTTTTAGGTAATTGATTAAATTCGAACCTCTTGACTTAATCAATAGCATCATTAAGGAATTAAAGACAAAGTGGGCAACACTCATCTCATGGAAAATCTCCTTGTGGCCTTCTTGCTCCTTGGGTCACCAACTCTTGATGGTTCCTTTATTTTACAAGAAATTTGTACTATATATTTTTCCTACTAAAATGAAATTACAAGGAGACTTATGTCTCATTACATTCCCAAAAATAGAATGAAGAATATTATTTTACAAACCAATGAATACCTGAAACATACATTCATTTATTCATACATTCAATCACATTGTAATAGTCCATGATCACCCTCCTAATTCAATCTCATTGAATATTAATATCCTTGTTAATGTAATATGCATCATTTTTTGGGTCATTGATATCTCATATCATGAGCATTATCGGTTCTGTATCATATCAATCACATTGCATAAAAACAAAACTCGAAAAATCCCAAAATTTCAAACTGGGCTGAAAACGGTTGACAGTTTCAAGGCAAATTGTCTATAACTTTTGGGTTCTACTCAAAATAGTTAACAGTTTCTTCCAAGTTGTTGATAGTTTCCAAGGAAAAAGCCTAGAGCTGTTGACAGATGGCTACAGACTGTCGACTAGTTGAAGCTGCAACTGTAAAAAAAATGAGCATTTTCCAACCCAAAACTCATACATATAGCATTAACAACTGCATAGGACATGGAAACGAGCTAAGACTCTGATACCACTGATGAGAAACGCCATTATTAGGTGTACCAATGCAAGGGTTTAAGCGAATTTTCAAAACTTTTTTGAAAAGCCAATAAAAATGGTAGCGAAAACATAAACTAAAATCACCTTGCAAAGCTTGTTTCCATTGTCCATATGGTAACCGAAACTAAATCATGCCATAGGGGATTTAGTGGGTTTACCTTTCAACACTTGAAGGCCGATGTAGAGGTTGAAATCCTCATAGTGGCAGCAACTCCTTGCTTTCGTACGGCTCCTAAAAAACTCTAAAACGATCTTTTAGTTAGACCAAATCGTATCCTAAAAGCACGGGAGGCCTAGTCAGTTCATGCTTTAGAAATATGGTGAATCCAATACTCACTCTTTGTCCTAGACAAAGAGAGTAAGGAAGATTAAAGCTAGAAATGAAATGGGTTCAAAGATGAAAATACCAAGGACCAAAACAGTCTCACTGTTTTTCTTGGGTTGCTACTATACCAATGGAGTAATAAGGAGCAAAGGAAGAAGGGTAATCAGAGAGTCTTTCGAACTCTGAAAGTGGAAAAGAAAATCGAGCTAGGATTGAGAGAGTTCATTGCAACAGTTGCACTCTTTTTTCTTCTCCAATTTTGGCTTATATATGAAATACACCAATAACCCTAGTCGCCTAAAATCCTCATATCGGATAAGAGACATGGAAATTAGGCTGGGAACATGAAGAAGACTAGAAAGACACACGTCGTTCTCCCTTCGTCTGCCCTTGCCACGCGCCCCTTTTTCCATTGCAAAAGATGACAAATCGATTTTGCAATCTGTCAGCGAGATCGACAGAAACTATCGACAATTCGCAAGGACTTGTCGACAGTTAGCCACGAATTGATCGATGATTTCCCAAGGCTATTGACCGTTTTGGCCCCTTTATCCAAACCTTTTAAAAATTGCATTTAAGCTCTCTATGGACTCTTAATAGCACTTTCATTATTTCATAATGACACTAAGGCCCCTATTAACGTTTAACGACATGCACGTTAACTCTTAATGATTGCTCCTTATTAATTTGATCATAGAACCTGATCCGTTAACTCTTAACGGTAAGTGTCATACATTCTTAATGATAGTTTCAACCTTAATCGCTTAGTCAACCATCACACCCAGATATGCGTTTGACCTTTTAGGTTCACTACTAAGTAGCAATCAGGACATGTTAAACTCTTTGACGTTGACCAAACATTTTAGTCTACAATGAGGATCTCTCCATTTTCTCGACGTAACCTGAAAGTTCCTGAGTGATAACTAGCATTATGTTAGGGTAACCCTACCAACAATGAAATATTACTTCGGAATATAACCTATTTGGGCTTTCAATTCCCGTGAACTATAATCCCTCAATTAGTTTTTATCCCAATCGAGTGAGATTCATGGACTGATCAAACTCAATAACTCGATGACTATGCCAACATCAGTGTGGTGAGATTGAAATGATATATTGGAACTCTTTCCAACATTGGAACACTTTCCAATCAAGTGTACCCTGGCCAGGGGTTTCGATAATCAAGACCACCACTGATCATATAGGATATTCACCTCACGTCGAAGGTCACAGTGCATCTCCCACTCGATAATCAGATGGTTCTTAGGAATGGCAAATCCCTAACATCGACACACAAGAAAATTATGTTGCCGCCGGTTAAAGGACCAGTAACACAATCAAAGCCTATGATAGATCATAGATCCTTTCATCCATGTGATCTATCACGTGTGTCACATTCAGTAGATATTCCACTAGCATCTACCCACTTGTATATTATATCTATTTCATGGATTATGGCATGGGACTCAACATCCTTTATCATTAGCATCTCATACAAATCAAAGATAATATCTCATGTGCCAGTTTGTGCTCATCTAATCATAATCCATTTCTGAGAAGTCGAAGGACTATATTTATCATTAAGATATCCTTAATACCAATGTCCTTAGTCAAATATTCTTAACACTTAAGAATAAGACATTTAATAGGAAATCTAGGGACTCATTTATATATAATGATTAGAGAAGTATAAATGAAAATATGACCTTAAAATATGAAAATATATTTTATTACATATTGCAAGAATTACATCATTAGTCCCATAATAATAAATGCCAGATGCCATCTAAATCTAGCATTAAGGCACCGACACTAACAGGTCTACTGTTTCAAGAAAGAGGTAATATTTTATGCATTATAGATTGTCGATGGAAGCTTTGGGAGAAACCTTTTTTTTCATGATAGGAGCATGTTAAGCGCCACTTTGTGAGCTTCTATTGGACCTCTTAATCAGTAGATGAAGATGGGATTAGAAGAGGGAAATGAGATTGTGCATGGGTTATGCAATTTTTGGTTCTGTCAGCTATCTCTCTTGTGCACTACTTCTTCCCTCATTCTTCTTGCTTCTTGTAAGCTATAATTAGCTCAAGTGTTGTGCCAAGTTTGAAAGATTGGGGAGAACACAACATGTGCTGATAACTTGGCGTCCTCTAACTAGCATGGGATGAGGGCAACAAGTTGGTTTTGGAAAGCTTGTTTAGTGTGGATGGACTAGGCCTTGCATTGCTTGAGGAGGATATAATTTTATTGTAGAAATAGTTTCTACACCCACCTAACATCAGCCATCCAGGTACACATTCCTTTATTTTCATATGATGGAACATTGTGTTACTTAAACATCCAAGTTGTCTATGGTTTGTGTAGAATTTTGCTAGGCATTTTTTATGTAAAACTTTTTAAAATCCATACACATCTATATGACACTTCCAAGATAATCAGCTTATCCCTCATTTTGAGTTATAAGAATTGGCCACCCTTCTATAGTAGCTAGCCACTTGAATACATGCCTTGTCTCTTTGTTATTCAATGAGGTCTAGGTTTGTCCTTAAGGCTTCAGAGTTCCTTTCTTCATTAAAGTCACTGACTGGGGAGAGGAGGATTTGGCTCTAATTTCAATAGGGATTAATGTTTTTTCCCTACACACAAGATTGAATCGGATTGCCCCTATAGAGACCTTACATGTTGTTCGATATGCCCGTAAGATAGTTGGTAATTCCTCTGCTCAAATGCCTTTACCATTTTTCAAGTGAGTCTTTAGCCCATGCAAGATAGTTATGCTACTGACTTCAGCCTACCTATTCACTTGAGGATATGCTATTGAGGCTATTTGTAATTGTATCCCCATGTTTGCATAGAATGTCTTGAAAGTATGATTCGTGTTAATGATTTTGAGGATTCCAAATCCACATACGATATCTTTCCATACCATTGTTGCAACCTTTTTCTCAATAATGGTTGCTAGGGCCTCGACCTCTACCCACTTTGTGAAGTAGTTATTAACAACGAAAGAAATTTTGGGTTATTTCTCTAATTCCGTAGCCCAAAGCCTATATTGTTGTTTGGGCCCGTTATTTCTTAGTGAGATTAGGGTTTTGTCCCTCTCTTATATATATAGAAACAGTGTCATTTCTATAGTATGAAGTATTAAGAGGGAGTTAAGGGAGATTAGGCTTTCTTTGCAATCATTGGCTCATTACTCATTGTAAAGTGTTAGGATTGTATAGCAATGGCACCAATACCTAAGAGGGGGGTGAATTGAGTTGTTTAAAAAATTGATTGAACTTTGAAAATCTTTTTAATGAAAAATAAGAATTTAGTGCAAGTGAGGATTATTGAAATGTTTGAAACAATAAATGGAATAAAAAGCACAAGCAAAAGAAGGGACAACACAATATATAGTGGTTAAGCTTAAACCAAACCTAATCCACTACCTTAGCTCATTACTAAGGATTTTTCAACCAATCCACTAAAAACCTCCTATCTCCTCGAATAGGCCGTCTACCAACAAGTTAGGAATTTACAACCTCTTACTTAATCAAGCAAGCCCTCTAGCAACAAGCTAGGTATTACAACGTCTTGCTTAAACAAGCAAGCCCCCTAGCAACAAGCTAGGAAATACAACCTCCTACAATCAATGTAGGCCTTCTAAAAATCTTGCTAGGAAAACCAAGAATAATAAAAGAGAGGATCTGAGAGTAGACACTCTTAGTTACAATTTCTCTAATTATAAATACAAGCCTTAAACAAAATAATACAAATGATAATCAAATCCTTTAGAGAGAAAAATGAAGAACAAATGAAACAATTAAGCTCCTAAAAGAATAAACACTTGAAAGCTTGAAATCAATCATCTTGGGTCCTTTGATTCATCCATTTGATCTCTATTTATAGAGCTTCATGAGATCTTTAAAGAATATAGCCATTGACAGCTTAAATAGTGAAGAAATTAGCCGTTGGAAGCTGTCAGAGACACAAACTGTCGACAAATGAAGAAAATCGGTCGACAGATTTAATGCAAAGATTTTGTTAGTCAATAGATTGAATGACTTGGTTGACAGATTCAAGCATTAGTAGAAAGATGAAAATAAGTTAGTCAGCAGATTGAAAGAAATATAAGTTTGTGAACATAAATGAACAAAGGAGCTTCCAGTTGGAGGTAAGGGTTCAAATCCTGGGGGCAGCAAAGTTAGTTTTTATTTTTAAACTCTTTTAAAAATAACTTTTTGAAGCATTTTTAATCAAATAAAAATCATAATATTTCAAATATAAATTTATCACATGATGAAATTAATTTTCATTTAATAATATTTTTTTAATCAATAAAAACATAATATTCCAAATGCCATTAAGAAATTTCTCACAAGATATTTTGGCATTGGATTTAATTTTCTTTTAACAATTTTGATTAAATATTCAATTATATGATGGAATTAATTTTTATTTTGGTGTTTAATAGAACGTATAAAAATAATTTAAAACACCAAGATAATAAACATTAATAAAATAAATTCATCATCAAAATTCAATTTATTTTCATCATCAAAACCATATCAAAGGTAAAATATCAATCTATCAGGAAAATATATTCTAGTTAGTGTTTTACCTTTTAAAAATTTTAGCTTTATTTTAACCAACGATTCGAAACTAATATTTGAAAAATTATTTAGGAGATTTCATCACAATACTTGTTTGTGTAAATCTCCATGTATAAGACTAAAGAAAATTATAATTCATTTGATTTTTATTTTAACAAAGTACTTGAAATTGATTTTTGATTTAAAATCATACATTTGACTCATAACTTAGGGTTCAAAACCAATTGTTGTTTTCATCATCAAAACCAATCAGTAGAGTAAAATATCGTAAAGAAGTCATTCCACCTTAGTGGATTTGATACTCTCCATCTTGCAGGTGTAGGCTTATGTAAATCTTTCGTGTTTTTATTATTCTCTTCATTTACACATATACTTATGTGCATATATACATACGCATGTATATACATAGAGAGGATTCACTCACAAGTGTAACAAATTGGTTTCAAAGCTTGACTCACTTTATATGACTTGTTGAATTCAAATTGGTGGTGGTCTTCATCGTCATCTGCAAGGGCCTTCATCTTCGTCGTCGATGGTTTGATCTTCTTATGGTGCCCTGTTGAGTTTTATGTTCTGGATGTTTTGATGATGATTGCATTATGCTAAAAACTTTAATGCCTTCATAAGCTTGTTTTAATAGCTTCAATTTATGTGGAGTTTATTTTATCCCTCTTTAGCACTTTGCTTAGAGGTAAATCAAGTTTGCCTTAATAGTTCTATATTTTGTATATAAGAAAAATTATTTAGAGTATATGTTGAGGTTACCTTGAGAATATTTAATGTCAAGGAATCGTGATAGGTTTGTATGTTCATATGATTTATCTATTAGTGTTTTCATATGTGCTAAAATTGTTTTAACCATATGTTTATTGATATGTTTGTATACGGTTTTCTTTAGGGTTATCCTAAAAATAATGCATGAATATTTGTGAAAGCTCATTATATGCTAAGTATTTTATGTGGCAACATTACTCAAAGTTTAAAAGTAATATTTTGCATATTTTATATCTAATTTTTAAGTAAATGATCATATACTCAAGTGAGGGCACTTGAGTTTTGATTATCTAATCCTTGTTGATAAGGTTGTGCTATAAACCTTAAATTAAGCTTATTTCGTTGCTTAATGTATTGCTCTAGGATCTCAAGGGATATCTTAAGTATCCTAATGTTTTAGTGTCATGCACAAATATTATATATCTTAATGACACTTAGAGTAAGTTTAAGATTGGGGAATATCTTCAGTGCTTAAAATTTGTGGAAGCAAATTTCTCAAATCTAAGGGCAATGTGTTTTATTTGATGAATATGTATATTTCATCTTTGTTCTTAAGTAAATGCACACACACACACACAGATATATATATATATATATGCTTAAGCAAGTGATTCTAAGTTCAAATTCACAAAGCCTAAGTTATCTATTTGATATTTAATATCATATTCTTAAGGTTCTCAATGTTTTGAAATTTAATAAAAGAACATTTGAGATTTTATTAGTTGATTAATATTTGTTGTTTTGTTTTATAGGATTGTTGATTTCAAGCAACATTTGGTTAAGCTGCTAAAAATCCTTCTTCTCATGGTGATATTTGAGTGATACTATCCTAAAGCATCTAGATATAGTTAGACCAAGTTCTTGAAAGAACTTAATTGATGTATGTGTTCTAAGAAATACTTTCTAGTTTTACTCTTGTTTAGGTTGAATGCATTTGAGTAATGAAATTCTAAAGTTTCTATCTTTTAAGAATTACTCAAAGTATGCATGTGGACCCCGACCCAGATGCCCCAAACAAGCTGAAGAACCTGAGTAGGTGCCCTAGAGGAAAAAAAGAACAAAGGAGAATCACTCAATCTATCCTGCATACACCTCTATAATTATGCAAACACCTGCGTGACCAGTAGTAGAAACACCTGGTCTACCATGCATACACACAAGGGTTACATGGTTTATATATACAGACTAAGGGTAAAACCATAAAATAAAACCACCTTGATTACACCCGAACACTCATAAAACCTCCGTACATGACTAGCTACACCATCTATTCGGATAGGTCAAAAACTGCTAGGCTCGCCCCTAACCTTATCCTTGCTTGGAATGAAGAGAATCAAGAGTGAGTCACAAGACTTAGCAAGCGTATAAGAAAGGAAGTTAGAGAATAACCTACACCCCACGTGCAACATCCATACATAACATGCCCATGAATCACATGATAGACATAGAGAAATGCCGCATAATAAAATATACACATATCGATCCTTGGGGCCCATATAAGATACAATGACACCCAAGTCCCGTCACAAACTTGTCACTGTTCTGAAAGGCAACATAACCCACCACTTGCCTCAGATATCCTTAGGTGGGTGTGACCACACCCAAAATGGCCCGTTGATTATGCCTTGTCCGTAAACATAACCTCAGTGCGAGAACCCCAGTCACCAAAATAGTTATGCCTCCAGTACTGGTACTAAGAATCATGCAAATGCACATATACAATGTAGTGGCATAATGAGCATAGCTATGATACATAACCCCTGCAAAACTATGCATTAAGACATACTCGCCCATAAAGGAAATCATATACCATGTTATGCTTGTGTCAAGCTACTCAAGATATCAAAAATAATCTAATATGTCTGTCCCCAAGCACACAAGTCATGCGAGTCCTGTACATGCAGCATCCTAGCCCTTGCTCTCAATCGACATGCATGGGAAAATCAAACAAGTGATACAATGGCTACCACAAATAACCAGTTAAACAACCCCCAATAGGGCCTAGCTTCATTCCATAAAGAAATTTAGAGAGGAACCTATCTCTCCATGGCCACATAAACAAAGAGACCCAAGGCTCATTTCACCATGTATACCCATTTTTCCACTAAACAAAGGGTGGTCCAAGAGAAACATGACTAGGGGGAAAAACCAAACATTTTTGAGAATCAAATGAAATTAATGAGGTATGATAGTCATGGAACAACAACTGAAGGAAAATAATTGGGTAAGAACTTGCTTGAAACAACAAAGAAACTCTTTCTTCTTCTTCCTATATCCCTCTTCTGCTTCTTCTTCTTCTACTCCTTCTTTTTCTTCCTCTTTATCTCTTCTTTAAGAATATGCTTAGATAAAGAAGAGAAGCATCTGGCATATATATATATATGGGGAATAGAGGCTAGTGGGTGAGGACGCGTGGTAAAGTCATGGAAAAATTTAGTGGAAGACGTCCACCATTACCTGGAAAAGAAAGTGGAGGCTATCCAGATGAGGGGCAAGGTATTCAGATATAAGAGAGAAAAGGAGAGAGAGGCATATCTGAATAACACCCAAGCTATTCAGATACCTTTTCATTAGACATGGGGTATCTGAATAGCCCCCTTAGCTTATCTAGATACCTCCCCAAGCTAAGGGTATGTGGATATCTCTTGAGGTATCCGGATATCCCTCCAAAGCCCAAGCCTATTTGGATGGCATCTCCGCCATATTTGGATATCTAGCCCAAAAACGAACCTATTCGGATATCCAATGCACCATATTCGGATGTCACACACACATATTCGAATACCCCACCCCCATATTTGGATATCACCCCCCTATATTTGGATATACCACCTCCATATTGGATATCACAACCAAAAGCAAGCCTATACATCCAAATACATCAAACGAAAGCCTAACACTTAATTAACAACCACCAAAAACAACATACTACACGTTAAGGCTAACTAACTCAACCTCAAAGCATGATAAAAACATTTTATAACTAAATATCGGTCACTACAATGCATTAGTAGTATATGTGTATAAAGGCTTATAGCTTATAGAATAGAAGTCATATATGTTTTGTTAAGCTTATATGTGCTTTTGTAAATGAGTCATCATAATGTTCAAGATAGAGCATCTTTGTGATAATTAATGTGCTTAGTTGTTGAGTAACATATTTTGTGCTCAATATATTTGAATTGTTTTATGTGTTTTATGTCAGTCAAGTAAATGTAAATTACTTGACTTATGAATTGTTCATGTGACTATATCTCATAAAGCAACTGTGAATATGTATGATGCATCTTTGTGATTAAATGTTACATTTCGTTGTTGAGTAGCATATAGTGTGCTCAATATATTATATGATCTCTCAGTCAAGTAGCAAGTAAGTTATTTGACTTGTGTGTGATTCAAGAGTATGTATTTGATAGTTTAAATGAATAGGATATTTAAGTAATGGTTTTTCCATGAAATGTGTCATGCTATGCATTAACACATCTTTATGTTGTTGTATGAGCTTAATAGGACGATTCTTATTTTGAATCTAGAAAAAAGAAAGTCCTTAGTCGAGTATCATATATTGTTCTCAAATCCATGTGCTTAAGAAATATCTCATTTATCCTTTAAGCCTTTTTATGTAACTAAGTGGATGTATTTGGAAAGTTAGATTTATCCAGCTTTCACAAACAACACTTGTGTTTTTGAATTTGAGCTTAATGTTTATGTTAAGTTGTTCTCTATGAGAAGATTGTGTTTTATATGTTAAGCTTAATGATTATATTATTTAGATGATGATGAGAAAATTGAGTTTTATATTTAAGCTAAATGTTTGTGATTTCTTAGATGTTTTAATGATATTCAAAACAATATATGTTGATTGAATGATAATCGAAGTAATGCTTTGAGAAAATCTAGTATGTTTGAATAATACTTGAGTGAATACTCTTGTTAATGAAGTATGTATTGCAAGTCTCGGCTATATTAAAAGCAATCGAGTGATCTGTGTTATAGTCGAGTGTTATATCATTTGTAATCCACTAAGAGTTGTGTATAATCGTGTATTAATCTAGTATCTCTCTTCCTTATTTGAGTATGCTTGTTTAGAGAAGATTTTAATAGACTATTTTTATGAGCAATCGAGTGTAGGTTGATGTATAATCGACTATTAGTGTGTAATAGTCAAGTATTTTATGTATCTCTTGGTTGGTAGCATGCAGTGCTTATATATTCAAGCAGTTGTTGAGTTCACTCGAGTAGTTGAAGAGTATAATAGAGTGTTGACAAAAGTTAATCGATTATTGAAATCTGATAATTGATTATTAAGTTATATTAGTCAAGTGAGAGCCAAGGTTAGTCGAGTAAATAGCTACTGAAGCTAATTTTTATAGCCATTAAACTAGTCGTTGCAAGTGCTTTTAATGCACACTTTGTACCATTTAGGCTCTAAAAGGCTCTAAATTTTTCATAAATAATTTATTTTGATATTTAAATATTTTAATGATTATTGTATGAAAAAAAAAGGATGTCCTTGTAGATTTTCATTCTTTTGACAACAACTATATAAGGAGATGAAGATGAAGAAAAATGTTGTTGTTCTTTAATTCTTTCAACTGACTTGAGCCAAAAAAAAAATTTCAAGCTTTCATTCTCAATCGTAAAAAGAGAAAAAGAGTGATTACATTCTCTATATTCTTGTTATCTCTCTTTTGTTTGTGAGAAGCAATTTTTTGTATTGTTAGTGTTATGCCCAACAAGCCAAATATATTTTATGTAAAGGATCATACTTTTCATTGTGATTCTTTTTATTCAATCAATCGTTATGACAAGGCATTATGTTTTATTTATCGTTAATAAGTATCGTCATTATTTATCGCAATCTATACTTGATAATGTCCATAGATCAAATAGGCACATGTAATATGGTCGTGCATAGAGATGACGATCATAAAACATATTTTTTATAAGCCTTGATCTTAAATGTCCCTAGTGATAGAGTTATTAGGAATGAACACTAATAACTCGGATAGACTAGCACATATGATGCATGCTCAATCGGAAGAATGTCTTGTTTCATGGACATTGGTGTGAGGACATTACTGTATATATGTGGGTGTTTATTAGAAGAATAAGTACACTAAACTGACCCATAATGGTTATTGTTTAATGTCGAATTGGAATTCTTGTGTTGCAATTGTGCAGACTGGTCCTTAAACTTGAGACATCATGGTAGTCTTATATTTGACTGGTTATTCCTTGGTACTGTTTGGATTCTAAAGGAATTGTTAACAAAATATCACTGGGCATGGCCTTGTCACATATGAAGGCTTATGAATGTTAATAAAGGATTCATCACTTATCGTCTAGATAAAAGGATGTCCTATGTTTTCTAATAATTTTATGACTGTGGAAATCCTTGGCTAAGGTGAAGTGGAAATTGAAAAGTGTTTTTATTTCACCTATCAAGTCATAAATTTGGAATGGATATATAGTTATTGAATAGTTAGGGTTCAACATAAAACCATACCCTAAATTCAATCGGGACATTGACTAATGAAAGGATTTTAATGCACAGTAATTGCAATTGAAAAGCTCCGCGTTTATTTCATCATTGGCTAGGTATTCATGACATGTTGCTAGACGTTAACCATAATATGTAGGGATTTCAGAATTAATTTGATTAATTCTAAAACTATTAATTAAAGAGTTTAATTAAGAATCTTATGAGATGTGTTTAAATTAAACCAATAAGTTGGGCCCTAAAGTAGACCAATAGGGTTGGGTCCTACATCTAGTCTAATGGTGGACTTAAGGGGTCACACACTTAGATCGAGTCTAGTTCACAATTAAAAGAGAGAACTGACCCAATATGATTAGGGTCCGGCCCTAAAACGTTTAGGGCTTTGTTATGGCATGATTAGGGTTTTGTGCTCTATAAATATGCTACTTCAAAACACGAAAAGGAGTAGAAAATTTCGTTCTCTCTCAAAAACGTCCATGGTTGCTAGCACAACTTGGGACGTCGTGGAAAGGATCGATCGTGTGAACTAACTTAGAGGAGTTTGCACTTATGTCTCTGCGGATGGAAAAGAAACGGGATCAAAGGTGTCGACTGCATGGTCACGAATTCCTAACATGTATTTGATCTGATCTCAATTTTTGTAAAAGCTTCTCAAGTTTTTCAAATTGTAAGCGTTTCTTATCTTGATGTGGTTATGCTTGATCCTTTGAAAAGGTAATGGTTTCAATTGAGCCTTATAAAATCGAGTGTATTGGTTATTGTTGAGCCTGTGAAAAATAGAGATTACAGTTGCACCTGTAAAAAACTGAGGTTATAGCTAAGCCTGTAAAAGCTATAGTGAATTGTTAAATTCCTTGGTAAGGAGCCAAGGGAGTGGATTAAGTTGGTTAAGCAGAACCACTATAAAATTTCTTATGTGCTGCATTGCTCACTCATTTTTATTTCAACACTTTCATTCCATTTACAGTAAAGTTCACTTTTCTTCATTCAACAATTGTTTTCTTTCAACAAACTTACTATCAGATTTATCACTCATTCCAGCAGCTTTCTGAAACCTTAAAAGAATCAATCGTTTTGTATTGAATTTATTTTACACACATTACATATATTTTTCTGTCAAAGTTAAATTTAAAGCATCAGTTTTTATTGCTTGAAAAGTCCAAACTATTTTATTCGAAGTCTCTTTAGAATTTAGAAAAAAAATTTTAAAACCCAATTCTATTGAGCCAATTTGCTCTATTTAATTTCTAATTAAGTTTTGATGATTAATAAAAATGATATTTTGAATAAATATACTAATTGTAGTACCAAATTATTTTTGATTAATTTTTAAAATATTTTTTCATAGTATATGTATTACCAAAAATATTATTTTCATTAAAATTATTTTTCAAGTAATTTTAAATTACATAAAAAATTTCTTATAAAAATATTTTTTCAAAATCTAGACTAAAAGTTGGTATACCAAAATTTAACTCCTGATGCTCTAACAATCATATCTTTTACTATTGTTATAGTGACGCTACAGTATTTTTTAGAACGTCTATAAATATTCCCAAACTCTTTTTGAAGATCAAGTAGGGCCCATATTGCATATCTAACGCACTTGAAGCTATCGAATGTTCTCAAGAAAAAATTCAAGCAATCCAAGGCTCTCGAAGCTACATTGCACATACATTGAAGAGCCACAAGGTAAGTGGAGAAAAAGAAATCACGAAGCCAAATTCGATCTTCTCTATCCGAACCAATGTTATTGATTTATTTATTAATATTTTATTACCTTGTATATTTTTTTTTAATTGCTTATTCATTTGTGTCCAAGTGTGGAAAATAATTGTATTTATTAAACACTTGTTGTGGATTGTATTGGTTTCCTAGAACCATTGAAATCTAGGTGTGTATCTAGTTTCCAAGGTGAGCTAGGAAGAAAATCTTGGTGGTTGCCTAAAAGTGTAAAAAATCTAGGGCTGTATCTAGTTTCCAAGGTAAGATAGTGTGGAAACCATGGTGGTTGCTGGAGCCATTGAAATCTAGGTGTGTCTAGTTTCCAAGGTGAAATAGGGAGAAAACCTTGTTGAGATTAGTGGAACCCTAAGGATGGTTAATATCTTGGGAGAGTGGAGTGGGTGTGTGCGGAAACACCGAACCATTATATATTGCCTATTGTCTCATTTTATTTATCTTACTATATCTTGTGGCATAATCTTGTTAGCAATCTCGAACATCATCTATTCATATATATTAAACATAGTTTATATAAATCCATTAATTAAGAATCTTCATTAACATTAGGAAAATTTTTAATCACTCAATTCACCCTCTCTTAAGTAGCCATTCCCTAAAAGGGACCTACAAATTCAGCCCCCTCTTGGGTGTCTATCATTTCTTTCATGCCCCATTCTTAAGTTCTCATGACCGTTCATCTCCCTATGAGGTCAGCCACTCTCATAGTGCTATGACCACTACCATCATCGCCGTTAGTCTTTATTGCTGACTGTTGTTGGCTTGTGTAAAGCTTCAGCATTGGCATTTCTTTTCATTGTTAATCATTAGCACAGCTCCTGTAAGTCATCACTAACCATTCATTTTGACAACTGTTCATTTTCCCAATGAATGTTCATTTTTTTGGCATTTTTCATTCCCAGCAACTCCCATTTCCTCCTCCAGGTTTCGTGAAAGCCACGATTCTCAAGACCTCTCATCTTCCATCAGTCCACTGTGCCCCCTTTGTCTTTTTCCTCAATGTTTACAACTAGATTTGACATAGAAAAGTTTGATAAGAGGACAAATTTTGCTTGTGGAAGGTTAAAATGTTAGCCATTTTGATACAAAATGGCTTTCACAAAGCTCTGGAGGGAAATCACAAGCTGCCAAACCCAATGATTGTAGAAGAAAAGGAAACCCTCAATGATAAGTGCATGTTTTCCATTTAGTTGTTCTTGTTAAATGAAGTTCCTAAGGAAGTCATCAAGGAAGATAGGGCTATTGGACTTTAGGCAAAATTGGAGTCTTTATACATGACCAAGATTCTAACCGATAAGCTTCATCACAAGCTCAAATTTTACAACTTTCAAATGGAAGAAGGTACATCAATTAAGACCCATATTAATGAATACAACTCAAATTTCTTGGATTTGGAGAATCTTGACATTAAAATAAATGAAGAGACACCGCCTTGAAGTTGTTGTGCTCGTTACCATCATCTTACAAGCATTTCCAAAATACAATGCTTTATGGCAAGGAAAATTTAGACCTTAAGGATGTTACAATGGCATTGCTTTCTAAATATCTAATTGACAATAACATTCTTGCTAAAGGTTTGGTTGCTAGAGGTAGACCAAACGAAAGAAAGCAAGATGATAACAAGAAGAAGGGGTTTTCCAAGTCCAAATACTAGAACATGACTTGCAATTATTGTAAGAAAAAAGGACATAGTGTAGGAATGTAGGAAATTGAAAAGAAAATGATAGAGTTGTAACTTGGGAGCCAATCATAAGAGTTGTGAATTGCCTGCATCTCTTATAAATCTTGGATATATTTTGATTAATAAAAGCATTTTTCTTTTTAATACTTGGCAATATGTTCATCTTTATGTTTTCTTATTTAAATGAAGCCCAAAGAGTGGAGTGATGTCAATCGGATTATGATGAGATCATACTAATGAGATCGAATGACTTGTGCTTCGTTCTTAAACTATTCCTGGTTGTAGGACTATAGAGTAGGGCCTCTGTAGTACTGGCAAGACTGGTACACACTATGCATGCTCGCAAGGAGGTAGTTGATCTCATTGACTACTTGTGTGATGACACTAATGCAAATGTGTAGGTGCTCATTATTGAATGAGTTCACTGAATGACCTAACTCGAGAAAACCCAAAGGATAACTCTTACTAAATGTCAATTGGGAGTTCTTTGTGGCGAAAAGTGCTAGTAATCCCTTAAGATAAGGTACCACGATTATCTTATTCGAGGAGCGTCATGCTTTGATGCCACTATATGGGGTCCAGGAAGACGGATCTCTAATATGGTGGTTATTGGGTATGATCCAAATCATATGAAGGTAGGTGAGTATGCAAGAAAGGATCTATCGACCTTTGTAAGAATCTCAAAAGGTATATGACCTATGTGAGTGAAGAAGTCACAACTCAAGAAGTTGTTGGCCAACATAGATAGTTGAGAATTAATAAGAGTTATTAATTCAACTATAGGAGTTGTGGACTTAGCATTCATACACATAGTGTTGGTTATTAGAGGTTTGACATTTTACCATACTTCTAGACCGTACGAGGGCATTATGATAGAGTGATCGAATAGCATTGGAACTCGTCGCAAAAAGGTTCATCTAAAGTGTCGTTTACATTTCATTATGAGATGGGGGCCATGATACGTTGCTAGACGTTAATCTTGATCTAAGGGCAAGATGGTAATTTTGGGTCATGTGATGACATAAATTTCGAATCTTAATTAAGGAGTTGGATTTGGAGTAAGATTCTTTAATTTTCCTTTTCCATCTTCATAGAGAACCTATAAGGTCACACAAAAACAAAGAAAAGCTTTATGGAAAATTTAATGGGACCGAAAAAATGTTTTAGTCCAGATGAATTCGTAGGTTTTAGGGGGGAGCTAGCACTTGTGGAAAAGTCTATAAGATGTAAAAAATGAGCAAGAAAAGAAAAAGAGAGAGAAACTAGCAAGAGGCGACATGTGGCGTGGCCTGAGATGGGCCTAGGCATGGCCCAAGGCCCACACTCACGATCCCCAGCATGCCACGCATGCTTGACCGCCCATCGCTTTCCCAAGGCTGTCTGCAGCCCAACAATGGGTTGATCGCAACCCAACACATCCAAAACGTGTTGCGACTTAGTTTCTAACCCTAGTTTAACTAGGGTTTGGATTTCTCCCCTATTTAAGGCAATGAGTAGCCTTTGTCTTAGGAAGAACAACTTTTGAGAAAAGTTGGAATTGCCTCCAAGGAAGTTGAAAAAAGTTTTCAAGCAGATAAAAGGCGGTGGATCTTGGGTTCTTGGTGAAAGAAGACCCAAGGGGCATTCTTGTCGGCATTTATAAAGCTTTTTTTCATGTGGATCACTTATAGGGGGTGGGTGACACCTCGAGGCACAAAGATTCAACTTTTCGCACGTCGGATAACCGAAGGTTGGTTCATCATTCTTTAATTTATATTCGTAAAAGATTATATACTTTGAAAGGTTTCATGATAGGTTAAAGAGTTTGGTTGGTCAAATAATTTTAAATTTTTGCTGTGTTTTGTTCTATGAAACCCAATAGAAAAGAAGAGTAAAAGAAGAAAAATCATAATTTTACCGAAGCTGGTGTTATAGAGAAAAATTTTGATGTCAATGTTCTTCTTGCCACTAAAGTTGAAGGAAAGATATATGATGAGTGGATAATAGATTTTTATTACTCGTACCACATATGACCAAATAAGGAATGTTTTTCATCTTATGAGTTAGTTAATGTTAGGATTGTGTTAATAGGTTATAGTTAAAATTTGTATACATGATGGAATTATAAGAATATTTACAAATGCATGGCATGTTCTAGAATTGAAGAAGAATCTCATCTCCTTAGGCACTCTTGATCGCAATAGGTGCAAGTACTCAAGGTGGAGTTTTGCGAGTTTCCAAAGGTGCCCAAGTAGTAATGAAAGCCAATAATCTGGGAGTTTGTATGTACTATAAGGATCCATTATGATTGGTTCTATTACAGTTTCAACATTTTTATCATATTCGAATACTACCAAATTGTGGCACATGAGACTAGGCCACATGAGTGAGAAATACTTAGCAATACTCAACAAGAGAGAGCCCCTTGCAGGACAAAATACAAGAAAGCTGGAATTCTACAAGCATTGCATCTTTAGAAAACAAAAGAGGCTTAGTTTCAACACTTTCACTCACAAGACCAAGCATACTCTTGATTACATTCACTCTGAGATTTGGGGTCCTATTAAAGTGAAGTCCAAGGATGATTCTAGGTATCTTCTAATTTTCATTGATGATTTTCTAATGAAGTTTAGGTTATTTTCTTAAAACACAAGGATGAGGTGTTCAAGACCTTTATGTAATGGAAGATTTTGATTGAAAAGAAAATAGGGCAACAAATTAAAAAGCTCATAATAGATGATGGACTTAAGTTTTGTGGTGGAGAGTTTAATGAGTTATGCAAAAATGAGAGGATTGTGAGACATCGCATAGTAAGGATGACCCCCCAACAAAATGGTTTAGCAGAATACATGAACATAATCCTTTTGGAAAGGGCAAGATGTATGCTCTCAAATGTAAGATTAAAAAAAGACGTCTAGGCATAAGTTGTTTCCACTGCTTGCCACTTGGTGAATCGATCTCATTCAACAGCCATTGATTTTCAAACTCTTGAGGAGGTATGGTCAGGTATTCCTATTAATTACTTTAATTTAAAAGTTTTTGGATGTCCTACATATATGTATTTGAATGATGGAAAACTAGAGCTTGAATCTAAAAAATGAATATTTTTAGGTTTTGCTTCGAGAATTAAAGCGTATAAATTATAGTATCTCAATCCTAAGTCCCCAAAATGTTTAATTAGTAGAGATGTTATTTTTTGTTGTCTAGATAAATACCTAAGATAGGGGGTGAATTGTTTTTTTTTAAATTAATATTTTTTAACTCTTGTTGAAAACTCTTAAATTGTGATCTTAGTTAAATGGTGATTGTAACAATGATATGAATAATAAGATCAAGTAACCACATGAACACAAGCAAATTTTTATAGAGGTTCGAACTCTTACAAGCCTACTCCTCTCTCCCAAGACTAAACTTGATGGTATCACTAGGAAAAAGATAACAGTAGGTTTTAGATGGAGTTAGAACCAAACATGCAATCCTTTCCTAGGCAAGAACAACCACTAGCACATAGCTAGCAAAAATCCCTCACACAACAAGTGAGTAAAAATAACAAACTTACAATCAAGAGGCATAATCAAACAAGTCACCACTTGAGAGTTCCACCAGCCAACAATACTTCCAGCACTTGAACTTTCTCACTCTTGTTTGAATGCTCTTTTCAATAGTTTGTTCTCTATCTTTATCCTTCATACTCACCTCATATTTATACAAGCATCTTCAGTCAACTAGCTATTACAAAGAGGGGTGTAGAGCATTTTTTAAATTCAAAACTCGCTTCAATTTTTCTAGGTTGCAACTGGAACATTTCAGCATTTGTTGGGATCCTGGCTTACAAACATATCAGACAAATAATTTTGTGCAAAATAAAATCAACCTGATAACAAGATTAATCATAAGCTTTTCAAAAACAAAAAGGCAAAAGAGTTAGAGACAACCAAATCAAAATCTGCAAAGGCAAAGTGAAAAGCTCATTTTCTCAGAAAGAGATTTAACTTTTTGCATTGGTAAATTAGGCTATGATTTTGACGTACAGGATAAAAGGATATTGCAAAAATGTTTATTTGGTATGCAACAAAAAGAGACACAAAAAGCAACGAACATATAGAAACGACCGTTAAACTTTGGTCGACCTAAGGCACAACTTTGGTCTACCGAAGTTGTCCAGTAACCATTTGTATAACTTCATTCAAAGGCTAGGTCCACCCAAAATATTGATCAACCTAAACCTAAATGGCACACAAGAAGATTTAAACATACTGCCTCACTTCAATCGACTTGGGCAAAACATTAGTCGACCTAAGATACATAGACACAAAAAAACATACCTTTTTTAACACAAAAGGATAATGAAACTCATTTATATCATACAAATATTTTTATTATCATCAAAATCATATTTACTTACCCTTGAGCTTAACATTTTTGATAAAAATTCCATGCTTCATTTGGTAAAGGAGTATGGGGTTTCTAATGCAAGAACACAAGAACAATCAGCTAGAAATCTTGAATTTGAGGTTGAAGAATCATAACGGGCCATCCATTTGCCACCACATTTGACTTTACAATCTGAGTCTTCATTTAGTCTAATTGAAGATCAACAATCATCTAAACCATAACCATACTATATTGCAAGACATAAAGAGAGAAGGTTGACAAAGAAACCAGCCAAGTATGCTTTTTATTCAGAATTGGCTGCCTATGCCTTGGCAGCTGCCGAGGATGTTGAGAGAGTAGTTGAGGCTTCCACATATTCACAGGCTATTTAAGATGAGAATTCAAGAAAGTGGCTAGTAGATATGAATGAAGAGATGGAATCTCTAAACAAGAATGACTCTTGGTAGTTAGTACCATGACCCAAAGGAAAAATGATAGTTGGTTGTAAATGGGTCTTAAAGAGGAAAGAAGGAATTCCTAGAGTTGAAAACGTTAGATTTAGGGCAAGGCTTGTTGGTAAGGGGTATTGTCAGATACAAAGAATTAACCTCAATGATATATTCTTTCCTGTTGTGAAGCATTATTCCATTTGAATCATGCTATCTTTGGTTTCCATGCATGATCTTAAGCTAGAACAATTAGATGTTAAGACAACATTCTTACATGGTGAACTTGAGGAGCAAATTTATATGCAACAACTTAAAGGGTTCATTGCTACAGGAAAAAAAGATCATGTTTGCCTATTAAAGAAGTCTTTTTATGGTCTCAAGCAATCTCCTAGGAACAATAAATTTAATGCTTTTATGGTTAGTCATAACTTTTCAATGAGTAATTATGACAGCTATGTTTATTTCAAGAAGCTAGCGAATGGATCATCTATATATTTGCTACTATATGTGGACGACATGCTAATTGCTACTAAAGATATGTTTAAAGTTCAAAAGTTGAAAGTATAGTTGAATCTCAAGTTTGAAATGAAAGATTTGGGAGCAACTAAGAAAATATTTGGGATAGAGATACATTAGGACAGGAAAGCAACTAAGTTGTTCTTAACACAACAAAAATATGTTGAAAGGCTCTTAGATCGCTTTGGCATGAAGATGTCAAACCTGTTAATACACCCCTTGCTGCTCATTTTTGGTTTTCAACATTGTAAAATTTTGTTAGCTTAAGAGGGGGGAGAATTAAGCTTTTTCACGCTTTTAAAAAATAAATCACGTGAAGCTTTAAAGTAAAAAGAAAATGAACATTACAACACACATGATATATAGTGGTTCGGCTATGCCTACTCCATTATCTTAGCTTCACACCAAGGATTTTGTCCAACGAAATTACATAGGTAGCTTTTAAACAGACTTAGCTACAAATATTTACAACCAGTGGCATTTTAAATAGGATCAACCACAAAAAATGCCTTTTATAGGATCAGGTTTAACCTTTATAAGATCACAACAAAAATTGTGAATAAAAGATACAAGAGAAGGTATAGAATGACTAGGATTTACAAACTTTTCTCTTGTGATTACAAAGAGATGAAAGAATGTGAAAGTATAAGCTCAATCTCTCTTTTTCTTCTTGATTAATGTGAACAATAGGGCACTTTTTGAAGGCTTTTGAATACTTGAGATTTTGGTTCATAGCATCCTTCTGTTCTTTAGGCTTCAACTCCTTTATATAGTGTTTTTTCACTTAATGCTTATGTTGAACTCCCCATTAAAGTGAGAGAACGTTCTTGTGTCTTAACTACCACTTTTTATCTATATAACATCTCAAAATTTAGTTAGAAACATCAAAATCATGTACAATTTGTCTGAGAAGCATTTAATGTTTTGAAAATTAAAGATGTATCACATTTAATACTCTCTAGTGGCTATATTTTTTAAATTTTGTCAAGTATTACTCGAGTACAAAGTACTGTGTAATCGACTAAACGTAATCTTTACTCGAGTATGGATGTTTTGTAATAGACTATTTTTATGACTTATTCAATTTCAAACTGTTTTTCACTCGATTAAATTTTTGATCCATAAAATTTTAATACATACTTGATTAGAAAGCTATATGTACTCGAGTACACTAAGACCTTTACTCAATTAATAATTTTAGTACTCGATTAAATTAATGGTCCAAAAACTTGGCATGTTACTGATAGATATCTACTCAATTAAAAGAAAGATTTACTCAAGTACTCTTGATTCATTGCTAGATTAACATGTCAAGTACTCGATTACAAAAATGATCCAAATACTTGAAAAAATTTTGGAGGATATATACTCGATTACAAAAAAAATTTACTCGAGTACAAATAAATCATTACTCGATTTAAAAAAAAATAAATACTCAATTAATTTTTCAATGCTAGAAACTTGTATTATCTACTTGAATACAAATGACTATTTAGTCGAATACATTTGATCTTTACTTGAATACACTAAGATTTGTAATCGATTATCTATTATATAGCTTATGTCTACTCGATTACAAGTAGGATATACTAGATTAACATATTATGCCTACTTTGAATTAGTTTTAAGGCTTTTCTTAACAAGAGAATTACTTGAGTATAAAAGGATTTCACTTGAATACAAGAATTAGATTATAGAATTATTTGATTACACGAGGTCTTTTACTCAATTAAGAGAACCAACATTTTGACCTAATATGAGATATTACTTTATTACTCGAGTAACACAGATTAGTAATCAATTAAGAACATTAACTTAATCAATTGATCTTTATATATTACTCAATTATTTTTTATACTCTTTTACTAAGCCTAATACACGTTTTGGTCATCGTCACTTATCATAATTTTCCTATTTCCTCGTCAAATTAAAACTTTAACAACTTAATAGTTTACTCAACAAACATCTCTATCACCACAAATTGATGAAGATAGAAATTACATGGTTTATGTTTTATACTCAAATGCGATTACCAGTCTCATGTATTCAATGGTATGTATCCATCTTGACATTCACATGCAGTCAATCTTATTAGTAGGTAGATGGGAAGGTATATGACAAACCTTGGAAAAATTTCCCTAGCAAACGGTAAAATAGGTTTTGAGATACTTGAAGTGAATTGTTAATACTTGTTTGGAGTTTAGGATTTGTGATAGTAATTTGGTTGGCTATGTTAACTCAGACTTCACTGGTGATCTTAACAAAAGAAGGTCACTTATAAGTTATGTATTTTGTTTGGGTACTGTTGCTATGATTTGTAAGTCAGCTTTGTAGTCCACAGTTGCTTTATCTATTACAGAAGCAGAATGTTTGGCAATGATTGAGGCTATTAAATAAGTTATTTAGTTTAGAGGCTTGTTTGGTAAGCTCAGTTGGGATCAAAAGGTGCTTGTTATTTATTGTGATAGTCAAAGTGTTATTCACTTGACTAAGGATTAGATGTTCCATGGAAAGACAGAGCACTTCAAGACAACCCAATCGACTCGTTAACCAAGTCTCTTCCTTGCAACAAGTTTAAACATTGCTTGGACTTAATTGGGGTGATAAACCCTTGAGTTTGCCCTTTGGTGGAGGTAGAGTTATGGGTTCTCTACATTTAATGCTTCCTTGTTGGTAATTCTAGTTAAGGTGGAGATTTGTTGGGTTATGCCTTTAATATGATAGCCCAAATCTCATATTGTTATTTGGGCCCGTTATCACTTAGTAAGATTAGGGTTTTGTCTTTCTCTTATATATATATATATATATGTATATACAAATAGTGTCATTTCTACATGCATGAAGTATCAAGAAGGAGTTAAGGGTGATTGGGCTTCCTTTATAGTCATTGGCTCACTACTCATTGTAAGAAACCATTCCATCTTAGTGGATTTGATACTCTTCATTCCGTGGATGTAGGCTTATGTCGAACCACTTAAATCTTTTGTGCTCTTATTCTTCTCTTCATTTATACACACTTAAATGCATATATACATACATATATACGCAAAGAAGATTTGATCACAAGCGTAACAAACTAATCAAAGACATCACAAAGAAAGAAAGAGTCAAGAGGGATTAGGTTTTCTTTGCAATCACTAGCTCATTACTCATTGTAAAGAAACCATTCCATCTTAATTAGTGGATTTGATACTTCCCATCCTATGAACACAGGCTTATACCAAACCATGTAAATCTCTCGTGTTCTTAATCTTCTTCTCTTTGTTTATACATGCACTTATATGCATATATACATAAGTACATACATAGAGAAGATTCAATCACAAGTGTAACAAACTAATCAAAGGCATCACAAGAAACTTCCAATGTCTTCTAGCTTATGGGAATGGTCTTGGGATGTCTAATCCACGTTGAACAAATGGAATTGGCTAAAAGATAGTCTAGATCTTTGAAATAGAAGCAGAATAAATCAGGGCACGCCATTGGCATTTGTCACATTTTCAAACTTTCACCAAAGCATCTTGTTACAATGTGGGGAAAAAAAACCCAACACATAGCACCTTTGCTGCTAGTGCCCTTGAGCCTAGATGTTCGTCGCAAATTTCCTTGTGAACTTTTCCAGAGCATTTAGGAACCTAGGTATTTGATGAACTTTGCTAGATGCGATATGGAAATAAAGGACAAGCTCTGGCCAACTTCATTTTAGCAGTTTATCAATCTCATCTTCAAAGGTCAATTGCCGATTTAGAGCAATATTCCTTTTTTATTTATTTATTATACCTCATGTTGGGATTAACATTCAAACAATGAGAGACTACTTCAGGACTAATCCCAAGCATGTGTTAGTGTTAGTGCCCTAAATGCTAGATTTACACATGTGATGTATGTGAATGGCCCTAATCATGTAATCTTGTTACATATATTATCTTATACATGAGGTCATACCTTTTGCAACAATAAGAGGTTAGGACACGTTATCGATGTTTATGTAATTAGTGGTCGGAATACTTATTTTGAGGTTGTTATGTAAATGAATGTGCCCTGACCTTAAGAGATAGTGGGGATTAAATTATCATGATGTGGTATAAGTGGAGGAATTATACTAGTAGCCTAGACTAGAATATTGTATCTATTATTATTAAATTGGAAGTATTGGAAGCATTTGTATGTATTTTTATTGGAAGAATATATTATATTAAATTGTTGTAAAGGAAAAGGCAAAGATTATATATTGTATATTAGGATATATTAAGCCTTATAAAAACAATATTATATTTTATATTAGATTATGTGGGTATATTATATACTATATTAGCAAGGTAATGGAAGCTAGGAGAAACTAGTGGAAACTAATGGAAACGGAATAGTGAAAACTAATGTTCATATATATATATATATACAAGGCGGATGCAGGGGGTAGACAGGGTGGGCTTTAACCCCCCTCCCCCAATTTTTTTTTAAAAATGGATTTTATATACTAGAAAAAATATTTTTTTATTCTAAGCCCCCCAAATCCAGCCTAATCCCAAGCCCCTTCCCCCCTCCCCTACCAGCCCAGCTCCCCCACCCTTCTTCTTTTCTTTTTCAGATTCTGTTAAAATCATAGTTCTAACCCTAACTTTTGTGATTGAAAAAAAAAAAATTATTGGTGAAGATCACAATTGGAAAAAAATTTTGAAGCCTCCTTGGGTAAAAATTCCTAGGTTCGCCCCTGTATATATATTTGTTAAATGGGTTATTACATATCATTTATGTGTATATAGGTGCAAAGTAAAAAATAGTGGCTAGAGGCAATTGAGAAGAGGAGACAATTGGAAATGGTTTGGCAAGAAGCATGATTGCGCTTAGGTGAGTGGAATTGGAAGCTTAATCTCCAACGGTGCCAAGCATGCAAGGATATATGGATATATATAATATATGGTATTGGAAATGGATTAAGGAAAAGACGACAAAATCCTTCTCCATCATTCTTCTCCCTTCTATGTACATGTTGCCCATTTAGAATATGGTTACTGATCAGTATATTTTGTACTCTTATTTAGTTGTCCAAGCTTAGCATTTAATTATTCAATGAACATGATTGCTACTAATTTTGGGCTCAATATTGTCAATATAGATACATATCACATGCAAAGTGAACATGGACCAAGAAGGGACGATTTCGATGCATGATAAGAGTGAAAATAAAACTTGAAGGCATGGTTAGCTATCAACTCGAAATGAGGTGGAGAAAGTGAAAGTCGAACAAGAGTGAAAAGTGGAAGGTGAAAAAGAGAAAGAGGCCAAGGAAGAAATTTAGTGGCTTACAGCGGTATGTATTCTGCTATAGGACTATTGTAAGAGTTATTTTTGGAGCTCACGGTCTTACAGCGGCATGCATACTGCTGTAAGACCGCTTTTGGAATTACTATCTAAAGCTCACGGGTCTACCGCAACAAGCATACCGTGGTAAGGTTCTGAACTTCAATTCAAATCGCAATTTTGACCCATCTCCATCCAATTCAGAGGGGAGTGCGCAGTGTTGTTTGGCCGGTCTGAACCATTTTCAGCAAGCCAAACTGCTGGTGTGGTTTTCCGACCAAACCAAACCACAGTCTGGTTTGGCGCGGTTTACCGCGGTTTGAAAATCTGGTACAAGTGCCTTAAAATCACTAAAAATGCTACTTAAAAATGGTAAATAAAGGAACAAATATTAGTAAATAAAGACAATCAAAGGTAAATAAATAGAAACAAAAAATAAAGACAAAAGAGTGTAATTCAACATATAACATTTCAACATTGAAAGCAAAAAATAACCTGTTTAGCAATGAATTATGCAATTAACCTGTTTAGAAAATAAACAAATTATCAAATTAACCTGTTTAACAATGAATTATGCAATTAAGTTAACCTATTTAGCAATGCAATTAACTTGTTTAGAAAATAACCTGTTTAGCTGAAAATAACCTGTTCAACATTGAAAGTAGAAAATAACTTATTCAACATTTCAACATACAACATCTAACCTGTTATAAATAAACAAAACATGCCATAACATTGTTATAACCTATTCAACTATTTAGCAAAAATTCTATCCAACATATTCAGCAATTATAACCTGTTTAACAATGAATTATAGTTAGCAACCACCAATCATAACTAAGTATTTAGAGTCCAAAACGGCAAAAGTATGCCATGCAATAACATAAACATTCAAAATAAGATAAGTTACAATCCGATCAAAATACAAACTTAAAAGTTCAAAGTTCACAACACAACCACACATGCTCCAAGCCTCCAACTTCAACTTCATCACTAATCAATGTTTACAATATCTGTTGTCATGGTGGACTTATCCGTAATATTAAGATAAACAATAAAGTTAGAAAAATAAAATGTTAAGAGTTAATACAAATAAAATAATAAACATGTTTGATGAGTAAATAAAAAATTACCAGATTCAACTGATTCATAAGTAGCATGCTCTTCTAATACTGAAGTCATATCTAATGGTAAAGACGTCCCTCTCAACCAATTTTGGCAACAAATCAACGCTTCTACCATAGATGGACTCAATGAACTCTGAAAGTAATCAAGCACCCTACCTCCAGTGCTAAAAGCTGATTCGGAAGCAACTGTTGACACTTGGATGGCAAGAACATCTCGAGCAATCTCTGATAGGATATGGTACTTTGATGAAGTTACCTTCCACCAATTCAATATATCAAAAGTATTATTTCTTATATCCTCATTAAGCTCAGCTAGGTACCTGCCAAGCTCATTTTTCATTTTAAAAGCATTATCTTCAATACATTCTTTCTCAAAATTAGATTTGAACATATTAACATCATCATCCTTATCAAAATCCACAACTGAAATCTTTTGTTCGAAACTTGTCTGATCGGGGCTGTCGAACACCAATAGATTAGATAGTATGATGATGCGGATTTGCAATATAGGTGCAACCCTAAGTCGTCTCCCAACGAACCTCAAACGGATCTGTCAAAACAAGGCTAAACAAGGGGGGAGTTGTTGATGAAAAACAGAAAACAAAATGAGCAAGAACACAATAAATCAAGATGCAATCAGTTGCAAACCAATCCTTCTATCCCAGTTTTCATTGCCTTCTCAATAAACCATTTGTTTAGTTTTAACCCTCAAATCGAAAATCAGAAAAATCCTTTAACAACCGCCAAAGATTTGGAAGAAAACCAATAAACAGATTTCAGAAACCTCTTAGTTCAATCTATCAGTTTTGATTCCCCTTATTGCACAGATTCGAGACTGATTGGAATACCATCCAAACAGGTTGTTCTTGATTCCAGTTAAAGCCTCAACCGAGCACAAAAACCTTGGATTCTCAAACAAAGACAATGCATGCATTCATCCAACCGGTATCAACACATACACAAATTTAAGAGAGAATGGAAACAAGAAAACAACAAAGTTAAAACTAAAACAAACATATTTCCATTAAATCCAAGACTCAAACCGGGAACAAGGATGGTGTTGCAACTTGATTACAGAATCCTTAGCCCTCCATCTTGACAAGAACAATGGAGAGAAGAGAAAAATCGGCTACTGTTCACGTCCTCCCAGAATCTCCCTTTGATGGCCTCTTAAGGTGTTTAAATAGAGCTTTAGGAGGAAACCCTAGATTACCGCCACTTGACGGCCGATTTCGGAAAGGTTACCGTGCGAGCTGGGCTTCGGCCTCTTCATAAGAAATTTAGATCAGAAAGAGTAGATGAACTTGGGCTTTTGAATCACTTGATTTGGATGTCGGACGCCCAAGATATGGCCTTTTAAAGAATTAGTATCTGTGCAGTTTTCCTAATTTGCCCCCAACTTATTGGCCCCGACTTTGAAGCGCTGTTTGAAGGCCCAAACGAGCTCGGATTTGGACAAACCATACCATTCCAGAAAGCTCAAGAAGTCCCCTTCAATATCTCTTAAGACATCATCTTCATTCTGGAATATTATCTTGGCCAAAATACTGAAGGAAGTGCAGGAGGTCAAATCTGCCAAAATTGCTCTTACTTCTCTATCTCCAATTTCCAAGATATCTCATTGCCATCAAGATGTATCATGCCCCATCTCATGCTCCATGTCCCTAAACCTGGAAAAATAAAATAAAATAGTGTGAAGCCCAATTCCTATAAAATAAAATGAAATAAAATCAAGATGAATGAAATAACACAACTAATGTGCAAAAAGGACTAAATATGAGGGCTAAATAGTATGAAAATATGTGCTCTATCAAATTCCCCCACACTTGGACTTTTGCACTCCTGGGCAAAACACTAAACACTAACAAAAAGGATGGCAAAGAATGCAAAATGAGAGGCATGGCAAGTTTTATAGGAATTCAACACTTCAAAGATCATCTTTCTTACACTTCCCAAACAAACAAGTAGCATGGCAATTTCACTTGGCAAGGCGAGTCAAAATAAGCAGACCATGATAGAATAAGAACATGCTCTCAAGTTCCTCAAATGCTATGCCCAAATCCACCCAATCATAATTCCACTACCAGATATGCTCATCTTCTAAATCTCCACTCTCAGTGCTTTATGCATGCAAATCAAAAGGACTTTTATTCATGGCTCAAACATGGTAAGGTGGGAGGGATAGGAAGATAACAATGAAAAGTAAACTTTAGGAGGAAAGAAAACATTCAAGACAATCCCAAGATCAATGAAGAACTATTAAGCAAGCAGAAAATAGAACCCTTCTTTTTTTTTTCTTTTTTTTTTTTTTCGCATGGTGGGTGCGTTTTACGCTCCATCCCACCTTGGTGAGTGCGTTTTACGCTCCATCTCACCTTGGCCTTTGGCCTTTCTATCTTTTTTTTTTTTTTTTTTTTGATTCCAAAGGACTTGCTTAATTTTTTTTTTTTAATCAAGGGATGCAATGAATGTTCTTCAACCTAAAGAAGGGAAAAGATCACTCTTTTTTTTTTTTTTTTTTTAGGTATAAAATGAAAGAATGCCTTAATCATCTTTTCATATGCATGAGCACTGATAGCTTCAATAAAGATTCAAAACAAGTTCTGGAATGATACCCATAATTCAGTGGATGCAGGCATAGCATAAGAAAGAACAAGAACATGCACAAATATCCCCACAAAGACTACCTCAATCAACTCACCAAGCCAAACTCATTTCCAATTTACTTGAAAGCCCAAAAAGATAAGATCAACTTTCTAATCATGCTAAATTCTTTCAAACTCAATTTGCCTCATTTTGCAATTTTTTTTTATATTTTTTTTTTATTTTATTATTATTATTATTTTTTTTTTTAACTTTTCTAAAACTCCTCTCCCCACACTTAAACATTACATTGTCCTCAATGTAAGCATGCAGCAAGAATCAGATATAGGACAAGTAAATAAAAAAAAAAAAAATAAGGAGAGAGGAACAGCCTGATTTTGTCAATTGTAGGCGGCGTTGAGGAGATGCAGCTCCTCCATAGTATGCTCCTGAAAGCTCTCGTAGAATGGCTTAAGCCGCTGCCCGTTGACTGTGAATCGCCTTGTGGTTGACTCATCCATAAGCTCAACTGCACCATAAGGAAAAACATGAGTAACCACAAAAGGACCAATCCAACGAGAACGCAACTTACCTGGCATTAGTTTGAGACGGGAGTTGTATAGGAGGACTTTCTTGCCAACTTCAAACTCTTTCTTGTTAATCAATTTGTCATGAGCAGCCTTAGTTTTTTCCTTGTAAATTCTGGAGTTCTCATATGCTTCCAATCTCAATTCCTCAAGCTCTTGCAATTGAAGCTTTCGATGGGAACCAGCCTCTGTCATATCCATGTTACATTGCTTTACCGCCCAATAGGCCTTATGCTCGATCTCTACCGGCAGATGACATGCTTTTCCAAAGACCAATCGATATGGGGACATGCCAATAGGAGTCTTGTAGGCCGTGCGGTAGGCCCAAAGTGCATCTTCCAACCTTTTGCTCCAGTCTTTCCTGTTGGGCTGGACTGTCTTCTCTAGAATATGCTTGATCTCTCTGTTTGAAACCTCAGCCTGCCCATTGGTCTGTGGATGGTAGGGCGTCGCCACTTTATGTAAGACTCCATACTTTCGGAGCATGGATTGCATCGTTCTGTTGCAGAAGTGGGATCCTTGATCACTGATGATGGCCTTGGGAATGCCAAACCTGCAGAAAATATGAGATCTAACAAAATCTGCAACCACAGAAGAATCATCAGTCCTGGTGGCTTTAGCTTCCACCCATTTTGAAACATAATCCACAGCCAAAAGAATGTACAGAAAACCAAAGGAGACAGGAAAAGGGCCCATGAAATCAATGCCCCAAACATCAAAGATCTCACAAAATAATAAGGGTTGCTGAGGCATTTCATTCCTACGTGATATTGATCCTGTGTGCTGGCAACGTGTGCAATTCTTACAAAATGTATGAGCATCTCGAAAAAGGGATGGCCAATATAAACCTGAGTCTAGGACCTTTCTAGCTGTGCGTTGAGGACCAAAGTGACCACCACATGCAAGTGAATGACAGAAATGCAAGACTGAAGCAAACTCAATATCGGGCACACATCTCCTAAGGACTTGGTCACTACACATACGCCATAGATATGGATCATCCCATACATAGTACTTGGCCTGACTTTTAAATTTACTTAGCTGATCTCTCTTAAGATGGGCAGGGATATCAGATGCAGCTAGAAAATTAACAATGTCAGCATACCAGGGCTCAGTACCATGCAAGTGATAGAGTAACTCATCTGGGAAGTCATCTTTGATAGGCTGACAGTCCATGGTAGTGGCATCTGAAGAGGAAGGAAGCCTGCTCAAATGATCAGCCACAAGATTCTCAGCTCCACTCTTGTCTTTGATCTCAACATTGAACTCTTGAAGTAGGAGCATCCACCGTATCAACCTGGGTTTGGCATCGTGCTTTTTCAAGAGATATTTTAAAGCTGCATGATCAGAAAACACAACAACATTAGAACCCAGGAGATAAGAACGAAATTTATCTAAAGCAAACACAATGGCAAGAAGCTCCTTTTCAGTAGTGGTGTAGTTTGCTTGGGCGTTGTCCAGAGTGCGCGAGGCATAAGCAATGACATGTGACTTCTTCTCCACTCGTTGTGAAAGGACAGCACCAACGGCATAATTGGAAGCATCACACATGAGCTCGAATGGTAAGTCCCAGTTGGGTGGCTGAATGATGGGTGGGGAAGTCAAGCGCCTCTTAAGCTCCTCAAAGGCCATCTTGCAAGACTCATCAAATTTGAATTCCACATCCTTCTGAAGCAGGTTGGACATTGGAAGGGCAATCTTGCTGAAGTCCTGGATGAATCTCCTGTAGAATCCTGCATGTCCAAGGAAAGAACGTACCTCCCGCACAGACGCGGGGTAAGGCAAAGAAGAAATGATATCGACCTTGGACTTATCAACCTCTATACCCCTCTTGGAAACAACATGACCCAAAACAATCCCCTGCTCAACCATGAAATGACATTTTTCAAAATTTAGGACAAGATTCTTCTCAACACATCTCTCCAGGACTCTACCCAAACTGATTAGACACTCATCAAAGGAGGTCCCATAAACAGAAAAGTCATCCATGAAAACTTCCATGCAATGCTCAAGTAAATCTGAAAATATACTCACCATGCATCGCTGGAATGTACCTGGGGCATTACATAGACCAAATGGCATCCTTCGGTATGCAAAAGTGCCAAAGGGGCAGGTGAAGGTGGTCTTCTCCTGATCCTCCGGTGCTATGCAAATCTGAAAATAACCAGAAAAACCATCAAGAAAGCAGTAATGGGACTTTCCAGCTAACCTCTCTAGCATCTGATCAATGAATGGGAGTGGGAAATGATCCTTTCTAGTAGCTTGGTTGAGCCTTCTATAGTCAATGCAGACTCTCCAACTGTTCTGCACTCGCATGGGCACTAGCTCATTCTTCTCATTGGCTACCACTGTGAATCCTGTCTTCTTTGGAACTACCTGCACTGGACTCACCCACTTGCTATCAGAAATAGGATAAATAATGCCAGCTGAAAGTAGTTTACTTACCTCTTTCTTGACCACATCTAGAATGGTGGGATTGAGTCTCCTTTGGGGCTGTCTCACTGGTCGAGCTTCTTCCTCTAAATGAATCCTGTGCATGCATAAGGAAGGGGATATACCAGGAATGTCTGCAAGTGACCAACCTATGGCTCTCTTATGTTGCTTCAACAGATTCAGCAACTTCTCCTCTTGGTCAGGATGAAGGTTGTTGGCAATGATCACGGGTAGCTTGTCTCCATCCGCCAAGTAGGCGTACTTCAGATTCTCGGGCAGGGGCTTACACTCCAAGGTGGGTGGCTGTTGAATTGAAGGCACCAGTCTGCTTATGTTGTCACCTACCTGCAATACATTCTCAACAACAGAAACTTCCTCTATGGGAGGCACATCAGAATCGCATATAGTATGAGAAGGTGCACTCTCAACAATACTCAGAAACTCATCTATTTCAGAACAAGCACTACACTTACTGAGTCCGTCATGACACTGAAGGCAATGCATATCATCAGGAAAATTATGAATGGTGGGGAATTCAGACTCAAGATCATACAACTCAACACATGATTTCTCCACCATTAAGTCAATAAAGTTAACATGCAAGGCAGAATGATCTTCTAAGGGATACTTCATGGCATCAATGATATTGAATTGAATAGTGTTACCAGCGAACTCCATAGATAAAGTACCCTCATGCACATTAATTATTGTCCTTGCAGTTTTCAAGAAAGGTCTACCTAGAATGAGTGGTGCGTGTCCAGGTGTGTGATCATCCTCCATATTCAAAACATAGAAGTCAGCAGGAAATATGAAATCTTTTACCTTCACTAACACATCCTCTAATACTCCCTCAGGGTATGCTGTGCTCCTATTTGCCAACTGGACCACCACTCCTGTAGATGTCAATGTGCCTGCACCTGCCTGCAAAGAAGAATACATAGATTTAGGCATCACATTAATAGAGGCTCCTAAATCCAACATAGCATTATGAAATTGCAAATTTCCAATAGTGCAAGGAATTGTGAAAGTCCCTGGATCTTTGCATTTCTGAGGCATGGCAGGTTGAATCAATGCTGACACATTTCTTCCCAAATTGATCTTTTCATTTCCTTTCAGTTTCCTTTTGTTGGTGCACAAGTCTTTGAGAAATTTGGCATACTTGGGAATCTGTCTGATGGCCTCCAAGAGTGGTATGTTCACCTCAACTTTTTTGAAAGTTTCCATGATCTCTTTGTCTAACTCAGCTTCTGCTCTCTTTTTATTTTGAGTGGCTCGATGAGGAAATGGCAGTGGATGGTTGTAAGAAGTCTCTCCTCTATCTTGATCAATGGTGGGCTGCTTATCCTTTTGAATGGGAGGAGGCTGATCTTCTTTTTGGCTTTCTTGTTGCTGCCCAAATTCTGGTTGTGGAGAGGGTTGGCTGCTCAACTCCTTACCACTGCGGAGAACGATAGCACTTACATTGCCCCTTGGATTTGAAACTGGCTGTGAAGGCAACTGACCCGAACCTTGACTCCGTAGCTCACTGATATTGGTTGCAAGCTGTCCAATCTGTGTCTCCAAATTTTGTATGGCAGTGTCGGTCCTTTGCTGAAACTGGAGATTGTTGGCAACGAGCTGCTTCATGATATCTTCCAAGCTTGATTCGGATTTAGGGGCTGGTTGTTGTTGCTGCATTGGTTGACTTGGTCTTTGTGCATTGAATCTGTGCTGCTGAGGTTGCTGATGCTGTGGCTGGAATGGCTGGTTGGAAGGACCTCCATACCTCAAGTTTGGATGATCTCTCCACCCTGGATTATAGGTGGCAGCATATGGATCATATCTGTGTTGCTGCTGATGATGCTGTGGCTGGAAGGGTCTTCCTGGAAAAATGCCAGCACAAGCTTCTGTATTCTCCTGCAATTGAGGACATTGGTCAGTACCATGGGAGGATAATGAACAAATACCACATACCTGTTGAGATTGGGACTGTCCTTTATCAAGGGCTAGCTGTCTGACCATGGAAGCCAATTCCTCCAGTTTGTTCTCTATCCTCTGTTGGTCATTGATGGCAGCAACACTAATCTCATTGGCCTGTCTCATGGGAATGGCTGACCTGGTACCAAACTGTTGGGCATTCTGTGCCATCTTGGAGATTAGCTCTTGAGCAGCTGCTGGTGTCTTTTCAGAGAGGGCTCCTCCACTAGCTGCATCCACCAAATACCTATCCATTGGAATAAGACCTTCATAGAAGTATTGGATCAGCAGCTGGTCACTGATTTGATGGTGTGGACAACTAGAACACAGTTTCTTGAATCGCTCCCAATACTCATGTAATGTCTCCCCATGATTCTGCCTTATGCCACAAATTTCTTTCCGAATAGCGGCTGTTCGAGATGCTGGAAAGAACTTCTCCAAAAAGATCCTTTTTAGCCCATCCCAACTTGTGATGGCAGCAGGTGGTAGGTAGTATAACCAATCCTTTGCAGCTCCATCCAATGAAAATGGAAAGGCCCTAAGCTTTATTTGCTCCTCATCAACTCCTTGTGGCCTCATTGTGGAACAGACAACATGGAATTCTTTGAGGTGCTTGTGCGGATCTTCACCTGCAAGGCCATGAAACTTGGGAAGCAAATGGATTAGTCCAGATTTCAATTCAAAGGTTGCATCCAATTGGGGATATTGAATGCATAAAGACTGATAGTGCATATCAGGGGCAGCCAATTCTCTAATGGTTCTACCATCCAAATGACCATGATTTACAATATTTCCATTATTTCCATTTTGATTGTGTTCATTCCCATTAGCTGCCATTGTGTTTAAGTCAGGGTTAGGAGGATTATCAGATGCAATGGCAGAAAAGGCAGAAGGATTATCAGATTCTTTGGGGTGCTCTAACTCTCTAGCCTTCCTTTGCTTCCTAAGGGTCCTTTCTATTTCAAGGTCTAGGTCAATTGGTATGCCCTTAGAGGATCTGGTCATGCACTAAAGATCAGCACAAAAACACACTCAAGATGACTCACAAAGAACAGCACACAAACTGGCCCTAAGATGATTTTTTTTATGCACACCAAAAATGCAAAAACGTAGGGCACATAAAATCTATCAATCAAGAATCCCTAAGACAATTTTTTTATGCAATTTTTCACAAAATTTCAACACAAAAACACTGAGGGACCTAAAAACACTGAAAACCACACAAAATCAGCCACTGAGAAACACAAAATGGCCCAAAAAGTGGTCTAAACGTTGGAATTTGGCCAAAAAAGGGTCTCCTCACTGTATAACAGTGACATTGATTCCTCACACCCCCATTTCTTTGGACACCAAAAATCATCCGAATCGGAGCAAGTGGAAAAATGTGAACAGTAACTATTTGCCTCAAAATCGTTTTTTTTCTAAAACTGGCTCCTATTTTGCCTCAAAAACCACTCTAAATGCAAGAAAACATCAAGGGAAGCATATAGACATGAAATAACATCAAGTAAGGATGAGAAAGGAAGAAGATAGAACCGGTATCTTGATCTCAATCCTTAAATATTGCTATCTGTCATGGAGGCTGTCAAATCTGCTGAATAGGAGTTTGTTGTTTTGCACTTGCTGATTTTGTTGCTATCTCTTGCACTTGGATGCAGCTTGTTGGTCTCCTACAAAACAGATAATAAGAGTTTTCTATCAGCAACGACAAAAAGAGAAAAAAAAAAAAAAAAAAAAAAGAATAAGAGAAGAAGAGAAGAAGAGAATAAGAGTTTTCTATTTTTTGCTGGTCTTCTTGATCTTCTTGATTTATTTATGGCATAGACTTGGTACGTGGCGTTGCATCTAGCAGTGCCGAGTATGGTTAACTCGCTTTGGACCAGTAGCCCGCAACCAGCTAGTTTCCAACCTATATACCAAGTAGCAACCACAATTTTTTTTTTAAATCAGTCTTCTTTGACAGAAACGAAATTGGTTCCCCGGCAACGGCGCCAAAATCTGATCGGGGCTGTCGAACACCAATAGATTAGATAGTATGATGATGCGGATTTGCAATATAGGTGCAACCCTAAGTCGTCTCCCAACGAACCTCAAACGGATCTGTCAAAACAAGGCTAAACAAGGGGGGAGTTGTTGATGAAAAACAGAAAACAAAATGAGCAAGAACACAATAAATCAAGATGCAATCAGTTGCAAACCAATCCTTCTATCCCAGTTTTCATTGCCTTCTCAATAAACCATTTGTTTAGTTTTAACCCTCAAATCGAAAATCAGAAAAATCCTTTAACAACCGCCAAAGATTTGGAAGAAAACCAATAAACAGATTTCAGAAACCTCTTAGTTCAATCTATCAGTTTTGATTCCCCTTATTGCACAGATTCGAGACTGATTGGAATACCATCCAAACAGGTTGTTCTTGATTCCAGTTAAAGCCTCAACCGAGCACAAAAACCTTGGATTCTCAAACAAAGACAATGCATGCATTCATCCAACCGGTATCAACACATACACAAATTTAAGAGAGAATGGAAACAAGAAAACAACAAAGTTAAAACTAAAACAAACATATTTCCATTAAATCCAAGACTCAAACCGGGAACAAGGATGGTGTTGCAACTTGATTACAGAATCCTTAGCCCTCCATCTTGACAAGAACAATGGAGAGAAGAGAAAAATCGGCTACTGTTCACGTCCTCCCAGAATCTCCCTTTGATGGCCTCTTAAGGTGTTTAAATAGAGCTTTAGGAGGAAACCCTAGATTACCGCCACTTGACGGCCGATTTCGGAAAGGTTACCGTGCGAGCTGGGCTTCGGCCTCTTCATAAGAAATTTAGATCAGAAAGAGTAGATGAACTTGGGCTTTTGAATCACTTGATTTGGATGTCGGACGCCCAAGATATGGCCTTTTAAAGAATTAGTATCTGTGCAGTTTTCCTAATTTGCCCCCAACTTATTGGCCCCGACTTTGAAGCGCTGTTTGAAGGCCCAAACGAGCTCGGATTTGGACAAACCATACCATTCCAGAAAGCTCAAGAAGTCCCCTTCAATATCTCTTAAGACATCATCTTCATTCTGGAATATTATCTTGGCCAAAATACTGAAGGAAGTGCAGGAGGTCAAATCTGCCAAAATTGCTCTTACTTCTCTATCTCCAATTTCCAAGATATCTCATTGCCATCAAGATGTATCATGCCCCATCTCATGCTCCATGTCCCTAAACCTGGAAAAATAAAATAAAATAGTGTGAAGCCCAATTCCTATAAAATAAAATGAAATAAAATCAAGATGAATGAAATAACACAACTAATGTGCAAAAAGGACTAAATATGAGGGCTAAATAGTATGAAAATATGTGCTCTATCATTGTCCCACCCTGTTTATATTCTCCTGATTGTCCATTTGAGTTATCTGTTGCATAGAAATTCACTAACTTCCCTAGAGCGATCTTGATAGAATCCATTACGTTTTCAACTTCATCTTCAGAATAGAGCTTGCGTAAACAAAATGCGACGTATTTCATCTTGTACCTAGGATCAAGCACAACAGCCACATAAAGAAGTATATTCTGTTTTTCAATGTTGCCCCAATACTTATCAAATTTTATCTTCATGCTAGAAGCCGTATCTTTCAAGATTGATTCGTAAGATGAACTCCTTTTGTTTAGTATCCCAAGTACGTTACAAATTTCATGAAAATAATTATTTTCAGTAACATTCAAAGAAGCACTAAACATGAGGGTAGCATCATAAAAAGTCTTCAAAAACTTGCAGAACGTTACACAATTCTCCCAGTCTTTAGAATTTGGTGGCCCAATAGGCCTTTCCCCATTTCTATCATCTTCACAAAAATATTGCAAATAAAGCGAATCCTCTTCTTCCAATAATTTAAACGTGTCAACAAATCTCAACGCATGCTCCAACATTAAATAAGTGGAGTTCCACCTTGTTGGCACATCCAAGCACACAAGAGTCTTCTCTTCTTTACAAGTATTCTTGGCATAACTTTTGAATCTTGCTAACCTTGAAGGAGAAGCTCTAACATATCTAACTATGTTACGTATAGCCATAATAGAGAAGTCCAATTCCTTTAAGCCTTCACCCACTACCAAATTAAGAATATGAGCCGAACACCTCACATGTAAGAATTCTCCATCACAAACAACACTCTTCCAAATTTGCAATCTTTTTTTCATGTGCCTAATAGCCCCATTGTTAGAAGCAACATTGTCAACTGTGATTGTAAAAATCTTCTCAATACCCCATTGTTTCAAACACGCCTCAATTGCTTTACCAATTGTCTCTCCCTTATGATTTGGAATTTGACAAAAGTTTAAGATTCTTTTTTTCATTTTCCATTTAGAATCTATAAAATGAGCCGTAAGCACCATATAGTTGACATTTTGAATGGAAGTCCATGTATCGATGGTAAGGGAGACTCTTTGTGAATTCTTAACAAAAAATGACTTCAAGTTCTTCTTCTCATCATTGTAAAGACTAATTATATCCCTAGCAATTGTAGTGCGTGAAGGAGGAGCAAACTTAGGGCATGCAACACCACAAAATAATCTAAAACCTTCTTGCTCCACAAACCTAAATGACAATTCATCAATGACAATCATTTTGGCACATGCCATCCTAAAAGCTACTTGACAAATCCCACAACTAGAAGATTACTACCTCTAACACTTCCATCCTCATTGTCATTATTCTTTAGATAATGTAAAATCTTCTACTTCTTATCTTCTACTCTGTAAGGATTCTTCTTACATTGATTGTTTACATGGTTCCAAAGAGTACTTGTCCCATTTTTTCTAGTATCACTTGCATAATTTTTACCACAATACTTGCAGACAGCTCTAGGTTCAGAAGGGTCATCCTCATTTCTTATAAAATGATCCCATACTTCAGATTGCAGCCTAGGTTTCTTTTTCATACCTTTGTCCTTAAACTTAGAAGGTAATGGAAGTTTAGAACCACTACCTTCATTGAGGTTTTTAACGGATGAATCATCGGTGCTACTATCTGTTTCCATTTTCTATTAAAGTAATAAAAAATTTGAAGCAAATTAGACTGTAGTACAAGACTTGTAATACATCTAGATCCATGAACACACTTAATTATGAAATTTGTTATGATTTTTATAGAAAAACTATTTTCAAGTCTAATCCTCATTTGTGAAGAATCAAAATCTAACAATCAAGAACCAGAAATTATAGAGAAGAAGAAAACAGAGTAAAAATGACTTCTCTATTTCAAAATCTGGTAACTTCTAATTATCAGTCTATTTACAATATATATACATCATATGCCTAATCCTCTACAATCGTTCTCATTTTAATAACATGCATCCACTATTTAAATACATTCTACTACTGCTAACTGCTGCACCCAAGATCGATCATTCCAACTGAGCGGCCAGTGGCCACACAAACAAACAATATAGGCTACTCCACACTTGGCCAAGACCCATTTTACGTTACAGTTAGTCAATTGTTAGCCGAATCTCCTATCAAATTGAGAAGTGCTCACAACCTATTTTAGACCCAATAACAACAAACAAACATAGTGAACACTAGACATTAATAAAAATACACACACCTACCTATTGGAGAACCAGTCTTCCCGTCAGTCCTCTTCTCTGCCTCAATCTGCCGCAGCCGACGGTGGAACCGTGGGCGTGGGCTGTTGACGAAAATCTGAGGAAGAGAAACAAAGAGAAAGTAGAAAAGAAGACGATGGATTTGCGATTGCAGGGGCTGGGTGCCGAGGGATTTGCGATTGCAGGGGCAGGGGTGCTGATTAGGGTTGCAGGGATGGGGCTGTCGATTAGGGTTGCGACTTGCGATGGTGGGGAAGGGGGCTATCGATAAGGGTTGCACGCAGCTTGTTCTTGCCCGAGTGGGGGAGAAGGGGCTGCCAATCGATTAGGGTTGCGATTGCGAAGTTGCGAGGGTAGGGGAGGGGGCTGTGACGGCTATCGATTAGGGTTTGGACTTGCAAGAGTGGGGGATGGATGGGGCTGCTGCTGATTAGGGTTGCGCAGCTTCCGCTTGCTCGAGTTGGGGAGAAAGATCGAAGGATCGATTAGGGTTACGATTTGAACCTTGCAAATGTGTGAGGGTGGGGGAGAAGGCTTGCCCACTGCCGATTGTTAAGTATTTATAATATTAATATTTTTATATTTTTTTATGAATTTCTTGGCCAGTTCGGTTTTAAATTGAACCACTAACTGTGCAAACCGCACGGTTTGCACAGCCACCAAACAATTTTCGATAAAAAAAAAATCGATTAGTTCGATTTGGTCTGGCCGGTTTCCGCGGTGCACCAGTTTTTTTGCACACCCCTACCAATTCAATGGGGAACAAGAGTTTTCACTGAGGACGACTCAAAAACCTTAGGGATGGCTATATAGAGGTTCCATCTTAGAGTTTTGAGGGAGTTTCTGGATGAAAGAGGAGCTGACGAAAGATTGAAGACTACACTCTTGGGTTGTATTTTTCTTTTTTTCTCAAATCTCTGCTATGGATGCAAACTCTTTTCTTTTTCTTTTGATTGTAAGAATGCATTGCTAAGTGTTTATAGCTAGCGTGAATGATGAATCCTCGACTTCTGATGGTTTGATTTAAAGTTACTCAGTTTGCTATTTTCTTATTCATTTGGGTTGATTGTTTGTTATGTTCATAATGTTGTTTTGATGCTTGATCACCATTGAAAGCTATTTGTGATTTGTATTGCTTTCGAGAGATTCAATACGGATTAGACATGGTAGCAAAATAGGTAGAGATATTGTTATGCCCTGTGAAATCATTTTGTGATGATCACCGTGATTGAATGCATGTTTATATATTCGAAGGTTGACTAGAGATAGTCAATCTCATACTGAATGACCATTGAGAGAGGCTTTTGGTTGTGATTGGATCATTGATTTTCAACCTAAGATAAGAAATAGGAAGATCTGAGTAATGAATAATTGAACCATAAAAGGCCGACAGTGGATTCACAAACCCTAGTGCCTTATCATTGTGAGTTTTGAATCAAAGAAATTATTCTAGTTGCATCTTTTATTAGTAAATTAGTTTTCATTATAGTTGAAGTCATTGTTAATGTGTGTGTTAGGTTAAGGTTAAATTAGTTAGAGTAAATATCAAAAGTTAGTCTTCGTGGGTATGACACTCTATTTATCACTATATTACTTGTCACGATCCATCCACTTACGGGATAGAATAGGCGGACAAATACAATAGGATATAATATAATATCTATCTATGTTATGCAACAAATGGAATATGCAAAGGAAATAATAGATACACAATAGAATATATATATATATATAATGATATAAGATGATGACGGTGGAAGAGAAACTAGTAGAAGAGAAAAAGGTTGCTATAATATTTATAAAATATTGGTAGAAAAGAAGCTGGAGATGGCAGACAACACGGGAGACAAGAAAAGCAAAAGTAGGGAAGCTAAGGAATAAAAGAGAAAAGGGGAAAAGCGGCAGTAGCTTGAGCCCTCCATTAGTAGTCTTCTTCGTTCCAACGTTGCCTCAGTGCTCTAATAGTCTTCTTCTTTCTTCTTCTTCTTCCAATCTGACCATTAATCGTTCTGTGTGTGATTAATTGTATATAAAGGATATATGCAGTAGTAGCAAGTCGCGGGTAGCACCAGTAGCACTACACATGACACCAACAATGACCTTGTTCCATTACCTTCTTACTCTTGAAGTGAGATTATAATTTGAAAGATTGTGGCCACAATTAAAGAGGTAAGGCAAGGCCATATGCTAGGGATTAATTTATAGAGAAATTAAAGGAAAAGAGGCCATACATCGTAGGAAGGAGATGTCAGAGAGTTACTGAGTGATGGGAGGAATTTCACGGCTCACTGTCTGTGATTTTAATGATTTAAAGGAATTTTGCAAGAATGGGAAGTTCTTCTTCATCTTTTCCTTTAAGAGGCAAGTTCTTATATTTTCTTCCCATTCGACAAGTTCCTATCTTTTCTTCCCATTCGATAAGTTCTAATTTGCAAATTCTTATATCTTTCTTATGTATAGTTAATCGATTCCTTTCCGTTTGTGGTTTGAGCTTGGAACCCTTAATTTGGATAATATGGCCATGCTTATTTAATTGAGATGCAACTTGTTAATCCCTTGAACAATTGTTAAATCCTATTTAAAAGCTAAATAGGGTCTTATATCACCCTATAATTCTTTAGGAATGATGCTTTCTTTGTTAGAGTAGAGAACATGCAAGGATTTGGGGTTACTTGCATGGATGTTGTTCTTTTGTATGTTATTTCGAGTTGTAGGTTGCAGAGACTGTCAACCATTTTACCCAGATTGTTGACTGTTCTTGAGGTAATTTTGTTTTGGCGGTTGCCTGACTGTGTCATGCTGTTGACCCTTAGATGTATGAGCGCTAGCTGTCGATTGTTGTGGCAAAGCTATCAACCGTTGGGTTGAAAAATGCCTACGCTATCAACTGGTGCTTGACAGTTGTCAACCATTCCATCCCTGCTAGCCTAATGCTTTAATGTTAAGTTATGTTGTTGTTAACTTGTTCCTTCCTTGAATCTATATTATGATTACTTGTTCTTGAGAGTAAAGTGCATACATTCATGGGCATGTAAGTGGGTTCATGTGTAATCATGTGAAAGTATACGCTAAGAGATTGTTATGAGTATGGTTATAGTGGTGAATGCACAAGTGCATAGCATATGCATAAGCATATTTTAAAAGGTGTAAATGTTTCATGTTTTGAATGATGGTTTGGATTATGTATTTAATGGCCTTGGGTTGAGCTATAGATGGGCCCCAAGGACCTATGTTATATGTGTACCAAGGCTTTGGGGTAAGCTAATGGGCCCCAAAGACCTCGTGGTATATGATATGTTTAAGACCTTGGATCGATTGTTATGTTTATAAGAATTTATGTGGTTTCAAAGATATGCATATCTTATTCATTTGTGCATAAGATGAGGGTGCATGGCATGGATGCATGTGATGATGTTAATGGTGTTGTGTCGCATTGATTCTCGTTGGTGATTCTATCTATTGTTGACTCCTATGGCCTCGTGGTCTTATTTTGAGTTCTTCCTATTACTCCATGCCCATTCTATATTATGCTTGATGGGCCTTGTGGCTCATTCTTGTTTGCATCATTCCAAGTAAAGGGAAAGCTAAGGTTGCGGGTGAGCTTAGTGAAGCTTGATTTTGATCGTCGTTTAATAGTTATGTGCACAAAGGGCTCCTGACTAAAAGGTCTTGGGGATGGTTTGGGTGCAAAGGAAGGTAGTTTAAGTTTATTGTATTTCTATTGCGATGTTTGGGCGACTATGCCCTAATGTATATGTTAGATGAATGGTGTTGCAAGTAAAGGATTATGGCTTCCGCTATCATATGAGGAATGCTTGCGATTGTTTGTATTTGAGTTTTCCTTTGTACCATTCTTTTAGGTACTCGCTCTTGGATTCCTTAGTTTCGGGGATTCTGAGGGTAGGGTCCTGACATCTCATTCATACTATCTATTTTCGTCTATGAATAGGTCCCTAAATATCTTGGTAGAGATTTGATTCTTAAGTGTTAAGAATGATATGACACAGATTTCTAGCTCAGGATTTCTTCAAGGAATTCCTGGTCTTGAGATTTATCAGAAAGGGAATATGATTTATCCATTACAAACCAGCACGTGTGTTACTACCATTATTTATCATGAGATGCTAATGAGTATGGGTGGTGAGTCATATACCATCTTGCATGAGATGCAGATAGTAGACATGTGGGTGGATGTTAGTTGAATATCTACTGAATATGATGAACATGGCTTTAAGGATTAATGATATGTTACTGGTTCTCGATTATGCATCTGGTCCTTTAACTGGAGGCGACAAAGTTGTCTCGTGTATTGGTGCCAGAGAATTATCATTGAGTGAAACCATTCGGGGTAAGAGGTGGGAATGATTTTTATGTGGTCTTTGGGTAGTGGTGTACGAAGGCAGATGCTCGCTGATGGGATCCATTATCCTCTATCAAATGGGGGTGAACATCCTATGTAGTCTTAGTTTCTTATAGTTGGTAAACCCCTGGCCAATGTGAGCATGATCGGTAAAGTGTAAGTGATGTGGACGTTGTTTTGAAATGCTACCTCGATTACACCATACTAAATCTGACATAGTTATCGAGTCTAGTGAGTTTAATCAATCTATGACTCTCACTCGGTTGGGATGTTAGTTGATGGAAGGATTATAGAATATAGTAATTGAAGAACCTTAATAGGTTCATTTGAAGTTCAGACTTCATTGTCGTTAGGATCATCATGACTCTTGACTAAGGGATACTCAGGATCTTTCAAGATGCTCTGGGGACTTGGAGAGATCCTCTTCGTAGGTCGAAGCGTTCGACCAGCATCAAGGAGTCGACATGTTTTAAGTGCTACATGGCTATGAAGCTAGAAAATCACACGCACACCGAGTGTTGTGCCAATTAGTGATCCATTACTGTAAGTGTGTTCCTTTTCATTAAAGTGTTAATGATGTCAGTTGCGATTGAGTGTTATCTTGTAAGATCCAATCATATGGGATACCGCTAAGTGTTAATGGGGCACACCGTTAAGTGTTAATGGGGCCTTGGTTTCACTAAGTGTTAGTGAAAAGGCTACTAAGTGTTAATAGCGAGGCTAAAGTTTAATATATATATTTTTAGGTGGCTGCAGGCATAACCTGTCGACTAGTGCTTAAAGGGCAGTCGATCGATTGGACTGGTCAATTGTTTCTTACATGTTGTCGATCGTTTTTGTCGGGCACAACCTCCCATGAAGTGCGTATATATAAGAAAGTAAAGATGGTGAATGAGGCAGTTACGCATTTGGAAGATTGGAGAAGCTAGGAGAGAAATCCAGAGCTCTCTATTAACAGCTTCTTCTTCCTCCTTGTTGCTTCTTCTTCATCCTCCAATATTGCAAGCTTGAGGTTGGTCCTTGCTCCCGACTTATTGCTGGTTGCTTTTCTCTTTTGGGTCTTTGCTATTGGATAACTTCTTGCAACCCTTGGGACAGCTCTAGCTTTGGGTCACCTTCTCCAAAAGGGTGCTAGTAGTGTTCTGGGGAAGGGTTCGATGGTAGCTCGGGCGCAGACAGACTAGGACCTTTTCACTTAAAGAGACGAGTTTGTCACCCGATTTGAAGGATCATGGGAGCAGTTCAGAGTAGGTTTCATGGACAATTGGCAACAACAAATCTTTTAAGAGGTATTTCTGAAATCCCCCTATGGATGGGTTTGCTTCTTGTGCATGTGGATGACTTGTACCGGGTCATGCAAGGGTTGTTTTGCTTGTGTTGTGTGCTTGGTTTTGAAAAAGTTTTAAAAACCATTGTCCCTTGCATTGATCCACCAAGTGCTGGTTTATTGGGCCCCGCTTTTTCAGTGGTATCAGAGCCTTATCTCGATATTTTCATCTCATGCAAGTGTTTGGTGCATTTTGTGTATATTTTGGACCTTGGTTGCTTATTGTTTTTGTTGCAGGTACGCAGTGGGAAAACTGTCAACTAGTTTGGTGTCTGTGAGGTGAACAGGTCGAATCGCCTATTAAAGGTTGTTGATAGTCCCCTATAACCTAGTTCTAATCGACCTTTTTTGGAGATTGTTGACCAATTTTGCTAAACTAGCTGAAAATAGCTGACTGCTATGAATAGGTTGTCGATTGGTTCTGCCAGTAGGAGAATTAGTTGATGGTCTTGGAGGTTATCGACCGATCTTATACCATAAGGGCAGAGCGGTCAACTGATTCATGATGTGTCTTTGTTGCTTGTCTGATTTGGGTCCAAAAGGTAGCACATTATGCATGAGCACGTAAAAGGTTTTTGAATGTGATTCAAAGTATGCCAACAGGTTCAAAGTGATTGAGCAGGGTGATCTTAGGCTAATTCAATGTCATTGAATAGTTGAGTATAAATGAATGAATGATTACCTGGATTTGGTTAATCAATATGTAATCTTATTTATTCATTTGTTGTTTGTATAGAGACATAAGTCTCTATGTCCTTTTCATTTTTGAATTAGTTGTATTGTACAATAGTTCTTGTAAAAATGAAGAAGGAGCATCAAGCGTTGGTGTGATGGAGCACATGCATCAAGAGTTGGTGGCTTAGGAGAGCAAGTTAATCAGGAATGAGATTCCAATAGCTTTGTGTGGTTGAATGTCTCTAAAAGCTTCTCTAATTAATAAAGGAAAATGTTAACTATTGGTGTATCAATGCAAGGGTTTTATCAGTTTTCAAAAACATTTTCTAAAAATGCAAATAAGGCAGCAAAAATAAACATCAAAATCACCTTGCAAGACCCATTTCCAATGTCCATATGCAATGCAAGACTAAACCATTCTAGAGGGGGTTTACTATATATACCTCACAACAATTTGAAGGCCAATGCAGAGGTTGGGATCCTTGCTGGACAACAACACCTTGCTCTTGAACAAACCTTTGGTTAGACCGAACCAACCCCAAAAAGTATGGGGGGCCTAATCAGTCCACGCTCTAGTGAATAGATGAATCCCTCAACTTACTCTATATGCTAGCCAAAAAGAGTGAGGGAGATTGGGCTGAAAATGAGTGGAAATTCCAACCCAATAATAGTCTCACTGTTATGGTGGAATTGCTATAATAGCAATATGAACATAGGAGAGATGGAGAAAATGGGCAAGGAGATAGGGTTTATGGACTCTCTTGAGGGGGACGAACGACTAAGGTCGAGAGAGAATCGCACAAGCCACACACACCTCTCGTTCTTTATTATACATATATCTTATATATAAATATATCTTCCCAAAACGAAAAACACTAGATGCCTTGCAAAAATGGACAAATTGACCATATGAGAGAGAGAAGAGACCAAGGAGGGACAAGAAGAAAGCACGTCGTCGCTCCTCTCGTCCTTCTATGCCATGTGCCCTCTTTTTCGTTACAAATACGACAAATCGATCGTGCGATTCACAATCCTCTACAACAAAAACTGTCAACAGAATCGATCCACAACCTTCAAGGCTGTCGACCGATTTTCCTCTTATCTGACCAAATTTTCATAAATTGCATCTAGACCTGCCATTAATACTTAATGACCATTTCACCATCCCATGATGAAATTGAGACCCCCATTAGCTCTTGATGGCATGCCTGTCAACTCTTGACATTTGCTCCTTATTAATTTGATCATTGAACCAAATCCATTAACTCTTAATGACAATTTCAACTTTAATCGCTTAGTCAACCACCATACTCAAATATGTGTGTGACATTATAGGTTCACTACTAAGTAGCAATCAAGACACATCAGCCACTTTGAGGTTGATCAAACATTTTGGTCTATAATGAGAATCTCTTTATCTCCTCGATGTACCCTAAAAGACCCTGAGTGACAACTAGCATTATGTCAGGGCGATCCTACTAGTAATGAAGTCTTATTTTATAATAGAACCTATTTGGGCTTTCGATTCTCATGTACTATAATCCCTCCATTGATGAACATCTCAGTCAAGTAAGAGTCATGGACTAATCAAACTCACTAACTCAATGATTATGCCAAAATCAGTGTGGTGTGATCAAGATGACACATCAGAATTCCTTCTGACATTGTAACACTTTCCAATCAAATGTACCCTGGCTAGGGGTTTCTTCAATTAGAACATCATTGATTGCATAGGATGTTCATTTCACGTCGGAAGTCAATGGATCCTATTAGCAATCACCTGCCTCCATAAGCCATTACACAGGGACCACACAGTGCATCTCCCACCCGGTATATCACACCCCAAATTCAAAGGTATTGACCAACACTATTGTAATACCCAGTATTGCATGGTATTGAAAATAAATAAAATTTGGATTATTTGTTAGGACCTCGGGTGGTCCGGGAAGCCCGAAGGTCAATCTCGAGAAATTAATTAATGAAATTCCCGAATTGGTGGCAGGGAGTGCCTCAGGACTTAGATGTCTAGTGAAGAGAGCAAGAGATTGATGAGCGTCTTGAGGCGAGATTTATGACTTTAGAAGCAGTCCGATCGAGAATAATTTTTGGATTTAATTTTGTATAAACTCGAAAGGGGTGCCAGAACCGAAATGTCGTGGGGACCTTCAGGAAGCTGAGGGAACCTTAGGGGTGGTCCGGATTTGAAAATAAGGCAACCCTTAGGCATTTTTGAGTCGAATAAATGTCTTGTGTAGGCGCAGGGATAAAATCGACATTTACAAGTAAAGGGCGATTATTAATTTTCAGCAAATCAAGATAATGGGCGGCTTGGTGAGAATTAATTAAGGCCTAGGAAGGCCCAATTGCAATTATCAAAAATGCTAGTGTAATTATTAATTACCTTAAAGGGAATTAAGGATTTATTGAGGGGTTAAAGGTGAAATTAATGTGTATATATATATAGAACCGTGGCATGCCTGGAAAGATTTCAAATTTGAAATCAAAACAGAGAGGGAGATTGAGAGAGCAGGGCCGAGAGAGAGCTCGTGGGAGGCTGAGATCGCAAGAGAGTGAGAGTGATAAGGGATCAAGCGAGAAAGGCTAATTGGCCATGGCAGTCACTGCCATGGCCGATGATGGAAGAAGAAGAAGGTAGCGACGAACCAGCGAGGGCGCGCGACGGAGCTCGTGGAGATTGAAGGGGGGCTGCCTAGGTGCGTCGCAGGGGCTGGCTTGATGTAACACCCCGCCCTATACAGGCGTGTTACTATAAGGAAGTTCCCGGGGATTCCTTTTTTTTCTTCCATTCTCGCCAAGTCTGATACTCGTGGCGCCTGTGAGCACAATCTTCACATGTAGATGAAAACCCCGAGAGTTCCAGTCTTGCTCGTTAAGTCAACAATAACATAATCTCAACCGAACGAGACAATATAAACACAGCGGAATACTTAATTAATCAAAATGACGTGGCCTACCACGTGTTACACCCGAATTGTTCCCACACCACCATATGAATACAATACCAATACTAATTATTACAACATCATCAAGCAGTTTATATATATAACATTAATGTTTCCAAAATAACATAACACCAACACCTATCAAACATACACCACTGGCTCCTCAGTCGTGTCCTCGACCTCGTTGCTATCCCTGACTGGAACGTTGAATGTTCCAGGGGCATAACCCATGTTAGATGATAAACCATCTAAGTGAAGGTAAGAAACAGTTATACAATGCATGAAAGACATACGAGCATGGCCTACTCAGACAAACGACAACATGCAAGACACGTCTGACTCGAGATATCACCTTGACATGCTTAATCCCTCGAATGCCCCACTGTGGCACACGTTCACCTGGTCCAACGTTAATCCCTCGGGTGCACCGTCGTGACACCCGTTCACCTGGTTTAACATTATTCCCTCGAGTACCCCAGTGTGACACCCGTTCACCTGGATTAGCATTATCCCAATCTCAAGTAGACCCCACATCGCCCCACATAGACCCAACAATGCAATGAAACATGACTCCTCATGATATGAAAATTTACACGCCATGCGCCAACATTTTAAAAATAAACAGTTAATGCAATGTAGTGAATATCGACACAACGAACGTAAGTAAAAAGCCTTGTAAATATGCTAAGTCTAGGAGGGTAAAATGCTCACTAGCACTCACCAAAAGCACCTTAAAACACTTTCAAGACAAGGTTAAGCTAGAATCAAACCACTCACCTAGAATGTATTCGAATCGCCTCGATCCTCGTGCACGGCCTCGATTTGCGTGCCAAACCCCAAACACTTGAACTTGTACTCAACCTCAAGCTAAGATACTTCCAAAATATCATATTTAATTAAAGAAACATTCAAATCTATTTTCCTCAATTTTTCCTTAATTTTCTCCATTTTCTCTCAAGTTTTACCTTGATAATTCCAAAATAATTATTTTCTCAACTATTTTCCAAAATATTTTAATACCATAAATCCTAAAATAATTAAATAAAAATACTGGAGGAAAAATTACCAAAATAACCCTTTGCACGCGCTCTCACGCGCCCTGCGCGTGGCTGCGCGTGAAGGCTGGCGCGTGCAGCCACGCGCCTCGTCTTCTTCCTCAAGATCGGCCGGCGACGACCCCTCCGATGACCGATCTGACCACACCCCCTTCAAGCCTTCGTTTAGTCGATCCCATTGGTACCATTTGCCGGCCGGAAGGACGTCGGAAAGGAGGCCAAACGGCCAGGGTCAGGTCCGGCGAGGCGGACCGCCTCGCTTCTTCGAATAGCCTCCAATTGCACACGAAAACTCACGAAACTCTCCAGAATGGATCGCCTTGATGTAAGGATGAAAAACCCCCTATTCACTCTCCTCGATTCACAGCAAATCGCGACCTATTTTTTGTGCAAAGTTTCGGCCGAAACCCTAGGTTTTTATAGTCGATTTTCTGCCAAAAACGGGCCAATCAGTGGCCATTTCTTGGTCACCAAGCACCCTAGCGCCGGATACCGCCTTCCCCGCATCTCCCTCGGTCGTCCCATCGCCGGATTCGGCCTCCACGTGCGTGGATTTGCGGCGGCCGATTTTGGCTTGCGTTCACACTGTGCAAACTTTCCATTTTTGCACTTTGACCCCTATTTTTTTCTAATGACATTTCAGACCTTTTCCTTGTGCCCCTAAACTATCTAAACATACCACCATGTCCCATAGGTTTAGTATATCTCATTTGATCCTCGAAACCCCTGAAAAATTACCATTTTGACCTCCCTCAGGCAAAATTAGAAAACTGCACTTAGGCCCGGCTGGTCAAATTGACCTTAAATCCATTTAATTTAACCCGAAATCGCTTAAGGGTTGTTCTACACATTAAATAGAGGTCCTTGACATGCTCTGTTGATATTTCGGACGTCTCCTATGTCGATTCGGTTTTCTCAGCCCGGTCAATAGCTGTACCGAAAACTGTTCCTGATCCAATTTATTTCATCACTAAAAATCATAGTTTAAGTCACTTGTCGATACTATACCCTTTTCCTTGGCTATCTAGGGTCCGGGGTACCCCCTCCAACTGATTCAGTTATCTAAAACTGCGTTAGTGTGTCCTATAGCCTTATTCTCTTGGTAATTCCAGTTATATCCTTCCTTAAAATCATTTATACTCTTAATAACTTCTCAGGTATTACATTCTCCCCCCCTTTAATAAATTTCTTCCTCGAAATTTGATCCGTGATAATTGTATCACCATTATTGCTAATGACTTTTGATTGCAATATTCTAATACCTTTCTTAATCCTTAACAATCGTTCATAATTTATATCTTCATATGGTTTGAGTTTATCAAACTCGTTTTTTTTTTATCTTCTAGAATATCCCGTTGTAGCTCCATATCAGCGGTTACTCAACTCCCCAAAATGATTTATAAACCCAGTACCATTCCCAATCGTGTTCCCAAAATATATTTTATCTGGCTCCTAAATCTCCCAACCCAATGATCACACCAAGATTGAACTAACTCGGCTGCCATGATGGCACAGAAATTGATAACATTGAACTTACCCAGCGTATCTTTCTCTCAATTATCTCGATCGCATATATTTAGAGATAATTTCTCAGTCTCTTACGGCTGGTCATGCAAATTATCCACTTAAGTCTCCCAAAAACACAATTTCTCTTATAATAGCTTAACATCCTGACATGTTACTACTTCTCTTCCAAACACTATCCATTAATCAGATTAATTTATTTCAACTCAGAATTCCCGTGTCGTTTCAATTCATCGACAACCTTCTATATATACACGTCCTTCATTTGTGGCTCTTCAACTTAGTATTGCTAAGTGTTCTTTTTCAACTAAACGGTGCTTTCCATATTTCTCCACATGAGAACAATCTCTTTATTGAGTCAGACAAAATTCCTATTTTTCCTTGATTCTAGGAGTAGATAATCTCGTCCTTCTTAGGCGATCTAGTTTTCACACAACTTCTTAAGTGAAAACCTTATTGGACAATTTTTGATTCCTACCGAGTCTTTGCAACACCTAGCACAACTTAGCTTAACCTACTATCTTACGACCCAAATAAAATTTTCATAGTGCACCTAAAACTCACTTCTTCCTTTATAACAGTTTACCTTATGTTTCCTCAAATCATAACACGCCTCTTGGGAAGATAAACACTTTTGTTTACTCAACAACTTATATCTTACCATTTCTTTATGTTGACTTTGTCTTCATTTTGAAAAAAAATCCACTCATGTTCTCAAGGGTACCTAGGTATACTTACTATTACTCCAATCTTTTTATATCACCGAAGACAAGGTTCGAAACAAATAATTTGGAGCCAATTGCTCACAATTTCTAGGATCTAATAAGCACGCGAAACTAAAAGTTAAGTCAATAACTAGGGTTAAATTTCTTCCAACTGCCACATCTGAAAAACACATTTACCTCAGTAAGTTCATAACACACGTCTATATCAAAGATCGTTCTATTCCTGATTATAACCTACCTTGGTCTATGTACACAATTACTATTTCACCACAACTCCTAAGTTTCTTGAGCGCACTCCTCTCTTCTTGGTAATCTTAACTTCACGAATTTTTATCATGGATGCAATTATCCTAGAAGAATCCTTTACAAATCTCCATTAACAGCTTGCCCAACATTGTTTGGTCACTCGAGATTTACTTTTCCTCCCTTCGATTCTCTTTTGATTATCGATTACCATATTCCACATAGAAATTATCCCACTTAGATTACAATCCAAGCCTTCAATCTTTTCACCATGATTAAGAATCCTGCCACGACGCTTTGGTCCCTTGGAACTTGGACTCTAAACCATACATAACATTCTCAGTGTCGCCCAAACTTTGGCACCTGACCGTCTCCACAGTTCACTGTGTTGCTCCGACTCGTAGGTATCACACCCCAAACAGCGAGCCAACCACCAGTCCTCTGCCTTGGTCCCTAGGCTCAGATCCATTGTTACAGACCAACACCAATGGTGTTATCGTTACGCTAGAATTCCTCATTCCATCTCTGAGAGCTACAGTGGTTCTATTGGTACTAATCCAAATCCCTGATCTTTTGGATTCCTAATGCTCTTTTCTAGAGTAACACTTAATCGTATCGAGCACCCTTATCCTAACCATTCCTAAGACTTTAGATTTCTTTCTCACAACTTAATCTCTTTTACTTTCCAAATTTGTCACGCACGTGACGGAACCTCGCGCTCCTGTTGCTGCTCTTGCAGACGTTCATAATTTATCAAACACTCCAACATCAATTGTATTTCTAGTTTATCATTTTCTTAACTTATACTAGATCGTTCAACCATATTCTCGTCATTGCCGTATGCTTAATCTATCACAAAATTGGCTTAAAAATTCCATTTTCCTTATATGTTTATTTCACGATTGACTTTCAACTAACACTCACTATACAGGTCATTATGTCAATCATTCTTATTTCTTTGAATCTATTAGGACCAAGTTCAATTTTGTTAAGACCTAATTAAATCCTAAGATATCTTTACGAGCTTAATCTAATTTTAGCAATCCTATCTCATTGCGTGACGACTTAAAACTCAAGTCAAGACTTTTATAACTACCCCTCGGTCCTTGACAATCATTGTTATGCTAACTATCATCTTTTGAGTTTGAATCTTCTTAAATCGGCTAGGATCATTTCAAGCTTATAATATAATCGTCTCCGCAGGTTGAAATACCATTTTATCTCCAAGTATATACAGTACGCGTAAATTTTCTTTTAGCAACCTCAATAGTTATACGCATAATTCCCTTACCCCAAGATTTTTCTAATTCCCAAGGTTCGTTTTAAATCACAAATCTCTAATCTATCGTTGTTCTTTATATTATTTACAATCTCAAAATCATCAAGTATGGTTCCATTTTGCAAATTCTCTATAAGCCAAAAGATTCTCTCAAATTTCCAATTTAACAGAAAAGTTCTAATCTTCAAAACATGCGGATCCTACGCTTGATATCCAAGTAATTTTTCGGTCGCTCCTTGACCCTAACTATAGCTGATTTACAGTCGATCCCTCTTTGTCTTGTAGTCACTATTTAAAATTCCAAAATCCTAAATCATCAAAATTTTACTCAAAAGGAAAATTCCTACTACAACCTAGAGCATTTTATTCAAGCCAATTACTACCGAGAAAAACTTCTAAACACCTCAAACAAGAATTCGATCCTCAATTAGTTTCGATTCGTTTTCCTCGTCTAATCCTAAACTAATATCCTCGATATAGTCCTTTCTTCTATCATCTCCCAAAACTTTCATAAGACTCAAATCTACACGTTGACTTACTTTATCTTTGAACAACATAAGAAGCCATACACATACGACTCGTTCCTATGAGTCGTTTTCTTAAGGTAATATTTCCTTATTTCCTCTGCCATCAATTCCATTTTCTCTATCTCAATATCCTCATCAACAATTTCGGATTCCTAAAATCCTCAAATTCTATTTTTCAAAAGCTTTATCGAATCATCTTGGGTTGCTCACTGCAGATCGTTTCTCGGGATCTATATCAAGTCGTTCTTACCCTTGATTCTTCATATCATCCATTCACAAACCTAATTTATCATCAGATTATATCATATTAGACTAAACATCCCCAACTTGCTTACTCTTAATAACCACTAGGGATCCCCACATTCAGCAAAAGAATTTTGGCCAAAGATCTCCATTTTTTACAGTTCCCAAATCTCCTAGATCCTCAATTGTGGTTACCCTTACATTTGAACCACATTGTCAGCTCTATCTCTCATAGCTAAGTCAACCCAACGTTCTACCACCCAGCAAGGTCTAGTATTCTCCAATTAATAACCTTAAAGACTTGAATCGAAAATCTCCAAATCTCCAAGCAGGGATTTTGTCTTTATGATCTACCAGTTTCTTTTCCCTAAGTCTCCATTCGGGATTTTCACTAGCTAGCCCTAACTGAATCCGTTCTTCCTAAGTCCTCAATTCGAATATCTAACTTAACCTTAAGATCTTCAAGTCGTTCCTCTTTCCCACGCCTTTGACAGGTTCTCCTAATAGTCTCCGTTGTTTCACTTATCTTTGACAGGGCATGACATCACCATTATTTAACATGTCCCAATCGGGGGGTACTAAGATGATTTACGAAAATTCTTCCCAAAGAGATTTATACTATACTTCAAGTTGTACCAGAATCACCAAAGTATTTGTTCCTCAAAGGTTTTGGATCATCTATCTCTTTCATTTCGACGACCCTCATTACTGGCTTCCCAATTTCCAGAAGATGTGAATAGAACTTGTTCATCTCCACTTGACGCTGAAAGTATATTCAAATTGAAAACCTCAAATTTCACCTTTCTAGAGTCTCCATACCATTTTTGACTATGTTCCGAACGTCTCTTAGAATCCATAACCCTGTTCTAGTTCTCATTCAATAGTTCTAACCATGCTAAGTTCAGCAACCTACCCAAATCGTCCTAGGGTTTTAACCTAGGGCTCTGATACCAATTGTAACACCCCGCCCTATACAGGCGTGTTACTATAAGGAAGTTCCCGGGGATTCTTTTTTTTTCTTCCATTCTCGCCAAGTCTGATACTCGTGGCGCCTGTGAGCACAATCTTCACATGTAGATGAAAACCCCGAGAGTTCCAGTCTTGCTCGTTAAGTCAACAATAACATAATCTCAACCGAACGAGACAATATAAACACAGCGGAATACTTAATTAATCAAAATGACGTGGCCTACCACGTGTTACACCCGAATTGTTCCCACACCACCATATGAATACAATACCAATACTAATTATTACAACATCATCAAGCGGTTTATATATATAACATTAATGTTTCCAAAATAACATAACACCAACACCTATCAAACATACACCACTGGCTCCTCAGTCGTGTCCTCGACCTCGCTGCTATCCCTAACTGGAACGTTGAATGTTCCAGGGGCATAACCCATGTTAGATGATAAACCATCTAAGTGAAGGTAAGAAACAGTTATACAATGCATGAAAGACATACGAGCATGGCCTACTCAGACAAACGACAACATGCAAGACACGTCTGACTCGAGATATCACCTTGACATGCTTAATCCCTCGAATGCCCCACTGTGGCACACGTTCACCTGATCCAACGTTAATCCCTCGGGTGCACCGTCGTGACACCCGTTCACCTGGTTTAACATTATTCCCTCGAGTACCCCAGTGTGACACCCGTTCACCTGGATTAGCATTATCCCAATCTCAAGTAGACCCCACATCGCCCCACATAGACCCAACAATGCAATGAAACATGACTCCTCATGATATGAAAATTTACACGCCATGCGCCAACATTTTAAAAATAAACAGTTAATGCAATGTAGTGAATATCGACACAACGAACGTAAGTAAAAAGCCTTGTAAATATGCTAAGTCTAGGAGGGTAAAATGCTCACTAGCACTCACCAAAAGCACCTTAAAACACTTTCAAGACAAGGTTAAGCTAGAATCAAACCACTCACCTAGAATGTATTCGAATCGCCTCGATCCTCGTGCACGGCCTCGATTTGCGTGCCAAAACCCAAACACTTGAACTTGTACTCAACCTCAAACTAAGATACTTCCAAAATATCATATTTAATTAAAGAAACATTCAAATCTATTTTCCTCAATTTTTCCTTAATTTTCTCCATTTTCTCTCAATTTTTACCTTGATAATTCCAAAATAATTATTTTCTCAACTATTTTCCAAAATATTTTAATACCATAAATCCTAAAATAATTAAATAAAAATACTGGAGGAAAAATTACCAAAATAACCCTTTGCACGCGCTCTCACGCGCCCTGTGCATGGCTGCGCGTGAAGGCTGGCGCGTGCAGCCACGCGCCTCGTCTTCTTCCTCAAGACCGGCCGGCGACGACCCCTCCGATGACCGATCTGACCACACCCCCTTCAAGCCTTCGTTTAGTCGATCCCATTGGTACCATTTGCCGGCCGAAAGGACGTCGGAAAGGAGGCCAAACGGCCAGGGTCAGGTCCGGCGAGGCGGACAGCCTCGCTTCTTCGAATAGCCTCCAATTGCACACGAAAACTCACGAAACTCTCCAGAATGGATCGCCTTGATGTAAGGATGAAAAACCCCCTATTCACTCTCCTCGATTCACAGCAAATCGCGACCTATTTTTTGTGCAAAGTTTCGGCCGAAACCCTAGGTTTTTATAGTCGATTTTCGGCCAAAAACGGGCCAATCAGTGGCCATTTCTTGGTCACCAAGCACCCTAGCGCCGGATACCGCCTTCCCCGCATCTCCCTCGGTCGTCCCATCGCCGGATTCGGCCTCCACGTGCGTGGATTTGCGGCGGCCGATTTTGGCTTGCGTTCACACTGTGCAAACTTTCCATTTTTGCACTTTGACCCCTATTTTTTTCTAATGACATTTCAGACCTTTTCCTTGTGCCCCTAAACTATCTAAACATACCACCATGTCCCATAGGTTTAGTATATCTCATTTGATCCTCGAAACCCCTGAAAAATTACCATTTTGACCTCCCTCAGGCAAAATTAGAAAATTGTACTTAGGCCCGGCTGGTCAAATTGACCTTAAATCCATTTAATTTAACCCGAAATCGCTTAAGGGTTGTTCTACACATTAAATAGAGGTCCTTGACATGCTCTGTTGATATTTCGGACGTCTCCTATGTCAATTCGGTTTTCTCAGCCCGGTCAATAGCTGTACCAAAAACTGTTCCTGATCCAATTTATTTCATCACTAAAAATCATAGTTTAAGTCGCTTGTCGATACTATACCCTTTTCCTTGGCTATCTAGGGTCCGGGGTACCCCCTCCAACTGATTCAGTTATCTAAAACTGCGTTAGTGTGTCCTATAGCCTTATTCTCTTGGTAATTCCAGTTATATCCTTCCTTAAAATCATTTATACTCTTAATAACTTCTCGGGTATTACACTTGATGTGTCGATGGTCGGCCAAGGCCAGCGGTGATGGCAGTAGCGGTGTGTGCAAGCTGCTCGGGGGAAACTTCCATGGCAGCTCGTGATGGTAGTGGCCAAGGCGAGCGAAGGCTGGTTCGGTGGCTGCAATAGCGCGATGGCTGGTTGCAGTGGCTTGTGGAGGAGCGAGCAATGGCGGTGAAAGGCGACCGCATTATGGCGGCCAGGAGCTTTGACCGACAGCCATGGCGGACGCGAGGATGTGCAACGACTGCTGTGCGCACGAGAAGTCGGTGGTGGATGCTGCTCACAACAGTGGCAGTAGCAGTGCAGCTGGTGGCAGTCGACGACGAGCCAAATGGTGGCAACGGTAATGGCCAGAGGCCCCGATGGCTGCTGCTCGTGGGAAGAAGAAGAAGATGGACGCGAAGAAGGAAGAAGACCAGGGGCTACATGCGCGAGAGGAAGAAATGGAGAAGAAGAAGAATAAAAAAATAAAATAAATAGAAAAATAAATAAGAAGAAAATAAATTTTGGAAAATAAGGAAAATGGAGAAAAATGCCAGAAAATTCAAGAAAAATGGGGGAAAAGTCTGGAAAGTATTTTGGGGCTTGAGGAGTGTGTCGGAAGCTCAAAAGTGGGATTTTGGGTGCGAATGGCAGCTCGGGAAGGCAACATCGATTGGGCGCTTTCGAATTTCTCTCCAGATAGCCGAGGTAAATTTATTAAATTTCTTTCCAAGCATTAGCATGTTATTGGGATGCTGTGGAGATGATGTAATGTGAAGTGTTGGTTGGTATAAACCCTGTGTTGGGGTTATTTGAAATTTTGTTAATGGATGGGTTTTGCGGGGTAAGCAAAAGCAGGACATCGGTTAATGTCTGATGTAGGGTTGGTTTTGTGTGTTTGCCTCTAGGTTCGACCGGGAAGGCCGTGACCCTAGAGGAACTTGAGATTCAGGCTGGAGTTCGTGCCGAGGCAGAGATGAGACTTCGAGCCAGGTAAGGGATGGCCCCATGTAGAGTAATAGGAAATTAAAGCAAGATAGAATTACATTGCCCATTTACATAAGAAGTAACCATGGCATAATGCATAACGCCATATGCTCACGTTATACCTTACAACGCAACCATGTACATCATACACATAAATTTGTACTATGCCTCACAACAATATGCTCCCATGTTGTGCCTCATGTCATCTTTGCAACACATGCACTTGCTAAAATATATGCATACGACCCTTAGGGCTCACTCATTACCAATATGCTCAAACGATATATATACATATATATACAACTCTTAAGGCTCACAATTATCAATATAAACAAATCATGAATATGGGCCCGACAACATATGCTTAGCCCACCTGGATGTCACTGGCATGGTCCACTACTAGAGACCCCGCCCAATACAGAGTTAGGTGCTTGTGTAATACACGCTTACTCTACCAGGTTGTTACCTGAAGCAATTTGGTAGCAGTACCCCCACACATCGTCCACCAATCATATGGATATCTTTTTTTCCCTCAACACGGTCATAGCCATAACGCAAAATAATAAGTGCGCTAACTATTTATCATGTATACAAACTTAATCTGTAAATATGTATAATTAATTTCATGCATGATCACATGCTACTCACACCACTATAATTATGCAAATGCTTATCCTTGTTCATATGCCATTTTCATCTTTATACTCATGATTAGAGATTCAAGACATGATCAACCACGACAATTAATACAAACCCCAAATATCAACATCATATGGTCCTTGGGGCCCATTTATAGTCCAACCCAAAGCCTTAACATTCATTCATCGCCATATCACACATAATCATAAAAGCATACTCTTAACATATTTTCCATGGATATGCTCACACACTCAGGATCATACCCATGAGTACACTTCTGCACTCAAGAATATTTAACTATGATGAGGAATCAAGAGATGAACACTCAAGCATTGGCAAGATTTTGAAGTATCGAGCAAATGGAAATGGTTGGCAGAACATCTCAACGGTCGATAGCTAGGGCCTAAGACTTAGGAATGGTCGACAGCCTTGTCATAACGGTCAATAGCTAGCACCCATACATCCAACGGTCGACAGCCATGGCACAATTGGTCGAAAACCAAAGCCCAATTCCCATAAACGGTCGACATCTTTGGTACACTGGGTGACCAGTAGTGCACTTCCACTGCAAAACCTCATGCATAAAGGACCTTAAAACACTCACATAACATGCCCAATACTCATAAATTCTCAATCCCAAAGGTAGGTACAACACCATTCCCAAAGAAATATAGGGTAAAACAACACCCTATTTGGCTTTTAAAAGATTCATTTAACGATTCAAGAAAAATGCTGAGATCAACAAGATTATACATGGTAAAATAGGCGAGAATCATTATCTCAACAATAGGAAGAATGGCCAACATAAAAAGGGACAAATTCCAAAACATTCCAGATTTATTTTTAAGGGCCTAATTCAAGCTCAATATATGCTCAAATACCACAAACAATATGTTAAAATTGAAGTTTAGGAACCCTAGTTTCTATAACAACAAATGGATTTGCAATTGGAAATAACCACAAAAAGTTACTCTACAAAAATTGAAGCAAGGAAAAACTTGCAACAGTAAAATACCCATATTTTTTGCAAAGATTAACAAGGCCTTTACGAACTCAAGACAAAGGCAAATAATGAAAATAATATACCACAACGAAGCTTAGGAAGTATAGTTTATAGAAAAATAAACTAATCTTGATTCGAATATAAGTACAAAAATTTATAGGCCAAGGTATACAACAAGGTCAGATTACACAAAAATAGAGAAGTTTCGTATTCGAACAAGTACTTCATAAGACCATTACAGGCTCAAAACTTAGCCAAATAATTCAAGTAATATGTCCAAACGAAGTTTATGATATCTAGTTTATAGAGAAATAAGAGGATTCAAATTGGATTTAACAACAGAAAGTTATAACCCAAAATGTACGGTATGCACAATCTAGCTGAAAATTAATAGATCTAAGTACAAATATTCCGAAATCCAAAAATAAGGGTTTCAAGTATACGAGATGCAAGGAGAAAATTTCTAGAACATGAAAGGGGTTTATGAACTTGCATTTGAAGGGCAGAATGAGTGAGAACTTGTTTTGAAACAAAACGAAAAAGATGGTCGAACAGAAAAAAGGACAGAGCAAGGAGGGAGATGCACACTGCCACCTCATGTTGTTGCTTCTTCATCCTATTTTGATATCCTATATTATACATTTATGCTATACAGATATATATATATATATATATTAAAAGGCATCACATAGGAAAGAAGAAAAGAAGAAGAATGGAGAAGAAATCCTACTGAGAAGAGAGGGAGACGGATCAAGAAAGTTTTCACACGGCTACTTCACGCCATTGAAATTTTTGGGGCTCACACTCATGCCCAGCGTGTTTCTCTAAAAATAATTAGGAGAAAGAAGAAAAAGAAAGCCCTAGCTCTCAAATCCAAATGCCCGATTTCGGCTCCCCCTTTCTTTTCTTTTATCTTCTTATATATATATATATATATACCCATTATATATATTAACCCACTTATATACATTTAAATATCTTAATATAATATATCTTATAATATATGTAGCATTGCACGGTAGCCACACATTTCCCCCAAGTTTTATTTTGACTATTCAATCCACACACTTATATATACACTTATATATATATATATATAGAATAACCCACTTAAACCAATATCTATTAATATAATATACATGTAACGCATTTCTTCACTTTTCAACACAATAATTATAAATCCTCTTTTTTCTTTGACTATTACATATCTTAATATTTTATTTATTTTACTCTCTAATAAATAAATCATTTTAAATACTGAAATAAATTATTATCACTTTTCCCAAAAATATGGGGTCGTTACATGATAACTGGATAGTTCTTAGCAACGGCAAATCCTTAACACCAACATACAAGACAACTGTGTTGCCTCCAATCTGAGGATTAGTAACACAATCAAAGCCTGTGATAGATCATAGATCATCTCAGCCATGTGATCTATCACGTATGTCACATTCAGTAAATATTCTACTAGTATCTACTCACATGTATATTATATTCATCTCATCGATTATGGCATGCGACTCACCATTATTTATCATTATCATCTCATACTAATTAAAGGTAATATCCCATGTGTCAGTTTGTAATCAACTAATTATAGTCCCTTTCTGAGAAGTCTAAGGACTAGGAATTAACCTTATGATATCCTTAATACAAAGGTTCTTTATCATATATTCTTAACACTTAAAAATAAGACCTTTAACAAGAAATCTAGGGACTCATTCATATATAATGATTGGAGAGTTATAAATGAAAATATGACCTTAAAATATGAAAACATATTTAATTATATTCAAGAATTACATCATTAGTCCCATTATTATAATTGATAGATGCTATCTAAATCTAGCATTAGGGCACTAACACTAACAAACATGTCCTACCTAATGAGCTGTGGAGAATTACATCAAGAGATACCCTGAGAAGATGACTGCCCCCATATCATTGAGGATTGGGTGTCCCAAGATAACATTGTATGCTGACAAAAAGGTTCAAACCACCATGAAGTTAACTTGTCGCGTCACATTTTTATGCTCGACCTCTACAATGACAACCAATTGTATCAATCTAGCCATAAGTATAGCTTCCACTATGAAGTTGTTAAAGTGAGAAGACACAAATTTCAACCTGTCATGGCGATATTCATTTTCTCATAGTAGTTCCAATAAATTAAGTTAACTAAACTACTATCGTTTACCAATATTCTCTCAATAGGATGCCTGACGATAACTAATGAAATGACCATAGGATCGTTATGTGGCATTACATCATCCCCTTTATCCTTAAGAGTGAAGACGATGGGTTTTTCATTGCCCTTCATCACTGAGTTAATTTGATAGGCTTATTTGGCATAGGGCTTTCGAGAAGAGAAAGTGTCTATTTCCAAGGTTTCTCCTCCCGAGATGACATGAATAGCTTGGTGCATGGGGCATGGGCTCATTATCTAGGGGAAGAGTTCCTTTTTCTTTTTTCCTATCATACTGACACCGATCTGACCAGTCTTACCCCTCATGTCTCTCATCTCGTCTTTTGTTATTTCTTTCCTTCCTTTCCTTGGTACACACATATCTCCTCAAACATCTTTCCTAATTAAGGATTTTATTTGGTCCTTTAACTCACGACAGTTGTCCGTTGAGTGCCTATAGGTTCAGTGAAACTTGTAAAAAGTGTCCTTATTTTTCTTTAATTATTGATCTATCTTCCTTAGGAATTAGACAAGTAGCTCATTCGATGGTTGCTAGGATGGCTGATTGGGGCTCCGTGAGCTAAGTATAATTCTTAAACTAGAGCTTAGAAAGGCCATCTAATCTCTTGGGCTTTTTGTCTCCCCTACTAGGTCTTTTGTTTGAGTCTCTTAATTTTCTCTTCTTGCTTATTTCCTTTAACCATTCTCACTACTTCAGCCTAAAAGATGTACTTACTTTCCTGGATGAATAGATATGCTAGGGTTGTTAGTTAGTCTAAGGCTAAAGACTATTGTAGATAGGTGAGCTTAGTTCCTCGAAGCATTGCGGCGACGGCTACCTCCACCTATAGGTCTCGTATTTCCAACGTCGCGTTGCTAAATCGGTCGACGTATAGTATGCTGAAGAGTTTCTTTATTGCTTTCCCGGACGCTAAATAGGTAAGTAGCAACCTTCTTCCTCATATTGTTAATGGTGAAGGCCTTGATGAACTCTTTCTTAATTAGTTGATCGCAAAAAGAGATCGGCCCTCGGCCAAGCCATTAAACCAAGTACACACATGGTCTGTCAGAGTTAAAGGGAAGGCCCTGGCACATGATGGCACATTCCCAACCATGGAAGAGCACAAGGGACTCATAATTCTATATATGATCATGGGGATCCCCTTTCCCTAGATAAATAACCAACTGGGGCATTTTGAACTTCTTTGGGAGAGATTTCTCCATAATTTTTGGGGTAAAGGTAATTTTCCTCCTCTCGTAGTTCTTTTGAGCTAGTACCAGCTTCTTTTGTTCTAGGATTTCCTCAATCATATTTCTCATGTTTGTCGTTTCTTCGCACTAAATACAAACAAGTTATCAATTTCCTATGATCTCATTGGTTGATCTTTAGGAGGACCCTGACCTTCTCTGATTGTTATTCTCTTCACCATTTCTTAGTATTTCTCCTTCTAGGGTGGCTCCTTCTTAGGACGAGTCTTTCAAACAACTTAATTGGTCTCTTGAGGAAAAGTAGGCTCCAAAAGAGTCTCCCAATATGCTTCAGCTTAGAGATCCCTCCGAGATAGGAAGATTATAGGGGTAATAGACCTTACCTTCTAGTCACAAAGTTTTGTAATCTCGGTGGCAGTGAAGCGTGAGGTATAATGCTTGGTAATAATCCCACCATCTCCTGGAGAGCCTGAACATATTTCTTATGTTGCTTCAGAAGTGCTTCATAACCTATGAGTGGGACGGTGGAAGTAGTTGACCCGAAGGTCCGAAGGCACCAGGAAGAGTCTCTTAGAGTCTTTAAGCATTTTCAAGAGATTGGAGCTTAGGTCCTTCTTAACTTTGTTGGTTTCCTGCTATGAGTGATCTAGTACGAGCTATTGTTGTTTTGCTTTGGTTTGTCAAGGAATCATCTTCAAATCGTCAAGTTTTTGCAAAAATATAAGCTAGTCAAAGGACACAGTGTTCTTCACACAAGCACTCTGATATTTAAGTCAAAGTTGTTAGAAATCAAAAGACAATACAATAAGTTTTGTGTAATATTTTTTGCATATCTCGAGAAAAGGAGTCACCTCCTCTTTATATTGTTTTGTAAGGTAAAATATTGTACTTTTTGACGTTTTTGTTTAAAATATTTTCTTCTAATTTTCCTCCCGTAGTTCCAAATGTAGCATGCAGCTTATACTATTTTACTCACCTTCTTCTACAAGCCAAAAGTACGGCTAGTAATTATTACCATACTGAAATATATTTATTTTTAAGATAGGCTTTAAAATTAATTAATTTCACTTTTATACTGAAAGTGTAAGTAAAAATTGACATCATTTCCTCATTTTACAATTTCTCGCAAACAATATTTGATGCATAATAAACACAGTCAAGCTGTGCAATCCAAGCTTTAACTTATTCAACCTTATAGGTTGAAGGTTTTTCTCATACTTACAGAGTTGGCCAGAAGCCCAAAACTCATCGGATTCAATATCGTGAATTCTAGACTACAAAAGTTTCCAGTTTAGTTTCTTGACTCGGCCAAGAAAGTATTGGTGATTAGGAAGGAAGAGTAATTACCATAGTCGATGGCCAATGTAAAACTCGTTGGATCAAACATCATCATGAATTCTAAGCTGCAAATATTTCCTGTTATGTGTTTTGACAAGGCCAAGAAAGTAATAGTGTGATGAAAGAAGGGAAGAGTGCAATTCCGACTGTTGAGAGAACTGAATTCGGAACCGGATGGCTGTAAGGTTCATCTTTAATTTGCAAAGGAGGTGGTTGCCTTGCATAGTCGACACCTAGTGTAAGACTCTGGACCAAACATCATGACTACTAGACTGCAAATGTTTCAACTTTGTTTCTTGACACGGCCAAGAACATAATAATGACAAAAGAAAGGAAGAATATAATTACCACAGCTGAGAGAAAGCTGAATTCGAAGCGTTCAGAGTAAGCTATAAGGTTCATTTTCAATTCCTGAAGGATGGACAGAGGCTATCCTGAACAACAAAAAAACCTTCTTCCTTTCTTCCCTAGACATTTGAAGAACAAACTACCAAACACTTACCGTTGTACTTTCTTGGTAAACCTGTTAACCCAACTTACTAAAGATAAGTTTGGCTTAATGTAAGGAAAGAAGATGGGAGTTCTGCTCCTTTTTTCATAACTTGTCCTGTTTGAAACATGGATTACATTCGTGCTGCTAGTTTTGTCCTTGCAAGAATTGTGATCCTCCCTTTCCTCATCATGCCCGCAGGGAAATCTCTTATAAAACTGGAGAACTTTTGGGTGTGCCTTAATCATGGAGGGATCAAAACCGGATAAATGAAGGCCATCCAAGCTTCGGACTCGAGAAAGTGCAACATAGACCATTCCAAAGGTAAAAGTACTGGAGAGGTCGGTGTGGAGCCTATCAAGGGTCAGGCCTTGGCACTTATGGATGCTCAGAGCCCATGCCAATGTGAGAGGCATCTGCTTGCGTGTGGCAACAATCGTGTCTCCTACCTTCACAACCCAAGTTTCTGGATAAATAATCACCCTTAGTCCGGAATCAAATTTTACTAATGGCACCCATTGTTGCTCACATATTTCAGAAATTCCCACTCTACCTGTACGCCTAAACCCCATAACTGTACCCACAGCCCCGTTCACCAATTTACGCCAAGGATTTAAATTCTTGATCAGCATCACCCTGGCACCTTTACATAGTATAAGTTCATCAGGTGCAATCCCTTGCCTAACCTGCTTCTTCCAAGGATCCTCACCAAGATCAAGAGCATGGTAAGAAAAAAGGGGCCCCTCTAACTTCTCCATTTTCTTCTGATTCACTCTATTCACATCTTTGTTCATTGGAAAGAGTTGTACTGCTGATGGGCTTGGCTCTGTTTCTGAACAACACTTCTTTAAGAGTTGCAAGTCGACAGGATAACACTCCCCTTTTCTTATGTTCTGAAGTGACTTGACTAGCTCAGCCTCTGATTGCCTAAAGATTTTTGTCAGCTCCACCTGCATATCAAAGCTTGAATTCCAACAATCTGCTTCAAACGCAAATTGTTTTCCTTTGGAATTCTTCTTAATGACAATGGGAGGTAGCTGAAAGAAATCCCCACTCACAACCAGCTGTAGTCCGCCCCACATTTTGTTCTCCGAATTGCCATCTTCCTTGCGCACTTTTCGTGCAATGTACTCCAGAGTATCAAATAACTCGGCACTAACCATGCTAATTTCATCCATAACCAATGCTTGGGCTATATTCCACCTCCTGAAAGCCTTCCTATCCAAAACAACCCTTTGAAGTAAGGTTTCACGATCTGCCTCAGCAAGTCCAATGCCAGCAAAGGAGTGAAGGGTCTGACCCGCAAGAGCACAAGCGGCCAATCCAGTCGATGCAGTCACGAAAACTTTAGACTTTTCGTGAAGTTCATGTAGCCTTTTGATGATATGATGAAGTAAAAAGGTCTTTCCAGTACCCGCAGATCCAGTAATAAAAACAGACTTTCCCTGAGAAATAGCATCCAGAACTTGCAACTGTTCATTGGTCCACCTAATTCTGCTCCTCTTAATGTTTTGGGTGCCCTTCATTGTCTTCTTCTTCTTGCTGTAAGTCCATTTTGCACTTTTGATAGCAGTTCTGGAGCTAAAGAACCTGAATGCTCCAATTACAGCGGGAAGTAACTTCATGCTTTAAATCCTTTACACTTCTAAGAAGAAACAGAATCTCCTTCAGAGTATCCAGTATTGCATCCAAATTAAGGCTTTTTTGAGATAATGAGCATGATATAGGTAATCACCATAATTGGATGTCACCGAAATGATATAATAGCCACCCCTTCTCTCCGCCTCTGCCAAACATATTTTTATATAGCATCTCATTCCCAGGCCTTCAATACCTCCTCACACGAACTTAGGGTTTTGAACTGTCCACGGCAAACCTATCCAAACATCTCAATCTATATATATATATATATATATATGAACAACAATATTGATAAATGTACTAACCACTAGAATTGGTTTATCACTGGAATGAGAGAGTCGTTGATATTAGGCGAACAGAAATCCAAGAAGAACAAAGAGATGCTCACCGCGAGGGGATGATAGACGATCGACGAACAGTTGCTTCGCCTGTGAAAATTGGCCTCCGGGAGTACCAGACAAAAGAATCCACAGAGCCTAAGAGAAGAAGGAGAAGAAACGATCGTGGACAATTTGTTGCCGCTTAAATCCATTTTATTTTTCAAGGAGAGATTCTCGCGGATTGGCCATAGCTTTTGCGCTGGTTTATAGCGTTTAAGTTAGTGATAGACACGAAGGATAATTTTCAAATGCATTTAAAAAATTATCTAATTAAATTTACAAATTCACATGTAGATTTAAAAATAGGTGTATATTTGATTAATATCGTCAATTTTTGGCATAAATTTAGTATTATAACATCTCAAAATTTTAAAGATAAATAATAATTATTAATCTCGATATTTGAGATTATTATTGAATATTTAGAGATTTCAGAAAAAATATTAATTTATATTATTTTAAAGAAATAGGTAATCATAGTAATTAATTATCTTACTTTGGAGTATTTATGGAATTATTAAATTGGGATGTAATTGGGATTTTCAAAAGTTTTAGGGTGTTAGTGTAATTATTAAGTGGGGTGTGTGTGAATTCCAAAAGTTTGGGAGCTGTGGTGTGAATTTGGAAAGTGGGCGAACGATCTCTTTAAATTTAATAGCATGCATATATGTATTGAAGGAGGTAGCAACTCGGGTGGCATGTGTGAGAGGGAGGAGGCAGGCGATCATGGGTTTGAGAAGAAGAAGATGCACGCGTGGGGGAAGGAATTGTTGATTTTATCAGTAAGGGTAGTCCCGAAACGACGTCATTTTGGGATGGGGTGATGGCAACCGTATACGGCTGTGGTGGCGCCACATGGCGTGCGTTGGGAGCTTCTCCCGCCTTAGCTGCCAAGTCTCCAATATTTTTGCTATTTAAGGCCAACTTTAGGCCATTCCAAAGGCCAATTTCGGCCATTCTCGAGCTAGCAAACAGAAAGGAAAAAAGAGGAGGAATAAGGGAAATAAAGAAAAAGAAGGAGAAGACGCACAACAACTAAGGAATAGAAGGAAAATAGAAGAAAATTGGAGAGGAATTAAGAGATTTTGGGCTTATTCGATGTTTAAAATACTCAGGTAAGTGGGTAACATTAGCAGAAGTATTATACATTTAAATTATGGATTTTATACGGTTTAGATTTGATTAATATAGGTCGTAATTTTATTATTTTTTGTTAAACGTTTTATTTCGCAGTGGGAGTGCTAAAAGGTAGTAGAATAATCGTTTAAAGGCAAGTTCCATACCCTCTTTGCTTGCTCTTCGATCTTTATGCAAGTCTTTGTCGTCTTACATATTTTATTCCCTTCCTTACCCCAATTCCGTGCTGGATGTTATACTTGTGAGTCACTGGCAAGTTGTGACAGTGGTTTAAGTTAAGTAAAAGTCTTTTTGTAATATTTTTTGCTAACTGCTACAGGGGTTTTGTATCGTTCTTACTTTTTTGGGAATGATGTTGAACCCAGTTGGGACTAGGTTCTTAGCAAATCGATTGTGGTTGAGGGTACCCTCAGGTGTGAGTTGTTGTAACCGAGGGGCTAGGGATATGTTATGTCAATTAAGAGTGTGGAGTACAAATCTACTGAATGTCGATCGTTGGGTCGTGGCAGTCGATGGCTAGATGTATGAGTGCTAGTTATCAGCTGCTACGATAGACGATAAACGAGCCAAGAAAGATGGTACTACCAGTCACCCATCTTGATATTGTACATATCATGGTATTGTTGTGATACATGGGGATTCGGTTGCATTAATTGGCAGTCATGCTTTGTGTGTGTGAAAATATGTGAGCATTGGTATGACCCAATTAACCTAAGAGTTAATTTGGGTACTCTAGGTGAGCATAAGCATTTAGAGCATTTCGCATGTGTGTGTATTCCTATGTGGGCGTAACATGTCCTAATGTTTGGTTTATGGAGGCCTTGACATCACGTTTATGCTGCAAAAGCCATTGCATTTCTTATGTGTTACATTGTATGGTTCCATGCGCGCTGTGGCTCTGATTTCTTGATGTACATCTTTCGAACAAGAGTACCGATCTAAGACTATTATCGCGGACGGGAACACCGTACCATTTCAGGCGTAAGCTGCCCTGTAGTGTGGTGTATAAGGTAGTCCCAACTATTCGAGTCTTATGGCGTCTAGAGTTTCTGGGAGTGTTAGAAGTTGTTTTGTCTTTTCCTTTGTGATGTACCAGTATAAACTCTGTGTATGTAAACCATGTGACTACGGTAGTAGCGGTTAGCTGTTTATGAAAGCATGTATTTTGCGATTTCATTTTCGTGGTGTTAGGTTTTGTTTGAGTTTGTGGTGTGAATGTTTTAGTTGGGTCTGTTTTTGTGCCACTGTACGACGACTTTCTTACGGATCTCCTATGCTAGCGGGAGCTCTGGGAGGCGGGCCATTATAAGTTTTTATCTTTATTTTTAATTTATTTTGTTTGTTTTCAAATAAAATTACATTTTAGTGTTAGGCTGCATTTTCTTTGGTGTTTTAGTTTTGTATTTCGAATATTTATTTTAAAAATTTTAAAAATGCATTCTTTTTGTCATTTTAAAAAATGATTTCTTAAAACAAAAAATTAGAAAAAACGTTTACTTTGAAATTTTTTAAAAAATATTTTATGATATTTTATTTAATAAATTTGATTATTAAATAATAAAGTTAACCATTTTTAATAAAATTTTATTATTAGAATAAAACAGTAAATTTCATTAATGAATTACTTGTTTTTAATGAAATTCTACTATTTATATTTTAAATTATAATATAAATATACTACATTTTCCTTCTTTTTTTTTCTTCTTCTATTCTCTCCAGTACCTTACATCTTCTCTGTCACCGGCAACCACCGACGATTGGAGATTCACACAATCATAGCCTACTATTAGAAATGTCAAGTTAAGAGAGTTAACATACACACAAAATGAGACAGATTTAACGGTTGGATTTTCATAAATATGATTTTTAATTTTCAACCAAAATTAAAAAACACATAGTCAGTCGCTACTAGCCACCGTGGTTGGTGGTTTTCGATGATGAAAAGCAACCACTCGACACCTTCATCCCCATTGACCAACATACCAAAAAATAAGTAAGATCCAACGGCTGAATTTTTATAGATTTAAGCTTAAACTTTTAGCTAAACCCATACCTGTGTAAAATGCATTGGCAGTCACCACTGGCCACCGTGACTGGTGGTTTCTGACGATCAGATCCAACCACCTGACACCTTTACCCTCATCAACCAACATACCCAAAAACTAGCAAGAGAATGAAGAGAAGAGATAAGATAGAAGAGAAAAGATAAGAGAAAAGACAAAATCAGTGGGCGGTAGAAGGTGGCTCGCGACGGTGATGAGGGTTGCAGGCGCAGTCGATGACGGTTCACAACAATGACAAGCACGGTCGACGACTGAGCCTTGAGAAGGAATGGAAGAGAGGAGAAATGAGAGAAGATAGGAGAAAGAGAGACGAGAGATGTGTGTGAGATTAGGGGGGAGTGTTTTCCGTGTTTTAGTGTTTTCAATGTGTTTTGGTTGAAAACACCCAAAATAACATTTGTTTTTTTGGTTTTTCTTTACAAATTTTTTTCTTATTTTTGAAAATATATTTTTAAAAATAATAAAGTAAATGCGTTTTCAATGTTTTGAAAAACTAAAAACTCAAAATGAACTAAAAACAATAAAGAGAATGTAGTCTTGTTTTTTAAAATTCTTTAAATATTGTTTAAAATAATTCGTACTTAAAAACAACAAAGAAAATGTAGTCTTATTTTTTAAAATTTTTTAAATATTTTTTAAAATAATTCTTGTTCATTTTATCAATTAATTAAATGCTTATAAAAATTTGCTTGACACTTTCTTTTGCCTCTCCTTTCCTATGCCCCCTTTTGTTTTCTTCTCCTTTTTTATAATTATTATTTCTTCTCAATCTTCATTTTATCTTTCTCTTCCTTTCTCTTCTACTTTCGAGATTCCCTCTCACTTCTCTCCCATTGTTAGCAATCAACCAAATTATTCTGTACTTTTTAGAAAAATATTATACTCGCATCTATTTAAAATATTTGAATCAATACATGACTTTTAAGCCTAAAAAGTTTAAAATGTGTACTAAACAAATTTTTTAAAAATTCAACTAAAAAATTCTTCTAGAAAATCCAACTGTCTTCCTTTTATTGAAAGAAACACAAAAACTTTTCATTTGCTCTCTTTGAAGTCTAAACCATATTAAATTATATGCATTGTTCAAAGGATTAAATTATGTGCATTGTGCATTTTCTCTTTCTTCCATTAAAAATGAAAAGGTTATGGATTAAATTATATTTTTGTATTTAATGAGTTATTTGCTTGTTTATCGGGAATATGTTTGTGTGCATATATATATAATATACCAAATTTTTATTGTTGAATTTATTCAATCAAAACATATTTTATACGAATTAATCCTATCCTGAATATTTTTTGTATGGTGAATGTTTGATCAAATTTTTGACTATATTTAAAATATGTCGAACCGAATAATAATTATACTTTTACAGTTTCAAATTTTTTTTGTACACCAAATTACTAACACGGTTCTCTGCTATCTTCATCTTACTTCATGCTTCTCTCCTTATCTTCATCTCTTATTTTTTTATTTATAATATTAAGTTATAATATTAGGTTTATTTCCTTTGCTCATTTCCTACAAAAATAATTTCAAATTATAAAAATTTTATATAATTTCACACTTTATGTAAGAAAAATAGCACAAACTTAAGATTGAAAATAGATAATATATATATATAATTAAGCTTTATCAATTATGTTCAAAAGTTTTGAATTTTTTTGGATATTAGATACAAATTTAAAATTAATTTAAACCCTAGAGGAGATTTAGCGATAATTGGACAAATTATCGAACCTCGAGTAGAATTTACCAACACCAAAGATAATTTTATAAAGAAATAGAATCTAAGAGTAATTTTTTCAAATTGCTAAATGAGTCATTTTTCACCAAGTCAAGAAGTCCACTTTGAATGCAAAAAATAGAGTAAACCAAATCAAATTGGCCCATGCCCATTATTGGGTCTTGTGGATGAAATTGAGACAAATCTGTGGGACTTGGTTATGTTGAAAAATAATTAACGAGTCAAGAGATATTCTCATTCAAAGTTTGAACCAACTTAAAATGACCAAATCACCATCTTGACTTTGATCTTGGATAAAATATGAATGGAGTCTAAATGAAGTAAACCAATAAAAGGCTTTTGATGTAGAGGTTATAGGGAGTTGAACAAGATTTTTGACTCCCAAATTGATTAACCAAGTCTAAGTTATCAAGTACCAAACGTGGGAGAAAACATGTCAAAAGCACTAAACTAATTCTATAACGGCCTGCCTCCCAGAACTCCCGTTAACATAGAAGGTCCGTGAGAAAGTCGCCATGCAGAAGGCACAAAAACAAAATCCATAAATCAAGAACATAATCTCCACATCATCTATAAGATTTCAAAAAAATATACATCACCATGTATCATTACATCATTCCTTTAACCAGGCATATCAGCCCATACATAACAAAATAGTGAGAAGGGCAATATAAAGTATAACCAAATCAAAATCTCAACCCTACACTCTCAAAATAACTCCCAAGGATCTCAGGCTTGGTGCGACTCTGTACACATATCTATCCCTGCTCAGATATGACTAGACTCACCACCCTCATTGGTCTTTCCTTTACTTGAACCTGGAACAATGCAAGGAAACAACATGAGTTACAAAGCTCAGCAAGTAAGTAACAAAGGAAAGCATAAGAGAATGAAGCATGATAAAGCAATAACAAGAATACAAGAATATCCCTTAGCCCAAGGTAGAACCCCAGAGGTTACATCTGTAACACCCTACTTTCTTAGTCATGTTATAACTTAAGAAATTTGGGATATATATTTTTTTTTAAAAACAATCTCAACATCATATTAATTCCCAAACTTTCCCATTTACTTACCTAGCATGAGAACCATCATACATCATAAATGCTAGGCTAGGTATTCACCAATAGAAGAAGCATGAATCGAACCTAAACATACATCGAACCATATTAATAATACATGATCGCTTCGGACATATCCCATAATACAAGACTATTCATCAACAGAACATAAGTTTTCAACATAACTTGAAACATAACATAACATAACCAAATCTTCATGAATAAGCAGAACATCAGATCTACACGAAAAATCCATTGACCACAAGTCCCAGGCAGAAATCTCAAAAGGAGAGTAAAGTGATGCCAAATATTTTCGGCCAAAATGGCATGCAAAATGAAAAGTCCAAAAGTATTGTGGAAGCATGGTATACACATACGTAGAAACCGAAAGATAAGGGGATATAAAACACAGGGCACACCCCCAAACAAAATCTAGGTACAAGGTCACGACATAAAAAACTAAGCTGGCAGCCTCTTATACCCCAAAACCACAAAAACTCCCCCAAGACCGACGGCTGGGACTACCCTGTACGACCGGATACCCAAGAACTCATACGTTGCTGCTCTCAACCTCAGTCTTTGCCTTCCCTTTACCTGGAATAATGTAAAGCAAGGGTGAGTCACAAGACCCAACAAGCATATAAAAGAAGTATGATAAGGCTGGAAATAAATCTCCCACACCGAATACCACCCATCAAATGCCGTGATGGAAATCAAAGTGTCATGCCATGGTTTACAATACTCAGCCATCAATATAATAATTAAACCCATGCACATAATGGCAATTCTTAGGGCCCACATAAGAAATGCACAATCAGGCACCCAAGTCTACATACAAACCTGCCGCAGCCATGGACTGGCTAACATACACCATATGGGCCTGAAGTCTTAGTATAAATCATATGAGCCCGAGGCCTTAGCTAGCATAAATATATGAGCCCGCGGCCTTGGTTAGCAATGATATATATAGTATCGTAACCATCAAATGCAACAAGTAACAGATGCAATGCGTAGTAAGCCCTAACGTGATACATCGGCCCCCATAAGCGGGGCATCAGGCCATGCTCTGCCCATATAGGAATACACATCCAATGTAGAGCTAGTGCACCTAGACAATCTAATATGCTCGTGTTCAGGCATAGCCAGTTTATGTATTTCCCTCAGTGATGTAAACCCAATCCCATGCAATGTCATGCCATGCGATATGCCACATAATGACAGAGCCGGTCGACCGTGACTAAGTACTGATCAACCATTTGTGACCAGGGACAACCAGTCGATAACTGTCCTCGAGCCGGTCGACGGTTTGCTTCAGTGTCACCAAATGGTCAACACGTTACCTCACCGGTCGACCGCTTATGCCTCTCATTACCAAGACTCACACTCGCAGGAAACCATAACCACAACCAAATCTAGCTAATCTCTAGAACCTAGCCCCAGATCAGGTTGGGCATCATTCCCAAAGGAATAGGGGTGGCACAATACCCCGTAAGCACACAACAAATAAAACCTCAGCGAGTCTCTTATTTAACTTAAATTAATTTATACTAATAAAATCCTTAATTTGTATAATTAATACACGAAACCAAATCGAATTAAGGAAAGGCATGGAATTCATAAAATAGAATAGGTTTACAAAGGAAGTAAGGAGCTTGCTTTAGTTAGCGAATTTTGATGTTTTTACGCCACACACCGCTAAATTAATACACGTTACCAAACAATATAACTTCCCAAAATTAATGAAATCGCACCCAATATTAAATTTTAACCGTACAGAATCATTAATACATGCTTCTCTACTTGCTTGGATAATTAAACTCTGATTAAACTGCGTTTAATCTTGAATTTCTCCCAAATTTTCCCACCTGGTGCGCCTTCTTCTTCCCAGTAATTACCTCACTGAAACTACCCAATTTTAATCCCTGAAGCTGCTGGAATCGAGGTTTAAAAAGTAAAGGATTGGGTGGCCCAGCGTGGTTGCATGGCAGCTGTTGGCTACCCACCACCTTGCCCTAAAATAATGTCGTTTCGAGGCTAGGCTGTTGATTAAAATCAGCATTTCTTCCTCCACTCACGCCTCTAGCCCAATTCGATCCCACATTAGCGTCTCAGCCACCATGCGCACCTGCCGCCTGATCTGCCATCCACCTTATTAATATTATGCACTTCATTAAATTTAAAGAGACTCCCCAAGCAAGTTTCGGTAATTACACCTAGACCCCATAATTTTCAGAAATTACCATATACACCCCACTTAATAAAAACACTTAAGCCCCAATTCTTCCAAATAATTTTCTTGATTTTTCATATTAAAATTATTTAATATTTCTTTTATCTTAACACCTTAATTTATTAAAATAAAATAAATTACAATTAACTGGTTGTTACATCATGTGCCTCGAACCCTAACTTTATCATTAACCATAAATGAGATTATACATCATCATTCTTCAAAATGTTCAGAATTTGATGTAGTAGAACTTAAACACATGGGCTACATAACATTCAATCATTACATCTTGCACTTTGCTAAGTGCCATATCATGCCTTATTCATCATCGTTTCTACTACAATCTCAATCTAGAACGTCTGAATATTCTAGGGGCAAAACCCAAGTTAGATGATGAATCATCTGAGTAAGGGAACAATAAACATATTTCGTGCATAAATGTAAAATATAAAATGTCATCATTCCTTTCTAGTTTGAATCGACCGTACCCAACTGTTGCTCCTTATTTTTGCAGCTTTCTTACTAGGCCGAGGTGTATGGGTGCACATTTCGTAGAGTAGCAGTGTCAGTCCATAATCCCAAACCATGTGCAATGCATGACCAATAATATCATCGTGAATGTATGCACATTTCATCATAGCATGTAAATGCAATCTACATGACATATTCACATCAAGACATGACAACATAATAAAACCATTTACATAAAATCGGGTTTTGGGTCGAACAACTTACCTTATACGTATCTCATAACATCTTGATTCTCGTGACAGGCTTCTAACGTACTCAATTCGGATTCTCAACATACCCTGGCCATTATATTTATTTAAGGATATCAATATCCTATTTTTCCTAAATTTCTCATAATTTTTCTCTATTTCTTCCTATTTTTCTCAATAAATCCAAACTAAATATTTCTCAAATATTTTCTCAAATATTTCTCTATAACAATATATAAAATAACTTTCCTGATTTTTTGAAATTTTTTAGGAAATTTTACTCACCTTAACTTAGCCTCTCAAGCTACCTCGGTATGTGTGTCTTAACCTCGATATGTGTTCCCAGACAATTTACTGACCTCGAGCATGCTCTTCAAGCTCCAAATTAATTCCTAGAATTTTCGAAAGCTTCCTCCTATTTTCCCTTATTTTTCTTCCTTTCCTTTCTTCTTCTTCTTTTCCTCCCTTCCCGACCTACATATGGCAGCCTCGCAGCCACCGCCGCTTAGGCTTCCACCAATCGTTGCCGGCTTCGCTGACTGCCCCTAACCCTACGCAACTACCGTCGACCTCACTGCCCAGATGCTACAATGTGGTAATGGTTGCCATGGCCATCCACTAGACACTAACGCACCTTGGGCCTCCTCACCATTGTCGCTTTCAGCTGCCAATAGCAGCTTGCGACCGTTGCCGCTCCGACAGCCTTCTGCTCCAACTCTGCCCGACCACCATGGCGCCTCTGGACTTGGCCGCTGCAACCAGCACTGCCATCATCGACCGCCATCGTCGCCACTGCTTCATGCCGGAGCTCGCTGTTTAAGGCCAACCATTGGTCAGCCAGCATCTCTCTCTCTACTCACACACTCGATCTCTTCTCACTCCTTCTCAGCCATGGCTCTCACGAGCTCCCTGCCTCTTTCTTCTCTCTCTCCTTTAATTTGAAAGAAATAGGGCACTGTTGAATACTTTGGCCCCAAGCCAAAAATATATATATTTATATATATTATACATCAGAATCTTGATTCTCCAAAATTTCCTCCTCAAATCGTTCTACCAATCTCTCATCCCAATGCCCTCAAATGCTAGAAACTTGCCCCCCTCGTGACTCACATGTATACATATATATGGGAAATTTACTCATTAATCCTCATATTTCATCTCAATTTCTCTTGGACAATTCTCTAATTACAATTTACATCCTCAAACATCAAATTATTTTGCATTATGATACTGAAAATCCAAAATTAATAATTCATAACTTACTCGATAAGGACAATTTTGTCTTTACACCCTCACGAGACCCTTGTTTCGTCTCGAAACCACTTCAGGATTGATCCTTATGAAAAATCGGAGCCCTTTAGGGTTCCATTGACTTGCCGGGAGTCCCCTACGGTGATTCGATTTTTCAACCTAAATCAAAGCTGTACCTAAAACTGTATCGATTCTAATTTCTTTTAATACTATAAATCCTATCTCGAGACGCTCATTAAGGCTATATCATTTTCCTTAGACAATTACACTCCAGGGCATTCCCGGTGGTCGATTCAGTACTTATAATTGTAAGAAATTATACTCAAGTCTCAAATCTTTTGATAATTTCACCCATGACCCATGTTAAAATTACTCTTGAACCCTTTTGAAAATATGGGATATTACAACATCATAATCAAAGTTATGTAAATCATTCTCAAATGCCATGTTATACATCAATTCATCAATGACCTTACATCATAATAAAATGTGGACCACTGTCCACCCATGCCCTAATACATCCTAGGCGGCATTATGAGTCGAAACTTCCATAGTCGACATAGGTCCACCGGCATGATAACCACAGTCAGGTGTAGACCTACTGGCATGATAACCATGGTCGGGCATAAGCCCACTAGCATTTAAGGATATCCTTAGTTTTCTCATCAACACCCAACCTTTTAAAAGCTAAAATGTGCACATGCGTACCCATGTATCTAACATGCTTTATCATGAACATATGCCATTTTCTTAGCCCGAAGACAATTTATAAAACATCTCCCCTTGTTATGCTTAATGCAATCAGTAGCACCCATAACCTCATTCCTTACTTTACAAAAAATTTACCATATAATACACGAGTCTTGGAACACACACATAGTTCCCACCCTCCATGAATAAATTACAAGTTTAATAGGTTGGAGGGCTTGCTAGAAGAACCCATATTAATTTGGGGCAAATTGGATGCACAATTTAAAGTATCAAGTAACAAGGGAAACATCCAATTGACAGTTAAATAGAAACGGTCGACAGTTTTCAGGGTTTCAAGAGGGAACTATCGACAACCTCAACCAACCTGTTGACAACTTGAAGACTTTTGAAAATACCCTCTCAGTATCTAACGATTAATAGCCACTAGTAAAGACCTGTCAACCATTTCTTGAAAACGGTCAATAGCCTGCCAGGGTGTAACAACTCACTCCCACCTAAGGGTGTCACCGGTGAATAATTGATCGAATTACTCACTCGCTAAGCTAATAACTGAAGGGTTAGACTATGTTTCAACAAGAAACACCCTAGGTGGGCACTAGGTTTCGTCTTTCCCTTCACTCTACCAGAGGAATCGGTCCCCCAAACAAACAAGGAAACACAGCGGAACGGGATCCGAAACCTGAGTGAGCTTTACCTTTCTTTAGCTCGCCATACAGCAAGCCAAAGGTGACCCAAGCACAAAATTAGAGCGTCAAACATCCACTAAGTATTGGGAATTTATAGGAACATAACTTTTTGATCCTTCCCTGATCCGAATCTTGGCCCCACCAACTAAAGCCATGTACATCACGCAATCCCACAATCACCTACCACACTATGATGATTACAACAACTAGATACATCTAGCGATCAACAACATTTACATTCAATCACATGCATACATACATGAATATCCCACATATAATTACAGGAGAATATATGACAACCACATCTCAAGTAACAATGCTAGTCACTGCTACATCCTCCCTACGCTATCCCTGCTTGCATCTGGACTTGCAACATCTATAACATGAGGTAAACCTCATGAGTCATAAAGACTTAGTAAGGTACAATGCATAAGTAAATGAAGTATGAGAGAGCATGTAATGCAAAAATGTAATGTAAAATGGGTCGTCTTCCATACCCTCATAACCTCCATAGGTTAAGGCATCAACTAACCCTTCCCACAACACTAGTCCTCCATATGGCCATAGGTACACTAGAACTCATATTATGCAAGTGCTAACCACTACATGCAACTCATAAGAAAACATTTACAAATGCATGCAAGACCACCACCCTTGGGTTATCCCTTACTTGGGTCAAAGGCTCATCTCCCAAAAGCGAGAATGTCAGCCTGTTTCGAACTCTTCTAGAACCACCGTCTCCTCGATAAAACCTAGAAATCACACAAAATCCAATAACAACAAAAATTAAACCAGGTCTATGTTTTTTCCATTCACTGCAAAAACCCACCCATCAACAACTTCCAAACAACCCCAATCACAGGCATAATCCAACCACTACTTCACATTACATTATCTCACATAATGTAAATAACTAGAAAAGAATTAATTATTTAATCTCATCAAATTTGGAGGAGAAAATCGGCCAAACACTCACACCGGCGTGGCCTCATGAGACGCCACCTTGAGCTCAAAACCTCATTTCCAAGCCTCTGCATGCTCCTTTAGCCCCCAAATAGATTTCAAAATTTTCTCCCATTTTTCTGGAATTTTCTTACTATTTTTCCTATTTTTCTCCAATTTCCAGATTTCCTTTTTATTTTTTTCTTTTTTTCTTCTTTTTCCTCCCGCGCCATCTCCCCTGCGCACGCCCTGCACCAAAGGCGGGTCACCGCCACCTGGCTCCATCGATAGTCGTTGCTTGCCTGCGGCCATCGCTAGCCACACCCAACGGTCGTGCCACCACCGGCCTACGCCACCTCCATTGCGACTGGCAGCTCTCACGAGCGCACCCACAATTGCAACGCTGCAACAACCATTGTCGGCTACCGCCTCAACCTTGGCTCACTACAACTACCATCGGTCGCCTCGCTGCTGCTGCACTTCATCATCGGCCATGGCAAGTACTGCCATGGCCGATCGTCCCTTTCTGTCACATTGCTCTCTCTTGATCTCACTCTCCACCTAAGCTCTCTCCCAAGCCCTCATTTCTCCTCTCGGCCATGGCTCTCTTTCTCTCTCTCTACTCCCATTCTTTCTTCTCTCTGATTTCAAAATATATGAGAAGAGGTTAGGAAGCTTCCTCCCCAATTTCATGCATACACACACACACACACATATATCACATAAACCCTCCACCAAATCTTGATTTCTCAAAAATTAATTTCTGACATTTACTCGAGAATATCGATTTCGTCCCTACGTTTGCATGGGACCTCTATTCCACCCAGAAACACTTCAAGGTTACCTCACTTGCAAAGCTGGACCACCCCTAGGGTTCCCTCAACTTCCCGGAGGTCCCACACGACCATTCGGTACTAGCACACATTCGAGCTTATACATAATTTATTCCAAAAATTATTCTCGATCTAATTGCTTCCAGCATCACTAACCTTACCTCGAGATGCTCACCAATCACATGCCCTCTCTCCTAGACATTTTAGTCCCGTGGCACTCCCTGCTATCGATCCAATAATTTTATTAATTAATTTCTCAAAATCGACCTTTGGGCTTCCTGGAGCACCCAAGGTCCTTTCCAAATGATCAAAAATCATATGCTTTCCATCACCATGTAATACTAGGTATTACACAGGGGTTGTCGACAGGTAGAAGCTGAGAGCTTCAAAAAACCCCCAAGAATACATGCATTCTCACCAATTTCATGCGTGTAAGTACACCTTAACAAAAATGCATCATTCCTTTTGAAAACATAGAGAGAAACAAGTCTCCATTTAGATGGTACTAACAGTTAGTTGAAAACTCAAAGAAAACGACATGAGACATAAACAATTGGATTTCTCAAACCCCTCCCCCCCTTCCAAAATGAAGAGTTTTTCTTTCACCCAAAAATTGGCATTTTAAGGACTACAATGGAAGGGAAAAACACCAAATTTTCCAACAATAAGGATCCTAGGGAAAACTTGCCATTTAAAGAAATTAGAAGGGAACTTGCCTTTGATTTCAATGGAGGATTTTTGGAGACGAAAAGATTCACACGCTATGCCTCCAAATCTCTTCCAGAAGCCCCTTAATTCTAGCCTTCACTCTTCTCTTAAAACTCCAAATTAAAGAACAAGACTTATAGGTAGAGAAGGAGAGAAAAAGAGAGTGACGAGAGAAGAAGAAGAGAAAAATGGCATGGCTTTCTCTCTATTTCCCTTTATACCAACTCCCCATTCCCATTTCGCCCTCATGACACACACATTTGACCACCTAGTCCTTCTTTCCTTTCTTTTCCTTAATTAATTGAAATATCATTTATATAAATATTTACAACACTCAAACATCTAGTTCAATTAATATCTCAAAATTTCACTCATATATCATTAATACCCAAAATGCCAAAAATAGTCTAAACCCATAATCCGGTCGTTACAAGTTCATGATGCCTACTTTATACTTGATTTTAGAATGTTTGTTAGTCAATTGGAAAAAATCTGAGAATGGGTCTTGAAGACAACAAGAAAGAGAGTGACTTGGTGATTTTGGTATTAAATTTGTTATAATCATGACCTGAAATTCAAATTTGTTTGTCAGTAATATTCCTGATTTGATTGTGATTAAGAATTCAAATTGAATGTGATTAGTATGTTGTTAAATTAGATTTTGCCTAGGATTTATCTAATCTGAAGGAACATCCTTATGAATCATCTTCTAATCAAGATATGATTGCATGTGTACATTTACAGATGATTTTAGATCAATAAATAGGTAACCAATGCTATGATTTTGTTGCAGTTATATCACTATTATCATATCAATATCATTATAGTGATATTTTATTCTTTCTACTCGTGATTTTTCCTAATTTAGGTTTTCCACGTTAAATTCTATGTTTATGTGTGGGTTGATGGTTTGATTGTGGTTTGCTTTGGATCCAATTTTGTAACAAACTAGTATCAAAGCCATTGGATCAAACCATCAGATGTTGGCAAATCTCAGTCATTAGATCTACAACTTCTACACCATATTTTGGCTAGGGTTCCTAGCATTTGCTACTGCCATTCAACCACCATGCCACCATTGCCCGAATCTATTACCAGCCACCATTGTGACCTTTGTTCCATCCTTAGCCTCCAATCATCGATGCCCTTTGAAGTCAATATGTCATTTTTGTTGACATCGGGCTTTCTGGTCTTCTACATCACCGCCTCAGTTCTGTCACCGTCGGTCTTCGTCTCATCACCTTCTTTAATTGACAGTCATCCCTTTACATCACCAACGACCATTGACCTTCTTTATAGTCCATTGTTGTAGCTATTATCACCAGGTACTTCTACCATTATTGGTTTTTTCAAGCACACCCAGATCTTTCCTAGATCTGGTCTAGACCCAACCCACTAAGAGATCTAGCCCATTCCAGATCTACCAACATAGATTCGATAGATCCAAATTTGTTTGCTTGCTTAGAAATTTAGTACTCAAGTATTCACTTCCTCAATCTGATTGAAGAATCTTGATACTCTTTCCCGTTTGGTTTTCTACTTTTGTCTTGAACTCTTTAAACTTTTTGAAGATCTCAAACTTGTATTTCATTAAGTACACATGACTATGAGGAGACATTTTTGCTGGTCGTGATGCTTAAATCCATCAAAATAATGCTAGCCATAGCAACACAATACGATTATGAGATTTGAAAAATGGATGTCAAAATGGTGTTCTTGAATGTTTATCTTGAGGAAGATATATTCATGGAACAGCCACATGGTTTTGAGACTTCCAAAGCCAATCAAGTGTGCAAGCTTAAGAGATCCATCTATGGTCTTAAGCAAGCCTTAAGGTCTTGGAACATTCGCTTTGATAATGAGATCAAAGAGTTTGGTTTTCATTAGAAATCTGGATGAACCTTATATAGTGGGAGCGCACAAGCCTTTCTGATCTTGTATGTAGATGACATCCTCTTGATGGGGAATGACATTGGCATGTTGATGTCAATTAAATTATGATTGTCTAATAAATTCTCCATGAAGGATCTAGGAGAAGTGACCTATATTTTGGAAATTTGCGTCTATAGGGATAAAGCGAGGAGATTAATAGGTCTTTGCCAAAGTCTGTACATAGAAAAGATGATAAAGAGGTTTAACATGAAAAATTCCAAGAAAGGTTTCATACCTTTCAAGCATGGAATTCATCTCTTTAAAGTGATGTCTCCCAAGACACTTGAAGAGAGAGAAAGCATGGAAAGGATCCCTTATGCCTCGACGGTAGGGAGTCTCATGTATCCCATGCTATGTACTAAACTAGACATGGCGTATGCTGTGAGCGTTACTAGCATATATCAGTCTAATCCAGGTTTAGAACACTGGACAACAATAAAGAGTATCCTTAAGTACTTGAGAATGACTAAGGATTTGTTACTGGTGTATGGAGAGGGTGATCTTCATGTTGATGGATTCACTAATTCAGATTTCTAATCTGATATGGATGATAGAAAGTTTACATCTGGATTTGTATTTGTCTATAATAGGGGAGTAGTTAGTTGGAAGAGTTTCAAGCAAGAAATAACTGCGGACTCCACTATGGAAGTTGAATATGTTGCGGCATGTGATGTTGTAAAGGAGACTATTTGGATGAAAGTGGTCCTACCCATTGAGTTGTCGATATCCTTATATTGCGACAACAATGGAGTTGTTGCACAAGCAACGGAGCCTAAGTCTCACCAGAAGTCCAAACACATTGAGCAGCACTTCCTTTTGATCCGAGAGATCAAAGCACGTGGAGACATGCAGTTGCAGAAGATCGCGTCATTAGAGAATGTTGCGGTACCACTAACCAAAGCACTATCACAAAGTCATCTTGATCGTCATCTTGAGAAATGGGTATTAGATGCCAACTGACTATGCAATGAGGACTTATAGCCTAAATTTAGTGCAAGTGGGAGATTGTTGGCGTTGGTGCCCTAATGCTAGATTTAGATGACATCTGAAAATTATAATTATGGGACTAATGATGTAATTCTTGTTCAAATATATATAACAAAATGTGTTTTCATATTTTGAGGTCATATTTTCATTCATAGCTCTCCAATTATTATATATATGAATGAGCCCCTAGATTTCCTATTAGAGGTCTAACTCTTAAGGGTTAAGAACATGTGACTAAAGACCTTTGTATTAAGGATATCTTAATGATAATTCTCAGTCCTTAAATTTCTCAGAAAAGGACTATGATTAGTCGAGTATGAACTAACACATGGGATACTACCTTTGATTAGTATAATGATAAAGGATGGTAAGTCTCATGCCATAATCCATGAGATGGATATAGTATTCATATGGATAGATGCTAGTAGAACATCTACTGAATGTCACAGACGTGATAGATCACATAGCTTAGAGGATCTATGATCTATCATAGGCTTCAATTGTGTTATTGGTCCTTAAACCAGAGGCAACGCAATTGTGTTGTATGTCAATGTCAGGGATTTATCGTTGCTAAGAACCATCCAGTTATCGGATGGAAGATGCACTGTGTGGTCCCTGTGCAGTGGCGTATGGAGGCAAGTGATTCCTAATGGGATCTATCAACCTCCGACATGAGGTGAACATCTTATGTGATCAGTGGTGGTCTTGATTAAAGAAACCCTTGGTCAAGGTACACTTGATTGAAAGGTGTTCCAATGCCAGAAGAAGTTTCGATGTGTTATCTCAATCTCACCACACTAATCTTAACATAGTCATTGAGTTAGTGAGTTTGATTAGTCCATAACTCTCACTCTATTGGGATGATAATCGATGGAAGGATTATAGTACATGGGAATCGAAAGCCTAAATAGGTTCTATTCTGAAGTAAGACTTCATTACTGTTAGAATCACCCTGACATAATGCTAATTGTTACTCATGATCTTTCGGGGAACATAGAGGAGATGAAGAGATCCTCGTTTTAGACCAAAATGTTTAGTTCACATCAAAGAGTTTGACGCATCTTGATTGTTACTTTGTAGTGAACCTAGAAGGTCACTGGCATATCCAGGTATGGTGGTTAACTAAGTGATTAAAGCTGAAATCGCCATTAAGGGTTAATGATATTACCGTTAAGAGTTAACGGATTGAGTTCAATGATCAAATTAATGAGTAAATGTCAAGAGTTGAAAATCATGCCATTAAGAGTTAACGAGGGCCTCAATTTCATCATGGGATGGTGAAAGTGTCATTAAGTGTTAATATGGGCCTAGATGCAATTTATGGAAACTTGGTCAAACAGAAAAAAAATGGTTGACCGCCTTTGAAGGCTGTCGACCTATTCTATTGATTAATAGGGAAAAATGGTCAATAGTTCATTTGGAACTGTCAACAGTTCTTGTTGCAAAGGGTCACGAATTCTCATTTGGTTTGTCGTATGTGCAACGATTTTTAGGGGCAGTGGCATGGGACGATGAGATGGGTGACGGCGTGTATCCTTCTTGTCGACCCTTGGTCCCTTTTCTCTCTCCTAATCGATTTTGTCCTATTTGGTGGGTTTTGCTGTAATACCCAGTATTACATGGTTTTGAAAAATATATGATTTTCAGTTATTTTTAAAGGACCTTGAGTTGTTTAAAGAGCCCAAAAGTTGATTTCGAGTAATGAATCAATAAATTATCAAATCGACGGTAGGGAATGCCCTGGGACTTGAATGTCCAAGAAAGAGGGCATGAGATTGGCTAGCGTCTCAAGGCGAGGCTAATGACGCTGAAAGCAATTAGATTGGGAATAGTTTTTGTGTAAGCCCGAATTGTTGATTGAACCGAATGGTTGTAAGGGACATCTGAGAAGTCAATGGGACACTAAAGGTGGTTCGTTTTTGTAAGTCGGTCAACCCTGAAGCATTTTCAGGTTAAAAAAGGTTCTGTTAAGGCACAGGTGTTATAATTTTATAGCAATGACACTACAACCCAAGAGAGGGGTGAATTGGGTTATATTAAAAATATAATTGAACTTGAATTTTTCTTTGTTGGAAAATAAAATTTTGATGCAAATAAATGGGATTTTAGAAAAATAAGCAAGTGGTAAAGTTAACAAGATAAATGAAGTAAAAGTAAATGCAAAGAAGTAAACACAAGGATTTATAGTGGTTCGGCCTAACCAAGCCTCATCCACTACCTTATCTCCTCATTAAGTATTTTTCAAACAATTCACTAAAAACCTCCTATCACAACCAATAGGCGAGCATAATCCGCTAGGAATTACAAACCTCCTACTATGACAAGTAGGCACTTTAGCAACAAGGTAGAAAATATAAGAGATTATACAAGAAATAAATTCTAAGAGATGAATCTCGTAGATACACAATCTCTCAAAATAATTACAAGGCTTGAAAGTAATTTAATAAACTATAAATGTAAAGCCTATGTGAGAGAGAAATAAATAAAATGATTAAGCACAAATATTCAAAGCAATGAAATATAAATTTGTGACCTCAATAGAGAAATTCGAAATAGACTTGAAATGCTTTTCTCATTTTCCCTTGTGGCTCTTTGATGAGTGGACGATGAAGTTTCGAGAGCCTTGGAATGCTTGGAAATTCACTTGAGAGCATTTGGGAGCTTGTAGATGCTTTAGATATGCACCATGGACACTTTGTTTTTCTTCCTAATGAATTTGGAGGTATTTATAGGCATTTGGAGACACTATACCAATGGTCAAATTTTACAACGGACAAAAACACTGTTCATAACTGTCAAAACATTATTCACGGAGTACTGTTCATGGTTACTATTTATGGTTACTGTTCACGATTACTGTTCATACGGTCATTTTTTTTAATTAATTGTTATTTATTTTGAAATTAATTAAAAAATAATTTTAGTGAAAATAATATTTTTTGAAATACATACACTATTTAAAAAAATATTTTATAAATTATTCTAAAATAATTTGATATTATAATATGTATATTTATTTAAAATATTATTTTAATTATAAAAAATTAAATACAAATTAAATAGAGGAAGTTGGCTCAATATTTTGGTGCTTAATAAAATTAATTTTCATTTTGGTACTTAATAAAATATATAAAACCAAATTGGAGCACTAATAATTTATAAAATAATTTCATCATCAAAATACAATTATTTTTCATCCTCAAAATCATATCAAAGGCAAAATATCAATAGGGACCAAATCGATGTTATCGACTAAAGTTGATTATTAATTTTTGAAGAAATTAAGAGTTTAGTGGCTTGATAGTAAATAATTTAAGGCCTTAGAGGATCCAAGTGTAATTAATAAATTTTTAACTGGAATTAAGGAGAATTGATAGGGTTAAATGTGTAAATAATATATATAGCCTGAACTTGGTGCCCAAGCTTTCTACATTGAAATTGAAATTAAATTTAAAATGGGTTTCTTCCATTTGAGACCATTTGGTCGAGAGATGGAGAGAGATGAGAGGGATCGAGGGAGAGAGCTTGGAGTGGTTGGTAGTGTTGTGCGCGAGTGTGAGGAGAAAGAAGAACAAGGAAGGAAAAGAAAAGAAAAGAAATAAAAGAAAAAGGAAAATCTGGAAAAAAAAAGGGAAAATAAAGGAGAAAAATGAGAAAATAGCCAAAAATTTAAGAAAATTGGGGTAAAATTCTAAAAATTAATTTGAAGCTTGAGGAGCATGTTAGAGACTCGAAAATGAAATCTGGGCACAAGGTGGCAGCTAAGAAGGCAAAGTCGGTGTCGGCGTTCTCCTATATTTCTCCTCCAGATTGGTTAAGGTAAATGAATTAAAATATTTCGAGTTATTTGCATTATCTGAGATAATGTGGAATAAGCGTTGGTTGGATTAAACTCTTGGTTGGGGTTGTTTGGAAATTGTTGATACGTGTGTTTTGCTAGGTATGGTAAAACATAGGCCTTAGTTTAATTTTTGATATAGTTGAGTGTTTGTGTGATTGCATCTAGGTTCTACCGAGGAGATGGTGATCCCAGAAAAGTTTGAAATTCAGCCAGGCGTTCTCGTTCTTGGCAGAGAAAGCTTCGAGTCAGGTAAGGGATGTCCCCAAAGATGGGTAGCCTTGCGAATGTTTAGTAAAATTGATGAATATATGTTGTGTGGAGTTTCTTGTTGTGCATGTTCTATAGGTAGTCTAGTGGAGTCCTATGGCAATGGCAAGACTAGATGCATGCTAAGGGTAATATGGGGGGTTATTACTTCGAACAGGTGAGTTCGGAGGGCAGTGATACCTTACCAGTCATGCATACTTACTTGTCATTGCATCTCATATATTATCTTGTTTACATTCATTTTCACCCTTACTGAATCATTGTGACTCATGAGGTTTTATCTCGTGTTGTAGATGTTGCAAGTCTAGATGCAAGTAGTGATGATGTCAGAAGGATGAAGTGGCAACTAGCGTTGTTGCCCGAGTTTATATGTTATATTTATTCCTGTATATATTCTTATGTGGTGAATATATATGTTATTGTGAACTAGATGGTATCTAGTTAGTTGTAATCAGCATGATGTATTAAATGCTTATGAGATTTCATGTTGTAGGTTGCTTTAGTTGGGTGGAGCCAAGTTTTTGGATGTGTAATGATCGAAAAGAAATTTCCCATAAATCCTAGTACTTAACAAATATTTGATATGTTATTTTGTGCCTGGGTCACCTTTGGCTTGTCATGAGGTGAGCCAAAGAAAGGTAAAGTTCACCTGAGTTTCGGGTTTTGTTCCATTGTATTTTCTTTAATTATTTTGAGAATCGATTTCTCAAGCGGAGCGAATGGAAGGACGAAGCCTAGTACGCACCTAGGGCATTTCTTGTTGAAACATAGTCTAACCCTTTAGAATCTGGTTAATGGGTGAACAATCCGGTCGATTGAGCACCCGTGACGCCCGTAGATGGGAGCGGTTCATCACAGTTGGTATCAAAACGATTGCTGAGTTTGGGTTGGGAACGGTTGGTTTATAATTTCGAGATTTGGATGTAAGGTTGATTCGATGAACTCGAAAGTAGGGCATGTGGTCCGAGGACCCTAAGGATTTGGTTAAGGCAATAAGGCTTGTGATAGTTTGAAGGGTATGCTCGAATATTCTTGCTCTAGGAATAGGAAAATACCATAGGTTGAGATGATATACCCGTAAGTGGTATACGAGTTGAGCAAAGAAGAACAGAAAACTAAAGTGTGGGTATTGGTGTCAAGAAACTCGAATGTGGAAATTTGGGGATATTAAGTGTTCTAAGGATGAGAATTCCTTGAGATTGAAGGATTGAGGCTTGTGTGGGGACACGAAGCCATGTAATAACAAGAGTCATGAAGGGGCAAGAAGAGCCTGGGGCATAACTAATTAGGGAGGGGATTAGTGGAGCATCCTTATGTTGGGGAATTGGCCAAGCATGTATAAGGGAAATAGAGTTTTTCTCTTAAAAGTGGTTCGATACGGTTTGTGTGCTTGAGATAGAGTGAGCTAAAGTGGGAATTGGCTTGAAGCTCAAGGAAATGAGTCATCAACAGGCTATGTGACGAGCTTCAGGAAAAGGGTAAGGTAAAGTTACTTATAGTGAGACTCTAGGGGGAGCGTGCATGTAATGCATATGCATGCCATGGCCATGGTAGGCATGACATAAGTAACTTACCGAAGGACTTTGAGAGGGGTTATGTGTGATGTATGCATGTTAGATGTAGGTGGTATGATGTGAGCATATTGTTATGATGATCCCGAAGGGGATGTACCTAGGGTATGAGTGGACCCTAGCTGGTTTCAAGACAAAACGAGGTCTATCCTAAGGAAGGATAGGTGTGTGGCAAATGAACCCTAGCAAGCATCTGTATGAGATGAAAAATCCCTAGCAAGTTGAGTTGAGATTCAGAGGAATCCAGATTGGCAATGAATGAGTTGGCATGTATTGATATGCGTGTGAAAGCCATAGGATTAGCAGTCCATGTTGTGAAGGGCCAAGAAACCGTTCATGTGTCGATGGATGAGGGGCCAAACCAACTCTCATTATGACGCTTGGGGTCAGGTGTGATGCCTAAGGTCATGAGAGATGAGGGATGAATAGACCCTCATTGTGATGCTTGGTTTCAGGGAGGACGCCTAAGGTCACGAGATCCTTGTTGGGGTGATGAGGAGATCACCCAATGAAAGGTATGAATGGGTTGTGTGGGCTGAGGTCAGTGATAGGTAAGATTGTGGCAATAGGACATCCATGGGTTGTGCACGTGGAGGAAATGCCAATTGCAGATGCCTTAGTGGGTGGGGGGGGTGTGACAAGTGATGTAGAGGCCTCAGGTTGTAATTCCAAAGTCTTGGGAGCCCGAGTAAGGTGTGTTAAAAGGCCGAGCTGGGCCTAGTGACTGAATGTATATGTGGGTATGCAGAGGGAGACGCAAGGTCTCAACTCACTTGTAGGGTGATACAGTATGTGCTCTGGACGATGGGTGTCGGAGCTTGAGCTAGACTCAACATGATGGTTATGGACAGAGAGATCGATGCTAGTCAGTCATTAAGAGATGGATGGGCTTGTCGACTTTGTGGCTAATGATGGACTTGGATCCATTGTTAAGGAAAGATAGGTTTTTCAAATCTTGGTTCAAAAACAATGAAGTATGATTTTATGGAGTAAGATCAATAGGCTTTAAGAGTTGGATTGGTTGGGATCCTCTTAGGTTGTAAGAGAATAAAGCCTTAAGGAATGAAGCTCATCGTGTGAGCCTGAGGTTATCGAGGCAAGAACAACCGAATGAGGTTGTTTTTACTAGATGGAGGAGGAACCTTTGTAGCTCGCGGAGGCTTCATTCTGACATTAATGCTACGGTTGCAAGGCTCGTAGTGACAGATCTGATGCTATGAACCATGTGGAAAAAGACTAATGAGTTGGCTTGCGGTAAAGGCAGGTGGCCCATTGGCCAGAGCAACATAGTAAACTGCAAGTGACAATCAGGCACTGAAGATCTAGAGCAGCACCATAGGGATTTTGTTAGGTAGGACCAATAATCTTCTGCGAAGGTCAAGGGGTCTAGGGTAGCACAGTAAACGATAATGACTTGTGTATTGAAATGATTAGACACTTAGTGTCAAAAAGCAAACTCAATTGATTAGCTAAGATATTGCAAGTTGGGAAATGAACTTATTCTACATATAGAATGATGTAGTCATTTATGTGAGTAAAGATTACCAAGAAATTGGTTCGATGAAGGAAGTAAAACTGGTGGGAACATGGTGATAAACCATGATGAGAAGGGATACCGAACTCGTGAGGGATGAGTTAGGTAATTGCCTGGAGGCCAAGTTAGGCAAAGTGCACAAAGACCCTAGTGGGGGGTTAAACCCTTTGCTTCAGTGAAGCGACGAGGAAATGGTTCGACGAATGTTGAGACCATGTGGTGACTTGAGATGTCCAAAGAGTGGAACCCATGGAAAAAGAATGGATCTAGCATGGGAATAATGCTACAGATGATGCCCAACAGTGATGGGTCTAATGTTACGGACCACTGAATGCAGATGGTAGGTGGACAATGGGCTAGCTCATGATAAGGATTGCAACCCTCTATGTGGAGTAACCAATCTATTGTGGAGACGATTAGATGTCGAACACCTAGAGCGCATAGTAGGTTACGACTGGCCTAGGCCTGAGTTTTGTGGGGACTGAAGTGCCGTTGTAGTACCACTAGCTTGTCGTGGAAATTTGAAAGCTTGTGAAATGATTGAGTGATATCTTATGGTATGATGACAAGATATGTGATGATACTCCTTGTTAAAGAATCCTAGCGCATTTGTGGCTAGAGTTGATTGTGATTGATATAGTAAATTGGGTTGATGGACCCAATGTGACCCTGCGACAATTCGAGAAAATAGGGTTGATTGGAAGAGTTGGCAAATGACCCCAAGATGTTATGTAAAGCAAGTGCCATGGAGGGCGAGAGTTATGAGGTGAAAGCCAACTATGAGATGGGAATACTGAAACATGTGAGGGTTTCAGGAATATGGATCTCTAAACCTGTGATGTGAGTTGTGATAGGCTAAACATGTGGCTATGGCATGATTATGAAATTTGTGAAGGGTCACAGTTGCACAGTTAGGTGTTAATCCTAAATGTGTCGATGTGATAATAAGAAGGCATCCTCATGTAATACTGAATGGATTTCTAGTTGGTGGCACAGGATCGATTGCTAGATGGTAGCACCTGTAATGGCAATGTTAGGAGCATGAGGCTCAAGGACTGTGAACGTAAAGCCTTGTTAATTGTCGTGTATGCTGCTAATATGAGGGTTCATGTAAGCACCTTAGGCAAATCCCACATCAGTCATGCAAAGGGGGGGAACCGGACAGTACGTTGCTACGTGGACTCCGACCATTACAAAATGATATCAGAGCGGTGTTTTAAGGTGTCTCTCGTACACACATAGGGTGTTGGGTAGAGTTAGGACTTGTGTCCATCAGTTTAGATAAGTTAGCCTAATTAGTAGTATTCTAACCCTAAGTAGTGATGCAAGAAGATGAGTAATAAAGGTGGACGACCTCGTAGTAGCAGTCAGGCTGCTTCTATTCCAGACGAGGTTCTAGTATCCACGCCTGTCTCACTAGGGAAGTTTAGTAGTGATCTACAGCAAGGAATGGTAGAGATACGAGGTATGTTAGTAGGATTGATAAAGGTGGTAGATACCATAGTTATTAATCAAGTAAGGCAACCATAAGGAATAAAAGAAGTAGGAGGCAATAGAGGTGAGTCGTCAGTCGCTCCAACAATTCCAGTTATAGAGACAGATACCGGGAGTCAACTATTAAAGGATTTCATGGCCTTCTGACCACTAGCGTTCCATGGAGGCACAGATGCAATAGCGGCTAAGAATTTGATGTTATCAATAGAGAAGCATCTCTGTTCTATTGGTTGTGACCTGAATCTGATAATACGTTATTACATGGACCCTGGTCATTACAGAATGGTATAAGAGCCAACCCTCGAGCCTCTAAGTGGTGGGACAAAGCTCAGCGAGGACGTTGAGTCCCTAGAGAGGTGCATGTAAGCACCTTAGGCAAATCCCACATTGGCCATGCAAAGTGGGGAACCAAGCAATACATTGTTATATGAACCTCGGCCATTACAATTCAGTCGAATTTTGAGAAATAAATCCAAAATTTTAGAAGGTGGTTGGTAGGAGCAGAGATGTACAACTCAAATGAGTGTTGCTCCGAAATGAGGGTCAAAGGATGGTAGTTTCAAGTATGGCATGGGTTAGAACTTGAGGTATTCTCCCTATAAAAGTTGAGCATGAGGCAACAACGTTGGATGAACTTCCTAAAGGACTACAACTATAGCATGATGTATCACCCATGGAAAGTTAACGTGATGGCAAATGCCATAGTAGGAGGATGAGTCCTACGACATTGAGTGGAAGCGTGAGTTTCACAATTATGGCTAGGGTGATTTCCAGTGATGAGAGATTAATTAAAGTGATAGTCGATGATTGCTAGTGTAGTGTATAGAGGAATATTGTGTTGGTTGCGAGCCTAGCAATTCAACTAGATCTAATCGAGTGGATTAGATGGATGTTGAGGGTGAATTTGAGGTTTCGCCAATGGATAATGAGAACTCAATTGAGTAATTCATGAAATTGAGATTGGTTTCCATGAATGGGGTTAAGGTGATAATTAGATCGACTGATAGCTGTGAGTGATACAGTTAGGGAGATACTCTAGTGTGTGGGTAATTGATGAGAATTAACCTCATAGCTAAAGGTTAATGGTTGTGAAAGAAAACAACTAGTAGGGCTTTAGTGACACTGAGCCAGTGTGGTTGCTAACCAAATGATGCGAGCCCGATTAAAGTGAAAGGTATAAGAAGAATTCAGGAGGAGCTGGAGTTTCTCGGGGATTAGTAAGTATTTAATGAATGGTAAAGTAATGGCAAAAGGGTTAATCCAAGATTGGGATTGTGCTAGCTAAGATGACTTGTGAGATTTAAGATACGACAGCCTTGAAAGAGTCTAGTTGTGATCATGGTATTGACCTCGTCAAGGAGGAAGAGAACTATTATGCATATGGTAGAATCTCAAAGTTAGGTGTTAGTTGTGAATTAAGGAAGAAGTTGATTTGGGATGGCTATTAAGTCTCGTGCCTTTTGAAAGCGAGGCTATGGTGAGGGATTGTGGAATTCAAAAATATTTGAGTGGAATTGAAGGCGGGCTGTTAAACTTGGCTAGAAGACCATTACAAGGGTGGTGGTGTAACCATGATAGCTTGTTGTAGTGAATATGGGACCAAAACCCAAGAGTCATACTATAGGTGCGATGTAATAAGTGATTGCGTGAATGAATGACTTATGGCAAGCACAGTAGTGGTGATGAGGGCTGTGGTTAAAGGTCCCACGACCTTAAAGCAAAATGGTAGAATCATTCACTCGTTATAGGGTTTGACAGACAGAGTAAGGCCTAGCATGGGACATGATTGTGGAAAACTAAGGTCTGGGTGCAAAATATTTAAGAGGGGTTGCCCAATGAGAATTCCTAGATGTGGTAAGTGACCCTTGTTGGCCAGTAGTATTGGCCAATAAGAAAAGCCTCAGTATCTCTGTTGAGTATGGAAAGAATCTCTAGTTAGGAGAATGTTATAACGTAGGCATCATTAAGCTCAAGGTGTGGACTCAGGTAGTGCACGTTATTGGCTAAACCATGAGAGTACCCATTATGATGTATGGGTATGCGGGTTATGCTTAAGTTATAGCGATAAGTGAAGGTTGGCTGGTTAAGGTAGCAGACCATGTGATGAATGGTCGATTATGGCTAAAGGAGCCAGATGGTTGCTTCCTATATAGTGCTAGCATGGCTATAGTCAATCGGTAATGAGATGTTGCCATGAGAATTGACTCAAGTCATGGATGTATATGATTGATGATGAAATGTCATGGTTGAATGAGTGTCAGCTTGTCTAATGGGCATTAAAAGTGACACTACTGCAATTGATCAGTTTTAACACATTGTTGTGTTTTATCAGAGTAAAAATCGTGGCCATGTGTGATCGGCAAAAGAAATATTGCCATGTGTGATTGGCGTAAACTCATTGTTAACTGATTAGTGATGCAATGTTATAGAGTTTGATTGGCATTGTCGTGTTTTGGTTTTAGTTTGATGTGAAAAATGAGAAGTTGACTACAAAGTGATGCTTAGAGGCAATTGAAATCCATCAAGAGGATGGACATCTTTGCCATAGTCATGTGTCATGACCAACGACTAGCTGTGGGATTTAGCAGGAGGCCAAAGTGGTATTAGTTGATGAATATCCTTGACAGTTAAAGGACCAGTAGCCTAAGCGAAACCTCAAGGTGGGGATAGCCCGAGGGAAAGGTTAACAATGGTTAAGCTATGAGATTCTCAAGTATTGGAATTTGAGGAATAGCTTGAGCATGTGATTGTCTTAAGCAGAAGATAAAGATAAAGAGAATTTTGAGGACAAAATTCATTTAAAAGGGTTTGGATGTAATACCCGATTTTACATGGTGTTAGAAAATATATGATTTCTAGTTATTTTTAAAGGACCTTAAGTGGTCCGAAGAGCCCAAAAGTTGGTTTCAAATAATGAATTAATAAATTATCGAATCAATGGCAGGGAATGTCCCAGGACTTGGAGGTCTAGGAAAGAGGGCATGAGATTGGTGAGTGTCTCGAGGCGAGACTAACAACGCTGAAAGCAATCAGATTGGGAATAGTTTTTGGAATAGTTTTTATATAAGCCAGAATTGTTGACTAAATTGAATGGTCGTAAAAGACATCCGGGAAGTCAACGGGACCCTAAGGGTGGTCCAATTTTGTAAGTGGGTCAACCTTGAAGCGTTTTTAGGTGAAAAAATGGTTCTACGAAGGCATAGGGATGAAATCGACGTCATCGAGTAAAGTCGGTTATTAATTTTTGAAAAAATCAAGATTTTAGAAGCTTGATGGTAAATAATTTAAGGCCTTGGATGGTCTAAGTGCAATTAATAAATTCTTAAGTAGAATTAAGGAGAATTGGTGGGGTTAAATGTGTAAATAATATATATATATAGCCTGAACTTGGTGCCCAAGCTTTCTACAGTGAAATTGAAATTAAATTTGAAATGGGTTTCTTTCATTTGAGAGCATTTGGGCAAGAGATGGAGAGAGAGAAGAGGGATCGAGAGAAAAAGCTTGGAGTGGTTGGCGGCTGGCTAACTGTGGGGTGGCCAGTGGTGGCTGACCGGCAATGACGAGCGACAACAAGAGGCCATCTTGGCCGACGATGGTGGCTGGGTGAAGCTAAAGTGACAGCTGATTACAAAGCTCGTGGTAGGGGCAATCGGCAATGTGGTCGCAACGAGCAGCGGCGTCAAAGGCTGGAAGTAGAGGCAAGCAGCTGCGGTAGTGCTGTGTGCACAGGCTGGAGGCAGGTTGCAGTGGCCCACGCCGAAGGCAACGATAGCCAGTGGTCAAGAGGCAAGCGAGGGTGGTCGATAATGGCAGAGTTGGTTGTAGTAACGACCAGTGAAGGCCAAGTAGCGAGTGGTCGACAGTGCTATGTGTAGGTGTAAAGAGGAAGAAAAAGGAATGAAGGTGAAAAAGAAAAAGAAAAGAAAAAAAATAAAAGGAAAAGGAAAATTTGAAAAAAAAAGGGAAAATAAAGGAGAAAATGGGGAAAATAGCTGGAAATTTCATAAAATTGGGGGAAAAAATAAATTAATTTAGGGCTCGAGGAGCATGCCAGAGACTCGAAAATGAAATCTGGGTGCAAGGTGGCAGCTAAGGAGGCAACACTAGTGTGGGCATTTTACTAGATTTCTCATCCAGATTGGTAAAGGTAAATGAATTAAATTATTTCGAGTTATTTGCATTATGTGAGATAATGTGGAATAAGCGTTGGTTGGATTAAACTCTTGGTTGGAGTTGTTTGGAAATTGTTAATGGGTGAGTTTTGCTATGTATGGTAAAACATAGGCCCTAATTTAATTTCTGATATAGTTGGGTTTCTGTGTGATTACACCTAGCTTCTACCAAGGAGGCGGTGATCCTAGAAGAGTTCAGAGTTTAGCTAGGTGTTCTCACTCTTAGCAAAGAAACCTTTGAGCCAAGTAAGGGATGGCCCCAAGGGTGGGTGGCCTTGTGAATGTTTGGTAAAATTAATGAATATATGTTGTGTGCACTTGCTTGTTGTGCATGTTCTATAGGTGGTCTATTGGAGCCCTATGGCCACGAGGAGACTAGATGCATGCTAGGGGTAATATGGGAAATTATTGCCTTGAACATGTGGGTTCAGAGGGTAGTGATATGTTACGAGTCATGCATACTTACTTGTCATTGCATCTCATATATTATCTTGCTTACATTCATTTGCAGCCTTACTGAATCATTGTGACTCATGAGGTTTTACCTCGTGTTATAGATGTTGCAAGTCTAGATGCAAGCAGTGATGATGTCAGAAGGATGAAGCGGTAACTAGCGATGTTGCCTGAGTTTGTATGTTGTATTTATTCATGTATATATTCTTGTGTGGCGAATGTATATGTTATTGGGAACTAGATTGTATCTAGTTGGTTCTATTAGCATAATGTGTTAAATACTTAAGAGATTTCATGTTCTAAGTTGCTTTAGTCGGGCTCCGTTTTGTTGTATTTTCTTTAATTATTTTTGGAACTGATTCCTCGAGCTAAGCAAAGGGAGGGACGAAGCCTAGTACCCACCTAGGGAGTTTCTTGTTAAAACATAGTCCAACCCTTCAGAATCTGGTTGATGGGTGAACAATCTGGTCGATTGAACACCTGTGGCGCCCATAGGTGGGAGCAGGTTGTCACATTTAGACATCTAGGGTTTATGTATTTAATATATAAACCAAAGGGGAAGAAGAATGAGAGAGCTTAAGTTTTTGCAAATTGTTGCATCTTCTCTCTTAGCCTCTGCTCGTTCTTCTCTTCTTGATTCCAGAGCCTTACCCCTTCCTTCATTGCTCCCTTCTTTGATTTCTCCATTGCTATTGTAGCAACCCAACCATATAAATAGTTTATATTGGTTTGGGGATTATTCTTTGAACCCATTTCCAGTCCAATCTCCCTCACTCTCTCTAGCTAGCATATATAGTGAGTTGAGGGATTCAACCATTCACCAGAGCATGGACTGACTAGGCCTTCCATGTTTTTGGGAGTCAGTTTGGTCTAATCGAAAATCTGTTCGGGAGTTGTTTGGGAGTAAGGCATTACTGTCCAATGAGGATTCTAGCCTCTACATCGGCCTTCTGAGTGTTGTGAGGTATATTTACTAAACCCCCTATAGAATGGTTTAGTCTTCTATTGCATATGGTTATTGGAAATGAGTCTTGCAATGTGTTTTTGATCTCCATTTCTACTACCTTATATGCGTTTTCAAAAAATATTTTTTAAAATCAGTTAAACCCTTGCATTGATACTCCAATAGTTGGCATTTTCCATCATGTACGAGATGGTTATGAATTATCTTTTTCAAGTAATGCATGTCATATTCATTATCGTAATGAGATGGCTGGCATGGGCATTATGGTAAATGGTCTTTATATATTAGAGTTGCAAGAGAGTGTCAAACAGAAGGATGTAAATGTTACATCTACTAGCCGCGGGAAGTGTTCTCGTGGTAACGGTGTTGACCCTAAACATTTATGGCATCTAAGACTCAGCCACATTAACGAGAGAAGGATCTGTGAATTGGTAAAATTATGATTAATTAATCTAGTAGGTTTTGAACCGAGACCAACTTGCGAATCCTGTCTACTCGGGAAAATGGTTAAGTTACCCTTTGTTAGACAAAGTGGGAGAACTAGTGAATTGTTAAGGTTGATCCACATAGATGTCTGTGGGTTGTTCTCTGTAATGGAAAGATGTGGTTTTCACTACATAACCTTTATTGATGATTTGTCACAATATGGCTATATGTACTTGATGAAGTACAAGTCTAAAGCCTTTGAAAAATTCAAAGAGTTTAAGGCTGAAGTAGAGAACTAGACTGAAAATAGTATCAAAATACTTCAATTAGATTGAGGTGAAGAATACTTGAGTATAGAGTTCAATGACTACCTCAAGTTCAATGGCATTATATCCCAGTTATCTCATCTTATTACTCCACAGTTAAATGGTGTTTTTAAGAGAAGAAACCATACCCTGTTGGACATGGTACGTTCAATGATCGCCTTTGTCAATCTACCATTATCACTATGGAGCTATACATTATCCACCGCCATATATCTCCTTAATAGGGCTCCAAGCAAGACTATCGAGAGTACACCATATGAGATATGGTATGGGAGACTGCCTAGTCTTAAGTATGTTAAGATTTAGAATTGTCCTGCCTTCGTCAAGAAGCTCAAGACAAATAAACAAGAGTCCAAATCTGATAAGGGCAAATTTGTAGGGTATCCTCTTTATTTTAAGGGATACTACTTCTACTTTCCTAGTGATCAAAGAGTATTGGTCAGCAGGGATGCTATATTCTTAGAGAAAGAGTTTCTTCATGAATGAAGCATCAAAAAGAAAGTGGAGCTAAAAAAAGTGTCTTTTGAACCTCAAATCAAGCTTAGTCACGAATCCAATCCTTAGCTAGTAGGTCCAAGTAGTGTCATTCCACATGAGGCTCATAGATCTAGTAGAGTATCTCGTCCTCCAGAACGATATGGTTTCTTGATGGAGAAGATACATGAAGCATTTTTGTATGGAGATAATGGTCAAGATGTTGATCCTACTAACTACGAAAAGGTGATATCAGATATCGACTCTAAGAAATGGCTAGAAGCAATGTAGTCGAAGATGGAATCCATATATTCCAACCAAGTCTGGACTCTAGTAGATCCACCTAAAGGAATAGTTCCTATAAGATGCAAATGGATCTATAAGAGAAGGATTGGTCCTGATGGAAAGGTGCAGACCTTTAAAGCATGACTGGTGGTGAAATGATATCATTAGAAATATGGTATTGACTATGAGGAGACATTTTGGTCAGTCATGATGCTTAAATCCATCAGAATGATGCTAGCCATATCCGCACATTATGATTATGAAATTTGGCAAATTGATGTCAAAACGGCATTCCTGAATGGTTATCTTGAGGAAAATATATTCATGGAACAATCTCATGGTTTTGAGTCTTCCAATGTCAATCAAGTGTGCAAGCTTAAGAGATCCATTTATGGTCTTAAGCAAGTCTCTAGATCTTGGAACATTCATTTTGATAATGAGATCAAAGAGTTTGGTTTCATTAGAAATTTGGATGAATCTTGTTTATACAACAAAATCAATGGGAATGCACAAACTTCCCTGATCTTGTATGTGGATGACATCCTCTTAATGGGGAACGACATTGGCATGTTGATGTTGATGTTTTGCCTTTGATATAGTTTTGATAATGAAAAACTATTGTATTTTGATTATGTTTATTATCTTAATGCTCCAAATTAAATGATGCTTTAAACAATCTGAAATGTTTATGGATACGTTGTTTTTTATTTAGGAGATTGGAAAAATAAAGTATTAAATTTCAATTAAATCTCAAAATATTGGAAAATGAAGTTAAAGGAAAATTTGTAGCATCTGTCGACTAAGTGTTAAGTTTTTCTAAAAGAATAGTTGACTGTATGCCTTGCATCTGTCAACTATGTGCCTTGCATCTGTTGATTATGGCTTGTATCTGTCGACTATGCCTTGCATTTGTCGTCTATCCTCGTGGTTCTGTCAACAGAATAATTTGATCTGTCGACTATCAGTGTGTATTTTAGAAGGTGTTTTCTTCATATTTTTGTTCTGACGACTATCCCATCTCTTTTGTCGACTATGTCTTGTTTTGTTTATGAATCTGTCGACTACCTATTGTCTTTTGTCGACTAACTCTTTTTGCAAAAAGCCATAACAGCTAGTTTTTCAAATCTCAACGGTCACAAATGACTAATTTTCTCTTGAATCTTTCGGGATGCTTATAAATACAACACAAGGATGATTAAGAAGAAGCTAATGGATGGAAAATAAATTGATTTAAGCTTACATCTTATACTTATCTATATTTACATTAATTATGCTTCAATTTTCTCTCTTCAAGGCTTTGATCTTCAATTTTCTCACTTCTCTCCTATTGTACATTTCTTATATTTCCTAATCTGTGTAGCTAGAGGGCCTACTCGTATAGTAGGAGGTTGTAATTCCTAGTCTTGGACTAGAGGACCTATTTGATTTAAGTAGGGGTTTTAGTGGATTCTTTGGAAAATCTTTATTAAGGAGCTAAGGTAGTGGTTTAGGCTTGGGTTAAGCCGAACCACTATATATCTTAGTGTTCTTGTGTGCTTGTGTTCTTTAAATTCTCTTTATTGTCAAGCACCTATCCATTCCTCACTTGTTTCACATATCAATCTTTCATTATATTCTTATTTATTTTGAAAAAGATTTCAAGATTTTTAAACTATTTTTAAAATAACCAATTCACCCACCTCTTGGTGTGTGCCATAGCACCTCCCAATTCAACAAATGTTAACAAAATTATGGTTATCCAATAAATTATTCATGAAGGATCTAGGAGATGTGATCTATATCTTGCGAATCTGCATCTATGGAGATAGAGCGAGGAGATTAATAGGTATTTTCCAAAGTCTGTACATAGAAAAGATGCTAAAGAAGTTTAGCTTGGAGAATTCCAAGAAGGGTTTCATACCATTCAATCATGAAATTCATCTCTCTAAAGGGATGTCTCTCTAAACAATTGAAGAGAGAGAGAACATGGAAAGAATCCCTTATGACTCAGGTATAGGGAGTCTGTTGTATGCTATGCTATGTACAAGGCCAGATATCGCATATGCTGTGAGTGTTACAAGCAGATATCAGTCAAATCCAGATTTGGAACAATAGACAACAGTAAAGTGTATCCTTTAGTACTTGAGAAGGATTAAGGATTTGTTGCAGATGTATGGAGAATGTGATCTCTGTGTTGATAGGTTGACAAATTTAGATTTTCAATTTTATATGGATGATAAAAAATCTACATCTGGGTTTGTATTTGTTTGTAATAGAGAGGCAGTTAGCTAGAAGAGTTCTAAGCTAGAAATAATATGGACTCCATTACGAAAGCTGAATATGTTGCGGCATGAGATGCTATAAAAGAGGTTGTTTGGATGAGGAAGTTCATTGCTGAACTTGAAGTGGTCCCGTCCATTGAGTTGTCGATATCTTTCTATTGTGACAACAATGGAGCCATTGCACAGGTAAGGGAGCCCAATTCTCACCAAAAGTCTAAACACATCGAGCGACGCTTCCATTTGATCCAAGAGATCATAGCACGTGGAGATGTGCAGCTTCAAAAGATAACGTCATTAGAGAATGTAGTGAACTCACTGACCAAAGCACTACCACAGAGTCATCTTAATTGCCATTAGTGCAAGTGAGAAATTATTAGTGTTAGTGGCCTAATGCTAGATTTAGATGACATTTAGTGACTGTAATCATGGGACTAATGATGTAATTCTTGCAAATATAATAAAATATATTTTCATATTTTAAGCTCATATCTTCATTCATACATATCCAATCAATCATATGAATGAGCCCTTAGATTTCCTAATGATAGTCTTATTCTTAAGTGTTAGGAATATGTGACAAAGACTTTCGGGTTAAGGTTTTCTTAATAGTTAATTCTCAGTTCTTGGATTTCTCAGACGTGGGCTATGATTAATCGATTATGGATTGGCATATGGACTACTACCTTTGATCAGTATGAGATGCTAATGATAAAGGATGGTGAGTCACATGCCATAATCCATGCGATGGATATAGTAGACATGTGGGTAAATGTTAGGTGAACATTTACCAAATGTGATGTACATGATGGATCACATGGCTGAGAAGATCTAAGATCTATCACAGGCTCCAATTGTGTTACTGGTCCTCAGACCTGAGGCAACACACTTGTCTTGTATGTCAGTGCTATAGATTTGTCGTTGCTAAGAACCATCCAGTTACCAGATGAGACATGCACTGTGTGATCTCTATGCAGTGGCGTATTGAGGTAGGTGATTGCTAATGGAATCTGCCAACCTCCAACGTGAGGCGAACAGCTTATGCTGCAATCAGTGGTGGATTTGATTAGAGAAATCCCTGGCCAAGGTACACTTAATTGGAAAGTGTTTTCGATGTCAAAAGGAGTTTCGATATGTCATCTCAATCACACCACACTGATTCTTAGCATAGTTATCAAGTTATTGAGTTTGATTGGTCTATGTCTCTCACTTGATCGAGATGTTAGTTGATGGAGGGATTATAGTATATGAGAATTGAAAGCCCTAATAGGTTCTCAAGGAAGTTAGACTTCATTATTGGTAGGATAGCCTTGACATAATGTTAGTTGTCAATCAAGGTCTTACGGTGTATATCGAGAAGATGGAGATATCCTCATTGTAAACCAAAGTGTTTGGTCAACGTCAAAGAGTTTGACGTGTCTCAATTGTTGCTTAGTAGTGAACCTAGAAGGTTACACGCATATCTGGGTGTAGTGGTTGACTAAGCGATGAAAGTTGTAATCATCATTAAGAGTTAATGATGTCACCATTAAGACTTAATAGATCAGGTTTAACGATTAAATCAATAGGAGCAATTGTCAACAGTTGACAGGCATGCCGTTGAGAGTTGACGGGGGCCTCAATTTTGTCATGAGATGATGAAAGAGTCATTAAGAGTTAATGACGAGCCTAGATGCAATTTGTAGAAACTTACAAAATCGGTCGACAGTTCCTTAAAAGCTGTTGACTGGTTCCTACCAATCGACCGACAATTACTTTAAACTATCGACAATTCATGCTAATTGGATGATAGTTCCTTTAAACTGTCAACCATTTCTATTGTAAAGATTCACGACCCTTTTTCATGTTTTTGCTTCGGTTAAGAAAGAATACCAGTGGGAGAATGATTAAAATGATGGGGTGTGTTTTTTATGATGTGGGCTTGTCTTTCACTTATCCCCTTTCTCTTTCCTTGGCTATTAACTGATTATTGAGCATATTTGGTGTTTCTAGGGATTGGTATATAAAAGAAAAAGAAGAAGAAGAAGAAATGGAAATAGGTTGCGACTGCATTTGATGCTCCATTTTTCTCTCTTGGTTGTTCTATCTTCTTCTCATTCGAAATCTTACTTCCCTTCCTATGGCTCTCTTTCTTGCTCTCTAATCTCTTGATTGCTAGAGTAGCAATCCCATCCAAATAGATTGTGTAATATCCCAAGTTTAAATAAATAAATATGGCATTATTTCGTAAAATATTGCACATTTCATGACATTAAGAGAATCTAGGAGACAGTTTAAAGATCTCAAATAGCCGAATCAATAGAAGAGAATACCTCGGGACGTGCATGTCTAAAAAGAAAAAGATATCATTAATGAGCATTCCGAGATAGGATTTTTGGTGCAAAAATGAGTCAAATTGAAAACTATTTTCGATACAATTTCAACACAGCCTAGAAAATCGAATCATCGTAAGAGACTTTCGAAAGGACACTGGAACCCCGAGAAGAGTTAATTTTTGTATAAGGAACGACCCTGAAGTGGTTTTGGGGAAAAATGAAGAGATTCATAATCAAAATATAATTTTGCATAATTTCGGGTTTAGGTGTAATTTTTTAATCTTGGCCGAAAAGTGGAAAACTGGTCTTGGAGAGTTTAATGTGAAAGAAGAAAATCTATAGGTCATTTTGGAATTTTTGGGAACTCAATGGGCTATATGAAAAGGCCTAAAAAAGATTTAGAAAATTAAGAGGGGTCAAAGTGCAAAAAGCTTAAAAGGCAACCATGGCCATCCGACCAAGCCACTACCACTGTCGGACAGCCTTCGGCTGACGTCGTTAGGGCCATTTGAAGGCACGAGCATGGGCCCCACAACATGGTGGGTCGAATGGAGGCAAGCAAGGCCGAGAAATGGCCAAGTATGGCCGTGATTTGACGTTGGATTGATAAGGTATGGTTGAGAGTCGGCGGAGATAGGGAGAGGGGTTTTCATAATGATCCATGATTTAAGGCAGGGTAAGGCCTTATCAGGCATTTAAAACTTGGATTTAACTAGGTATGGCTCGATTAGGCTCCAAAATCGTGTATAAATAAGGGTTCCAAAATGGGCAAATACATCAAAGTTTAAGCTTCCAGGTGCTTGTGTTAAAGAGAGAATTGAGAGTTCTTGATAGAGGGTTTTTGTTCCTTGGGTTGAGAGGATAGATTATGGAAAGTTTGCGGAGTTTTCGAGTTGTTTTGAGTGAGTTTCAGAAGTGGCCAGAATCTAGAAGCTTCGCCAAAGTCGAGGTTTAAACCCACCGATCGAGGCACTTCTGACCATTATTTCGAGCACTCAAATGTACCATCAGGACCAACTTGAGAAGAGCTTCAAAGCAGTGCAAGAAAATTCAAGATCGGAGCATCATCGGTGATCAAAAATTTGGAGAAGACAACCGGCGCATGGGCTTCACGCGCCAATTAATTTTCCAGGTGCATGGGGGCACGTGCCAGGTTGGATTTTTTTGAATTTTTTTTATTATTTTAAAAAATTATTTTAGGATTTATGATGGAGAAAAATTTGGAAAATTATGTGAGGAAATATTTATTTTTGAATTATGGAGAGGAAAAATGGGAGAAAAATAAGAAAAATTATGGATAAATTTAGAAAAATCAGAAATATTGATTTTTGAGGATATTTATTGATTAGGAGAAAATTTGGCGATAAGATTTGGTGATTTGCAAGATTTTTTAGGTCAGCACGTTCTTCGAGAAATCCCTAAAGGCAAAATTAAGGTGAGTGGTTCTACCAAACTAAATGTAGATTTCATGTGAATGGATATGACTAGAAAGTGGTTCGACTCTAAACCCGATTTTATCTAAATGATTTTATCATGTTGTCATGCCTTGATGTGAATATGTCATGTAGATTGTATTTACATATTATGATAAAATGTGTATATATTCACGATGATATTGTTGATCATGCATCACATATGTTTGAGAGTACGAGCTAGTACAGCTGCTTTACCAAGGGTGCACCCATACACCTTAGTATGGTAAGGAAGCCGTGAAAAAGGGGAGTAGCATTAAGATACAGTCGACTTAAACGAAAGAAAAAAAGAAAAATGACATTTTGCATATTGCATCCATGCATGAAATATGATTTGTACCCTCACTTAGATGATTCATCATCTAACTTGGGCTATGCTCCTAGAATATTCAAACGTTTTAGATGAAGATGTAGCAAATGCGGATAAGGAAGAGGCATATGACGGCACTTAGCATGTGTGTGATGTTTATGATTGGGAAATTTATGTATTTAAGTTTTTGCTATTTGGAATTATGAACGTTTTGAAAGTCAATGATGTAAGATCTTATTTATGTTAATGTTAGGTTTAATTCCTACTTCTGTTAATGATGAAATATCTAATCTAGTGCATATGATGTATGATAATTTTTATGCTAGATAGGCGAATGGGAAATTTAGGAATTTGTATTATGATGAGTTTGATAAAAAATATATATATAAACCAAATTTTCCTAAGTTATAACACAACTGAGAAAGTGAGGTGTTACAGATTGTCTATTGGATTAGATATTGTTTTCTTGAACCCATTTCCAGCTTGAATCACCAATAAGAAGGCTAGCTTGTACATAGGCATTCCTATTGGTTTCATCCTCTACTTGGAGCATGGACCAACTAGGGCCCTTGTACTTTCGAGGGTCGGATTAGTTATCCAAATAAATGTTTGGAAGCTGTTCGGGAGCAAGTCGTTCCTACCAAAGGGAGGATTCCAACCTCTACATCAAATCTGAAATCTCCGTGAGGTATATTTCTAAATGCCCTATGGTATGTTTTCAATTGTAATGCATATATTGTTTGATACCGAGTCTTACAAGATGATTCTCACTTTTATTTCCACTGTGTTTGTATGGTTTTTCTAAAAAGTTTTGAAAATCGATAAAACTCTTGCATTGATACACCAAAAGTTGGCGTAAACTTTTAGATAAATGGTTTATATTTCCTAGAAACACATGCATGCGAATATAGTCATCAAATAGTTGTTAGACCTAGTACCACATTAAAAGAGAAGCGTTCTCGAGGTAATCAAATTAAGGGGTAATCAAATTAATCCCAAACAGTTGTAGCACCTTAGGCTGGGTTATATCAGCGAGAGTAGGCTTATAAAGTTGGCTCATCAGGGTCTAATATGTGATTTGTATGCTGAACCCAAGTTAATTTATGAGTCATGTATTCTTGGGAAAATGACTAAGTCTCCTTTTGTTGAACAAGGGAAAATAGTTACTGAATTGTTAGGATTAGTACATTCAAATGTATGTAGGCCCATAAATGTTATGACCCAGGGTGGATATATCTACTTTGTAACTTTTACTGATGATTTATCATGGTATGGTTACGTGTACTTATTGAAGTACAAGTCTAAAATATTTAAAAAGTTCAAAGAGTTCAAGACTGAAATAGAAAACCAAATAAGAAAGAGTAAAAGATTCTTCGATCAGATCAAGAAGACGAATACTTGAGTACTGAGTTTATTGATTATCTCAAAGGTTATGGTATAATTTCACAGTTGACCCTTTCTTATATACCAGAATTGAATGGTGTGGTTGAATGTAGAAATCGAACCTTATTGAACATAGTTCATTCTATGTCAAGCTACACGGATTTGTCTATTTCACTGTGGGGTTATATTATTCTTATCGCAATTTAGTTGATAAATCGAGTACCAACTAAATCTGTTTTAGTCACACCATATGAGATATGGGTTGGGAAACCTTTGAGTCTTAAGCATGTTAGGATTTGGAGTTGCCCAATTTATGCAAAGAGGTTGAGAACAGAGAAGTTGGATCCTAGATCTGAGAAATGTTGTTTTGTGGGATATCCTAAAGATAGTTTAGGATATTATATTTATTTTTTGGTTAACCCAAGAGTTATGGTTGCCAGACATGTTATCTTCTTGGAAGAAAAGTTCATCCAGAAATGTGGCTTGGGGAAGAAAATAGATTTAGCAGAATAAGGGTTTTTTGTTCCAAAAATACCTGAACAGATTATTGAGCATGGCGAATCAAGTCAGGGATATCATCCACAGGTTCCCCATAGGTCTGGTAGAGTGTGTCATCCTCTAGATCAATGGTATGGTTTATCAGTGAAAAAGATACATGAATTGTTCTTGCATGGGGACGGTGACAAGTTGGTTGACCCTACCACCTATGAGGAGGCGATATTTGATATCAATGCCTTAAAGTGACAGATAACTATGGAATCTAAGATGGAGTCTATGTACTCTAACTAAGTTTGGGTCTTGGTAGATCCACCTGAGCAAATTATTTATATCAGGTGTAAATGGATCTTCAAGAAAAAGATCAGTTCAGATGGACAAGTTTTGACCTATAAAGCTCGGTTAGTGGTAAAGGGTTATCGTCAATGTCAAGGTATTGATTATGACGAGACTTTCTCACATTTTGTAATGCTGAAGTCCATCAGGATGATGTTAGCTATCGTTGCTTACTATGACTAGGAGATCTTACAGATGGCTTTTTTGAATGGATTTCTTAAAGAATAGATTTATATGAAACAGTCGAGTAGATTTGAGTTTGCCAATCCATGTCATGTGTATTTGCTTAAGAGATTAATATATGATTTGAAGTAAGCATCGAGGAGTTGGAACATCCGTTTTAATCATGAGATCAAAGGGTTTGGTTTCTTGAGAAATCTAGATGAACCATGTATATAAAAGAAGGCTAGTGGGAGCAAAATTATGTTCCTAGTCTTGTATGTAGATGATATTTTAATTATAAGTAACAGTGTAGAGATGATGATGTTTTTGAAAGCCTGATTGTCTAAAGTATTCTCCATGAAGGATTTAGCAGATGCTAACTATATTTTGGGGATTAGACTTTATAGAAATAGAGTTAAGAAATTGATAGCTCTCTCCCAGAGTTTGTACATAGAGAAGAAGAGGTTTAGTATATTGAATTCTAAAAGATGACAGTTGTCTGTCCAGGTTGGGGTTCATCTCTCTAAGGCGATGTCCTCTAATACTCCTAAAGAATAGGATCGTATGAGTAAAGTACCTTATGATTCAGCGGTTGAGAGCCTTATGCATGTGATGATATGTACGAGGCCCAATGTTGCATACGCTGTATGTGTTGTAAACCGATATCAGTCCCAATGAGAGTCACTGGATCACAGTGAAGCATATTTTGAAACACTTGCAAAGAACTAAAGATATGCTACTGATTTATAAAGGGGTAATTTTCATGTGGACGGATTCACTGATTCGGATTTTCAATCGGATGTTGATGATCGCAAATCGATGTATGGTTTTCTATATCTCCTGAATAGTGGTGTTATGAGCTGGAAAAGTTTCAAGCTGGTAATCACAGCGGATTTAACTACTGAAGCCGAGTATGTTGTGGCATGTAATGCTATTAAGGAAGTTGTTTGGATCCAAAAGTTTCTTTTGAAAGTTGATGTGGTTTCAGCCATTCTATCAACAGTACCTTTGTATTGTGACAATAATGGAGCTATCACACAAGTGAAGGAACCTAGGTCTCATTAGAAGTCCAAACACATTGAACGCCAATTTCATTTGATTTGAGAGATTATAACACGTGAGGAGGTGTAGTTGTAGATAATAGATTCAGTAAATAATATAGCTGACTCACTCACCAAAGCTATGAATCAGTCATAGTTGGATCAGCATCTTGAGAAGATGGGTATCCAATTCCTGACGATGGTAGAGCACTAGATGTACATGTGATGTAAATTAGCATTAATGGAAGTGGGAGTTTGTTAGTGTTGTGTGCCTTGATGCTAGATTTGGATGACATCTAGTAGGTTTGTATTTTAATGCATTTATTGTATCTTTGTATAAATCAATAAAATGCTAGGTTTTCTTCATTCATATTTTCTCCAATCAATTATATGAATAGTCCCAGGATCTTCTATGTGAGAATCTTATTCTCAAGTTATTGAGACTGTGTGACAAGATTATCTGGTAATAGAACTTCTCAAACTATTCCTAGTCCTTAGAATCTTTGGATGGGGACTTTGATTAATCGAGTATGGACTAGCGCAGGGTTACTACCTCGTTTAGTATGGAGATACTGATGGGAGACTGGTGTGTCACGTGCCATAAGAAATGAGATGTCCCTAGTAAACATGTGGGTGGTCATTCGGGAACAATCAATTGAATGTGACGTCGATGACTGATCACATGGTCTAGTGGATAATGGTCGATCGTGTCATCAAGTTGCAATGGTGTATTGATCTTTAGACTTGAACCAACACGATTTTTTTATGTATTGGTGTACGGGATTTGCTAATGAGTAAAACCATCCAATTGGGAGGTAAAAAGGTTCATCTATGTGATTCCGTATTATTAGTATATGGAGATAGGTGTTGGGAATAGGATCTATCACCCTCGTTGGTAATTGATGGGATGAACATCCTATGTGATCTACTATTGATGTGAGGAGACAGTCTCTGGTTAGGGCAGATTAAAAGTCAGGAAAGGTGTTTCATGAGGTGTCATCTAATCACATTAATGAGGTCTAACACATAGTTATTGAATTTGTAAGTTTGTCACCATGGCTCTCACTCAATCGGGACGTTAAGTGATAGAAGGATTATAACACACGATAATCCTCAACTGTAATTGTTTCAGTTGAAGTGAGAATTTACTGCTACTTATACTGTCTTGAACCGCTGCTAGGAGCTATTTAGGAACTCTTGAAACGTCGTCAGGATTTGGAGAAGTTCTAGTGATGGGTCAAGGGTTTGATCGATACCAAAAAAGGTTTCAGTATTATTGATTACTAGTGTGTAGTGAATCTAGAAAGTCACACACCATATAGTGTTACGTTTAGTATTGACATTATGTGCCCATAATGTCTCAAGAATTGATTAATCAAAAGTTAACCCTTGGCCCCCTGCCAATAATGCATATTGCATAGTTAAAATGCATAATGCATAGTTGATTGTATAGTAAATCAATTATTGATTGCACAGTAAGAGACGACGGATTTCAATTGAAATTGAAATTGAGGAAGGAAAAGAATTTTTTTAATAAATTGGCAGAGGGTCTTCTGCCTCTTGTGCGTGCAACTTCTTCTTCCTTTACTTCTTCTAATAATTTCTACTACTGCCATAAATTATATGTGAAAGTTACGTGTATAGTTTTAAGACGTAGGCACTGGTGATACACAGAACCTCTCAATCTAGCACGGGAAGAGGTGACCAGAACCTAACGTGAGGTGGATATGGTCTTAGTATAGAAATTATTTCTATACCCCAATCTTACATCGAACAACAAGTATGCATTTATTTATATTCTTTTAATGAATATGTGTGTTGCTTAAATACTCAAGTTATGTTTGGCTTGTATGTTATATTCCATTGTGTGTATCTAATACATGGTAAAAAAATTATTTTTGTCTGTACCATCGTACTAGTGATTCTTTTCACAAACAACCATGTATATGCATTAAATACCAAATTGAGCCTCTAATACCATTAATGGATAACACGTATGGCAGTATAGGTAAAATTTAAAAAAAATTACATGCATCAGATACACGCAGCGAAAGTAATAAATACATGTTATACACAGGTTGGATATTTAAGCGGCACATATATTCATCACATTAATACAATAAATGCATACTTGAAGTCCGATGTCAAGTTGGGGGTATAGAAATGCTTTCTGTACTGAGACCAGATTCCATCTCCCAATTGGATAGTTAGATGGATTAGCAAATCCCGCACACCGATATACAAGACAACCGCGCTAGTTCAAGTCCAAGGATCAACTACACCATTGCAACTTAACAACATGACTATTATCCACCATGCCATGTGATTAGTCACATTCGGTGCGTTGTTCTCCAACAATCACCCACGAGTTTACTAGAGACATCCCCATGTTATATGATATGTGACATACCATCCCTTACCATCAATAACTCATATTGATCAAGGGTAGTAAACTACATGCTAGTCCATACTCAACTAATCGGAGTCCCCATCCGAAGAATCTAAGAACCATAAATCTTTTAAGAAGTCTTGTTACCAGAGAATCCTATCACATAGTCTCAACACTTAAGAATAAGATTCTCAAACAGGAGATCTAAGGATTCATTCATATAATAACTTGAGAGTTTATGAATGAAAATAAACTTTTCGTTTATTGATATATATACAAAGATACAATTAATGTTTTTATCCCAAGCCCTCCAGTTGCCATCCAAATCTAGTATTAGGGCACACAACATTAGCAACTGCTGATGAATGAGAGACCCTAAAATGACTGAGAGGTCCTAAAATGACCGAGTGCCCTCCAATGATCGAGAAACTTGTCTAAATGAACAAACGGTTAGGGGTGTAGAAGGATGTCCCCGCGTAAACCCTCTGATGCTTAAGTTAGTCTTCAAGTGCTTGAGCACAAATGGAGTTGAAGTGGCAGAATGAGCCTACTTGAGAGATGAGTCGATCCTTCTATTTATAGAGAAGGGAGAGAAGGACATGTGGCAGTCATCCTGAGTTTCCCGGTGGCATATTTCGAGTATATTCTCGGCATATTCTTAGTGTATTCCATGGAATCTTAGAATATTCTTGTGGATCTAATGAAATATCCTAAGTTCGGCTTAAGAAACACCCTGGGAAGGTCCATTGGCTACGAGAGAGGCTCCCAGGGGTGGATGGCAATTATAATCGAGTGGGCACTCGATCATGATGGAGTGGTGGCCACTCGATCATCACTTCATCACCCATTTGCTTGGTTCTTGTTGCTTTCCTCTTTGTTTAATTCGTTACATTCTTGCTCATTTGTGATATTCTTTCATAAATAGATTTAGTGGGGCATCTTTAAAGGCCTAGTTATTTTTGATCAAGTGGGTACTTAGTCATGGCCGAGTTGTGCTTCTTTCTTGGCCTTACCTCGCTTACTTGATGATGTATTTTCCTCCTTGGTTTTCCTTTGGCTTTTGCTCTCTCCTTTACTTGATTTGCTTTGTTTTTGCTCACCAATGGATCGTCTTTATTACTTTGATCTTCTTGACCGAGTGGTGGCCACTAGGTTATTACCCCATTCCCCATTTGCCTTGCTCAATTATGCACTTGCTTAACAAGTCGTGCTTCGTGCTGCAAAGGATCGATGTGAAGTCTTCAATCGAGTTATGTTTGTTGTTTGCAGGGCGTATCAATTCACATTAAATAATAAATTATGGTTATTTATATAATAATCCCATATATAGAAAAATGAGATAGAGTTATCTCTTAATTTTGACACATGGTATCCTAACAAGATTTAAATAATTTTTGAAGATTTATATATATATTTTATATTTGAAAATGTTAAATATTTATTTAATAAAAATTTACAATAACCACCCTTTAACTTTGATGTAATTACAAGTGTTGTTATCGGATTACAACAATTAACATTTATTTTTGAGAAACTTAGCAAACAGTTGATAAGGTTAGGCAAGAGTATAAGGCCTGTTCGGAAGAAGCCAACAAAGTTGTTGTGCAAGGCAAGGAAGAGAGTTGGTGCCCTAAAGAGTTACACAATAGAATTTGTTCGGAAAAGTAGTGAAGTGCCTCGAAAAAGTATCTACAAGGTAAAAAGCAATTAGAAGGCATGCATGGATTTCTCTCACATGAGACTTCTGATGCTTAAGTCAAATGCTACCATGGTGAAGTAAGGATGTAGAGGTAATGTGTGGATGAAGTGCACGGAAGAAGTATGTGAGTGAAATGCGTAGATGAAGTGCTTGTGCAAAAGAGTTATGAGGGTGCAGAGCCCCGGAAGAAAAAGATCCAAAAGTCGAAAGGCTTCAATTACCTAGGACACATGATACACACGTGTAGGGACACAGGACGTGACTCCTTAGGTCGTAGGATGTGTAGTTTTCCAGGCCACATGTGATTGTCCCAGGGTTAAGCTTGGAAAGACCTTGGTGATAACCCTTCCTTCAGAAAAAGTCCTTTGGATGAAAGATAGCCAGCTACAAGAAGGCCATGTTATGCAAAACAACGTGGGTCAAAATTGTGTGAGAGACTGGTCTCCCTGAGACTTCCTTGGGAGAATGCTTAATCGGGTACATTTTGCTGCATAGGATATCCTTTTGAGGCTTTCACGAAGGAACTCTTCTAAGAGAACTTCTTTTCGTGGGCAGCAAGACTTCTTCGGGAGAACTCCTCCCCTCTAGAGAGGATATGATAGAACAACAAGAATCACATCTCACGTTTTAGAAATAATAATAATCTTCCACGTTATTAAACAAAGAGATAAAATAATCATTTTACCTTTATTTTTCTCTTCTTTTTTTTTCTATTTTTCTCTCTCATCTCGCTTTAATTTTATCAAAAAAAAAACAAACAAACAATGGTCCTTAATTGTATCTAGGTTCAATTGAATCTAAAATAGGGTAGATTGTGATGTTTGATTTAGGTTTGCAATTAAACCCAAATGAACATCTAGATTTGGTCACAATCCCAAACATACCTCAAATCCAAATTTGAATTCAAAGATACTACCAAAAAAAAAAAGTTATTTTGCAGTGATTTTTTTGTAGCGATTTTAAAAAATCGTAGTAAAATTTTAAAATTAAATTTTGCTACGAATTTCAGGAAATTGTCATTAAATTTAGAAAATAATTTAATAATTAAAAAATAAAATTAAATTAACATTTGTTGCAATTCTTAACCGTCGCAAAATTTATTAATTTAATAGTTAAAAAATTAACGTTTGAGACGATTTTTAAAGAATTGTCACAAAATTTAGAAAATAATTAAATAATTAAAAAATAAAATTAAATTAACATTTGCGACAGTTAAGAACCTCAGCAAAATTTAAATTTTGCAATGGTTTTGAAGAACTACAGCAAAAAATAATCTAATATTCATATTAAAAATATATAAAATTTTGATAATTTATAAAAAGAAATTTTAAAAAAATATTCTAACTTTTATATTTATTTTTTAATCAATTAATTTATTTAATTTAGTTCAATTAATTATTTTTAATTTATTCCATTATTCTTTTTATTTTATTTAAGTTGGGGCCAAAATGTAATTTCAAAAACTTGGGGGGCTAAGTGTAATTAAGAAAACTTGAGTTTATGGGTCCAAGTGTAAGTTTCTAAATTTAGGGGGGTCAAAATATAATTCTAGAGACTTGAGTTTAAGGGGCCAAGTGTAATTTCAAAAACTTTGGGGGTCAAAATATAATTTTGAAAGCTTAAGTTTATGGGTCCAAGTGTAATTCTAAAAAATAGTGTTTGGATTACTATATAATTATATGTGCAGGTATATGACAATGAGACTTTGCAGATTAGTTGGCTTCGCGTGCGCACGCGCGTATGAGAAGTCTAGGGATTGAAACTGAGGAAGACATTGCTCAGCAATAAAATTCCAGCATTGTCACTTGATGAGCAGACGTGCGGCCAGGCGCGCGGCAAGGCGTGGCCAAAAGCCATGCAATGGGCGTGACCAATAGCCTTGCACGTGCGTCAAAAACAGCGACAATTTCTTAAACCGTTGCTAAAATCATTGAAGTTTAACGACAATTTCAGAACTGTTGCTAAAATCACTATTAATTTAGATTGAAATTGAGTGACAGTTTTTAAACCGCCGTTAAATGTTACCAATTGTCGTAAAATAATAAATTCTGCGTGGTCTTAAACCGCCACAAAAAATATAAATTTACGGCGGTGAAAATTGTTGCAAAATGTTTCACAATGGTTGTATCTGCGGCGGTTAAAATCGTCGCAAAATGACAAAAAATCACTACTAAAATCTATTATTTTTTTTTTTTTGTAGTGAGATGAGAGAGAGATAAAGAGAATGAATGATTTTAATATAAGGATATTTTGGTTATTTTAAAATATTTAATTAAAATTAACTGATGGTAAAAGAGATATTGCAAGATAGTAATAAATCCCCTAGATTCAGTGTCCCGAAAGTTAGGAATAATTCTTACAATTATTATAAACTTTAAGAGCATGGCATCTCATTTTTTCTTTATTTAGATATAAAATAATATTACCCTTTAGTAATCCTGTATTTGGTGGAGATATGTAAAAATAGAAATTCTATCGATTGAATTTTAAGAATGTCTTATATTTTAAATGCATCTTCTATTTAAATATAATAAATTGAAATATATTTTAATTACATACAATTTCATATTTGAGATTAAAATATATTTTATATTTTGAATTCATCTTTTGAGTTAAGGTAAATTATAAAAACAATTGCTAACTTTTGGTTTCATTTTAATTTTTATAATGAACTATTAATTTTTTAAATAGTATGCTAAACTTTGGGTTTAATTTCAATTTATAATAGGCTTAATACATCCAAAAGTCTCTAAACTATTACAAAATATGACATTCAGTCCCTCACTTAAAAAACCTCAAGATTAGGTCTTTAAACAATTAAAAAACCACTCTTTTAGTCCTTGCAGTCAATGCGAGTAAACGGTTCCATTATATTTATCCCAAACCTATATGTACATATACACCCAGCTCTGTATACATATATATATACAAATACACAAACACACATAAGGCCGCGGCCATGACAGTCACTGCCAACCGCCATGGCCGCGACCATCACCCATCCCCCAAACCATGGTTCCAGCCATCGCTTGCCATGGCAGTCGTGATGACGCGGCCATCGTTGCGAGAGAGAGAGAGAGAGAGAGAAAGAAAGAGAGAGAGAGAGAGAGCTGGCTTCGGCAACTTCTTTTTCAGTGCCCCCACCCACTCCTCCTTCTTCCCCGACTCCGCCGCGGTGTTCGACGGCGATCTCTCTTCCATGATCCCCTTCAAATGGGAAGAGAAACCCGGAATTCCGAAAACCAAGAGAGAAAAGAATGACAATGATTTCGAGTTTGAGTTCAGTGGGTCGTTGGAAGATTAAGCCCCTAAAGTCGTCGCCTCAGCTGCAGTTCCCCGATCACGACTTCGCCTATTCTCCCAAATCGTCGATCAACAAGAAAGCTCTCAGATAATCCCTTTCGCCAAGACACAAGAAGAAGGATTTTGACCCCTTCCAAGCCGCGATGGAATGGGCTTTCAAAGAAAATGCAAGCCAGGAGCGAGCATGGGGGTGGGTTTGTGCAGCATATATATATAGAGAGAGAAAGAGAGAGAGGGCCACGACCATGGCTGTCGGCTTCCCATTCGGTCACTATTGCCATAGTAGGCTTCGCTGTCATCTGCTTCTATCGAAGTGGGCTTCATCACAGTGGGCTACATGCCGCGACCATTGTCAGCCACGCTATTTGGTTTTCCCAACGAAGCTACATTGAAGCTTCCTCCGCAGGTATATATGATATACAAAATTGTAACAACAAACGGATGTAAACGTGTATTTATATACGTGATGTAAACGTATATAAATACAAAATATGATGTAAACGCACAAACAGATGTAAACGTGTATGATATACAAAATTTTGTTATGTCACACACCTTAAACGGTGCGTGATGTCACGCACAAACGGATGTAAACGGTAAGGACTAAAAAGGTATCTTTTTAATTGTCTAAAGATCGAATCTTGAGATTTTTTAGGTGAGGGACTGGATGTCATATTTTGTAATAGTTGAGGGACTTTAAGATGTATTAAGATTTTATAATACTGTCATCATCTGTTTAGGTTGCGTCTCTTTGCTCTTTAATTTTTAATTTTTAATTCATTTTTAATTTTTTGTTTTGATAGTCTAATTTTAGAAAAAAGAAAATGTGTTCTATTTGTCATTTTGAAAAACTATTTCTCAAAATAGAAAATTAAAAAACACGTTCTTTTGAAATTTTGAGATTTATTTTTTAATGACATTTTATTAAATGAATTTAATTGTTCAAAAAATTAAAACTATTTAAATTTAAATAAATAAATTAATTAAATTAAAAAAAAGCAAGTGATTATAATGTGATTATAAATAGGAAATATTAAAATAAAAATTAAAAACGTGAACTAATATTACATAATATGATTATAAATGATAAGATTGCATCATTACAAACACGTTTACTTTAGAATTTTGAGAAAAATTATTTTATAATATTTTATTTAATGAATTTAATTATTAATGATAAAATTAACTCTTTTTAATAAAATTTTATTATTAAAATAAAATAATAAATTTAATTAATAAATTACTGACATTTGAGTGATAATTTATATTAAATATTATTATACATAATACGTGTAATATACTTAATAATATACTATATGTTATCCTATATTTTTAATTATAATATAAATATACTATATTTTTTAATTTTTAAATAAATATATAATTTTATTTTTAAAATTTAAGAATAATTTTTTTTTCTTCCTTCTTTTCTTTTTTTTTTTTTCATTTTGTCTTTTAGGGCTAAAACATAGAAAATAGATTATGTTTTCCATATTTTGCATTTAGAGATTGTTTTGGTTGAAAACAACCATTTTGTTGTTTTGAGTTTTCTTTATAAAATTCTTTCTTGTTTTTAAAAATGTATTTTTTAAAATGACAAAGTAAATGCATTTTCATTATTTTAGAAAACTGAAAAATTTAAAATGGCTTGAAAATAACAAAAAGAACGCAATCTTAGCTTTCCCGTTATACTTTTGAGGTGTACACAACGAATAAAGCCGGGTTCTTTTTATTGTTTTCAATTCATTTTAAGTTTGTGTTTTTCAAAATACTAAAAACACGTTTATTTCTCTATTTTTAAAAATAAAAAATATAAATAAAATCCAAAACAACAAATTGTTTTGGGTGTTTTCAACCAAAATAAATTGAAAACACCAAAATGCGGAAAACAACCCCAGCCCCCCAAACCCAATCTCACACAGAACCTATCGTTTATCTATCTCTCTCTCCTCTCTTCTATCATTTCTCCTCTCCTCTCTTCCTTCTCAAGCTACCATCAACCTCGCCCACCACCACCACCGATGATGACTCATCTTTTCTCTTTCATCCATTATCGTCAGCAACTACATGAAGTCGACGATGATGGCTTGATGATGCCGATGGCCAAGCAATATCCAAACAACAGCTATGGTAGAGGAATAAATACCGACGATCGTGGTAATGCATAAGGCCATGGTCGGTTAAACATGGTAGAGGCGCTTGAGGCCTCTAATCACCGGAAACCACCAACCACGGTAGTTGGTGGTGATTGACTGTGTTTTTAATATTTTGGTCAAAAATTAAAAATCAGATATATAAAAATTTAGCCATTAAATCTGGCCATTTTTTGTGCATGTTAACCCCCTTGCCTTAACCTTTCTAATGGTAGGTTTTGATCTTGTGAATCTCCAGCCAGCGATAGTCGTTAACAACAAAGAAGATGCAGATGCTGAAGAAAATAGAAAAAAAAATAAAAAGAAAAAAGGAAAAATTTATTCTTAAAATTAGAAAATAAAATTATATATTTATTTAAAATTTAAAAAATGTAGTATATATATTATAATTAAAAAATATAGGATAACATATAGTATATTATTAAGGGTATTACACATATTATGTATAACAATATTTAATATAAAATGTTATATTAAAAAGAGATAATTTTATTATTTAATAGTCAAACTTATTAAATAAAGTATCATAAAATATATATTTTTTAAATTTCAAAATAAACGTGTTTTTATAAATATCAAAACAGACACTTAAAATATAAAAGTGAAAATAAATTTAAAAATTAAAATTAAAAATTAAAACCCAAAGAGAACCTTTGTGTTTATACTTTTGATGTGTACATAGCGAATAACCTTTTATTTTGGTTGTATTGTTAAACTCTAAGGTGGAAGGGATAAATATATATATATATATATATTTGGTTTATACATGTATACATACACACGATATTTAGTAATATTTATATTTTAAATATATTTTTATTTAAATAATAGATGAAAATAACTATCCTGTTCCAATTTAAATATATTTTATGCTTTGAATGCATCATTTAGTTAAATATAATAAAAAATAACAAAATGATATAAATAACATAAATAAAAAATTATTTGATATTAAAATTAACATAAATTTTATAATTAAGTGACTTTAAAATTTACATTAATGTATATCATGTTACTTTTTATTAACATGGTTTGATGAAAAATAGAAAAAAAAAAGGAGTTAAATTAAAGAAAAATTTAAAATTTAGTAATTAGGATGATAAAAATTAAGTTATTATAAAATATAAAATATAAAATTTATATAATAATACCTCGTTAAGGTTGACATCATAATTTATGACATGATATGAGGTTGTTTATAATAGTTGGGTTGAATAATAATGATAAGCCATAGCCATAGATAAGGTTGGTTTTAATTGGCCGCCGTTTGTTTCTGTTGTAGCGCGTGGAGTCAGGGGCGGGGTGGGGTGGGTCAGGGGCAGGCGATGGATGGATGGATGGATGGATGTATTTATCAGCATGCATGCATGCATGTATGTATGCATGTTGTTGTGGTGCTGTGTTGGTCAAAGGGGTTCGGAAGATATAAGGTGACGAGACAGGGCGGGATGAACGTATGTAGGGCCAAAAATGGAATAATCTCAGGTGCGCCCGCCTGTCTCAAAGTGTCTCGTCAATATCACTTTACTAGATTTCTTCGTTCAAAGGTAAAAAGGCTATGGGGCTGGGGTGACACGTCACACACATGTTGATGTAACTAAAAGAATTTATTTATTAGTTAAAAGTAATATATTTGTTTTTGTTTTTAGAAAACGAAAATTGTATTTTCTTTTGAAAACTTGCCATTTAATAAAGTGGAAAGCGAAGGTTTATTATGGTTTGAGTTTATTACTTTAATAATTAATATTAATTATTAAATTAATGTACAATTGGCTCTCGCTTTTCATATATATTTTTGGTCTTCTGTATTTTATTAATAAAAAAAATATAAACTAATGTTATGTTTTTGATAATATTATTATTCTGTAAAATTACTTCAAAAATAATAATAATTTTGCAAAAGCAGTGAAAGGTAATAATAATTAAAGAAGTATTGATATTGATATATATATATATATATAGGGGCAGAGCCAAGAAATTTTTTCAATGAGGGCGAGGCTGAGGCAAGAAATTTTTTCAGTGAGAGCGAGGCTGAGGTGGCTAGGGCGAGGGGGCCAGGAAGCGAGGCGGCGAGGCTGAGGAGGCACCAACGAGTGATGGAGCCAAAGAGAGGAAGCAAGGAAGAGTGACTGAGCAAGGTGAGCGACTGAGAAGGGCGGGCAAGGCGAGTGAATCAGCGACAGTCCGAGTCATTTGACGGAGGGCGGAGCGAGAGACAATCAGCCAGCAACGAGCAAAGTGCGAGAGGGAGAAAGGTAGAGGGGGTGGGTGGTGGACGCTTGAACGAGAGAGGGACTAAGGGAGGGTTTCTAAATTTTATACCGAGTTTGAGTGCAAACCAAAATTAATGGCGGGCCAAAACCTGCACTGGGCCTATACTGGCTCCACGCCCCTATATATGCAGCAGCAAGAGCAAGAGAGCAAAAGCAAGACAACTTAATAATTTATTAAATGGAGTGAACGAATATAAGATAACAACGTCCATTATGATTACAGCTACGTTACCAACAACGACAGCAATAAGAAGATGATATATAATATATTGGCCAATTAAGGGTGTCCATCCAGGTAAACAATAACATGATTCATTAAAAGAATTCATGCTTAAAGTCACACATGCATGTAATTATTTAACGATCATGGTACGCAGGTCATTGTAATATATACTACTTTTGATGTAAAAAGTATTTTTCTAGTTTCTTGGAGAGCACGGCAGCAGCAGGGAGGGAGGGAGGTCAAAAGTTGAGTTTTCAGTCTCCCATCCATTAATCAATGGCTTTCTTCTCTTGGGAGAAAGGAATGCTTTATCCCCTCCAATACGTTTATCCTTTACTTCACCCCACCAATCTTTCTCTTCTTTCTATCTATATCTATATATGCTTCGGCAGCTGTTAACCATCTCCGACCCCCATTCTATTCCATCGTTTACCGCTCAGAGAGAGGGAGAGAGAGAGAGAAAACAGAAAAGGCAAAGATTCAAGTTCAACATTATGGGTGTTCTTGGAGCTATTGCAAGGCATGTGGATGCACTCATCGGGTACTCGTAATTTTCTTGAATTTAATTAACGTCCAATGGCTGATTTTTATATCCCTAATAAACCTTTTATGTACGTATAATTCTTGACATATCTTGGGTGGAGTTGGAGACTGTCTAGTTCGAGTGTAGTTGTTTCTTGTCTTCGCTTTCGCGCCAAATTCACATGCAAATGAATCAATGCAAAATCCCAGTCGTCGAAAGTGACCACCCAAATAATATTGGGGTACCAAGTTCAGAATAATATTGGAGTCTGTGTGCATGTATGTATAGATAATAAAGACTTATTGTATGCGTTCTGACGACTACTGGTTTCTTGTTTGGATGGAAATTAATTGATACGTACGTACTGAACGAGCAGGCCGGGAGTGATGCTTCTTTATCCACTGTAAGTTGAGAATTAAAACTTGCAATACTTATTGTGAAATGAAGGACTAGTGTGTTTGTGTGTGTGTGTGTGAATACATATAAAGCCAAGTAATTAAGTTTGGATTGAATGGACAGATACGCATCAATGAGGGCCATAGAGAGCCCCTCGACCCTAGATGACCAACAGTGGCTCACATATTGGATTCTCTATTCATTAATCACACTCTTCGAGCTTACTTTTTGGAAAATCCTTCAATGGTAAGTACATATCTGACGTATGCAGCTAATCAAATTTTTGAATGAACTTATGACTCTACAAATATATGAGTGGGCTGTGGGCTGTGGGCGCGCGGGCATGCAGGGTTCCGTTGTGGGCGTACGCGAAGCTGGTGACGTGCCTGTGGTTGGTGCTGCCCATCTTCAATGGCGCCGCCTACATATACGAGAACGTCGTCCGGAAGTACGTCAAAGTTGGAAGCTACGTCAGCCCCAACTACGCCGACGGCCACCGCAAAGCCCTCCAGATGATGAGCCTCGACGCCCGCAAGTCTGTCGAGCAATACATCAACCGATATGGCCCCGATGCCTTCGATCGTGTCGTCAAAGCCGTAATTAATTAACCCCCCTCTCTCTCTCTCTCTATCTCTTATGTGTATATATATATATATATATAACTTGGTCCCGTTATTGTTTGCATTGCAGGCCGAGAAAGAAGCAAAGAAACACTGAGTGGGAAACGATTGGAAGAATATTAAACACTCCAATACAATACGGCCGGCGTCCACTATGCTTTTGTGAAGATGATGAAGAAGTGAAATATTTAATTAATTGTTATTGATGTTAAGCTTAAACATTTTGTAAGATCGATGTGTGCTAATTAATTAATATGTGAAGTTGAAGTGTTTTTATTAATTTACACATCAAGAAGGATCATTGAAAAAAAAAAAGTGGATATCTCTCCAACCATATATATAATATGCCTAATTCTCATGCCACTGATGGATTATTTTTGTTGGGTTTCCTTGTTGCACAGGTTTATGTTTGTAGGGGAAGAAAATAGAATACATGAAATAATTATCTTTTTGGGTTTACAAGGGTATTATTTGTGATAAAAATTAAAGAAATAATTAGAGTCCAATTTTAATTTTATAAATTATAATTTCAGATAAATAGGGAGCCTTATTTAAAAATTTTATTAGCCAAGAAGACTAGAGAAGTCTAAATAAATTTGGAATTACAACTTAGTTGTGTCCAATTTGAATTGAAATTAAAGAATTAATTAGAAGTGAATTTAAATATAAGAGACTATATAATCAAGTCAAGTGTTTAATTAATCTTCGGCAAATTAAGATGATATATATTTTGTAGAATTGTTCTAGTTATAATTGCAAGTAAGATATTAAATTTATTTTATTGCAATTAATATGAAAAGAGAAAGATGTTGAATTTACTTTATTATTGGAATAAGCTTTATAAATTAACATGTTATTGTGTTGATAAGGCAAATGCAAATAAATCAAAGAATATGATTAATACTGATCGAAAGTAATTAAATCGAAAAGTAAGTGATTTTATTCATGATAGTTCAAATGTTTATCATCGTCTTGACAACGAAACTTTTAACTTTTTCTTAGTAGAAGAAGTTAAAAGATTTGTATGATAGAAAAATAACCAACAATAAATCTTTTTTGATGTGTAAATTGGTGAATTTGAAATATAAAGATAAAACTCCTATAACTAACCTTTTGAATGAGATATAGACACATATCAATCTACTTGTCAACATAGAGGTTAATATTAGTGTGTTTTTAATATGCTTGTGCAATAACTAGCTCTTATCATATATATATATAATTATTGAACTTGAAATTTAATGATGAGTAATAGAATTATAGCAATAGTTACTTTCAAATCTCATTTGTTTTAGTTATTTTTCATTAAATCTCAAGTGATAATTTTTTTCTTTTTTTTGTGTATTTGTATAAAAAAAAGTGTAATTTATAAATTATTACAAGCACTAATCAATTTAGATAGCAAATGAGCAAGATAAAATTATATTAAGATAAAATTAAAATATTTTATGGATCAAAATATAGAATGATTAAGATAAACTTAAAAAACATTTCAAAATTTTTATCAGATTATTTGTTAATTTTTTTGAAATACATTGAAGGGCATATAGTTCATTTTTTTTAATCTGTAAGATTACAGATAAATTTATCTAAAAGGAAAAGAGATAAATTTATCTGAATAATTCTAAATAAGAAGTCACATGACTTCTTTTTAATGAGTAGCTAAATAAATTTAATAAATACAATATAAAATCTTTTTATTTAAAATATTTTTTATATCTCACTTTTTATGGCCTTTAGTTAACAAGCACCATCAAGTGAATACTATTTTGAAGAATAATGATGGTGGAATCAACATGGTTAAATATATATATATATATACACCATGGCTTGTGAATTAATGTACGGATAGATAAGTTATATGAATTTTCTCCATGTTCTTGGGATGACAACCCTTGTGCGGTCTTTATCACTCGTGACCTTGATTTCTATAAAAGAGATAAATCACAGTTGTGAAACTTTGCCTTACTACATAGGAGGATGATTGAATTTATGATCTACCAATACGAATTCAATATATCGCTTGCATGATTGCGTAGGACAATTTTATCCATGTTCTTATATCATACATGCCCATTTAAGAGAAGTTATTTGTACTGAATTTTTGGAAATGTGACACAATGATTAGAAAATCGTTCTAACTTCAAAAGTCGATCAAGTGAGGGGCTTATGTCTTTACATAACAACATAAACATTCATTTTTATTGCAACAATAGTTATTGATTCCTCCTAAAGGAGAGGGAAATAGGAATTTTGATAAGTGGATGGGCCAAATTGAAATAAATTATTTATGGTAAGATGTTTAGTAAAAATTTAATTTAATTATAAATAATACTTAAGAATTCACTAGATAAATTCAAATTGCACTAGGTTAGCAAAAAATAATAATATTAATGAAATTAAACTGTGAGTTCTAACAATTGTAATTTAAGCTAATAATAAGAAATAAGTAAATACTAATGTACACTAGAGGGGTAATTCGTATTACACTCTTAAAAAAAAATTGCATGAAAGTTCATTGCGTGACATTTAACAATTATAATTTATTTTTTAATTTAAGTAAAATTCAAACAAAATGAACTTCTTGTAATGGTAAAATTGTTTAAAAAATTAGTTATAATTTAAAGATTATAAGTTCAAATCTTATTAAGGTACTTATTTTTTTTTAATTTTTTAAGCAAGATACATAAATAATATTTTTAAAAAATACTTTATTAATAGGGGTTCATATCACCAAAATATAGTGTTTGCTTGTATAGTAATTGGAGGGATAATCAATGCTACAGTTAATATTTACTTTTTAATTTTTTTAAGCAAAGCTTAAATAAAGTGAGTTTTAATGTAGTGATAAAGTTCTTTAAAAAATTAATTATTATATAGAGATTATGAATTTAAGTTTTGTTAATATAGTTATTTTTTATTTTTTAAATAAGATATATATATTATTTAAAAAAAAGAACATTTTATTGAGGGAATTTTGTAACATCAAAATAATAGTGTTTGCTCATATAATAATATGAAAGATAATGGTTTTTTTACCCTAAATTACATAACGTTTCATCATTGCAAATGCTAATTAAGTCACCTTATTTATTTAATTAACCTGGTACTAGTATTATAGAACTGATAAGATATAAATTTTTAAAAATTATAAAGTGTATGAATTGAATTCATAAGTGTAATTTACTAAAACAATGCCCATTGACTTATTATTTTGTCTCCAATAAACTAAATTGTTTTTAGCTATTAAAAATAGAAAAATTCAAGCAAAAATGGTAATGTGGTGGGGAGTACTGTCATCTCCATGATTCCATCTCCAAACTAAACTCTCAAATTCATTCTTAAATTCGAACCCAAACCCAATTGAAGAGACAAAATCAATGCCAATCCCCCCAGCGCTAATTTGAGAATTCATGCTCTTGAATCACCTTCCCCACCCCAACCCACCCCACCAACACTCAGTCTAAACCAAACCTGCCTCAGGCTCATCCCACGCCTTACATAAAAATGCAACAAATATTAAAATAATATTATAATACAAAATTATACATCTTAATTAAGAGATATCAATATTTTAGATTAAAAACATTCAATAATAATTAAAATTCCAAATTTGAAAATTAAAATCATATTTTAAAAAAATAATAACTTATTTATGAGTTAAAAATATAAGAATTAAGGTGAAAGGTTAATATATAAATACTGCATTATAAAGATACAGGTTCAGCTCCAAGGCAACAAGTATCATCCTTGCTTGGCCCAAACTTTAGTGCCTGTACTTCGGGTTTCTTCTGAACTCGAATTCAACCCTAATGCATGGGGAAAATTTCACTTTGACCATGCATGGTAGATTTAGGTTAAAATCCACAAGTCAAGTATAAATTGTCATTCCAAAGGCCAGAAGTAACCAAAAACATAATATGCTACCAACCATACAAGGCAACAATATTAGCTCCTCTATAGACCTTATAATGAGCATATGTCTGAGCAATTGAAAAAACTGAGACTTAAACATGAAACTTTAATTCGTCTCCAGTCTACAATACTATACACTTCTCACATACAAAATGGTTAATTAGTATTGATAACATTGAAAAATAAAAAAGTCCATAGAGCGATTCAAAATTACATATATGCACATATATATATATATATATATAATAGGCGCAATCATTCTGTATAATATTTTTATTTTTTATTTTTATGGTAACATCCATATGAATATTATTTTCCCACAATAATTTTTACCCACCCCCTTTCTTTCCTCTATTAATGCCCCTCCAATGCAACAAATCAAGGGAAGAATATATCCCATGCTATGATTTTGGAATGAGGCACAAAACCGTTATCTTAAGTTTTGACATATATCCTTCACTGAAGAATATACTTATGATGAACCAACAAAAATGCAACTACTTTAAGAGAGTTGAGTTGAATCCTCCCTCCTCCTAATCTTGCAATTAAAAATGTCAATGAAATTCGCCAAAAACAACTTATAGGGCATAAATTAAACTGCTTTATAACACATAATCTAGTTGTTTCACCAACAGTTTCAAGGTGGACTAACAAAAAAGTTATAAAACAGCTTAATGCTAACACTGAAAACTCAAAACCACTTAGAAGAAAGGATATCATACTGCATTTGGCTAATATAACAGCCAACATACAGAAACGGACGGCAAAATTCAACAACAGTTGTCGGCAGATAACATTTCATCTGCAGTGAGATAGTTCGAGATAAACTATGTCACACTTCACCTGTCATGGTCATGCAAATTTTCATGGGCTTAAAAGTCCTTGCATTTCCTCATAACTTCACAGTCCAAAACTTCAGAATGTCAAAATGTCAAGGTTTGCGTCTTCAGAAAAGGATGTCATTCCTGTGCATTAGAGAAAAGATCGCATTCATGCATTATAAGTAGATTTAGGGAAACTTAAAATTTTCATCAGATAAATAGACTTACATCTAAAACTTGTAAATCTTCGCTGATTTCTTCTCAGATTCAGAAACTCTAACGGAACTAGTAGCTGCAGCAAAAGGAATGGTTGAGTGGGTCGGTTTTGATCTATCCTGGTTCGAATTTGGAACAGGTTTAAGTATGTGCTTTGCTCCTGCAGTTAGTTTAATGGGGCCTGATCTCTCAATGGCATCGGCATTAAATGCATCAATGGCAGGTGGTCCTTGGAGTTCCGATGTTTGAATCTGGCCACATCCTACACTGCTTGGCTTATCTCTGACTAAATCAAGTCCAAGTGCTACCATGCCAGTCTTCAGTGTCATGGAACCAGTCTCTTCTTGGACTGTCAAGCGAGGTATCTTGGTTAGCTTTGTACAATCATCCAATTTAGCTGCAGATCTCTTTCTGATTTTCTTGCTATGCCCAAGCTCTTTAACTGTTGGGCACATTCTCTCTTTGGATTGCATTCTATCTCCATGGATTTTATCAATGGCAGAAGCTGGCATATATCCACGGGCGAGTGGAATAAGTGGAGGCCGAGTCAAGGATGTTGAACCAAGTGAATTTTGCATTCCAGAGTGAGAACATGCAGGATTGCATGGATAGAAAACCTCAGGCGCAGGCCGCACAGAAGAGAGAGTTTGGAGGCCACCTCTAGATATTGTGCAGGAACGATGTATGCCTTCCAAACTGACATCAGGCTGATAATAACCGTGTGATGATTCCTTCTGTTGAGTTGCACTCAACAACCATGGGGGCAAGCGCTTAGAAGAGCTCTGAAACCAAGATGGCTGGGGATTCTCTCTACTATCCTGACGCAAGAAAGGGAACTCCAGCATTGATGTTGTAGCATGAGGCAGTTTCTGCTTGTTTTGCAGTTCAGCAGAACTTAAGCTCGCATTCCCATGAGTGGAGGCAAAATTTGAGATTCGTGAGTCAATTTTCAGTGATTGATAACCAGATATGAAGGGCTCCTTGACTGGGAAAGTCCGGGTAAATAATGGAGTGGAAGGATCCAAAGGTAAATAAGAATGAAATTTAGAAATATGATTCCTGTCGATGGAGGGATAGTAATTCTGATATTGGGCATCACTTCCACAGTTGAGGTATGGCTGAGAAAACATAGAACCTGGAGGTTTCATTTGTAGCATGCTTTGTGATGCCCGACTGATTTGAGTTTCTGATAACCAACTTACCTTCTCTTTTAATTTACTAGAACTTGGCTGTGAGATTAAGTCCTGCCCAAACTCTCTCTCTGATGAGGATCTGTTGATTGCAGCATTTGGCGGATGATGTTCTGCTATGATTTCCTTATCAGTCCAAATATTTCCATCCTCAAAAGATTGCAAGTCCTTGCTGCTTCTACCAACTGTGAACTCTTTACCCATCAGTTTCATTGTTGGTTGGGTTATATGATTTGCAATACGGTCAGGGTTCTCCACCTGATGACCCTTTGCATCTCTAAATTGGTTGTCAACCTGGTTATCTTGTCGGTGCCCACGACAAGAGAGATTCAAACCTGACTCCATATGATATACAGAATGGTTATTTCCCTCAGAATCTAAAGACTGGATATCCAATTTTCCGGTCCCTTGTAATCCACAAATACCTACCCAAGGCGAGACAGGTAAGCTAGGGTTCTCTTTCACAGAATTCCAAACAGGAAACAGTTTTAACTGATCCTTTGTTAGTCCTCCGCCATCATGTTTGGTGTCTTTAACATTTGAAAGAACTGCATAGCTGTTTGCCCCATTGCCATGCAAAGGTAAGCACTCAGAAGAAGCTTTTTGTATAGGCCGCATAACCTGGTTAGACACACCTTTACCCCTTGAATTTAACTGGATTAGCTCCCCTTGTGAGTTAAGGGGCAAACCACAGAAATCTTCATTTATGCATTTTTCTTCAGCCATAATTGCTCTTTGCTTCCAGTCTGGAAAGGAACATATACTCTGCATCAATTCCTTTGGTGAAATATGATGGAGAGGCTGATATTGCATAGAATGATTGCTATAATTTACAGTTGTGCTCTGTGATGGACGCAAAAGCATTTGATTTGCATTTCCATTAATTGGAAAGCAAGATGACGAAAGTGAAGGAACTGCCTTCTTGTAGTCCACAGAACAGATTGCAGCATCACTGAATTTAGGATTCCCAGACTGAAATCCAATCAACCTGTCACTGGAATTAGAAGTTCCTAAAGTGCCTCCACCGACTTGAGTATTCATTCCCATATTATACCCCTCTTTTAGGGTAGAAAGGAATCTTGGGGTGTAAGCATACAAGGGACCATATGATGCATCTCTGTGTCCTTGTTCAAATGAATGTAATTTTTCATTACAGGCTGCAACTTGATTTACAGTTATGGATCTCTCAGATAAATGATCCTGACAACCTATTTGTGGCTTCAGAAGATTTGGCATACCAAGATGGCAAGTATCAGACAACTGCCTTTCACTTACAGTGTGAACCTGTGTTTCATTTTCTGTGCCAATCAAAACATCTTCATTGCTTTCACTCACCTTAGTAATTGCTAAATCTTTACCCCTCTCTATAGGTAAACTCAAACTGCCAATATTTTGTGATTTATGACCCCCAGCAGAAGAAAAAGGCTTCCTTGTTACCAGTATGTCATCCTTATCAGAGAACCTGACATGCCTGTCAACTTGCAGAAGACCACACTGATTCACTCTACTACCTATCTGTGAGTCATAGACTGTGGAGGCCTCTTCTGAAATTCCTTTTTTGTGATTCTTGAGAATTCCACAAACAGGAAAAGTTGATTTTTTGTGCTTCATCAACTTTGAATTTTTTGCAAGTTTGTTCTTCTGCCCGGATAGATATTTTACTCTCTGTTTCTTCTTGTGAATAGGTGCAGCATCCCAAATATCCTTCCCTAACCCTTTACTGCACAGTGGAATGCTCAGTTTTGTAGTGCGATCAATAGGAGATTGTAGTTTGGGCTTATGACCTTTACCCTGAGAAAAGCAGAACATAATACTGTCACTTTAGCTTACCATACTGTGTCAATGAATTGTAACATACAGTATTTTTTTGCTTCTTAACATAAATTCTCAAAATTCTCCAAGTTTTTCTGTTGCAAAAACTCTAGGAATGGACACAAACCAACAGAAAAGAGATTCACCATAATTTGTCTTTTAATATGAACGCATGTCATTCACATACAGTATCATCAAGATATCAAGTTTAGGATTTTTTGTCTATTACCTGGATGGTATTGAGGTATAAATGCTTAGAAATTCTCAAAGCAAGCTCCTGGTCTTGCCATGGCACAGAATCAAGCATGTTGAAAACTACGAAGTTTGTTTTTCTTGCTTATTGTTTTATTCTTTTTTTTTTCTTTTTTCATCCATCAACTTAAGAATGTGAAAGGTCTATCCCAAAACTTGGAACTCCACTTCTGTTGAACCATAAGAACTAAGCAAGAGTTCCAAGTTGTGAACATGCTGCAGACAGTTATGTGGCACAGAAAGAATTATCCAATGTTAAAAGCAACAGATTTTAACAGCTGTACAAGTTCTCCATACAGAAATGTGTATGACAGTAAATGATAATCAGAAGGATTAAAAGTCTTCTAAGAAGTTGGCATTTCACTACACACATTCAACCAAAAGTTATGAATGTATATTGACAGTCCGGTTATATCTATTATATAATCACTCACTCCAGTGACACCTACTTGAATGTATAAAATTTCACGCATTAAGTCTGATGAATCTACATGCTTGACACCCAATGAATAGAAGATAATTGCATAATCAGAAAGATACATGGTATCCTAGACTCTGTTGTCTCAAGCTTCAATCCCTAGTATATATGCACAGGGACCAAGGAGGTTTGAATGTGGCAGATTTTTATTAACTCAAACCTTTATCCTCCTGCAGGCTAAAAAACAAGTCTCAAGGCACCACATAAAATACTTAGTCCTAAAGTCTACCATTTTTCAGATAATAAAGAAATGAATCCTGATGAGCTTGAACAGCATGTCTAAGTGAAGTCATCTCACAGTTGAGCTTTCATTTAATGTACACGAAAGTTGACAAATTTGTACAGATGTAGAGTGTATCTTTGGAATGCTAACCATGTACAATTAACAAGATCCATCTCACAAATAGGTTTACTGTTGTTTCATAATTGATGAGAATAACCTGAATGTTGGGACCTTGAACTTGTGCTATTCCTTATGGGCTGCAGATATCTAATCTTCATTAATTATTCTAAAAAAGAAAAAATGAAACAGCACCAGGCTGTGTAATTGATGCTTTAGTTCTATGCAAAGACAAAACCCACTCAAACGCTCATATGGGTGGGCCTAAGTTCCCTTGTAGCCAAAGCTCTTTAATATAGACATATCATTAGCACATTAAAAGCATTAAACTAAATATTCACCCTAAGAATTCCACTAATTTTTCACTTTGAGATAGATGGACAATGGTACACTTGATAATCTTGGTTTTGTTTTGCATGGGTCCTACATTAATCCCTTCAAATTAAGTTGTTCCCATCCCACAAGTTGAGTTCCCAGTGTTAGAATTAAGAATATAGGTCCATATGGCAACAAAAAAACAGGTTTCCTAGTGTGTAGTCATGTCTCACATCAATTAAAGATGGAGTACCACATGGGTATATAAAGTCTTAGGTCAGCTACACCTAACAACAATTGGACAAGTGGATCATTACTCTACTATCATTGTAGACCTCATTAGAGATACTAAAGTCAAGGTAAACTTGGGCCAAGGTGGGCCCTCCCACTCTTTGGGTTTGGAGAAATAAGAGCCAAGACATTACATGATTGGATGGTGGAAAAATGGCACGTCCCACATTGGTTGGAGATGGAGTGCTGCATGAGTATTTAAGGTCTTAGGTTAGCTACACTTAACAGCATTTGAGTTAGACCATGACAGAGTCAATGCTGCTATGGTCACATTCAGGCATGGTCATTAGGTCAAGTCACTTCCTACTACCCTTTTGCTCACCCAAAACAAGAAAAGAAAAAGGCAAAAAAGGAGAAACAGCCTGACTGTTTTTTAGATCAAAGTTTCAAGTTTTTGAAGATCACCAGGGTCATGTTCTTGTATTTATGTAATTTTCTACAAGAATCATGTTTTATATTTTCTTACCTTCTTTCTTACATGAATTATAAGAAATATGTCTAATTTTTGAAATTTTGAATAAATCATGCTTTTATTTTGGTTATGAAATCAACAGTTATTCATAGAAACCCCAGTTGTGAAAGGTTAATCAAATCTTAGTTTGATATACATTAGGTAATTACCTCAGTAGACAGTACTTTTTTTCCCATTTATTGCCTAGTCCAATATTCTTTGTTGAAGGCCTTTATTTTTGTGGTAAAATTTTTGTTGGATAGCCATAAGACCATCATTGTTGTATTTATAAGAATATTCAGCAATTATGAATCCATGTACAAAATTTGTGTGTAATTGAGATAAGAATGTTACAGTGGGTGTATAGCTATAAAAGAAAAACAAAATAAGAAATGAGATTATAGGTAATTATCACGGCAGTGCGTGACAATTAACAGCTCTCCTGATTCAGCGAGAATAGGAAGAGTGTGCTGGAACAGAGAAGAAGAACGGAGAGGGAAATGCCGAGAAAGAGAGAAAGAGAGAGAGAAAAGGGAGGACGAGTAGCAGGAGGGAGAATATCTGAGTTTTGATTGAAATTCCAAATTGTTTGCTACAGAAGAAGGAACAAGCATATATAGCTTGTTCCGTGGGTGCTGACACTTGGCAGAACTGCCTTAACAAACTATCTAGTTGGAAAAGAAATACAAGCAAGGGAATAAAATACTTAGGCAATACACAGTAGGTAGTATCCGAGTCTAACAAGAAATTTAACCGCAAAAATTTCAATTTCTCCCCTGTCTCGTGACAATACCCCTCCCATCAACTATTTCTTGTCCTCAACAAATACTCAAAAGGCTGGCTGCCCTTGGAAATTGCTGTAACAACGTGGGTAGGTATTCTCAAGTGTCCTCCTTGGACGAACTTCCTTGCCACCGGACCCTGACTTGAATGAGGAGTGCTCCTTGATGGTAGACCACCTGTCTCTCCATTATAGCCTCAGGTTCCTTAGGACATTCTTTTTCCTTAGGCAGGGCTGGTAGTTCATGGCTGACACTTTCATTCCCAGTAGACTTTTTCAGCAAAGAAATGTGAAAGACTGGGTGGATTTTGGTCCCTTCATGCAATTGCAACCAGTAGGCTACCTTGCCTACCTAGGCTGTGATGGGGAATGGACCAAAATATTTAGGGCTAAGTTTAGATACCTGCTCCTGGGTGATGGCCTTTAGGTGATGATACCTTAGTCTCAAATAAACTCTTTCCCCTACTTTAAATTCCCAGTCACTCCTCCTCTTATCAGCGTTTTGCTTCATTCTATTTTGGGTGGATGCCAACTCCTGCTTCAACTATTGCAGAAGTACCTCCCTTTTGTAGGTACTCCTCCACGACTGTGGCTGTGGTTTGACCTCCTGTGGTTGGTAGAGTGGTGGGTTTATACCCATACACAGCTTCAAATGGGGACATCCTGTTAGAAGCATAGTGGTTGGAATTATACCACCACTATGCCATGGCTAGCCACCGATGCCAACTCCTGGGCTACCTCATGCACATGCATTGTAGATAGGTTTATAAGCTTTGGTTTACCCTTTCAGTCTGCCTATCAGATTGAGGATGGCAAGTTGTTGATAGGCTGAGCTTAGTGCCCACATTCTTCATCAATTCTTTCCAAAATTGACTTGTAAACACCTTATCCCTATCTAAGATAATGGTCTTGGGAACCCCATGTAAAGCCACCACCTGATCCATTAACACCTTGGCCACTTCTTGGGTCGTGTATGGATCAGCCAACCTTGCAAAGTGCGTAAATTTAGTCAGCCGATCCACCACCACCAGCACACAATCCTTCCCTTCTAATCTCAGTAGACCTTCTATGAAGTCCATGGACACACTTAGCCATGGCTGTTCTGGAATCGGTAGGGGCTACAACAATCCCGAGTAACTTACATTTTCATGTTTGCACTTCTTACATATGTCACACCCTAGAACGTGTTCCTTCACTGCATCCTTAAGTTGAGGCCAATGGAATAATTGTTTCACCCTCAAATAGGTATTTTGGATACCCAAATGCCCCCCCTAAAGGGGACTCATGCAAAGATTGCAAAATGTTCCTCCTCAATTCAACATTGTTATCCACAACCACCCAGCCTTTATATCTCAACAATCCTCCCTTCAAAACATACCCTTCAGCTTCATTGCCTCCCATGGCTAATTTTTCTAGAATTCCCTTTGTGTGTTCATCCCCCTCATCGCTATTCACCACTTCACTGCACCACTCGGGTATTACCATAGTAATGACAACTGCCTCCCCTTCTTTGAGACACCTTGATAGGGCATCTGCAGCCACATTCTCCTTACCTTTCTTATATTGTATAGAATAGACAAGCCCCATTAGCTTGGCCATTCCTCTTTTTGCAATTGAGTCTGCAGCTTCTGCTGCAATAAGAATTTAAGAGACTCATGGTCAGTCTTAATTGCAAACATGCCCATCTCCAGATAGTGCCTCCACTTCTCCACTGCCAAGAGAAGAACCAAGAATTCCTTCTCATAAATACTTAGGTTTAGGTGCCTTGGACTTAGAGCTTGGCTTAAGAAAGCTATGGGTCTGCCACCCTACATCAGCACAACCCCAATCCCTACTCCGCAAGCGTCTATTTCTAGCACAAATGGTTTGTTGAAGTTTGGCAGTCTTAGAGTTGGGACTTTGCTCATAGCCACCTTTACCTTATCAAAAGCCACCTCAGCCTCCTATCCCTAATGAAAATTTCCTTTCTTCAACAATTCCGTGAGGGGCTTACTGATGACTCCATAACCCCTCACAAACCTACGATAGTACCCTGTAAGTTTAAGGAATCCTCTAAGGGCCCTTAAGGTAGTGGGTTTGGGCCAGTCCAACATGGCCTCTACCTTTTTTGGGTCGGTACTTACCCCCTCCCCCGAGATCAGGTGTCCCAAGTACTCCACTTGAATCTGGGCGAATGCACACTTAGACCTTTTGATGTATAATTGAAGGCATCTAAGGACTTCAAAGGTGGTTCTTAGGTGGGTAATGTGTTGGAGGTTGGGCTATAAACAAGGATATCATCAAAGAATACGAGTATGAATTTTCTTAGGTAAGGTTCAAATATTTGATTCATTAAGGATTGGAAGGTAGCCGGGACATTGGTGAGCCTAAATGGCATCACCAAGAATTCAAAATGGCCATGATGGGTTCGGAAGGCTGTTTTATGTATATCCTCGGGTTTCATTCTGATTTGGTGGTAGCCTGACCTTAGGTCAAGTTTTGAGAAAAAATTGGCTTGATGTAGTTCATCCATTAGGTCTTCCACAAGCGGTATGGAAAATTTATCTTTGATGGTAGAGGCGTTTAGTTGGCAGTAATCCACACAAAAGCGTCAAGAACCATATTTTTTTTTTTTTACCAAAAGGACTGGTGAGGCAAAGGGGCTTTGGCTGGGTCTAATGAAGGATTGGTTCAACATTTCCTTCACCATTTTTTCAATTTCAGTCTTTTGGACAGGTGCATAACGGTATGATCTCATATTGATGGGTTCAATATTTGGTTTGAGGTTAATTGCATGGTCTAAGGTGCGGCTAGGAGGTAGGGTGTTTGGTTCCTCGAATAGGTCCCTAAATTCCATTAATAATTCACCAATAAGGGGCAGTGTGCTTACCTGATCAGGATCCCCTGGTTGGCGGCTAACAGTGAGTTGCAACTCTCCATGATCTTCCCCCTCATGCTTCTCTTCTACTTCTACAATCGAGAACAATTGCATGACTCGGCTCCACTTGCTCCATAGAACTCTCCTCAGCCTCTTTCCTGTGATCATTTTGCAAGTAGCAACCTCCTTCCCACTTGTAAGAGTCATCCTCCTATCCCCTTTTTCAAATGATACTTCCATCCGGTTGAAGTCAAAACTTATAGGACTCACTCCTTTCATCCAATCTACCCTCAACACCACATCGCATCCTCCTAGTTGAAGCAACCTAAGATCTACTTCGAACTTTTCCTCTTGCATTTCCCAAATGAATCCCAGGCAAGTCGAGTTGCTTAATATCCAGTTTCCATTAGCAACAGTGACACTTAGGGGTGGTGTACCCGTAAGTGGACACTTGAGTTGTCTGGCAGTGCTCTCATCTAGGAAGTTGTGAGTGCTTCCACTATCAATAAGGATTAACAGACTACCCTCTTCCACCTTACCCTCTACTTTGATTATTTTGTTGTTGGTGATCCCCTTGAGTGCATTGAGGGATATCTCTCCATTGTCCTCTACTCCTTCTTCATCAGTTCTGTCCACCTCCTCTCTGTCTTCGTCTTCTACTTCTTCTTCCCTTCTGCCTTCTAATAACAGCAACATATGTTTGCATTGGTGACCCGGAAAGTATCTATCTCCACACCTATAACATGCTCCGGGTTGCCTCCTAGGCTCATTAGGCCTCCCACCAAAATTGGAACCACCAAAATTCCTTCCCCCAACATTACTTCTAACCAGATCCTTGTTACCCCTGTTGTTCCCTCTTTGTTGCCAATTCCCTATGTGTACAACCTTCTATTGTTGTACCTTCTAATTCTTTAACAGTGCCTCCACCACTATCTCTTGCAACTTGGCACTCTCAATTGCCCGTTCAATCGTTCTTGGCCTGATCATCTTTACCATAGGCCTTAAATCTTCGCTTAGGCCATTGAGGAAGCTAGAAACAAAATATGCCTCCGTTAGGTGAGGGTCATGACTACTCATCAATGATCTTAGTTCTTCAAACCTCCTTAAGTATGACCCCACATCCCCCATCTACCTTAGCTTGTTTAACTCTTCAATGGTATCTGACATGCTCCTCTCTCCAAATCTCTTACACAACCTTTCAGAGAACTCTCTCCAGGTATAGTTCTCCCTTGCTCGAGTCCACCCTTGAAACCATGCATCCACCCCATCATCAAAGTAGGCAGCAACCAAAGCGACTCTTCTTTCCATTGGCACATTATACCACTCAAACAATTGCTCACACCTTCTAACCCAACATCTAGGATTAGTCCCTTCAAACACAGGTATTTCCATCTGGGGCATGGGAAACCCCTGTGGTGGTGGAATAACCCGGTCCTCACGACCTCCTCCTATTAACGTTTCAATGTCGTCACCTTGCTCAACATCAATCTCATGGGCTTTGTTTTCTTGATTCACTCTTTCATTCTGTAAAATGGGGTCATTCCTATCTCTTTGGGAAAAGTCGAGAGACACCCTTGGTTCTGTTGGGTAAACATCAACATGAATTGTTGAAGTTGATTACCCATCTCCTCCCTCATTTGGTTGATATCGTCTCTCATTCGATTAAGTCCCCCTTCCATCTTGCGATCAACTGTCAAGATCACATCATGGTTTTTCTGGTTACTAATGTCTAGCCAGTTCACCCGATCCTAGAATTCACTCATAGCCGAATTGAGTTGCTGGAGCTGAGACTCCATGTCCTTCATGCGAGTCCCTTCTATCATCTCTTACGCGTCTAACACTCCTTATTGAGATAGACGCTCTGGTACCAAATGTCATGGCAGTGTTGTGACAATTAACAGCTCTCCTGATTCAACGAGAATCGGAAGAGTGTGCTGGAACAGAGAAGAAGAACGGAGAGGGAAATGTCGAGAAAGAGAAAAAGAGAGAGGGAAAAAGGAGGAAGAGTAATAGGAGGGAGAATATCTGAGTTTTGATTGAAATTCCAAATTGTCTGTTACAGAAGAAGGAACAAGCATATATAGCTTGTTCTGCGAGTGTTGCCAAAGTAGATCACACCACCTCTAACCAACTATTTTGTCCTATTCTAGCACCTGGACACCTGACAGAACTGCCTTAACAAACTATCCAGTTGGAAAAGAAATACAAGCAAGGGAATAAAATACTTATGCAATACACAGTAGGTAGTATCTGAGTCTAACAAGAAATTTAACCACAAAAATTTCAAATTTTTCCCTGTCTCGTGACAATAATAAGGTTTGAGTGGTGCCTGTTACGGCTAAGATACAGTAGGCACAATTTAAATAGTTTAGACATGTGAGAAGAAGGCCAATAAACAAACTTGTGAAGGGAATGGATGAAATGGAGAAAATTTGAAGCAAAAGAAGGAAAGGAAGACAATGAAACTTAATGATGAGAAACCCTTGAATGTGATATAGGATTAATAATGGTCTTATAGATGATGTTGACATAGAGATGGTTGAAGATCTAGATTCATGTAGCAAGCCTCACCTAATGGGTATCTTGTGATTTTATTGTTATTGTTGTCAAATAACAAGGCATTTATTTCTATGTAGAAGCAACGCCTCCAAATTTAGGATCAACCTTTCCTTTAACAATCTTACAATGACCAGACAATAACCAGGAATCTTTCCATTGTAAATTCATACTAAGTAATTGAAAAATTCAATTAATAGAAGATCTATGTGACCGGCTTTTCTTGATTTCAATTGACAATCAAGGCAAATTTTTTTAAAATTTTTCAAAATTAGTTAGGCAATTAGCTTTGATACCACTTGTTGGGAAAATCAAACATAGAAACTAAATTCCATCACGCACCCACACATGATCAAGATCAGAAACAAAGATTTAACATGATTCGCCAATTTGACAATGTGCCTAGTCCACAGTTGAAGGAGGAATAAAATTCACTATGTGAATAATGGGTTTACAAGAGAGATAAACAATCTTTGCAATGGTGATGTGCATTGATTCTTGGTTAATGGATGCTGTTGTAGGGATCTTCAGAATATTCTGATGATGATTGCAAGATAGAGATGATGGCATCTAATGGTGGTTTCAATGATGATTGTGATAACTTCGTGTTACCTCATGGTGCATGTTGGTTGTGTTCTAATAATTTGATCCTAATGATAAAGCCTCTATCAACTTTGTTGATGAAGGTTGGTTCTTGGTTGTGGTTGGAATGATGGTGAATGTTGTTGATGAGAACTATTACAAAGATGATTAAAGTTGTCATATGTTGAAAGAGTTTGGTAAAACACCAACAACAACATATTAAGCCTTAACCCACTACACAAAGTTGACTATGTAAATCCTTTTGCTTATCCCTACACTTTTCCATTAGGAGCCTTAGTAAGTATTTAGCTTCCATTGTTAACTTACCAAGCATGAAACCAAATTGGTTTTCAAATGCTTTGATTTCTCTCCCAAAGTTTCATGGTGTGGTTCAATAGCTTCTATTCTTCTATAATTTTCCCAACTTTGCATACTTTATTTTTATAATAGGAACTAAAACGTTCTTCACCCATTTGTATAGCATCCTTTTTAATCTAAGGATCAAATTAAAAAAATTTGTTAATCGAATCTCTTCTCCTATGCATTTTCATGCTTCTATTAGGATATTATCTAGTTCAACTACTTTACTATTCTTCATTTTTTTCAATGCTTGCATTATTTTTTTTGCACATACACGTCTACAGAACATTAATTCCTATCTTCTTCAAAGTTACCCAACAGTGCCCAACATAGCACTTGTTTGTCTACCTTTATTGAATATCTTCAAAAGATACTCCTTCCATCTCTCCTTGATTGCCCCTTCATTTACAAGTATCTTTTTTGTTTTTTCCTTTTATGCATTTTACTTTATCAAAATCCTTATTTTCTCTCTAGTCTTGGCTAGTTTATGTGTGTGTCTGTGTGTCTGTGTGTATATCTTTCCCCATCTTTTTGTATCAAGTCTTCAGTGTAGATTGTCATAAGCATTTGACTTTATTTCACTACCTGGTTTCTTTGCTTCTTTTATAGCTAGAACATACCTCTTTCAGTTCTCTTCATTACAATATTTATGTAAAGTCTTGTGACTAAGTAATACTGTTCCACGTTTGGTGATATTACTCACTAGTCAATGATTGTCAAATGACCAATTATCCCAAATATCTTACAATTATAGAAAATATATACTTAAATTACATAAAAATATATTTTGATTACAGCAATATATATCTAAATACATTTACTTTTTTATGGTTATCTAATCATATTTTCAATAAAATCATTATATATATAATATTATAAGTGAAGAAGGAGAAGAAAATGGGTAGACAGAATTGATCCAATTATAGAGGGATAAAATTCTCAAAAGGAGAAAAGATTTTACCCTATTGTTGGTCAGACGAATTAAAGCCAAGGGGGTGATGGTTTTATTTTATGCCATGGTGGTGCGATTATTTACCCTAGGGATTAATTAATCCCTCTTGCCTTTTGGTCCCAAACAAGGTATTACCACTTCAGTTGTAATACCATAATATAAACCTTGTACCAAAAATGTTGTTAAGATCACATCAAACTACCAATGATTGTATGGTAAAATTTTCGCCATATCACTACACTATTTGTTAGTAGCTATAGAATTCTAATTTTTTTTTTTTACTATTTTTCATCTCCAGGTGGTCCACATACAATGCTGACTTCAATCCAATAATACATAAAGTATTATGCATATTCCATGCTTAGTCAGCTGCAGATAAGAACCTTTCACACCCATCCATCATATTGTTAATCAATTGTTCTCCTAAGAATTATTAGGTTCACATACTACAGCTGCTGATAAATTTCCCCTTTGTCCAAATGCAGCAGTCATCTCTTCAGTAATATCAGCACTATCTCGCTGCTCTTACTCCAAGATTAACCATAAAATGTGGGGCGATATAATGCAATTACATGATTACTCAACAATGGAGATAAGTAATTCATAATGCAGCTAACAAGAGCTACAGAAATCTTTTGATACAATTCTTATTATTTCTTATTCCATCCATAAGAATGCCATTACATATAGATACATGCCTCAGATCCACACAACACAGCAGGAATTAGGTTATGATCTAATATGGAATTTTCTGTACCAGTAGATCAAACATCAGTATCATTTTGGTCTACATCCTTTGACCCAACACTTCTGATCACTTTTTTGAGCTAACCAAACTGCAAATAGGCCAAACAGTAAGGTAGTACTGCTCAAAATATACCTTGAATCCAATTTTTGGCCCTCTTTCTAATTTAATAATGGAGTAGAAGATAATACAAATAATCATCCAAGTCTCAACAAAACAGCCAATCTACGCAAAAACAAGTCCACCTAAAAGCTAGCCCCATGGCTATTGAGATGTCCTTATCTTTAAGCTACAAATGCCTCTAACACTTTTCTGAACTTCCGGCGGTACTGCATTTCCATGCAATCTGCAAACTCATTTCATCATAATAGGATTCATGCTACATCTTGAAGGTTTCATGTTTTTCAAAATTGTCCCCTTGGATCATGTTGAATATGTCTGAAACATGAATTCCAAGATAAATTCTAAGAAAAGTCTACTTTAATCTGCTTATTCCAGCAGTATTCAGCCCATTCAAATGATCTACGCCCAACGAATATGGGCAAAAGCCATTTCGTCAAGTTCAACTACGCTCACAATGGTAAACAAAATGATGACACCAGTTAATCAAATCCCGTGCAAACAGTAGGAACAAAACAGCATTATTTATTTTGGATTCACTGCCAAAACAAGGACAAACTCTAGCAAAATCCGTACAGCAAAGCTGGAGCACTATACTCCATTCGATAACCCGTCGAAACTTCCCCCAACATGAGAACCCCATGCCATGTTTAACTTTTTTTTCTTTACACTAAACCTCGATGCCGCGTAGCGCTCACTCAACCAGTACAATTACAAGCTATTGCTTTCGTCTTCGAAGGCTTACAGACTTTAATCAGCTTTTTCAGTAGTTATATAGGACCAATGTGATGAAAAGAAAGAAAGAAAACAAGTAATCAACAAATGACAATCACAACCACTGTAGCAATGAACAATATTTTATGCTCAAAATCACAAGCAAAGTCCACAATTAATAAAGAGATCAACTATATTTTATGGTAGTAATCACTATTTGCAAGATTATTCGATAAATAAGCAAGATTGTGCCGTCGGAATCACATACCTTTTTCGGAATTGGCTGAACCAATCGATCAACACAGTCTCTTTCATTCTTCTTGCCCTTTTTCAACCTCTTTTGTTTCTTGAACTTGCTAATGGTTTCATTTATCAATTTGGGTTTCTTCATCTTCTTTGCCTTCTTAAATTTCACATCCGATCCAACATCGCCCAAAGCCAAAACCTTTGAATTGCAAGCGCCATCCTCTTGACTACTGTCCTTATTATCGTCGTCGTCGTCGACTACCCTCTCCACCTGCGGAGCCACCGCGAAAATCTCCACTATCGATCTCTTCTTCTGCGCCCTCGACTTCACCCTTATCCTCATCTGCCGCCGCTGCTCGTCCTTTGGAGCGTAAGCAAGGTGCCCATCTACAGTAACACCTAATTTCTCACCTTCCCGACAAAAAACCATCTTAGCTAACTCTAGAGCTACCTCCATTTTCTCCGGCTCCAAAATGGTCTCGTTGGCCAATTGGTTGGACGATTCTCCACAAATCTCCGGCATATCTTCGCTGGATCGCACAAGTTCGAGCTCGTCAGACCACCACCTAAACTTCTCGACAGTAATCGAAGGGAGCGAAGCCTCTATATCTTCCCTTCGAGTCTCATCTGATTCCCTACCGAACGGCCAGCTTTTCATTACATCAACTGTCCTCATCTTCGACGCGTACCCTCTACAACACCGAATCATAAAGCTCAACAAACACCAAACACACAGAAAACGATAGCGAAATTAGGAAGCACGAGCAACTTACCGGATCGAAAAGCCCTCAACCGCCATCGCCATGGCCGCCTCCACAGAGAGAGAGAGAGAGAGAGAGCTATCGAGACTCACATATAATAATAGTACAATAGGCAAAAGAAAGAGACGACGAAAGGAAAGCAATTACACAAAAAAGCAAAATCTCGCCAGAGTTTCTACGGTCGAAATTCAAGTACTTAAGAAAGAGAAAGAGAAAGAAAGCGATACATAAACATAAAGAAACCGTAGAGACTAGAGTAGAGAGAGAAACAAGGACGGACAAACACATGAACACACAACAGGAAGATATCTAGTAGATCAAACGGCGAGACTCATCGACGACAACACAAGCAAGCAATCCGATCTCCAATCGTCCTGGGAAACGATGGAAATCGATAAATCGAAATCCGATCAGTACTTGTAGAGAGAGAGAGTAATTAATCACGGAGAAACAAGAACGCAAGCTCCAATCCTAACAAACTTCAACAGAAGAGAGATAAATACATCAGCGACACGAACCATGCGATGAAGATGCAGATCAGGAGGAGGAGATCGTCCGTCGCCGAGCGGATGAAGCATTCGCGGCTGCAACAGCACCGTCAGAAGGAGATTTGTAGAGAGAGAAAGAGAGAGCGTAGAGAGAGAGAGAGAGAAGGGGGGTTATTTGGTTTCCCGCTCTGCAGACTCTCTGGTGGTTCGGTTCCGGTCCCAATTCCAGCTCTTTCTTTTCTTTTTCAACCTTATTATTTAAGACTGAGAGCGACCTATGAGACCACAACCGAACCAAAATGGAATATTAAAATATATAATATTATAATTATAATAATAAATAATAGTAAAGAGGATGACATTATTAGTTTTTTATTTTATTTTATTTTATACACACAAACTCCATCGTGAACAAAGATTCGCCTTTCAGGGCAGGAACTCCCACGCGCTGTGTCTCAGCTCGTCCCCCACTCTCCTGCAAGTAATTTTGTACGGCAAAGGTGAAAATAATAATAATATTATACATAACACTACTTAAAAAATATCAAATAAAAATAAATAAATTATAAAATAGGCCACTATATGTTGATTTCAAAGTTAATGTTCAAATAAATTATTACACTATTAGAACTCAATTTAAAAATTATATTTTAAAAAGTATTTTTGAACCCATGCATGTCACATTAGTCATTGTGGTGTATGTCTTTTTAATATTGTCCAATAATGTTTTAATTTTATTAAAAATATTAAATTTATCCCTAAATAAAATAACTCTACATAGCTGCAAATGTTCAATTTGAATCTTACATAGTTGTAATTTGTCTCTAGCTAGTCTTAAAATAAAGTGACAAAGTTTATCCCTTTTATGGGTAAAAGGTAATTATAACACAATAAATATAATTAATTAATGAATCTAATAATAAATTTAAAAAAAAAATCGTTGAACTTGAGACTTGAAAGTTTGAGGACTTTTTGGCATGAAAGTGAGTCAAAAGACTTTGTTGGCACAAACAAACGGTCACGTTTGGTAGTTGTAATTTAATTTTTATTTATTTTTTAAAAAATATTAAATAATTAATAAATTATCTTGTTTTATTGTTACGGGGTCATACATTCATACACAAATTAAATAAATTAAAATAAGTGTTAGCTTAAATTATAGAATAGAATAGAATAGAATGGAGGGTGGTTTATAATTATAAATTACTTTTAGCTCGAGTCTACATGCATTTAAATGGGATGAATTTGAAGGGTCTGAATTAGGTCGGATCTGGGTCAAATCCAATCCGTTGACAAGCTTATCTGGCTCCTCCTGTAACCCTAGAGAGCCACGCATTAACCTTGCTCCACTGCCATCATTTCAAACCTAGCTAACCTTTATTCTCCTCCTTTATCCTTTTCTTAGCTTCGCTTGCTTGCCCTCCTTTCTCAATCCACTCCCAAAATGGCCTTTAGCTCCCCATTTCTCATTCATCTAAATTCCCTTTTCTCTTTTTGCTTAAATCGTTTTTTTTTTTGTTCATATATCCCTTCTCCCATATACTCCCAAATCGCCCTTAGCCTTTGGTGCCTTTTCTCATTCACTTTAATCCTTGTCTCTTTATCTATCTGTCCTTGGATATTTGTCCTCTCAAGCCCTTTCTTGTAGCATTTTGAAGATCCCTTACTTGGGACTTCCTCTTTGTTCAATTCTTGCTTCAAACCCTACACTTAAACTTACTCTTGAAGCTTGGCATTTCTTCTTCCACAAAGGGGCTTTGTTGTTGATTTGGCCAACCAAAGAAGATTCTACAAGTTCTTGGCCTCGTAAGCGACTGGTGGTTGATATTGAGCCCTGCCCTCATTTTGTTCCTTCTCTATTGTAGTGATGTTGAAGATGTGTTTGGTTTCTTCTTGTTGCTTATGCTCTCTATTAGAATATTTGGAAGATATTATTAGAATATTAATTTGTTGTATCTTGAAAATATTTTATATATTATTTGTAATTTTTCTATATTTGATTAATTACCTATTTGAGAATATGTTAAGTCATAAAGATTATATATTCCATTGTAGGCTATGCCATTCAAAAGATAGTAAAATACAATACCATCTATTTCAATATTCTCTCTTTCAATTTATTCCTATCTTAGAGACACGTTTCTTCTATCATAGTATAAATGGTTCCAACTTTTTCACCATGGTATAAAAGCTATGGATCTTGACCATTTAAATCCACATATCTTGATTCCTGACAACAAGAAAATCACTAACAAGCTAAGCCTTTTGAAATGAACCAAGCCACTCATTTGTTCACATTCAATTGAGATCTTTGTCTTGTCTAGAGGTGTTTAGTTATCGATTCAAAGAAAAATAGTTGATTTGATCCAAGAATGATATACCCTGATCTATTTTCGATTCAGGGTTTGGAGTGTTTTTGATTTTTGATTAAAATAAAAAATTGATTATAAATTAAATTATAAATTTATAAATAAAATATTAAAAACTAATAATATACATACATTATGCATTCATTGCAATAGTAAAATTGAATCACAAATTCTTAGTGAACAATTCTTTCTCCCAAACCTAGAAAAAAACCCTTTAAGTGCCTCGACTCTCTTCCATTCCTCCTTACTATTTGTGCCTACTATTGTCATCCATTGCTGACTCCATTGTCGATTGTCTTCCCTCTTGCTATTGTTGTTGCAACTAGAGCTTTAGTTTGTCATCGTTACCATCACTTAGTTCATTGTCGGTCATCTCCACGTCTACTAGTTAGAGCTTTACTCGTCATCGCCTGACCTTGGCTTGTCACTGTGGCCTCCTCACCTTGCTGCTAGGGTCACTTGTCGACAACCATCATGACTCACATCATCTCCCCTCAACTCTTCTACCCTCTGTCTATGATCTCCACTTCCCTCCATCTCTACTCCGTCTCCATCCGTTGCCAACTCATCGTTGTTAGTCTCCTCTCCTCTCTACAATATACTTGTCTTTGTTTATATTTTTATTTTTTTACAATAAATTATTTATTGAATTGGATCAAATCAGACCAAAATTGGAACAAATCTATTTGATCTAATCTAGTCTCACCTTTATTTAGTCTAGTCCTCAATCTGATTCTTTTGACATTTTTGATTGTTGTAGTCTTGTCTAATGTGGACTGACTGAACACTCCTAGTCCTTCCCTAGTTCAATCTTCTCATTTGCAGTAATACTACTCTTTCGCTAGCATCAATATCTTCATCCCTTACAAAACTCTTTATTGCTAGTAGCTTTGGTCCTTGTCTTCTTCACTATATACCAAAAACTTTGGGATGTCTTTTAGGGCTTCTCCAACAATTTTTTTTTTTTTTGGGGGGGGGGGGGTGTTTCTTGAAGAATAGAAATTTCAGCTGTTCTTTTCTTTACACAAGATTGAATTCTTCACAACTATATCCAACTGACATCTTTTTAGCATTTTGGTTGATCTCTTCATGTTGTGGTTGATTTCTTAATCTTCGCCAATCTTGTCTTTGATCCAAGGGGTTTGTCTTGCTGATTTTTTTACCAGTGACAGTGCTGTTAATTGAAACTCTTTCACTTTCAATGCCTTGGTTCTTTTGTGTTTTCTTAATATCTTAGATCAAATTTTTATTCCATTTTTCTACTTCTGGATATATGGTTTAGTTGGTGCTTTTGGGCTTGTACAACTTAACTACCATTGTCTGGCTTGGTTAGCATCGGTGTTCTAATTTGACGTTGCCGGTTTTCTCTTCAATTGATATGAGTATACAGCTGTTACTTTACCACCTGACGTTCTCATGAGTTGCTATCCAAACTGAAGTTCATTCTTAGCTTCTTGAGTTGAGAGGGGACGCTAGAAATTTTAGAAGATATTATTAGAATATTTTCTGTATCTTGTAGATATTTTATATATACTCTTTGTAATATTTTTATCTTTGACTTATTACCTATTTAGGTTCATCGTAAGGATTATCTACACCCATTGTAGGTTATGCCATTCAAAATATAGTAGATTACAATACAATGCATTTCGATAATTTATTCTTTTATCTTTTCTGACCATGCATGCATGGAGGTAGAATTATGTCATGTTTTCCTGTCATGGTATCAACGCTTCTGTCTTTTTCATCAATCTCATGGGAGGTTGGTTGAGCTTTTGTTTATAGTCTTGGGTTTCTTCGTTTTTATTTGTTGTTTGTTTACTCAGACCTCTCTCTTTTGTTTTCTTCGTTGATTATGCATCGTTTTCCCCTTCAGTTTGGTTACATGGCAAGATTCCAACTCTTGCATGGCCCCTTCTTGAGCCCCTTAGTGTTCAGCTTCTGATGTTGTTTCCATTTATTTTGTTTATAGCTCGATTCATAGTGTTTTTCCATGACTTTCTTGGCTTTTGTTTGTTTGTGTCTGTCTAGCTTTCTTAATCTATTTCTGGGTTTCAAAGCAGACTTTTTTTTTTTTTTTCTTTTTAATGGTAATAAGGCTGGACTTTAGTCGGGCTTCAGCAGAATATTTATTTTGAAATAATCCTCACTAAGTTTGGACAATCAAGAAATGATGCTTAATGTGACATTATATATTTATATTGATAAAATACATGATATGATAATATAATATATCAATGTATCAAAGTCACATTAAATGTCACTTCTAAATGTCAAAATAGTATCTCCACTTTTCTTATTAAATCTAATCTCATTGAAAGAAGGTTCAGACACAATAAATATGTTTGCTAAAATAAATTTCAGTTAGCCATAAAAAAAAAGAAAGAAAGGAGAGATCATATGCAATTTAAACATGGAGAAGAACATCAGTAGACAGTCATTTCTCATATAAAAAATACTTAATTAATTTTAATCAAACTTTAAAATAAGCCAATCATATGAATCTCTCTCATCGTTTTTATAATAATTATATTTTACTATAAAATAAATATATTTATCCCACCTATATATTACCATATATATCTTTCCCCTTTCTTAACTCGCAACAACCCTCTTCCCTTTCTTCTCTTCTTCTCTCCTTGTTGTTTGGATATTGCAGACAACTGTAGTAGCTAAATTTTTACCCCATTTTCTGTTTTACTTTCCCTTATTTTTCTTGCAAAATAAAGAGGGTTCTTCATCAAAGGACCCAGATCATTGGGAAAACCTAAATTCTTGGACTCCTCCACAAATTATTCTATTTATCTTCCTCAATCTTTCCTTTTTCCTTTCTTTGTCTCTATGACATTTAACACATTCCCCCCCCCCCCATGATAAATTTTTGTGATTTTTTAAACTATAAACGAAGTTCATATATAATTAATATAACTTATCGTCAGTAGGTTTAAAATTTTATGTAATTGTAAAACGTTTTGAATGATAAAGAAATTAAAACTTTATTGGATAGTTGTACGACCACATTGGTTGTGTGTACATATAACTCACATTATGGGCCATTTGAGTAATAATTACTAACGCGTGTAACATGTCAACTGAGGGAGACAAGAATAATGTAACGTTGTCTCCAACATATATGTAATGAAGAAGAGTACAGGTGGCGATGGTTCATGTAATGGAGGTCGGAATGGAGGAAGTGGTGGCGCGTGCCCCACGCGCAGCCGCAAAAAGGGGGAGAGAAAGTGAAGGGGTGGGGGCCCGGGAAAAAGTATGCATAAAAGGGGCACTTACTTTATTAATTCCTATAATGAAGACTGTGAGAAGTCCAAGGTAAAGGAACCCCCATATCTCCCATCTCCCCCACGTAATATATAAAAGAGGCAAAGAAAAGGCAACCGGACAACGAGACCCTTGTCTCCTCTCTCTCTCTCTCTCTCTCTCTCTCATTATTCTTCTAAGTGGTTGGTTAGGCATGCAAGTAAGTGTGTGTTATAAATGGACTTTCCCTCCATTCCATTCCAGTCCAACTGCTTCATGGTAGGAGCAACGTATCTACCATTTATTCCATACCAAGTTTATGGGTTTTTTTTTATTATAACATTTAGGGTAAGCTACAAAATAATTTCTAAATTTTGACTTATTTATCAATTTCATAACAAAATTTAACTTTTATCAGTTATATACTTGAACTTTTAAAAAAATTGTAACAATTTCATAATACCACCAAATTAAAAACTAACAGAACTACTTGTTATCAACAATTTGGCAATATAAACTTTGATTTATAAACTTAGGGAGACAAGTTGTACATGTCAACCTATTTGAAGGAAATATTTGTAGTTTAATTTGTAAATATAAACTCTGATAAATTATCAATGTGAGCATTATTTAATTTGTCGTTTTGGTTGCAAATTTTTCCTTAAAATGGATTAACATGTACACCTTGCCCCTCTCGGTTTAAAAATCAGAGTTTAATTACATTGACAAATCGTGAATTGTAAGTTATTAAGCTAATTTTTAATATGACAGTGTTATGAAATTGTCACACTGGTATAAATATAATTGCACAAATTTGCATGAAATGATATTTTTATATGAAGTTTGTATATTTGATTTATACACTTGACTTTAATACATTATATCATTTAATTTATTGACTTGAACGATGTTGGACAGTCCTTTCCTAAAACAAGTTTCTGGTCGGACGGGAGTTGTACAAACAAGTTTCCATAAACACCATTATATATATACATATATATATATGTCGTTGTTAAGTGTGTAAATGGATCCTAATAACTCTCAATTAATCTCATTTAATATTAATATATATATAATTAGACTATAGGGTATAAGACCTTTTTAAAAAAATTTATTAAAAATATATGGAGTGAATTGGGGTCTCCCTATATGTTGCCGTCAAAATATTAAATTTATTATTTGTCTCTCAAGGTAAATGGTACATAACCACTAAATTAGGTACCATTAGGGATGTATTATGTCACTAATTCTCTCTTTAATGATAGTTTATTATTATTAGAACCACATACAGAATGACATTTATCAATTTTTGCTTCTAATGATATATTTGACTCTAATTATCTCATTGTGAAAGATACTATTTAATTTGATTTATAAGTACTCACATAGAACATAAGTGACTTATTGCTTAATTATAAGACATAACTTATCCTTGGTTTACATTAATATGAGATTATCTCTTTACAAAGATATCTTATTCTTACTTTATAAAAAAATTATTTTCATAATTCAACCTTATTATCATTTGGTAAAATTAAATCTTGCTATTACTTGTGAAGAGTTGCCCTCTGGAAAACAATACCATAATATATATAATTTTGAAAGCTAACGCTACATGTGATTCAAATGCAAGTAGTTTAGATTTGACATGCACCTATATCAGTAGGTGTATATTAGTGATACTTTGTTGAAGGTTAATATATAACTTAGAATTTTAAAAATAATAATATCACTCATTAATAGATAATCCTTTTAATTGAGAAATAAAATTCGCACTAAAATTATTTATTATATTAAAAGATTACTGTTGTGTCATATTTTGATGTTTATAATAATTAAATGAATAATGTTACATGTTCACATCACGATGTGGGGTATTTATTTATGCTTGTATCTTTGGCATGTGTACGTTAATTTATTAATTAATACATGGGCATGCTATACAGAATGGATATTTCATTATTATATACATAAAACACTTACCAAAAGAAATCTAAATCACTATTGACGTATACAACGTTGGTATTGTATAAAGAGTCTATCGATCTATTATGGTCATTTTCAGCCATAGTGTGAGATCTAAAGCACGTTGAGATATATAGCCCCTTTTCATGGACTTCCATCCGTGACTTTAATTTGGACGGCTTGAATTATTATTAGTGCTAAAGCCGAGGTTTCCACTTGAATTATTATGTGCTGTATAATGCCAGCCGTTTTCATAGTCATGATCACAATTTATAGCTTTGTTTGCTATTTGTTTAGGGTTTTCAGTTATTGCTCTTGACATGGTTATGAGAACTTTGTTTGTGGATATTATGGGCAGCAACTTCCTCGCTTTTTTTCCTTTTGCATAATAATGTTGGTTGGTTAAATTGTTTTTCTAATCACCCAAATTCATACAAAACACTTGAAACGATATGATTTCATTTGACTTAACTCATTGTCCTTAATCTAAAATACAGGCATGCTTTTAAGATTTAGATATGAGATTGTTTAATAAGAGGAGGGTGTAGACTCTCTAGAGGGTTATGAGATTCACATACTCACTCGTCCCTACAAGTTACGTCAGACAACATAAGAGTTGTTTGACATGAGTAATATAACTGGATCATGTTTACTTCTACTCTCAAAAGAGTTATGAATCGAAAATGATAATTATTTGAACATAGAACACAAGTATTTCTTATAACATTCAACAATAATGTATTATACATTTAATATTATACAATTCATCACTGTCACACAAAATATCAGTGTAATATCCAAAAATAACAGTTTCAGTTATAAATTCACCCATGTGCTGAAAGAGAAAGTTGTAGCCATCTCTCCATTATATATATCATTAAATTCACGTAGCCGTAGCACGACCACATAAATAAATATTGCATAGATGTGTTTGGCACCGCCTTGTGCACACTCTGTCCTAGGAAAGGTAAGCTGCATATATATATATGAAACCGTATTTGATGTGGTCCAATAATCCATTTTGTGAGCAATAATGGTGCAAGCAAGCATTTTGTCACGCACCGTGAATCTTAGGCGTTGAAAGTGATATTATATATGTGGATATGTATTTAGTTGTGTTTATATTTGTTGTTCGAAGAAAATAATGGTAAACCTCTCTCCCCAACTGTTGGAGAATATTGCATGAGGGCACCGCACCGCACAAGGGGAATTCACTGGCCCCGAGACAAACTGCAAGCGTATAGCTACTAGTATCTTGAAAGTAATATCACCCGAACCTGTCCATGACGTGCACTTAATCGGGAACTTAGAAACTATGGCTATGGCTACCTACTGGGTTTCTTCATTTGGCAAATGGGTAATCAATGGACTGGACCCATATAAAAGAGACATGGCCATGGACCATGGTGTTTGATTCTGCTGCGAAAAGACCAAAAATGGCGCTTGGCTTCTAAAGCCTGCACTAGATGGATTTAAAGAACTTGTTTTCCTTTCTGATCTATATATCTTACATATACATATACTTATATTTATTCTCAGAATTAGGGTTTTCATGTTGGATGAAGGTGATATAGAGTGAGTGAGATTTCTCATGAAGATCCATGTAATTTGATGGGTTTGCTTAATGTTTATGTATGGTAGCTATATATATCTTAATTAGCTATGATAAGTGTTTATTAGGAGAACTCAATCAAATCAACTGGTTCGGTTGAAAAAAATCAAGAATTAGTCAACCAACTAGGTGTTTTATTTTTTTTTCTAATTTCTTTTAAATGTTAAAAAAGATATAATAGTTTAAGATATTTAAAAATGAGTTATCCAGTACATACATATTTGGACAATTGACATCAATTATCAGTATTGTTGAATAAATCGTCTTTAAATTAAATGTTGCCAATTTGAACTCAGATCAATTAAAACATTGCTTCTCCAACTTCGAAGGTTATATATATATATATATATATATATATAATGATTAAGATTACAAATTAATTAAACATCCCTTATGATGGAATCATTGCATGGAGATCTCTGTCCCCACTCTGAGCTAGCATATCTTCCATGCATCTAATCGACAAAATTTTGTAATTAAGTTCTAAAAAGCTGACTAAAATGATGGATTTTGCGAATAAGAGTCATGCTCATGCATGCATGCATGCAGAATGATGGGGGGCACTTTAATTATGATTTAAAAATTATTTTCTGGTTTTCGTACCAAACAATATATAAGAAAATGCAGTTTTTTGGTTGGTTAGGTGGAACATATATTTATGACCTCAAAATAACTTTCTTTTTAACATGCATCAGAGAAATATTTCTTAAAAAATAATTGTTCATTAATTAAAAATAAAATTATATGAAGATAAAGACGTACGTTTCTACTTTCAAGATGAACAAACCCAATTTCACCATCTGTTTATTTTTCCTAGACCATTTCTCTGTGGAGGTGGAACCGTGGAAGCATATGTATGGATGGATGTATATAATATTCTTAGCCACGGTCATTCTTTTTAAGAACTCTATCAATCAATTCAGCTTGTCCTAGGCCACTGACGATGTATGGTACAGTACGTAAGTTCAGATAAGGCAGATTTTAGGTTCAAATCACAAGAGGTAAATGTGTTTGACATGTTACTATTCATAACTAAAAAAATATCACAACACCATTGTTTTTTAAGGCCAAAAAAAAAAAAACACAGAATTCGATTGCCATTGTTATGTTTAGTTTCTTTTCTTTTTGTTTTTAAAATAAAAAGATACCCAAACGTTAAACCCAAGTCCTAATGGTTTAGTCAGAGACATGCATTGCATAAATTGAATACCAAGAGGCTGCAATTAATCTTACATTTCAAATAACCCAATATCATGTTCTAACACTGTGCTTAAACTCATTTGCGATCTATTCATCAACACAGTTTAGAATGTAACACAACGGCAGGCAAAGCCCATCATTTCCCCCACTTTAATCCCAAAAACAGTCTTGGAACCTCCACCAATTTCCATGAGGAGTTATAAACAATTCTAATGCTTCTGAGAAGAGATGATATTAATGATCTAAGAAGGGCGACACACACTCTCTAAGAAAGGTCAGTACTAAAATCATTGTAGTGGAGATAAAAGGGCTTTAAAACCATATATATATATATATATATAAAAGAAAAAACGATAAAGAGGATTATGCCTATTAGTTTAGTGATGCCACTAATTGCTAATACTGGGCTTTAGGTCCAAAGATAAAAGTTTATATATCTCTAGATTCCTTGATTTTGTTAGATAACTATACATATTTTAGCTCCAATTATTTTTATTTATAATTTTGAAAATTTTTCATGCGGTATTCTTGAGGTTTACCCTAATTGTAAAAAGTGGTTTTTTGACATTTAAAAAAAATATAGTGAGTATCCTTAAAGTTTAATATTATATTACAATTTCTCTCTTATAGTTAATAAACCCTCTTAAAGTGTGACAATGGTGAAGGTGACGAACAACGATGATAACATTCTAGATCCCAAACAATATGAAATGACTGCAATGATAGAGATAATAACTATAAATCTCTCTTTCTCTCTTCTTTACAATGAATTCAAGTTCATTGCGAACCATTCAGGTTCATCATCCTTTTCGAACTAGACAATCATTCTAGATTTGGAAGGGTTTGAACAATGGGAAGCCGAAATGGTTCAGTGGCAAATGTTCAATACAGTTGGTATAGCAACATAAGCCCCTCTCTCTCTTCAAATGGCCTTAGTCGACTGATGGCCAACAATCACCGGTTGTTTGTTATTTTTTTATTTTTTTAAATTAAAAGAAAAAGAAGAAAGATAAAAAGTAAAATGGTCATTTTAATTTTTTAACAATCATTGAAAAGAGACTTTATATCTTGTTTAAAGAAAATAAAAATGTTATATCTATAAATAAATTTAAATAACAACTCTTGCAAGAATAAAATTCATAATATATAGTTTTATCCAGAATTAACAATAATCTATAATAATCATATTCAAAATTAGCAACGAATAGAACAGCCATGAAACTTAAAAAGAAAGAGAACCCATTAACTCAGTTTCCCAACTGTAAAGCTGCCATCCTGACCTAAAAGTAAAATTCTATTTCCATTTAAGGAGCAAAACTTTAGTTTTCAGGGCCAAAGATCCCACCTCAAGCCCGTCAATTTTTTTTTTTATATTTTGCAAACCCTAAACCAGAAAAGGTTTCTTAAGTTTAGAAGTTAAAACCAAATCGTAAATAGCAATTCTGTGATATATAATTTTAATAAAATAATATAGGATAAATTATACTTAATTGGTAACCTGAAATTTCACTAAATTACAATGAGAGTATTATTACAGTATTACATTGACATCCCTCTTTTTAAAAAAATTGTTAAGGAATTTGTACAGTTTTATAGAACTTTAGGATATCTGTGTAACAATAGATCTAAGGAAAGATCTAAAGAAAACCAACCCTAGGTAACAAACAAACAAACAAAGGGCAAAATAATCTAGCAAACTGAGAAACAAAACTGGAGATCTCAGCAAACAAACACTCTATATACTCTTTGATCAACCCAAGTTGAAATAAACTTGGAAGAAGCCCATAAAAGCAAAATCAAAAGCGTGACACTAGGGATTCCCACCTGCAAAACACACATCAAAAGACCAAATTACAAGATGAAACACAAATAAACCAAGGGAAAGCCTTAAAATACTAAATCAAAAAGAAAATTTAAAAACTTAACTGGCTCTTCATCGGAGAAACACAGTGTCGCTACCTTCATCATCCTACAACCACCAAACGCCCCAACCCATGCTACTGAGCGATACCCAAAAAGAAAAATCAACATTGACAATCACGATAAAGATTGAGATCCCTTCTACATACTAATGTGAAGATGGAGAGAAAGGAAGGTTGCACTTACTTGGATCCCTTGGTCGTCGACACGGCAATGGAAACCCCAATACTCTCAGTATGAGAAGCAAGTTAGCTATAGCTTCAGAGAGATCTAGCAGGATGTCACTGCAAGCAAACAAAACCTAGGGGTTTCAAATAGAGAACATAGGGGAAGGGTCGCCGTATGTGAAAGGGGACTGAAAGTTAGGGCTTCAGGTGGGTTCAAGGGATAGATAAGCATATAAGGGTGGAGGTCGATGGCAACGAGGGAAGATGGAAGACAAAGAAGAGCAAGGGGCTAGGTCAATGGGGAGGTTCAAAAAGTGAGGAAAGACGTACAGTGAGACTCTCCACTCTCCAAGAAACCCTAGAGTCCCTCCATGACATTGACCAAACTAGCCAAAATTTGTTCTAAGTTTTTATGTTATCAATATTGTATTGATTTTTACGTGTGACTTTTTAATTATGGACACTGTTTTTGTTATAGTTCATGTCATTTGAATTGAAGAGTAAACAAATTTTATACAATGATGTCTAAAATTGTGGTTTAAATCAATCCAAACTATAAAATACTAAATAAAATTAATTTTTGGGTTTGATTGAGTTTAATCATCAAAAAATGGTTTAATTTAGTTTGAAACATGAGCAAATTGGAATTCATATTTGATTTATAAATTCTTTTAAATTGCACATATCTAACAATACATCTCTACTTTGTTGAGCCAAATTGTTCCTATCAACCTATTGTATTTTTTGATATTTAATAAAACATAATTTTAGTAAAACTATTTTAGTATATTTAAATCTCCTAAGGGATTTTTGATACGTCATATGGTGGAAAATATATTTTTAAGTATTATAATATTTTGTGTCTCAAAATAAACTAAGAAATGCTATTTTTCTAAGTCTGAAAGTTTAACGCATTATGAGGGGAGTCATAAGAAAATATTTTTATTTTGAAAAACTATCTTCCAATATTTTGATAACAAATATTCATTTATGTTAAAATAATTTTTAATGAATTTTTTAAAAAATAGAAGGTATGTATTTTGGAAATGGTAAAAATTGTTAAATCTCAAATTTGTACTAAAACCAAAATTATATTTTCTTATTGTTATGGATTTTATTTTTTTAGATATTTTTATTGAATCTAAATGGATGATACTTTCTTATTTACATTTATGTATTAAAGCAAATGTTACTTAAATTAAATAAATATAAATATGATGTAATGAATACATGCTATAAATTATTGCTATATGTATAAAATTTATTTTCTATAAAATTAGCCTCAAAAGTTGACTATTAGTTCAATAGAGTCGACTCCCTTTAAGCTGAAATCAACTCTTACAAAGCTAGAGTCGATTCAGCCGAGAGCATGTTATGTAGAATTGACCTGGGAGTATTGGTGTATTTTGAAGAGTCAACACTACCAGTAGAGAAGTCGACTCTTGTATAACTAGAATTAACTCCTACTTAAAATGGAAGTCGACTCCTGTTTCAAGAAAATCAACTCCTCAGGTCTAATGGTCAAATTTTTCTAACCATTATAAATCCATTGGAAGCCAAATCCATAAAAGGAGAAGGAGAAATCTGGAAATGGCTAATGCACTATCAAGATCTATCATTCTAAAGCACACCCAAGCTCTCAAGATCTCATTCAAAGCAATACAAGGCTCAAGCATCAAAGATACATTATTTCAAGTCCAAGACAAAGAAGAAGAAGTTTTCTTCTTGTTGGTAATTCTTGTATCATTAATATATTTGTCTTGTAATATTTATTCTTGCTTTCATATCCATATTAGTCCAAATTTGTTGAACATAGGATTGTTTATTTGTATTAATTGTGAATTATAAGTGGCCTCCTAGATCCCAAATAATCTAGTTGTATTGTTGTAATAGTTTCTGAAGTGAGTTAAAGGAAAAATCTCATGGTGTACAAGTTTGCTAGATGATCTTGTATTGAAACCCAATGGTGGTTTTAGTAAAATCTCAAGTGTCGAGTTTATCTTGAGAAAGTGAAATAAGTGTTGGAGACGCTAAACTACTATGTATTCTTATGTTATTATTGTTTTTTACATATTTATATTGCTATCACTCCAAAATAATATATATATTTATAATAAATATTTTTTTTATAAGAAAATCTCAAAAACTTTTTTAAAAAAATAATTTAATTTAATAAGTTTTTAACATTCAATTCACCCCCATTTTAAATAATCATTGTGTGTGAAGGACTAACATTCTTAGCCAGCTATGATATCGTGTTTCTTGGAGCATACGTACAACAGTATATATATAGAGGTTAATTACTTCCCTCAATGGAAAAATAATAAATTCTTCTGACAATAAAACAAAAAAAAGGGGGGGGGGAATAATCAATTGATAAATAATATTCATACAATATATTATCTATAATAATCTCACAAATTAATGGTATTACAATGACTTTTAATAATAAAATTTTTTTATCATTTAATTGACAAAATTGCGAAGAATATAACATTTTTACAGAAATTTGTATATATAGTAGAAAATTATATATGTTTATTAATAACATTAATGAAACCTAAATTATTGGACCTTGTTTGGATGGCTATAAATGTAGATTTGCAAGGTATACATTTATTGTCAGATGAGATCAGAACAACAGAAGAAAATAGAAAGTAAAAAGGATAAAAATTTACCATAGTAATGTGGGGTTTCCTACTCATGAACTCAGATCATCCTGCACTTTTATCTTACATTTTTGCAAAACTTGCAAAAATTCAATTAATTCACCCAGACCCAGCATTCAGAAACATGCACAAACCTGGTTAACTCCAAATGGACAAGAGAAATCAACGTCAGAATACATTTTGAACATTAAATTGCAATTTTGTTTGACCAGAAGACAATGATGGCCAAGAATAATGACTTCTGTTGATTTCTTTGTGTCTCTTTTTTCAAAGTTCTCATTGAAGGACGAGAGACTTTCGATCCCATTTCAATGTAATAACTTCTTGGTGGTATGGTAACACTCACACACACACTTGGGACATACGCACTTGGGGGGCAAACTTGACACTTACTAAAGAAGTTCCATTTTTCTTTTTTTAATTGAATACATATGATATATAGCCAAAAATTAGATCATAGGCTAGGCCCCACTGGGTCTCAACCCACATGTTAGGTTTCAATCAGCCCCACCTCATAAGATAGGTTTTGCTTGACCTTGATACTTCTCAAAGGGCTTTTTATGACTTGAATTAAGAGGTTTTCACATGCTTCGTTATAAACCAGTCTTGTTTAAGATTTGACTCTTACAGCTCAGTGATAAACTCAAATTGTGATATATTTGGGGTAAAGCTCTTCTCCTAAATTGTAGGAGAATCTTATAATAGTCCTACTCGTATTAATTTGTTTACTATAATGACTTTTAGATACTATTAAATAAGAAGACATAATCATAAATTAAGAATTATTTCTGCGTGGCCATAAAAAAAGATGACATTTTCTTTAGGGTAAGCATTCAACAACCCATTCTCAATCTTAAGTTGTCTCTAGCTCCATAACCTCCCTTCTCACTCCAAGTCTTACTTAAGTATAATAGTGGCTTTCTTGGTCATCCTCAAGGCAGTCTCATTGTGTAACGACTCGTTAACTTGTCTAAGTCGTTTAGTCATTATTATTGTGTGTGTGTCATTTTGTTATTAATTGATTAATATTTTTGAGGAATTATGTGTGATGTTTGAAAAGTTAAAAAAATAAATGAAGTTATAATGTTATGAAAAAATCAAAGCAAGAAATTGTGTTAAGGTTGAAAAGCCAAAGTAAAAAGGGGATTATGATTTATGTTGAAACGTCAAAATAAGATGAGATTATGATTTAAGTTAAAAAGTCAAAATTGAATTGAGATTTGAAGGAAAAGGGGCTACCATGTATGTATATGTATATATATGATATATTATATTATATTTATGCAAAGGTATAAATAAAAAAAGAGAAGTAGGCTAGGAGTCTTGATGTGAAAAGAAGTCATCTTCTTCTATTCTCCTCTTTTCTCGCTCCATTCTTGGTTTGGTTTGTAGTATTTATATCCATCAAAGACAAGTTCTTACTTCTCTTTTTCCTTTCATATGCAAGTTCTAAATCTCCTTTGCAAGTTCTTACTCCTATTTTCTTTTAGAGGCAAGTGCTTAAATCTTTATTTTTTCGAATGCAAGTTCTTATGCCTTTCTTTTTCTTTCGTATCCAAGTTCTATATCTTTTTTTTTTCTTTTGGTTACAAGACCTTTAACCTTCTTTACAAGTTCTTGTTTTCCCCTTTATCTTTCAATTGCAAGTTCATATATTCCTTGTTTTCCTGTTCTTTTCGATTACAAGTTCTATTATCTCTTTTTCCTTTTTTATGCAAGTTCCTAAACCCATTTTCCATGTCAGAAATTCATTCCTTTCATTCTGAAATGTTTGTATTTGGAAACTCCTATTTTTGGACAAATTGACCATATTGTACTTTTTAGGGTATAACTCATTGTGGTTATATCCGATTTGAAATCCGCTTCTGGTTCTGGAAACTATACATCATAATCTTTATTTTGAACATATTACTTGAATTATTTTACTACGTTTTGAGCCCGTAATAGCCTTGTAAATCACTACCTAAATCTAAAATTTTATTATTTTTGGGTAAACTGATCTTGCTTCAGTTTTTGGAGTATAACTTTTTGTGGTTATATCTGATTTGCAATCCGTTTGTTGTTTCAAAAACTAGAGATCCTGAATTCAGCCATATTATTCGCAGTATTTGGCCAAGTTATGAGCTCAAAACAGGTCCTTAAATTCACCACTTGTAATATGGAATTTAGCTTATTCGTTTCTTTTGTGTTGGCTACGCTTCCTATGTTTGATATTATGGTTCTTGTCTACGCTGTCGTGTTTAATCTTATTGTTCTTCCTAGATTCTTGATGAAACTCGTTAGAGGATTCAGTAGGGTTTTGGTTCACCCTATATTTCCTAAGGAATGGTGCTTTCTTGATTAGTTCTATGTAAGACTTTGGTTATCTTGTATGTAATACCGTGAGCGTATTGTCCGTGTTACAGGTTCATGTTGGTGTTAAAGTGTTCATTCATTATTTGTATGATATGGTTAATCATTATTGGGGGTAAAAGTATATTCATGAGCATGATGATGAGTTTATTTCATAGCCATGTATGAGCATGTGTGTGGGAATATTTTTATGAGTATGGTTGTGTATGCATACAATCATGAATATACTTTGAGATGCTTATATGTGTATGATACTTATTTTACGCCATTATTATTTTAACCAACGGACTATGTCTGGGGGATACCTTGAAGCTCAGTAAGCATTTTCCTGATGTGAGGGAGCTTTGGCTGAGATGTTACGACTTTTATGTTGGAAGCTCGATAGATGCAAGTCTAATGCGAGGAAGGACTTTGGTCCAAAGATTGATGGTTCCATTAGCAAATACTTATGTGGGCCTATAGGCCGTATGTGGGCATATATGTATGGATATATCTTTATATGATGTGGTGAAGCATAGCATGGGTGCATGTGATGTAATGAGTAATTCTATATTGCATTAATTATTGTTGCATCACGTTTCCTTGATTCTCATTGCTTCATATTTCTTTTAAATTATACTTTCTGAGTTTTGTGACTTATACTTGCTTTTGCATCATTCCAGATAATGAGAAAGCTATAGATGAGGGCAAGCCCAGTGGAGCTTGATCCTTAATGAGTTAGATTTGTGTATAGAGCCTTCCTAACTAAGAGATATTTGGGGGGCATTTTCTTCTTCTTTTTACTTAGAGTGCGGAAGGAAACAATTTTGTTTTGTTATGCTAAATTTTATTGCATTTTCTGAGGATGATGGGTGGTTAAACCTGAATGTGAATGATTAGATGAGTTGTGATTTAATTATTATTTATTTTGTTTCTACTATTGAATTAGAAAAGTTTTAAAAATGTTTTATTTAAATTTATATTTGTATCAACATTTTTGGTCATTCCTTGTAACATCCCGCAGCGATAGGAAAGATCAAATCAACTTACCCTGATGGGCCTATGCAAATTTCTCAGGGGTCACCCATCCTTGAGATATCCTAGCTCAAGCCCGCTTAACCTGGAAGTTTTTTATTCACATTCAGCCCAAAAGGTATCCAGCTGATGTTGTTTTCTTCCTTACTATTCTCGATATATATACTAGCTTCTCTAGAGTCCTTTCTTGGACCTAACCTTGGGCTCTCGGGGTATTACATTCCTCTCGGATTCCTAGTGGCGGGATCTCCAAGAGCAGGGTTGTCATACATTGTTTTTTTTTTCTTTTCTTGTGTGTAATTTACCAATAGTTTGATCAAGGTTTCCATCATATGGTATGTTTCCTTGTTATTAAATATATTAGTGGTTAGTTTCTAGCATCATTAATATGCCTTGTCTACGAATAAGGGCCATTTACATCATTAACTTGATGGTTGAAAATCAAAATCTTGAAAGAATTCACTTTGCTTGCCGCCAAGTTCAACCAATTCAACTTCCACTGAGACTTGTCCACATCGGTGAAGTGAATGAGAATAAAGAGCGAAGTGGGAAAATAGTCTAAGTAACATGAGCAAAAGCTGCAACACAAATTCTAGCTTAAAGCAAAGAGAAAAGCGTAAGTGTATTTATAAATCTTACAATAGAAGTGAATTGACATAGCCAATGGAAAGCCTTTCCCCTAGCAGTCAACAAAAGCTTCGCAAGAAGTCGCCTAACCCAACCTCTCGTTCGATGTTAACTCTTTTTACCGCTACCATTATCAATTAACTCATGCAGACAAAATTCAATTAACCTTATTTTCATGTATTTGAGAGGATAAAGGATCCTAAATAACATCTTCTCCTATATTGTGATGCCATGCAAGGTATGAAACTGATGCCATGCTTTTTCATAACTTTTCACAAACATTACATAATAGGGTTAGGGATTGGTTCAACACAATCCTCAAAGCCAATATCTCTAAATTCAAACAACTCATAGAGCAATTTAGGAATATATTTCAAGGCAACTAAGCCTTGAAAAAGACTAGCTCATGGCTGCTACGCATAAAGCTTAAGCTCAATGAGCCATTGAGGAGTTTTATCACTAGATTTCAATTTGAAGCATTAGTTTTGACAATTGGAAGGTTGAGTGACAATCATTGCTATAATCGATGCCTTTAGGGACTAGGTTTGCATTAGCTCGTCCTTAAATAAGAATGAGCCAAAAATCCTAATTGAATTATACGTTCGGGCACAAAGATATATTCATGTTGAGGAACAAGAAGGAACAATTCTTTAGGCCTTTACAGGAAGGGAAGATCGTTACCTCGAGAAGGGATAGGGCGACTGGTTGATGGAAACCCAAACCCTGAAGGTCAACACGTTGCAATAATGTTTACCCTTATCAACAAACCACCGTCCGAAGTCCTCCTCAAAATTAATAAAGATATGCACATCAAATGGCCCAAACTAGTTAGGCATGGTGGCTTGAAGGTGGACATGACAAACTTTTGATGGTTTCACAACAAACGAGGGCACCCTATCAATGAATGTCGCAAGCCTAAAAGGTCTCATACAAAATCTATTCTTCCAAATGATCAATCGAGTTTGACACTTCATATAATTATGGGTCAATCTTTCTCATACTCGAGTATGGCTTGAGATTAACAGAGTATCTCTAAAGTATCAAAATCTGAGCATATATTTGTGACGACCAACTCCCATTTACGGGCGCCACGAGTGAATAATCAACCAGATTGCTCACCCATTAAGTTAATATTGAAGAGATGGACTATGTTTCAACAAAAAACGCCCCAGGTGGGAACTAGGCTTTCGTCCTTCTCTTCACTCCACTTGAGGAATCAGTCCCAAAATAAGTAAAAAAAATACAGCGGCACAAAACTCGAAACACAAGTGAGTTTCACCTTTCTCCAGCTCACCTTACATCAAGTCAAAGGTGACCTAGACACAAAATAACATATCAAAAATCCGCTAAGTATTGGGGATTTATGGGAAATTTCTTTTCGATCCTTACACACTCTGAAAACTTGGTTCCACCAAACTAAAGCCACTTACAACATGAAATCTACATAATCACATATACACTATGCTGATTACAACCAACTAGATACCATATAGTATCCAACAACATATACATTCAACACATGTGAATATATACAGGAATAAATACAACATACAAAACTCAGGCAACAACGCTAGTTGCCACATTATCCTTTTGACATTATCACTACTTGCATTTGGACTTGCAACATTTACAACACAAGGTAAAACGTTATGAGTCACAATGACTTAATAAGGTTGCAAATGAATGTAAACATGCATGACTGGCAAGGTATCAATGCCCTTTGAACCCATCTATTCAAGGCAATAACCTCCCATATTATCCCTAGCATGCATTTAGTCTCCCCATGGACATAGGACTCCACTAGACCATCTATAAAACATGTACAACTAGTAATACAAACAATAAATATTCATTGATATTACCAAACATTCCCAAGGCTACCCACCATTGGGACCGTCCCTTACCTAGCTCGAAACCTCTTCTGCCAAGAGTGAGAACACCAGCCAAAACTTCAAACTCTTCTAGGACCACCGTCTCCTATGTAGAACCTAGATGTAATCACACAGAAACCCAACTATATCAAAAATTAAACTAGGGCCTATGCTTTTGCCATACCTCGCAAAAACCCACCCATCAACAATTTTCAAACAACCCCAACCAAAAGTTTAATCTAATTGACGGTTATTCTACATTATCTCACATAATGCAAATAACCCAAAATAATTAATTACTTTTACCATAACTAATCTAGAGGAGAAATCCGGCAAAACACCCACACCGGCGTTGCCTCCTTAGCTGCCACCTTGCGTCCAGATCTCATTTCCAACCCTCTAACATGCTTCTCAAACCCCAAATTAATTTCTAAAATTTTTCTCAATTTTTTTGATAATTTTTAACATTTTTCCCATTTTCTCTTCTTTTTTTTTTTCCAGATTTTCTTTCTTTTTGTTTCTTTACTTTTTCTCCTTTTTCTTCTTTTTCTTTTTCACGCACGCCGCCTACAAGCACTGCACCATCAACCACCCATCATCTGGGCCTTTGCCGCCTGTCAACTCGCCACCATTGACCACCCCGATTGTCGCACAACTGTCGTCATTGCCACCTCCACTGTTACCCACCGTAGTTGGCTTCCTCGCAAGCAACCGCTGTCGCTGCTACTGCTCCAACACCTCTGACCACTGACATCGTCGTTGCTCGTCGTGACCACCGTCGACCACCTCCACCATGAGCCACAACAACCGAGCTCCTCGTACTTTCAGCCGCCTCCAGCCTGAGTGCATCTGTCATCATTGGCTACTGTTTCTCTACCAGCCTCCATTGTCAGCCACTGCTCCTCCAGCACTACCGCCTCCAGCTAGCCATCTCTCTCGCGATTCCTCTTCTCTCTCTCTCTTTCTCGCATTTGCTCTCTTCCATGATTTCTGCCATAGCTCTTCAATGAAAAAACCAATTTCAAATAAAATGGCCACTGTTGCACACTTAAACCCCAAGCCTCATGCACGCGTGCGCATGCACACACACACACACACACACACACACACATATATATATATATATATTACACATTTACCTTCTCCAACTCTCCTTAATTCCACTTAGAAATTTTGTTAATTGCACTTGAACCCTCCAAGGCCTTAAATTAATTACCATCATGCCACTAAAATCTTGATTTTTCTGAAAATTAAAATCTTGAGGTAAGGTTACCTTGAGGAAACGACTCATGTGAATGAGTCATGTATGTTTGGTTTAGTATTAACTTAGAGGACGAAATGGCCAAGGTGTAGTCTTGAGCCTTTAAAAGTTTTGAGTTGGAAATTTTAGTTGTCCCCGATTCGGGACATGATTTAACGGTTCAATATTTGTAGATTCATTATGAATTTGGAGGTTGATGGTATGAAATTTGTAAATGATAGTATATGTGTGTAGAGAAGACATGTGTTGATCAAAAGTTTGGGTACGATCTTGAGATTAGAGTGTAAGTAGGTTATGCCTAAGGTAACTGCATGGGACCTAAACCATTAGCAAGATTAATTGAGATTACATGGGTAAAAGTGTAGTTAAGCAAGGAACAAGAGAAAATTTTGAGAAATTGATTGAGGATCAAGCATCGATATACTACCTTGAGGATTAAGCATGACTATAGTCAATTGATATCGAGTGAGGTTTTGAAGATTAAAGGATGCGAGGAACAGTTTGATAATGGAGAATATTGAGGATGAAAGGATGTACGAATTAATTTGATGACAAAGAATGTTATTTTGGGGAATCAATCCAAAAAATGTCTTAGAGGATAGAAATTTAAGATCTCTTGATAAAATAGTTACGCGAGGACAATGTAAGAATATTAGTTAGATTTCGATTGATATTGAAAGTTAAATTCAAAATGAAGATTGGGAGACAGATGGAATTTATCAAAGAAATTTTTAAGTATCTCTTGGTCACACGATTAGAAGTAATTGTGGACAATTGGCACAGAATTGTGGTGATATCAAGTGATATAGATCATTTTAGGATATGTGTGACCACCTATGAAAAGGTACAACAAGAAATTCTGATAAGTAATAGACGTGTGATGAGGTGTGATTGAAATGTTCAGGTTAAAGGTGACATCTACTGACTTGAGAAAAAAACTTACTAGTTATACTTGGTTCGAGTAGAATTAGTTGAGGTGGGCAAATGAGCTGAGTGTTTCTATAGTGATTGACTAGTCAAGTGCAAAATTTTGAGGATGAAATTTCTTTAAGGGGGACAGAATGTAATACCCCATATTAGCATGAGGTTGCCACATAAATTAAATGAGTTTAAAATACAAAAAAATTGGTTTGATGGTAAAATAAATCGTCGAATCGATGGCAAGGAATGTCTCAAAACTTAGATACCAAAAGATAAGGGTATGACATCGACGAGTGCCTCGAGGCAAGATCTATGATGCCAAAAGAAATTAGATTGGAGATGTTTTTTGGTATAACTATGACTCGACCTGAGAAACCGAATGATCATAAGAGACTTTTGGGAAGTCAACGGGACCATAAGTAGGTTCATATTTAGAATAAAGACAACCCTTAAGTGGTTTTGGGAAGAAACAAAAGTAATTTCGATCAAAACATGATCTTACGTATATTCGGGCCTAAGTGTAATTTATTAATTTTGGTTGAGAAAGGTCGAAACGATGGTTTTTCTGAATCTTTGAGGATGAAATGAAGGTTTTAGAACTTATGGAACTTAATAGAATTGTTGGATAACTCAGGGGCTTTAAGGAGAAGGCCAAAATGTAATTTTTGGAATTTCTGCAACAGCATGGCTGGACCTGCCACCGCTCATGAGCTACAAATCCAGCGATGGGACAACCATTTCTCATCAGGGCATGGCCAAGCATGGTTTAGGAGGTGTGTGGGTGAAACTAAGGCCAGTGATTGGCCAAAGGGTAGTCGAATTTTGCTTATAAATAGGCAATGGTTTCGATAGAAAATAAAGCACAAATTGCTAGAGTTTGAGAGTGATTCGAGGGAAATCAATAAGGGGTTTTTTATCCTTGTGTCAAGAAGGTAATGATATTTTACTCTTAGTAATAAAATGGTTTTGATAATGACTATATGAAAATCAATCTCTACTATATGGATTATATGAATGAGAAAATAAATTTTTTAATATAAGTTTTGAAGCAAGGTATGAAAATCTGTAGAAGAAATATTGGGTTGAGTGTGGCTTGTTTCAAAATATATTTTTGATAATCTCAACTTCCTTTTAAAAGAATCAAAATGAGAATTTGTTAAGTTTTCAATGTTTTCAAAAGGATAATTGACTATGTGGTTCATTCTGTCGACTATGCATAAGGATAGTCGAGTATGCTGGTTTGATCTGTCGACTATTTAAGGCATCTGTCGACTATTTTTACATCTATCGACTATCAAGTAAGGATAGTCGACTATGGTTTTTCATCTGTCAACTATGTCTATGTATCTGTCGACTATGAAAATTTTGTGTTAGAAATAGTCGACTATGATTTTCTATCTGTCGACTAAGTTTTATTTAATGAAATAGTCGACTAACCCATTTGTCTATTGACTATGTTTTTCACATAAATTTATAACGGCTAGTTTTTAGCGCATTTAATGCTCGCCCAACCACCTACAAAGATCCAAAATTCAAACTTACCTACCATTAACTATAAATAGGTGGTTGAATATGTATTGAAGGCTATTGAATACATTAAAGATTTTGATCTACTGAGCTTTCACTGTTTCATCGAGCGTTTAGTTTATCTCTCTCTGTACACTCATTTAAGAGGCTTTGATATCTTACTGTTCTATTCATTTTAAGCCTCGATCATTTATTTAAAGAGAGAGCTTGCAACTAAGAGTTGTACTCTTGGAATCTTTATTTCAAATTCTGTATTTTTCCTAACAGTTGCTAGAGGGCCCATTAAATTGGGAGGCTATACATTACCTAGTCAAGGACTAGAGGACCTGCTCGTATTGAGTAGGGGGTTTGATAGTGAAGATTGGTTTTAAAAATCCTTAGTTGGTAGCTAAGGTAGTGGACTAAGCTTGGAAAGTTGAACCACTATAAATCCGTGTCTTCTCTGCCTTGTTAAATTTTTCTTGGGTGTTTACATTATTGCCCCTACTCTCTTTGTTCATTCACTGATATGTTTTAAATTTCATTCATCACAAAACTAGAGTGTCTTTTACACGGTTGACACCTCATCGTGCTATTTCAAGGTCTTGAGGTTTAACGAATCTATGGTCTTCACCAACGATATCTCTATTTTTCAAAAGAATTTTTAATTATACCAATTCACCCCCTTCTTGGTGTGTGTCATTTAAGTTCAATTCTATCAGGTAAGTTCTGGAAAGTTTGGGATGATTTGGAGTGGAATCGAGTAGGATATAGGGCCTGGCTGAAATCATGACAGAGGCTGGAGCCAAGGCTTTGGCTGGCCATTTGATGCTCCTCTGGTGACGTTTCCGGGCCACAAAGCATGCCAACATGATTGACTTGAAGGGGTCTTCAAAGTGGTGTAAAAACTCAGTGATTGGAGCAGTATTCGACGACCGAAAAAAGGCAAAAGATGACCGACGTGTGCATTACACGCGCGGTACAATATGTGCAGGCCACACACAGACAGGTGAGGGCGCGTGGATGAGGTATTTTCTTTGAATTTAATTTTAATATTTTTAGAAAAATATTTTATGAATTATGGTGGTAGAAGATTTGAGAAAATGTTTAAAAAGATATTTATTTTTGGAGTTTTCAAGGAGAAAATAGGAAGAAAATAGAGAAATTATGGAAAAATTGAGAAAAATGGATTTTTATATGCTTTTGAATGAATATGATGTCTATGGATCATTAAGGCTTGAGGTTGAGCATTAGTACGGTTGTTTGATGTTTGGTACAAAAATTGAGGTTGGCACGAGAATTGAGGTGGTCTGAGATACATTCAATGCGAGTGTCCTTACTAAAAAACCTTGTTTATTGTAAGTGATTATACTATCAAAATTTGGTTTATTTCGGGTGGTTCGACCCTATACTTGATTTTGTTTCATGTAATGGTTTTGGCATGTGAATGGTTGTTTTCATGTGGATGGTTTATCCAAATCATTTATTTTCGAGTGCATTGAAAAATATGCATTGAAATGTCATTTTATGTAATGCATCATTACATGTTGTGGCTATGGCTTTGGCACATGTGTGGGACATGGGTAGTGTTTCGAGATTCCTTTGAGTGGGAACATAATCTTTAACGTGATTGTGGTGAGCTGGATTCCTGCATTGATGTTGGCCCTACCCTGTTGGGAGTGGCAACGATTGTTCCCGAGATGTCAGAGAGATGCATTGATGTTTTCCCTCTTAAGTTAGGGTTGTGTTATGCCAATGTGTCGATGTATTTATGTTACCTTTAGGGAGATTGCTCTTTTCCCATGGTATGAGTTAAACGCGTAGGAGATTCTCTTAGGCTGGGACTATTAGTTCCAAATGATGACAATTATATCCCAAGATGGGGGGTGAATTGGGATTAGGGTAAATTTTTTGATAGATTAAAGACTTAATGCTTGCAGAACACTATATTTTGAAATATCATGTGGAGTATGTTTCGAAATCAACATTTCTATTAAGTATGTTTCGAAATATGAATGAGTCTATTTCAAAATCAACCTTTTTGTTGAGTATATTTCAAAACCTACTATGATATGTTTCAAAACCTTCCTCTCTGTTTTGCTTATTTTGAAACTTTGAGTTTTTGAAAACGATTCTTTTGAAAGTTTGAATAATAAGAATAGGCAAGTAAAATAGTAAAGCAAGTGCACACAAGATTTATAGTGGTTCAGCACCCCGCCTACTCCACTGCCTTCAAGCTTACCCACTTGAAAGATTTTTAAACACAATCACTTTCACTAGTGATCAACCATAACAAGGGTTTTACCACGATTCACCCTGAAACCTTGATCTGATCTAATGTAGTTATATGTGATCATCCAATTGTTTATATGCATTTGTTAGTGATATATGTGATACTTGATGGAAAACTTATGCATGTGCAAAGTGAGACCTAAACAATAAAGATAAAAAAAATTTCCATAATTGTGCAAAAATATTATTAGATTAAAGCGGTAAATGTGATTTATTGTGGTCCTCCATTATCGTAGGGAATCGTCGCTCGATTGGATGTACTCTAGTTGCCAAAAGATAGGAGGGTGCATCTCATAAGAGTTGATTGTTGTTTCTATCTAAAACATGTGATATTGTCAGTGTACCCATACAGATGTGGCCAACATACCACTAAAGTGTTGAGGTCATAGATATTCAAATTGATTATTAGCTAAGGCGATGTGTTAAATCTAACTATGTCATCATTCTAATAAACCACTAAGGGTTGAGGATGTGGTGGCATAGGGGCCAAAGATCAAACCCCACATCAGATGTCGAAGGCAAGAGTTGCCTACTCAAATATATGGGTATCCCAATAAACCACTAAATGTTATGTGGTATTAATGTAGGAAAGAACTCGAACACCCACTACGAGTCCTTTTGGATTCGCGTATACCACTTAGGAAGTGTGGGATTTGAAAAGACTTGTGGGATTCAAACCAAAACTAAATGGTTTTGTAAGATAAAATCAACTAACATCATATATTTATTTTTTGTAGCAAATGATAAACTCATCAAACCCTATCTCCCACATATTGAATAAAAATGTTTTAACTGGACCTAATTTTAAAGATTAGCTTTGAAATCTTAAAATTGTTTGAAGTATGGAGAAAATTGCATATATTTTGGATAAGTCTCCCTTTGTTGAATTACCCAAGAGCTCTAGTTAAGAGGAGCATGCTAGATTTAAGGAAATACATAATGAATGAAGCAAGATAAGCAAAACATGATATCACAATCGCAAGCATAAGACTCTCTTACCACGAGAGACTAACAATGGGAACAAGATAAACAAGATTAGGTTGAGAAGTTTCCATCATGGATGATTATTAATCATCATGTCCAATGCCATGTCCTATGTCAATGTATATGTAAGCCCATGTAAGATGCATAAATAATGTGGATCTTCGTCTGTCCACGCTCTGGTTCGTACCAGATGGCATTCCATATTCTAGTGAATCGTCATCCACCCACATCTTGGTTTAACACCAGGCGGCATTATGGGCTGAAGCCCTTACAATCAGGCCCAAGCCTGCCTGCATTACTAGGATATCCTTTGTTCACATCACATTCAATGTCATATAAAATAATTCAGAGTGCACACATGTATACCACCATGTACTATGTATCCTTACTACTGACCAGATGGAATAATGCACTCTCAAAATGTTATTAACCCCCATCTTAGCCAAGGATATTTCCATGATAGAATCCCTTTTTAACATGCTTTGATACGTCTAATGCACCCTAAAGTTTCCCATGTATAAACACATCCACAAATGCCTAAGCGTTGGTTAAAAACAACTAGAACTGTTTTGGAAACAAGATTAGACTACTCAAATCTTATCAAAATGGGTTAAAATATATACCAAAATGAAGCCTATCGAGTCTAGTTTACAACACAACAAACTTTTTGCAAATCCAATATTTCTACAAAAAGTTATTCCTAAAATAGTGGACTACTCGTAGCTTGTTAAAGGCTAACGATAGTCGACAGATGAGGGGCCAACTATCGATAAACAGGCTTTTTCACCCAATCTATCAATTGATCACCGCATTAGTCGACTAACAGAATGCTCGAAAGCTTTATGTTGACTAACTCGGCCAATTTAGTCAACAAATGAACCCCCAAACACAATATTTAACATACGAACACCAAAAATACATGCAAAATACACCAAACTCTTGCACGTAACTACATCTTATCAATAAACACGCCATTCCTTTTACAAATATGGGATGAAACAAGTCCCTGTTTAGATGATATGCACGGTTAACTAAAAAAATTTGGAAAATGACATGAGGCGCAATCAACCAGATTTACATAAAAACAAACCCCCTTCCAAAGAGGGTTTTTCTGATTTTCATCCAAAAGTGGATATGTCAAGGATTCCAATAGAAGGACCATGATTCACACCAACCGAACTCCTAAATGAAAATGTGTCATTTTAAAAAGATATGGTAGGAACTTGCCTTTGCGTTAAGGGATGATTTGAGAAAATAAGAAAAGCCACCAACCAAGCCACCTAGATCAATCGGAATCCCTCTACAATCAACCACCAACTCCTTCTTGAAGCTCCAAATTAAGAAGATGGAAAGGAGAGTTGATGAAGGCAAGAGAGAGACGAACATGAGAGGAAGGAAGAAGAAATGAAGAAAATAACAATAAGGCATGCTTATATAGGAGCCCTCCTTTACCATTTTGCCCATCCACAAACAAATAAATTCCCCTCATGTCCTATCTTCATTTTCCATCACAAATTTAAATACAAAATTGCATATATATTGATACACACTTTATGCCCAAATGAAAGCCCATCTTCCTTTCCAACTTAAGCCCATTTCAAGCCTAGAATTGTGGACTTTTCCACCCTTTAGCATATATATCCTTTTTGGACCAAAATTTAACACATATAAAATAATACAAAATTACCAAAAATACTCTAGACCCATTATCGAGTCGTTACAAAAAGAATCTCTTAAATGATTTTTACCAATTGGTTTTGAACCATTAGATAAATTAAACAACAAATTTTCAAAGGAAAAAGACCATGTATGTTCTTGATAGATTGATATTTTTACTTTTGATATAGTTTTGATGATGAAAATCAATTGTATTTTGATTATGAAATTATTTTATTGATGTTTATTAACTTGGTGCTCTAAATTATTTGTATATGTTCTATTAAGCACCAAAATAAATATTAATTAATTCCATCATACAATTGAATGACAAAAATCATGTTATAAATTTCTTGATGACATTTGAAATATTATGTTTATATTTGATCAAAATTGTTGGATGAAAATTAAATCCAATGCCAAAATATCTTGTGATAAATTTCTTAATTGTATTTGGAATATTATGTTTTTAATTGATTAAAAAATATTGAATGAAAATTACTTTCAACAATCTAATGCCAAAAATTTTGTGATAAATTTTTTTTATGGAATTTGGAATATTATGCTTTTATTTGATTAAAAATATTGTACCAAAAAGTTATTTTTCAAATAGCTTAAAAATAAAAACCAGCACTGCTGCCGTTTTGACTCAAACCCAAGCCACTAGCCAACCCCAATACTTAAGTATGCACATGGAATCACTCTAGCTACAAGCTCCTCTATATATTTATACGCACAAATTAATTATATAGTAATCCAAATTCCAATGATTTTTTTGTCTCGACAAATTGTTGATAGTTTGTTTCAATTTGTCAACCGTTTTTATAAAACTGTCGATAACTTCTATTAAATTGTCAACCGTTCTAAATCTTTTTCTCGATTGTTGAATGTCAACAGCCCCTGCATCAAAACTATCGACAGTTCCTAAAAACTATCGATCGTTTTGTCTAACATGTCGACTGTTGTTTGAATTTTTAAGCTAACTATCGACTATTTTTTTTCCAGAATCTTCTAACGACCAGTTTGACAACTTGCTCAAGATGCTCTACCTTCCTCTAATGGCTATATTTTTGAATGGGCTCGAGATGCAATATAAATAAAGGATAGATGGATGATTCAAGAGATTGAGGGGAGTTCATTATAAGCTTACAAATGTTTATTCTTTAAATGCTTCATTGTTTTATTCATTTTTCTCTCAAAGATTTTACATTCATTTTGCATCATTTGTTTACAAGCCTTGTGATTATTTTACAGATATCTTTAAGAGTTTAATCTCTTAAAATGTATTTATTGTTTTTCTAGGCACCTTAGGCGAATCCCACATTGGCCATGCAAATGGGGGGAACTGGGCATATAAGTGCGGAGGGTGTTCTACATAATGACGCACATTTTTGGATTAAATCTCAGAGTGACAAAAATAGGGATTGGTTGCGATCTGAATTGGACAATACATTGTTATGTGTACCCTGGCCATTACAGAATGGTATCAGAGTTGACCCCCGAGCCTCTGAGCGCGGTGGTGGGACAAACCTCAGTGAGGGCACTGAGTCCCTAAGGGGGGTGTGTATAGGCACCTTAGGCAAATCCCACATCGGCCATGCAAAGGAGGGAACTTGGTATATAAGTGCGAAGGGTGTTTTACGTAGTGATGCATGTTTTGGGATTAAATCGCAGAATGACAAAATCAGGGATTAGTTGCGACCTGAACAGGATAATACGTTGCTACGTGGACCCCGATCGTTACAGTTTTATCTTTTGTAATTCCTAGCAAGAATAGTTAAAGGGTCTACATTGCTTGTAGAATGATTGTTTTTCCTAACTTGTTGCTAGAGGGTCTATCCAAAGTGATAGAAGGATTATAGTGAATTGTTTGAAAAATACTTAGTGAAGAGTTAAGGTAATGGATTAAGTTTGATTTAAGTCAAACCACTATATATCATTATGTCCCTTCTTTACTTGTGCTCTTTATTTCATTATTGTTTCAAGCATTTCAATAATCCTCACTTGCACTAAAATCTCATTTTTCATCAAAAAGATTTTGAAGTTCAATCAATTTTTTAAACAACTCATTTCACCCTCTATTGGGTATTGGTGCCATTGCTATACAATCCTATCATTCTATAGAGCACTAGTTATAAGCAATTCCAATTCAGTTTGGAATTCGACTATTCTATTTTGAACAAGAAATATTAAACGGTTGAAACCTAGGATAAGATTCTATTGAGGGGACGACGGTGGTTGTGTTAGTAGTAGTGGACACTGAAGACAAGGCGACGGAGAGATGAGTTCACTTAGCAAAATAGGTGACAGGACCAAAGGATGAAGAAAGACAGCTTGATGAAGTGGCCTTCGCTGTTTTTTCCCTCTGCCGTCGGCCCATCTCCAGTTCTAATACCCAAAATTTTTATATTGAAAGCATTTTAGAATTTGTAGAATTTTTGGGTCAAAACGGAGTATCTCATACATTAGTACCAGAATGCAATATACGAATCTTGGCAAAAAATGGTGAAATGACTATGGCAAGGCGAAACTTGGGGGATAAAATGTGGAGAGGAAGAACTCATAAACTCAAGCGATTCACGAAATAAAAGTCGAAAAGCAATTTTTCGTGCAGTCGGGCCGAAGTGCAATTTATTGATTTTGGCCGAGAGAGGTCAAAAAGAGACTTTTTCTAAAGTTTAGGAAGTGAAATAAAGAGTTTGGAACTCATGGAGCTTAATGGAATTGTTGGAAATCCTAGGGGTTTCAAGGAAATGTCCAAACTGTGATTGAAAATTAAGTGGGGGTCAAAGTGTAATTACCAAAAGTCAGGTGAGAAACCTACATAAAGTCGGCCAGTAGCACTGTCAGCACCGACCAACCACCTATAATCGTTGGGAAGGTTGTCCAAGGCCTCTAGAGGATGCTCCAAGCCATGATGGTTTGATTTATTGTGGCCATTGGCCGAGATCGACCGTGATTTGATGGAATTTAATGCCGGAAGTGATCGAAAAATTTGACTGACAAGTCATCATTTTTCTCATGATTCAAGGCTACTCGAGCCACTCAATGGCTAGATTTGAGGCTTAGGGATGAGATAAGCTTGAGATTTGTCGAGTTTTGGCTAGAATTTGCCTCTAAATAACACATCTAAAGCTGAGGGTTTTTTTTCTAGTTTGAGCTTTAAATTCATGGTGTTTTCAAGTGAATCAAGTGTTGAGGATAAGTAGAGTTGGTTCCTTATATTTTCTAGAGTTTTACTGGAGGTTGTGGTGAGGTTTCATGTAGGTTTAAGCTAGCTTTAAAGAGTTGGCCGAAAAATTGGGCTTAATTGGATACAGACCTGAAAGCGACTATTTAGGGCTTTTTCGATTCATTTTTGGGGCATCCAAGGGTACCCCTAGGACTGACATGAGGAGTACTTCAAGGGGGTAGGATCAGATTGGTCATTGGAGCAGTTGCCAGTGATCGGAGTCGGAGAAGATGATCGGCGTTTGAGGTTCACGCGTAGATTTCACACGCAACGTACACACACTCCCAGCACATGAGGGCACATGAGGTATGACGTATTTTCAAAATTATTTTTAATTTTTTTAGAAAATTATTTTAGGAATTTATGTGAAAAAAATATTAGAAAAATGTTTGAGGAATTATTTATTGTGGAATTTTGAAGAAAAATGAATTTATGGAAAATAGGAGAAATTAAGAAAAAAATTAGGAAAATTAGGAATATTGATTTCCTTAGATAAATTGTTGGTCGGGGGTGATTTGGCCATCAAACTTGAGGATTTGCATGACATTCTAGGTTAACACGTGTTTTGAGGTTATGACAGGAATTAGTATTCAAATGTGAGTGGTTTGATCCTATACTTGATTTGATTTCAAGCAAATGGTTGTGGCATGTGAATGGTTTGCCTAAATGCTTTTGTTTTACAAGCATATTGTGCATATTGAATTTATTACATAATGCATCAACTGCAAATGTTTGGCAAAAATTGCATGGCGTGTGGTTTTCATGACAGCGATGTGTTTTAATTCATGTCATTGCATGAGTCCATTGGGATGGGATGGGGTCTTCTTGAGAATGGGACAATGTTAATCTCAACCGTATGTGGAAAAGGATATGTCGCGGCAAGGTCAATCTCAATCGTATGTTGTTGAATGGGTTTTTCCATGGGTGATCGTCGATATGCACCCAGGAGATTGAGTATGTTAGGGAAATTTCTCAAGATTGACATGTTGTGTTATTTATATGCCAAACTCATAATCATACATGAATTTTATGAAACTGTTTTATGTCATCACTTACATGATTCAGCATCTAATTTGGGTTAAACTGCTGGAACATTCAAACGTTCCAAACGATGGTTGCAGTAAGGGGAATGGAGAGGCCAACTAGGGACCGAAGGAGAGCAAGCAAAATAGTTGTTATTTATGGTTTTAAAGTCATGTAATCCTTATTATGGTTTGAAGACATTATGTATGAACTATTGTAGTAATATATGATATTTGATCTTGTTGATTTTCATTGTGTAATGATATGCCTTACTTAGCTTAAGCCTATTGTTCTTGTTAGGTAATTAGGTAGGACTAGGGTTTAAGGATTTTTGTAAGCATGTGAAGATTGTTCTTTGAAACACTGAGTGTGTCGAACTTATGTATGGAAAAAAAAATCGATAATCCTTTCCAGTGACATGCCCGGCGAGGCGGTGTTACACCAGTGGTCGTGATTAGCCGTCATCGCTGGCAGTAGTTGTCATCGCTGGTGGTTGCCGCCTTTATCGCGACCATGTTTGCCGGCATCCTTTCTTTCCATCTAACATCACAATTGAGATAAACTACGAAAGATGTTAGAATAATGCTGATGGCAAAAAATCCATTGATAATATTGTCGGAGATGGAGAGCGACCCCTCTAGCTTTTCTACGAATCTGAATTTAAACGGTGACAAGCAAGCAACATAGATTACCAGAACCACCAAGAAAGTCTTCCATGCCCCCATAAAGATGTAGTGTAATACCCCGAGAGCCCAAGGTCAGGTCTAAGAAGGGACTCTAGGGAAGCTAGTGTACATATCGAGGATAGTAAGAAAGTAAACAACACCAGCTAGATATCTTTTGCGTTAAATGTGGATAAAGAACTCCTAGGTTAAATGTGAGTGAGCTAGGGTAGCTCAAGGATGGGTGACCCCTGGAAAGTTCGCATAAGTCCATTAAGGTAAGTTGATCCGATCATTCCTATCGCTTGATGTAGGATGTTACAGGTGGTATCAGAGCCGACCCTTGGAGAATGCGGTCTGATGAGGGGGGAGTGGCACTAGGGAGGGAGGGCCTGAACAAGGAACGACTCCTGGCAGGCTTCTAAGATGGAAGTCCGGAAAAGATCTAAGACTAGTTGTAAGGTCACATGATGAGGATTTCATGTGCTCAAGAGGGGGAGAATATAATACCCTGAAAGCCCAAGGTCAAATCCAATAAGGAACTCTAGGGAAGCTAGTATATATATCGAGGATAGTAAAGAATGAAACAACACCAATTGGACACCTTTTAGGCTGAATGTGGATAAAGAACTCTTGGGTTAAGCGTGCTTGAGCTAGGGTAGCTCAAGGATGGGTGACCCCTAGAAAGTTTGCGTAGACCCGTCAGGGTAAGTTGATTCAGTCCTTCATATCACTTGATGTGGGATATTACATGTAGCGGCAGTCATAAAGAGAGACTATGAATGGGATAAGCATAACACTGGGGCGATGAGGGAGGGAAGGATTCTGGTAGGGAGGCTGGTTCGGCTTCCATCTCTGGAGGATTATTCAATCTCTTGCTCCACAGCTCCGCACCTTGAAGCATTGAACAACCCTTCTCCATTTCTCATAGCTCTCTCTCTCTATCTTAGCCATGCCAAATCTATGCTTTGTTGTTCTACCATTATTTTTTGCATCGCCGTTTGGGCTTCTGCAACCATGTTTGCTAACGGCTTCTCCTTCTGTCTAGCTTCACGATCGCTGATCTAGCCACCATTATTTACCAGACCAATCTCACATGGCCATCAACGTTGTTAATCTCACCATCGTTGGGGCCAAGTCAGTCTCATATGGTCATCGCTCTCATTGGTCTCTCCATAGTAGTAGCTTGAATTGCGGGTAAGAATTTGAAAGGTTGTCACCGATCACATTTGTCACAGTCATTGATCTTCAGTGTTGCTTTGTTTTTCGAAGTAACCTTTACTTTCTATCGTCGGCCAGTCTCCCACAGTCGTCGTCTCCTGCTTCTTCCTCCATGGCTTTCTGGGTTTCTCACTTCCTTGTGTCCAAGCTTCCTCCAAAAGCATTCATGCAATTATTACATATGTGTAGTGCCTTCTTTCTTAATTGATTTGATTATTCTTTTTGTAGCTTTAAATCATGTAAGTCATTGTAGTATTTTTAGGCTTTTTGGATAATTCCCACAGATGACTCCAATTATTAATGCATAGATACAACAATAAATATGTTTGACTAGAAATGTCATCATCAAGCCCCTTAAATCTTCAAAAAAGAAACAGTCAGAGGGCGTAGAGAAGTCCCCGCGTAAACATTTCGATATCTAAGTCAGACATTAAAAATAATAAAGGCTGGATTGAACCAGTATCAAAGACGTACCTTTTTAGGATTAAGTGCCTACTTATTTATAGAGGGATATGGAGTAATTCCAAGTAGCCTATGATTAGGATTCTTCTAAATAATGCTCATCTTGATTAATCCTAATCCGATTGGGATAAGGATTGCCATACATAACATCTATCTTTTTATAGATGATATTTACTTACCCCTTTTGGGGATAAAATTTCTTGTGGATGACTTGCTATTGCTTATGGATGACGTTTATCTCAAAATTTTAAAATTATTTTAGAATTGGAATTCTTTAGAGATAATTGTTTATCTTCCCAAAGAAATTTTCAGATGTCAGAGTTGTCTAGTTTGCGCGTTTGTGTGGGACCCCTCGCATACAGGAAATTTACACCTTAAAGCCTAAAATAGAAGCCCAAAAAGATTATTTTGGGCTTTTAAGCTTTTTTTGACCTTTTGATGGGTTTTTTCCCATGACACAGCAGTATGAAACATTAAAAAAAATTACTAAAAAATAATTTTGAAAGAGAAAATATTGATACAATATTATACATTAAGAAAAATGAAAAGGACACACTCGTAGTTCAAATTTATGTAGATGATTGTTAGTGTTATATGCCCTAATGTTATATTTAGATAACATCTAGTATGTAATAAGGATACTTGTATGATAATCTTACAATTAATAAAATAGTTATATCTTCATTTATTGCTCTTCAATTGTGTATGAATCAATCGCTAGATTTCCTAATGATTTTATCTTTTAGTTGTTAAGAATATGTGATAAAGATCTATAACACACGACTTCTTTTAGTTATTCCTAGTCCTAAGATTTCTTATATGGGGTAGGTGTTGGTTGAACATCTACTAAATATGATGCTTGTAAAAAATCACATAGCTAAGAGAATTAATGATCTATTATTAGTTTTCGATTGTATATTTGGTCCTTAAACTGGAGGCAATAAAGTTGTCTTGTGCATTAGTGTCGGAGATATGTCGTTGAGTGGAACCATTCAGTGTAAGAGGTGGAAATGCTCTATGTGTGGTCTCTATGCAATGATGTATGGAGGCAAATATTCACTGACGTGATCCATTGACCTCCAGTGTGAGGTGAATATCCTATGCAGTCTCAGTTGGTTGTGATTGGAAAATCCCTTGCCAAGGTGTGCGTGATAGGAAAAAAGTTTTTGATATTTGAAAGAGTTATGGTATGTCATCTCAATTACACCGCACTGTATTTTGGAATAGTTATCAAGTCTTATGAGTTTGATCAGTCCATGTCTCTCACTTGGCTAGGATGTTAATCAATGGAAGGATTATAGTGTACGGTAATTGAAAGACCTAATACGTTTACCTGAAGTATTAACTTCAATGACATTAGGATTATTCTGACATTATGCTAGAGGTCACTCAGGACCTTTTGGGGTGCTATAAGGAAATGGAGAGTTTCTAATAGTAGATTAAAGTGTTCGATCGGTCATGTCCTAATTGCTAAATGGTTGTGAACCTAGCAGGTCACACACAAACTAGATAATGCATTGGATTAGTGATTCTTAGTTGTCATGTGTTCTCAATCATCATTAAGATTTAGTGATGATGATGGATATCTTTTTAAGGTCACACACAAACTAGTTGTCTCAAAAATTTGACAATTTATGTGAGCGAAATTTGATTTCTCTTTCCATTCTTTTGTCATTTTAAAGGTAGGGAAGAGTCAGCTTACTTTTCACGCTTTGCCCATTCCCTTTCGTGCTCTAAGAAAAGAAAAGAATAGAAGCTATTGGCTTTTTTCTGTTTGTCATCTTCTTCATCTTGCTCCATTGTAGCTTCTCTTCTCCTTGCTCCCTTCATCATCTTGTTGGTTTGTTGGTCATGAGATGACCGTCTTCATTTGAGGAGAACTAAGAATAGCTTGGTATCACCTTTGGTCGTGTTTATCTAGCACATGGGTATGGTGAAGGGTTCATTTGCAATCTAGGTGTGCACTGCCTTGGTCCCCTAAAACTATGAGGGTTAGTGTTATTGACTAAAGAAAAAGGTACTAGAGCAAACAGGGCTTGGAAGAGAGCTTATTTGTAAGAGCTAGCTATAGACCAGAAATGTTTGGGTCATAGTGCATAAGTGAAGCAACTGGTAGGATTCTAATGTGTATGAGGTAATTGTTACTTCCATGTTTCATTTTGATATAATTATATAGCATATGGTTGTCAACACCAAGTCTTATAAGGGCATTTTTGTATCCTTTCTGCTATGTTTTGTGTGAGATTTTAAAAAAAAAAACAATTAAAAACCACCATAACCTCTTGTGATACTTTGTTGGTGCACTTTAACATTGTTATCATAGCATTGGCTCAGTATTTTCAGTCTATGCAAGGTGTTTGGGTGATGTATTGCATGTTTTGCACATGGTTTTTGCTTACTATTTTTGTAGGTTTCTGAAGACTGCCGTTTGCTCCAAATGGTCGACCATTTCTAGTCTTTACCTTGAGAAATAGTCAACCATTTTGAAACGGGTTTATCGTTTTTTGCTAACCCAAAAAATTATCAACCTATATTGAAAATTGTTGACCGGTCCTAGCAAACCCACTAAAACAATTGATAGTTTTCTATTTAATATTGACCGCTTGGTTGTAGTGGGAGAACTATTGATCAGTTTGAGTAACCGATTGATTGTTTTCTATAACTACTGAGAAATTATTGACATTTTTCAACACTATCAATTTTCTCATTGCAAGTTTTGCTGGATGTCTAAATACAATGAGATTGCATTGAGTAGTAGATCCAAAATATGTATAACATGAGATGTTAATGGTATGAAAAGTGGCATACATTTCATATTATTTTGATGCACCATTATTCAATATGATTGAATGGATAATCATGGACTAGATTCAATGTGATTGAATGAATGGATGTCATGAATACTTAATTTGATTAAATATGTAACTTATTCTTTCATTCAGTATGTAAGTGACATAAGTCTCCATTTTCTTTTTCATTTAGTATATTTAAATTGTATTATACAATAGTCTATGTAAAAATGAAGAAGATACATCAAGTGTGGGTGACTCAAGATGGAGCAAGATGGGCAGAGAAGCTGCTTATGAGACATGTAGTTATGAATGTGTAATGACGCGATAATGGGTCTAGAATACCTTAGGGATATCTTTATGGGTGGTATGTAGTGCTAAATATTACGATCGACATGTTTGAGTGATATAGCGTGGGAAGTTCGAATAGGTAAGAAAATTTGTTAAATGTTGAAAAGTAAAAAGTTGGAAGGATGAAAAAAAAATGGTCATGGATTCATGTGTGTTGTGTTTTATGGATGCTATGCTTTACTTATTGTGAATAATGTGATTATAGGGTATGAGAAAATGGGGATGAAATGGGAAAATAGTGGTAGAATGCAGTAACTGTCGACTGCTGGGGAAGGATCTATAGACAAATTAGCCAAGTTATCGACCAATTCCCCAGGCTATTGACCTAATGCTACTGGAAGGGCCATGAGAATTTATGTAAATGTGATGTGTAAACGTTATCAATGGAATTGGAATGGAATTTGAAGTCCAGGGTGTTAGCATGTTGATGTTAACAAAAATTTGGTTGTCCAATAAATTCTTTATGAAAGATTTGGAAGAAGTGACCTACATGTTGGGAATTTGCATTTATAGAGATAGAGTGAGATTTATGGGTCTCTCCCAAAGCCTATACATAAAGAGGATGCTAAAGAAGTTTAGCATAGAGAATTCCAAGAAGGGCTTCGTGTCTATTCGACATGGAATTTATTTCTCTAAAAGGATGTCTCCTAAGACTCCTGAGAAAAGAGAGAAAGAGAGCATGCAAAAGATTCCTTATGCTTCAGCAATTGGGAGTCTAATGTACATTATGCTATATACTATGCCTGATATCGCTTATACAGTAAGTGCCACTAGTAGATATCAGTTTGACGCACGTTCAAGACACTAGGTAGACATGAAAAATATCCTAAAGTACTTGAGAAGTACTAAGAATATGATTTTGGTTTATAGATGAGGTGAGCTTCGTGTTGACAGATTCAGAAATTTAGACTTCCAGTCTAATGTTGATTATAGAAAACTTACATCAGGGTTTGTTTTTGTTTGCAATGGTTGAAAGCTTGCTGCCTTACAACCTGTCCCTCTTTGGAGCAACCTCTTCGACGACATTCTCCTGCTCTTTTAGACAGCGAATTGAGTACCCCTTCAACTTTATTGGCTTCCCCTGAATAGCCCCTTGTACCTACACCTAGCCTCGTTGACCATTTGTTGAGTTTTCAAAAAAAAAAAAAAAGATGTTAATTGTTATATTTTGACAACAACAAAGACAATCCCAAAACTCCACCTCCAAGAAAAGAAAACCTAAGCAAGAACCACACCTCAAAAGTGAAATGGAAAGCAAAGACTAGATGCTAACCAAATAAAAGCCACACGAACTACAATTGGGCCAAACCCAAAAACATCGACCCTTGAATCAAACAAACCACCAAGAGCCAAAAAGAAAAAATATATATAAATATATATGTATAGCTTGAATTTCCCTTCACAAGTCACACCAAATGAACAACTACACAATAACCTCTAGTAAAGGCAAAACGTAGCAAAGTACCCTATTATGGATCCAAAAAACCAAAAATTGTACAATCTCCCGAAAGCCCCATTGAACACACCTAAACACAACCAATCAACTTGAGAAAATGCACTACTAAAGAAAACCCTTACCTATAATAAACAAAACCACTAAAACTCTTGGTCTTAGAACCAAAATCTCTAATCAACTTACACTTAACCAATCTTTGGTGCACCTCTAAGTCTCAATCCATTATTTGAAATCTTCCTTATCCCTTTATCTTTGGAACACGATAATGTCCTCTTCGTTATGCTTTATCACAATACCTAAAGATTTTCCAAGCTCCCAAGTCAATTGAGCTTTCAAAGAAACGTCAAAAGCTTGTTGCAATTGGCATAATTAATTTTTAGGTAGGCAAGAAGAACTCATGGTGTTAGTAGAATTCACCTATAATAATAACTACCAAAGTAGCATTGGTACGACACTATACGCAATACCCCTATCAGATTGTACTTTTAAGATTATTTAAGGCTTAATACATCTTAAAGTCCATGAACTATTATAAAATATGATAGTGAGTCCCTCACTTGAAAAACCTCAAAATTCAGTCTTTAAACAATTAAAAAGATACATTTTCAGTCCTTGCCATTTACATCCATTTGTGCGTGACATCACGCACTGTTTAAGGTGCGTGACACCATAACAAATTTATGTATATAATATTGTTAATTTTTGTGTGATTCAAAATAATTTTATATTATTTTAATTGTTGTTACTATATTCTTGCATTTCATTTTATTATGTTGTTGTTCTAATTTGGCATGAATTTAGATGGCATTTACTTGGCATTTCATGTACATTTCGGCCTGGTTTATGAGGCCTGCTCAGATCCACCCCCTTCCATGGCCGCGGCCATCACCTTCTCCCACCATAGTCGTGGCTCTCCCCCTCTCTCTCTCTCTATATATATATATACTGCACAGACCCACCCCCTCTCTCTCTCTATATATATATATATATATATATACTGCACAGACTCACCCCCCTTCCATGGCCGCGACCATTACCCACCCCCCCGTCATGGCCGTGGCTATCTCTCTCTCTCTCTATCTATATATATATTGTACAGCCCATCACCCACCTCTGGCCAGCTCTCTCTCACAACGATGGTAGCGTTCATCGCGGCTGCCATGGCGGGTGGGTGACGGCTACGTTCATAACGGCCATATGTGTGCGTGTGTTTGTGTATATTGGGGGGTGGGTGATGATCGCAACCATAGTTGGGGGGGATGGGTGATAGCCGCGGCCATGGTGGTTGGCGGTGACTGCCATGGCCTCGGCCCTATGTGTGTTTATGTATATGTATATATATACAAAGCCGAGTGTATATGTATATATATGTGTGTGTGTGTGTATAGGTTTGGGACAAACATAACGTAGTCGTTTACTCGCATTGACGGCAAGGACTAAAAAGATATCTTTTTAATTGTTTAAAAATCGAATCCGTTATATATATGTGTGTGTGTATATATAGGTTTGGAACAAACATAATGGAGTCGTTTACTCGCATTGACGGCAAGGACTAAAAAGATATCTTTTAATTGTTTAAAAATCGAATCCGTTGTATATGTGTGCGTGTGTGTATATAGGTTTGGGACAAACATAACGGAGTCGTTTACTCGCATTGACGGTAAGGACTAAAAAGATATCTTTTTAATTGTTTAAAAATCGAATCTTGAGGTTTTTTAGGTGAGGGACTCAATGTCATATTTTGTAATAATTGAGGGATTTTAAGATATATTAAGCCATTATTTAATGTACAAGAATTTTTATAAAATTTTTGGAGTAATTTATTCAGATTAGTTAGGTGTTTAATTCAGTAATAGGAATATAAGGTTGGGGAAACTAAGCCAAAAATGAGCCATGCTCTAAATTTCATACAATACCAAGTGAAAATCTAGAGTCCGATGGTGAAACAGAAAACCTGAAGTGATGGTAAAAGTTTGTGATTTATTAAGGATGAGTTTGGAGATGACTTTGGATGGTTGAGGAATAGTTATACTCGGGTGACCCTAAGATTTCTGTTGTTCCTAATGGTGCAGGATTAATTAATAGATGAAGAATAATTAAAAAAATTGGAAGGCATTAAAGTGGACCAATTTCTCCTATTTCAAATTTTGCTTCGTGGCTTGGGGTGGCTTTTAAAGTAATGACCCGTGGATAGATCTTAACCCATGAATCAATTTAATGTATAATTCATTACTTGAGTGTGAGGTGTTAATTTTACCAATTGACTGAGATGAAGAATTAACCATTAAGATGGTGAAGTGTCCAGCTTCACTGATTGGTATAAAATTAGAAGTCTTTGTACAATTGAGAAAGGTTTACAAGTTTATCTAGGTCTCAACTAGGTGCAAGCTCAAATTGAGTGTGAAAAAGGACAGAAACTAAGAGGAAATTAAGAGAAGAAAAGAGAGAGAGAGAGAGAGAGAGAGAGAGAGAGAGAGAGAGAGAGAAATAAGAGAGTTTGGCATTCTAGAGCAAGTCTCAGCCAAGAGCTAAGGAATTGAGAGAGAGGGAAACCAAAAGAGGAGAAGAGTGGAAGGAAGAAGAGAGCAAAAAGGAAGGAGGAGAAGAAAGGAGTGCTTAGCTAGTTCGAAATCAAGAAAGGAAGGAAAGCTAAATTTGTTCGAGCTACCTTCAAGGAAAGGGTTCATTGTCATAAAGAAACTTTGAAAATGCATGAAAAAACATGATTAGTTTGATTATAATGCTTAGCTTGTTTGAAATCAAGAAAGGAAGGAAAGCTAAACTTGTACGAGCTACCATCAAGGAAAGGTTCCTTGTCATAAAGAAACTTTGAAAATGCATGAAAAAACTGACTAGTTTGATTATAATTAATGCTCATGAATCCATGTTAGCATGTATTTAAAGATTGAATGCATTAAAGGTGTTAATTGCATTTTATGAAACTATGGCCATAAACAGTTTGTTTATGTCTTGGGTAGCAATAAACTATTCATCTTTGTTATGGGAATAGCGAATGAGGAATGATCTAGGGTCCTCACTATGATACCTAGGCTTACCACAGGGACATGAATGGTTGTTTTAATTGATAATTCCCTTAACATATAAATTCTTGGAAATCATACTCGTTGCATAAAGTCTTGCATTCATGAAAATGGTTTCCTTAACCCCTACTAAGGAACAATATACTCGTTAGTGCATATTCATGTAAGATATTGCAAGTTCCTCAAAAGGTGTCTTGACGCAGATTTTGGTGGGTCCAGTGATTAACACTAATTCTAAGATAGTGTGGGCCCCATCCTTCAATTAGTAAGCCCATATATTCAGATAATAAACAAACAAAAAAACCAAAACCAAGGGATGTGTAATAGAAATTAGACGTGCATCATTGCAATGATACAACAGAAATAAGGTGGGAATCCCATCCACCATACACAAAATCAAAATCAAAATCAAAATCAAAAGTAACACTAGGATTTGAATAAAAGAGTAACGAAATAATCAATTATACCATAATAACCGCAAAATAGAGTACAAAAAAAAATAGTGTAGAAGTACATCATAATATAAAGAGAAATCCCAACATGTGGGTACAGACGTTGAACTACAGATAGAAGAATCAATGTGTGTCCCCCATAGAGCATGTCTATAATATAAAAAGCAGAAAACAAGAATACTAGAAGTCCACACATAGGACCAACCACCTCGGAAGCAAAATAGCTTGAAAAATATTAATTGATAGGGCCGGTGAGTCTGGTATGAGTCTTATAGACTCACAAGGTATAAGATAGGTTATGCCCACTAGGAGTGAAGACATAACCAAGGAAAACGTGAATACTGCTATAATATAGTTTTAAATTAACAAAAGGTCTATAGTATTAGTATAGGGTTTGAAAATAGGAGCTTAAAGGAAGAAGATACATATAGTGGGATAGTCCACTCAACTATTCTTCTATATTGAGTCTCATTTTAAGCAGTTGTAATCTAGTTATGTAGTAACCAATTCAAAGTTGAATAGTAAAGCAGATAAAAGACATGTAAATGCAACAAAGTGTCGAATAAATTAACTATAAAACTAAACAGAAATATAATACTAATATGGTGACATATAGTGCCCAGATAATCAGTAAAAGTTGTGGAGAGCCTTGACGACATATACAAAGATATTGGCATGCAAAGGTCCACAGCATCATGCATACTAAATATATTGTGGATGTCAGTGTTCTATTTAATCTATCCACTATGTTAGAATGATGTCTTAGAAGTCATAATGTTATAATCATTATTTAGATTATTAGTAAACAATGAACAATGATCAGTATGGGCATAATAAATATATAGTAAATCAACATGCAATAGTAACTCGTCCAATAGGATGAAAACATATTCATGAGTTAGTAAGTTTTCATTTAAGCAAGCATGTGTACAAATAGTATGATAATATAAAACAGATAGCAGTATAAAATGCATGCACACAGTTAACATAATATAGCTTGTCTACTCGCATGGGAATCCAAGAATTAAGTCTAATTAACCCTCCGCAGGCTAACTCGAATAATCCTAGACAGATTCAAATTAATATTGGAAACAGATAAATAAATTGGTAGATTAAACCTAAATTCCTAGGCTACATGTCATATTCAGTTCCTTGGTTTGAGTAAACGGGACTAGTGAGTCAAAAGTTTACCTTGTTCGGGTTTTTGATGTCACTTTATTGACGCTCTATCAGTGGGTTAGTGTCTAAACAGCCTTGGATGATCCTAATAATGGAATATAATTTGATTAATTAAAATAATCGAACCTTATAAATTACTTCATTAAGAAAGATAACCCAAGATAAGATGTGTGTTATAGCTTTATTAAAGCAAGTAAATAATCTTTTATAAACCATAGGCTCGCTAAATCTTAATAAGTCGTGTTCGGGCCTTTCGGCCCCAGGAATTTCGTTTACAAGGTTAGGTTTATAGCCCAGAATGTTTTTGTCAATTATAAGCCCACTTAATCGAGCCCAATTAACTCTCATAAAAACCTATATTTATATAGAAATTCCTAAATAAATTCTTGTAAGGGGTCCAACTGATTATGTATAATTTATAAAATGTTTAATACATATGGCACCCCCTTAATAATTAAAAAATGTGACTTTTAATCATTAATATGTAAAACGTTAAGATTCGGTATCTTAACTATTAAAAAGTATTTTAAATCCATACTAGGTCGGAATTTTAGTGTGTATATGAACGCACCAATTTCTGTAAGTAACATGTCTCGTGAATACTAGTTGGCAATACTTAAATAGGTTAATTGATTTATTGTGCTCTCTGAATATTTAAAAAATATGGTGTTTGGTTCTTAATGTGCAAAATGTTAAAATTTTGTATCTAAACTATTAAAAAATATTATTTTAAATCTTTACCTTCAGACACAAAAGAGAATATAAACAAAAGAGTGAAAAAGTGATAAAATCGAGTTCAACAAAGAGAAATAATGGAAATTGGTTATATTATATTTTATGATTCAGAATAGAAGAATGTATCGTTTTTTGAATTAATGATTCAGAGATTTAAAATTTTGGTAGTTAGGATTTTTTTTAAGTTATGGGTAATTTATTTTTTTCTCCATCAAAATAAATTTTAATCTGATGTGTCTCGTTGACATGGCTTTTTTATGACATGACATTTTCTCCTTTATATGTGTATGTTTCACATGGTATAAATAACAACTTTGTTTACTCTTTGTGACGACCTGCTCCCGAAATCCTCGAAACCAGGGAATCCAAGATGGAGTGTCTAAAAGAATGGTAGAAAGGAAAACTCTAATACAAACAATCACAAGCATTTCTCATACGACAGTGGAAGCCATAATTTTTTACTTACAACACCCTTCAACTAACATATACATTAGGGCTTATCGTCCAAACATCTCAATAGAAGTACAACAAATTTAAACTACCTTCCTTCACACCTAAACCATCCCCAAGACCTTTTGGTCAAGATAGCTCTATACACATCATTATTAAAGGAGAATCAAAATCAAGCTTCATTAATCTCACCTGTAGCCTTAGATATCCCCTTAGTTGGAATGATATAAAACAAGAATGAGCCACAAAATTTAACAAGTATAATTCAAAGCAAGTAAGAAGTATTATGAATCATAAGCATGACGTGAATAATAAGAAACAAAGTATATAAGAACTTCTTACAAATTCACATTATCAACATAAGGACTGATGTCCTTCCATGCACTGGTTTTTCATCAAGTGAGCATCCAAAGTCAAACCTCACATGCACTGACATTCATTAGGCGAGCATCCAGGGTCAAAGCCACAGGCACTAACTTTCATCAAGCAAGCATTTTGAACCAAGACTCACACGCACTGACTTTCATCAAGCGAGCATCATAAGTATACCCCACAGACATGGTTTGTCATGCGCATTAGTCACCATGCAACATTTAAACATTTTAAATACAATTATACATATCCACATACATGGTCACGCCCTTTAAATTCCTCTTTAAACATTTTAAATATAATTATACATGTCCACATACATGGTCACATACTTTAAATTCCTCTTTAAACATTTTAAATACAATTATACATATCCACATACATGGTCACGCACTTATAAATTCCTCTAAGCTGATGCTCAACATGGTTATGTATATCAACATTTTAAAACACATGCATCTATGCCTATACTCACTATAAGAAAAACACTATTTAGTGACGGGCAAAAATCTGTCACTAATTAGCGACGGGCCAGCGATAAAGTTGTCGTCGCAAAAATTTAGCGACGGATTAGAGATAGAAATGGTCGTCGCAATTTTTTTTATATTTAGCGATGGAAAAACCAATCCCTAAAATTTGGCGACGAAAACTCCCATCACTAAATAATTTAGGGAATTTAATTTTAAAATTTAATTTTAATATAAAATTCTAATTAAATAGGTTAATTTAGTGACGGATTTTTCACCGCTAAAAGAAATTAAATTAATTAAATTTTTTAGCAAGGGAAAAAATTTGTTGCTAAAATAAAAAAATTAAAAATTAATATACAAATCTTTTAGCGATGGATTAGTTTCATCGTTCAAACAAACAATTTAAAAATTAAATTATAATTTTTAGTGATCGAAGAGATCTGTTGCTAAAAGAAATTAAAATTAAAATTTAATTTTAAATTTTTTAACGACGAATTAATTCTGTTGCTAAAAGATTTGAAAAAAATAAATTAATATTAAAATATTATAGCGACGGAGAAATTATTTTAAAATTTAATTTTAAGTTTTAGCGAAGAAAAATTCCATTACTAAAGTTAATTATTTAATTTCAATTTTTTAAGCGACAAAAAAATTTTGTTGCTAAAAATGAAAACTTAAAAATTAAACAAATCCCCTTTTAGCTACGAAATTGTTCCCTTGTTAAAATAAATTAAAATTTAAAATATAAAATAATATGAAAATCTCTCAGTGATAAAATAAAAAGTTTTAAAATTAAATTATAAATTTTAGTGCTATAATACAAATAATTTTTAATAACAAAAATTTAACTAAATTTAAAATTTTTCAGCGACGAAACAATTTTGTCGCTAAAATAAAAGAATATTTGAATTAAAATAAAAATATTTTAGAAATAGAATAAAATTAAATTTTTTTGAAACAGTGATGGGCAAATGTTGGTCGCTAATTCTGTTCAGTTTTAAATATTTTTTAAATTAAATAAACTATAAATAATATATATACATAGAAAAATAATAATTATATTGAATAATAAATATAAAATAATATATATAAATAATAAAAAAACCCTGAATTCCGTACATTGTACTAAATACCGCAAGTTTCATGTAATTCTATAAAACTCACTCTATGTAACTCACTTATATATTTATCATAGTAAACTAATATGCTAAAAACTTGAACGTCTTATTTGATTAGTGGATTAAACAGTGTCACTATTAAGTTAAAAATGAGATAAAATAGTGAAGACATTAAATAATATTATTTCACACTTATATTATAATTTTTTTATATTTAGTGTGTAAATAAAAAGACATTACTTACATTAAATGATAAACAACCAAACTTTTTATTTCCTAAAAGACATAAATATATTTGAATATATTATATTTTCTTACATTGTTCATAATTCTGTATATTACTTACTCTTCACAATTTTCACTTAAACATAATATTCTTAATTTTACAACCGAACATATTTATAATAATAAATCCTAATTCTCACAACCAATTCCATTGGAATAGTAAAGTCCACCTTTTCTTTTTCTCTTTAACTTTGTATTGCATATTCTAAATTGGAACAAATTTGCCGCTAAATTGAAAAAATTTAAATTAAAATTTAAATCTTTTAGCGATGGAATTCTTCTGTCACTAAAATTAAAAAAAATATATTAATTAAATTATAAGTTTTAGTGGCCGAATTATTCCATTGCTAAAATGTGAAATTCATAAAATATTTAAATTAAATTTAAAATCTCATTTGACAAAGAAAATTTTCATATTTTAATGTAGAATTTATAAAAATTCAAAATAAATTCAAAATTAGTGACCGAATATTCTATCGTTAAGTTGAAAAATTAATAAAAAAATTACAAATTAAATTAAAATAGGGACTAAATTTCTCGCCACTAATATAATAATTTATTAAACTTTCATTTAAATTAATAATGAAATAAAATTAATAAACATTAAAATTAAAATTATATAAGACATACAAAGAAGCTTATATCTGTTTGAATTAAAGGCAAAAATAAAATATACATATATATATATATTCAGATATAAGATAAATACAAGTAAAACATATCCAGATATAAAACACAAAGAATAAAACATATCTGGATACAAGACACAAACATATATTTGCATACTCAGATATCATGGAAGGCACTCTATTATTGTTTATTTATACAAAAATTATTAGTACAAATAAATTTAGAGTTACTTACAAAAATTATTAGTACAAATAAACTTACAAAATTTATTAGTAACTCTCAGAAATCTTTTTTCTTGGAATATACAAGAGCGAAACAATCAATTTATTGATATTGAAAGACCTAAATGAGTCTTCCAATATATCATTGATCGTGAAATATCGATTGTTTGTTGAATCATGTGAATTGCGTTAAAGTATGATACTCCAAATTCGGGATTTGGTTTATTATTTATATATATTATTTAGATTTTATGATTTTTTAAAAAAATATTGAAAATATTTATTTTTTAATTTTAAAAAAAATCAAATAGCCTAAATAGTAGCAAAACAACCTAAGTGACGAGAGATGCCCATCGCTAAACGTTGTTTAGCTACTATTTAGGCTGTTTGATTTTTAAAAAAAAATTAAATTTTTTTTTTGAATATTTGGAAAAAATCATAAAATCTAAATAATATGTATATAGAGAAAAATATCTATATAGACTTAATTAACACTGAGATGGGTCTAAATTAGATGATTGGTGACAATAAATCTCAATCGACCTGAATAATATAAAATTATCTTTTCTAAAATTTTGTAAATTTTGAACTCAAGATTCAACCCAACTAATTAAATACAAAGTTAATTAGATTAGTTAATTCAATTTTGTTCTATAATTTGACTGATTCTCATTCTAAACTTTCCAACCTAAAAATAAGTAGTTTGAATCCAAATTTTTTATAAAAATTTGAATAAGTTGGACAACTCCAAGAAATAGCCTAAACAAGGTATTTTATGTTTATTATTGAGTATAATAAATCATTGATCGTAAAATATTGATTGTTTGTTGAATTCTGTGAATTCCGTGAAAGTATGATACTATCAATTTGAGATTTTGTTTATTATTTATATATTATTTTATGTTTATTATCGAGTATAAAACATATTTTTCTCTATATACATATTATTTAGATTTTATGATTTTTTTAAAAAATATTTTAAATATTTTTTTTACTTTTTTTAAAAAATCAAACAGCCTAAATAGTAGTTAAACATTGTTTAGTAATGGGCATCTCTTGTCGCTAAATGCTATTTAGTTAGCACCCGTCACTAAACCCCCTTTCCCCGCGCCCCTCATTTCCCAATCGCGCGCCCCTTTGAATTTCCCCCTCTCCCCTTTGAATTTCTCACCTCCTATTATAAATCCCCTTCCCTATAATATCCCAAGTTTAAATAAATAAATATGACGTTATTTCGTGAAATATTGCATATTTCGCGATGTTATGAGAATCTAGGGGACAGTTTAAAAATCTTAAATAACCGAATCAATAGAAAGGAATACCCCGGGATGTGTGTGTCTAAAAAGAAAAAGATATCATTAACAAGCGTTCCAAGATAGGATTTTTGACTCCAAAAGAAGTCAAATCGAAGACTGTTTTCGGTACAGATTCGACGCAGTCTAAAAAACTGAATCATCGTAAGGGACTTCTGAAAAGATAACGGAACCCCGAGAAGGATTAAGTTTTGCATAAGGAATGACCCTGAGAAGGGTTCGGGGGTAAAACAAAGGAATTTGTGATCAAATGCGATTTTGAATAAGTTTCAGGCCAAAGTGTAATTTTTGAAATTTTGGTTAAAAAGTGGTAAAACGAAACTTGGAGAATATAGGGTGGGGTGAAGGGGGAAATTCTAAGAGTCACGGTGGAATTTTTGGAAACTCAATTGGCTTCATGGAAAGGTTTAAAAGAGATTTAGAAAATTAAGAGGGTTAAAGTGTAAAAAAAAAAAAAGAGAGAGAGAATAAAGAGTAGCCATGGCCGTCGACCATCACTAGCATCACCAGACAACTTCCAACTGGCGTCCTTGGGGTCACCTGAGGGCATGAAAATGGGACCCACAACATGGTGGGTTGATTGGGATCGAGTATGGTCCGAGGAGTGACCGAGAATGGTTAGGATTATATGGGTACAACGAGGCATGTCTGTAGCTGTCGGATTTTTGAGGATGGGTTTCGTAGCAAATCGTCTTGATTTGGGGCAGGGTAAGGCTTTATCAGGCATTTAAGACTCAAATTTGACTAGGTATAGCTTGATTAGGCTCCAAAATCAGGTATAAATAGGGGGTTTGAAGTGGTCGAATGCATTCAAATTCGGATTTCTCGCGTTTTAAGAGCGAATCAAGGGTCGGGGATAAAGGGTTTTGGTTCTAGAATGTGTGAGGTTGTTTCTGGAGATTTTGGAAAATTTTCGAGTTGGTTTGAGGGGTTTTCGAAAGTGGCCAGATGAGCGAGGTAGTGGGCAGAACTGAACTAGTTTTGGGCGTTTTAGGCTAACTCCAGTTGTTGTTTCGGGCCAAGAAGATTATGCTCATGACCAATTTGAAGAAGGCTATCAAGTGGTGCAAAAAAGTCTAGGATTGGAACATTGTCGGCTATCGAAATTTTGGGAATACGACCGACACGTGCGATTCATGGGCCGGTCAACTCTCAGCCACGTGGGTCAGCATGTACCAGGTGAGAATTTTCTTAAAAAAAAATTATTTTTCTTAGAAAAATATTTTAGGATTTTTGGTGAAGAAAAATTTGAGAAATTTTGTGTGGAGATATTTTATTTTGATTTATTGAAAAGGAAATTGGGAAAAAATAGAGAAAATTAGGAAAATCATGGAAAATTTAGAAAAATCAAGAATTATTGATAATTATTGCTCATGAGGAAATTTGGCTAAAGGATTTGGAGGATTGCACAATCTTTGAGGTCGGCATGTCTTTCGAGAAAATCCAGAAAACACTATTAAGGTGAGTGGTTCTACCAAACTAAATGTAGATTTCATGCGAAAGGATGTGATTTGAAAGTAGTGCAACCCTGCACCCGATTTTATGTAAATAGTTTTATCATGTTGTCATATCTTGATGTGAATATGTCATATAGATTGCATTTATATGTTATGATGAAATATGCATACGTACACGATGATATTTGTAAACACCCCCGCTCGGATATCCCAACCACCCAGACTACCCGAACGGGAGCGCCTACGGAAGGAGAAATAATGAAACACTAGATAAGAATTATCCTGACATGCATACACAAGAATTAAAATAACGGAAGCTAAGTTATAAACATGCATGCACTATGGGTACTTTGCTAGCACAGCGGTTACATGATAAATAAATGAATACAGACTCCTGTGCCGACATACATGAGACATGAGAAATGACCTAGCGCAATCAAAACTATTAAAGTAAATCCTACTCAAACATCAGAGTTGGCAGGGATTGACGGGACTACCTGTACACCATACCGACTCTGCCACTAGATGCTATCTCTTGTTTTTAACCCATGCTGCCGCTACCTAGAATGATGGAAAGCAAAGTGAGTCAAGAGACTCAGCAAACATAAAGAAAAGAAGGTTGTAAACTGAACATATCCAGTAAATTCTCCCCAAAACATTAACCCCCAAGCACACACAAGCCATGAGACGCCCAACACAATATAAAAGTGTAAATAAAAGCACGTATCAGTCCTTGGGGCCCACACAAGACACACAACACCCAAGTCCCATACCAACTTGTCGCTGTCCTGAAAGGCAACATAAATCTCCAACAAACTTGTGTGCGCAGTCCCGGGTCAGTGCTTCCATCACCCGTGCGCTCGCGTTGGTCCTCCCGACACCCGAGCTATAGAATAACCGAGCCCTAGGTTCCCTTCGAACGGTCCTCTCGTCTGAGACTGCTAAACATATAATAACCATGCAATGCACATAGAAATGCAATGGCGTAATGAGCATCAACGTGATACACTGACGCTCATACATCCAGGTATTAGGCCATGCTCCGCCCACATAGTAAACCACACGCGATGCATATGCCTATCCAGATGCAATCTAACCATGCTAGAATGTCCATGTATGAGCATACTCAATAAATAAATACCCCAACATGCATCCCGTACCCATGTGCATATCAAACCATGAACAGTAATACAACATATCGAATCATGCAATAAATCACATAATGGCAGGGCTAATCGACAGTGTCTGGCACCAGTCAACGGTCAGTGACAAGGAGTGTTCGCCCAACGGTCCACTTTAGGGTAGTACAATAGTCTACTCTGAGTCACCAAACAGCCAACCCCTGCCCCACTGCTCAATAGCCCTAACCGACCCACACGAGAGAAATTCATAATTAAACCTGTACATCTAGGAATCTAGTCCCCAAGTTGGGTTCAGCATCATTCCAAAAGGAATGGGAGTGGTACAAACCCCCGTAAGCTTTCAACAACTAAAATTCTAGGAGTCCCGAATTTAATTTAAATTATACCAAATGAATAATAACTTAATAAATAATGCTAGGAGCCGAATTGGAGTAAGGTAGAGGGTAAAATATAGGAAACAACGGGGACTTACACGAAGATTGTAGGGTTTACAGAGGGGCTTTAGAGCTTGCCTTTTACTAGTTGATTCAGCCCCGAATTGTTCCCCCACTACACAAATTAATAATAGTAATGATAATAGTAATACAATAATAGCATTATTATAATAACAACAATACATTCATAATAACCATAATCCTGATACCAATAATAATAATGGTAACAATATTGATACATTAGAAGTAATAATATATAATAATAATAACTTAATGCTTACTAATATGAAAATATCACTTCCTTTTTAGAATATACAAATAGGGAAGTATATATTTATTATTAATAACATATGTACATATCACCACTAATATGCACTCACAGCTAAGAGTCATTTTCCATTTTATTTAAATCCCTTGCACTCACACATAGTGATATTCACACACCCATACATTGCATTTATGTATATATAAATCGACACATTCACAGAAACACACACTCACACGGACAAGGTAATATACACTCTCACGCACATAACAAATAAAACCCTAATAAATCTCATATTTAATTTAAATTAAATCATGTCAATAACATCCTCAATTTATATAATTAATATGCGACACCGAAACGAATTAAGGAAAGGCATGGGATTCATAAAATGGAAGGAGATCGCAAAGGTAGAAGGAAGCTTGCCTCATTTTAGCAGATTACAACGTTTTTACGCTTGCACGCCACCAAATTAATACACGCTGCAAATTAATATAAACTCTCAAAATTAATAAAGTTGGACCCAAAATTAACAAAATCGGACCCAAAATTAAATTCCAATCGTCTAGAATGTTTAACACATATTTCTCCACTTACCTGGCTAATTAAACCTCGATTAAACCAAATTTAATATTCAATTTCTCCTCAAATTTTCCCTTTCTGCGCGTTGTTTCCTCTTCTAATTTTCCTTGTTGTTCGCTGCTTAACCCATTCCCGAAGCTTGTTGAAATTGGCATTTAAAAGGAAAAAGAGAGGGTTGCTCAGCGCATGCCATGTGGCAGCTAAGGGCTGCCCACTACCTTGCCCAAAATGACGCTGTTTTGGGCAAGGAATGGCTGGAAAATTCCATCCAAAATCCTCCCTCGCACACGCACCCGTGGGCTCAAACCCACGTCACCCCCTGATCCCTCGCGCACACGACCGCCCATGTCACACGCTGCCTTCAACTATTAAACGCTTCTATTTAATTTTAAAGTGACTCGTGGCCACTTCTGCAATTCACATTCCAACACCCCCAATTTTTATTCATTACACACACCCAAATTTCCATTTCCACTTATTCCATTAACACCCCAAGTTTCTAGAAATTTTACTAAATTAATTTATTTTACTATTTTCATAAATACTCCAAAATAAAATATTTAATTACCTAAACTTCCTATTTCCTCTAAACCACATAAATAAACACTTTCTCTTAAATTCTTATATATTCAATAATGTCCTCAGACACCGGTTTTAATAATTATTATTTATTTCAAAATTTCGGGATGTTACAATATTATTGATCATGCATCGCATATTGTTTGAGAGTATGGGCCGACACCGCTACTCCACTAAGGGTGCACCCATACACCTCGGCATGGTTAGGAAGCCGTAAAAATGAGGAGTAGCATTAAGGTACAGTCGACTCAAATGAAAGGAAAATGAAAATGACATTTTGCAAATTGCATTCATGTACGAAATATGAATATTGTACCCTTACTTAGATGATTCATTATCTAACTTGGGCTATGTCTCTGGAATATTCAAACGTTCTAGATGAAAATGTAGCAGATGCAGATACGGAAGAAGCAAGCGCATGATGTTTATGATTATGAAATTTATGTATTTAAATTCTGCTACTTGAAATTTTGAACGTTATGAAAGTCCATGATGTAAGATCTGATTTATGTTAATATTAGGTTTGATTCCTGCTTCTGCAGATGATATGATGTATGATATAATTTTTATGCTAGATAGGTAAATGGAAAATTTGGGAGTTGTAATATGATGAGTTTGAGTTAAAAAAAAAATAGATCAAAATTTTCTTAATTATAGCACGCCCGAGAAAATGGGGTGTTACATTCCCTTTCCCCTCTTCCTCTCCTCTGCACTGCCTCACTCTACACTCTTTGTCTCCCTTCCCCTCTTTTCTCTCTCTCCTCGCCCTCTCTACACTGCCCTACTTTCAATGTTTTATTTAATTTTTTTTTTGTAGAGCCTTCATTTAGAAGATACGAGCATCACTAAAATTTATAAGGTATTTTCTTTTTTTTTTCTTTGTGTATTATATTTTTGGTATTTTAACTTTTAAATGCATCTTTGAATATTTTTTTAAATGAAAAATATCCATCTTAGTTATAAATTGCTTCATTTTTTCTCTATGTATTATAGTTTTTTTTAGTTGTTAGTTATTTTTTAATGATTAACAATTAATTTTAATTTTCCTATTATTTATATTTATTATATGTATATTATTGTTTATTTTACATTTATATAGTTATATATTCTGTATATATTATTGTGTATTGTGTATATATTATTGATGATTTAAACGAGAAATCATCAGAAAATGTTTATTAAAAATAAAAAATTATTATGTCAATATTTTTAATGAAATATTAATTATATATAAAAAATAAAATAAATATACAATTTATTTGTAAAAAGTGTTTTAAGTAGTTATTTATTAAAAATATTATAATAATTTTAAATAAAAATATTAATATTTGTATTTTAATTAGTTCTCGTTTGTTGGTGAGTTAGTTATTTTATTTAATTAAAATTAATTGTTAATTATTAAAAATTTATTTATATATATTTATATTAAATAAATATAAAAATTTACGTTCAAAATTTTAATTTATATAATTTATATTTTTTATTTATGTTTAAAATTTTATTTTATTTTTTTTAATTAGCAATAGAGCAATCTTGTTACTGTTTTCGTCTCTGAAACCATCCGTTGCTAAATTTTATCGCTAAAATTTAGCGATGAAAATTTTAGTTTTAGCAACTGATTTTTCCATAGCTAAAAGATGAATTTTTTGTAGTGACTCATCCATGGTCATGCACACATAAACCAGTTCCGCGCAGTCATAGACTATGCAAAGTCATAGGAAAAGCCCAACTTATACTCTTAGATATATTTTCACCCTCCCAACAACATCCAATCAGTATCATAATCAATGAAAGAACGCAAATAATAGATAATATGAAGTTTGGGAAATAGAATAAAAGCAAAACAGGAGGTAACGGTCGACAAGGGGTGGAATGATCGATTGCTCGAGCCCCAACGGGCGACCGCTAGTGCTTTCTTCCCTAAACGGTCGACAGCTTTGCCACAACGGTAGACAGCTTGGCACGGTTGGGCGACCGCTAGCATGAAGAAACCCCAAAACAGTCGACAGTTCGAGTAAAACAATTGACAGTCTTCGCAACCTGCAACTTGAAACAACATACACAAGAATAACATCTATGCAAGTAACACCAAAATTTTGCATGTTCTTAACCTTAGTCTAGAAAAACATCATTCCCAAAAAAATATAGGGTGATATAAAACCCTATTTGAAGACCCAATGGGACTTGACAAGATTCAACACGAATTAAGGAGGATTTACAAGAATAACCACATAGGCTACATGCAAGGGCCAATCCCTCCACAATGAAGGGTTTCCATAATTAATTCACAAAACACAAAGGCTCAAGGGTTTAGATCTGAAAGAAGGAGTAGAACTTGCTAATGGACAAGAAAAGACATGATCTTGCTGCTGTAAAAACAATTAAAATAACTTGCCTCAATAAAGGAAAAAAGTGCAAGAACTTGCCTTAGTTTCCTTTAATGCTTGCTAGAAGTGAAACTATGAAGGATGGAAGGCTGGTCGTGAGGTATTCTACAACTGGCCCACACGAAATAGAAGAAAAATACGATGAACAGGTTGCTAAAATGAAGAACACTGCGTACCCTACTGAGAAATCGAGAAAAAAAGAAGGCAAGTGCTGATAGGAGACCCACATTTTTGCTTTCTACCAGCTTCTCCCCCACCAACTTAGTATATTTTATATATACATGTTATCCTTACATCAGGTCGGTTGCACGTGCAGTGGGAGAAAGTAAAAGAATGAAGAAGAATTTCTCCCCCTCATTGTACGCCCATGTGCTAGAATTTCTAATCGCTTCCCTCACTTTCTAATTCCCTTGGTGTTCTTATAATATATAATATACCATAAATATAATATGCTATTAATATAATTTGTGTTAACTTAATACATATTTTTTTTTATGTACACATATACTTATGTTGTCTAATGCACAGCCACACCCTCCAATTTCCCAATTGCCTTTCATTTCCTTTGCTTTACCGTTATTATAATATATGATATAGATATGCTAACACCCTATAACATATATTATTAATATAGTATTTCCTAACATATCACAGCAACCCATCAGATTTCCTATTGCACATTATACCTTATTATTTTTTTTAATATAATACATGTCACCCATCGAGTACTATAATGATATCTTAACAACCTCTAACACCTATTGGTAATTTAGTCCTCGGTCACTCTTAATAAAGGATACTATAATGCTCGCCTCCCGAAGATCCTGTTACAAGGAGAAATCAAGGAGGTAGGACATCAAAGAAAGTGATACAAATACAACTGAATCAAAAAACCTCTCATTTCCATTGCACGAGGCAAGGCCATAAAATTTATTATAACACTTTATTTACAACACTTGTCTCCTCGGCTTAAACTTCCATACAATACACAATATAAAGGGCACAATATGTATAAAATACAGATAAAGTCTATCCTTACACCCTCAACACGCCCACGGATCTTTTGGTCGAGATGTCACTATACACATACTACCCAAGACTCAAGGTTTACAACACTTAGCCCTTTTCCCTTAGCCATTTCCCTCACCTAGAATGGTGCAAAATAAAGGATGAATCACAAGACTCAGGAAGTATAATCAAAGCATGCCAAATGTAATACGAACCATAAATGTGAATAAAGCAATGGGAATACAATAAGTAGAACTACTCACAAAATCGAACAACCCCTTCCATACCCTGTTGCATCACATATTCAACAATATTGTCACAACACATATTCCTAACTTTATCATATTGTCATAAGGACTAATATAACAATAACTTTACCATATTAACACGAGGATTAATGTCCTCTCACGCATTGGTTTCACACCAGGTGAGAATCAAGGATTGAAGCCCTACATGCACCGACTACCTCAGGTGAGTATCACATACACTAGATCACACTAGGCAAGTATCATGAGCCAAAACTCCACGTGCACCAACTGTCTCAAGCGAGTATTGCATGCACTATTTCACACTATGCAAGTATCATGAGCTATACCGCACACGCATCAACCATTTCAGGCGAGAATCACCTGCACTAGATCATCTTAGGCAAGCTTCTAGGGTATACCCCGCACGCAACAATCACAACACAACACTTGAATATAATAAGCACAATTATACACTTTCCTACACATGGTCACACCTTTTAATGATTCTTCCAAGCTAACACTCATTATGGTTATATATATATATATATTAACATACTATAACACATGCATAGGCTCATTATGGCCATGTTCTCACCAGCAATACCCAAGCTAACACTTACCACAAACACAAAATTATTATAACCCTTATATACATATTCATAACTCCTAATGCATTCATAAACCCAAGCAAGAATATAGAAGGTGCCCAACTATATTGAGCAGTAATTCCCCATTAGGAACATACACATAGGAAACTACTACCACATTTATGGAATTAAGCCATATCATTACTCACACCGACTTAACACGCATGCTTATAAACAATCCCTACTATACCCATAGTGGTAGTCTCACCACTCAAGGATGATGAATCGATATTAAAATTATTGAATGGGCTATTTAACCAATTGAAAGGAAGTTTGGAATCCAATAGATAAGCAAAATGAAAAGAGCCAACAACAACAAGCAAGAATTAGTTGACAGATTGCACCCCATCTGTCAACAGACAAAACCATTTACACTGAATTGGTCGACAGATCAAGCCAAGTGGTAGACAAAAATTAATGATGGAGACTCACAACAAGCCCAAATACAACAAACTCTTGTATGATCTCAACCTTAGCCAACAAAAACATCATTCCCAAGAAATATAGGGTAAGTCAAGACCTTATTCGAGACTTAAAAGGAAATTAACTCGAAACAACGAGAAACAAGAGAGATTTACAAACTTTCTAGGTAACCAACAAACACAAGCCCCTTACACCAAAACAGTAACTTCTTTCCTCAAATCTCACAAATGGAGATAGTTTAGGATTATGGCAAGATGGAGAAGCAAGAAGTTACATCCACCAAAAGGTATAAAATAAAGAGCCTTACCTCTTAAAAGAATAGAGGAAATGGAACTTGTAGATGTAAAGAAGAAGAAAAAGAAGAAGAACAACAACAACAACAATAAAAGAAGCTTGTTATATTAAGAAATAAAGAGCAAATGAGTAAAAGGAACTTACCTCTTAAACAAAATGGAAGAGGAAGTAGAGTTTTCCTTTCTATACTCCATTCTTGATCCAAGCTTGAGGAAAGCTTCTACAAGACTCCAACCTGGAAGAATCTACTCAAGGGAAGGAAAAAGATGATGGAAAATCAGCCACCACTCCCCAAAATCCCTTGAACCATCAAAACAAAAGGAGAAAGAGAGAGGAAGAAATGAAAAAGAGAAGGAGAACTCACAGCCTCTCGGCCCTCTCTCTCCTTCCACAAGCTTTCTCAACCTTTCCCAAGCTTCTCCCCCACCGATTTATATACCAAATGGCTTAGAAAATCGTGCCTAGCCACAATCAGTTGACAATTTTGAAGACATCTGTTGACTACTAGAGACCAACCTTGCCAATCTGTTGACATACCCACTCTAACTTGTCGACAGATTCCTCCTTCTCCTTGCAATCTGTCGACAAATCCCACACCATCTGTTAATAGATTCCTCATTTGCACCAATCTGTCGATAACCTTGCTCCGTCTATCGACTACTAGCAACCATTTCCTCTTACTCAACTACTTTCTACCCCAATTTCCACCCCTCAAACCCATATACAATATCTCCACATGCAATTACTCACATACACCATACACTTGGCTACCTTTCTTTAGCTACCCTAAATTTTAACTTTGATTACACAACATCCCATTCCTTTACATTTGTTTTTTTCTCAAAATATCATGTCGTTACAGTCTCCCTCCCCCTTAACAAGATTTCATCCTTGAAATTCGCTCCTGATTCACCAAATAACTAAGGGTAGACACACTTATTTTCCTTTTTGAATTCCTAGGTAGCCCCATTTAAACATTAAGCCTTCATACACAAGACGATTGAGTCCTTACTACCTCCCCTTTTAATCCTCAAATCATAACCTCATTTGGACTATGGTATTACTACTAGCGTCCGTATATATCTTAATTCTTTACATCACCACTTCTAATTCTAATACCATAAGCTCAATACTACATATTAACAGTCACTTACATAGTTAATCTCTTTAATTTTATCTCCACATATAAGCTAGCAATACACCTACATTTTGCATTAGTAAATTTTTAACCCTTCTTGAGGCTTCTTTCTTCCTTAGTCAAATCGACCATTGCATAATACCTCATCTACTTGAACAATTAAGCATACATTAAATCCCATATATTTTAACTTCCCAATATGATACATGTAATTTCTCGTTGCTTCATATAGCCGGTACCGGGCCTAGCATAAATGATTGATAGACAGAAAGAGAACGGGTGACCATTCGCGATCAACCAATAGCTCCCTTACCCATGGTAGACTACCTACTGTGCCTCCCTACTGCGCCTCCCTACTGCTTTCCCTTTCCTTTACGACTACCTATATGCATACATGCAAAGCACAATGGCTCACCTTCTAATTCCTATTTCCTATATATATATTTTAATTGACTTTCAATTCAATTTCTTTTATCCCTACTTCCTTCTAACCTTTCAACCATCAATTGCAAACTATTTTACTGGATAGTTCTCTCTACATAATTTCATCTTCCCAAATGTTCAGCTCTCCAACACCCCATACTATTTTATTTTTTTTTTGTTCCCTTTATTTTTCCCATAAGGGCAAACATCAATTTAAGCATATAACTTCCTTAGCTATTAAACCATCTCCCAATTCATTTCATATAGCTCATTACTCAAATTATTGTAGGTCTTATATATATCCCTCAAATTATTATATCTGACAACTGCAAAATCTTGATTTAAATCCCATGCAAATGCACCGCTAAAAATATATATAATAAGTAACTACAATCTTAAGTAATAAGTTTATAATCAACTTAGTTTTCTCATGGGGAGTAACACATAGTAGGTGATCCAAAGGTACATCTTGGGAGATTCTTCATTACTTCAACAACCTCTACCACCTCATTTTCCCTTTACTCAATACTTACATCATGCATTCCCAAGCTTTGTATATTAACGTTGTCAAACCTCTATTACCGGTTCAACCTACGTACATCCCTAACTGCGTATCCTCAAACTCCTTAATTGCTTATTTGGTTTAACTAACCCAACTATTTATTTCTCACAACTTAATTCAAGGTATTAAATCTATACCCCGAGAATACACCAATTTCCTGAATCCTTAATGACTTTAGGTTCACTAAAGACGTCATCCAACCTGACATCCGAACATATTACCTATTTCTCTTTCAAGCATACACTAACAACTAGTGGAGCAAAGGTCCCTTATGTGTCTTTCTATAAAAGTTACATGGCGACACCCATTCTACCTCCTTACCTGACTAGATCCTCTTCCTAGTGTTACTATGACCCTGTGTATTACTTGTCCCCTCTTGAGCCGCATGTAACATGTAAGACTCCAAAACTTCCTTCAACTTTTATTTGCAACATCATAGCAAAATAGTTACAAATACATAATTTAGGAGCCATTTTATACACAACAGAGCTTCATATAATCAAATCTAACTAGTCACAACATCTGACTCCTTACTTACAACTCACTCCCAGAGAGCTTTTTAGTTAGGATTGCCCTGTACACATAGTCGCCTAAGACCGATATGCCACAAGCCCACCCCCAGTATTAACTTTTACACTTGGAATGATATTAAAAACAAGGTGAGTCACAACGCTCAGCAAGTATAATGATAATAAATAAGGGTGTAGCAAAAGATGGAGGCAAGACAGAATTTTGATAACCATATATATATATATATATAAGACATAGCCATACTAATACCCAACAACAAGAGCTTGTGTCATACTCTACAACATCATGCAACCACAGGAGCTTATGCTGTACATTATATTCATGTATGTTGTATACAGCCATGCCATGTTATACCCCATCATGCCCCCATGCCATGTCTCCAAACACATCACACATAATGCTATGCTTCGCCACATTGGGCACCCATGCTATGATATAGACTTCCATAAATACATAGATGCTCACACCACACGAATTAATGTGTACTCCATAAGCTAAATGTATATATATAAGGAAGCAATGACATAATCATTCACCCACACAACACGCATTAATGTGCACTTCCCATACCGAATGTATATATATATATATATAAATGCCATGACAGTTTTGTGACCATCATCCACCCTCATCCTGGCTTCAACCCATATGAGTCTGATGAGCCGTAACTCCATCAGTTATCCACTGAGTCTACAAAAACTTAGATATCCCTGTCTCTCAAATTTGGCAAGTGGTAGCTCCCTTGGTCATCCACCGAGTTTATGGAAAGTTGGATATCCTCGTCTAATGGTCACACCGCTGCACAAAATAATAGGTGCGCTAACACAAGTATCAATATATCATCCACATGCAACAGATATGTAATTGCATCATGATGTTTTGACTAAAAAAGTTTCTCGTTCACATTGCTTATCATGTTGTATACCCTATGTCATGGCTTGCTTCCTATTCGACACACACTTATGCTCATGGAATGCAAGTGGCCCTCGAGCTCACACATGTCAATATGTTCAACAATGTCATATGCAACATTCAAACGCATAGTATTCCTCAACCATATGTCATCCTCCTTGCCATGATAGCACACCCCTATCTTGCCCAGACGTCACTGGCACAGCGATAGCAGCGCCCTCGCTCAGAGGCTGAGGAGACACATACCGTTATGTACAAGCAACTTGCTCAATGCACATGTAAGCACATAAATATCATGTCATGCATGAACACATGATTCCACACACATTATGCCACCGCCCATTCCATTTGACACACCCAGTTGATGTTATACATCACTAAACCCATATTTATATGATACCGACACACTTGTGGCACTAGGCTCTAGCCTAATACTTACAGGTCAACATGTTAATATTTCATATAATTTCAGGGTCAAGTTATGAACCCCTATATGGAGTAAGTATTTGTACCACCTCAGTTCCAGGATTAAGGGTAACTCCCGACACTACTCACACTACTGAGTGGTCCAGAATATTTGGTGATATTAAAGATTTAACGGAGGCTGGCCAGTTAACCACCACCACCATATGGGACAGCTATAGGGATACATTGATATTACCCCAACCACACCAAGTCTCCCTAACTCTCTAAGAACCTAGCCCCACATTGGTTCATCATCATTCCCAAGGAAACAGGGAGATACGAAGCCCCGCGATGGTTAAAAATAAATATCGCAAAGGGTCTTTTATTTAACTTAAAACCACTGTCACCAAACTCATCAACAACTCACAAATTATAAAATGGTTACCACACGTATTCACAAATTTAATACTTGGAACCGAATCAGGGTAAGGGAGAGAATGAATTACCTAAAACGGTGGGGTTTTGAATACGAATTAAAGAGCATGCTAAATGAGTCTAAAACTTGCCTTTAGATAGCCAATCCCAGGCTTTTCTACACTTCCGTTGCAAAGAAGTATGTTTACAAAAAATATGAGACCATGGCCCTAAATAATTAATTCCAACCATGTAAAATTTATAATTTAACCATATGGAATTTAATACGTCTATTTCCCACTTACCTAATATCCGTAAACTCCAATTACATCGAATTTTCCCCAAATTTTCCTGATTCTCCCCTTATTCACGTTGCTGGTCGAGCTCCCTTCGTCTCCAATTTTTCCTCTGTTTTATACCTCTATTCTGTTAGAAATCCCACTGAAAACCAAGCTTAAATATGCAAAAAGAAGGGCGGTTCAGCGCACGCCTGCATGGCACATCGAACATATACTAGTAGCCCAATAATCAATAAACCACTCAATTGATGGCCCTAACCCATTTCAATCACGGCCCATAGGGGTTATACACTCACGGATCGGATAAAAAAAGACCAAAAAAGGCCAAACTATTGTTGAGCTAAATTGCTCCAATCAACCCATTGTGTATTTTGATGTTTAACAAAACATAATTTTAGTTAAACTATTTTTGGTATATTTAAATCCCCTAATGAATTTTTTATGTCTTATGGTGGAAAACATATTTTAAGTATTATAGTATTTTGTGTATCAAAATGAACCAAAAAATTCTATTTTTCTAAGTCTGGAAGATTAGCGCATTATAAAGGGTCATATAAGAAAATGTTTTTAGTTTTGAAAAACTATCTCCCGGTATTTTGATCGCTAACATTCATTGTTATTAAAATAATTTTTAATAAATTTTTAAAAAAATAGAAGGTATGTATTTTGGGGTGGTAAAATTGTTAAATCTCGAATTTGTATTAAAACCAAAATTTTATTTTTTTTATTATTATGGATTTTGATTTTTCAGATATTTTTATTGAATCCAAGTGGGGGGTATTTTCTTATTTACATTTATGTATTAAAGTAAATGGTGAGAAAAATATAAATTAAAGAAAATATGGGCATTTACTTGCTATGGAAACGTAAATATGTTGTAATGTATACATGTTATGGATTGTATTATCAAGCAAATCTAATTTTTCTGAAATTCTAGACTGAGAGTCTACTCCTGGTGAAGGATAGTCAACTGTAGGTTATGTAAAGTCGATCCAACTGAGAGCAAGTTATGCAGAGTCGACCTAATAGCATTGGTGTATTTCAAAGAGTCGACTCCCACTTAAAATGGAAGTCGACTCCTATTTTAGAACAGTTAACTTCTAGACTCCAACGGTCAGATTTTCCAGCCATTAAAAGAGCCCTTGGAAGCCATATCTATAAAAGGAAAAGGAGAAATCTGGAAATGGTGAATGCACAACCAAGATTAATCTTTCTAAAGACACTCTTATAACACCCCAAATTTCTTGAGCATGTTATAACTTAGGATTTCAGGAATATAATAATTTTTCATACCATAATTGCTGTCATACATCTCACAAATTCTCAAAAAATCCTAATTTTCACCTCCTCAGCTTAACAAACCCAATATTAAATAGCTAAGACAGGTGTTAAAATTTTAAATGCGGAAGCTAGATCAAACCTAATATGGTTCACAACTATAATGCTTTATTTATCATAAATAAAATCGTTCAAGACGTCTACAAAATGTATTACATGGACATCATCTCTAGCAAGTGATAACTGAAGGTCTTAAAGATATCAAAAATTACATAGGTTTGCACATAAATAAAGATATGCTAATCATGCTTCAGACAATAAATCAAGCTTATTCTTGTACTACCTCATTTCCCTTTGAGCCACTTGTCGAACCTAGAACATTTGAATATTCTAGGGACATAGTCTAATTAGAAGATGAATCTTCTAGTGAGAAACTTCAAAAAAAAAAATAGTTTATATCAATGCATGAACAAGTATAAAACGTATGACGAAAATAACAAGAACTACTCCGAAGTGCCTCGTGAACACATTAGCCTCCTCCAACGAGAGCTTTCTCAATTGCGCATGCATAGCACCTCTCGGGAGGTCCCTAACCATGTCACCTCGACCCGACCTCATAGAACTCATGCAAGCACCACATCCGTTGTTCCTTAGGCTCACGGTCTTCTCCACGAGAGCTTTCTCGATGGCGCACGCATAGCGGCTCTCGAGGATATCCGACTTTTGCCCTTGGCCAACAACAAATAAGTGCAATAGTATGGCCACACGAATTTTATAAATGCAACAGTTAAAAAGCCAACAGTATATATTTTTCAGGAAAAATATAGCTCATATATGCAACATGATTTCACATAAGAAAACAACAAGAGTTTATTTCACAAAACACGTCTCATGCAATAGAAGTCTCTCATAGGAGAATAAAAAATAGGATTTGGAGTATAGGAGTCTCACCTTGTTGGTTTATTTCTTAGACGGTATAATTTCATAGCAAACGGCCTACATTTCTACAGAAAACACACATTCTAGTCAACCTAACCTCAAATATTTTCATATAGGGTTGAAGGGTATTAAAGTAGGGGCATAACTGAAAAATTTCATGGAAAAAGGACCACTCACGCGCAGTCACGCGCCTCGGGAATGTGAGCCACGCGCCTTTACATGCAGCACTTCTCGGCGCATATATCTCACGCGCTGCCCACCAGATTTCGATAGCATTGCGTCGTTTTCGTATTTCATCCATATCTCCCTCGTTTTAACTCTGATTCAACCCCCGTTTGAACCTACGTGACCCTCTCTTCCCCCTCTACAAGATTATAAAAAAGGGACTTAACTCACTTGTTTTCTGACTGATTTTGGCAAATTTCGGCGAAGACCTGCAACTCCTACGAGCCTCGTTCTTCGTCGCTGCTCCGCCGCTTTCTTCCCACCTTCTTGCAGAACTTCCTCTCTCTCTCTAAAGAAAACTTCCCCGCTTAGAGAGCCTCACTCCTCGAAACTCTCTTGAATGATTTGAGAACAACCCATGGTGCCTATTTATAGATTTCTTCAACCAATCACATTATGCCACTTGTCACAATCTAAGTCGTGGACTCCAAAGACTCAAAGATATATTTGAATGGCCTTTCAAATCCAAAACTATAATGGATTTAACTTTTGAAATCTAAGCTAATTCCCCAACTTCTTTCAAATGACATTTTGTCCCTTATTTCAAGTCCTTAACTTTAATATTTTACCACATGAACTTATAATTTCATCCTTATTTCATTTGGATAATTCTCTAATTATATTTACACCCTCAAACATCAAATTTATCGAGATACTTAAAATCTCAAGATTTATAACTCAAAATTACTCGATATGTACGATTTTTGGGAAGCCTTAGCATCATTCGGTCTCTTTTTGCTACAACTTAGCTTAACCAAAAATCGTCTCTTATTTTATTTCTTTCAGCGCCATAAATCTCTCCTCGATATGCTCGTCAAAAATATACCTTTGTCCTTAGGTATCTAAGCTCCAGGGTACTTCATGCGACTGATTTGGTCATTTGTTTCCATTTTCAAATATATTTTTCGATATTTTAAACTCACTTAAAATACGTGGAAACCTTACAAAAATATAGGGTATTACAACTCTCAAGATCTCAAGCACTCAAGAAAAGCAACCCAAGTCCCAAGCTTTAAAGATACATCATCTTGAGCCCAAGGCAAGAAAGAATAAGTTTTCTTCTTATTGGTAACTCTTTTATTATTTATATTTGCCTTCTAATATCATTGTGTTTAATTCCATTTCAGTCCAAGATTGTTTAGACATAGGATTTATTTGTATTAATTGTGGATTATGAGTGGCATCAAAGAGCCGTTGTAATCTAGGTGTGTTGTATTAGTTTTCGAGGTGAGCTAAAGGAAAAATCTCGATGTTGTGTAAAAGTTTCCTAGGTGAGCTTGTTGAAAAACTTAGATATGGTCACAGTGGAACCTCAAGTGTCGGGTGGACCTCGAGAGAGTAGATGTAGGTGTTGGAGACACCGAACCACTATATATATCTTGTGTTAATATTGCGGATATTTGTGTATTTATATTGCTATCACTCCCAAATAACATATATATTTATAACAAGTATTTTCTTTGTATATGAAAAGCTCAAGAGTTTGAAAAGGGAAGAATTTGGTTTAATAAGTTTTTATCACTCAATCTACCCCTTCTTGAGTTGCTATTGTGTGTTAAGGGACCAACAACAATTTGGTTAGGCCTTACCTGAGAGCATGGAGCACACTATGCCACCGACGGGTCAACCCGGATGCTCGTTGTGCGCCCTAGGGGGGCAAACCACCGCCCGAGGCAATTGGTGGGGCCACGTGGGCTGCTAGGGTGAGGAGGTTGCACCTGTCTACAGGCTGCAAGCTACTTGTGGTCATATGTGGCTCGCGTGTAAAGCCCCCATATGTCTTAGAATAGATTTTAGCGCATTAATTTCGAAGTTTAAATACAAAAGGCATTAATTAAACTCGTTATTGATTTTCCTTGACTTTTTAACATGAAATAATTAAATGTCTTTAAATCTTTAATTTGAGATAAGAGGTTGGGAAATGGATAGCTAGATGTGAGATGGGAGAAGAATTAAACTTGTAGTCTTCAAGAAGTCATCATAGCCTTGTACTTTTGTTTTTATGTGATTCCAATTATTTACTCCATGAGTGAAAACAGAAATAGTAAGAATGATGCCTATGTAGAATGGCTTACCTTTCAATAGAACAAAACAATACGGAATCATACATTTGTTAGTATAGTGGTCAAACTCATAAATGTCCACCATATTATAGCGTGAACCAAAGGTCTTTAATAGCTTGTGATGTTAAAACTGCTCTTAAAGGATTTGAAGAATTAATATAAGTACGACACATGATATATCTTGAAAAATTACCATACTTGAATTTTACCCTTTCCTTGTTAAAATGAATTCCTCAAGGCATCCCAAATAGGAAATAGTAGTGAATTAAAGTGGTCTTGAGTAGCATAATTACAATAACTTGTTTTACAAAGTAAGTAAAATAATTATAATATTAAGTAGTTGGTTTCTCTTGGCCTTTGCTTGAGCTCGAGGTACCTAACACATTTGATGTACTTGGAACGTTGAATGTTCCAAGGGTATGAAACACCTAAGTTAGATATTAATATCTAGTGAGTGACTCAAGATATTTATGGTGCGTATAAATGTATTATGCAATATGTCATGAAGCAATCCGATGGTAGTGACGCCAGGGTGTTGCAATCACCCCTGCCGGCCATCATCTGATCACAAAACCATAGCCATCCCTGACTTGGGATGGTGTGATCCAAAACCACGTACATGATGCAACACATCTCATGTCATTAGCCACAATGTAGTGATGCATGCCCAAGTGTATAAAATGTGAACCAAAAGGAAATAGATGAGATACGGGCCACCCAAATGAAGGTACAACATGCAAGAGATGCAAGAGTCCACAAGAACATGAATCACCCACCTTAGTTACCTGTCTGGACACTGTTCACGAATGCCAATAGGAGTTTTTTGCATAAAACACGAGTTTCGGTAACACAAAATCAAAATATTTTACACAAAGTTGTACTAAATTATTTTACATAAAATTTTGGAAAGTTTAAAGGGAAGGAGGTCTCACACATGCCCTCACACACCCCTAGAGTGCCCTTCATACGCCTTCACTTGCAAGTAGTAGGTGGCACGTGTGTTTCACGCGTCGGCAATCTTCAACATCTCTGGCGAGCAGCTTCTGTGATATCTCATTCGTCCGAACTCTGATTTAACCTCCGTTTTTTCCTAGACGCTCCTCTCTCTCTCCTCTACCCAACCATTAACTCGGATATCTCAAAAACTCGTTGTTTTATAGCGCATTTTTCCATACTCTGGTGAGACCTCGAGAATCCGTTTAAACTCCGTATCTTTCGTGTTTTACCTCGAAACTTACCAACTCTTTTTCTAGAATCTTACCCTCAGCCTAGAGAAATATTCTCTTTCTTGATTTGGACAGAATTTGGATACTTCTCACCCAAAAATGCTTCATCTTCATCTCTCATGCCTTATTTATAGGTAATTTGGACCAATCACAAACTTCCACCATTTTTGCCAACTCATGCCTAGGTTTAAGAGCTTATGATGGCTTTCCAACTGGCAGTTGAGCAGTTTTGTTATTCCGACGAGTTTCGTTAAAAGTTTCAATAATTTACACTTTGGCTCGAAGTTTTGTATTCTTGCACTTTGACACCTGAAACTTTTGGAACTTTAACCATTCGTGTGGCTCCTTATTTTAACCCCAATGCTCTTAAAAAGAGGTTTCTTTCATCATTTAGCGTCCCTTAAAATGATTTTTTAATATTTTAAAAATCAAATTTTTACCCGATTCTTCTTACAAATGGTTGTTTTTATTCCTGGATTCTCGCGAATTTTGGATATCTCTTATTTATTAAATCGCTCGAGCTTAACAAAGGTCTCGGGTATTACACCGCACTTGTTCCTAGGGTTTCCTAAACCTTAATGGATATGGGCCGGTCTTTTACTAGTCCAACTAGTAATTAATTAAATAGTTTTATCCTAGTCTAACTAGGAACTTAATTATATGGCCCAAATCCAATAAAAAGTTTAAATAAAATATTAGGTCTAAATCTAATTTAGCCCGAATATAGTATTTAATTTAATATTTGACCCAAATACACTATTTAGCCCAAATATATATATATATATATTATTTCCTATTTGCCACTCCAATTTAATTAATTATTAAATTAGAAACTCCTTCCTAATTTAATTAATTACACTTTTAGGAAACTTTTTCCTTTATGATGACCCCTCATCAAATCGACGTCATTACGTCTATTTGTTCTTTTTCCGTAAGAACCTATGATGCTACAACTTCTTATTGAAGTGTCGCACTTAACCATACGTCCGCTCTTCTAGTTTAAGCTAGGGATCGTACATTTTACGTATGACTTATTAGGCTTTCGAATATGTTGACAATGTGTCGGTACTAACCCATAAAACAAGATTGGCCTCTAGCAAGGCATCATGCGTACCTAATTATTCAGAAGGATTCATAATTCGTAAACAACATTTCACAAGCATGGTTACCATATAATTCAATCCTCTCGTCAATGTATCTTCTGTGATCATCAGTCTAGCACTGTGTTGCTTGATTACAATCACATAAGTTTTTTTCGGTTCTTCGAATATCCTCACTCAATAGAAAGTGAATCAATAACTTCTTATTGATATCTTTCACCATGGCCATGGATTTAAAATGAATATCCACCGAAGGCACCTAAAATATATCATCATCTTTCAAAGGATAAACGAGTCTCATCTTGGTTATGCACCCATCTCTATAAGTCTCACGATATGCCCAACGATCACCCATGTGTAGCCAATGTCTAGGCCCATCATAACAATATCAAAGCATACCAATCTTCTTATCAGATTATCGTGACAACCTCAGGTCCAAGGATTAGTTACACCTATCTCGTATGAGAATTCCATCAATATATAACTAAAATAGATTCTCATAGCGAGTCATGTCTAGTGACATGTTCTCCAATATTGAAGAAGGTTACAACACTGAACACTGCACACAATAACTGATTGTAAAAGTTTGAACAAGCCTTCAAAATCTTTAAAAAACTTTTTACTTCTCATTACCTTTCAATATCATTTTTTTTATGAGATCAAAAAGAAAGAGTGATTTTTATTTCAAATCTTGTAACTCTCTATCAAGAGAAATTTTAGTTCTCATTGTAACATCTTACTTTTCTCTTAAGAAATTTTTTCACATTATTTGTGAAAGTTTGTAAAGTTTATGCCTAATCCTTAAAGGCAATTAGTTGTGGCTGAGCCAAGTTTTTGAAAGCCAAGATTTGTAAAGGTTAAGTAGTTGATCATGTGTAAAAGCTATAAGGTATAGTAAAAGGTATACTTTGCATGTTTGCAAAACCTTGATGATAAACTGAGGTAGTGGACTAAGCTTTAAAGCTGAACCACTTTAAATCTTGTGTGCTGCAATCTTTACATTCTCATTTCATTTCAGTTATTTGAGTTTGTTTATAAAAAAGAAAGTGAAAAAACTTAATTCACTCCCCTCTTAAGCTAATAAGTTTATCATTAAGAAATAAAAAATGGCACCAAAAAGAAAAGACACGACCTCTTCATTAAATCCTTCTAAGGCTAGAACAAAAAGACATCAACGTCAACTCTTTCACCTCCTCCCGCACAAAGACAACAAAAATTTAGAAATGATAGACACAAATCCTTATTCTCTGAAGTTCTATGTAAATGATTTATATCTGGCAAGAACATAAATGGGTCGGAGTTTGAGTCCATCAATTTTGGTGCAAACCAAAAGTAATATATTACAAACATAGGTTGATTCCATCTTTCTATTCTAAAAATGCCCTACTATCCTAAAGCAATCATTGAATTTTATTCCAGTCTTCTCAAAAGTCCAAGTGAAAATAAACAAGAAGAATATTCTATTAATTCTGTGAAATTTAGGTTTCAAGGGAAAGAATATATGTACACAGCAGGAAATGTTTGTTAAGATCTTTTTTTACCTTGTTGTGAAACTCTCCTAAATGACATTAACTATGACCTAAATGAAATTTGGACCTTCCTCATTGGAAAATCTAAGGAATACACACCTACAAAGCACCCTTCCTCTCATGAAATCTTAGATTCAGAACATAAGGTTCTACATCACTTCATTACCACATGTTGTTTCAAGGATGCAACAACTAAATTTATTTGTATTAGGAAACAAGCCAACAGAGACAGCTAAGAATATAGGAGTAAGGTTTGTAATACCCGAGAATTTCAAAAGGACTAAAAAGTAAATTTTCTTGGGGTAAAATTGAAATTAAAGATAAATTGAGGGTGTAAGGGTAATTTTCTACCGTATGAATGACTGAATCGACTGTAGAGAGTGCTCTGGAGCCAAGATGCCAAAGGAAAATGATACGACGTTGATGAGTATTTCGAAGTATGATTTATGGCATCAAAAGAAATTGGATCAGAAACGGTTTTCGGTACAGCTAAAATGCAGCTGCGAATCAAGCTAAGAAACTGAATTATTATAGGAGACTTTTGAGAAGTCAACAGAAGCTTGAAGGGGCTCCAATTTTTTGTAATGAGCAACTCTTTAGTGGTTTCGAGATAAAACAAAGGTTCGATGAGGGCGCAGAGATGAAATCATCCTTATTGAGTAAATTTCGAGCTATTAATTGTGGATGTTTAGCATCGTAATGTAAATTAATTTGATGTTTGAAGGTGCAATTGCAATAAGAGAATTGTCTAAGTGAAATAAAGATGAATTTTGAAATTTAAATATAAAATTTTTCTATTATTATAGTACAATATATATAATTATATATGTATACATATTCATGTGTGTGTGTACACGCAAATCCCATGCCCTGCAACCCATACCATCTGTAAACTCCATACCCTGCAAACGTTATGAAAATTTGAGTGTGTTATACGCATTGAGGCATGGCTAAGGAAGCTTTGGTTCGCCTATAAATAGCAAGTAAGAGGAAGAGAAATGAGGAGAAGAAATGGAATCAAGGACGGCAACAAGCTTGGCCGAGAGAGGGAAGAGAAATTGAACGAGATTGAGAGAGAATTGGGAGTAAATGCTGGTGGCCAGAGGCTGCCGAAATGGGCGGCAATAGCTTACAGCAGCCATAACCTCAAGCTTCCAGTAGCTGGGTGGCATGGCGGTGAAGAAGGGGAAGCTGGTCGCGATGGTTCGCGGCGAGGGGCAGCCTGCTGGTGGTGGCGCGTCGATCGACGAAGGCCGGTACGACTGCTGGCTAGGCTAAAGGCAACTCAAGTTAGCTGCACAGGAAGCTTCTGTGCACGGCCATGGCAGCCGCTGCAAAGCTATAGCACGTAGGGAGGCTGCTACAGTGATGGTGGCTCGCGGCGATGCGTGACGGCAAGGACGGCAAGGCCGGTGATGGGCAGCTAAGATAACAGCAAAGCCGGTAGGCAGCATTGGTCGCGAGGCAGCCATGCGCAGGAGGTGTGGGAGGAAGGAAGAAGAAACAAGGAGAAGAAGAAGAGCAAAGAAAAGAAAAAGAAAAGAAGAAAAAAAAAAGAAAAGAAAAAAAAAAGAAAAAAGAAAAGAAATAGAAGAAAAATAGGAAAAAATGGAGAAAATTCTCAGAAAAATCTAGAGAAATTCTAGAAATTTATTTGGGGCTTGAGGAGCATGCTAAGGCAAGTAAATTATTCGAGCACGCATATCGAGAAAACCTGAGAGACTAAGTTAAGGTAAATGGTCCTTTCCCAAAAACTTGATTTAGTTTCATATTAATGATTAGTTAGTTCAAGTGAGCGATTCTACCCTCTTGAACTCAGGTTGTTTCATATAAATGATGTTGGCATATGATTAGTTAGTTCAAGTGAGCAGTTCTACCATCCAGAACTTATGTTGTTTTATATTAATGATTGCCTAAGGATCGTTATGCCTGAGGTTAAGTGATTTGTGCAATTTTCAAGGCTTGGCACGCAAATTGAGGTTGGGCACAAAAATCGAGACTAGATAGGCAAATCGAGACGATGCACATATTTCTAAATAAAGCACGAATATCGAGGTAGCCCGATAAGCTTGAGAAGGTAAGTGGTTCGATCTAAAATCTAATTTTATGTAAATAATTTTATCATGTTGTCTTGGCTTGATATGTGTATATCATGTAGATTGCATTTACATGTATTGATGATGAAATGTGTATATATTCACGATAATATTATTGATTATGCATCGCATAAGGGTTTGAGATTATGGACTAACACCGCTGTTCTACCAAGGGTGCACCCATACACCTTGACCTGGTAAGGAGACTGTAAAAATGGGGAGTAGCAGTTGGGTGCGGTCGACTCAAACTAGAAAGGAATGAAGACATTTTGCATTTTGCATTCATGCCCGAAATATGCTCATTGTTCCCTTACTTAGATGATTCATCATCTAACTTGGGTTATACCCCTAGAACATTCAACGTTCCAGTTGAGACTTGCAGCTCAGGCAAGTAGGTGATTAAGATATGATGGCATGGGGTGATGTGTCCGGTGGATTCAGTATGTGGTTCCGGTATTTTATTTGTTCATGAAGATCTGAATATGTTTTAGTTAAGTTGAGAAATGTCAATGTATGTTTGAGGTATCATTTAATTAAACCTGAGGTGTTTAGTTTTTACCTGGGGAATCAAGTCTCCATGTATTAAGGTTGTCCATGTATTAAGGCTGTTATGATATGATGTTAAACTATAGTACGGATTCTTATGTTATGATTAAAGTGAATGTACCATATCAAATTTCAATTATCGCTTTTGCATTTGTAATAATATGTTGGGGCTTTCTCTTTGAGATACGATATTTGAGATTTAAGAAATGTATAAAGAAAAGAGAATGTGCATTTATATGATAGGCCCCAGCATAGTGACGCCCTCTAGAAGGACAGTGTGTTACAAGGTCTGTGCTGGTAGATGGCACTAGCAAGCATCCAATTGGAAGAATGGCTTAATCCATTGTCTAAGAGAGCAGAGCTTCACAGGGCGAGCCTCGATCAGTTGTTCAGGAGAGAGCAAGATTAACGCCTCAAGGTCTTCAAATGCCTACTGTCTTGATGGGTCTTCGGGAGAGTGAGGTCCCAAAGATTATGACCTTTGGTTGGGAAGGTCTTCAGATGGCTTGGGGCCCCAGGAGAGGTGGGGAGTCTCTAGGAGGTACTATTGATTTGCTATCTTTGGATGAGTCTTCAAGATGTCTACAACACAAGAACAATTAAAAAGCATGGGGGGAAGTCTCCCAGGCTAGCCCTTCGATACTAAAGTCAGATGAAGTCATGATCTAGAAGGTAGTATAAGGGTGAATTATGTGTGTAGGTCTCCAAGTGTGTGCCTTCGAATGAGTTAGGGTTGAAAGAGTTCAATCTGGGTCCTCGGGTGCTTGATTTGGATCTCGAGGGCATGAATCCAAGGGGTATTTATAGGCTTTGAGGATTGGGCCACGTGGCAAATGCAGGTGGCCCGACTTTTTGAGCAAAAAGGCTATAGATAAGACCGGAGGGCTTGAAGGTATCTTTGGGGACCAAGTGCCTCAAAGAGTATCCTTTGGAAGGGGACTTCCTCGAAGACCGCAAAATTCTTCAGGATGTAGGGCATTCCCCCAAAGACTTTTTGGGTCTTTGGGGGTCTTTGGGAGTCTTTGGGGTTCACGATCTTCCCTAAAAAGTCTTCAGTCGTCTAGGTCATCAGATTAGCTTGCCCAAAAGACTTTTCAAGATCTTTTGGGTCTTCGAATTTCTTTGATGATCCTTAGGGCATGCTTGGTGATAGAAAAATTAGCTTAAGAGATAAGTGAATTAAGCTTTTTCACCCTTTTCAAAAAATAAACTTAAATAATAATAAACAAAATGAGAATATTGTAAATGAAATAAGAACCAATACACACGATGTAAAGTGGTTCAGACTCAACTACTTAATCCACTGCCTTGATCCACAACCAAGGATTTTGCAACCGCACCCACTAGTGTATTATATTACCTTCTAGTTTTAATAGGTTCAACTACTAACCTTTACACTTGGCTTTTTATAATTGGTTTAGTCACAACTACAACCTTTTCACAGGATAAGGTATAACCTTTACAACTTGACTTTTCAAACAAACTAAGCTCGAACCACTACTTTTTAAAGGCCAAGGCATAACCTTTTACAAGTTCACAAATGATTGTGAAAGAATATTTCAAGAGAATGATGAATAAAACAGTGAGCATAGATAGTTTTCTCTTGATAGAGAGTTACAAGATTTTTGAAATAAGCACACTCAAAGAATTTTCACAGAAAGATTTTAGATAAAAGCATTTCAGAAGTAGGATTGAAGAAAAGTAAGATTTCTTGAAGCACTTAGAAGTTGTATAAATAGCGCAAGTAGCTCGGTTAACCTTCTTTAAGCAACTCCTTCTCCTATTTATAGATTTGCTGCATTGAATGTTAGCTGACATGACAGAATTCAAAATGAATGTTCCATTTTGTCTCACAACTGCCACTTTTTGTCTCTAACAACATTAAATAACATTTATTAATTCATACAAGAAAGCTCATGTTGTCTGATTTGAATTTAATGTTCTAAAAAGTAGAAACTGCCAAGCATTGAATGCACTTAACGGTTATAATTTTCAAATTCAAATCACAGATACTCGACCGGGTTAAAGAGATACCCAACTAATAAAACGCTCCAATCAATTGAATAAATCAAGTAATTGATTATATGTAGAGCTTACTCGAGTATGACCAGGCATCACTCGATTAACTCATAAGTCATATAACATGCATATATTACTCGACTACCAGGCTAGACTTACTCGACGAACAAAAATGTATACTTGAGTACAAACATCTTATACTCGATTATCTTTGAAGTAGAAAAACTTAGCCACATTTAGTCAAAGCTTTACTCTACTAACCCAAAAAGATACTCGACTAATAGAAACATATAGGTGATCAAAAACAAGCTTTACTTGATTAAATTAGAGAAATAGAGAATATGCATAAGTTACTCGACTAGAACCTTAATAGTTGATTGAAATATTTCTTCAGAAAGTATATAATCGACTGACTTGAAAATCACACAGCATAATACTCGAATAATTTTTTCAAATGAAAAAAAAAAAGAGATGTGTAAAGCACTCGACTAACAGAAATAGATACTTGATTGATTCAAGTGCATTAGTCGATTATACCATAGGCTTTACTTAATTCAATATATGCTCAGATTTTAATGCTTTGGAGATACTCAATTAATCTCAAGGCATACTTGAGTGCTTGAATGATTTACACTTGATTATATGAAGTGTCATACTCAATTGAAACTTTAAGAAAAATGGATTTTGAATAACAAGTACTCGAGTTGGAACTTGTAATAATTGATTAAATCACTTTAATACTCAATTAACATGAAGATAGTGTTGTGTAATGCTTAAATCATTTTGAAAGGGCTTTTATACTTCGCGAATTTTCAAAAAATATTTTCTCAAAAGCTTAACATCATGCTCTATTGATATATGACCATATATTTTGACATCTTAGAAATACATACAAGTATATGAAGTTCTCCAATTTAAAAATATTTAGGAAAATATTTTTGAAATCATCAATAAAACAAATTTATTTAACATAGATTTTTCAAAATTATTTTCTCTATAAATTAGAACACAAATTTCTCAACACTTGGCTAAGGCTTGCTTGGTTATCCCACAACAATGGCTCCCTACTCTTGCCTTTAGCCGCAAGGCAAAGGGAAGAGTATGATGTCTCTGAGTGCTTAGTTTCCCAAAGATAAGTATGTAGATTGGCTAGGTCTAAAGGAAAAATTTTTGCACAAGAAGGGTTATTGGGAGAAAGGTCATCGGAAGACATCTTCGAATAACCAGGCGTAATGATTACATGACGATTCTAAAAGGTAGGAACAAAAACACCAACTTGGTGTGGATCTATATAAGGGTTTTATTTTAAAATCATTTTTCATCAAAAAAATAGTATAGCGGAAGCATAAAACATACACATCGAAAACCAAAATCGACCTTACAAGACTCAATATTCATCATCCATATGCAACAAATGAAAACCCATGCCATAGAGGGTTTTAGATATACCTTTCGAAGAAAGATCCGATGCCAGTTATCCAAGTGGTGATTGCCTCCTCACTGACTAGCAAGCTTCCAATGACCTCCTCGTTTGCTGCAAGTGTTCGGGTGACTAGCCTTTGGCAAGCCCTTGTCAGCCTCTTATCCCTGTAAGTACCCGGGTGACTAGCCTACCTCCACAAGCCTAGAGGACCTAGTCAGTCTATGCCCAAGCTGCCACGAAACCCTTCAAAGGAGCCATGATAAGACCCTCTCGATAGAGCTGACCCAAAGCTGTTCGCGATCCCTTCCTTGATTACTTGGTGGTTGTCAACCAATCTCTCTATAAGGGAGAGAGTGATGAAGAAGTTGTGTTGGGCAAGTTCGGAGTAAGAACGAGTAAGACCATAGCTTAAGCAAGGAAGAAGAAAGAGCGAACAACAAGTAGAGAAGATAACAATGCCAATGGCAGAAGAAGAACAAGGAAGAAGAAGACACAGAAGAGAGCAGCTCATGAGCCTCCTCACCCTCTTAATCAATCTCTTCTCTTATCTTCTCTTCATTCTTTTCCCACACCTTTACCCATGCCATTTCTTCTTTTCTCTTGTAGTCCACACTTCCACCTTTTCCCCATACCTTCATCATCACTTGCATCAAAGAAATAAATGCTTTAATGTAAAAAAGTTGCTTCGCATTAAATGGTAGAAACGGTTAATAATATGAGGCATTCGGTCAACTGTTTTTAAGCGGTTGACTTTCCTTATGCACTAGTAGACAGCACGTGACTGGTCGATAGCATGCGAGCATCGGTCGATTATTATGTGTACCTGTCGATCGATTCTATCCGCCAAGCTCCAACTTTGTTCAAATGCCACTAAGGTCCTGCTATCTAATAACAGCCTCCTGTAACCATAAATCCATGAGACCCATACACACAAGCAACCAACATCACTAACTAACATCGACGAGGAAACCACTAACAATAATAGATCACTAATCTGCTACATTACTTGGTATGCGTGTAACTTTCTAGGTTCACAACCATGTGGCAGTTAGGACATGTCAACTCCTTGACATCAACTGATCCCCAGAGCACCCTAAAAGATTCTGAGTATCCTCTAGTCAAGACTTAGGACGATCCTAATGGTAATGAAGTCCAACTTCATATGAACCTATTAAAACTCCTCGATTCCCGTGTACTATAGTCCTTCCACTGACTAACATCCTAACCGAGTAAGATTCATGGACTGATTAAACTCACTGGACTCAGTAATTGGGTCTAATCTATACAAGTGTGATTGAGGTAGCATATTAGAGACAATTCAACATTGAAATTCTTTCCAATCTTATGCTTACATTGGATAAGGGATTTCCAATCACCACTGACACAGATTGCACATGATGTATCCTCCAACTGATGGAGGTCAATGGATCCCATTAACAGACATCTATCTCCATACACCATTATACATAGATCGCACAGTGAGCATTCTTACCTCTTACACCGAATAGTTCTACTCAACAACAAATCCCTAACACCAATGCATAAGACACTATATCTCCTCTGGTCAAAGGACCAGATACACAATCGAGAGCCAACAATCGATCATTAATCACAAAGCTCATCGCATACGTCATGTTCAATAGATGTTCTTCAACACCCACCCACTTGTCTACTAATGCATCCCCATATAATGTGTCATGTGACTTAACATCCTATCCCATTAGCATCTCCATGCTAAATAATGGTAGTAACCCATGTGTCAGTCCACTAATCGATAAATCATAGTCCCCTTTTGATAAATCTAAGGACTGAGAATACCTTTACGAAATCCTGGACTAAAGATCCAAGTCACATAGTCTCAACACCTTGAGAGTAAGAAGTCTACCAAGAAGTATAGGGACTCATTTATGGAAATGAGATTGAGAGATATGAATGAAGATATGACTTTTATCATCAAGAATAATCAACAGTGTTGCTCACATCTCAAAATGTAAATCTAGCATATAGGGCACTTTTACTAACAAATTCATCTTCCGAAGACATGGCTATAAATAGTGTTGGCCCCATGTGGGTCACACCTTCTGCTTTGACTTACCCAAAGACTTGCAAGTAGCTAGAGCACCCGAAGACTTTCTCGAGTCACCCAAAGACCACACCAAGCATAAGGAGTCTTCTGAAGACTTTAAGACTCTTTCAAAAACTATTTTCCAAGAACTATACCAAAGGTAAAATGAGCTCTTCTAGATCAATTCCCATGTCGTGAGAAGGTACGTCTGAGGCGTCTAGGATAATCATATATCTTAGATTGCAACAATCGGTTTTGAGAAGTAAGAACGTTAGGGGCTTTGCGAGGGCCTTTAGTATTCCGATTTCATGGCTACAAAGAAAACCAAACAAAAATGAGCTCATAACTACTATCAAAAGGGTTGAGGTAGTGATCCATATTGATAGTTTAAGGGTAGGACTCAGACTATCGCTGCACCTATTTGGGATGCAATTTTTAGCGGAAGAGATAGCAACACTTGCCTAGCTACACCCAAATGGTTGGGCAGTGTTAGTAGGATTTTTTGTCCTATGCAAAGAGCATGGGGTAGACCCTATGAGTGCTTTATTCAAATGCTTCTACCATATTTGAACCACAAGGGGGGAGAAGGAGTTTGTGGCGCTACAAAATATAATCAATAAAGTAAAGCTCTTCAAAAGTGTGCCACAAAAGGTGGACAACTTTGAGACTAGGTGGTTAGTTGTTTAGCTACTGCTAAGTTGGAAGGCGCCATGATTTTGGCAAACTATGAGGAAAATGGCACACATGTGGTCAAATGTAAGGACAATGGTGAAAGAACACCAAGCGGACATTAATAAACTAGCTTAAGGAGGACTGGTAGTTGGCTAATTTGCTAGTTGATGAACACCTAATTGAGGTGGTATGGATAACAATAGAGAGAAAGAGAGACAGGGGTGCAAATTTGTTGGAACTTGCAACTTAAGATGTGGGGCTTTGGAGCCTTCTAAATGCGAGAGGACCATTCCCTAATGACCTCGCGTAGAAGAGGAAGAGGAATAGGAAGATGAAGAAGTAGACGTAGTAAGAAATGATGACAAGGCGGGAGAAGAAGAAGATGAAAAAAAAAAGGATGCGATGGGAAGACGGACTTTGAGGGTGCTTACCCTGCCTTACATTTTCTTTTCATTTAAATCGCTTTACCTCATTGTTTCTAGAATGTACTAATGATTTGTTATGTTTTCCATCTATAGAAATGGAATAATTTCAATGAATTAGGATAGCCAAAATGGCCAAGGCCGTGAAGCTGGCCTATAAGGCTCGGGAGCAATAAGAAAGGTAGTGGCAAATGGAGCAACCACCACTACCACCTACAAATGCCCCTGACTCTGAGGAGATTGAAGGAGGGGAAGTGCCCCTAGATCGAAGAAATAAATGAGCCAAGGTGAAAGGAGAATGTGCATGTGATGTGGGGGTCTTGATGGAGCTAATAGCGGTTGACCTACTTGACTTGCTCGCCATTATCCCCACAAACTTTTGGTGGAGTCTATGATCAAGGAGACTTGCCTAAATTGCCCTCTCCTTTTAGCCTAGGCACGCATGCGACTTTAGAGGCGACTAGGGCCAAGGCCAAGGATACAGTGGAAATAGAGGCTGAGGAAGTGAGAGCTCGATTAACATGAATCGAGCTCAGTTAACATGAACCGAACTCAAGCTCGACTCATTAATTTGGTTGATGAGTTGAGCTCAGGCTTGAGTGTGAGCTCTGAGAGGCGACGACAGAACAAGAAACACACTAGAAAGAAGGGTGTGCAATGACAGTGGTAGGTGACAATCGACAAGAGATGAGGTGGCGATGACGACCATCCTTGCCCAGTGTTGAAAGGAGATGAAGAGGAACAAAGCAAGCACATCTTTGGTGGAGAAGACAAGACGAGGAAGAAACAGGCAACAAAATGAAGGGAAAGGGAATGGAGATGAATGGAATAAACAAATACATATGGGTTTCTGGGAGATGGAGAGTATGTCTAGGAGATGAACAAAACAAGCAAATACATACGGATTTCTTAGAGATGCAAGGTCTCTCAGAATGGGTTTCTTGGAGATAGAGATGTTATGTGTATATGTACTTTTGTTTAAATAATATATATGATATGTCCATATAAATATATATATCTAATCATAAAATAATATATTTATAAAATTATTAATGTATTTATAAATGAATTAATTGCCAACTTTTGATGAGGCCAGCTCTCAAGCCACTAATCGATTCAGTTTGCAAGTTAACAAACTAAATTTTATTAAATTTAATATTTACTCATTTATAAATTGAGATTCTAAGTTAGGTTCAAATTTAATTTATTTATCTTAACAAACGAAATCGAACGACCTTTTATTGAGCCGAATACTAAACTGCTTACGAACGGCTGTTCTTGTTTGCGACCCTGATGAAAACAAAGAAATAATCTGGTTCGCGCCATACGACCAAACCCAAACCCAGCTCCTATTTCCCATGATCCATGTCCGCCGCCGCCACTGTGAGTCCCCCGTTCCCCCCCCCCCCCGGCCCCACATACACGCGCGTTCCCTTCTCTCTCTCTCTCTCAATTGTAATCGGATGAACCCTAAAGCTGCGAAAGGCCACTCGATCAGATTGCGTCTCAGAAGATTGCGGGCTTCTGCATTGTTTGTTTCCTGAAGTAAGCTTGGAAACTCTCCTTTCTCTCGCCTCAAAAGTTCCTTGAATTTATTTGAAAATTGAACTAGATTTGTGAATTGGTTTCTATCTTGAATCCGAAGTCCGAATGCGGGTTCGTAGGGTCGGTTTTTTGGTTCCATGGCGGAGCTCTGTGGTTCTGAATCGGATGCCCGTTGTGGGTTAGGGTTTTAGCGAGGGCAAAAACAAAACTACGACCCGACTTGTCACCGCCTTCCCGCGGGTCGGGTTCATCCTGCGGTTACTGTCTCTCTGATCTGCCCTAGTTTAGCGGGTCGGCCCGCCTTTAAGGGTTTGTTGATTTAATAGTTTGCCTACACGTTATAAGTGGAACGGTGAATCGGTGTCTTCTTGAATCCGAAGTCCGAATCTGAGTTTTTAGGATCGGTCTGGATGAGCTTTCATGTCGGAGCGCTATGATGGTTCTGAATCGGATGCCCATATTGATAGGGTTTTAACTGGAAAAGAAGAAGGACCCGACTTCCTACCGTCTTCCTCGGGTTGGGTAAGTCCGGCGGATCTACGTTTTTGCGTTCTCCAAATTGTGCGTCTCTCTGATATGCTCTAGTTTGTGGGTCGATCCATGCGGTTTTTTAGGCTTTCTTTTATGCAGTACCCCTTCATGTCTTCGGGCGTTTAAATACTTTTGACAGCAGAATTTATTGGTTCTCTTGTTTCGATTTTTCTCTCCTGTTATTCGGTAGCTATGATTTGCATGCTTATTTACTGTGAGTTTTCTGAGGTTTATCGTCATTCCTGGGTTCACGGAGATACTTTGTTACTCTAGCTTCTTGTTTTTTGAGTCGGCATGTGATTTATTGTTTATTGTTAATGGTTAGCATGTAGATGAATGTCAAAAGCATTCACTTTTTAATCCTATTCTATTCTAAGACCATCCCATACTTGGATTTTGGTCCTTCTTGCTGGAATTGAGGCAAGCAAAAGTATTATCAGGAATGCCACTTGCTGAGGCCAGTCTAAAAAATGAAGTACATATGTTTGAGACTGAGTGGAAGGGATAGGTAGCTGTGTGTGTGTGTGTGAGTGAGAGAGAGAGAGAGAGAGAGAGAGAGAGAGAGAGAGAGTGATGTTGATTGTGCAGTAGCTGGTGGCGTAATACAGTTTTAATCTTGCTACTAAATGACTTGCTCCGAAGTCCTTGAGAATTAGTTAGGTTATTGAACTGATGGTAGTTGTAATAATGGTGTGGTTTCCAAAGATTAATGTATAAATGTAATGGTTGATGACAACTTGTATTGGAACCAGTGGAATTCAAAACATCAATTACGCATTAATGAACTAAAATTGAAATCAGAGCACTTTCTATTTTGCTTTATGTAACAATCCTTTAGAATTTGGTGTTGTAAAACTTATGCATCTCCAGCTAATTTGAGTATGTGAAATTATATAGTTTGATCTGGTATGGCTGATGCCAACTTTAATGCTTGAATAATTTTTGAGGGTGGGCTGCTAGGTGCCATTCCAATAGGATTAGGGAGACTTGTAAGGAGGTGCCTGTTCACTTGGTTTGATGCTTGGAGTTGATTTATATTTTTTTATGGTGTATAATGTACTGGTTTTTGTACCCTAACTAGTTGGTTTTTATCCATTGGATACTCACCATGCATCAGAGCAATTAACACCTAATGCATAACAAAGGCAATATCTAGATATCATTGTGCACTCTTAAGCATTTTTATGTACCTTTTCATACCTGATCTCCAACTATGTAATCCCTCCATAATTATAGGGAATGCTTTCCTGTTTGCTATTATCTTTTCTTGTATGGCCACACATCCATCTTAGTATCCTCATTTCGGTTATGCTCAATTTTGCTCATGTTAGTGATTGTTCTTTGTGCAACATTCTGTGCCATACACCAAAACTAGTAAGCAAGTTAGCATGCTGTTTTAATTAATTTAGGTTTGAAGAATAAGGGCACGCCCATCCATGGGGGCAGCATACTGCCATAGTTTTGTAGAAAAGAAAAATGGGGTCTCTTTCTTCAAAGAAAGGGAAAGCTTTGGAGCTTTTAGAGCTAATCCTTTGCTGAATCACTTTGGTAATTGGCATGGTGTATCACATTTGTGAAGTTAATCTTTCTAACATAGGACCTTGGGTTGAGGTAAACTTATGTTGATCGTGCAATTCTAACAATGCAATTTTGGTTTTATATTCGTGTTTACATCCTACAATGGTAAAGAGGTCATCCTTTGACGATGAGTACTTTGGATAAAGAAGCACCGCAGTTGTGGTAGATGTACTGAAAATAAAGGAAGTGGCATAAATCACTAGATGACCTCCTTTTAATCATTTATTCTCAAATCAATTTGACAAAAAAAAACAAGATTCTTGGTTAAAACAAGATCTACAGTGGCGGGCCAAACTTTTTGACGAGGCCTTTTCTTCCTCGTTCTTGGCAGATTTTTTTTTCCTTCTTTTGGTAGTATTTTCTCTCTCAAATTCCCGTCCTTTCCCTCTTGATGAATGCCCAAAAGAACTCCCCCAAAAGCCTTATATTTATAGGCACCTTCGGTGAATCGGGTTGCGCCATGTGTCATTTTGAGATGAGAGCCCATCATGAGTTTCACCTCATCGCGACACTTGTCCCTTGAGATTTGTGTCTCATCATTATTTCCTAATTGTCCATTTGCCCGTTTGGTTACCCTAAGGATCTAGTTATAAGATATTATAAACTTTCAAGGAATGGCGCTTTGGCTCAAGGCGCTTTGCTTCTTGTTCACTAGAACCCTTGAATTTGCCTTGAATCCACCAAATGCCTTTAGAATAATGGTCTCTTGCATTTGCGTCTAAAGTCTTTTGGAAATTTTGCATTTGTTCCCAAATTTTTTTCCAAAAACTACACATACACCCCAATATCCTTATTTTCAAGAGATACTTCGTTCCTTTAACAACAATATCTTTCAAGGACTTCTACGGGCGTGATGAAAATTCTTACCAATAGAGGCGAATGATCGAACCTGAAAGCTAGCTAAAACTAGATTATAAGGCTTTTCGCTATATAGCTGTGAAACTTAAATTCCTCAAAATTACAACAAATAAACCTCTAGTATTAACACAACTTCTTTATACAATGTCCACAGTGCATCATTTAAGATATGTACGTACTGATACAAGTACAACCGTGGTACACAACCTCAAAGTAATGAAACCCATAAAGGTAACACTTTTTGTTACAACATATGAATTCTAAGAAACGACAGAAAGACCCAACAATTTACAATAGCTCTTTTATACAAAAATCTGTAATATACTAACAATAGAAAGTAAACTAAGCTTCGACCATCTCCTTGCCTTTTCTCTTACTTGGCTTTGGGGTACCTGGCACGTTTGATATATCTAGGATGTTGAATATCCCAGGGGTATGAAACATCTAAGTTAGATATTGACATTTAAGTGAGATGGTTCAGGAAAGAAAATACATGCGTGTGTATGCAAGTATGTCAAATGTCATGAAATCTTTCCCTTTTATGGAAACCATGCCAGGATGTTGTCATGTTCAAACCCCTTGGCCCTCTTACACAGGCCATGTGATCAGCCCCTTTACATAGGCCCATGTGATAGTTCACACATGACAACCCAATAGCTAGCCACAAACGTCGAGACCACAAGTATCGTGATGCATGGAAAATGGAAAAGATATGCAAGAAGAAGAGAAACATGATATGCAAGCCACAAATCACACACAAATGAAACCAAGAAGGATCAAGATGAAACAAGAAGCATGCAAGAACCACTCATCTTGACTGTTTACCGGGTGTACTGTTCACGCTTGTCAATTTAGGTTTTCTGTAGAAAACATGAGTTTTGGTAAATCAAACCTCCAATATTTTTACATAGGGTTGTAGGGCATTAAATAAGGAGTTGATTTGGAAAACTGCAGGGGAAACGGAGTTGGGATGCGGCCTCACGCGCTGCCACGCGCAACCCCTTTCTGGCATGTGTGATGCACACACCACTGGCAAATTTGACACCCTTTCGTATTTTGGCTCTAACTCCCTCGTTTTAGCTCCGATTCAACTCCTGTTTTTTCCTATAGCTCCCTCTTTCTCCCCTCTACAAGATTATCAACTTAGATTGGACTTACCTTGACCATATGGAGTCTTGAGATGAATTTCGAGAAAAAAATTTTCTTTAAGGGGGGGAGGATGTAATATCCGAAGTCCTTGAAAGATATTGTTGTTAAAGGAACGAAGTATCTCTTGAAAATAGGGATATTTGGGTGTATGTGTAGTTCTTGGAAAAAATTTTGGGAACAAATGCAAAATTTTCAAGAGACTTTGGAGACAAATGCAAGACCATTATTCTAAAGGCATTTGGTGAATTCAAGGAAAATTCAAGGGTTCTAGTGAAAAAGAAGCAAAGTGCCTCGAGCCAAAGGGTCATTTCTTGAAAGCTTATATCTTATAACTAGATCCTTAGGGTAACCAAATGGGCGAACAGACAGTTAGGAAATAATGATGAGACACAAATCTCAAGGGACAAGTGTTGCGATGTGGTGAAACTCATGATGGGCTCTCTTCTTGGAATGACACATGGCGCAACCCGATTCACGAAAGGTGCCTATAAATATAAGGCTTTTGGGGGAGTTTTTTTGGGCATTCATCAAGAGGGAAAGGAAGAGAATTTGAGTGAAAATACTGCCAAAAGAAGGAGAAAAATCTGCCAAGAACAAGGAAGAAAAGGCCTCACCGGAAAGTTCGAGCTGCCATCGTAGATCATTCCAAACGACGTCAAAACCACGAGGTAAGTTCTATTTTTGCTTATAATTCGGTAGAGGGTTGAATAAGGATGCCGTAGGTTTGTACTGGGGTCAAAACGGAGATAAAACAAAGGAGATATGGCCGAAAATTGGAAATTGCAGTGTGTAGTCGCCGGAGAGAATGCACGCGCCAGCTTTGCCTGTGCGTGTGGGCTCCTTTCGGCACCGCGTGTGGGCGCGTGCACACTCATTTTTACCTGCAATTTTTCAGTTTTTCTCCTTTAATTTTCCTCCGCAACCCTATGTAAAAATATTTTGAGTTTGGTTTACGGAAACTTGTAATTTCTGCAGAAAACTATTTCCGCTCACTGTAAACAATGCACCGGCAAGCCCAAACCAGCAATGTGAGTGTTTCTTGCATACTTTTGCTACATTCCAGTCATTTTGGCTTCATTTGAGTAAGGGTGTTGACTTACATAGCATGCTTTTTCTTCAACTAAGCATATTTCTTTACTTTTCATGCATCATTGTGGTGGGTGTGGCTAGTTGATGTCAGGGCCATCGTGTTAGATCGGGGAGCGGTCATGTGAGGTGTTTGAACTTGATGGATCAGCGGGGGTGATTGCAACACCTCGGCATCTCTACCACACGGGAGGTTTCATGACATCTTTGGATATGTCATTTGCATGCACAAACTACTTTCTTTAATTCACTCAGTAAGATGTCCATATCTTACATCGGAATATTCAAACGTGACAGGTGCCCTAGGAACAAGCCAAAGGAAAGGAAAGGAGGTGGTCCACGAATAGTTTTTTTCCTTCAATTCCGATTGGAAAAGTACTTCCACCTTGTGTATTTTTAGTATGTATCTCAAATAATGTAAAATGGGGTCTTATGTAGTCCCTAGCTTCCTATTCTGTATCAACGTGTGTCGTGTTGTACTTGTATCAAGAAATCATAGTGGAAGCCTTAATTATTTAGCTTGTGGTTTAAGTTTTCAGGTTTGATCATTTGCTTCCGTTGGCAAAGGCTTCCATAACGCCTACTTGATAGTCATCTGGTTACCGACATCATCATGCATATTCTACATCCTTTTGTATGTATTTTGAACAAGAAAGCGGGGCGTTATAGTTGCTCTTCTTATTTAATCCTTTATCGGATTGTAAGTAAAAATCGAACTTATCTTGGGGTTTTAACGTCGTTGGCACGATTTATGGTGGTGGCCCAAACTTTTCGACGAGGCCTTTTCTTCCTCGTTTTTGTCAGATTTTTTTTCCCTTCTTTTGGTAGTATTTTTTCTATCAAATTCCCTTTCTTTCCCTCTTGATGAATGCCCAAAAGAACTCCCCCAAAAGCCTTATATTTATAGGCACCTTCGGCGAATCGGGTTGCACCATGTGTCATTCTGAGATGAGTGCCCATCATGAGTTTCACCTCATCGCGACACTTATCCCTTGAGATTTGTGTCTCGTCATTATTTCTTAACTGTCCGTTCGCCCGTTTGGCTATCCTAAGGATCTAGTTATAAGATATTATAAGCTTTCAAGGAATGATGCTTTGGCCCGAGACACTTTGCTTCTTTTTCACTAGAACCCTTGAATTTGCCTTGAATCCACCAAATGCCTTTAGAATAATGGTCTCTTGCATTTGCCTCCAATGTTTTTGAAAATTTTGCATTTGTTCCCAAAAATTTTCTCAAGAACTACACATACACTTTGATATACCTATTTTCAAGAGATATTTCGTTCCTTTAACAACAATATCTTTCAAGAACTTGGGGAATTACATCCTCCCCCCCGTTAAAGAAAAATTTCGTCGTCGAAATTCATCTCAGGACTCCATATGGTTGAAGAGGTGTGGGAGCTTCCGATGCATTTCTTTTTCTCTCTCCCAGGTGGCTTCTTCAATGTTATTGTGTTTCCATAATACCTTCACCAATGGTATTAATTTGTTTCTCAACACCTGTTTTTTTCAGTCCAAAATTTCAATTGGTTCTTCAAGGTAGGTTAAGTTTCCTTGTAGTTCAATAGTTTCTTCTTGAATCTTTTGAGAAGGATCGGGTTCACACTTTTGTAGTCGAGACACATGGAATACATCGTGTATGTCGGACTTCGCCAGGGGTAATGCCAATCGGTCGATTACCGCCAACTGAATAAGGTAACCATTAAAAACAAGTAACCGCTTCGTAGAATTGATGAGTTATTTGATCAGTTGCAAGGTGCCAAATTATTTTCAAAAATAGATTTGAGATCAGGATGCTATCAATTGAGGATTAAGAAGGAGGATGTAACAAAGACTGCCTTTAGATCTCGATATGGACATTATGAATACTTGGTGATGCCATTTGGGTTAACTAATGCACCCGTAGCTTTCATAGACTTGATGAATAGAATATTCAAACCGTACCTGGACCAGTTTGTGATTGTGTTTATTGATGATATTCTAATCTACTCAGCTAGCAGGGAAGAACATGAGCAACACTTGGAAATGGTCCTAAAGACATTATGGGAGCATCAATTGTATGCCAAGTTTTCAAAATGCAAGTTTTGGCTAACCCAAGTAGCTTTCCTAGGTCATGTTATATCAGAAGAAGGAATAGAGGTGGATCCTTTAAAGGTTGAAGCAATAAAAGATTGGAAGCATCCCAAGACTGTAACTGAGGTACGTAGCTTTTTGTTGCTAGTAGGTTATTATAGAAAGTATGTCGAAGGATTTTCTCGTATCACTTTACCCCTTACCCAGTTGACGAGAAAGGGAGTTAAGTTCGAATGGAATATGGCGTGCTAGCATAGTTTTGATGAACTCAAAAGGAGACTAACCTTTGCTCCCATTTTAGCTATGCCTTGTGGAACAAGAGGGTTCATAGTTTATACCGATGCTTCCAAAACTGGCTTGGGATGTGTCCTCATGCAAAACGAAAAGGTGATAGCGTATGGGTTATGACAATTGAAAAATCACGAGCAGCACTATCCTACCCATGATTTAGAGTTGGCTACAATCGTGTTTGCCTTAAAACTTTGGTGACACTATTTGTATGGAGAAGAGTTCGAAGTTTTTACAGATCATAAAAGGTTAAGGTATCGGTTTTCACAGAAGGATTTGAATATGAGGCAACGACAATGGATGGAGTTCTTGAAGGATTACGATTGTACGATCCAGTACCATCCCGGGAAGGTAAATGTTGTGGCTGATGCTTTAAGTAGGAAAGAGCCTGCTCTGATGGCCAATCTGATGACCTGGGAGTGGGGACTGGTGGAGGCTTTTAGCCAGTTAATAGTGGATGTGCTACCTAAAAGAACGTCTATTTACGTCGCTGGCTTGGTGATTCATTATCATCTAGTGGAACAAATCCGACAAGCTACCATAGAAGACTCGAGGGGGGATATCGGGGTGTATGTGTAGTTCTTGGGGAAATTTTTGGGAACAAATGCAAAATTGTCAAAAGACTTTGGAGGCAAATGCAAGAGACCATTGTTCTAAAGGCATTTGGTGGATTCAAGGCAAATTCAAGGGTTCTAGTGAAAAAAGAAGCAAAGTGCCTCGGGGGTGTCATTTCTTGAAAGCTTGTAATATCTTATAACTAGATCCTTAGGGTAACCAAACGGGCGAACGGACAGTTAGAAAATAATGACGAGACACAAATCTCAAGGGACAAGTGTCGCGATGAGGTGAAACTCATGATGGGCTCTCATCTTAGAGTGACACATGGCGCAACCCGATTTGCCGAAGGTGCCTATAAATATAAGGCTTTTGGGGGATTTTTTTTGCGCATTCATTAAGAGGGAAAGGACTGGAATTTGAGAGAGAAAATACTGCCAAAAGAAGGAAAAAAAATCTGCCAAGAACGAGGAAGAAAAGTCCTGGCCGGAAAGTTTAGGCAACCATCGTAGATTGTGCCAAACGACTTCAAAACCACGAGGTAAGTCCGATTTTTGCTTATAATCCGGTAGAGGGTTGAACAAGGGTGCCGTAGGTTCAAACGAGGTTCAAAACGGAGCTAAAACAAATGAGATATGGCCGAAAATCGGAAATTGCAACGTGCAGTCGCCGGAGAAGACGACCAGCGCATGCACTGCACGTGCTAGCTCTGCCTGCGCGTGCGGGCTCCTTCTGGCGGCGCATGTGGGCGCGTTCACACTCCTTTTTACCTGCAATTTTCTAGTTTATCTCCTTTAATTTTCCCTCGCAACCCTATGTAAAAATATTTTGAGTTTGGTTTACGAAAACTTGTAATTTATGCAGAAAACTATTTCTGCTCACTGTAAATAGTGCACCGACAAGCCCAAACCAGCAAGGTGAGTGTTTCTTGCATACTTTTGTTGCATCCCGATCATTTTGGCTTCATTTGGGTAAGGGTGTTGACTTACATAGCATGCTTTTCCTTCAACCGAGCATATTTCTTTACTTTTCATGCATCATTGTGGTGGGTGTGGCTAGTTGACGTCAGGGCCATCGTTTTAGATCGGGGAGTGGTCATGTGAGGTGTTTGAACATAATGGATCAGCGGGGGTGATTGCAACACCTCGACATCTCTACCACACGGGATGTTTCATGACATCTTTGGATATGCCATTTGGATGCATGAACTACTTTCTTTGATTCACTCACTAAAATATTCATATCTTACATCGGCATATTCGAACGTGCTAGGTGCCCTAGGAACAAGCTAAAGGAAAGGAAAGGAGGTGGTCCACGAATAGCTTCTTTCTTTTAATTCTGATTGTAAAAGTACCTCCACCTTGTGTATTTTCAATATGTATCTCAAACAATGTAAATGGGGTTCGGTGTAGTCCCTAGCTTCCTATTCTGTATCAAGGTGTGTCGTGTTGTACTCGTTTCAAGAAGTCATAGTGGAAGCCTTAATTATTTAGCTTGTGGTTTAAGCTTTCAGGTTCGATCATTTGCTTCCGTTGGCAAAAACGCCTACTTGATTGTCATTTGGTTATCGACATCATCATGCATCTTATGCATCCTTTTGTATGTATTTTGAACAAGAAAGCGGGGCGTTACAGATGAGGTAAGATATATTCCACTTGCATCTCTATAAGCTTCAAAACCTAGGAAATGGTTAGCAGAACCTAAGGTTTTGAGAGCAAAATGAGTGTCCAAATTTTGAATACAAGCTTGAAGAGCAATAGGGTCAGAACCCGTGACAAGGATATTGTCAACATGAACCAAAATGAATATCACAGCTCCAATAGTTCTTTTAATGAGTAGAGATGCATTAGAAAGAGCCCTTATAAAACCCCAATTATGGAAAGTTGACCTCAATTTTGTGTACCAAGCTCGAGGAACTTGTTTAAGACTATAAAGTGACTTTTTTAGCTTACACACATAAGAGGGAAATTGAGAATTGACAAAGCCTTCAGGCTGTGACATATAGACATCTTCAGTTAAGTCTCTATTAAGAAAAACATTGTTAACATCCACTTACTGAATGTCTCAACCAAATGTGACAGCCAAGGAGAATTAAACTCTAATGGCAGCAGCCTTAATAACAAGGCTGAAGGTCTTGGCATAGTCAATCCCAGGGGCTTAAAGAAAGCCCTTAGCCACCAACTAAGCTTTGTGATTGAGAATTGATCCATCAGATTTATACTTGACCTTAAATACCCATTTGCAGCCAATGGTTCATATCATATGAAAAGGGAACTAGATCCCATGTATGATTATGCTGCAATGCATAAAATTCCTCCTCCACAGCTTTAATCTAATGAGAATCTAAAAGAGCTTCATGAACTGAACTAGGTTCTAGGGTACCCACTAAGGCACGAGGAAAGGTAGCAACAAGTTGTTTAGACTTGGATCGAGTGACCATAGGGTGAATAGAAGGAGCTGGAGCAACTCTATGTTTAAGTATATTGGGTTGAATGGGTTGACAAGACTGTTGATCTGAAGAAGGCTCTGAAGGCATAGTAGAAGAAGAAGTGGGATCAACAAGAATGGGAGTGGATAAGGGAGAAACAGAGGGTTGTGCTACTGGAGGAAATGAGGAAGGAAGGGAATGAAAATGAGTAGTGGAAGGACCATGGGAAACAAACTGAATTGAGGAAGGAGAGCAAGAGGAAGTTGAAAATAAAAGAGGATAGAGATACTCATCCAGATTGAATTTAACATGCCTAGAGACATATATTCTACTCGAGGGATGCAAGCATTTATACCCAGCTTGAACATGACTATAACTAAGAAACACACACTTGGTAGAATGAAAGTCAAACTTGTGCTTGTTATAGGGGCGAAGATAAGGAAGACAAGAACACCCAAAAGGTTGAAACTGCATGTAGTTAGGTTGTTTGTGGTAAAGTAATTCAAAGGGAGAACAAAATTTCAGAGGAGAGGGTAAAAGATTTATGGTGTAGACAGCAGTTTGAAAAAGCTTCTACCCAAAATTTCAAAAGCATATGAGCATGAGCTAACAATATAAGGTCCATCTCAGCTGTTTATCTATGTTTTCTTTCTACTACACCATTTTGTAGGTGTGTATAAGAACATGTGAATCGAGGCTAAATGCCACAGGCTTGAAGATAGGGTAAAATGGCTTTAAACTCCCCACCATTATTAGTTTGTAGGGCTTTAAGTTTGGAGTTATATTGTAACTCAACAAATTTGTGAAAGGTTACAAAATTAGGCAAGGCATTAGATTTGAGTTTCAAGGGATATAGCCATGTGTATCTAGTATAGGCATCAACAAGGATGAGATAATATATCTATAACCCTCAGTAGAAGTGATAGGAGCAAGACCCCACACATCAAAATAAACCAATTCTAAAGAGTGCTTTGTTGTAATTTGACAATTAGCAAAAGGAAGTCGATGTAACTTGCTAACTTTATAGGAATTACAAAAGGAAATATCAGATTTTGAACAAGGAACATGAATTTTATTCAAAACGAATTGTAATACATGAGAGGCAGGGTGCCCTAATTTGGCATGCCACTGCTGCCTTACATTGTTTGTGTGAGCTATATTTATACTAGGTGACAAATTTAGAGAAAACAGATGCTGTCTTTTACATTTATTTGAAGAAATAAGAATAGTAACAACAACATTTGTAGGCTTGAAAGATGGAATAGCCTTGGCCTTGGACATAGCATGACCAAATGCTGGCGTCAAATGAAAAAAGGTCATCTTTAAGAGTTCCTCGGAGTAGCACCAGCCCTGAGTCCTTGTCCTTAACCAAACAAGAATCAAAATTAAACTCAGTAACAATATTATTATCTTTAGTGAGTTGAGAAACACTAAGGAGACTCTTCTTCATATGAGGAACATGAAGAACATTAGGTAAGGAAATGAAATGATGGAGGTAGAGTTAGTTTGAGTATACAATTGACTGACACCAACATTAGAAATAGACAACTTATTATCACCAACGACAACTTTATCAACACTGTTATATGGGAAGTGAAGTGACAGATTGTTGAGGCTAGTGGTGATGTGGTTAGTTACTCCAGAATCAACAAACCGGGGAGAGTCTCCACGAGAAGAAGATTGTGATTGAGTATCAATAGATTGAGCCAAATAACCGTAGGGAGTACTTGACATAGACCCTACTTTAGCCATAAAAGCCTCGTTAGACTCATTAGGACTAGATAAACTCGTGGATCTGACTAGAATAAAGAGCCATCTCTACCAAAAGTCTGATTCTGATTAGAAACTCTTTGGAAATTCTTGTGAAAGCTATGGTAACACTTGTCTACAAAATGGCTAGGCTTTCCACAAAGCTAGCAATATTTTCTTTTACCACCCGATCTACCACGACTTCTACCTCCTCTGTTCATATAACCATCCCCACGGGACACAAAATTTCCTCTATTATTGACAGAGCCACTACCAAATCTAGGCCCATACGAAGCAACATTGACATTCATGGATGACGAAACAGCAGAATCAAAATTAACAGAGGAAAGGACGGACATATTCTTAGTTGCTAATTGTTGTTCATGCATTAACAATAGATACTGGACTTTCTCTAAATTTATATCCTCCATCTGATATGTAATAAGGCTGACCACTGTCTCATAATTATGATCCAAACCATTCAAAATGGCTAAAAATAAATAGAGAAGACCATAACTGTTGCTTCAATTGAAAATATTTGGCTACTGTTTGCTGTGAATAGAGATTCTCTTGAGAAGACGATACTTTTGTAGATGATTCACAATGAATCACTTGTGAGAGTACCTCTTTGTCCATTGTAGAGGAGCCACCCTAGGAGGAGTTGATCAGATCTAATCCAAGTAGTGTATGCTGGATTGACTATCAGTGAATCTGATCCATTGGCTTCAGGATTTGGATTATATTTCAGAGGTGGCGGAGACTTGTTGATGAACAATAGGAAGTCAAGTAGCCAAAATGTGTGCCTTCCAGAAGAGGTAGTTCCTAGTATCTAGCTTGATCGGACTGTAATTAAAAGCTTTTGCAACTGAGGAAAATTCAAGTTGCGATTCTGATGACAACGAAGAAGAAGAATGAGGTAAGGAGGAAGCATTGCAATCAGGATTGAAAGCCATGGACGTAGGTCTAGGGCTTTGATACCATGAAAAGCAAGAGCTTTTGGTGTTAAACAGAAAGAATAGAAAGAACAGAAAGAAAATCACAAGAAAGCGAGAAGAGAAGACGTGAAAGATGCCTCGATCAGAATGAATTAATCAAAATAGGAAATAAGGCATAGCTGGTATATTTATATCCAGCTATCATTGATAACAACCCAGTTGTAACCGCCTCAATAGTTTACAACAACTTAACTAAACAGACAACTAAATACAACAGCCAGCATAACCAATTATATAACAATACAACAAGCTACTCAATATTAATCTCTTCTACATCCTCCTCCTTGTCCTTCTTTTGTTGTCGTCCATCTACTCATCCCACAACCAAATCTGGTCTCCACCTTTGCTGCCTCTCTTCTTGTTCTTCTTCTTCTGTGGCTGCCAAACTGTCTGTCGCCTCCTCCTGTAACCAGATCTGGCCGTTGTTGCCAGCACAACTGCAGCTAGATCTGGATCTGGGCCCTTCTTCCACTGTCGTCCATCCCCTCCTCTGGCAACCAGATCTAGCTGCCATGTCACCACCATCTGCCTCCTCCCCCTGCAAACTTCACTTTTTTCCATTGCACACTTTTTCATAAATAAAAAACAATTTTTTCAATTATATATTGTCATGACCCTAGGAACAATAGAAGGGCATTATTGTAATAAGGTTGCAATAGTTTGTTAGGAGATATTTTACAAGTTGTTAGGAGCACATGGGTGCTATTGGGAATCAGTTAGCAGCTACCTAGGCCTATATAAAGGCTACTTGTAAGAGGTTGGGGAGGATATGTGAAATAAAACTGAATTCCCTTTCCTTCTAATTTCTCTATCCCTTTCTCGTTTCTTCTCTAATTCCTTTCCCTCTTTTTGTTGATTTCCCCCTCCCTTCAATTCTGATTTCTCCCCTAATTCCTATCACAACCCTAGCTAACCTTAGGAACGTGACATATATATTTTTTGCTGAGAATTGAATTGTATTTTTATTCATTTTTCATATACTTTTAGTTTAAAAAGCGATAAATTTTTTAGGATAAATTCAGTAATTAAATGTTTTTTTGGAATTATAAACTACTTTTTATAAGAATTTGTCATGACCTTTAGGATACAATAGTTATTGTAGTTTAATTGCAGTTATTTGTAGTGGAGCAGTTATGAAGTAGTGGAAGGAGTGGTAACCGCTTGGTAAAATCTGTTGGTTAGTTTATATATAAAGTCATAACCTACAGTGTTGAGATTATGAATGAATTGTCAAGAAGTTATTGAAGTCTCTCATTTCCCCCATATTGTTCTCTCTACTTCTCCCTACTTTTTGTCAGTTTCGCCCCTCATTTTTGTTTGTTGGTGCAGTTATTTGTAGTGAAGTAGTTATGAAGTAGTGGAAGGAGTGGTAACTGCTTGATAAAATCTGTTGGTTAGCTTTATATATAAAGTCATAACCCACAATGCCGAGATTATGAATGAATTGTCAAGAAGTTATCAGTGTCTCATTTCCCCCTATTGTTCTCTCTATTTCTCCCTACTTTTTGTTAGTTTTTCCCTCTTTTTTGTTTGATTCTCCCTATTATTCTGTCTAATTTTTCCTATTATTCTTCTTATTTCTCCCTCAATTCCATTTCCATTTCTATCTTCAAAGGAAACATTAGTCAGGACTAGGGTCCTGACAAAATCTTTAATTTTATAATGTAAGAGGGTATTTTTGTCAATTACTTATTTTTTCTTTTCCATTCCATAGAAATTAAGGCATATCAAACATGGGAATGGAATGGAATGGTTATTCCATTCCTGTCCATACCAGACATGGTGATGGAATAGAATAGCCATTCCATTCCCTTCCCATTCCCATTCCCTTTCCCTCGCCCTCCATTCCACCCAACCAAAAGTAGCCTTAATTTACTAAACTAATCACAAAGACTTTTTGATAGAATCCTGCTGAATACCAATAAAAAAAAAAAAATCTCGAATCTTGTTTCTGATATGATAGGCATTGTATCTGAATCATTTCCTGCTTAACAACTCCTCTTTTTGTTCTTACTAATCTCTTCATCATCATTATTACAAGCCTTAATTCCACAACGTAACTACATGAATTTTAGCCTTCCATTCATCTTAACCTATGGCCATATCTTCTGCAAGGCCATGATTGAATGGCTAAAACTCATGTAGCTGACCACACCTTGTGGGATTAAGGCTTGTGAGTTGTGATGAGATGATTAGGAAAGTAGCCAGAACAAAAAGAGGAATCTTTTAACTTTTAAGTAGGAAATGATTGAATAATGCCCATCATATTTGTAACAAGATTCTAGATTTGTTTATAGGGATTTAGCAGGATACCAGAAATTGCTGAAGAAAAGGATGGCATGCACTTTTTATTCATGAAAAAGCTGGTCCATGATTTTTGTGTTGAATCATTAGTTATTAATGATTGGCTCAATTTGGTTGGTGGCTGATTCTTATCTTTATTTATAGTTATCATTGAGCTGACCCAAGCAGCTGGAAAAATGCTTGGTTTGGTGATTTAGGCATGCTTGGAAGCCTATGGTTATGGCTTACAGGAAGGAATAATTAATCTTTACATGATTATTGAGATACACATACTTTCTGATTTTAACAAGGATTTTTTTTTTGTAATTCTACATGTAAAATCAAAATGAAGAAAGATGAATCTGGCTAGTTTGGGTTCTTTTTAATACTTTGGAGGTGAAGATGCTGAAATCTTGGCTAGGGTATGAAACCTTTTGACTGGAGCAGGGTATGACAAACCTTGACCTGCTGTGGGCTAGTCACAGTTTTGACTGTAAATAGGCTAGATTTCATCTTTCTGAGGTTTGAACTGAGTGAATAAAGAGAGGATTTATTATTATTATTTTTTTTTGGGGTTGGGGGGGTAACTTATCTGATTGTAGGAAGTACTGGCACATCACCATAAGGGTACTAAACACCTCAGGATGTGCATACATGTGCAACACACATTGGACATGCTATCTAATACTATATTTTGTTTACTCTCTCTCTATATATATTTGGTAGATGCATGTTGAGCACATAGCACATGCAGTTTAGCAATCCTCTCTCTTAATCTTATATTGACAGACATGCTGTCAGTACAATGGGCGTGTGTCTCAAAATAGGAAACATTGTCAACACGTGGAGGTCATAGTGAGCTCTGAAAACTTTTCTTTGGTGTTGTCATGTAAAATAACTAACTAGTTTTTATCCAAATAGAATAATCAAAACTGTTGTTTCTATGCCCTAATCTAGTCTCCTATTGGATTACTCTCACATTTGAACCCTAAATACATCTTGAAGCAGCAGGTCATTTACAGAAGTGCTATTTTTCATCAAGGAGTTGTTTTTACTCTTCTCTCTCTCTCTCTCTCTCTTTTTTATTTTTTTTGGTTCCATCCATTTTATTCTTCATTTTCTGTTTTGACTTGTGTTGTCATTTTTATGTGAATTCTATGTTACTAATATTATGTTTGACATGTAGGAAAGTAAATTATTGGTTTTTTTTTTAAGGATACTTTTAAATTTTGTATATTGATTTTATTTGTATAAATCTTTGACTCCACCTAGTGGGATTTAGGTTTGTGATTTTTTGTATAAATCATTGTTGATGTATGACATAAAAATGTGTATATATATGTATATATTTTGCGTGTTCCTAGTGTCTTGTCTGGCATTTTCAAAAAACAATTGTATGTCTAATTTATATATATATGTATTTGTAATGCTTGTCGAATGTATGTGTTTCCTAGGATTTATTATTGAAAAAGGGCTGGTAACGGGCTGTTTAATTGTTTTCAGAAAATTACTCCACAGAAAATGAAAAATTAGAAAACTTATTCAAATACAAGAATTTTCTAACAAAAAAAAAAAAAGGAAAAAAGAAATTTGGGAAATGTGGTTCTTTAAAATTAAACTGAACTCGGAAAACTCCTAAAATTTGTTTTCCCAATTTTCCTTAATAATTTGGAGATTTGGAAAATGCAGTTCTTGACAATTTTTTTCGTAAATCATCCCATCTCCTTATTTGACACAAGTTACACAAGGAAAACCTCTTGCTCTCTTTTTGGAACATATGTTACATTTTTTTAGGGTGGAAGTTAGGCATTTCTAACATTTGAGAATGTTTTTTGAATTTTCTATGGAATCTGAAAACTGGATATTTTATAGAAAATCTGTTTAGGAAACTGGAAAACATTTCCCACAACTAAAACAGCCCCAAGACATCTAGTTATGGGTTTTTTATAGATTTGTAAAGAGCATTGAATAAAAGAAAAGCAGCAGAAGAAGGTAAGCATTACATTTTTATTACCTAAGGCATCATATCTACTATATTAGGGTTCACTTAGTGTGAAATTGACTTAAAAAGCTTTAAGAAGTTCTCCAGAGTGATACTTATTTATCTGAGAACTTCATGTTTCCACGGCAAGACTGACTTGTATGGGACTTCTATTTGAACTGTCAAACCCTTGTTCAAACTTCACATTGATTACCTTAGGCATTGTTTCAAGGTCTTCCCTGAAACAATTCCAACATTCGGGGTTCTTTCTGATTTTCTTCTTCCTTGAGTCTGCTTGGCTGCATTACCTCATGTAATTGTTGAATCAATGGCAATAGATGTCAATCCTAGAAAGCATGCATGTAGTCCCTAAAACTTATTTTTCCAGAATTGCAAAGGCTGTATGAAACTATGTTATGGTATAGAAAGTACAACCCATTTCTTACAGATGTTGCAATTCTCTTCTTTAGCAGTTGGTATAGAGTTATCCTGGAACTATATCTTGTCTGTTGTATGACGGAATGATACAGCTGAGGACTTTGATGTAATTGTTGGAAAGTTCATTGTCTGTTGCTTGACAGGATGACACAGCTGGGTACTTTGATGTAATTGTTGGAAAGTGCACACTCTTGAACTATTTAAACCCAGAGTTTATTGGTCAAATGTCCTGTCCAACTTTCAAAAATCACATTTTTCCTCACCAAGAGTAGTTCAGTAGAAGTACTCTTTAACCTCCTCCAGACCTTAGTACTCCTAGTTTTGCATTGTAATTGTTCACACAGCAGTTGGTGGTTATGTTCTAATTTCCAAATAAAATATATTCTTCTTTATTTTCTATTGGCCTTCAAATGGAAGTAATGACGTGTTTGTATAAGTCAAATGGAAATAACTTCATTCAATATGCATGATGACTGGGTTTGGTGTGCTTTAGGATTTTAAGGGCATAAATATATGTGCTCCATCTTGTTTTGGCTTGTTGCTGGATTTTTGAAGATAATTGTGTGGCAATTTTTGATGTTATTGTTGATTTGGTTGACACAAACTTTCCTTTGTTTTTACTGCAGTGATGATTTTTTTGTGTGAGGACTAGGTTATCTGCATTTTGTATCCATCATCTGCAGATAATTATAGGGTATCAGGTTGTTGCAATGGAGGTATCAGATGAAGTGATTGTTAACTCCAGTAGATTGAAATCTGAAGTATGGAATGATTTTGATAGGGTCAAAAAAGGTGAAACCTATGTGGCTATTTGTAGGCATTGCAAAAAGAAATTAAGTGGTTCAAGCACTAGTGGGACATCACATTTGAGGAATCATTTAATCAGATGTCGAAGAAGATCAAACCATGACATTTCTCAACTTCTTTCAGCAAAGGGAAAGAAGAAGGAAGAGACTCTTGCCCTTGCAAATGTTAATTTTGATCAAGAGCAGAGGAAGAGTGAAAAGATGAACTTTGTCCGTACTAGATATGAACTGGAACAGATACCCGATGGTGCCATTAATATGGGTCATGGTAACTTTGATAATAAGAGGAGTCGATTTGATCTTGCTCGCATGATTATTGTGCACGGTTATCCCTTGACTATGGTTGAGCATGTAGGCTTTCAACTGTTTACTAGAAATCTTCAGCCGTTGTTCGAGTTAGTGACAGTTAATAGGGTTGAGGCTGACTGTATTGAAATTTATCAGAGAGAGAAACAGAAGGTGTATGAGGTGTTAGATAAGTTGCATGGTAAAATCAGCCTTAGTGCTGACATGTGGACTGACAAGGAAGATGCTCACTACCTGTCTTTGACAGCACACTTCGTTGATGATGATTGGCAGTTGAAGAAGAAAATTCTGAATTTTATAAAGATTGATCTTTATCATGCAGAAGATATGCTTTCTGAAATTATTATGACAAGTCTAATGGACTGGGATATTGATCGAAAACTATTTTCAATGACATCTGACAGCAATTCTGCAAGTGATAATATTGTCTCCAGAATCAGAGATCGACTTTCCCAGAACAGGTTTCTTTTGTGTAATGGTCAATTATTTGATGTACGCTGTGCAGCAAATATAGTCAGATTGATGTCCCAAGATGCCTTGAAAGCAATATCAGATGTAACCCATAAGATTCGGGAAAGCATTCGATATGCTAGAAGTTCACTGCCAACGCAAGAAAAGTTCAATGAGATGGTTCACTTGGTGAGAGTTGATAGTCCAAAGAGCTTATCTCTTGATAATCCAATGCGATGGGACTCAACATATTTCATGCTTGAAGTTGCTTTAGAGTATAAACATGTGTTCTCTCTTCTGCGAGAACATGACTCTGCCTACACAACATGTCCATCTGATGTGGAATGGGACAGAGCAAGTGCTATTACTGGATACTTGAAGTTCTTTGTTGAAGTTTGTAATGTTTTTACAGGTAACAAGCATCCAACACCAAACATATACTTTCCAGAGATTTGTGATGTTCAGCTTCAGTTGATTGAATGGTCCCAGAACTCAGATGCTTATATTAGTTCTTTAGCTTTGAAGATGAAAAGCAAATTTGATGAATATTGGAAAAAATGCAGCTTGGCTTTGGCAGTTGCAGCCATCTTAGATCCTCGGTTCAAGATGAAGTTGGTAGAATATTATTATCCACAAATTTATGGTGCTAGTGCTTCAGATAGCATTGATATTGTGTCTAATTGTATGAAGGCGCTTTATAATGGGCATGCTATCTGTTCCCCATTAGATGCTCAAGGTCAAGGCTTGGCTTGTGAAGTAGGTGGAAGTGGTGGGGTTAATAATGAATCTAGGGATAGGCTGACAGGCTTCGACAGGTTCCTCCACAAAACTTCACAGAGCCAGAACACAAAATCAGATTTGGACAAGTACCTGGAGGAGCCTCTTTTTCCTCGCAATTCAGATTTCAACATTTTAAATTGGTGGAAAGTTCATACACCGAGGTATCCCATTCTATCTATGATGGCGCGTAATGTTTTAGGAATTCAAATGTCAAAAGTTTCATTCGAGTCAGCATTTAGTAATGGAGATCAAACCCTTGATCATGATCGGAGTTCACTAAGATCAGATACTGTTCAGGCCCTTGTGTGCGCCCAAGACTGGATGCAGAACGACCCTGATGGTCAGTTATTTACTAATGCAGTCTCTATTTTACGTAACTTTTAAGTGCTGCTGATCATATATTACTATTGTTGTTTCAGATCCCAGACCGACCTCAAGCCATTCTCCTTTGTCTATATCCTATGATGTGAATTAACAGGATGGTTGGTAAGTTCAGTGCTTCTGTAGTAACATCTTCACTTAGGCTTGTTTATACAGCTTGTCAGGAAATTCATTTTTTCTATGCTTTTTTTTTTTTTTTGTTCTTTTTATCTAATTTTCTATTTTTCTTATGTACTAATCATCTTAAGATTCAATTTGGAGTATTATAATGTTTACCTGATCCTTTATTGAGAAAATGTTGCATCTTTCCTCACGGAGTTTGACTTTAAAGTGGGTTGTGTTTTGAGCATTAGCACAAGGGTTCAACCTTGGATCATGAGCTGACTTGTCTATGCATTTTTATAACCATAGTATCATTATAACTAACAAGTTGTATATGGGAAAAATTGTTGAATGTGGAGGATCCAGGATGAGAAGTACTTTATGATAATGATTGGACTCTGCTGCCTGGTAAAGAAGAAAGTAGTTGCAGAATTTGTTATTGCTGGAATGGTGCTAAATCTAGCCTTGATCCTAGAATATTCTAGGATCAGTGTTCAATGTAAATATCCTGTAATTATAGAAAGATAATAATAGTAGGATGCTTTCAATTATTTCTTTCCTTCTTTACTAGTAATCCTCTCCTTAAAAGAGGATGTTGTACACAATTATTTTGTATCAATGAAAGATTTCTGGGTCTGATTTCTAAGTTGGTATCAGAGCCAAAATCAAATCACAGCCTTACACTGTGAAAAAACCCTAGGCTGCTCTAGCAGTCATCTGAAATCACCAAGCCGCCAGCGCCTCTCCAACAGCAACCCTTAGTTGCTGCCAACCCTGCGCCTCTCGATCTGTCGGCCTCTCTCCATCGGCAACTCTCAGTCGCCATCCCAAACAACACCGACGCTGCCTCTCGCGATTCCAGTGTCGCCATCCCAGACGCTGCCTCTCGATTCCAGTGTCGCGATTCCAGTGTCGCAACTCTCAGTCGCCATCCCAGACGCTGCTGACCGATCGTGGTTCTTGTGCTGCTGCTCGCGATCCCGGTGCATGTTGGTCGATCGTGATTCCTGTGCTGCCTCTCGCGAATCCCTGTGCTGGCCGATCGCGATTCCAGTGTCGTCTACTTCTAGAGCTGTTATCTCCACCTCCCAGTGCTGCTGTCGTTGCCTCCCAGAGACGCTGCTGCCTTGTCCCAGTGTTGCCTCCTTCCAGCGCTACTAACTCCACCTTCCAGTACTGTTGTCGCTGCCTCCAGAAGTAGCTGTTGTTCTTACACCAGCGGTTTCTTCTCCTATTCTGATTGTATCAAGCAGCTTAATCTTTATCCACCATGTCCGAAGTTACTTCTGAAATATCTGCCGTTACTGTCCCAACAAAAATGCCAGCAATCCAGCCAACCCATTCTGTCCAAATCACTATTATCCGCTTAAATGGTGATAACTTTCTTCGTTGGTCTCAATCAGTCCGGATGTATATCCGTGGGCAAGGGAAAATTGGCTATCTTACCGGGGACAAGAAGGAACCTGCAGTGGATGACCCATCCCATTCTATTTGGGATGCTGAAAACTCCATGGTAATGACATGGCTAGTCAATTCCATGGATGAAGATATCAGTTCCAATTATATGTGCTATTCTACTGCAAAGGAATTGTGGGACAATGTCAATCAGATGTACTCTGACCTGGGGAATCAATCTCAGGTTTTTGAATTAACTCTGAAACTGGGAGAGATCCGACAAGGAGATAATTCCGTCACTAAGTACTTCCATTCTTTGAAGCGATTGTGGCAAGATCTTGATCTCTTCAACACATATGAGTGGAAATCTACAGATGACTGCAACCACCACAAGAAACTAGTTGAAGATAGCCGTATTTACAAGTTTCTGGCTGGCCTTAATATCGAGTTTGATGAAGTGCGAGGAAGGATCATTGGCCGATCCCCTCTTCCGCCTATTGGTGACGTATTTGCCGAAGTTAGAAGAGAGGAAAGCCGAAGAAGTGTCATGCTAGGAAAAAAGGCCACTGGTGAGTCCCTTGAAAATTCTGCCCTAATTGTTGATTCTACTGCTTACAAGGCTACACATTACCAGCGTCAAAGTAATGAGCGCCCTCGGGTTTGGTGTGATCATTGTAACAAGCCACGCCATACTCGTGAAACTTGTTGGAAAATTCATGGCAAACCTGTTAATTGGAAGAGCAGTAAGCAAGGAGACAAGAGCCACCGTGGTGTCCCTACTGCTAATGTGGTCGATACCAGTCCCTTCAACAAAGAGCAAATTGATCAACTTTTGCAGCTGTTAAAATCCAATTCCTCATCTGGTATTCATAGTGTTTCTTTGGCACACACAGGTAGAAAACCTAACGCCCTTTCTTGTCTTCATTTCTCTCCATGGGTTATAGATTCCGGAGCCTCTGATCATATGACTAGTTCTTCTCATTTTTTTAATACCTATACTCCTTGCCCTGGAAATGAAAAAATCAGAATTGCCGATGGTAGTTTTTCACCTATTGCCGGCAAAGGACTTATTAAACTGACTGCAAATATTCATCTCACTTCTGTCCTACATGTTCCTAACTTAGCCTGCAATCTTTTGTCGGTTAGTAAACTATGCAAAGATTCTAATTGTCGTGCTACTTTCTTTGACTCTCATTGTGAATTTCAGGACCAGAGTTTGGGGACGATGATTGGGCGTGCTAGGATGATTGATGGTCTATACTACTTTGATGACATCTCTGTTGGTAATAAAAAAACTCAGGGCTTTAGTAGTATTAGTTCAATTCTTGTTCCAGATACAATTATGCTATGGCATCTTAGACTAGGCCATCCTAGTTTTGCCTATTTAAAACGTTTATTTCCTGAATTGTTTAGAGGAGTGGATTATTCATTTTTTCAATGTGATAGCTGCATCTTGGCAAAAAATCATCGTTCTACATATTTACCAAAACCCTACCAAGCATCCAAACCTTTTTATATAATTCATAGTGATGTTTGGGGTCCATCTAAAATTTCTACTGTCTCTGAAAAACGGTGGTATGTTACCTTTATTGATGATCATACACGTTTGTGTTGGATTTATTTGATGCACAAAAAATTTGAAGTGGAATACTTATTCAAAAATTTTTACACTATGGTTGAAAATCAATTTCAAACAAAAATTAGTATTTTACACTCTGATAATGGCACCGAGTATTTTAATGAGCACTTGGGGGATTTTTTGAAAGCTAAAGGTATTCACCATACATCTACTTGTCGAAATACTCCTCAACAGAACGGCATTGTAGAACGAAAAAATAGGCATCTACTCGAAGTTGCACGTGCCATAATGTTTTCAATGCATATTCCAAAATATTTGTGGGGTGAAGCTGTTTTGACGGCCTCCTATTTGATAAACAGGATGCCCACTAAAGTGTTAAAATACAAAACCCCTCTAGAGTGCCTAAAAGAAGTTTTTCCCAACACTCGGTTACATTCAGATCTTCCTATCAAAGTTTTTGGGTGTACTGTGTATGTTCATATCCCTCATCAATTTCGTTCCAAACTTGACCCTAGGGCTATCAAATGTGTTTTTTTGGGTTATGCCTCACATCAAAAAGGCTATAAGTGTTATGATCCTCTCACCAAAAAAATCCATATCAGTATGGATGTTTCGTTTTTCGAAAAACAACCATATTTTACCCAAAATTCTCTTCAGGGGGAGACACATGAAGTTGATGATAATTTTTGGGATGTTTCTATCTCGCTCCCAAATGCAATTTGCCCTACTCAAGAACCAAATGTTTCTAATAATGGTCACTTAGGAGATTCTAGTTCTTTGGTGCCAAGTGAAGGGGTTTCTCATGCAGGGAAAGAAATACTACAAACTGATCATCATGATCTGAATTCTGAGCTTCAGGTTTATACTAGGCAGAGATTTCATCAAAGGCACAAAGACCTAAATATCAACCCTGCACAAAACCAGTTTGAAAACCCGAGCAATGGCACTGTAAGTTCAAGAAATCATACTTCTAGTTTGCTTCCTTCAATTGTACCCAATGGTTCCCCAGTTGATTCTTCAAATATTAACAATTGTTCTCCTACTATTCCTAATCTTGATATTCCTATAGCAATTAGGAAAGGTGTTAGAAGTTGCACACAACATCCTATTGCTAAATATCTCTCTTACCATAGACTATCAAAAAATCATAAAGCCTTCACATCTAGGATTTCACACTTGTTTGTTCCAAGGAATATACAGGAAGCATTGAATGATCCGAATTGGAAATTAGCAGTCACAGAAGAGATGAATGCTCTAAGGCGAAGTGACACTTGGGAGGTAGTCTACCTGCCCAAAGGAAAGAAAATAGTAGGATGTAAGTGGGTGTTTACAATAAAGTGTAAGGCTGATGTGAGTGTTGATAGGTACAAAGCCAGACTAGTGGCTAAAGGCTTCACCCAAACTTATGGGATTGACTATCAGGAAACCTTTGCTCCTGTTGCTAAAATAAACTCTATCAGAGTCCTGTTGTCTCTTGCAGTAAATTCAGATTGGCCTCTACACCAGCTTGATGTCAAAAATGCGTTTCTCAATGGTGATCTTGAGAGGAGGTCTTCATGAGTTTGCCTCCAGGATTTGAAAAGAAATTTGGGAGCGACAAAGTATGTAAACTAAAGAAATCCCTGTACGGTCTCAAACAGTCACCGAGAGCATGGTTTGAACGCTTTGGAAAGACAATTACCAGTTATGGCTTTCTTCAGAGTCAGGCAGATCACACTATATTTTATAAACACTTAAAATATGGTAAAGTTGCAATTTTGATTGTTTATGTTGACGATATTATTTTAACTGGTGATGATGAGACAGAGTTAACAGCCCTCAAGAAGAAACTTGCGAAGGAGTTCCAAATTAAAGACTTGGGAAATCTAAAATACTTTCTTGGAATGGAGTTTGCAAAATCCAAAGAAGGTATTTTTGTCAATCAAAGAAAATATGTTCTTGATCTTCTTGGTGAGACAGGTTTACTTGGCTGCAAGGTGTCGGAGACTCCCATTGAGCCTAATGTGAAACTACAGGCTGCTAAAGCTGAAGAAGTGAAGAACAGGGAACAATATCAAAGACTTGTGGGCAGGTTAATTTACTTGTCTCATACACGGCCTGATATTGCTTTTGCAGTTAGTATAGCAAGTCAATTTATGCACTCACCAGGGCCAGAGCATTTCGAGGTGGTCTACAAAATTCTAAGATATCTAAAAGGGACACCTGGCAAAGGGCTAATGTTCAAGAAACATAGTCACCTGCAAGTTGAGATCTACACTGATGCAGATTGGGCAGGAAGTATTGATGATAGAAGATCTACTTCAGGCTATTGTTCTTTTGTAGGGGGAAACTTAGTCACCTGGCGAAGTAAAAAACAAAATGTGGTGGCTAGAAGTAGTGTAGAAGCAGAGTTTAGAGCTGTTGTCCATGGAATTTGTGAGGGAATGTGGATCAAACGAATACTTGAAGAGCTGAAGTTTTCTCACCCTATACCTATAAAAGTCTATTGTGACAACAAGGCTGCTATTTCTATAGCTCATAATCCAGTATTACATGACCGTACAAAACATATAGAGGTGGACAAACATTTCATTAAGGAGAAGATCGATTCTGGAATAATATGCATGCCATACCTTCCAACCACAGAACAAATTGCTGATGTTCTAACTAAGGGTCTACACAAGAAGCAGTTTGATAAACTTATTGGCAAGCTGGCTATGGAAGACATCTACAAACCAGCTTGAGGGGGAGTGCTGGAATGGTGCTAAATCTAGCCTTGATCCTAGAATATTCTAGGATCAGTGTTCAATGTAAATATCCTGTAATTATAGAAAGATAATAATAGTAGGATGCTTTCAATTATTTCTTTCCTTCTTTACTAGTAATCCTCTCCTTAAAAGAGGATGTTGTACACAATTATTTTGTATCAATGAAAGATTTTTGGGTCTGATTTCTAAGTGTTATCAGCCTAGTCTGTGTTCATTTATATGCTTCTTTTCTTAATGACCTAAGATTATGTAAATAATTTGAGTTTCCTGTTTTTATACGTGTACACTTGTTTTTCCAAGTCATTGTTATTGTTACCTTAAGTTGCAATGCTTTTTATTTGTGTTATTTCCATGCATTAATCATCATATCTGGCAACTGGTTTGACTGTTTAGGTCTAGATCCTGGATGAAAACTGGTACAGGAACAGATTTTTCAGTTGTTCTATGAATGAAGCCTTAGCATCATATAAAAAATATGGAAGAGCTACTAAAGTTAGAAAAGGATGTATAATTTTTGACTGGTTCACTATATGATATATCAAGATCTTGAAAATGGAAATGCAATTAGAAGGTATACTGGAGATATATTTGGCATCTTACTTTGTATTTCTTTTTTCTGTAATAAGACATCCATCAATTTTAGGTTGCCCTCTGGAAGTAAACAAGGGACAATTGTCCTAGGTAGCAGATGTCTCTTTGCTAGTAATGCTACTGTCACCTCTCCCCATTTAGCAGCCACCATTAAGTACTAACACTTCTATAGATGCAATTGCATCCTAAACTATAGATTGCATGAAATGCATGAATGAGAACAAGAATAATTTACATCAATGATGAGGGGGAGAAAATTGGTGAAAAAAGAGTGGAATGGAAAAATAACTTCGATACCTAACAAAAACAAATAAATAAATAACTTTGATGATGAATGAGTGTGGAAATGTACGCCACCAATTTGGTAAGCCGACGGATAGTGTATCATTGAATTAGATGCCAACCTTTGGACAAGGTCTCTATCCAGTAGGGAATTAATTAATGATTTTAATTTAGATATTTCTATATTTAGTTTGAGTTCTTTGTGTTTCTGGAGGAGAAGATGTTGCCTGAAAGTGCAGGCTTTACAAAGGCGAAGGAGACTAAACACAAATGCTCTGAGGATTAATGTTTTGGAGCTGGAGGTTCAACAGTAGAAAGTGCCCTACTTTAGAAAGAGGCTCTAGAGTGAACTGGAGAATGAACTAGAGCTTTTCCTCGAAGGCATCATAAGTGAAGTGGTAATCTGAATGTGAAGAAGCATGAACAAAGCTGCTGTTTGTTCTTTCTGCCTAGATGTTGATAAATAGTTGGATTTTGTTCTTTATTCAGCTTAGTTCCCATCCAACTCCTTATTAGGGAATCCCCTGGCTATTGCCCAACTGCAGATCCCATAGCCCAAGCATAATATCTGGAAAGTTGAACTATCCAACCATGCCCCATTGTCTGAAATTATGGCTTGCAACATTTCAGATCTGGTGATGATGCTGTTAAACAAGAACCTTCTACATCAAGCATAGAAATCAACATCTTTTATTGCCCAAAGCTCCAAGTGGCCCTATAATATCCAGACCCATTGGGGAAAGGCTACTGACCGCTTGTTGAGCTAAGGTGTCTTTCTAGAACAAAGTCAAAATATAGCTGTGTAGACATGATACTTTCCACATTTATGGGCATATTGCTACAGGTTAGTATTATCAGGGGTGAAGCCAAGAAAATGTTCTAGTGAGGGCGAAACTTATTAAAGGAAAAAATAAGAAACAATATAGTGATATAAATATATTAAAAGTTATTATAATTTTTTCAATACCTTACAATAGTTCTTTGCAAGGTTTCAAATTTTGATAACGTTGTATAACAACTTCATTATCAATCTTCAAAAATATCTCTTTCTCAATATAAACAACCAGGTTATCATTCATCCACTGATCTCGCACTCGATTGTCTAATCTATCATTCACAATGTTTATTGTAGAAAATACTCTCTCAACAGTAGCAATAGCAATCGGAAGAACTAGTGCTAAAGTTAGAAGTTTGTATATCAATGGCTATGCTATGTGTTTTTTTGTTTTTTTTTATCGTAACCAACTTCTCTGTAAAATCACCAAGGCCTTTCAATCCTTCAAACTCTTTGTTAGAGCGTATATTTAGAATAAAAGTTTTAAATTGATTATCAAGTGTTAGGAGATTTACTGATGAAAAATCATCTGGATAAAACTCTGAATCAATATTTCCTTGTCAAAAGTAAATAATAAATCTTTTGGACATAGACATGCTACACAAAGAAACAACTCGGTATTTGATTTCGAAAAACGATCATTCAACTCTTGAAGTTGTATATTAATGACAGTATAGAATAAATCTACACGAAAATGATGCAAATATGTCATTTCTGGAGCTTGACGTTGTGGGCGACCATGAGGTGGATGGCGTATAAACATATTATCCATGTTTGGAACATTAATGTAGTGCGCCTAACAAAAAGAATAGAATTGATGAAAAAACGAATTCCACCCATCATCTCTAAAAGACTGGAGTTGTCGTTTGCATAGTTTCATCAATTTTATTGCATTTACAATATATGAATCTTTTCTCTATAATGCCTTTGATAAGTCATTTGCCATCGCTAAAATAGTTTTCATCAAGTGTAGATTATATGCAAAAATCAACTGATAGTATTGACTCCAACAAATTGTATGCTTCATCTTTTTTTATCAGAATTTGATCCATCAACACTAATCATTTCAAGTATATCAATAATAGCTAAGAACATGGCAAGCAAGCTGACCAAAGAATTATAATGTGAACCCCCAATGCATATCACCAAAACATTGAAGGGTAGTTTCTTGATTAAGTCCCTTTCCAATTAAAATCTCACCATTCTCGAATGCTTTCACAACAATATCTGCTTGTTTCTTTCGAAGATGATCACAACGTTTAGAGGATGCTTCAACAATATTTACCACGTTAGCAACCAAGTGAAAAAAAATAGAAATTGGTGTATTCTTCTTTGCCACGGCTACAAGAACTAACTGAAATTGGTGAGCAAAACAATAAATGCAAAAAGTATAACGATTCTCTTTTAAAATAAGTTATTTGAGACCATTGAATTCATCCTGCATATTACTAGTCCCATCATAATTTTGTCCTCTCAATCTAGACAAGTTTAAGTTATATCTAGCAAATGTCTTATCTATTGCAGCCTTAAGTGAGAGAGTTGTGGTATTGAAAATATGTTCAAGACTAATGAAATGTTTATTTACTTGTCAATTATTGTTCACATAACGTAAAACAATTGACATTTGCTCATTTGTTGACACATCACGAGATTCATCAACTAGAATAGAGAAAAATGAATTCCCAATGTCTTAGATACTAACATTGATCGTTTCAATAGCACAAACACTTACAATATCTTTCTAAACATCGGGTGATGTTAATTTGCAATTTAGAAGGAGTACTGTTCATTGTAATTGTCTTAATCTTATCATTATGATCAGTTAGAAACTGCAATAGGACTAAAGAATTACCTGGATTCTTTGAATTCTTAGATTCATCATGACCCAACAGTTATATTTGTGCATTCTCTAATTTGAATTTGAAACAATCATGGAGAGATTTGTAAAACGAAAATCTTCGTCGGTTGTAAAAGATGTTGATAGAGAGAAATCAAATAGTGTTAATTTTGATGTTACACAACTTCCCACCGATCTTGGATTAAGGATTCTAATTTTGGATTACAATGCTAATATTCGAGATCAAGTCTGGAGATCATATATGCAAAAAGGTTCGTATCAGCCTTTAGATCATAACTTTCTATATAGATCATTTGGGTAGACACAAACTAGACGATTCACTCTTACCTGGTTTAAAGAGTTTGGTAGTTGGTTGGAGTATAGTGTATCAAAAGATTCTACTTTCTGCTTGTATTATTATCTATTTGAAACAAATGTGGGTAAACAAGGAGGAGGTGATGCTTTTGTTAGTGAAGGATTTTCGTATTGGAAAAGTAAAGACATGCTTAATGTTCATGGTGGAGATCATGATAGCTACACAGTAAAGCTCACATAAAGTCTGAGGCTTTGATGAATCAGGAGCAACACATTCAGTCAGTTTTCTTCAAGCAGTCAAAATAAGTTCGGAGTGACTATCGTATCTGTCTTATTACATCAATTGATTGTGTTAGACTTTTGTTGCGACAGGAGATTCCGTTTCGGAGCCATGATGAATCTGAAAATTCAGATAATCCAGGTAACTTTTTAGTCCTATTGTAATTTCTAGCTGATCATAATGATGAGATTAAGACAGTTATTATGAACAATGCTTATCTAAATTGCAAATTAACATCACCCAATGTTCAGAAGGATGTTGTAAGTACTTGTGCTGTTGAAACGATCAATGTTATTATCAAAGAGTTTGGGGTTCATTTTTTTCTATTATAGTTGATGAATCTCGTGATGTGTCAATAAAGGAGCAAATGTCAATTGTTTTACGTTATGTGAACAATAGTGGATAAGTAAATGAACGTTTCATTGGTTTTGAGCATGTTTTCAGTACCACAGTTCTCTCACTTAAGACTGCAATAGATAAGACATTTGCTGGATATAACTTAAGCTTGTCTAGATTGAGAACACAAGGTTATAATAGGACAAATAATATGCAATGTGAGTTCAATGGTCTCAAATCACTTATTTTAAAAGAGAATCCTTGTGCTTTTTATATTCATTGTTTTGCTCACTAACTTTAACTAGCTCTTGTAGCCATGATAAAGAAGAATACTCCAATTTCTAACTTTTTTCGCTTGGTTGTTGACGTGGTAAATATTGTTGGAGCATTTTCTAAACGTTGTGATCATCTTCGAGAGAAACAATCAGATATTGTTGCGAAAGCATTGGAGAATGGTGAGATTTAAGTGGAGGGGACTTAATTATAAAACTACCCATCAACGTTCTGGTGATACGTGTCGGGGTTCACATTATAATTCTTTGGTCAGTTTGCTTGCTATGTTCTCAGCTGTTATTATGTACTTGAAATTATTAGTGTTGATGGATCAAATTCTGATAAAAAAGGTGAAGCATACAATTTATTGGAGTTAATACTATCATTTGATTTTGCATTTAATCTACACTTGATGAGAACAGTTTTGACGATGACAAATGAATTATCAAAAGTATTATAGAGAATAGATCCAAATATTATAAATGTAATGAAATTGATAAAACTATGCAAACGACGACTCCAGTCTTTCAGAGATGATGGGTGAGATTCGTTTTTGTAACAATTCTATTCTTTTTGTCAGGTGCATTACATTGATGTTCCAAACATGGATGATATGTTTATACGCCGTGCACCTTGTGGTCGCCCACAATGTTAAGCTCTAGAAATGACATATTTTCATGTAAATTTATTTTATATTGTCATTGATATGCAACTTCAAGAGTTGAAGCTGGTGGACAAACAGTGCGTTGAAGGCACTCTTAATAGGTTCAAACCGATGGTGAATGGGAACCCAATGAAGGGGTGATGGCTGACGCAATGAAGGCACTAGGGTTTTAGTGTATCAGCCTATTAGGCTCTGATACCATGTAAAAACTCTAGGAGAAACTTAATATATTTCATATCAAACTATGAACACAAACAGCTCTTTTATAGAGAGAAAATACAACAACAAAAGGAAAGATACAAGAAAGGAAAGGACAGAAAATCAGCAATAAGGAAAAAAGGAAAGATATATATATAAGATCCTAATTCTAGATTAGGAATTAATCCTAACCAAATCTCCATTGCCTTAATCTTAGATATCCTCATAATTTAACACCTTGCATTATTTTGTGCTTTCATCTAATAGTAAATCACACACAAATTAAATTATTGTATTAACAATAATTTAACCCATATATTGTACTTTTCTAGACTTTTCCCCCCACAAATTTCTCTCAAATTTCCTAGTTGTTGCCCATTTAACATGTGCTTTTTGACTACTGCTTTGGTTTACTTTGGTGTTTGGTCTCTCTCTCTCACTTTCTCTTTCTTTCCCTCTCTCCTAAATTTCTCTCGTCTTCTAGATGAGTTCCATACTTCCATCTACTTTAGAAATTTTTCTCCCCTAAATTTCTCCAACAAATCCATTCTTCTATGCTCCCTTTGTTCAATGACTATTACTACAAGAGGCAAAGAACTCGCCTTTTCCTCTTCTGCTTCTCAGAGCAGCGACAATTATGGCGTGTTCTTGAGCTTTAGAGGCGAGGACACTTCATCCACCTTCGTCCTTCGTCCATTATCTCTACATGGTTGTTACAAATCGTAGCGCCCAGGTCGCGCACGACCCAGGTAGGTAGGCGGCTTAGGCCACGCCCGACCCAGGTGGCTAGGCGTTGCCTAGGCGCTGATTGGGCCGGATTAATCGGCTTGGCATCTAGGGTGCCGATTATGGCTTAATCGCGATAGCCAAGGGCCGTCTAGCGCTTGGGCGACGCCTAGGCGGCCACCTTGGCAGCGTTATAAAACACTGGATGCCCCTCAAAAATAAGTTTAACAAACTCTTGTTTGGTTATTTGCACAACTCTTCTACCCACTTAGGGTGCATCCTATTAGTGTCACAGCCTAGGCAACCACAACAACCTTTAAGAATGTCGTTGCCTAGGCTGTGACAATTAGGCATGAACCTGAGTACAATTTCCTGATACAAGTTTCTTTCGATAGTCGAAAACATGATGTTTTCCTCATTGGATGTGCTTATAATATATCTTCCAGTAAAATTTTCATGTGTCCATCCATCTAATTGTACAATAAATCTTTTACTTGGTCAGACCAATTGTAAATTGTAAACAAGAGCTGTAGGCAGGTACGATTTTTGATGCAATTTTCTAATAGGAAAAAATCTACCACCTTCCGTGGCATTCACATATCCTAATCTTGGATGCTTTGGTTGTTGATTTTTTTTTGGAGATATCTTCTTCCAAGGCTTACTTTTGACTATTGATTTTGATGTTGTATGGACGTGCATAGTTGTTCCCTTATTCTGGTCTCTCTTCAGTATCTTGAATTTTGAAGTTTTGGAACTTTTGTTGGTAGGCTATCATCGGGTTGAGTTGATTGACCACTAATTCTGAATTAGAGTAAGCTTTTAGGCTCTCTGTTTATGAGTATTTCTACAAGCCTTTATTTTGTACCTTATGTTCTTGACTACTTGTTCCAAGTGTTAAATTACTTGTCCAATGGAAGTTACTTTCAACCGGACAAGCATTGTTCCTAGCTCTTGATCCTTTCTCCTGTGGATAGGTGTTTATATAGGACATTCTTTACCTTTGCATTTTAGCAACTCACTTGAACAGATATGGGTGAATGTGCTGCTATAAAATTGATCATTTTTTTGCATTTGACTGCAACCCCAAGGTTTGAATTGAATGTCAAATCTCTCGTTATCCATTTATATATTGAAATCGATTTCTCTCATCATTGTTGTGAGTGGGTATTCTTGCATCACAGGCTGTAGGGTGGTGAGCTTGAAATAGTGAATAACTTTGTCAAAGTCATCACAGCTAGTATGGGTTTCTGCAACATCCAATGAAGTGTTATTGATGTAGAAGTATTGGTAGATAACTCCTCAAATCTAAGTTTGAGAGTTTCTCATGTAAAACTCATTGAATAGAGGATATGGGTAGGTTTAGGAGACTCAATTCTAATAGAGACCTCCTAGTTCATTTGTTGATTAATTATACTAATAATTTGTGAAATGATGTAGTCAGCTTATCGAGGTTTTGTGTCCAAAGCAAGTGTTTACTATGACCAAATAAGGAAAGTTTTGAGTGTGTGGCCAATTATGTATAGTAGTGATGATTTGTGACGTGCCCAAAACACAAAAGAAATACTAGCATCCCTTATTTGATAAGAAAATTCGCCACCAGTTTTGATTCACCACATTCTAAGATAGAAGAAAGAAGAGTGATAAAAATCAAGTAAATTCACCATTAAACAAATGAATTGCTTATATAAGAATTAAGATTAAAATGTTCTCTGCATTTTCTTCATAAAAATATTCATACCTAAATATTACAAGATAAAACATATAAATTCTAGTCTTGTTGACAAATTACAATGATTAAAGATAAACATAATAATTAAAGATATGCAATATCATTGTCTCTTTTGACAAAAAAGAGTTAATGATGATAAAAGACACACTAAAAGCATAAAGTAAAAAAATATCATCATGCCACTTTTGACAAAGGGAATCATGATGATAAAACATAATGATACATAAAAGACAAAGCACCCTCAAACATAAAAGGACAAATGAATGGTGACATCATGTATGACATCAGTTAAGAGACTTGGGCTTGTTGAAAAGACTTGGGCCTGATAGATGGGCTGACTGCTTAGGCTTGATCATGGAGTGTCTAGGTTGCATTTTGGTTCTGAACTTTCAAGCAAACGAGTATAATTTCTCCTTGATCAGCTCAAAACTTCTTTGAACAGCCTCATTCTATCTAAATTCACCACATTTCTTGATGCATTCAATCAATGGAGTAAGAATAGTACTAAAATTCTTCACAAACCTCCTATAAAAGGATGTTAACCCATGAAAACTTCTCACCTCTGAAACACTAGTATGTATGGGCCACTCCTTAATTGCTTTCACTTTCTCCTCATCAAGTTTAACCCCATGTTGTGAAACCATGTAACCAAGAAATATTACTCGGTCTTGACATAATTGACATTTCTTTAAGTTGCCAAATAGTTTTTCCTGTCGTGACACTTTAAAGACTTCCCTAAGGTACCCAAATGCTCCTCAAAAGTTCTGCTATAAATCAAAATATCATCAAAATAAACCACAACAAATTTGTCAATGAATTTACGAAGCACATGATTCATCAATTGTATGAAGGTGCTTGGTGCATTAGACAAGCCAAATGGCATAACCAGCCATTCGTACAGCCTGTGTTTTGTTTTGAATGCGATTTTCCATTCATCCCCCTCTTTCATTCTAATTTGATGGTAGCCACTTTTGAGATCTACCTTTGAGAACAATTTAGAGTCATACAACTCATCAAGCATATCATCCAACCTAGGGATTGGGTACCGATACTTCATCGTTATCTTATTTATGGCCCGACTATCCACACACATTCTCATAGTCTCATTAACTCACTTACGTATCCATTCTCTAACAACTCAGTTAGTTGCTGATGCAACTCTTTGGCTTCATCCAGATTGCTTCTATAGGCTGGTCTATTTGATAAAATAGTTCCAGGCATGAGATTGATTTGGTGTTCAATTCCTCTAATTGGTGGCAATCCCTTTGCTATCTCTTTTAGAAACACATCAACAAACTCTTCAAAAGTCTTCTTAATTTATGGTGGGAAAGAAGTTTCCTTGTTTAGCATTGCTTCCTTCACTATTAGCATTAAAACCAAGTTGTGAATGGACAAAGCTTGTGTTATCTCTCCCTTACTCGTAAGCAAACTTTCTTTCTTTTCCCTCTCCATCAAGAGTTGATCTCGCTGCACCTGTTGTGGACTAAGGGTGCTGAAGTTATGTTTTTTCCATCATTAACAAAAGAATAGGTGCTTTTGAACCCATCATGCATAACCCTCCTATCATACTACCACGGTCTTCCTAAAAGCAAGTGACTCACATTCATTGGAATCACATCACATAACAACTCATCTTTGTATGTTTTCCCAATTAAAAATGGTACAACAACCTGCCTTGTAACCCTTATTTCTCCATTATCATTCAACCATTACAGCTTGTATGGGTAGGGATATTTTGTTGTTGCCAAATTCAATTTTTCCACCAAAGTAATGGAAGCAATGTTAGTGCAGCTCCCTCCATCTATAATCACTCCACACACCTTTTCATTGACCATACACCTAGTATGGAAGATGTTCTCATGTTGCTCGTCATCTATTTTTGTTTATAAGTTCAAGGAGTGTCGAATCACAAGTAATTCCCCCTTATCAGCTTAAACTATCTTCATCCACACACTCATCTTCTTCCTCTATTGTTGCCTCATCTTCATTCTCTACCTCCCATTGTGATCCCCGAAGACCATCACTCTTTTATTTGGACATTCAGAAGCAATATGTCCATGGCCAAGGCATTTAAAAAACTTAATGTCTCGGCTCCTCTTTGGAGGATTAGGATCACCCACTTTCTCCTTCTCTTTACTCATACTTGCTAGTTGTTTGCTAGAGTCCATTCTTTCCACTCGTTTTGCACTCCAATTTGAAACCACTCCTAGTGGTGTAAAGGATGAGTTGATCATTTTATTACCAACTTGTAGAGACACCCTTTGCTTAGTTAGATTATGTTTCAGTTGTCTCTCCACCTTATGGAAAGTTTAATTATATCCTCAAAGAGCACAAAAGGTTGTAACTCCACCGTGTTGGCAATTTTTTTTATTTAATTCTCCTAAGAATCTAGCAATGGTCTACTCTTGAGGTTCTTGTAACTCATCTCATCATTAACACCTCGAATTTTTTAACATAATTCTCAACACACATGCCACTTTGCTTGAGACTTTGCAATCTAATATACAATTTCTGCCTATAGTATTTGGAACCAAAACGTTTTTCATTAAATGTTTCATAGCCTTCCAACTCCTAATATCCTTTTCTCCATCTCTCTTACGTTGTGCTTTTAAGTTCTCCCACCATAGATTAGCATAATTTGTAAATTCAAGAGCTGCAAGTTTGCATTTTCTTACCTCAGAATACTCTTGATATTCGAATACTTTGTCCACTTGCTGCACCAACTCCAAGTACTCTTCCAGTGAGGTAGTTCTCTTAAATGGTGGAATCTTCATCTTTATGTTGTTTCTGTTAGGAACCGGCTAACTGTGAAGTTTCGATTCTGCCTTATTTGATCCGTAGAGCTGCAAACACGAACTTCTCTAAGTCGGTCCACACGATCGACCCTTTCCACGACGCCTCGAGAGTGTTAGCAAACCTTAGGCGCCTCCAATGAAAGATCCGAATTTTTCACTACTTTTCATCTTCTTAAGTGGCCTATTTATAGGGTTTAAAAACCATAATTGTGCCTTTGAAAAGCCCCTAAACATTTTAGGCCCGGACTTTAATCACATTGGGCCGAATCTCTCTTTTAAATTGTGGAATGAGCTCAACCTAAGTGTGTGACCCCTTAGGTCCACCATTGGGCTAAATGTAGGGCCAATTCTATTAGGCTATATGAAGATCTAACTCATTAGAATAATTAAACTCTTTAATTAAACTTATGAGTTTCATAATTAACTCATCTCATGGGCTTCTTAATTAAACTTTTTAATTAATAGTTTTAAAATTAATCATATTAATTCTAAAACCCTACATATCATGGTTAACGTCTAGCAACATACCATGAATGCCTAGCCAACAATGAAAAAAACAGACCTTTTCAATTGCAATTACCGTACAATAAAATCCTTTCATTAATCTATGTCCCGATTGAATTTAGGGTATGGTTTTATGACGAAACCCTAGTCATTCAACAACTATGTATCCATTTCAGATTTATGACTCGTTCGATGAAATCAAAACACCTTTTGATTTCCACCTCACATTGGCCAAGGATTTCCTCAGTCATGAAATCATTGGAATACATAGGACATCTTCTCATCTTATCGATAAGTGATGAATCTTATTTTGACATTCACAAGCCTTCATATGTGATAAGGTTACGCCCAGTGATAATTTGTTAATGACTCTATTGGAATCCAAAAAAGAACCAAAGCGTAACTAATCAAATATAAGACTACCATGATGTCTCAAGTCTAAGGACCAATATGTACTATTGCAACACATAAATTCCAATTCGACAATAAACAATCACCATTAGGAATTCTGTAACGGGTCAGTTCATTGTACTTATTCTTATAATAAGCATCCACATATATGCACTAGTGTCCACACACTAATGTTCATGAAACAAGACATTCTCCTAATTGAGCATGCATCATATATGCTAGTCTATCCGAGTTATTAGTGTCCAATCCTAATAACTCTATGACTAGGAACATTTAAGATCAAGGCTTATAAAGAATATGTTTCATGATTGTCATCTCTATGCACGACCATATTCCATGAGCCTATTTGATCTATGGACTTTGTCAAGTATGGATTTCAATAATAACGACAACCAACAATAACAAATAAAAACATAATGCCTTGCAATAATAATTGATTGAAGATAAAGAGTCACAATGAAAAATATGATCAATTACATGTAAATATAATTGGCTTGTGGGGCATAACTCTAACAGTTTCTTGGATCTCTTTGTTGCCTCCTCTGCCATGGTTCAACCATGCTAGCTTCATCTCTAGTTTTATCTCTTTCGCCCTCATCTTCATGAAGAACCCTTCTTGGTGCTTGAGGAACACGTTGTTGTGGTGGTGGTTTTTGAACTCTCATCCTCTCAAACGCTTGAGTCAAACGAGTAAGCTGCTCCATCATCTTTTCTTGCATTTGTTCGAGACCCATGATTTGAGTTTGTTCCAATAAAAACCCTCTCAGTGCGTCTTCTCTGACCATGATCAAAACCTATGCTCTGATATCAATATGATGTGCTCAAAATACAAAAGAAATACTAACACCCCTTATTTCATAAGAAAATTTTTCACAAACAAGAAAATACTAGTTTTGATTCGACACACTCTAAGATAGAAGAAAGAAGAGTGATAAGAATTAAGTAAATTCGCCACTAAACAAATGAATTGCTTAGATAAGAATTAGAGTAAAAATGCTCTCTGCACTTTCTTCATAAAAATGTTCATACCAAAATATTATAAGATCAAACATAAATAGTAGTCTTGTTGACCAATTACAATGATTAAAGACTGTCACACACATGGGCCATGGCGCGACATTGGCTATTTTTCTATTTTAACATTCCTTGCATTTATGTTATGCTTTTATATTTTCATTTACTTAATGCTATTCTACTCGTTGGGTGAGGGTAGTTGTATGTTGAAAGGATGTCTAAGGGAATATCCTATGTGTAAAGGGGGCCAGGGAAGAGACAAAATAGTTAGTTAGGAGGGGTGAAATCTGTTGAGGCAGCACTTAGGGTAGAGGTTATATATCCTCTAGAACCAGCCTATAAGGGGTATGAAAAATCTGAGAAATATTATTCTCCTTCTTTGTTGTCTTTCACTCTCTTTCTTTCCCTCTTGAATCCTTCTTTCTTGTTATTGTATCTCTCCTTAAGACCCCCCTTAGGTTGCATATTTGTCATTGTCGAGTCTTGACAAACTAGTATCAGAGCACCGGGTTTGGACATTTTGATAAAAGTAAGGATGGTCGGATGGAACCCACATAAAGAATTTTGAAACGCAGCTGCAACATGTCAACTCGACAATGATTGAGCTCCAAAATAGGATGAGCCAGATGGAGGCCGGAGGAACCTAGAACCGAGAGGCGATTTGAGCTATGGATAACAGGATGAAAGGGGCCTTGGAAGGTATGGAGCAGAGGCTGCATGGGTCCATAGCTAGACTACGAGATAACATGCAACAATTCATGTTAATGTTTACATGACAAAATCAGGTAAGAATGACTAAAAACTTTTCTCCTAGAAATAGAAATGAGCCCATACTGCATAGAGATGATGGGAATGGGGATCGTGCCAATGTGGGAGTAGAGGCTGACCCAGAACAAATGTTGGAAGGAGTGGTTGGTAACGAAAGGAATGGTAATGATCGAAATGGTGTGCATAACGTGCAGCACCAGGGGTTCATTATGGCCCCAGATGGAGATTCCTACCTTCGAAGGGGTCAACCCCCGGTGGTGGGCAAGGAAATGTGAGAGGGTGTTCGAATGGAATAATGTACCAATGAGGCAGCGAGCAACAATCGTTGTAACCTATTTTAATGAGGCTATCGATGCCTAGTTCTAAGGGTGGGTAAGTGTGCAAAATGAATTTACTTGGGAAGAATTTGTGACCAAATTGTGTGAAAGCTTCGGAGAGAGAAACAAGGTGGACACCATTGAAGAATTTAACAAGCTTAGACAAATTGGGAGTGTAGAGGTGTACTTAAGGGGGTTTGAGGAGTTGTGGTCCTATATGACTCAATAGAACCCACACCTTACTGAAGTTTATTTCGTGTCAAGCTTCTTGAGTGGGTTGAGTGAGGACATAAGGCCAATGGTAAAGATGATTAGGCCTCATTCAGTGGAACAAGCAGTTGAGAGCGCAAGATTGCAAGAAATGACTGTAGAAGCGTTTATGAGAAAGCATCGACAACAACATAAGGGGTTATTGATGGGACCAACCCACGGGGGAGGCAACTACGTGAGCCGGGAAAACGGCAAGAGCAAAGGTGGCATGAAATAGGGGACAGGGCCCAGCACACTGCCTTATGGGGAGCAATTGAGGGAACAAAGAAGGTTAGCTGGCCTTCGTTTTAGTTGTGGAGATAAGTACCATTTTGGGCACCAATGTAAGAGACAAATTCTCTTGCTGGAAGGGGAAGAAGAGGATGAGGTTGAAGGTTCCAAGCAGGAAGTAGGGGAGGATGGTGAATCAGAAGAGGAGAACAACGGAGAAATTTCACTGCATGGCCTCAAGAGGGTGACCAACAACAAGATCATTAAGGTAGTCGGGAGTATAAAGAATCATGGCCTACTGATTTTAATCGACAGTGGAAGCACACATAGCTTCCTTGATGAAGGGACAACTAAGAGGCTAAAATGTCCGCTATAAGGGACCCCACCCCTAGGTGTGATAGTCGCAAATGATAGCAAGATAATCAGCAAGTCAGGATGCAATGGGTTTACGTGAGAGATGCAAGGTGAAAAATTTGAGGCAGACTTGAGGCTACTACATTTAGGAGGGTGTGATGTCGTGTTGGGGGTGGACTGAATGAAGAAGGTAAGCCCCAACAGTTTCGACTTCAACATGATGGAAGTGTCTTTTGACAAAGAAGGAAGGAAAATGACATTGTCAGGGGAGAGGGAATCGGGATCTTGCAAGATGATCTCAGGGAGGAAACTACACAAGATGTTGAAGAACAAATGGTGCCAACTATCCCAACTGTTCTCACTGATGGCCGTGGGGGAAGGGTCACTTATGGCAGTAGAAGGAGAGCCCAAAACAAAGATCGATGGGGGAGTGCACGTGTCAGTCACGACTCAACCTCGAAAGCTCGACCAGGTACACACCCAACACCTAATTGATGAACTGTTGGATAGCTACAAGGACTTGTTTGTTGAACACACAACCTTACCTCCAACCTGAACCTTAGATCATTCAATAAACCTGAAGCCTAATGCAGAACCCATCAATATCAGGTCCTATAGGTACTCCCCAACCCAAAAAATCAAAACAGAAAAGATGGTGAAGGATATGTTAAACCAATCCTTCATAAAACATAGCCAAAGCCCATTTGCCTCACCAGTCCTCTTAGTTAAAAAGAAGGATAGATCTTGGCATTTTTGTGTTAACTACCGCAAATTAAACTCCTTAACCATCAAAGATAAATTCCCCATACCTCTCGTTGAGGACCTGATGGATGAACTACATGATGCCAATTTCTTTTCAAAGCTGGACCTTAGGTCTGCCTACCATCAAATCAAAATGAAGCCCGAAGATGTCCCCAAAATCACTTTTAGGACACATTATGGTCATTTCGAATTTTTGGTGATGCCATTCGGGTTCACCAACGCCCCATTAACATTTCAGTCCCTAATGAACCAAATTTTTTAGCCTTACCTAAGGAAATTTATTCTAGTATTCTTTGATGACATCTTGGTATATAGCCCCACCTTGGACCAACACATATCTCACCTCAAAATCACCCTAGAGGTTCTTTGAGCTAACCAACTTTTCATTAAAAGTTCAAAGTGTGCATTTGGGTAGAATCAAGTGGAGTATTTGGGGCATTTAATTTCTGGAGAATGAGTGAGCACTGACCCTAAAAAGGTTGAAGCCATGTTGACATGGCCAAAACCCATAACCGTGAGGGCCTTGAGAGGATTCATGGGGCTAACTGAGTATTATCGGCGATTTGACAAGGGATATGAAACTATAAGTAAACCTCTAACAGAACTCTTGAAGAAGGGGGGCTTCAATTGAGGGCAGGAGGCTGACATAGCATTTGAAAGACTGAAGAGAGCAATGAGTGAAGTGCCAGTTTTGGGACTACCCGATTTTAGCAAGCCCTTTGTAGTGGAGACAAATGCTTGTAAGAGTGGTTTTGGGGCAGTACTGTCTCAAAAGGGAAGACCCTTAGTCTTCTTAAGTTGAGCCCTAAGTGGTAGACATGAGGGCCTAAGTATATATGAGAAGGAATTCTTGGCGGTGCTAATGGCCGTGGAGAGATGACGCCATTACTTAGAAGGGGGTAAATTTATAATCCAAATCGATCATGAGAGCTTGAAGTTCTTGCTACAACAAAAATTGCAAACTCAACTACAAAAGAATGGGATGGCTAAACTAATGGGGTTAGACTATTCCATACAATATCGCAAGGGTAAGGAGAATGTGGCAGCGGATGCCCTCTCAAGATGTTATGAAGACGGAGAACTAGCAGCTGTTACTATGGTAATGTCGGATTGGTGCAAGGAGGTGGTGGACAACTATGCAGGGGATGAGCAGGTGCAGGAACTCATGCAAGAAGTGGCGGTGACGCCAGAAGGGATTGGGGGTTACACTCTTAAGGAAAGGTTGTTGCGACTACAAAACAGGGTGGTTATAGGTAAAAAAAGGGACTTGAGGAAAAAAATACTACAGTCGTTGCATGAGTCTACCCTAAAGGGACGTTTGGGAGTCTAAAACACCTATCTAAGGATTAAGCAGCTATTCCACTTGCCAAGACTAAATGCGGACGTGAAGGAATTTGTATCAGCTTGTGATACTTGCAGGAGGTGCAAATACAAAAATGTGGCTTACCCTGGGTTACTCCAGCGCTTACCAATACTCGACCAAGGTTGGACTAGTGTATCCATGGATTTCATCGAAGGATTGCCTAAGTCAGAAGGGAAGGACGGTGTGCTAGTGGTGGTTGATAGGTTCACTAAATTTGCACATTTTATAGGGTTGGCTCACCCTTATATAATCCAAGAGATGGCCAGAGCCTTCATGGATAGAGTAATGGCCTTGCATAGAGTACCAAGTGTAATCATATCAGATAGGGGCAGAATCTTCACCAGCAACATGTGGTAGGAATTGATGAGCGTGACTAGGATAAAACTCAACATGTCAACTGCCAGCCACCCTCAAATGGATGGGCAAATGGAGAGGGTAAACTAGAGTTTAGAAACCCATCTTAGGTGCATTTGTATCCTACACCCTAACCAGTGGCACATATAGCTTGCTTTGTCCCAATGGTGGTACAACTCTACCCACGACAGCACCCTCAAAATGTCTCCCTTTGAAGCCAATTACAGATACAAACCCCTAATATTACCAGCCATAGGAGGGCAGACTACAGTTGCTTCAGTGGAAGAATATTTGCAGTAAATGAGGACGATACTTAGACAGCTCAAGCAAGAATTAGCCTCAGCCCAAAACAAAATAAAACAAAAGGCAGATCGAAAAAGGAGTGACAGAGAATTGGAGGTTGGAGAGAAGGTTTATCTGAGATTGAATCATCCCCATTTGAAGTCTCTTATGCAAGGACTAGTTACTAAACTAACCCCTTGGTATTTTGGCCCATTCACTATCCTAGCTAAGATGGGAAAGGTGGCCTACCATTTACAACTCCCTGAAGGATCTCGAATGCACCCCATCGTCCACGTGTCCCTCTTGAAAAGGTCATCAAGAAAGGAGCACGTCAATCTCAAACTGTCGCCCTTGCCTAAGGAAAAGGAAAGGATGGAGGAACTCGAAGCAATATTGGATAGAAGGGTGATCCATAACCAAGGGGTCCATCTCATTCAAGTGTTGGTGAAATGGCAGGGCAAAGACAAAGGAAGTAACAACTGGGAATATTTGTCAAGCCTCATTCAGCGATTCCCTAGGATAGCCAGCCTCCTCAGTATTTCTTGAGGATAATAAATCTTTTGAAGGAGGGGCAATTGTCACACACATGGGCCATGGCGCGACATTGACTATTTTTTTGTTTTAACGTTCCTTGCGTTTATGTTATGCTTTTATGTTTTCATTTACTTAATGTTATTGTACTCGTTGGGTGAGGGCAGCTGTATGTTGAGAGGATGTCTAAGGGAATATCCTATGTGTAAAAAGGGGCATGGGAAGAGAGAAAATAGTTAGTTAGGAGGGTGGAATCTGTTGAGGCAACACTTGGGCTAGAGGTTATATATCCTCTAGAACCAGCTTGTAAGGGGTATGAAAAATCTGAGGAATATTATTCTCCTTTGTTATCTCTTTCTCTTTTTCTCCTCCTTAAATTTTTCTTTCTCATTGTTGTATCTCTCTCTATGACCCCCTTCTGACCTTCTAAATCGCACCGAATTAGAAGGTTGGATATTTGTCACTATCGAGTCATGACAAAGACAAACATAGTGATTAAAGATAGACAACATCATTGCCTCTTTTAACAAAATGGGGTTAATGATGATAAAAGACACCAAAAGTATAAAGTAGAAAAATATCATCATGTCACTTTTGACAAAGAAAATCATGATGATAAAACACAATGATACATAAAAAACAAAACACCCTTAAATATAAAGGACAAATGACATCATGCATGACATCAATTATGAGACTTGTACTTGTTGGACAGGCTTGGGCTTGAGGCTGACTGCTTGGGCTTGATCATGGAGTGCCTAAGTTACATTCTTGTCCTAGGCTTCCAAGCAAACGAGTAATGTGATTAATTTGATTTTTAACTCTTTCACTTTGAATTCTATCTCTTTCAAATGGACTGAAGTCTTTCCAATAAATAATTTAAGTTCTTTTTGAAAATGTTTATCCCTTGAACGAGTAATTGGCTCAAGACTTGGAATTATATGCTTTTGGACCGCCCTTAACTTTGCATCTATACCGTTCACATCAATTTGGATAGTTTCTAGTTTTATTCTTGCACTTAGTGGGTTTTGCAGTTTTTGTTGCAATGTGTCAACATGTTAAATTTATTTGTCTTATTTTCTTTCTAACAATCAGAGAGTTGTTCTCTCACTTCTTCCTGTTCCTGCAATGATAGCGCAAACTCGATCATCTTCTTGGGCTCTATTTTCCATTGCAGATTGGAAAATAGGGTTCTAGCCAGCCAGCCAGCCATCTCTTTTTTCTTTTTTAATATATATTTTTTATTTTTACTTGATTAAATTTATCTTAGTTAGCTTAAGTGAATTTATTAACTTATTATTTGCAACGAAGGAATAATAAATCACAGGTGCCTTGAAGTCATCCTTATTAGGCCATATGAAGTGGCGTGCTGGTATAAAAATATTTGATTAAAATGCTTGCTTAATATATTAATGTCTTTTTGCATCTCTGTATTGAGTAAAATATTAATTAAATATTTATTATTATTATTATTATTATTATCATTAAAGAACAGTGCCACACTCAAGACGTACTAAGCATTTAGAATAATGCCATCCATCATGACTACTGATAGTTGTGATGGATAGCTGGCAGCACACCATTGGGTGTGTTGCGCCTCACATAAGAGGCGCAACACACTCAATGGTGTGCTGTCACCTGTCTATCACGACCATCACCAGTTGCGATGGATAGCAGTACTCAAGCATTTATGCATTGTGCAGTATTTGTTGCAATGTCTTGTGTTATAAAAAAATAATGTTGATACAAATAATGCTTGGTAATTGAGTATGGTATTGTATTAATTAATATTATAAAAATAAGTGTTTAGTTAATATTTTATTATTATGCTGTAAATTTTTAAAATGACTAAAACAAATGGTAGTATATTAAATAACATTTTGAAATAATAATATATATGAAATTACTTATAATATTTAAAGTGAAACAACAAAATTATAAAGACAAGATACTTGATTGACAACTAAACAAAGAGAACAGTTAAATTCAGTCTGGATTGCAAATGAAATTACAGTCGAAATGGCCAAGACGATGTAATTTCATTTTGGTTTGGTACCCTTGACTAATCATAATGAGGACAAGGACCCATCGACTTTAAGTTGAGGGCTTACATAGGCATTTTGGGGCCTTGTCTGTTGAGGGCCATCCTTCCCCATTTTCCTTATAAAGTTCATAGGGCTTAGTGATTTTCTAGTTATCATACTTCTTAGAATGTTAGGACGAGGGGCTGACCCATAAGAAGGCTTTGAGCCAACTATAATATTAAGAGTATAATTCTAAGGGTGTATTTGATTGTATTATCTAGAATTTAATTTTAAATAATATTATTTAAAAAATAAAAATCATCTCATCCCCTTAGAAAATGAATTTCATGGAAAGAAACTTTAAATACTTGTACCATACATATTTTTTTATAGAAAAATTAAGAATATTTAATTATTTTTATAGAAAATATTGTAATAATTACATATTTTCTATTATAAATATGTGCAATCAAACACACTCTAATTGTAGAAGATCAAGACCCCAATGAAAAGAAAGATTATAATCACAATAATGGATAATGAAAAAGGGCTGAAAACAACAAAAAATAGATGTCAAGATTTTAGGATATAAAGCTGTAAGGATGGCTATCTAATCTTAAACGAGACATCTAACTCTAAGTTTGTAAAGGGGGTTAATAAAGTGAAGATAAGAATCTTAAAATCAATATATTATTATTTTAGAAAGGGGTTAAAGAGAATCCATATTAATAAATATATGCCAATGCCACTAAGAAATACTTATACCTATAGCACTATTGGCATGGGGATGAGTTTACATGTGGAAATAGCTCAACTTCTCTCTAACTATTAGTAGTGGTAGGTAGGGTAGAAAGGACGACTATTAAGGAAACTATAAGCCCCAACAATCAAATTAAAGTGCTAGCGTGTCTTATCTTATTAATAAAGCAACCTTTCACTGGAGATATTAAAACAAGCAACAAACCTAATAAAGCCACAACAAGCACCTTCTTTCTCAAAGTCAACTTTGTCGCTTCTTGCTCTAGAAAGATTGTAGCTAGTGCGCTTTAGGAATAAGATAGAAATGGCTTTTCTCATTTAGTATTTTGTTCATTTTGATAGAAATAGGTCTTTTTGCAAGAGGGTCATTTGACCCTAGCATGATCATTTACTGACCAAGCTAATAGAGAAGTTTAAACCCATCAATGGAGGGAGTGAGGCTTTCAACCGAACTAGGAAGGGTTGGGTAGAGCTATATTTGCTGAGGCAAGGTTAGACTGGAATCAACAGTGCTCTAAGGGCGAAGCTAAAATCACTCTATGCCACTTGTTGCGCGAAGTCAAACTTCACTATTGAAGCAAGAAATAAATTAGACTTCACCAACCACTTTGGCCTAGTCATCCCACTTCTTTCCTCAATACCAAAAAAGGATATTGATTTTTGATAACTACTTTCACTTGATCCAATTCACCTCTACCAAGCTAGTGAACTAATAAATCATCTTTTCTGGGGAATGGAAGGATATAGCGATATTAGAATTATCCAGCTATAAGAAAAAACATCCACAAACTCTTTCCTAATAGTTTCTTCTATTTGGTACTTAATTAAGATGAAAGACATAAGAAGTGCATCTTGCTTGGAAAGATCGTTATCGAAGAAACAACAAACGATGGGCAATTCTTGCTCAAATTTGAGAAATTGCTTTTTAGTATGATATTCAGTTATGAATATGATGTGGATCCATTCTAAGGCCCCGAATTCAAAATACAGTGTGAAAGGGGCAAAGCTTTTATTCCTAGGTACAATCTTCTACCTTGAGGCATTTTTTTTTTTTTATAAGAATATATCAATCGAAGAAATGCAACTAATCTTCAAACCTCAAAACCCTACAAGGGATGTGAAGCCTTTCTCAATGTCTTTCACTCACCCAGTGGATCCAAGAGGCAAGGGAAATCTTTTGATTGAATCTATTCTTAATGTTGTGTTGCTAAAAAGGCCTGCTTATTCTCCCAATGCAACTTAGCTTTTTAGGGGTATGGCATTCAATCTACTCTCAATATATGCTCCTTCAAGGCTTGAGGGTGGATTGAATTTGCCATGACCTAGGCACCACCTTCAAAGGTTGATGCCTAGCCCAGACTTAAATAGCACAACACCTCCTTCTAGAAAGTCGATGTGGGATTCACCAATGTCACTCACCAACTACAATGTATTGGGTTTGAAAGTGGTGCCTAGATCATGACAAGTGGTATTAGAGCCAACCTCTTGTTATCAGATAGTGGGGCTAGCACATGCGAGGACGCACGTGTTTGAAGGGAAGGGTTGCCTAGGTTATGACAAGTGGTATCATAGTCGACCTCCTATTACCAGATGGTAGGGCAGCACGTGTTTGAAAGGGAGGGTGAACCTGGTGCGTTACAGTTGATGAGTGATCTTGGTGAATCCCATATCGGCTGGCCAAGAGAAAGTGTTGGGCTATTTAAGTCTAGGCTAAGCATCAACCTTTGAAGGTAGTGCCTAGGTCGTGACAAAATCCAATCCCATCTAGCATAAGCGGGTAGATTTCACTCATCCAGTAGTGAGGGAAAGATGAATAATGATGCTATTACTGCAACCCTAATAATGGGTTGGATCTATTAAAAGATATATTGGGGAGAGGGTTGAGAGGTATGAGATGATTGGATGTAGGGAAGCCTGGGCAATTTGTTCATTTCAATCATTTGTCAAGAATCAATTGAGAAAGAATTGTCTTTTGAAATCTCATTGTTGAAGGTGTAGAGAGGGTTGAAAAAAGTTAGGAGAATTTTTTTTTAGCTATATCAAACATGAACATAAAGAATTATGTAATGTAATTAATTGGACTGACAATCCTTTATTCGATAGGCAATTTCTGTGCAACTATGTAGTCCTTATTATGTTAACCATAAAGAATCCTTACAAAATTGAAACTCTCTAATTCAATATGTAGAACCAAAATGCATGTTGTGCAATAATTTGATTCCCCAAAATGAAAAGTCTCCAAGCTTGAATTCCCCCAAACGAGTGACTAGTTGGGGAAAGAACCCGAAAGTAATAATTGTAGTCTTAACAACTTATTTTGAGACTAGGACGAAGGAATGAAAGATAAAACACTTCCACATCTATTACACTCATGCCTTCAGCGCCTATTTGAAAACCCTTGGCTTTTGACAAGATAACATAATCTGTTCATTTATCAAAGGTCAAGTTCTCCTGCCCCTTTCCTCTTTAAGGGTCCTACTGCTGCCCAATTTTTTTGTCATTTTGAATTGGAATGGGCACTACCCAGTTCATTCAATTACTACAAGGATGAACCTATTTTGGAACATGAACCGTAAAAGAAAAGGCCTAATAAATCGATCACAAGAATATTAGTTACAGCACCCATCAGCCAAACATGAATCTTTCTATTAGAGTACTATCAAACATTTACTCGACTTCCCTCCACATTTCATAAAGTGGTCATGCTAGAGACAAATTGTCATAGAGAATTTTGAGATGAGATCCTTCCGAATGGGGTAAAGAGAACTCCTACCATTACTATTCCCTTTCTCTTTAAGTTAAGAAAAAATTTGAAAAGAAAACAATTAGTTTAACTTGTCATATATAGGCTAAGAACCCCTAGTAGAGATTGGTACGATTTAATTCAATAACATTTTCTTCGTTCAGGTTTGATTGTGTTGTAGCTTTATAATTTGAATTAGGTTTCTTGTTGGATGAATTACATTGCTAATAACCCTAAAAATAAAAAAAAGGTAGGTACAACTAGTTCGTGAACAACTAACCATCACATTGTAAAAATTGGATTGGGTAGGTTCAATCGTTGCTTATTACTAGAGGGCCTCCTAAAAAGATCTATTAAATTCATCGAGTTGTGCCAAAATGTTATTTTATTGTTTGTTGTCTACTATCTCTAAAAAACTTCTTTGGCTGAGGGCTTCCAACGCTATACCAAAAGAGGACGTTGAACCTCTGTTGACAAATAACCAACCCCAACATTTGTTGAGTAAATAAGGGATGTATAAGTTTGTTATGAATGACCTAGCATTGAATAAAGACTGCAAAGATTAGGAAAAGAATTTTTTTTTTGCTTTCAAACATGGTATGCTCTACATATTCATATACACTAAAAATAGTTAGGGGTGTCAATGGTTTGGATTGGTCCGATTCTATAAGAATCCAATAACCAAACCATTTTTAATGGTTTCGAAAAAATAAGAACCGTAACCGAACCATTACATATATAAAACCAAACCATGACCAATCCGTCACATCGGACTGGTTTTGGTTCTATCCAATAACATTTAGCTTCAAAACATTTTTGCAAAATATGAAATTACAAACAAATTTGTTAATTAAAATAAACCCATAACTTCATTAATACTTCAAGTCTTGAAGTAAAAGTATAACAAAATAATTTATAGACTACCTCATCAAATGAGATTACATCGACCATTTAGTATAGCAATAGCGCATAAAAGTCTAGAAATAAAAGAGTTCATGAATAACAATAACTAACAATAAAAAAGGAATAAACAAAAATTAGTAGATTAAAATTGAAACAACATAATCAAAGCAAAGTTCTCACTACCAACAGTAAGCAATATAGCGTATGTATATATATATATATATATTCAAAAAATTATAATACATTTAAGTATAATATCGGTTCCGGTTCGATTCGAACCACGGATTGAAAAAAAAAAAAATCAGTAACTAAATCAAATATATCGATTCTTAATTTTTTAGAATCAGAACTTAACATTTAAACTATAGAACTAATCCAAAAGGCACGGTTCAATCCGCTTTGGTCTGGTTCACCGGTTTTCATATTTTTTTGACACCCCTAAAAATAGTGATCAATTACGTGATCAATTATGCCTCATCTCATATTCTCATCAACTTTTTTTCTTCTTCATCTCCAAAACCCTTTCAGCACCATCCGTCTCTCATTTTCTCTTCTCTTCCTCTCTAAGGAGCTACTGTGTCCCAGCTCCAACCACTCATTATCTTCTCTTTTCTTCCTCTTCTTTGAGACCTTTTTGATCTTGCCTTTCCAAATCCTCTCTTGAGCCTATCATTTCAGATCTAGATCCTACAATTTCTCTGACTCCAACGAGCTACGAAAAATGCTATAGTCATCCCTATTTTTCTCATCTTCCTTATCTTTAAAACCTTTTCAAGCTCATCGTTTGCCATTCCAGATCATTTCCTGAATTCGTCGTTTTAGTTTTAAAACCCTTTTGGTGCTAAAAAAAGAGAAAATAAAGAGTGGTCAAAGTTAGGACTACGTCTAAAGAAAGAGAAAGGGAAGAGAAGAGAAAAAAGGGAGATGCTCGACACCAAAAAAAGTTTTGGAAAAAAGAAAAAAAAAGGAAATGAGGCAAATAGGGCCAAAATAACATAATTTTTAATTATTTGAATTATTGAATTTGTTAAAAAAGAATAATTCAAATAAAGTTTTAGAGAGTATTGAAATAGGGCCAATATTTGAATTATTGAATTTCTTTTTAATTATTTGAATTATTGAATTTGTTAAAAAAGTTTTAGAGAGTATTATTTGAATTATTTTAGAGAGTATTTCTTAGATAAAGTCATTACTATTGTTAAAATCTAAGAAATACTCTCTATAATCAAGTCAAATTTTAGTAGGCAATGAAATTTACCCAAAAAAATATTGAATTTGTTAAAAAAGAATATTTTTGTTGGCTTGAAATAAAAATAAATAGACGGTTTAAAATAAAGGATAAAATTGCCATTATTTTTAATTAAATCTAATTCAAACTTGATCAGAGCTTTATCTTAGCATTTTCAATTTGTTGGACCGCCTTTTTGGGTCCTTTGCTCTCGTGTGATGGGTAAGTCTGGCTTTTTTTTAAAAAAAAAAGAAGCATCAATTGATAACAAAAGATTAGCCCTAGGAGTGTATTTTCCTACCATCTTTGAACCAACCACTTGGGTTTTATTTTCTAGGCATTTAGAGGCGGATTTAGGAGGGCGAGCACGAGTTGCTGTCTTTTTTCAGATTCAGCCCTCCTTCAAGTTTGTAAGATAGCTCTGGCTCATTTAAGAGGAGGAGAACTAAAATGACTTATGAATCTGGGCCAATCCTTCTCCAAATTTGCTCCTAAATCCAATATAATTGCAGCCCCAAACCCCTCTTTAGCTTTTGCTCATTGAAAAACCACCTCCTCTTCACCTTTGTTACACTTTGGCCAAGTTAGAAATGCAAATGAAAGGCTACTCTCACTTCTTATATGTTACAGGAGGAGTGTGTTTTGTACATCGAACTTTTAAAATATTACATATAATTTGCTTTTTATTTAATGCACGTCTAAAAAGAAAGTCTTGAATGTCAACCACAACATAAATAAATATCATCAAATAATTTAAGCATAACACATTCTGCCCGTACATTCCTATTTATAATCTTATCTTAAACCCAAATAAAGGAAGATTTATTATTCGACAATCAACATTAAATTTGTCAGATCAAAGAACATGAATTTTAGACAAATAACAAAATTGATGAGTTACAATTTAAATAGTTGAGTCTCTCGTAATGTAATAATGAGATTAAGGCTACATTTTTAACCGGGCACAACTCAATACATCATTCATAGCACTTTGTAAATAGAACATTTATAGATAGGTGGTTATGAGGAAATGCATATGCAAAGAAATTATCATTAACAAGTGAAAATAACCATGGAAACTTAGCTAGTGAACTCTACTTCACAGCATCGTACATTGGTATGTCTATAAAATGACTGGAGCTAAATATCTGAAAAGTATTGTTTATGGCGTGCTACCTTACGTATTATATCTATATATGTAACAGTAATAATAATAATAATAATCCTGTACAAAGCTAATAATAATAAGAGTAAAACAGTAAGCAGAGACTGAAGGCAAAACCTTCTTCCCTCCGCATGACACACTAACATACCTCCTCCTCTGGTCAGGTGGTGGCTCCCAAAACGAATGCGTGAAAAGAGTGAGGGAAGGGGACTTTGTCCTCTTCACCCCATGAATCTACATTTCCTAACTAATTCGTTCGAGAAATTTACATGTCGGTTCCATAAGCTTCGTACCTCCGGCGATGAAATCTCGAGCCAGGGCTTTGCAGGTCCGCTGAAATGTATAACAGCAGCAGCTTCCAGTATCTGTCGCTCAACGGGGGGAAACCAGTAACCTAATCCGGCCAGATGCCATGAAGGATCGATTGGATGGACATGACCCTCGAATGCTATCAACGCCGGTGGAAGCGCTCCAGGACGCCACAATGTCATCCCCGAATTTAGACTCTAAAAGCAACAAAATGTTTTTTGTCAAGCAAACGAGGATCCTGTACTAAAAGTATTTGTTGAATCGCTACAGATAATAGGAAATACATTAGGGAGCATCTTAAGGCTTCCAAGTAGAATAAACTCACAAGTTTAAGCCATTGATGGTACGTTGAAGTGATGCTGGTCGTCCTCCATGCCTGAAGGTCAAATACATTCACCCCGTACAACCATCCACATCGGTCATGATCCAAGTTAGATGCTATAACTGGGTTGGAGAAATTGAAGTAGTCCATGTATTTTCTTCCCGGACAACACTCGTGCCCACACCAGGAGTCAACAACAGCACCGACAACCTTCCCGTTGATATCCAATTGCCAGAGCGATGATATGTCGTGTTGTACTACCACATCATCGTCCAAGAACACAATCTTCTTCAGATCCGGAAAAAGCTGTTGGCCATGATGAAAATAAGACTTTTCTTTTCACCCTCAAATTCACATTCAGATTCATCAATAAACTACACCAAATAAAATAAATACCTCAGGGATATAAATCCGGAGATGATTCATAAGGGAGAGACAGCTTGGGCTTAGAACCTCTAAATTTCTTTCGTTTCCAATGTCATACTCCAAGTCCTTTTTTAAATTGTCATGGTGATGGCTCCAAATCAAACGATGAATCTCTAGCATCTCCCTAACTCCAACATTCACTTCATGAGACCAATCATACTGATGCAACCCCTTGACCTCCACAACTGCTGAATTAATGTTACTTATTGCAAACCATGCATGCATAGAAGTGTAAGTTTTCTTGTCAGTGACTATGTGGAACACTAATTTCTCAGGCTGGGCTGAGTTTTTTACAGCCGATGAGATGACAACAGAAGCAGCAAGGACATTGTCAGTGAGGAGAACAACATGGTGAAAAGAAGGATCAGTCAAACGAGAAACAAATTCAGGTTGAGGAAGGCGGGATCGTGCCACGGCATTTGCAGCATACTCCTCAGCCAACTTCAGGCAAAGGCAATGAAGACTCTTTGGAACACCATGTGAAGCCAAATGCCAATAAATGGATTCACGCCACCTAGCTGATTGGATCTTGTGTTCCATCTTCAATATCTGTATAAAGCAAAAGGTTGCTCTAGTTGTTATTCCAACGGTAAAATATTGTTGATGTCATGTATGTTAACGGTGCTATATTCTTGTAAAAGGCTTCTGGCTTCTTAAGGGACCTAGTGAAAAGAAACAGTTTTTTTTTTTTGCTAAAGTATAAAGGGGAAGAAGAGGGATGTGCTATCCTTGCTTATAGTCCTTCCTCAACAAGTTTGCCTTACTATAAATGTCATAAAAATGAAACACTGACATTACCATCAATCATCTCTAACCACCCCCCCCCCCCCCACCAAAAAAAAAAAAACCACAAGCACCACCACAAATAAGAAAGGAAGTACAATTAATTAGAGTTAATTTATAAGAACACGGTTCCAACCGACCTTCATCAGTTAACAAAATGCCAATCGGCCAGCCACTCAAGTATGATATTTTGTCACTTTTTTCTTTTTAACTAAATTGTCAGTCACCTGACTTGTACATGTGAAATGAATTCTTATATACAAAAAGTACAAGTACAGTTTTACAATGAAAAATTAATTCTTCTAACAACTTACTAGAAAAATTAAAAATTAATAAGATTGCCTTAACTTTATTAAGATAAGAAAGATTGGAGACAGTAGTGTTTGAATTTTGTTTTCCTTTTTCTTTTCTTGGTACATATAAAGGGGGTGCATTAAACAAAGAAATAAAAGGAAATTAGACAAGGATGAAAAAGTAATTTCAATTTTATGTTAATGTCATCGAATTTTTATAGCTGAGGAGGTAAAAACTGCACGCTTTTTAAGATAAGGATATTTATGATACTATGACATAATTGAATAGGTGCCAATATAACTAACTTTCCTACATGAAGAAACGTTCAGACGCTATTCTAAGGTGACTTTCTTAATTATGTGAGAAAGGTAGAAAGTTTGATGCCACATTGTGATTAAGGTATTGGATACTAGGTGTTTCGACTTTAATAGCTAAATTATGTATGAAATAATCTGTTCATCTACTCAAATCTCTTTAGGCATATTAGTATTTTACAGTGTTCGAAAAATCGATCTAGGCGCCAACAAGGCACTAGGCGGACGTTGGTTGCTGCGAATATGCGTTAGTCAGGCCTCCTAGGTGTTGCCCGATTAATTGGCCAGCTTGGGCACCTAGTCGGCCAAGGCGGCACCTAGTTGGCCTGTGCTGCCTAGGCCACCCAATTTTTGGCTTTAAATATTAGCCATTTTTAGAGTCTTTTATTTCTAAATTGCACGTCTTTCAGTTGCCTCAATGCCGTCGGTCATCCAGTACCTCCCTGTCGTCGCTGCGTCCAGCTCCATCCTCACCGCCTCTACATTGTCGTGTCCTTGCCGCCTCAACGTCGTTGTCGTTGCTGCCGTCGTGTCCTCGCCGTCAAGCTCCATCTCTGCCACTGGCAAGCTCCATCTCCGTCGTAACCCTTCTCTCTCCCTCTCTAGTTATTGGGTTTGGCTCTTTTTGTTTCTGTTTTTTACTTTTATTTTATTTTTCTATTCATTTATATATTAGATATATATTTAGTTTCTATTATTAATTATATATAATATATGTGTTTTTACATGATGAAGAAGATTGGAAACAGAAAATTATATGAGGTTATTTTGCATAAAATAACTTCTGTTTTCATTATATTATAAAACAAAAATTATTTTTATGTTTTATTGTTTTAATTTGATTATTTTCCAGTTATTTTCCAGTTATAACATGTTATGTTATTGTTATTTTGAATATTAAGTGAGGTAAGTGAGGTTATTGGTTATATATAGGTTTCTATTGCAACTTCCTTCGATTAAATTAAAAATGTCAGATGGGACTCGGAGTACGGGAGTATCATCCGATGCAACTTCAGTTCTTAAAAGGAAGTCCAATGATATCGGATGGGAGTATGGAATGTCAATTGATCTGAAGAATATGGATAAAGTTAAATATAAGTTGTGTCGTAAAGTTATGTCTGGCGGAGTTTATAGAGTAAAAGAACACATAGGCCACATTTCTAAAAATGTTTTTGCATGTCCAAAATCTTTTTCGGATGATGGAGCCAAATGCAAGAATGCTATTGCTGAGGTAAAGAGTAAGGAGGAGGAGGAAGAATTGATAAGATCTTCTGCTAATATTTTTTAAGGGGGAATGATGAAGATGAATTGCAAGAGGTAGGTAGCAAAAAAACGCCCCATACTCTTGGTCTTATGGATAAGTTTGCAACCTCCATTAGTCCTGAAACTTGTTTGATTAGGGGAATGACGAAAATACAACAAAATATCAGCGAATGACTCTTTAAAAAAAGAATGCAGACTATTCGTAAGTATTGTGCTGGATGGGTGTATGAAGCTAGTCTACCTTTCAATGCTATAGATCATGATAGCATTAAATTATTTGTTGAGGTGGTTGGTCAATTTGGCCCGAGCTTCAAACCTCCCAATCAATACCAGTTGAGGGAATCGTTGATAAAGGGAGAAGTGGATAGAACTAAAGAATTATTGAAGAAGCATGAAGAAGAGTGGACACGAAATGGGTGCTCAATTATGGCAGATGCTTGGACAGATAGAAAAATGAGGAGTATCATGAACCTATGTGTTAATTATAATGCAGGTACTGTTTTTTTGTCTTCCAAAGAGTCTTCAGACGAAGCACATACAAGTGAACTCATTTTTGAGTATGTGGACAAGTGCATTGAGCAAGTTGGCCCACAAAATGTCATCCAAGTAATAACAGACAATGTTGCCAACAATATGGAAGCGGCAAAATTATTGAAGTTGAAGAGACCAAATATCTTTTGGACATCATGTGCTACTCACACTATCAATTTGATGCTTGAAAGTATAGGAAAACTACTGAAGTTTAAAATAGTCATTGATCAGGCCAAGAGTTTGACAATCTTCATTTATGCACACCATAAGACCTTGTCCTTAATGATGTTATTTACAAAGAAGAGGGATATTGTGAGATCGGAAGTCACTAGATTCACTTCTTCTTTCCTTACTTTGCAAAGTTTGATGGAGAAAAAAGCTCAAATGAGGACAATGTTTACCAGCTCTAAATGGGAAGAGTGCAAATGGTCAAAGACTGTTAAAGGGAAAACAACATATGCTACTGTTATGAGCATTGCTTTTTGAAATAGTGTGAATTTATGCCTTAAGGTTTTTGCACCTTTGGTGAAGGTGCGTCGAATTGTTGATGTAAATAAAAAGCCTTCTATGAGTTTTTTATATGGAGAGATTAAGCATGCAAAGGAAGCTATTAAGGAGGCTATAAATAATCCTGAGAAGAACTATCATCCTATTATAGAGATTATTGAAGCAAGAGTGAAAGATAGGCTAGATAGTCCATTACATTTCTACTACTTTTTTAAGGATATGGATATCCAACTTGATCATGAAGTCATGGATGGATTTTTTAACTGTATGGAGATGTTTTATGATGCCGATGGTTAATTGCAAGGTCATGTTGTAAATATTGAATTGCCAAAATATACTCGTAAAGAGAGAGCTTTTAGAAAACCATGGGCAACTCAAGGGTGTGCAAAAAATTATGACAATTATAATCTAGGTATAAAATTTCTTTAATCATTTTCTTAGTTTCTATTGTGTATAAGTTTATTTACTTTATACTTGTTTGGAAATCAAACTCCAAACTTGCAACGAATGGCGAGAAGGATCCTCTCGTTAACTAATAGTTCATTTGGTTGTGAAAGAAATTAGAGCACTTTTGAAGGAGTTAAATGTATATTTTAAAATGTTTTTAATATTTTAATTTCATTATCCCTATCACTTATATTGATATTGTTTTTATTTTATTTATGTAGATACATACGAAGAAAAGAAATAGACTGGATGTGAATCGATAGCACAATTTAGTCTTTGCACAATTTAATGCGAAATTGATGAATAAGCAAAAAAGGTAGAAGGAAAAGAATGTTGATGTACTACTTGCTAGTGATGCTAGTAATGCACAAGGATAGATCGTTGAATAAGGAGATGATGAAGAAGTTGAGCCTAGTACGGGACTCACTTGGGAAATGGTTGGTGAAGCATCCGGAGCAGATAAGATGCTTCAACCTCGAAGATGTTCTAGGATGAGAGAGCTTCATGAAGATGATTTTCAAGAAGAAGAAGATGATGAGCAAGAGCTTAATAAATTTGATTTTGACTCTGATAAAGATCATGTGTTGGAAGAATATGGAGAGGAAGAAGTCAAATTAGATAGTTAGATAGTATGGTTTATGTTGCATTATTGTTGCTTTTGTCTTATTGAACCTAGAATTGATCTACAACAATTTGTTTTCTCATGCTTAATTTCATATTTCACTTGTCATTCCATTATTGTTGTATTATTGGTTTATGTTGCATTATTGATGCTTTTCAACTTTGATTTAATTGAAAATAACATCAAATTACATTAAAGTTAAACAAAAACAAAAAAAGTAGTCTTCCTAGGCCCTGCCTAGACGCCCTAGGCGCTAGGCCCCAGCCTGGTGCCTGAATAGCACCTAACGCGTTTTAGAACACTAGTATTTTATGTAGTTATGAATTGAACATACATTCCATAGAACAACAATATGCAATTAAATTTTGTTACAAGACCACATGCATTTTGTTAAAATATTTGCTATCTTGGGGAAAATATAAAAACCTATTCATTTTTTGAATGGAAGGCCTCTACTTAAACTCCATGTTCCTTATTCTTTCAACTTCATTTAGTCACTCATAAAAATATTCAGACTAACTGGAGGAGCTAGTTATGGGGCCATAATTTGACAGAATATGTTTGATATTTCACAGCTTTCATAAATGTGGTCCTTGTGTGATGTAGGAAAAAAAGGATAGAACCTTAAAAAGGAATAGAGAGTAAAAATATCCAATAAAGAATGAGTAACTTCCACTACTCAAAACCATTAAAGATAAAAAGGAAATTAGGTGTGTTCATAATAGCTGAAGAACAATATCTTAATGAGATTGTGAATAGTGTGGGAAAGAAATATGACAATACAACTACTTGACAAGTTATGCATGGCATTTGAAAAGTCTTCGATCTGCTTCTAACATTGAAGTATAGTGTGATGAGCTCTAGCACATCATTCTCTACAAAAATAGGCATACGCTTTTCTTTTCTCAACAATATCCATTTTAAATGAAATAACATAAAGAAAAGATTTTACAGGTTGCTCTTTCATGACAGGAAGGTCACGATTTGGTGTTGTGGATACAACCACATTTCAAAGAAAGGATACAGATGCATAGAAGCACCACCTTCCTAGACTAATTGGGAGAAGCTCATCTGAAACGCTTAATTTGTCTTTCGGTTTGCTTCTCAATCATAGTCTTCTACTATTTGAAAGTAACAAAAACATCAGTCTTCTATTTCAAAAAGAAACCCAAATTTTCCATGAAAAATTATCAATGAAAGTCGACATATATCTGTACTCTAGTAGGACCCTAAAGATCAGACTGGACATAGTCTAACCTTTCGTATTATGAATGTTTTTATTAAATATGACTCGTTTTTCCTTAGCAAACACGCAATGCTCACAGAACTTCAATTTTTCAGTACTCTACGCTTCAAGAAGTCCTCTTTTGCTCAATTCAATCAATACATATTTCACTCATATGTTCAAGACGCATATGCCACAATTGAGCAATATCGGTATCAGATAAAGAAGAAGTAAAAACATCAGCAACACTTGTAACAGTAGAACCCTACAGAATATATAATCTACTGTACTGCTTTTTACCTTTCATCACAACAAGAGGACATTTACTAACCTTGATGACCCTACCTTCACCAATGAATTTGTACATATTTAAATCAAGAGTACTCAATGAAATAAGATTTTTCTTAAGAACAGGAACATGTCTGACATCAATTAAAGTTCTAACTAGTGTTGTGCCACCAAGAAGCATAGAACCACCACATTCCTAGACATAATTGGGAAAAACTCATCCAAAATGCTTAATTTGTTTTTTGGTTTACTTCTCAATCATAGTCGTCTACTATTTGAAAATAGCAAAAATATTAGTCTTCTGTTTAAAAAAAAAAACCTAGAGGCGTTAAGCGACCCTTGGCCGCTGTGAATTCATGCCAATCGGCACCTAGGTGGCCCAAGTAGCGCCCGACTAGCGCATAATTCCATTATTTCACTAATGCATTGCAGGTTTATGTTGCATTATTACTGCTTTTGCCTTCTTGAACCTAGAACTGATCTACAATAATTTATTTTCTCAGGCTTAATTCCATTATTACACTTGTATTTCCAACTTTGATTTACCTAAAAATAACATCAAATTACATCAAAAAGTTTTTTTTTTTTTTTAAAAAAAAAAGACAACAGTTTTCCTATGCTCCGCCTAGGCGCTAAGCCCTAGTTTGGCACCCAACTAACACCTAACATGTTTTAAAACATTGGTTCTAACAACAGTTACTGGAGATATTAACTGTTGGGGCCAATGAGGCTAATGGGTATACTTTGAGTGGAGGAATGTCGAGATACTAGGGAAGAATAGTGATTGGAGATAATGCAGACCTCAAAAAGAAAATCTTACAGGCCTTGCATGAGTCTCCATTAGGGGGGCATTCATGGGAACAAAATACTTACCTGCGAGTTAAAACAGATATTCCATTGGCCGAGGATGAAATCAGAGGTTAATAGGTTTGTGCAAGCATGTGACATCTATAAGAGATGTAAATCAGAAACGGTGGCCTACCTTGGGCTATTGCAGCCCTTGCCTATCCCAAACCAAGCTCGGTCGAGTGTGTCTATGGACTTTGTGGAAGGATTACCCAGGTCAAAGGGTAAGGACAGTATTCTGGTGGTAATGACAATATTCTAGTAGTAGTAGATTGGCTGATCAAGTTTGCCCATTTTGTAAGGTTAACTCACCCCTACACAGCTCAAGAGGTAGCTAGGGCTTTCTTAGACCGGGTGGTTAAGTTACATGGGACTCCTAACTCCATAGTTTTAGATAGAGATAAAATTTTCACCAGCTTGATGTGGCAGGAGTTGATGAGGTCGTTGGGAACAAAATTGAGCATGTCCATAGCTCATCACTCTCAAACGGAAGGGCAAACTAAGAAGGTGAACCAGAGACTTGAGACTTACCGAAGGTGTATTTGCCTCTTACAACCTAAGGGGTGGCATAGATGGTTATCCCTAGCCCAATGGTGGTACAATACTACCCACCATTCCTCAATTAAAATGTCCCCATTTGAGGCCTTGTTTGGGTACAAGCCACTCATTCTGCCTGCAGTGGGAGAAGGATCCAATGCGGCTTCAGTAGACGATTATTTGAAGCAAAAGAGGAGGGTGACCCAACAGCTGAAGCAGGAGTTAGCTTCAACTCAGACTCGAATGAAGCAATTTGCTGATAGGAAAAGAAGTGGAAGAGAGTTTGAAATAGGGAATGAGCTGTATCTAAGGCTGAAGTACCTTCACATGAAGTCTATCACCTGGGAAAAGGCAACCAAGTTCAATCCAAAGTACTATGGGCCATTTCCCATAGAAGCTAAGGTGGGGAATGTGGCATATCGCCTGCAACTACCTGAAGGGTCACTAGTTCACCCTATATTTCATGTATCGCTCCTAAAGAGATCAGTTGGGGCACAACCAGCGAGTTTTGCATTGCCTACCCTTCTTAAAGAGGTTAGCTAGACAGTGGAACCCGAAGCTATTTTGGAGAAAAAGGTTGTGTACAGGAATGGAGCTCCTCTCATTCAAGTCTTAGTCAAATGGCAGGGCAATTCATCTGATGACAACACTTGAGAGTACCTCCTAGATCTCCTCAAGCTATTCCCAAGAACTGCTAGCCTCCTTAGCATTTCTTGAGGACAAGAAAGTGGTTTAGGAAAGGGGGAAATGTCACAAGAAGGATTGTTACCATAGCTCATTTAAATTTTTATTTACTTTTACTGTTGTAATTCCTAATGTAGAAAAGTAGTTGCTGCCATGTGCAAGGAGGTTAGAAGAACAAGTTTGTTAGGGTGTAGGGCCCACCCTGGCCCTCAATCGCCTTGTGTATATTCTCCCATCCTTGGGATGGATTAGAACTAACGAGAATATTAGAATTCTACATCATTTCCCCCTTTTCTCTCTGTTCTTCCTCATTATTTCTCTCTTATTTCTCTCTATTCTCTCTATTTTCTGCTCTCTGTTCAGGTGTTTGATCCTTCTAATTCTCATCGGATTGCAAGGAAGAGAATTGTCAGGCTTTGGGCTGTGACAGGATATCTCACCATCACCAATATCCTCCAATTCATTCTCTATCACTGGAGTTTCCTCTACCTCTTTTATTTTCTCATCTGCTTCCAGCATTAGCAGATGTTTTTTACATTGATGGCCTGGCATATATTTGTCCCCACACTTGTAACATAGGCCAGCTTGTCTCCTCTATTCCACTACTGCAGATTTTCCTATTGCATGTTGATTCAACACAGGTGTTGCTTGAATTGTTATGTTTTTGTAACCCTGATTATTTCTTACAATTTCCCTATTAGCTCCCTGGTTTACCATCCCTGTTTGAGCTCCTTGTTGATTCGAATTCATGTGTACACCTCTCCAAGGATTTTTCTATTTTCTTATGATTGCTTCCACTGATAACTCCTACAACCTAGTGCTGTCTGCATCCTATTTAACGTTGCTCAATTGTAACATCTTGACAATAGGCAGTAGTTCTTCGCTCAAGCCGCTGATGAAGCTTGAGATGAAGTACACCACAGTTAAATACAGGTTGAGGTTAAGCATTAAAGACTTTAATTCCTCGAACTTCACCTGATATTGTTGGACAAAACCCTATTGTTTCAGTTGGTTAAATTCTTCAGCTATATTCGTCATTTACTATCTCCGAATCTGCCACGAAAATCTTCGACAAAGTCTAGCCAATTGTAATTACCTTGCACCTGTATCCAACTTTGAAACCATGAGTCTGCTACACCATTGAAATACGTAGAGGCCAGGGTGATCCTTTGCTGCCCGGGTATACAATACAACGAAAATAGCTTCTCACAATGCCTTATCCACCATCTTGGATTCTACCCTTCAAATATCAGAATATCCAACTCCAGCATCGGAAAGTACAATGGATTTTGTGTGGCTGATACTTCCTATCGGCTTCCAACAGTCATCCCCTCCAAAGTTTCTCCGATTGCAGCTGGTTCCATCTCCAAATTCTGCAGAACCAGTTGTCCTAGGAGGAGCTTGTCCGAATCCTGGAAGAATCGGATCAGTTCATTCTCTAGGAGGGAAATTGGGAGAGATACTTGAGGCTGCCTTGCAAACATCATCATGAAGCCATCAAACTTCCGTTACGGGCCCTTTATTGTCACCCCAATCGATTCAACCCTTCGATCCACTCTTTTAATTTTCTAGTCTATCATGATCCTTCTAGACCCAGCTTCTAGTGAACTCGAGATTGAAGGTAGGTTACTATCGAGTTCATTTGTTGTAGTTGTGATTCAAAATTCTTCATCTGTATACCATCGTTCAAACCTCTCAAACAGGGGGAACCAAGAACTGCCCTGTATCGCTGTAACAAAACCCGATATTCACCACTGCTCACCTTGCTTCAATCGATCAGCCCAATCTCCGATTGTTCCCTGCAACAATCACCCGACTCACAGCCAAGGAACGATTGCTCTGATACCACTTTGTCGGGATCTTGAACCTGATAGACCAATTCTCTTCAATTGATGAGAATCAGAACAAAATTTGGGTGAGAAATAAGAGATGAATGGAGGGAGATAAGGAGAATAGGAGGGAGCGAGAGAGAGAGAGAGAGAAGGTTTGAGAGGGAGATTTGAAATTGGATAGAAATTCTTGATGCTTCTTATTAGGCTGGGTTGGTTGCTTATATACTAGTCCTAAGGCAATGTTTTGTTGGCGCCAAGCCAAGTTACAAGGTGCAACCCAAACAGCTACCTGAAGGTACAATCACCCACTAACTGCCATATAAAAAAATAAGAAAAGGAATAAGGAATCCCTTTATAGAACATTAGATGGTGTTCTTTTCGTGTTTCAGTTTTGAGTTTTGAATTCATTTTCAGTTTTGTGTTTTGAGTGATGGTTTTGAAATTTTTGAAAACGCACTCTTTTTGTCATTTTGAAAAACTATTTCTTAAAATAGAAAACTAGAAAACGCGTTTGTTTTGTAATTTTAAAAAATTATTTTGTGTTTTTTTTCTTTTCTTTTCTTTTCTTTTCTTTTATTCCCTTTTCTTCTTCTATTCTCCAACGCCGTGCATCTTCTTCGGCTAGTAGTTCCGTCGCCGGCGACCACTGTTGGCCGGAGATTCACACGATTAGAGCCTACCATTAGATACTCCAAGTCAAGGGGGTTAACATACACAAAAATGGGTCAGGTTTAACGGTTGGATTTTTGTAGATCTAACTTTTAATTTTCAGCCAACACCTATACACACTGCTAGTCGCCACTGGCCACTGTGGCCAGTGGTTTCAGGCGATCAAAGGAAATCACCCGACACCCAAGGGCCCATCGACTAACATACCCAAAAACCAACAAAATCCAATGGTCAAATCTCCTAGATCTAATGGCGGGGGGTAGTTGTAACGCCCCACTTTCTCGGGCGTGTTATAACTTGGAACAATTCTAGAATAATAAATTTTTTCTATTTAAAACTACGACTAAACCATATCATTCCTCATGTCTATCCCAAAATTTTCAACATTTTCTCGAAAGAGAATTATTATACACATCAAATGCAGAAGCAAGGATCGAATCTGATATCTTAACATTAATCATAAATCAGTTCTTACATAATCGTTCCTTAACGTTAATCATACATCATATCTTACATCATCATTCCTCAAAACATTCAGATTTCAAAGTAGCAGAATTTAAATACATGGGCTATATAACATATATTTCATTCATCATTCAATTCATCGTGCACTTTGCTAAGTGTCATTTCATATCTCATTCATCCTCGTATCTGCTACAATCTTCATCTAGAACGTTTAAATATTTCAGAGGCAAATCTCAAGTTAGATGATGAATCATCTAAGTAATGGTAAAGTAAACATATTTCGTGCATGAATGCAAAATGCCATTCCATATCATTTCGGTTTGAGTTGACCGCACTCAACTGCTACTCCCCATTTTTACAGCCTTCTTACTAAGCCGAGGTGTATGGGTGCACCCTTGGTAGAGCAGCAGTGCCAGTCCATATCAAAAACCCAACATGCGATGCATGATCAATGATATCACTGTGAACATATGCACATTTGATCATCAATACATGTAAATGCAATTTACATGATATGTTCACATTAAAGTATGACAACATGATAAAATCATTTACTTAAAATCAGGTTTTGGGTTGAACCACTTACAAATCAAGCATTTCCATAAAACTAAATCTAGTTGGGAAGTACCACTTACTTTCTCAAGCTTATCGAGCTACCTCGAAATTTGTGCATCGTCTCGATTTGTGTGCTAACCTCAAAATTCACACAAGTCACTTCAACTTTAAGCCTCAAAGTACCCTAATCATCATATTTGATTAAATAAGCATTAAAACCTATTTTTTCATAATTTCTTGCATTTTCTTCATTTTTCTCTCTATTTCTTCCTATTTTTCCTCAATAAATCCAAACTAAATATTTCTCAAATATTTCACTATGAAAATTCATAAAATAATATTCCTAAATTTCTGAAATTTTCTAGAAAATTTTACTTACCTTAACTTAGCCTTTCAGACTTCCTCGGTAAGTAAATGATAAAATCATTTACTTAAAATCAGGTTTTGGGTTGAACCACTTACAAATCAAGCATTTCCATAAAACTAAATCTAGTTGGGAAGTACCACTTACCTTCTCAAGCTTATCGAGCTACCTCAAAATTTGTGCATCGTCTCGATTTGTGTGCCAACCTCAAAATTCACACAAGTCACTTCAACTTTAAGCCTCAAAGTACCCTAATCACCATATTTGATTAAATAAGCATTAAAACCTATTTTTTCATAATTTCTTGCATTTTCTTCATTTTTCTCTCTATTTCTTCCTATTTTTCCTCAATAAATCCAAACTAAATATTTCTCAAATATTTCACTATGAAAATTCATAAAATAATATTCCTAAATTTCTGAAATTTTCTAAAAAATTTTACTTACCTTAACTTAGCCTTTCAGACTTCCTCGGTATGCGTGCCATATCCTCGAAATGCGTGTCCGATCAATTTCCTAGCTCCGGGCATGCTCCTCTAGCCCCAAATACATTCTTAGAATTTTTTGAGATTTTTTCCTCCCTTTTTTCTATTTTTCTTCTATTTCTTTTTTTTTTCTTCCTTTTTCTTTTCATTTTCTTTTCCTTCTTTTTTCTTCTCTTTTCTCACTTCATCTTCTTCCTCTCTTTCTTCTCTGCAGCGCACAACCACTGCCATCCGCGCACCAACGCCTCAGCCGACTCGTTTCGCCATCCTCGTCGTGCACCGCGGCTGCCACCACTGGTGATCTTCATCGCAACCACCCCGAGCCCCGCGTCCAGCCGCTGCTCGCTTCGAGCACCTGTTGCCACAGCTGCCATGGTCGCATCTGGCCGTTGCGCCGCCGCTAGTCGTGGCTTCCAAGTGCCACTGCGAGCCACCACCTCCCGCACTGTTGTTGCTGCTTGCTGCTTCGACCCATCGCTTGCGTCGCCATGGCCAACTTTGGCCCAAGCTCTCATGAGCTCTCTCTCTTTTACTCATTCAATCTCTCTCTCTCTTTCTCTCATTTCCCTTACGGCTTTAAGCCAAGCTCTCATGAGCTCTCTCCCTTTCTTTTATTCGATCTCTCTCCTTATTTCTCTCGCATTCTCTCGGCCGAAGCTCTCATGGGCGCTCTCTCTCTCTCTCTGCAACTCTCTACTTCCTCTCACCATTGCTTGCTCCCCTTCTCTTCTCCCTTCCCTTTTTATAGCCGAAGCACTGCCTCAAGCCTGCGTTGCCCATCCCTCTTGGTATGCAACACACTCCAATTGCAGCCATGATCTGGCAGAGGGATGGCTTAAAGATGCAGGGAATGGCTGGGACGCTTGCACACGTACACTTATTATATATATATATATTACATATATATTACACTATAATAATAATGAAATACATATTTAAATACCCAATTTCATCTCTATATCATTTGGGCAATTCCTTAATTGCAATTTTACTCTCAAACAACAAATTAATTTGCATTACAATACCGAAAACGCAAAATTAATAACTTCAAAGTTACTCAATAATGACGATTTCGCCTTAGTGTCCTCACCGGGCTATTGTTTTATCCTAAAACCACTGAAGGGTTGCTCATTACAAAAAATCGAAGCGCCCTGAAGGTTTCGTTAACTTCCCAAGAGTCTCCTACGATGATTCAGTTTTTTAGCCCAAATTATAGCTGTATTTTTGTTGTACCGAAAATCGTTCCTGATCTGATTTCTTTCGATACCATAAATCCTATCTCGGGATGCTCATCAATGTCGTATCATTTTTCTTTGGCATCTCGACTTCAGGGCACTCCCTGCAGTCAATTCGGCGACTTAATTTATCATTAAACTAATCTTTTGGTATTCCAAACTTATTGAAATTATGTGGCAACCTCATACAAACATGGGATATTATAGTGGTCGAGAGAAGAGAGAGAGGAGAGAGGATAGAACCAGCAAGATTGAATGGCGGGGGCGGTCGACGGTGGCTTTCAACGGTAGCGGGTGAGGTCAACGGTGGCTCATGGAGGTGATAGGGATGGCGGGTGGCAGTCAAGAGAAGAGAAGAAACGGGAGAGAACCACCAAGGTTGAATGGCCGGGAGGGCAGTCGACAGTGGCTCATGGTAGCGACGGAGATGACGGGCACGATCGACGGTCGATACTTGAGAGAGAGGGAGAAGGGAAGAGAGAGAGAGAGAGAGATGTGAGATTTTGAGGGGTGGGGGAGGTCGTTTTCCATGTTTTTCAGTTTTCAATGTGTTTTCACTGAAAACACCTATTTGTTGTTTTAGGTTTTCTTTACAAAATTTTCAATTGTTTTCGAAAATGCGTTTTTGAAAATAGTAAAGGAAATGTGTTTTCAGTGTTTTGAAAAATTAAAAACTCAAAACGGGATGAAATCAAATTTAAGGAGTTGTCCAACAATTTCTCTCTCAACTCAAAATCAATACACCAAATTTCACAAAACACTCTGACGAAAAGAAACCTCTTCCTTCAATGCCATTTGCAAAAATCAACTTTTTTACTGATTCCATCTGGAAAGCAGCATCCCATCAGTCTTCTCCATTGTTTGTTAATGGAATAGCCAACATACTCTTAGTTGTTAGCCAGTACTCGAAATCAAGACCCATTATTGCCAGTAACATCAGAGAGAAGTCCTAACTATTATAATAACATCATTATAGTGTTCATTGTCTTTCTCACAAGCCACCAAGCAAACAAGGAAGTTTAGCTCATACGATAGCTGTTATCCAACCACCATTATGACAATCAACTGGTCTCTCAATTTTTTTCTGGTATAGTTTCTCTTCCTCCTTAGGACAACAACTACTCAATACAGGAAGATGAACCAACAACTCTCATACCAATTGCTGAGGAAAAATTCAAGTTGTTTGCCTAATGGGATTTAGGGTTGCATACACAATTAAAAAGAAATCATATCCACATAAAAAAATAATAAAAGAAACATTTAATGTGGTTCAGTCAGTCAATAGACCTACATCTGTGATCCCTACAAAGGATAATCCACTAATCAACAAAGTTACAATTTTTTTAACAAAAAATTGAAAACCTATCATCTATGAAATTACAGTTTTTGAACAAGCAAAACTGTATGCCTTCTTGTTTCATACCTCGCTAATAACTCAGATACACCCTCCCTCAAATAACAACTCTAGTCATTTAGAATGGATTCCCAAAATCCTATGCTGAAAAATCTATTTATAAATGACAACCTGATTGAGTTTTACTCCAGCTACTTCACATTGATCTTTTTTTACTTTTTATTTTTTGCTTGATTACCTCCTGATAGGCTCAACAAGGGTCGAAGAATTTGTTGTTGCAAAAAACAAGTGTGTTGCTCTAATATACACCACAATAGCAAATCTATCGGTGATGTAATGTTTAAATGCATTATGCAGAGATCGAATTCAAACCTCTGACTAATCACCAATGACAACAAGACTATCAGTGTCTTAAAGATTGTATTGCATTAAACAAGCTTTAAGGATGATTTAGATGTATGGAAATGTTTCTCTCTTTTAAACCAAATGAACACTACTTACAATTGGTCATATCCTTTCTGAAAGTGGTGACTTCTCCTTTTTCTTATTTTTCTTCTTCTTTTTTGCTTGGTGAAGTTGCCACTTTTTCAATAGTCAATCATAACTACCTTGAGTAGTTAATTACCAACCTTGATACCTTTTAATGAAATTGTGTGATTGTTGGAATAGTCACTAATATAACTAATCCTTGTATGAATAGTTGTAAAAAGTTGTGACTACTTAAGTATTCATTGATGAAGAATTGCGACTTTTGGAGAATAATCACCATGTTATTTAATAGTTTTTAGCTAATTAACCAATCTAACTACCCATTTATGAAGAGTTGTGACTATTTGAATCATATTTGAGTAGTTAGTATTTAATTAACCATCATTGCATCTTTTCGTAAAAGAGGGGCCACTCATCAAGAAGTGTTGAAACTTTCATTAATTTTGAAAATGTTCCCGCCAGAATTGATTGTATCGGTTGTTTATTGTTCTAATGCAATTCCCTTCATCAAATGAGTGATGTGATAATTTAATCAGATGATGATTACCACATACTCTTGCAAAGACTAGAATTTCGATAGCTATACTAAGAGGGACCATACAAAACTATGATAGATAAGAATTATTGATTTGGATCTTGCTAAAAACTAATTCTTTTACCAAACAAAAAATAAATAAATATATTTGCATTTTGTCAATTTGCCCGCAGACCCAACCTCAGTAGACCACGGAACTGTTTGGAAAAGGACAAACCACAGTCGAGTAAATGGCATTGGAACAGAGAGAAAACAGAGGGAAGGATTTGTAACAACAGCGGTAGTAACATAGCAAAAAAAGAAATAACAGTTATAGTAAGAGACAGAAAGTGAGGTGCTGTACCATGGCCTTGGTCTTGAAAGCGAAAGCCTTAATGCTCTGTTTGTTTGACGTCACATCCTTGACAAGGTCCTTGAAGGACGCTGATGAACTCTCTAACCCTGTTCGTCCCTCCTCGTCACCATTGTTCGCCTCCACCAATGCCCTTGTCAGCTCTTCTCTGAGCTTCATATGGTACACACCATTCCCACGATGAGGGACCAAACATGAAAGAAGATGGCATGTAAAGAGAATTTTTCTAAAAAAAAAGCTCCTTTTTTTTTGCTCAGTAAAGAATCTACAAAATTTCGTGAATAGTTCCGTCAAGCCAAACATCAATCTTAAGCACATTTTTTATTTACAGCAGTCAATTGCTTAAAGCCGTGTTGATGGTGGAAGATGTAAAACCCAAATACAAGCTCGTGAGATTCTGACTTTACCAACCCATTACTGGAAAGCATAATACCCAAACGTATTAATAAATTGAAGATCGCTTGCTAAATCCACGACGATGCGGGCTGCATCCACGCCCAAGACGTGGAATTAGTCAAAAACCAATGCACTAATGACATCAGAACTTCTGTTTTATGCACTTATTTTACTTCCCTTTTTTTATTTTTTGCTGATAAACTAAGAACAAGTGGAATGGAATATTATGATAAGCAGGAAAGCCAACAACGTGCCGACGAAAGCAACTAGTGGGGGTGAATTATCAATTATTGTCCAAAGTGCGGTCGCCCATAAGTTCAACTGAAATTCCAGCTGTCTTTTTAGAAGTCATAAATACCCTTTTTCCTATTGTTGGACATAAAAGGCCATCATGAATTTTGAGTTTCTTCCTTTATTTTTCAACCCCTAGAAGATAAACTTATCCAGAAAATTACAGCATGTGAAAGTCCAATTTAAGCATTTTCGGATGAACATAGGATTTACCATAAATATCAAAAAGTGTGGTAATAATCAAATAAGATCCTATGATAACCACTTAAACCAATAAATTTGATTCTAAACTTTTGGTAATGTTAAATTTTGCTAACAAAATGTCTTACGCGAGATGAAGGATAACCTTTAATTTTTATGCTACACTAATTTTTTTGGTTATAAATGATGCATTCTAGAATCTCAATTGTATTATAATGAAATTGTGAACGTATGAAAATGAAATTCTAAATTATTTCTGTTTGATATTTGACATTAAAGAAGGACTAGATGATTAGAGTAAAACATTCATAGGAAGATGCAAATGAAAAATATAAGAATGCATTAAAAAATAATTAAGGTTGAAAAATGTTCAACTTGCAAAAACAAATGACATTATCTAGAATTCTACTGCCTGAACAGATTCAAAAAAATTATTTACTTCGAATCAGTTCAAAATTTGCAATCAATTATATAAGTTGCTTACATGAACCCTGATTCACCATTTATGCCGAAATGACTACGATGTAAGAAAACCAAATTAAAAGAAGATCAAATATTAAAAGCAGTGATTAACGTCAAAATGCTAAAATAAATTAAGCGTGCATATGTTAAGCTAAAAAGATTTGCTGAAAAATTCGAGAGTTTCTTTTCACGGTTACAAGAGAATTGAAGATATGCAGAAGTATTATAACACTGCAAATTTCCCATGAAAAGAATAAACCAACAAACAAGAAAAATAATACTCTTTCATATTTTTGTACAAAGATATTGTTTTTTTTAGCGGACTATAAAAATATTATTAGAATAATATTGAAAATGATTTTTTCATAACTATTACTAACATAAGAAATATTTTAGTAAATATTTTTCTCATAATACATTATCTTAAAGAGCCAAATTAACTCATGTGTTTATATTAAGAGTAATATTAATTATTGTCCTAATAATAATAGTTAAGATACATGTAAACAATCTTATTAGTCGATGATTAATATATCATATTTAATTAATTAATTAATCATTTAAAGATAAAAATAAATATAATAACTATTATATATATAAAAAATATTTACTATAATTTAACCATTAAATTAAATAATAGGAAGAATTACCTTATATTAATTCACAAGCTACAAATATGGAGTACAACTCAACCCCACCCCCTGCACGTGGCAACAGTTGATGACTATGTTCTTTAACGTAAAAATTTCACGCGACACACTTTGAAATTTGGATATTCTTTGAATTTATTTTACCAATAGAAAAATTGGTGTAAACAAGTGGAGTGTGGGATGGGTGAACATGTAAAGTAACAGTAAACACTCACCAGAGAAGAATCACTCCCGCCGAAAAACCTCCGTCGCATACACTCTGGGACATCAACATTAACAGAATTTCATCGGAACGAAAGTAGCAAACAGATATTAGAATATTTCAAATCAGAACAAGAAAGCTGCAATTGACCAAAAATAAAGAAATGTATACCGATGGAAGAAGAGCAAACGGTGGCGGATTCAAGAGCAACAAAAGCTACTCGAAGGAAGACGAAGGGTAAAATAATCCCAAGCATCAACAACGCTGGAAACACCGCCCGGTGAGACAACCGTCGGCCGGCCGGCGTTGCCTTCGCCTTCATAAGCTTCCAAAAACGGCCACCACCGCCACCGCCGGCGACGACGGCGCTCGATATCGTCACTCTCTTAGTTCCACTCGCTGATATGTAGAACTTCATATCACCGCCTCTCATACAAATCGGATCGTAGTAACTACTCGGAGCTCCAATTTCCGCTTCTTCTTCCTGAACAAGAGAATCATCTCAGCTCCGAGATCTACTCACCTCTACACTTCCCTCTCCCGCACACACATAAGCATACATATACCGATGGAGCTGGCGGCTTCGGATTGAATCAGTATCGAACGAATTACGCCCCGAAGAAAATCAATCTCTCTCCACGCAGGTCTGCCAATCCGCATTAAATTCGAATCAGAGATCTAATCAAATGAATTAAGAAAACGCCGATCAAAAGCATTTAATTCGCAATTACCTCACAGAGACGGAGAGTCACGACCACCATAGCTTCGGAACCTAAACCTTGATGTTTTATTATGAGTGCACAAATACATGTATTTCAGGGCATAGTGCCGATTCACTTTAGAGAGAGAGAGAGAGAGAGAGAGAGAGAGAGGAAAAGCCAAATCTGATGCCGCGTTCAAAGCCGCGGGAAATAGATTGCGTCTCTCTCGAGTACCACTTCTTCTGATTAGGTTAAGCGCATCAAGTTCCACTATTGAGGAGCTTGACGTCAATTTAGCTTTTTCCCTGCGAAAACATAGCGCTTGCTCTCTCTCTCTCTCTCTCTCTCTCTCGCTTTTGCCCCTGCGTTGTCGCGTAATATTCAAATATGCCCTACCTCTTCCAATTTTATCACCGACACAAGGCCGATCTCGCTCTCTCTCTCTCTGTGGCTTGAGTGCCGCGTTGGCGTAAGCGGCAGCAAAGTTGCTGCAGTGGCATGCCACAGATTCAGCGCGGAAATAGCTAATTACACGGAACGGGACAACCAGCCAGTCTTGACCACATCGCAGCAGATTCGGAAATTGACCGAAGCGAAGCGTTGGGAGGTATTTAATTCGTCGTAACTGTGAGCTTCCTTTATCCAGACACCAACATGACTCCTCAAGGGGTAGGCAGGTTTGGACTGTGGACAAGGTTTGGAAATTTAATTGATTTTTAAATTTATTGAAAGTTTAGTAAATTTTAAAGTGATTTTAGTATATTTAAATATTTAGTAGTTAATTTTTAATATTTACTTATTAATATGTAATTATTAACATTTAATGAATTAATAAGATATTGACACATCACCTGAATTTGAGGAATTTACTGAATTTTCAATCATTATTCTTGGATTTTTTGAAATGCATTCTTTAAATTAAATTATTATTAATGATTTGACTATATTAAATTAAATCATAATCAAACTATTATATGTCTGAAATTTTTCAAATCACAACTTAATCATTTTGGAAGTTTAATTAGATTAAACGATTTTAACTATAATAATTAATAAAAAGAGAAAAAAATACTAAAACAATAATATTTTTATTTTTATAAAAAACTTGAGAGTTATCTATTAAACGAACCCATCAAAATTATTAATTTTCATAATTGAGGGTGAAGTAAAAAATTAATGATATTTTGATTGTTTCAACCATTATACTCCAAATCATGAAATCAATTAAAATCTAGAGTTTTAACACTAAATAAAAAAATTCAAACAATAAAAAATTTAATTTTATAGATAATTTGGCAATCCAACAAATCTCAAAATTCAAACCAAATCATTGGATAATTTTTAAAATGGTCAAACATAATTAATTATTTATCTAGTAGTTTGGGAGATTGATTTTAGTGGGTTTAGTTTAGTTTAGTTTAGTGGTTTAGGAGATGTTTTCTTCGTATTTCAGTTTTGAATTTATTTTTAATTTTTTATTTTGAGTATCTATTTTGAGATAATTAAAAATAAGTTCTTTTGTCTGTAGTATATTTTGTGTTTTAAAAATATTAAGCATATTTGTGATTAAAACAATCAAAATGATTTTTATTATTTTCAATTTTCTTTACAAAATTCTTTCTTATTTTTAAAAATATATTTTTAAAAATATGAAAAATAAACACATTTTCACTATTTTAAAAAATTAAAAACTGAAAATGTTATGAAAATAAGAAAGAGAACAGAATCTTTGATTTTTCTTACTCACTCCTATAAAGGAGTCTGTGTCATGCACCGTTAGAGTAATGCTATTTATAACCTCTTCTATATGATAATAATACTACTATTTAAGATTATAAAAATAAAATCAAATAATATTATTAAGTCAAAATCTTGGGTCTCTTCATTTTTAATTTGGCGAAACAATCAGCTGTATACCTCCTGTATTGGATCAACACAATGTTTTGTCAGGTTATTGGATTTGGATTGTGAGTTGACTTTATAATGTTACACGGCTTATCGTTTCATCCTTCTTTTTCGCAATCTAGCATTTATTAGATTGAGCTATTTAAATGGACAAAAACAATTCTAATGATTGTTAACATAAAGTATGGACAAATTGGTCATTTCACTTAATTGTTCAAGTTAGTAGGTACTTTGAAATTGAGGTGACTTTTTAATTTCCTAAAACATGAATGCTGTGATATATAAAAATATATATATTATATAATGTCCGGGCATAAATTAATTGATAAAAAAAAAATCGTTGGGGTGTTACTCTTTGGGCCCTCAGATTCCATGTTTGAGCCTTGTTTAGGAAAAAAAGCTCAGCAGTCAGGAACTATCTTGAAACTTGAAAAAATGGCGGACCACCCTCACGTCAGCGAAGAGAGATTAAGAATAGAAATTGGGTATTAGATTCCCTGAGTTATATCTCCTATTGGAATCGTGGAGTCGAGCAGCAAGGAGCGCTCGTGATGGTACCTGTCGACGTTCAATTTCAGTCGAGTGTGATTCGTTTTGGGCTGCACTGAATGATTATAGATCACGGTAAAAAGGGAGACTTTCTCGGAAGCTAATGAAGAACACTTAATGTTTTTTTACGTGGTTCAGCCAGAACGATGCCTACTCCACGCCCGCACTCTGATTATTCCTTCAGAATGGCGGTTTTTTGATTATTCCTCTTGTCCCTTGTGTTACTTCTACCCCTATTTATAATTGAGGGGACTTTTACAATTCGGATATCATATAGAAATAAAAAGATGATTTAATGGGGGACAAACAGTCCTTATCATCTGTACAAAATCGTAAGCGGGGTCTCTATTTCAAGGAGCATGGGCTGTAGTGGTGGATGGTCCCTACCTCTGACTCCTTAGTAGCTTTTTACTACTTTATGCGAGCTGATTGTTTTCAGGTCAGCGACCTCGGTGGTCCAGCGATCTGAATGATACTCCTTGAAGTTCGCTCGTAGATGGCTTCAGACTCATTTGAAGGCGTATCGGGAGTTCGCTAGGTCTTGCTTTACGAGTTCCGGGCTTTGGTAGTGACTGGACATCCCCTAGTGAGGTCTTTCGAGCCTTCTTGTTTCCAGGAGATCGGGCCGACCCATCAGAGTGAGTCTGGCCCATATGAGAAATACGTATAACATACCTAAACCAAAACAAAAAAAAAAATCTATTATATAAACATTTACAATTATTTATATTGTACGAAACACCAACTATCATAGAATTTTAATATTTAAAAAATGTGAGATCTTAAAAAAGATCGATCTTAGCGATTGCCAGTTAAAGAATATTATGACTTTGAGGTCGATTTAAATAGTTTATATCTTTTGTGAGGTAAAGTAGAATTTGAATTTAGTGAAGTTAATATATTAAGATTCAAAATATTATTATAATGCAATTAAGTATAACTATTAGACAAGGTATCAAAAAATTAAAGGTTATTGAAGGTTAAGTATAACTAAACCCTAAACCAAAAGAATTAAGCTTATTGAAGGTTTTCTAATTATCTCATATATTCATATAACCACAATTTACAATGGTATTTGAGATGAATCCCAATACCTTTATAAGAAAACTAGTAAACCATCTACAAAGGAAACCTGTGTGTATTTAAGGGAATCTGTGTATTGAGAAACTAACTAATAAGGAAAAACTATCCGCACATTGAATATTTGTATATTAAGAAATTAGAATTCCTTAATTTAATTAATATAACTCCATAATCTTTGTTATTCAATGCTCCCTCTCAAGTTAGTGAGTTGATGTCTTTCATTCCCAATTTACCAACAATCTCTTGAAATCTTGAAATAGGTAATCCTTTTATTAGAACATTACCTAATTAGTATCTCTTGAAATCTTGAAATAGGTAATCCTTTAGTTAAAATATTACCTAATTAGTTTCTTGATGTCATATGAGGAATAATGATGAGCCCATTGTCAATCTTTTTTTTGATAAAGTGTCTATCCATTTCTACGCACTTCATTCGATCATATTGAACTGAGTTCTATGCTATACTAATAATTGATTGTTATCACATTATAACTTCATTGATCCATTTTCTTCCATCATTAAATCTTATAGAATTATTTTGATCAAAAGAAATTCACAAACACCAAGAGTCATAACACAAAATTTTGCTTCTATACTTGATCTGGTTACAACATTTTGTTTCTTATTCCTCCAAGTGACCAAATTTGCTCCTATGAAAATGCAATAACCTATAGTTGACCTCATGTCTATAATAAATCCTACATAGTCAACATCATTGTATGCTTCTATTGTTAAGTCACTTTTCTTTTTGAACAAAATTCCTTTTCTTGGAGTTGCTTTCAGGTACCAAAAAATTCTTTAAACCACTTGTAGATGTTCTTCCTTAAGATCATGTATGAACTGACTAACTACACCTACAACATAAGCAATGTCAGGTCTAGGGTGTGAGATAAATTAGTCTCACTACTAACCTTTGATAGCGTCATTTATCAATAGTTGTTCCATCATTGCTTTCTTAGCCCATTCTATGACTTAGATCAATAGGAGTATGATTGAGGTGCAAATTTACCATCATTCACGCTATGCAAGGCATGTGCCCATGCAGGGCATGCGCACAAGGGAGTTGGTTGGTTGATGTTAGCTTGGTCAAGTGATTCGACCTAGTCAATCTAGTTGCTTATTCTTAATGATTTCCATTTTATGTTTTCTTGCACTTAGTTGGTTAGTGTAACAACCCCACTTAGTTGTTTCCATTTCCTATCTTCTTGCACTTAGTTGGCTAGTGGAATAGCCCCACTTAGTTGTTTCTTGTTTTGTGGGAAAAGTTCCCTTGATTGTTGTAACTGCTCATTGGTAGTGACTATATGAGACATTATAGCAAGATGAATAAAACTTATGGAAATTATAAGCTGAAACTCTCCAATCTCTTCTCTTTTTTCTCTCACCCTTTCTTTTTCATATCATTGGTGTTAGAGCTAGGTTTCCAATATGGAGACCCACAACAAAAGCAACACCAAATTCCACAATAAAGTGTCAGAAATGCTCGCTTGTCATGAGTCGAGTTTTGACACTTTAAGCCATAACTACAACCAAATGAACACTACTCTTTAAAACGTCCTCACCGAATTGCAAGCCCTTCGTATTAACCCATCCACACATCTACCCCATCTGGAAGTAAACCCAATTGCTCTAGGAGAAATATCCAACAACCAAACCATGTCCCATAATGATAATTCCTCTTGCTCTTCACATGACCGAAACCAAACACACCTCAAGTTGAATTTCCCTACATTTGGAGGAGAGGATCTCATGGGGTGGATATACAAGGCAGAACAGTACTTCGAATTCAAGGAGGTTGTCTCTCATCAACGGGTCCAATTAGTTTCTTTTCTCTTAGAAGGGATAGCCTTGCAATGGCATAGATGGTTTACCAATTTTAAAAGGCCCTTGACTTGGGAAGAATTCACCAAAGCATTGGTCCATCGATTTGGTCCAATTAATTATGAGGACCCTTCAGAAGCTCTCTCCAGGCTCAAGCAAACTAGTACGATGCAAACATACCAAGAGGCCTTTGAGAGATTATCTCATTTTGTGGATGATCTTCCATAAAATTATTTAGGGGGTATTTGTTAATCAAGATATGGGGTGGAAAAGCCAAGATATGGGATGCATCCCGAACTTCTATCATTTCTAACGTGTTTGTTAAACTTATCTGACAATTCTTGGAAAAAGCATTAATGACCCCAGATATGCTTATCTCTCTCCCCCCCCCTCTCTCAAGATAAGCATATATTGGTCTTTATAGATAAGAAAAAAAACATTTGTATCCTCTAGTACATTTTAAAAAATTTAACAAACAGCTTGATAAAAATCTTGGAATACTTTTCGGCCTTATCTTGATCCGAAATGCATTCCAACCTTATCTTGATGCCTCTTATCTTGCTCATTTTAACAAATGCCCCCTTAATAGGATGCTTTATTGATGGGCTTAGGGACAAAATCTAATTAGACGTGAAAGTCAAGCAACCCAAAACTCTCGCTGATACTATTGGGGTGGCACGTTTGATTAAAGAAAGGAATTATCTTTAAAGGAAAACCACCAACAATTATTGCCCTTATCATCTGTCACAGCTTCAAGAAATACTCAACATCAATCGTTAGTCTCCTTGGACCACCACCAAACTAGAAATCTGTCACAAATGCCAATACCCCTCCCATTTGAAGGATTATGGGGTAAGAAGCTAGAGAACGACGAAAGAATGGATTATGCTATTACTATAATGAAAAGTACCTACTTGGACACAAATGCCAACATCCCCAACTCTTTATGATTGAGGATTGTTCTCTGGACCCGAACCAGATGGAACAAATGGTGATCCAGAACCCAGGGTGATGGAGCCTTTAATGGAAATATTGTTTCACGCCATGTCAGGGACCACCAATCCTCAGACCATTCAGGTTACAGGGAAGTTAAAGAACAGAGAGGTGACAAAACTAATAGATGGGGGAAACACTCACAATTTCATAGACCAGACCACTACTTCCAAACTCAGCCTTCCAATAATTTGAGACAAGTGTTTCCAAGTTATGGTAGGTAATGGGGAATAAATAGAGTGTACTAGAATAAGCCTTGGTCTTACTTTAATCATTCAATACTACCCTATCAAAGCTTATTTTTATATGCTTCCAATGGCAACATGTTAAGTCATCTTTGGGGTGTAATGGATCAAAACCTTAGGTCCAGTAGAGATAGATTACAAGTAACTGACTATGACCTTTTACCAAGATAGACAGAAACAAACATTTCAGGGGTTACAGAGGTGAAGTTTGGAACCATTGGAGTCCAAAGAGCTGTTGCAACTTATTGGTCTTGGATATTTTCTACAGGTTGAACCAACTGGAAATTCCCAAGCTGTCACTCCTAATGACACATATCTAGTAGCCCTATGTCAACTTCTTATTAAATTTGAGTTAGTATTCGCACCACCTACTGGGTTACTTCCTCTGCATTTGCATGACCATCGTATTCCCCTTAAAGAAAACCAAGGGTTAGTCAATGTACAGTTAGTGTTAGTGTCCTAATACTAGATTTAGATAGCATATAGCAATTGTAATTATGGGATTAATAATGTAATTCTTGTAAATATAATAAAATTTATTTTCATATTTTATGGTCATATCTTTATTCATATGTCTCCAATCTTTATATGAATGAGTCTCTAGATTTTTTTGATAAAGGTCTATTTTTTAAATGTTAAGAATATGTGTCAAGGACCTTTGAATTAAGGATTTTTTAAGGTTATTCCCAGTTCTTAGACTTCTCAGAAAGGACTATGATTAGTCAATTATGGATTGACACATAGGTTGTAACACCCCGCTTTTCCAAGGCGCGACATTAACTCGAGATTTTGAGAATATATTTTTTTTTCACTTATATACTTAACCCAGTACACATAAATCAATCCCCAACAATCCCGTTTCACCTTCTCAACCCATCAAACTTAATAATCGATAAGCCAAGACAGGTAACATCATCATAAATTTGGAAGATTGAAACCTGATATGGTACATAACCGAATTCAATTTAATCATAACATAGGAAACCATACCATTTGTTTAACATAACATTTTTCCAGAAATATACATAAAGTCTTGTTTCTTAGTGATAACAACTGAATACCTCAAACATACCAACTGATACCTCCAAATGATATTGAACCATAACAATATTACATGATTGTTTCTCAAACATCATTTGTAATATATAAAGTTCTTTTATTTTGCGAGACTGTTCACCAACGGAACATAAGTTTCTCAACATGCCTAAAACATATCTGAATTTTCATGAAGAAACAAAATACCGAAACAAATTGCCAAACCCATCAGACACGTCATTGTTGGAAATGTATGCCCTAAAGACACGTTTTATTTAATTTATGATAATGATGTTTCTTTTAGTCAGTTTATGGCACATATATTATTTGCATTTAATTGTTGGAAAAGTGTCCATACTATTAAGTAAGTGATTCATGTGATGGGTCGTTCTTCACAGTTAGGCATGAATCATGGGTACATAATAAGCAAGAAAAATATTACTCTTGATCTTTTGATAGAACTGGGCATTCTATCATGATAAGATCATTGTGCAATAGATCCTAATGGAGGATGGCTTGCCTTAGCCAGTAAACAGTCTGTTTACTCTAATTGTATAAGCGCATTTGGAATGCGTAGAGTGGACCTGTGATAGAAGCTAATGACAAAGTACTAATTATCATGGAGCTAGTCTATCACTGCTACTACGTGGACGAGTACTCTAATACTTGAGTATTAGTTGGTGGTCTAGTGAACCTAGAGCTATATTCTTAGATTCACTGTAGGTGAGGTCTATCAAAGATCAATAACCTTGTGAGTTGGGAGTATGGTTTCTAATTAGGTAAAACAGACTAATACAAGATAGTTTCTTTAATTCACCCCCTTGTGATTGTCCAAGAATAATCAAATAATTCAGAGCGCTGGGAACGTGACTTAAGAGTGTGTGCTTCTGGGTAGCTCCCAGTGATAAGCAAGTACATTCGAGTAGTCACGGATTATTGGACTAGTGATCTAAGGATGGTAGAAATCATTTAGAGATATGTTAGTACATTATTCCTTTCTAAATGATGGGTGTTACGCAGAGGGGTATTTCCGTCATTACACTAGTAGGTCAAAGACATTGCACATGCAAAATTATTCGTGGGGTCAGTGTTACCATATGGTGATAGTTGGAACACTTAGAATGACAAAATATAGCTACTGGGTAGCAGGGGTATTTTGATCATTTTAGTAGCCATGAATAATTTGTCTTTTGGTCCCCAGGGTAGCTCGATATAACTCATGTATTATTTAATACATTTGGCTTGTTGGGTGAATTACATTGAGAGAGAATTATTTTATTCAGAATGGTCCATAATTAATTGGGTTAGAATAAAATAATACTTCATTGGTTTTTAATTAATTAATTGGGCTAACCCAATTAGAAAATTAATTAAATGGACTTGGCCCACTAGAATTTGGCCCACTAGGGTTTTAGCCCTAGGGTTCTCCCTATATATATTCTCTCTTTAGTTGTTTTTTAACCTAATTGTTTTTTCTCTTCTTCACCAAAAGAGAGGCCACGAGTTTGAGTCATACCTTGGAAGATCAAGAGAGCATTCAAGATCTAATACGAAGGAGCCGAAGGATTGCAGGACAGCCGTCGTCTCCACCACGCGAAGAAGCTGCCGCCCCTCCTCCTCTTGTCGCTCCATTCCGTCTGGTAATCCGAAGGAAAAGTAAGTTTCCTAGATTCTAATCAATACGAGGAATGTTTTTATTTAAAAAACGCTTCCGTTGCATGCTATGTTTCCTCGACATGATCCTTCAGTCATCTCGTGTCGTTACATCTCAATCACTTTCTTGCCTTTTCTACAAGACCTAACTGGAATGTTTGAATGTTTCAAGGGCATAGCTCAAGTTAGATGTTGAATCATCTAAGTGAGGGTCCAAAAATAGTTGCATGAATGAATAATGTAGAGACATGAACAAACAAATGCCTTAGTGTAACTTCCTTGGGAAACCAGCCCTACACGAAACTCTAGGCAGTAATCACAGCATACACACATGGCACGGGAGACCCTTGTACGTTATTCTGGCAAACACTCTTGGGGAATTACGGTTACACTATTAGGACAACATCTCATCCCATTCACAAGTATCGATATGCTAACAATATCATGCAAAGTGAAAAATCACAACTATCGATGCAATAATACATGTACAAATATGTCAAGATGCACATAAATTACATATAACTTAGCAACCTTCGTGAATATCATGGTCAACATAGGCAAAACATAACACGTATAAGTTTTCAGGGAAAATCACTCACCTTGATTTAGCCTCTCAAGTTTCATTGATATGTGTGCATTAACCTCGAAACATTGGATAATTTCCCGGCTTTGGCATATTCCTCTAGCCCCAAATTAATTCCTAAAATTTTCTAAAATTTTTCGGAAGCTTTTCCCATTTTTTCCTCATTTTCCCTTATTTTCTTTCTTTCTTTTCTTTTCTTTTTCTTTTTTTCTTCTTCCTCATTCCTCTTTCCTCACGCCAGCTGCTGCTACTCACTACGACCACACCGGCACGAGAGACCTTTGTACGTTATTCTGGCAAACACTCTTGGGGAATTATGGCTACACTATTATGACCACTTGTCGCTGCTACTGCCAGCGCCGCCTCTGCCAGTTGCCCCTTTCTGTCCCGCGACCTCCATTACAGGTCGCTTCCATCGTGTGCCACCGCAACTCACGCAACCGCCTACGCACAACTTGTCGCCATAGTGGCTGCTGCTACTTTTAGCCGTCTCTGGCCACTATTGCCACCTTTGCTCACTACGACCACACCGCTGACCACACCATCTCTGCCTCTGCTCGCCTTAGCTTTACCCAGCCACTACTGCTAGCCAAGATGAGCTCCTATCGTCGCTCGTTGCATCCTAAAGCAACCGCAACTCCAAAGCCACCCAACGCCATTAGTTGGCCACCGCTACTCTACCCAGCCTCCATCGTCGTCATTTGCTTCCTCTACCATCTTCACTTCTGATGGCTTCCATTTTCCTCCCAAAATCTCTCAACTTCTCCCTCTATTTATAAGCTCTCCACCAACCTTACTACCTTGGCCACCACTCTTATAGCAAAACTTGGTGACTACTCTTGCAACTTGGCCATGAAGCTTCGCAGAAGCTTGGCCACCATGCACACACACACATATATATATATATTATATAATACACTATGATATAAGGAAAAATATACTTTAAACCCCAATTTTCATCCTTATTTCATTTGAGTATTCTCTAATTGCAATTACACCCTCAAACATTAAATTAATTTGCATTACGATACTTAAAATCCATAATTAACAACACAAAGTTACTCGATAAGTACACTTTTGCCTCAGTGTCCACATAGGGCTATTGTTTCATCTCAAAACCACTTCAAGGTTGATTCTTACATAAAATTGGAGGCCCCTTAGGCTTCCGTTGACTTTCCAGAATCCTTACGATTATTTAATTTTTTAGACTGAATTTTAGCTATACGAAAAATTGTCCCTGTTCTGATTGTTTTTAGCGTCATAAATCTCGTCTTGAGATGTTCATCAATCTAATATCCTTTTTCATAGACATCTAAGTTCCAAGGCATTCCCTGCAGTTAATTTAGGCACTTATGCCTTTGGGAAATTTCACTATAACCCCAAATCTTCTGAAAATTCCACTTACAACCCAAGTCAAATTACACTCAAGACCTTTAAAAAATCTTGAGTATTACATGGGCTACTACCTTTGATTAGTATGAGATACTAATGATAAATGATGGTGAGTTGCATGCCATAATCCATGATATGGATATAGTAAATATGTGGGTGGATGTTAGTTGAACATATTTTGAATGTGCCGCAAGTGATAGATCACATGGTTGAGAGGATCGATGATCTGTTACTAGTTTCAATTGTGTTACTGGTCCTTAGACCAGAGACAACACAATTGTCTTATATGTTGGTGCCAGAGATTTGCTAATGTTAAGAACCACCCGATTACTGGATGGGAGATGCACTGTGTGGTCTTTGTGCAGTGGCATATGAAGGCAGGTGATTGCTAATAGGATCCATTGACCTCCGACGTGAGGTAAATATCCTATGTGATCAATGGTGGTTGTGATTACTCAAACCCTTGGCCAGGGTGCTCATGATTGGAAAGGTGTTTTCAATGTCGAAAGGAGTTTTGATGTGTCATCTAAATTACACCATGTTAGATCTTAGCGTAGATATCGAGTTAGTGAGTTTAATCAAACCATGGCTCTCACTCAATCGGGATGTTAATCGATGGAGGGACTATAGTACATGGGAATCAGATGCCTAAATAGGTTATTTTTGAAGTAAGACTTCATTATTAGTAGGATCACCCTGACATAATGTTAGTTGTCATTCAGGGTCTTTTGGGATACATTGAGGAGACGAAGAAATGCTCATTATAAACCAAAGTATTTAGTTGGCGTCAAAGTGCTTGACGTGTATCAATTGCTTCTTAGTAGTGAACCTAGAAGATCACACGCATATCTGGGTGTAATGGCTTATTAAACGATAAAAACTGTAATCATTATTAAGAGTTAATGATGTCACCATTAGTTAACAGATCGGGTTCAAAGTTTCAAATTAATAACGAGAAATTGTCAAGAGTTGACAGGCATGCCATTAAGAGCTAATGGGGGCCTCAGTTTCATCATGAGATGATGAAAGGGTCATTAAGAGTTAATGGCGACCCTAAATGGAATTTACAAAAAGTTATATTAAAGGGACATAACTAGTTGACTAGCCTTAAAGGCTATCGATTAAGGCAAAAACTAGTCGACAAGTTGAGAACCAGTCGACTAGCTCATGCCAAACGGTAAAAAATTCCTTTAAAACAATCGACCATTTTTGTCGTAGAGGGTCACGATTGAGCTTTATCTCTTATCGTTTCTATAATGAAATTGGGGCTACATGGTGAAAGAGGACAATGAGAGGATGAATGGGAGGATAACTTGTGTCCTAGGTGTCTCCCCCTTGTCCCCCCCCCTCTCTCTCTCTCTCGTCATTTGTCTCATATATGGGATGATTAGGGTTTTAGGTATTGGTATAAAAAGGAAGAAGAAAAGAAACGTTTTAGTTTTTTGGATGCATTTGATGCTCAAGCGATTTTCTCTCTGCCAATTCATTTCTCTTCTCCCTCTAGTACCTAGAAACCATTCTCCCTATTGCTCCCATTTTACTCCATTGTTTTCTTGTTAATAGAGTAGCAACTTCAATCCAATAGTGTGACTATTGGGATTTGAAAAACCCCTGTTTTGAACCCAATATCAATTTCATCTCCCACACTTCATCTAGCTAGCATATAGATTAGGTTGTGGGATTTATCCACCACTCTGGAGCATGGACCGACTAGGGCCCTTGTAGTTTCAAGGGTCAGACTAGTCATCCGAAGGTGTGTTCGGGAGTACTCGGGAGCAAGCCATTGCTACCATAAGGAGAATTCCATCCCCTACATAGCTTTGAGACTATCAGTGAGGTATTCCTTCTTGCCCCTTATGGCATGGTTCCATTTGTAATGCATATGATTGTTTGATACTGAGTATTGCAAAGTGATTTTGTGTTTTATTTATGCTACGTTTTGTATGGTTTTTTGAAAAAGTTTTGAAAATCGATAAAACCCTTGCATTGATACACCAAATGTTAGCATTCCTCTTTAGTGGTATCAGAGCCTCAACTCGGTTTCATCGATCTATGCTTGTTGTTATTGGAAAATGTATGTGTTTTGGGTAAGAAACACTCTCTGTTTTGTAGGTTTATGCAGGAATGGTAGACTGTGTGCAGTCATCGATTTACATTTCTTGGCCTTGGCCTTGTAGAGCTTTCGATTGGAGGTAGACCGGTTAATTGACAGGAGGGATTCGGTTGATAGTTTTGAGAAAACTATCGACCGATCCGAGTAGTCTAGAAATGGCTAACCAGTGCCAAGCAAGCTGTCGACCATTTGGTATTTTAGTGGGAGGCTGCCAACCTGTTCTTGGGGACAGTTAACCAACCCTTATGAAACCCAGAAATGGTCGATTATTTTAGGCACTAACATATTGTTTCGGGTCATTTTTTATTTTTGTTTTGATGCAATGATATTGCTATGAGACAAAATCAATTAATGCTCATGATATTAGATACCAATAACCTGAAAAATTATGCATATTACATTAATATGGATTTTATATTTAAACGCCATAATATTCAATGAGATTAAACGGATGGGTAATCATGGACTTGATGCAATGTGATTGTATGGATGAATGAATGAATGTTACAGGTATTTATGGTCTATAATTATAATATTTTCATTTTGTTTGGGGCTATCTCTTGGCCTTGTTATTTTTATTTTAGTAGAAAAATGTATAGTACAATATTCTATGTAAAATGAAAATGCAGCCATCAAGAGTTGGTGACTCCAAGGAGAAAGAAGGCCAAGAAAGAGATTATTACCCATGAGATGGGTACTGGTTTTTTACCCCTAATAATGCTATTGATTATTAGGAGATTTGGATTTAATCAATAAGCATAAAAGTCCATGATCATTCAATATATATGCATGGGTTTATTTATGTATGAAATACATGATGGAAAACTTAAATGCATGTGCAAAGTGAGCTTCCCAAATTGTGTAAATTAATATTAGATACGATAAATAAGATTTATTGTGACCCTCCACCGTCGTACGAATTCGTCGCTCAATTGGGTGTACCCTAGCTACCCAAATGTGGGAGGGTGCATTTCATGAGAGTTGATTAAGGTTCTTATCTAAGCATTGGATGTTGTTGGTTATCCCACACAAATATGGCCAACATACCACCAAAGTGTTGAGGCTGTAGACGTTTCAAGTGGATTGTTGGCTGAGACGATGGGTCTTGTCTATGTATGTCATCCTCCATCATACTACCAAAGCATTGAGGAATAGGTGGCATATGGGTCAGTGGATAGAACCTCGCATGAGATGTGATAGGCAAGAGTTGCCTACTCGAATATGTGGATGTCTCAACATATCACCAAAGTGTTAAGGGGTATTCATGTAGGAAAGAACTCGATCACTAGCCACAAGTCCCTCCAGGGATTCACATTTTCTACTTAGGAAGTGTGGGATTCGAAAATTAAGTGGGAGGTACCATTTGGTTTGAGATTGAAACTAATTGGATATGTAAGATAAAATCAAACTGACAATCATTTTCTTATTTATTGCAGCATTTTTTCAAAATGACAAACCTATCAAACCCCATCTCATGCATACTAGACAAGAACATGCTAATTGGACCTAACTTTAAGGATTGACTCAGAAACTTAAAGCTTGTTATAACCCTAGAGAAAATTTGCAATGTTTTGGATAAACATGTCCTCAATTCTCTTCTTGAGGGCTCCAATAAGGAGGAGCGAGTCACCTGGGAAGAGATGAAATAGCAAGATCTAAGAGGGTGGATGTACATCTTGGCCTCCATGAGTAATGAGCTCCAACGACAGCATAAGCACATGCCAAACGTAGCTAGCATGATTATGAATCTACATGAGTTCTATGGAGAGAACAATAAGACTGTTAGATATGAGATATCCAAATAGTTGTTCAAAGCCAAGATGGAAGAAGACACTGATGTTGGAGACCATGTACTAAAGATGATCAATTTGATTAGTCAACTTGATGTGCTGGAATTTAACATGGATGTCGAGCTGTAGATTGACCTCATTCTTCAGTGGCTCCCGTAATCTTTTTCCCTGTTCATACTCAATTTCAATATGAACAAGCTTGAGTTCCCACTCCCCTAGTTGTTAAACATGTTAACAATAGCCGAAGCCCAAATCAAAAGGAAAAGACAAGAAGGAGTTCTTGCAATTGCTTCATCCCCTAGATCTTCAAAGAGGAAGAAAAGTTCTTCCAACAAGAAGAATAAGCTCAGGCCAAAGAGACACATTTCCAAGAACAAACAGAAAAAGAAGGGATCAAGAGGAAAGTGTTTCCATTGCCAACAAGATGGGCATCAGAAGAGGAACTGTCAGGTCTATCTCTTCAGTTTGAAGGTTAAGTGCTTGGAGAACCAGGGTTTAAGTATATCTTTCTTATATGTTATTGAGATGATCAATGCAATTGGTCATTCTCCCATTTGATGGATTCTTAATTCAAGTGCAACGTTTTCATATCTGTATTTGCATGCAGGATCTAGAGAAGAGTAGGTAACTTGGGAAGCGTGAAGTTGTCTTCAGAGTGAGAAATAAAGCTCTTGCAGAGCCATTAACTATAGGGATGTTAACGTTCAAATTCAGCCGATCGTAATTCGTAGGCCCATAGTGAGTAGATAAGCCAAAATGCAAGAAGGAAGAACAAAATAGAACGAACACAATGAATTTTTTACGTGGTTCGGCCAGAATGATGCCTACTCCACGACTATCCTCTGGGTATTCTGACAGAGTCACAGTATGTCATTATTCTTGTTGTTCTCTTTTTACAATAGTAATTTTGACCCTTATTTATAGTGAGGGGTGTTTACAATTGGATAAGATATAAAAGTATAAAGATGATATAATGGGGGACAAGTTGTCCTTATCATCTGCATAAAATCGGGAGAGAAATCCTCATTACGAGGGATCTTGGTTGCCTTAGATAAAAGTGAACGGGTCCTTACCTCTAGCTATTCAGCAGCTTTATTGTCTAATATAAGCTGAAGGATTAGACCAGCAAGCTGAATGGTTAGGCCAGCGAGCGAGAAGCATTATTGGAAGCTCATTGGGTATATTGCTGAGAGCTCGCTGGAAGCCTTGCTAGGAGTTTACTGGGAGCTCGGTTGGTTTCGCGATTTGAGCTCAAATTTCAGTGATGTGTGAGCTTGCCCTATCAAGCTAGGCTAGGCCTACTATGCTTTAGGCGATTGGGTCGGTCTATTGGACTGAGTCTAGCCCATAAGAAGTGGTGCGGGAAATATGTACAACACAAGCCCCCCAGCTCGCAGTGCATTTTTCGGACTGGGAGCTGATGCGTGCCAGCCATTCCAACTGTCAATTCGCCTTTCAGACTTCCACCCAATCGCATAGTCAAGTTATGTATGGCGTATATATTATATTTCACTGTGTGTATCTGATACACAGTAAAAAATTATTTTTTCTTGTAACGTCATACTAGTGATTCCTTTCAGCGGTATCAAAGCCTCAGTTTGGTACTGAATGCACATACGTAGATGTATGTGTCAAATATTGCATTTAATCGACGTGTCGATTCCAACAATTAGACAACATGTTCTAATTGCTTTGTTTTTATGGTTGTGCGGTAATTTGAATTAGATCTTAATACGGGGATTTAAATATGCTTGTTTGAATATCAAATTGTATTATTTGACATATGCAAGATAAATATTTTCAAAAAATTGTTTTGAAACAGTAAAAGTGGATGTATGTTTAGAATGAGCATGAGTTTGGTATGAATGAATGAATATTACATAGTTTCGTCTAATTTAATTCAAATTTGTAATAATTAATTCATTCGAGTATGTACTGAGGCATAAGTCTCTAATAATTTCTTTTAATCTTTATTTTACAAAAGTTGTAAATTGAAAACAGTGTTAAGGAGTAGATGACAGCAGAAGCGGTAAAGCAGCAGTTCATTAAAGAGTTGATGTGTGACTTAGTTTAAACCCAAGAAGTTAGGGTTTATTCTATGTGCAAGCCTATGGTCATTCTAGTTAATTTATTATTTATTTTATTATGAAATGGTTGTGTGATGAAATGAATAATGAAATTTTATAAGACCTTAAAATAAGAAGTCCAAAAATCTTTCCATAAAATTAATATTAGATCCAAATAGTAAATTTGATTTGTCGTGGCTTTCCACTATTGTAGCGATTCATTAGTTTGATTGGGTGTATTCAAAAAACTAAAATGTGTGGGTGCGTTTCATGAAATATTATTTGATTTCTCTTATTAACCAAGTAAATAAATTTGGGTGATGTTCAACGAGTCTCACCTAACCAAGTAACTAAAATGTAAGGAAGGGTGATGTTTAACTCATTGCACTTAGCCAGATAATGCATGGGATCTAACTAGTCCATCAGGCTAAAAAATTATAAATTAGATGTTTATGATGGGTTAGAAGTCAAAGGTCGAGCTCCACATATGATGTGGTGGCAAGTGTTTCCTACTCAATTATGAGATTAGTTCAAGTAACTAAAATGTGAATAATGAAAGAGATTTTGAAAGAATATGACATGAGAGCCTGTAATTATATTATCGCATCGATGTCCAATGATTTACAGTGTTAGCTTGAGCACTTCATGAGTGTTGCAAGCATAATACAACATCTCAAGGACCTATTTGATGAGCATAGTCAGAAAACTCGATATGAGATATTGAAGAAACTATTTTGGGCCCGAATGCTTGAGGGTTCAAATGTCGAAAACCATGTCATTAGGATGATCAATATGATTAGTCAACTGGATGCCTTGGAATTCCCAATAATAGTCATCTTCAGACTGATCTTGTCCTGCAGTCATTATCTGATTCTTTCTCCTAATTTGTTACTTATTTCTATATGAATAAGATTAAATGTTTTCTTACTGAGTTATTAAATATGTTAATAACTGCTCAGTCACAAATGAAAGGAAACTGTAGAGAAGGAGTTCTCGTTGTTCCCTTATCTTCTTCCCTGAAGAAACTTAAATGTAGGAAAAGGAAAAGAAATGTTCACCGAGCCAACAAGGGTGGTAGTCAAATAGAGACAAAGGGTAAGGAGGTTCAGGGCAAGGGTAATTGTTACTTTTGCGGTTAGAATGGACACTGGAAGAGAAACTACCCAAATTATCTAAGAAACTTTAAGGGGGAGCATCTGGAGGGTTAAGGCATTTTTCCTTCTATGTGTGTTATTGAGACTAATCTTTCGATTAATCGATACCCTATTTCTTAGATTGTGGATTCTAGCGTTTCTTCTTATATTTGTTTGTTTGTGTAGGATCTCAGTCAAAGTAGGGTGCTTGGGAAGCGCGAAGTGGTTTTATGGGTTGGTAATGGAGCAAGCGTTACTACATTAGCCATAGAGACTCCTTTTGTATCTTTACCTTCTGGGAATGTACTAGTTTTATATAACTATTTATATATATCGAATGTAATTCAAAATGTTGTTTCAATTCCACAGCTTGTAAGTCACGGTTATACATTTTCTTTCGTATGTAATAAATGTTTAATTATATTTGATAACGCGTGTGGGGCAACTGTGATGACAAACGGTTTATATTTCTTGAAAACACATGCATGCGAATATAATCAGCAAATAGTTGTTAGACCTAATTCCATATTAAAAGAGAAGCGTTCTTGAGATAATCAAATTAATTCCAAACAGTTGTGGCACCTTAGGCTAGATCATATCAGCGAGAGTAGGCTTATGAAGTTGGTTCATCAAGGTCTTATATGTGATTTGTGTGCTGAACTCGGGTCAACTTGTAAATCATGTATTATCGAGAAAATGACTAAGTCTCCTTTTGTGACAAAGGGAAAGGGCTACTGAATTGTTATGATTAGTACATTCAAATGTATGTTAGCCCATAAATGTTACGGCTCAGGATGGTTATATCTACTTTGTAACTTTTACTGATAATTTGTTACGGTATGGTTATGTGTACTTAATGAAGTATAAGTCTGAAGTATTCAAAAAGTTCAAAGAATTTAAGGCTGAAGTAGAAAGTCAAACAGGAAAAAGTATCAAGATTCTTTAATCAGATCGAGAAGATAAATACTTGAGTACTGAGTTTATTGATTATCTTAAGACTTATGTTATAATTTCATAGTTGACTCCTTCTTACACACCACAGTTGAATGGTGTGGTTGAACATAGGAATCAGACTCTATTGGACATGATTCGATCTATGCTAAACTACTTGGATTTGCCTATTTTACTATGGGGTTATGTTATTCTTATTGCGATTTATTTGATAAATTCAGTACTAACTAAATCTATTTCAACCACACAATATGAGATATGGGTTGGGAAATCTCCGAGTCTTAAGCATGTTAGGATTTGGGGTTGCCTGGTTTATGCAAAGATAGGTTAAAAACAGAGAATTTGGATCCTAGATCTGAGAAGGGTCATTTTGTGGGATATCCTAAAAATAGTTTAGGGTATTATATCTATTTTTTGGTTGACTCAAGAGTTGTGGTTGCCAAGCATGTTATCTTCTTGGAAGAAGAGTTCATCTAAGAAGATGGCATGGGGAAGAAAGTAGATTTGACAAAAAAGGGGTCTTCTATTTCCCAAATACCTAATCGAATTATTGAGCATGGCGAATCAAGTCAAATAGATCATCCACAAGTTCCCCGTAGGTCTGGTAGAGTGTCCCATCCTCCGGATCGATGGTATGGTTTATTGGTGAAGGAGATACATGAATTATTCTTATATGGGGACAATGACAAGTTAGTTGACCCTACCACCTATGAGGAGACAATATCTAATATCGATGCCTCAAAGTGGTAGATAACTATGAAATCTGAGATGGAGTCTATGTACTCCAACCAAGTTCGGATCTTGGTAGATCCACCAGAGTGAATAGTTCATGTCAGGTGTAAATGGATATTCAAGAGAAAGATCGGTCCAAATGGACAGGTTTTGACCTATAAAGCTCGGTTGGTGGCAAAGGGTTATCATCAGCATCAAGGAATTGACTATGACGAGACTTTCTCACCTATCGCGATGCTTAAATCCATCAAGATGATGTTAGCTATCACTACTTACTATGATTATGAGATCTGACAGATGGATATTAAGATGGTTTTTCTAAATGGATTTCTTGAAGAAGAGATTTATATGGAATGCCCGAGTGAATTTGAGTTCGCTGATCCATATCAGATGTGTTTGTTAAAGAGATCAATATATAGTCTAAAACAAGTATCGAGGAGTTGGAACATACATTTTGATCATGAGATCAAAGGGTTTGGTTTCTTGAGAAATCCGAATGAACCATGTGTACATAAGAAGGCTAGTGGGAGCAACATTGTATTCTTAGTCTTATATATGGATGATGTTTTAATTATGGGTAACGATGTGGACATGATGATGTCTGTGAAAGCCTAGTTATCTATAGTATTCTCCATGAAGGATCTGGGAAATGCTACCTATATTTTGGGAATTAGACTTTATAAAGATAGAGTCAGAAAATTGAAAGATCTCTCCCAGAGCTTGTACATAAAGAAGATGCTAAACAGGTTTAGCATGTTGAATTCCAAAATGGGACAGTTGTCTGTTCGGGTTGGAGTTCATATCTCTAAGAAGATGTCCCCTAATACTCCTGATGAGATGGATCGTATAAGTACGGTACCTTATGCTTTGACAGTTGGGACCCTTATATATGTGATGATATATACAAGGCCAAATATTACATACGATGTAAGTGTTGTAAGTCGATATTAGTCTAATCTCAATAAGAGTCACAAGATCAAAGTGAAGCATATTCTGAAGAACTTGCGAATGACTAAAGATATGTTATTAATTTATGAAAGTGGTGATTTTCATGTGGATGAATTCACTAATTCAAATTTTTAATCAAATGTTGATGATCGTAAATTGACTTATGATTTTGAATATCTCTTAAATGGTGGTATTGTGAGCTGGAAAAGTTCCAAGCAGGCAATCAGAACAGATTCAACCACTGAAACTGAGTATGCTGCGGCATGTGATACTACTAAGGAAGTTATTTGGATCTGGAAGTTTCTTTCAAAGATTGATATGGTTCTAGCCATTCTATCACCAGTACCTTTGTATTGTGACAACAATGGAGCTATTGCACAAGCGAAGGAACCCAGGTCTCATCAGAAATCCAAATACATTGAGCACCAGTTTCATTTGATTTGAGAGATTATAACACGTGGGGACATGCAACTATAGATAATAGATTCAATAAATAGTAGCTGACCCACTCACCAAGGCTATAAGTCAATCACAGCTGGATCAGCATCGATAGAAAATGGGTATTCAATTCCTTCTAATGGTGTAGCACTAGATGTACATATGATGTAAATTAGCATTAGTGTAAGTGGGTGATTGTTAGTGTTGTGTGCCTTGATGCTAGATTTGGATGACATCTAGTGGAACTATCTTAATCCATTAATTGTATTTCTGTATAAATCTATAAAAGACAAGGTTTTCTTCATTTATATTTTCTCCAAATAATTATACGAATGAATCCCTAGATCTTCCTTGGGAGAATCTTATTCTCAAGGTGCTAAGACTCTGTGACAGGATTATCTAGTAATAAGACTTCTTACATTATTTTCAACTCCGATTAATTGAGTATGGACTAATACAGGGATTACTACCTTGTTCGATGTAGGGATACTGATGGGAGGATGGTATTTCACGTGCCATATGACATGAGATGTTACTAGTAAACATGTGGGTAGTCATTGGAAAACAATCAATCGAATGTGAAATTGATGACTAACCACATGACATGGTGGATAATAGTCAAGTCATCAAGTTGCAATTGTGTGTTGATCCTTAGACTTGAACCGACATGGTTGTTTTGTGTATTACTGTGCAAGATTTGCTAATGAGCCGAACCATCCAATCAGGAGATGAGAATGTTCATCTATGTGGTTCCGTATTGCTGATATATGGAGACAAGTATTGGGAATGAGATTCGTCACCCTCATAGGTATTTGATGGGATAAACGTTCTACGTGATCTACTATTAATGTGAGGAGACAGTCTCTGGTCAAGGCAGATTGAAAGTCAAGAAAGGTGTTTCCGGATGTGTTATATGATCACGATAATGAGGTTTAACACATAGTTATTGAGTTTGTCACTCCATGGCTCTCACTCAATCAGGACGTTAAGTGATAGAAGGATTATAGCACACGGTAATCGTCAATTGTAATAAGTTCACTTGAAGTGAGCCTTCACTACCACCTATATTATCCTAAACCATTGTTGGCATTATTCAAAAACTCTAGGAACATCATCGGGATTTGGAGAAGTTTCGGTAATAGGTCAAGGGGTTGACTGATATCGAAAATGGTTTCGATGTTATTTGATTACTAACAAGTAGTGAACATAAAAAGTCACACACTATATAGTGTTGCATGTAATATCAACATAGTGTGCCCAAAATATTTTTGAAAATAATTTGCCAAAAGTTAACCTTTGCCCCTTCCTATCAATAGTGCATAGTTATAATGCATAGTGTATAGCATAAAATCAATTATTGATTGCACAATATGAGGTGGCGGATTGCAAATAGTGCACAACATATTGAAATTGGGAGAAGAGGAAAATGAGAGGAGGAGAAAAAGTTAATAAATAAAGGGACAAGGCCTCTGCCCTCTCCTCTTTCTCCCTCTGACATGTTTATGTTTTCTCTTCTTCTTTTTTCTTTCTTTAAAAAATTATAAAAATTATACATGTAATTATTACGCATATAATTTTGAGATACAGGTACTGGTGATACACAAATCCTCTATGTCTAGCACGGGAAGAGGTGACTGAAATGGTACCTTGTTTCATACTAGTTGTGGACCAACTAGGACCACCACATCTTGAGGTGGATTCAGTCTCAATGCATAAACTGTTTCTGTACTCCAATCTTACATCAGACAACAGATATACATTTATTTATATATTCAATTGTTGAATATGCTTACTTAAATAATCAAATTATGTATGACATATATATTATATTTCATTATATATAGATAATACATGCTAAAAAAAATATTTTTATTTATACCACTATAGATTCCCTTCAGTGATCAATGCCAATTGTGATTGGAGGAAAGCCCAACAATGTTAGGATTCATCTATTGATCCCTAATGTCATTAAGGTTGGTCCTTTAAAGAAATCCATATCAATTATTGAACCCATCAATTGGTAAACCCAACATTGACAGTGGTTGGCGCAATTACCTCTCGTGGGCAATCAAAAAATTAATAATAATTCTTCTCTCTTTCTCTTTTTTTTTTTTGTTTTATTGGTTGGCAACCATTATGGCACCGTTCTCCTTTTTTTTTTTTGTTTTGTTGGTTGGTAGGCTTTATGGTTTCATCCACAACATAGAGAAGAAAGAGAAAGACATGATCTAAAAATTTAGAAGCAATGAACAATTTTTTTAACCATTTCTTTAAATAATAAAAGATATTTGTCATTTCTTAAATATGATTTGAGTGTCAATTTTTTTAAACAAAGCAAAGGTCAAAGGTAATAAGTGTAATTTATCCAAAAATAATTCTAATGGGATTGTCATATCCAACTTCACTGGATAAAATAGTGCTAAGCTAATTAAAGTTATCCCACCTAATTAATATTGATTTCTCAAACGTCACATTACTATATTAATTAGTATAACCATATCAGGTGGTAATGCCCCCTACCTAATCCATATATATGCCTAATGACACTCGCCATTGCCATCAAATAAAAGTGCTTTTATAGATACATTCGTTGCATAACCAAATAAAGCATAATATATAAATATATATAGAGAGAGAAGAAAATGTTAGGTGGGTGAAACGAATAATAAAGGGAGAGTGAGTGGAGTAAAGACAAGAAAGATGAGCTCCCACCCTATCGGTGTAATCTAACAGTTGAAATTGTATATGTATTGATTTTAAAAAAATTTAAATTTAGTTGTTATATAGTCGGTATTAATCCCGTGTTCAAATTCTACCATTAAATTCTGTGAAATTTTTTTAAACTAAGTTAAAAGTGAAAAATTTCACCTTTTATCCCAAAAAAGATGGCCCCCCGCATTGCCATTTCCAGTTGCATTGCTGGAGTGGAAGCTGCTCTTTGTTTCTGTTACGAGTAGAAGTAATAAATTGAGAGGGAAAGACGAGCAAATAGAATGCGTCACATCCCAAAATTAATTGAGATCCATCCGGTCAGCTTCAAACACTTAAAATAAAATTAATTGAGGGGGAGGGGCCACGTGGCTCACCCACAATAACATACTTTCTTTTTTTTATAATAATATAATAATTATTATATAAGAGCCAAATATATATATATATATATATATTTACAGGTTAAGTATATTTCCCAATTTAAGTTTATGATATATTTATTACGAGTAATGTTTTGTTTTCTAAATTTTCATTTTTATTTTTGAATCCTTTTCTTTAATTAGATGGGTTGAATCTTTAAAATAACTTTTTTTTTACATTATTTTGTTCTTCTAAAGTCTAGAATGACGCAATCAAAAATGAATAAGTATGCAATACTTGTTACTTATTTTGACATAATATGGTTCCTGACAAATTCATATAAAATTTTATATGAACACAACTAATTCTCAATTAATGATGAGGAGTGATAATCTCACATTAAAAGAAAAATATAGATATGTAAGTATAATGGCACCTCCCATAAAGATCTTTTTTTTTTAATAAAGAAGATTATATAATCTAGAACTTAGTGAGGAGGCAACTCAGACCACATGATTCAAAATAAAGATATTGAGGTTACTAATAATAGATATTTGTATATGTAAAAGGGGAATTGGAAGGATATTATCTAATCTGAAAGGCCGGGCTCAATAATTTCCTCATAAAGGAAGAGGGGAATTAGGCCAAATGTGTTGCCCTACTAACATGCAATTTGGGGCCCTACTAACATGCAAATTTGGTGGGGCCCAATTGTGTTTGGGTTGGAACTATGTTCCCTAAGTGCTATGGAATCTGCAGTGATCCCCTCCCAATTTGTCCCCTCCACACGCGTCGCTGCGTCCTGGCTTTCCCTTTTCATCCCGAAACATTTTTTGTCTGCAGATAAAATTATACTATTTGACACGCAATGGGGAAATAACAGACACTCATAGGATTTAAATTTTGGATTTTGAACTTATATAAGTGTCTTTTATCTACCATATTGGTGGTGTCTTCTTTTGACATATATATTCAATGTTCTGTTGTTTTCTTTTCTCCTCTTTATTTTTCCTTCACATAGAAAATGAAAAATCATGCCTTCTTTATGTTTGTCACGAGTGATAATTGAAGTGAGACCAAGTACCATTACTTAAAGTTTTTGTTAATAAATTCTTGATGTAGGATTGAGTCGTGATAAATGAATAACATATGAGAATAATCTCTTTATAGATATAAAAGTTACGGGATCTTGACGAGGACCTAAGACACAAAAAGTAAAAAGAAGTAATATTGTCGTTATAAGAAAAAAAGGACCACCATGTGCGTGTAGCACAAATAATAGACCTATCATAATTAAAATTTAAGTTGTATAGTCATTATCGATTAGACTTGTCTTTAACTAAGTCCTCGTTTAGGTTCCATAATTTGTGTATATAAGGGTCAAGTTACTCTTAATTTAACGTGTCATGCGAGTCAAATAGATTGATTTCGGCATATATTGTGCTAAAATCTTGATCTGGTTATGGAGTTAATACTATTGGACTTTATTTACAAAGCCATTGAAGACTTGCTATTACAAGTTCCATTGGTCTTGAAGGATTTCAGTCACACTAATGATTGATTTAGGGGGGCTTGTTTAGTTTAGCACTTTACTCACAGTAATGCTGTAACTAGTTTGGGTTTTGATATGTGTATGGACCACGACCCATTCACAAAACGCACAAAAATCAAATTCAAAAGCTGAAAATGTAAAAAGGTAAAAAGAACAAATAGAAGCCGCACCCAAAGAAGTCCATAGTGAGACACCTCGAAAGAACACCCCCCCCAACCCAACCCAACCCAACCCAACCCAACCCAAATGGAGACTTCACTGAAACCGAGATACTCCTCAAAAGTTTTCGAGGAGAATCTCTTGCAAGATATTTCCATCATGATCAATGTGTAAATAGTACTTTAGAAATTCTCCCTTGTAAGTCTAAAACAAATGAAGATATTCCTAATCTCAAAATATTCGAGATTGTTATCTCATCCCAATAATCTTCTTTATAAATAAAAGAGATTTCGTTGCTCCAAGTATGCTATGAATACTACCAAAAAAGTTTTGCAATTTCCTATGATCTTTTATTTTTGACCAATTTGATTTGAACATATGAGTGTTTGTACAAAGAATATTTTATGCTTTCTATCGATTTTGGTTTTTTGCAGAACTCTTATAGCTTAAATGATGGTCTTTCCTGCATAAATTTTATTATTATATTCGAACAACAATAAATTTGATGTTATCTTATACTGTTGCCACCAATTTGGCAGTATGAATTTTAGAATTGTTGATTTCTTATAAGTCATTTCCTTTTTCAATCATGACAACTTTTGTTCCCCCCCCCCCCTTTCCTTTAGTGTTATCCTTTCTCTCTTGTCCAAATGATGAAGTGGGTATAAGGTGAAAGAAGCCTTGAATGAGTGATGTGAACTCACAATGGAACGAAAATAAAGGAACCTACAAAATATTGAAAACAAACCCTATGAAAGTAAAAATCAAATATAAGATAAACAATTCTCGATCGTTGATTCACGAATCAAGAACTTAGATTATATTGAAATCTAGACTTGTTGATATGCAGAAACAAGAATCAAGAATTATGTTGTTGAACGCCACAAAAACTATCCAGATCTTTGATAAATTCAAATTTTGAACGTCCCAAAGAAATCAATCATTTGATAAGTTTGAAGTTTTATTCATTGAAGAACAAGATAGAAAAAAAGAAATCTCTTAAATTCAATTAATAATCTCCTCCTTTTCTAATGTTTACAATGTAAAAACTTTTAAATAGGTAAAAATAATTAAATCTTAATTCTATTTGAAAACTGATAAAAATTCTAAATTTAATTGTAAACCAAATCCTAAAGGAATATTAGCACCAAAAAGCCAAAACTTTTCGAGTTGTGGCGATTTTATCCAATTCTTCTGATTTTAGCAATTAAGGCAAAATTTATAAAATTAGTAGCAATTTTATCCAAATTAGAAAAACGGGTTGTCCGGCCTTATTTTAATAACATTTTTTTTATAATAAAATGTTAAATACATTTTTTTAGTGTGTGAGTTTAATTTTATATTTTTTTATAATAAAATGTTAAACTGTTATACAAAACTGTATTTAACAAAATTGTACTGCTGGGCAGCCCGTTTTTTCAATTTGGCTAGAATTGCAAAATTGAAAAAACGGGTTACTCAATCGTACAATTTTGTTAAATACAACTTTATATAACAGTTTAACATTTTATTATAAAAAAAAATGTATCATTCAAATGTAATATATTTGCTGTATGATTCTAAAAAAAAAGTGATTGTTTTAACATTTATGTGTAATATAGTTAAAGAGAGTTTATGTTTTTTTTTTTGGCACCTTTTTAAGGAAATATAATATTCTATTTTGTGTTTCAAAAAATTTTGGTGAATATATATATGTGTGTGTATTACTTTAATTACCTTTATTAAATAATTATTTATTATTGCTTATAAAATGATTTTGTTATCTGATGAAATTTTTTAGAGACTGTATAAAAATAAAATAAGAGTGAGGGTGATTTGTTGTGGAGCTATCTAAAAAATTGGTCTGAGATAGAAGGGACTGTTTGTTTGGAGCTATTTAAAAAGAAAGTGAGTAATTTGTTTATCTGATCTTCTTGTAACCAAAAAATTAAACTCATACACTGAAAAAACGTATTTAACATTTTATTATAAAAAGAAATTACTATTAAAATAATGGTCAGGCAACCCGTTATTGTAATTTGGATAAAATTGCTACTAATTTTACAAATTCAGCCTTAATTCTCAAAATTAGAAAAATTGGATAAAATCGTCACAACTCCAAAGGTTTTGACTTTTTGGTGCTAATAGCCTAATCCTAAACCTAATAAGTTTTAGTTATCTCAATCCAACTACGAGTTGGAATAATAAAACTATTAAAAATCTTAAGTTATATAAGAAATAAAGAAATAATTTGTTAAACAAGAATCCTAATAGAAAGGAATTAGAAGTTATACAATTAGACTTCTAAATTAAAAAGAAAACAAAAATCTAAAAATTTAGGACCAATTTGACACTCTAAACGATGGAATTTAACCAAAAACCCAATGGGGTTAAGGGCTTTAGTCCATAAGTTCTTAATTGTTCTTTTTTTTTTTTTGAAAAACACATACTATTCATCCAATTCTAACATAATTAACTGAATTGACTAATCCGATTATATCATTATTAATCACTACTCCATGATATTCATAGTGTTACCTTGGGCTATTAAAAGTCAGCCATTCAGTTGCTCAGTAACTAAATTACAAAGGTTTTTACTGCTTTCTCCTCTCTAGCACTCTCGAATGAATCATCTTACTGCAACAAGCAAGCTTAGGAATGAATTTATTAATGGAAATGTAGGTCTCTGTTTGCTTGGAAGATTCTTCTTTTCTTTTTGGAGAAAGAATTCTAAACAGACAGAAGATTTCGTTCACCAAGTAAGACAAAAAATTCTAATGGAGAGAAGATTTGGTCTACCAAGCAAGACAGAGGGTGACCCCTAAGCTAAGCAATTGGAGGTTTTCACACTTTGAAGGACATTTCCAATTTTAATAATATGTTCTCATCATTTATCAAAAAAATAAAAAAAAATAAAACAACTACTTTTTAGGACTAAAATATATATTTTTTTAACTAAAAATCTATCTTTTAAATTCCTTTAGAAATGATTTTTAAATTTTTGAAGAAAATTAATGTAACGCCCCGCTTTTCCAGAACATTAAATAATTTTGAAATTTTGAAATTTTTTTTTCAATATAAACTCAATATAAATCATTCTCCAACAATATCATTCTACCTTTTCAACATACTAAAATAATAAATTAAAACAGATAATCATTATAAATATAGAAGCAATAATTGAAACCTGATATGGTACATAATTGAATTTACTTAAATCATAACATAAGAATCCGTACCATATTATATCTTCAATTATAAAATATATGAAGACTCATCTTTTAAAGATAACAACTGAATACCTCATATACAATCAAATGATATCTTAATAATATTGAACAATATTACATGATCGGTTCCTTGAAACATCACTCGAATACATAACACTCTTACATAAAACTAATCATCAAAAGAGTATAAGATTAAAAATATATTCGTTTCTTCCTGATGAATCTTTTCATCAAAAGAGTATAATATGTTTATTTAATTATTTTCTCAAATCTTTTTTCACAACAATTAATAATATTCTAAAACATTTAAAAGAAAATTCTAGAACTTACCCCGATGCTCTGTTTGCACGCATAATGAGGCTGGTCTTTGCCAAAACTGAGACACTAGAAAGGCAAACACCAAATTTTTTTACATAACTCTTTAGATCTTATTTTTTTAGGATTTTTACAATTTTTTTCTGGATTTTTTAGGCCAGGGATGCGCTCTCACACGCCGACGCAAGTTTCCTTATGCACCCCCACTCGCGGGGGTCGGTTGGTGCGTGTCTTACATGCACCGGTCGTTTTCTTCCTCTAGCTCGTCGGCGATCACAAACACCCTTAGTTTTTTGGCTATATCTTCTTTATTTGAGCTCCGTTTTGCCTCCCGTTTGAATCTACACCTTTCTTTCTTCATCTTTTACAGGATTATAGCTTTAAATCGCTTGATCAGAGATATTTTTCAACTGCTCAAACCCATTTTCTGGCAAAGCCAATTTTTTCGACGAAACTCTGTATCTTCCTCAACTCTCAACGAAAATTGCTCAAATTCTCCAAAAATGACCCTCTGGACATGGGGAACAAAAATCCCTCATCCATTTCCCTCAATTTTGTCTCGAACTCTCAGATATGAGAGTTTTATTTTTGTCTTCTCTTAGCCATCTCCAAAAACTTCTATTTATAGACGATTTCGAGCCTTCAAATACTCGTGCCTGGTCAATCCAACCTCTTTGAGGCTCATATCTGCTCCAGATTAGTCCAAAAACACCATTATTCAACCACCAAACATGAATTCAATGTATAGAAATTTTGGCCAAGAAACAACCCGAAAATCACACAAAATTAGCCACTATCGTGGCTTATGTTGGCCTAAACCCGACCCAAGAGCATTCTTAACCACTTTCCTCAATCCTCTCGTGGCCAGAAGTGGTGGTTGATGGCTAGCAAGGTGGCTGGTCGGCTAGCAAGGTGGCTGGTCGGCCATGGCAATCTTCTCATCCTCAAGTTTGCAAAAATTGCACTTCAGCCCTTTTATAATTTCCAATTTCACTTTGGTCATTTCTTTGAAGCTCTTGAGCTTCCTAATAGTTCCATTTTGACTCATAAGCTCTATACTTTCTATTTAATCCCCAAAAATTCAGGAATAACGCCATTTCGACCTCCATTGGGCGAATTTAAGAAATTGCACTTAGGCCCGAATTTATGTTTTGACCATAAACCCTTTTGTTTCTTCCCGAAACTACTGAAAGGTTATTCCTTATGAAAAATATGAAGCTCTTCGGGGTTTCATTGACTTCCTAGAAGTCTCCTATGACAATTCGATTTTTCAGCCTAAATTATAATTGTATTTTAGCTGTACCGAAAATCATTTCTAATCCGATTTCTTTTAGTGTCATAAATCATACCTTGAGATGTTCGACAATGCCATATCAATTTCCTTAAGCATCTCATTTCTTAGGCACTTCCTACAGTTAATTCGGTCACGCACAACTATACCAAAAATTACATTATAACCCTAATCTTCTTAAAATTTTATTTTCACCCCAAGATAAATTACTCTTGAGCCCTTTGCAAATTCTCGAGTAGTACAATTAATGAGCAGAGTTCAACCAAGCATGACCCAGATTTATATTATATCTCAAATAAACGTAATGTATCATGATAAACTCCCAGATTTATATTATACTAGAACCATCTTGTACCTAGTGTTTGATTTTATAAGTTCAAGAGTTAGCTTTTGAGTTAGAATTTTTAAATAAGGACTTACATTGTCACAATTAGTATCATAATCAACCCAATCTCATTTCAAATCATAATCAACACAATTAGTCTTCCAGCATGTGTGAGAAATGATCCCCTCGGCAGGCTTCCTTTGTTCTTTGAAATACAATTATGAACTGTGCCCATAATTCATTTCATTTTGGTCCCATTAAAGGCCATAAGCCCCAAATTGCAACTAGATTTGTAAGCCCATTTAGTATGGTGTGGTGTTTGTTTTGATTGTTTTGTCGTGTTTGAAATTGTTTTTCTAATATATTTTTCTTAACTCCATCTATTGCTAGCAAATGGCTGATCCAACTTGGAGAGTGAGAGCCGTCTGTAAGGCGATTTAAAGGTTGCTAGAGATGAGAGTTGAGAGAGAGAGAGAGAGAGAGAGAGAGAGAGAGCGACAAAGGGGAAGGATTGAAATGTAACACTTTTTTGCTGTTTTCAAATTGAAATGTAATCGATTTTTTTTTTCTAAATAGTGAAATAAAAAGAATTGAAACAAAAAGTTACCAAAATTTAAACACAATTCGTTACTATCAATCAGGGCCGGCCCAAGGCATAGGCCAGTGAGGCCTATGCCTAGGGCCCCCAAAACAACCCCCCAAGCAGAGAACAAAGCACTCTTAATTGAGCCCCCAAAAATTTGGAAACCCCCCCCCCAAACACACACACCCCCCCTCCCCAACAGCAGAGAACACAGAACAATCCTCTCTTTAAAAAAATTTATTTATCGCCTGGGGCCCCATTGGACCTTAGGCCGCCCCTGCTATCAATTATGTTAAATATCTTTAAAATAAAGTTAAAAATCTAAAAATAACCCAGAGAGATTAGTCTGGTAGACATTGATTTTTAACATGATAAGTTTAAATCTTGACAGTCGTTGCCTTTGCACAAGTGAAATCGGATCGGCTTTAATTTTTCTCACCATTGCTAAAATGAGGTTGGCCCACCATCCTCAAACACATTATTTTGGTCACTTATTCTTTCCATTGGATTATAGTAATCATTTCATCTATATTTTTTACTAAGTAAAAAATAAATAAATTGACAGTACATTTTTTGAATTTTAATTTTTTTCAAATCAGTCTATCAACTTTTTTGAAATAGCTACTACTTTCTTCATGACTAACAATATTAACAGGGGCGGATCCTGCCCACGATGAGGGTGGGGTTGGAGCCCATTTATTTTTTTTTAAAAAAATAAGTTTTTGGCCTAAAAAATGATGAATTTTTTTGCTCAACCTAACCCAACTAACCCAAGCCCAAACCCAAATTCAAACCTAAACCTAATAAAGAAGAGAAAAAAAATTTGAGGAGATAATTGGATCATTAGAAATTTGATATAATTCAACATCAGTTATTTTAGAATCTTAATTCTTTTTCACAATTATGTCGGATATTGGTTGAAACGAAAAATTTAAGTCATTATTTCTTGATTGATAGGCTGATTCGTTTAGTATTGACTTTTTAAGTTTCTATAACAATAACATAAATGAAACTTATCAAAATATCACTACATAATAAAATGGATAATGACTTTATAACAAACAACATAATTATTTACATTAAGAGGGATTGTTCTTAGTATTGATATAGACTTATTCATTAATAAATTTGATCTTTTGGGGAATCATAGGGTGTGACTTAACTAGTTTTATTAGGTATTCGTATTGTATACTTTTGATATTTTTTGTTCTCTTTTTAAGTTAATGAATTATATATATAAATCTCGTTAAACTCTAATTTTTATTTTTTTTTTATTTTTTTTCTATTGACAAAAGCTCACAGTAAAAAAAATAAAACCCCCAAGCTAATAAATCCTAAATGAACCCATGATATTATACACCTCATGAATTTTGGACATTTAGCTTAAACATCCTTTAAATTTTATATTTTACTGAAATAGGTTTCTAAACTATTCCATTATTGTAAGACATCCCGTCCATGAAAAATAATGTAAACTAAAAAAAAAGGAATTAAAATATATCCCTAGTCTATATTTAATAAAACTAATTTTAAATTGCACCTCAATAGATGTATTTAAATAATGTTATTTAAAATTTAAGTATTTGAATAACTATTAAATATGAAATTTTCAAATCTACTTATTCTAATATATACACGTATATCACATATAAATATTTGTATTATACATACAGATTCATAAAATGTACAATATACATACGTAAATATGCATATAATACCACACCATACACAAGTATAATAAGCTTTTTTTGTGTATTTATGTAAACTATACATGTATATAGTAACATGCATACATGTGTAACATGTAGCATACTCATAAATAAAAACCAAACAAAGACTTGGACTTGTGAGTTGGGAGCCTCTCCAGAAAGAGAGAGGGCTCTTAAAAAATTGGCGTACGCCGGTACGTGCGGCGAGCACACGCTATTCTTTAGTAACATGCAATTTGGGGCCCCACTAACATGCAGATTTGGGGCCCAATTGTGTTTGGGTTGGAACTATGTTCCCTTAGTGCTATGGAATCTGCCGTGATCCCCTCCCAATTTGTCCCCTCCACACGCGTCGCTGCGTCCTGGCTTTCCCTTTTCATCCCGAAACATTTTTTGTCTGCAGATAAAATTATACTATTTGACACGCAATGGGGAAATAACAGACTCATAGGATTTAAATTTTGGATTTTGAACTTATATAAGTGTCTTTTATCTACCATTAAATTATATAACTTTGTGTCTTTTTTTGACATATATCTCCAATTGTTCTTTCTCCTTTTATTTTTCCTTCACATAGAAAATGAAAAATCATGCATTTGAACATACTTTGTTTTGTCACGAGTGATAATTGAAGTGAGACCAAGTACCATTACTTAAAGTTTTTTCTAATAAATTCTTGATGCAGGATTGAGTCGTGATAAATGAATAGTATATGATGATAATCTTTTTATAGATATAAAAGTTATGAGATTTTGACGAAGACTCAAGACACACACAAAAAAAAAAAAAGTAATATTGTCGTTATAAAAAAAAAGACCACCTTGTGCATGTAGCACAAATAAGAGACCGACCATCATTAAAATCTAAGTTATGTAGTCGTTATCAGTTAGACTTGTCTTTGACTAAGTCTTCGTTTAGGTCGTTTAGGTTCCATAATTTGAGTATATGGGGGTCAAGTTGCTCTTAGTTTAATGTGTCAAGCGAGTCAAATAAATTGATTTGGGCATATATTGTCCTAAAATCTTGATCTGGTTATGGAGTTAATACTATTGGACTTTATTTACAAAGCCATTGAAGACTTGCTATTACAAGTTATATTGGTCTTGAAGGATTTCAGTCACACTAATGATTGATTTAGGGGGTTTGTTTAGCTTAGCACTTTACTCACAGTAATGCTGTAACTAGTTTGGGTTTTGATGTGTGCATGGACCACGGCCCATTCACAAAACCAAAATGTAAAAAGATAAAAAAAAAAAAAACAAAAGTCACACCCAAAGAAGTCCAAGGGACCCTTATAGTGAGACAGCTCGAGAGACCCCCCCCCTCCCCCAGGGCGAAAGGGAGACTTCACTAAAACCGAGATACTCCTCAAAGTTTTCGAGGAGAATCTCTCGCAAGATATTTTCATGATGAATGTGTAAATAGTACCTTAGAAATTCTCTCTTGTAATTGTAAGTCTAAAACAAATGAAGATAATCCCAATTCTAACATATTCGGGATTGTTATCTCATCCCAATAATCTTCTTTATAAATAAAAGAAAATATTATTGGTATATTTTTGTATATATTTTAGACAACATAAAAGTATATTAATGACCAAAAAATATCTCATGAAGCACATAGAGGCTCATGTGAGGTGAGGGGTATTTTAATCATAATACCTCCTTATGTAACTCAAGATGTACAAAAGTGATGTACATCTAACATGATTCATAAATAAAGGAGATTCCGTTGCTCCAAGTACGCTATGAATACTACCAAGAAAGCTTTGCAATTTTCTATGATCTTCATTTTCGGCTAATTTAATTTGAACATCTGAGTGTTTGTATATAAAATATCTTGTGTTTTCTGATCGATTTTGTTTTTGCAAAACTCTTTAAGAATTGGATGACGTTCTTTCCTACATAAATTTTATTATTATATTCGAGTAACAACCAATTGATGTTGTCTTATTCTATTGCCACCAACTTGACATAATAAATTTTAGAATTGTTGATTTCTTGTAAGTCATTTCTTTTTTCAATCGTGACAATTTTTGTTTCCTCACATTTTTAGTGTTATGGGGCCTTAGGAATAATATTGTTAGTACCCTTTCTCTCATATCCAAATGATGAAGTGGGTATAAAGTGAAAGAAGAGTTGAATGAGTGATGTGAACCCGCAATGGAATAAAGCTAAAGGAACCCACAAAATATTGAAAACAAATCTCGGAAAGGCCAAAATCAAATATAAGATAAAAAATTCTTGACCGTTGATTCACGAACCAAGACTATATTAAAATCTAGACTTATTGATATGTGGAAATAAGAATAAAAAACTGTGTTGTTAACGCCACGAGGACTATCTAGATATTTGATAAGTTCAAGTCTTGAACGCTACAAAGAAATCAATCATTTGATAAATTCGAAGTTTTATTCATTGAAAAACAAGATAGAAAAAAAGAAATTTCTCAAATTCAATTCATAATCTACTCTTCTCCAATATTTACAATGAAAAAGCTTTTAAATAGGCAAAAATAATTAAATCTTAATTTTATTTAAAAACTAATAAAAATCTTAAATTTAATAGTAAACCAAATCCTAAACCTAAAAGGTTTTAGTTATCCCAATTCAACTACAACTTGGAATAATAAAACTATTAAAAATCTTAAATTACATAGAAAATAAGTAAATAACTTGTTAAATAATAATCCTAATAAAAAAGGACTTATAAGTCATACAATTAGACTTCTAAACTAAAAAAGAAACAAAAATCTAAAAATCTAGGAAAATAACAATTTTTTCGTTAAAATAATTAAAGTATCAATTTGACACCCTAAATGATGGAATTTAGCCAAAAACTCAATGGAATTAAGGGCTTTAGCCCATAAGTTCTTTTCAATGGCTCGTTTCTGCTTGAAAAACACATATTATTCATCCAATTTTGACACGATTGACTAAATTAATGTTGTTTTTCCTAGTGTGTGAGTGTAAGTGTGTGTGAGTGGTTGTCCCACATTGATTGTGTAAAGAAGTGAGAGTGGGTATTTACACTCCTCCCTCACTCTTGGGTTTGGGCCCTAAGGGGCACCCAAATTTTGTGAGCGGGTGAACCCCTTGGCCCATGCGCGCCGCCGCCACCGTCCGGTCGAACGATCGGGTCATTAGATATATTTTTGTATAAAGAAAATAATAAATTAAATATTTTATTTTTTTTATTTTTATTTCTCCCGAAGCATCCCTATTTAACTCTGTGAATTGATTTCTGGCCGTTTCGTCTTCTCCAATCGTTGGCCATTCATTCTGACCTTCAATGCCGCTTTGATGGAAGCGTCGGTTCGACCTCCTCGACCAGGCTATATAAGGCGTAGTTGATTTTCGTTGAGAGACACGGATCTTCATCCTTCCCTCTTTCTCGAGTTTTCGACCAACCAACGGAGAGCAAGCCCTAAGAGTTCTGCAAGATCCAGTAGAGCGTGGTCCCCGTTCTCCGGAGTTGGCCGTTGAATCCTGCGTTGACAGACGCCACAGCCTGCTGGTGACCGGAGCAGGGCGTCACTATCTTCAGGACAGCGCTTCAGGCGTGCTTCGGCCTTGACTGTTTCAGTTCTTCCATCATATCTCTCACTTTCGGGTTTGAGTTTCTGTCTATTAATACTACTGCGATATATATTGCAATCGTTACCATTTTATAGCTATTGCTGTGGGTTTCATTTCCTTTATTGTGGGTTTTATACACATTGTTGCATTGCATATGCGGCCCTTGTTGATTGTGTAATACATTCATTTTACACTCCGGTTCTAACAATTAAATGATCTGATTACGTCATTGTTAATTAGTCCTCTATGATTCTCATACTCCATGATTCTCATAGTGTTACTTTGGGCTATTAAAAGTCAGTCATTCAGTTGCTCAGTAACTAAATTACAAAGTTCTTTACTGCTTTCTCTTCTCACTAGCACTCTCGAATGAATCATCTTACGTCAACAAGCAAGCTTAGGAATGAATTTATTAATGGAAATGTAGGTCTCTGTTTGTTTTGAAGATTCTTCTTTCCTTTTTGGAGAAAGAATTCTAAACAAATAGAAGATTTCGTTCACCAAGCAAGACAAAGAATTCTAATGGAGAGAAGATTTCGTCTACCAAGCAAGACAGAGTGTGACCTCTAAGCAATTGGAGGTTTTCACACTTTGAAGGACATTTCCAATTTTAATAATACGTTATCATCATTTATAAAAAATAAAAAATAAAACAACTACTTTTAAGGACTAAAATATATATTTTTTTAACTAAAAATCTATCTTTTAAATTCCTTTAGAAATTATTTTTAGCTTTTTTAAGAAAATTAATGAGTGATGGTCAACCAATCATGACCCTTTTTAAGTAATTATATCTCAAATAAACGTAATGTATCATGATAAACTCCCACATTTATATTATACTAGAACCATATGGTGTCTATTATTTGATTTTATAAGTTCTAAGTTAAGCTTTTGAGTTAGAATTTTTAAATAAGAACTTACATTGTTATTAGATCGTACTAGCCTAATCTTGACCCTTGGCCTTGGCCCAATCTCAGCCTTCGACTCACCGCTTGATCTTAATCTTACGCTAACCTGTAACAGTATCATTACAGTCGCATGTTGGGTATCCACGCACTCGTTCAAGATTTCATTTTCATTAATGACAGATCTTATCCTCATTAATAGTGGATCTCATTCACATTAATAACAGTCTCGTTGGCACCATGTTGCCATCAGGGAGTCTCATCAACACCGGATATCCAGTTTCATCACTCTGCAAGCGCACAACGCATGTATGCTAGAGAACCTCTCATCTTTCTATATAAACTAACTTTCTCTAGAGCCAATATATATTCTTTTCTATCCTCCTGATACTTTGTCAATTTACTCATTTATTTACTTGAGCATTTGAGTGTTTACAAGTGCCATTCACCTCTTAATAAACCGCTCGTCGTCTATCCCTTACCATTACAAGTCCTCGTCGGACCATCTCTTTGACCAAGAAGGAACAGTTACAATTAGTATCATAATCAACCCAATCTCATTTCAAAACATTAATGCTGAAACTTTGGGTATATTAGTTGGGAAAGGAAGAGTTAGTTTGACCCACATCCGGTCATCGAGCATGTGTGAGAAATGAGCCCCTCGGCAGGCTCCCTTTGTTCTTTGAAATACAATTTATGAACTGTGCCCGGAATTCATTTTGTTTGGTCCCATTAAAGGCCAAAAGCCCCAAAATTGCAACAAAATTTGAAATTGTTTTTCTAATATATTTTTCTTAACTCCATCTATTGCTAGCAAATGGCTGATCCAACTCAGAGAGTGAGAGCTGTAAGGCGATTTAAAGGTTGCTAGAGATGAGAGTTTAGAGAGAGAGAGAGAGAGAGAGAGAAAGGGGAAAGATTGAAATGCAACACTTTTTTGCTGTTTTCAAAGTTATTAAAAGCTTTCAAAATTTTGAAAACTAAGAGTTAAATCAATTTTTGTTTTTGTTTTTGTTTTTCTAAATAGTGAAATAAAAAAATTGAAACAAAAAGTTACCAAAAATTAAACACAATTGGTTACTATCAATTATGTTAAATATCTTTAAAATAAAGTTAAAAATCTAAAAAAAAGAACCCGGAGAGATTAGTCTGGTGAACCTTTGATTTTTAACATGACAAATTTAAATCTTGACAGTCGTTGCCTTTGCACAAGTGAAATGAGATGGGCTTTAATCAGTGCTAAAATGAGGTTGGCCCACCATCCTCAAACACATTATTTTTGTCACTTATTCTTTTGATTGGATTATAATAATCATTTCATCTATATCTTTTATTAAGTAAAAATAAATAAATTGGTGGTGCATTTTTTGAATTTTATTTTTTTTAAATCAGTCTAGACTTTTTTGAAATAGCTGCTACTTTCTTCATTACTAACAATATTATACAGGGCGGATCCAGCCCTAAAGCAGGGTGGGTTGGAGCCCAATTAACTTTTTGCAAAAAAATGATGAATTTTTTTTTTCTGAAGCCCAACCCAACCAGCCCAACCCCAAACCCAAATCCAAACCTAAACTCAAACCTAAACTTAATAAAGAAGAAATAAAAGATTTGAGGAGATAATTGGATCATTAAAAGTTTGATATAATTCAACATCAGTGATTTTAGAATCTTAATTCTTTTTCACAATTATATATCGGATATTGGTTGAAACGAAAAACTCACGTCATTATTTCTTAATTGATAAGTTGATTCGTTTAGTATTGACTCTTTAAGTTTCTACACCAATAACATAATTAATTTTTTTTAGGGATGAAATTCATTAAAATATCACTTCACAATAAAATAAATAATGACTTTCTAACAAACACTATAATTATTTACATTGAGAGAGATTGTTCTTAATATTAATATAGACTTATTCTTTAATAAATTTGATCTTCCGAGGAATCATAAGGTGCGGCTTAAGTAGTTTTATTAAATATTCGTATTATACACTTTTGATATTTTTTATTCTCTTTTTAAGTTAATGAATTATATATATAAATCTCGTTAAACTCACATTTTTATCATTTTTATTTTTTTTCTATTGGTAAAACTCACAGTAAAAAAAATAAATAAAACCCCCAAGCTTATAAATCCTAAATGCACCCATGATATTATACACCTCATGAATTTTGAATTTTGGACATTTAGCTTAAATATCATTTAAATTTTATATTTTACTGAAATAGGTTTCTAAACTATTCCATATTGTAAGACATCCCGTCCATGAAAAATAATGTAAATTAAACAAAAAATAATTAAAATATATCCCTAGTATCTATTTAATAAAACTAATTTTAAATTGCACCTCAATAGATGTATTTAAATAATGTTATTTAAATTTAAGTATTTGAATAACTATTAAATATGAAATTTTCAAATCTACTTATTCTAATATATACACGTATATAACATATAAATATTTGTATTATACATACGTAAATATGTATATAATACCACACCATACACAAGAATAATAAGTTTTTGGCTTAATACATTCTTTTGTCTCTAAACTAATAAAAAAAATAATTTTAAGGACTTGTACTAAAAGGTGTTCACTATTCATCCCTAGATTAAATTAATTTATACACTTTTTGTCCTTAACTTAACAGTCGTTAATAGAGGCATTAAATTTGCCTCGTCAATATTGCCACGTCACTTCTATTATTCTTGTCAACACTACCACGTTACTACACACACACACACACAAATATATACATTGATACACACACACACACATATATATATATATATATATACGCACACACCTAGCCATGGCCATTGCCACAATTGGGCTCCCCGACTGCGACCATGGAGCCCAATCGTGGCTAGGTCCGAGAACCCAACAGTCATCGAGGGCCATGGCTGCAGCCATGGCTGGGCTTGGGCTTCCCAACCATGGCCGCTAGTTTCCTTAACCATGGGCGCTGGCTATTAGGGGTCGGGGAACCCCCGAACATTGGTCCCTGACCCCCAACCCAAGTTTTCCCAACCCCCAGAGGTTGGGGAATAGATCTGGGCAAAAGAGAGAGGCATTGGGTTTGGTCGAACTTACCAGTTATGTCGAAGACCCGATTTGGTGGACGAAGCTTGGTCGGCGGTCGCCCAGATTTGGCAGAGATGAAGCTTGGTCGGCGGTCGCCCAAATCTGGCAGAGATAAAGCTTGGTCGGAGGTCGTAGTGGCTGGCTGTCGCGAGAGAGAGAGAAAGAGAGAGAGAGAGAGAGAGGAAGAGGAAGAGGAGAACGGTAATGGCGGTCGCGATGTAGAGGACAGCGGCGACTGCTGCATCCGAGGCAACTGGCGGTGGCTGAATCGACCAGAGGCAAGAACGGTCCAAAACGGGGAAAGAGGGAGAAGGGGGAAGTGGGAAACCTGGGCTTTCTATGGCCGCCGACAACCATGGCTGGCTGGGTGTGTATTTATACGTGGTGACGTGACAGTGACAAGGATAATAAATGTGACATGGCAATGCTGACGAGACAAATTTAACGCCTCTATTAATGACTGTTAAGTTAGGGACAAAAAGTGTACAAATTAATTTAATCTAGACATGAATAATAAGTATTTTTTAATATAAATCCTTAAAACTATTTTTTGAATTGGTCCAAAGACAAAAGAATATATTAAGCCCAAGTTTTTTTTGTGTATTTATGTAAACTATCTATATAATAAGGCACAATTGTTTTTGAAAATGTGTAGAGACAAACTGTCTTTGTGTGGTTGAGATTGACGGCTGAAATCAATCAACGGCTGAGATTCACATCTCCTCCCGCCCGATCCCATCACGCCTCTCTCTCTCTGTTTCGCTCTCTGCCTCACTCTCTCCTTCTTTTTTCCCACCCGCCCGCGGCCATCGTCCCTCTCTCTTCCCCACTGCATCTCTGTCTCCCTCTCCCTTTCTCTCTCTCTCACCGCCCCATCGTCCCTTCCCCTCTCCCTTTCTCTGCATCGTCCCCACTGCGCCCCACATCGTCCTCGCCCCATCGTCCCTCACCCGCGTCCATCTCTGCATCTCTGTCTCCCTCTCTCTTTCTCTCTCTCACCTGCGACTCTCTCTCACCGCCCCATCGTCCCCGCCCCTCTCTCTTTCTCTGCATTGTCCCCGCCCCATCGTCCCCGCGGCCATCGTCCTCGCCCCATCGTCGCCGCCCCTCGCCCGTGGCCATCGTCGCCGCCATCTTTCTCTCTCTGCCTCTCTCCCTCTCTCGCGGCCATCGTCCCTGCATCGCCGCCATCGTCGCTGCCCCTCGCCCGCCCCCTTCTCCCTGTCTCTCTCCCTCTCTCTCTCCGCCCCTGCATCTGCCCCTCGCCCGCCCCCTTCTCTCTGTCTCTCTCTCTGCCCCTGCATCGTCGCCGCCCCTGCTGCGCACTGCCGACGCCCCCCGCCACGCCGCTGTCGTCCACTTCCTAGGTCCCCTATCTCTCTCTCTCTCTCTATATATATATATATATATAGTTTAGTTTAATATATAGTTTAAACGTGTGTGTATAGTTCATTTCTATATATATATATAGATATATAGTTTAGTTTAATATATATAGTTAATTTCTGTATAAACGTGTGTATTTGTATATACTGACTGTTCAAATGATGAATTACTATTAAATAAAAAATTAATGTATATAGACGTGTGTGTTACTGTTAATTACTGTTATTTAATTTAACCCTAATTTAATATATATAGACGTGTGTGTTACTGTTATGTGTTAATGTATTTAATTTTAATTTAGTTTAGTTTAGTTTATGTTTATGTGTATTTGATTATTTGGTGTTTGGTTAATTTACTGATTATTTATGTGTATAATTTAGTGTTTAGTTATTTGGTTTTTTAGTGTATTATATAGATAGAAATGTTTTGCAGTTTGCTTTCACACGTGTGTGTGTTAATTAGTGTAAATTTATTAGATGTAAATTAGTGTTAATTAGATGTAAATTAGTGTAAATTTATTTAGTGTTAATTTAATTTAATTTAGTGTTAATTTAATTTAGTTTAGTGTTAGTTTAATTTAGTTTAGTTTATTTGACTGTTTTATGTTTTAATTTAGTTTATTTAGTTGTTTTAATTTATGTTTTAATTTAGTTGTCTATTTTCTGTATTTAGTTTAGATTTACTATTTATTTAGTTTAGTTGACTGTGTATTTGATTGTGTGTGTGTATTACACGTGTGTATTTTAATTTAGTGTTTTATTTAATTTAGTGTAAATTCATTTAGTGTTAATTTAATTTAATTTAGTGTTAGTTTACTGTAAATTAATTTAATTTAGTTTAGTTTATGTAAACAAATATGTGTGTTAATTTATGTACATTTCATTATTTCTATTCTATTATTTTGTGTATTTTTTATAGTGTTTTATGTTTAATTTAGTGTATTATATAGATATACACGTGTGTATGTTAATTTACTGTTTTATGTTTTGTGTACATTTAATATTTTAAAATTATTAATTTAGTGTATTATATAGATTTAATGTTTTATTTAGTTTATTTAGTTTATTGTTTTATGTTTTAATTTAGTGTATTACACGCGCATGTGTGTGTTAATTTGATTATGTGTGTTAATTTAGTTTAATTTAATTTAATTTAGTGTTAATTTAATTTAATTTAGTGTTAGTTTAGTGTAAATTAATTTAGTGTTAATTTAATTTAGTTTAGTTTATGTAAACACTATAATTTAGTTTAAATATACACATATGTGTGTTAATTTATGTATATTTTATTATTTCTATCTTATTATTTTGTGTATTTTTTATAGTGTTTTATATTGTGTACATTTGATATTTTAAAATGTTAGTGTATTAATTTAGTGTATTATACAAATATACACGTGTGTTAATTTAGTTTAGTTTAGTGTAAATTAATTTAGTGTTAAATTAATTTAGTTTCGTTTATTAATTTAGTGTATGTGTTAATTATGTGTATTTGATTATTCATTATGTACATTTAATTTAGTATATTTTTTATACATTTGATATTTACACATATATATTTGATATTATTTTGTTAGTGTATCAATTTTTTGTACATTTGATATTTTTTAATTTAATTTTTTTATTTTTTATTATACAACATTATATAATAACTTTAATTTTTATTTTTATTTAAAATTTAGTCTTAATTTTTATTTTTATTTAAAATTTAATCTCAATATTATTTAGATCGTGTCTTTAACACGAACATTCTCTAGTACATATATATAGTAACATGCATACGTGTGTAACATGTAACATACTCATAAATAAAAACCAAACAGACTTTGACTTGTGAGTTGGGAGCCCCTCCAGAAAGAGAGAGGGCTCTTAAAAAATTGGCGTATGCCGGTACGTGCGGCGAGCGCACGGTATTCTTTAGTAAAAGGCGAAAGAATAGTTCGCTCTGCGCTCACCGTGCGGCTGCGTACTTAGGCATCAGCCAGGCAGCGTTTTAAATAGCCTCAGGTTCTCTCAGCACCACTCCAGCGACCGATGTGGGACGCCACGCGCGCATCATCGATGGTATTGAACCAAGGCATTATGAAGAATTTAATGCTATAGAAACACCATAGTGGTGTGGGTGCGCATATTTATACAAAGGTGTAATGTCAATTAGGGGGAATGATTAAGTTACAAAATATATTTTTTGTTTTTAGATATGCTATATTCATTATATTTTGTTTTTAATTTTAAAATAATATTATTAATTGATTAAATATTTTAAAATACAATACATTTATCATTAGTTAATAAAATTATTAAAAACTAAAACCTAGGTGTAATAAATGTTCATTGCCTAAAAATAATGTGTAAATATTGTAACTTAACTATTATCCGGATTACTTATAGGAATGCCATTTGAACACTAAACTTTAATATTTGAAGTAATATATTATATATTTGTATTGATATAACACACAATATAATTCATCAAAACACCAGTGTCATTCCAAGAATCAAAATTGAGTGTCTAAGTAACATTTTGGTAAGAAATAAAAAAAAATTAAATAAAAACTTTAATAGATGGTACTTGTAAGTTAAAGTTTAGTTTATGTTTCCTTAGACAAACTTTTAAATAAAAATGAGTGTTGGTGTAATGTTTAAATTACTCTTATTTAATTGTGACTTGAAAATCATAGATTTTATATAATTTAAATAATAAAAAATTAATATTTTAAAATTATATCTAGGATGACTAAAAAAGTGGAAATAATACAATTTGATGATTATGAATAAATCTAAATTTTTTGTAGACAAAACCATCATTAATTCTCTAAATCTTTATTCATTGTAAATTTTATTTTTCTTAATATTTTTTGTTTATTATAAATGTTAAACAATGTTTTATAATTATTTTAATATTTTATATGTAATATCTCACTCCTTTTCTCAAATATTACTCTTTGCCTAATTTTCAGTTATAACAAATATTGAGCTCAGTTTTCGACTTTTTTTTAAACTTAGACTTCGAGCCTAGCTCAATCTTTGGCTTGCTGTTGAGCTCGACCTTATATCTCTTCTCTTTAAACTTTCCTAACTTAGACCCAATTCAGTACACTTTGTCTATTAGTTCTGAGGTGTTTAACTATTTCACATTAGTATATTTACAATTTAATTAGTGTACCATATAATAGCAACATTTTTCAAACTTAAATAAATACAAAATTTCATAGTAACTTAAAACAAATTTAACCATACTATTTCCATTAAAACATAAGATTCGTGTTACCCAATTTTGGGGTTTAGATTGGGCTCCAAAATTAGACTTCCAATTGTATAAAAAATATTTACAAACCAAATCATTAAAATCATTGTACATTAATGTTTCACCGAGAGCTTCTCCACGCCCTTAGATGACCCAATTTCACTTGGAGCACATTTAATGTACAAGGTAAGTGTTTGACATTGAACACCGGTCAAAAAATATTGAATCATGTTAGATATACATTATTTTTGTACATTTTGAACTACACAAAGGGGTATTATAACCAAAATACCTCTTGCCTCCATGAGCCTCAGTGCCTCGCGCACTTCTATTGTAACAACCCGCCTTCTAGAGCATGTTATGTCTTAGGAAATTTGGCCTATTTTTTTTTAACATTATTTAAAATTCCCTAAGACCATATCTAGTGTCAGATGAGATATCTAGGCTAGAAAATAAATGTAAAGCGGAAGCTAAATCGAACCTGCTTATGGAAATGTATAATTTAATAACTGTACATGCTGTTTAATACAAGTTAATACATAAAGCGTTTAGTATATACAATTCTTAAGCTAATCCTATTACAACATGGTACATTTACTTGCATCTTGATATCTCGTGTCATTACACATCACCAATCTCTGAACCATCTCTGCAAGTCCCAACTGGAACGTTAAATGTTCCAAGGGCGAACTCATGTTAGATGATGGACCGTCTAAGTAAGAATACCAAATGCAATGCTATGAGTGTATGCAATGTCTTTCATCGTAGGTGTCAACTACACCCCTCATGCTGCCTATCATTTTAGCAGCCACCTCTTTCGAGGCCGGGGTGTATGGGTGCACCCTTGATAGGTCAGCGATGCCAGTTCGTACTCCCTACGGCCTCATATGCGTGTGGTCAACAATATCGTTATGCATGTATGCATTTCATAGTCATGCCATTGATGCAGTCTACGTGATGATTTCATATCATAGCATGCCAATATGATAAAAGCAATTACATTTATAACTGAATTAAATTCAGGCAGTATACTTACAGTTAATTTGTCTCGAACTACGTGCCAAGCGGCTATCCCTTAATCTCCTTACTCACAAGGACCCCTACAACATAGATTTATTTTTAGAATATCATTTGCTAGTTTTTCATAATTTCTTCCATTTTTCTTTTATTCCTAAGCTTTATTTCTTCCAAAATTACATAATAATTATCTAGGCTTCATAAAAATTTACTTTATTTTTACCAATATTCCTTAAATAATATTCTTAGTATTCTGGAATTTTTCTTGTAATTTTATAACTTTAATTCCTACTTTCCCTTATTTCATAATAGCTAAATATGTAATTATTACATAATAATTACCTAATCTTTCAATTTATTAAATTTATCTTCACTAATATTTCTTAAATAACACTTATAACATTATGAAATTTTATTGGAATTTTAAGAATTAAAATCCTATTTTTATTTATTTCTATAATAGAAAAATATACTTAAATTACATAATAATTACCTAATATTTCATTTTATTCAATTTATTTTCACTAATATTTCTTAAATAACACTTATAACATTCTGAAATTTTTCTTGGAATTTTCAGAATTAAAATCCTATTTTTCTTTATTTCCATAATAGAAAAATCTACTTAAATTACATAATAATTACCTAATATTTCATTTTATTCAATTTATTTTCACTAATATTTCTTAAATAACACTTATAACATTCTGAAATTTTTCTTGGAATTTTCAAAATTAAAATCCTATTTTTCTTTATTTCTATAATAGAAAAATCTACTTAAATTACATAATAATTACCTAATATCTCATTTTATTCAATTTATTTTCACTAATATTTCTTAAATAACACTTATAAAATTCTGAAATTTTTCTTGGAATTTTCAGAATTAAAATCCTATTTTTTTTATTTCTATAATAGAAAAATCTACTTAAATAATTAATAATTTTGGCATTTTCAGAAAATTGCCTTACCAATATACCATAAACAACATTTCAAATTTAATAATTTTTTTTCAAAATTTTACTCTTTTTTTTTTCTATTTCCTGACTGGCGCGTGAGTCGCACGTGCCTTCTTCCCACTCGCGGGCGCGTGCAGCTCACGCGCCCGACTGGTTCTTCTTCTCCAGCGAGAGCTTCGCCGCCGGCCGGTCATTTGACCTCTAAACTCGATTTTTCTACTCTTAATCTCTAGATCTCGATATTACGAACACATTGGTACAAAAATTACAAAAAAATAGGATCGAACTTACCTCGAATCGGTCGAATACCCCTCAGCTCCAACGAGTCGCGCGTTTTTCGGCGAAGCTTCGATTCGCCTTCTCCTTTGCTCCGTTGGCCTCCAAATTCTGCAGAAACGAAGCCCAAGACTTGAAGATCAGAACCCCACTCTCCAATCTTACAAAATCACTCTCAATCGACTAATCTAAGCCTCGAAATTTTTGGATGGGTTGGGCAGTGCGAACTTGGCTATTTATAGCCCATTTTCGACGTGCTTTGCTTCCCCATCGACGGCCACGCGTCCCAGAGGCCATGCCCCGGTCATTTCAGCATTTAAATCCCTTTCTTTGCCCCCAAGAATCAATTTGCAAGCGCGACCATGCTCTAGCCGCGCACTGGTTCTGCAATCCGATTTTTTTTTATTACAGATATATATACACGATATACATATTTACATATTTACATAAAATGATTTCTTTTAATCTTAAATCATATTATAATTTAATCACATTAATCTTACTATTTTTATTTACATATTTATACACATACATACTTAAGCTAATCATATAAACATAATTAATTTAAATCAAATTAACTACATAAACTTAATACCATATAGACTAAATTAATTTAATTTATTTAACGTGACTTAGGGTATTACATCTATGCATTTCATAAGGGACTTTTTTGTCATTAGTACACCTTTGTGTAGGTCAAGATGTACACAAAGGTGTATCAATAATATTTTTCAAAAATATTTTGTGCATGATACTTCGGCATTAGTAATGACTAGAAATTGGTAATAAATTTTTAAACTCTTACCACATTCCTATTTGTAAGATAAATCTAGATACATTTAACATTTGGCATTTATTTTGTGGCAAAAGGCGTACTCAACTCTATTATTCTCATATCTTGTGGTTAGGGCGATCATTCCAACAATAGATAAACAAGGTTTATGGAAAACGCAACAGTTATAATGTTCATAATATTCATGTAACATACAACTTGAAACCCAATAATAATGATTCATTTGGAGATTTAAGTTATATATATTTTTTTAACTTTCCCCCTTTCCTTTCTCCTCTACATCAATTCCCTTCGGTAGCTCTTTTCCCTTAGCTTCAGGGTTGCTACTGTCCTTAATAGTGTCTAAAAAAAAAAAACTAAGAGAAGAAACCGTCTCCCCTTTTATAGTAGATTTTCCTAAGTAATCTAGTGACCATCTATACTCATCGCCTCTTCCGTTACTTAGGTCATGCCTCCCTTGTCATTCCCTAATTTCTTGTCATCCAGAATTACAAGATTTCAGCTAGAATTGCTTATTTTCATTTAAAGTGTGTTTAATTGTACATATTTTTCATAAAAAATATGTAATTATTATACATTTTTTATAGAAGACAATCAAACATTCTTAATTTTTTTATGAAAAAATATGTATGGTACAAGCATTTAAAGTTTATTTTCATGGAATTCATTTTCTAAGGAGGTGAGGTGATTTTTATTTTCTAGACAATATTACTTAAAATTAAATTTTAGATAATATAATCAAACATACCCTTAATACATTACACTTGCTTTAAGTGCACAGTTTCTCTTTCTCTTATGGAAAGAGATACGTGACACTTCCATTTCCACATACATCATACACACACGCGTGCAAGAGAAGAATTGTCATTTCTTTAGACTTTTTAGTAATATTTTCTTTAAATAAATTCCTTTCAAAATTCTAAAAAAAATCTTTGGAAAATAATTTTTAAGTAAAAATATTTTAAATAAGAACTTGATTTTCATTTTTTTAGGTGTTTGGCTTCTTCTTTTTTTAAAAAAAAAAATTGAATAAAAAATACGAAGTCTACCCTCCAATGCATACAAATATTCCTTTCGCATTTATAAATAAAATATAAATATAAACATCAAAATAATATACTTTTTACATATAGTTTCAAAAATATTTTTCTTACAAATATTAACTATTTCATGTAAGTATTATATGAAAAAGTTATTTATGTAAACAAAATTTCATCTTTTTTGATATATATACTGAGGTTTATTAAAATAAATTAAAGATAGCAAACCCTAGATATGATAAAACACTAGAAGATCTGGCAATGTTTTTTATTTATATATGTTTCTCTTGTTAAAATTGTATAGTTTTAATTTTTGTTTTAAAAAAAACAAAAATATCACTTACATTTGATACAATTTGTTTTTGCTTAAAAGACTATGCGTGGCTAGGAATATTGTAATTCTTTTGCTTTATAATTGGAATTCTAATTCGAGAATTGTACAGGTTCTCTCAACTACATTCACCAACACTCAAACAGTTCACTGGCCAACAGATGGTATCAATACATTAGAAGATAAATCTCAAGGAAACATTGAGAAGATAAATTGAAGGGAAATGAACAGCTTTTTTACATCTTTAAATATGATAAATAACAGAGAGAAATGAGAGTTCTAATACGATCTTCAGCAGAGCTCTTTCCACATTGGCAATCTATAGCTTACAAGTAAATGCAATATAAATATCCGAATGCCATAATGGAGTAAGAGGGATGATGAAGGGAAGTAAGAATATGACTGTAACTGAATTCTACTTACATATGCAGCAAAGATGGCTGGCTCTTGACGTCTTCATAGAATAAGCTTATCTGCCACTCAGGCTGAGAAGCTTTTCTTGTTGGGTTCGAAGACATATTTAAGCAGGGATTCCTTGATAGACAGCAACTCCGGGAACTCTTTCTTCAACTTGGACGCATCCATCTCATTGTTGCTGCGAGGGGCAACAATCACCTTTGCTTGGTCGTCTAATGTGAAATTGGTCCACTTGAAATCGGGGTTGATGCAGTTCTTGTACATCTCAAGGATTTCGTTATGGCTGACAGCACCCGGGTTTGTGAAGTTCCATATGCCCCTGCAGTTCCTTTTTGCCATCTCAATTGCAATGGGTAGGAGCTCATCTAGGACAGTCATGCTGTTGGGAATGTTAACCACTTTGTCATATCTTGTGATTTTTGTGATGAAGTTTCGTGGGTTGTTCAAATCAGATGATATTGGCATTCGGACCCTGAGGGTGCAGACATTGTCGTATTCGTTCAGAAGTTCTTCAACCTGGTACAAAATCAAGGGATAAATTTTGTCTGAACTGCATCCATCTACGACTACAAGGTGAATTTTAAGGCAAAAATGTAAATTGAAAGGATGGTTGGAGTTACCATGGCCTTGGTTTTCGAATAGAACGAACCGGTGAAATTGGGTTTGTCTTCCTCCTTAAATCCGATGCCTGACCCTAACGGATGTGCACCATCATACTCAAAGATACAGCCAGTAGCAAAATTCAGCATTAGAAGCCCGTGCTCTTTGCAAACATCTGCCAAAGTTAGAGTTCCGACAACATTGGTGGAGATCGTCTCTGGTTTGTGGGACTCGCACCAATCCACATTAGGCCTACCGGTCACTCCAGCAGCATTCAGAACATGGGTAGGTTTAACACTCTGTATATCCGCCAAGAGCTGAGAGCGTTCCTGAAGGCGCCCTTTTCCATACTCATAGGGTATCCCTTGTTTCTCACAGAGTTTCCCGAGAAGTCCACCAATCCACCCAGTCCTACCATAAATCAAGAACTTCAGTGGTGATTTATGAGTAGACAGATTGCTCGTGGAAACTGGAACTACCATTCCCTTTCGACCGGGATTATTTACCATATTAGAGGAAGCAGATACACCAGCATCAGAGGTGTTTCTTTCAATTCCAGGCATCATCAACATTCTCGGATGAGGAAGCAGCGCCCCTGAGACGTCTCCCCACCAATCAGGATTGCTAACATACCATTCCATAGTCTTCCTCAGGCCTTCTTCCCATGTAGTTCGTTCCGACCATCCCAAGTTCTTGAGCTTCTGATGATTTAAGAAGTACCTCTGATCATTAAAAGGTCTGTTCTCCACAAAATGAATAGCTGCATCTGCATCTAACGAGAATAGACTGCATATATCCTTGGCCACATCAAACACTCTCCTTTCCTTATCTGTCCCAATATTATAAACATGACCTACTTCACCCTTGTGAAGAATGATTTCAAATGCTTCAGCAACATCCTCACAATAGAGGTAACTCCGCACATTGGATCCATCACCATGAATTGGAAGAGGCTTCCCTCTCATTGCTAACAGGATGAATTTGGGAATCAACTTTTCGGGAAACTGATTTGGCCCATACACATTGTTTCCTCTTGTAGTTATCACAGGAAGCCCATATGACCTTCTGTACGCCATCACAAGCATCTCAGCACCGGCTTTAGTTGCAGAGTATGGGTTCGTTGGTAGGAGTTGCGAAGCTTCGTGGTTTCCCACAAGTGCATCCTCTTCTGTTTCTCCATAAACTTCATCGGTGCTAACATGAATAAATCTCTTAATTTGACCCGAGACTTTACATGCCTCCAAAAGGACATGGGTGCCATAAATATTGTTTCTAGTGAATTCAAAGCTGTTGCCGAAGGAGTTGTCGACATGGGTCTGGGCTGCAAAGTGCATGACCGTATCAATGGACTCGGTCAGGAGAATGAAGCTGATGAGGTCAGCGCTACCTATATCTCCTTTTATGAACTTGAAATTTGGGGATGATTGAGAAGTCCCAAGGTTCTTCAGGTTTGAGCAGTAATCCAGCTTGTCAAGTACAATAATCTTGTACTCAGGGTAGTTCCGTATCAGCCGGTTGGCAACATGGGATGCAATGAAGCCAGCAGCTCCAGTAATGAGAATGTTCTTGGGTGTATATGTAGCCATATCCAAACGAACTCTGTATAAATGCAAGTCAGATTCAGAAAGACACTGGGAAATTTTCCAACGAAAATATAAAGGAAAAAATGTTCTACGAAAAGATATAAATCTCATCACCAAGGATATTCCTAGCCACACAAAAGAAAAAGAAATCCAAAAAAGGAACTTCAACAAACAACAAACGCCTTCTTTACATGAATGAATTGAAGAAAAACATATCATTTTTTGTATTAGCTCATATTTTGAATAACTATGTTACTTGCGTCAAACAATAAATTGAGAGGGGCCCTTGGACCTCATGGGAGGTGGTGGGGCCAACGCACCACCCCCTGCTAGCTCGTATTGGGCAACATATCATACCTTCATTGAATAAACAATCAAAAACAAATTTTGTTGAAAGGCACTTTCCATTCTAACAATAGTCGGTACAAGTATATACTCGTATTTTACCTCATTTTAGAATATATTACAGAATTTTTACATACCAGAAAACAACAACTATTTTTTTCTTTTCTCGGTACCCCTCGTGCCCCTTTTAATTCCTGCTAGCCAAACAAAAGACAAGATTCGCACTAGTAAAGCCTAAAATGCATTGATATAAAATGTATTTGCTTCTCAGAAAAGCATTAACCGGTAATTTCCAACTGAAACAAAAACGAATTTCCTAATCCTGCAAAAGTAGTATTGTGAAGACTAAACTACAAAATTGCCAAAATAAACAAGAAATGAGTAAAAGCAGAGCAGGCAAAATCAGAATTCACAGTTCATTTCCATGATTCCGAGAAAAAAATCAAGCGCGCACACAGAAAATTGCAAAGAAAATTTACTGGAAGCGTCATGAACATCACGAGAACATAATCAATCCCATTGAAATAACTATAACTGCCGGATCTGCTCAAATTGGCACAATTCCAATATCAAACGGAAATCAGATCTCAGAAAACAAAGATTAAAACGGAAGAGCGTTAATCCAGCACAAATACCAAATACATTATACAGGATCTATAACGAGACCAGTGACCTAATTGAAAAGCAAAGAATTACAAGGGATTGTATGATGGACTTACATTTGAGAAATAAAGATCCTGAAGCGGGAAATTGAGAAGCTTCGAGAGAGAGAGAGAGAGAGAGAGAGAGGAGTAAGGAGAAAGGTGGTTACGAGCGGCTATTTATAAGAATGCCCCAACAAGTCCAAACCCCCACATTCACATTCTTTGTACGCCCATTCCATTCATTATTCTGCAATACATACATACATATATATATATATATATAGAGAGAGAGAGAGAGAGAGAGAGAGAGAGAGAGAGAGATTAGAATTCAATTCCAGCAGGGTCACGAGCAGCAACAACCACATCCAAGCAAAGTGAATATATGAGGTTCTTTTTTTTTTTTAATTTTTAAAATGAAATAGTGGATTATTTTTAGATTATCTTAGGTTAATTATATATATATATATATTTTGGGTATTGTCTTCAATTTTTGATTATTTTTTAAATATATTTTATATGGTAAAGTGAATAATATTTGCCAACTTACGGTCTAACTCATTATACACCAATTTATTATTATGCCTTTCCGTTTCTAATGCTATCATTTAATAGGCGAAGAGAAGACTTTATTACAATATTATTACAATTAAAAACTTTATAATTATCAAACCCATCACCTTATTTTCAAAATTGATCTACTGAATATGTTTTTTTTTTTTTTTAATTTAAAGTTAAGTATATTGAAAGTATAGTCAAATATTTCTTAAGAGTATTTTTCCTTTTAGATTAAGAAAAAGGCAAGGAGCCAGGTGGGTAACTTAAGCGAAGCGAAGCGAAGACTTAAATAATCCATAAACGTACGCCAAATTGAAGTAGCCATGTAGTAACTAATTGAAGTAATTTGATTTTACTAAATTTCTACAAAAAAGATTAACTCTACTTTTAATATTTGCCATTTATAGTTAAATCTAAGTGGCTTTATATTTTACCTAAACTTTTTTGAGTTAAATTGATGCAAAGCTCCTCTTAAATAAGATAAAATCAAAGGGTAAAGTGCATACGTTACTATATTTTACTTGTTGAGTTAAATTACTTTGAAAATGACTAAATAAAATAAATTATTTTTCTTTTTTTTATCAAATCCAAAAAATTAAAAAAAAAATCTTAAAACAATGCATATTTCTATTTCTTTTTAAAATTAGAGATTTTGAGATTAATTATCTTTAAGGTAGTGTTTGTTAAATTAAGTAAGATAAAGTTATATCAAAATAATTTATCTGTAAAGTTCAAAATAAATTTTTTGAATGAGTGAAAAGGATAAATTTTATTTGAAAGTTTAAGATAAAAAATCATGTAAATTTTTTTTTGTAAAAAATTTAATAAACATAATGAAGAATAATTTTGTTTAGAATATTTTTTATTTTTTTTATTTATATTTTAATTAACAAACGTTACTTAAATATATCTGCTGATTGAATTTGTTTTTTGAAATTATTATAATTAAATGGGCCCTATGTTCTAAAAAAATATAAAATAAAAATCGTAAAAATGTTTTAATTTGAAAGAAAACGTAAAGACTAATTAATATAGAGGAGGATGGGCTTACCTTTGCAGTTTGCACGCTTCTTCAGAATAAGTCGTTACGGAAATTAGGAAAAAAGTTGACTCATCCACGTGATCTATGCGTGCAATGGAGAAAGCTTTTCTTTTTTCCCTCTTTTTAAAAAGTGTTAACTTTGTATCAAAATTTGTATATTATTATTATAAATTATTAAAATTGAAGGCGTTGGAGAGCCTGGCTTTTGGCGCAACGAGAGTAAGAATGCGAGGACAATGCCAATGCGCGAACAAGGGGACTCTGCATGTGACTCTGAGGGTAAATGAATCTACAAGCATACACGTATATATGTATGTATGTATGTATGGATATATATATATATATATTCGTAAGGTTGCTTAATTAGTGTGATGATAATCACGTACGTTCATGTGGATTTGGACGGCAGCGCAAAGCATGCTCCATCTCACTGACTGATGTAGCCCTGTCCACCCCGTACTCGCCACGTAGCCCCCGCTCACGTGCCTCCCCCACGCGTTGGATAGTAAGTTTTAAATTTAAAATTTATCAAAAAGCTTATATCATGCAGGGTGTTCAAAAAAATCGATACATCGCAGAAATCGGTTAAACCAAATCAAATTGATTGATTTTTTTTTTCGGTCCAAAACGGTTTGGTGGTTGTACAAATCGCACGGTTTGCAGTTTGTATGGTTGGCGGTTTGGTTTAAAACCAAACCGCCCAAGAAAATATAAAAAAAAATATAAAAAATATATTATTATAAAAATCACTCCTACAACCCTTATTATTATAAAAATCATCTTATATTTTTATAATAATATATAACAAGTTTATAATAATATATAACTATTATAATTGTCAAAGATTATAATAGTTTATAATAATATATAATTATTCTTTTTAATATTTTTATAATATATTATATGTTATCAATAGTTATTTTCAAACCGTAATAAACCGCACCAAATCAGACCGCAAATGTGATGCGGTTTGGTGCGGTTTGGCCGTACCCAAATCAGACCGCGGTCTGCTTTGATCAAAAAATCGCACTAGCGGTTTGACTTGCTAAAAATGGTTCAGACCGATCAAACCGCACCATAAACACCCCTAGTATCATGTTACTGGCTGATCTTAAGCTCAATAATCTTTTAAATAAACAAACTCAAATTTCATCTTTAAACTTGATATGCCTTGCAAATAATAAATAATTTATATATAAAGTAAACTCAAGTGACAGATTCAGGTCAAAATTTATGAGTGAACATCCAAGTCAAATAAATATCTAAATGGTCTAAAATCTACAAATCAAGAGCAAAAAAATAAAATTAATATAGAGAGTTGCAAGAGAAAACAAGGTAGCGAGCGGATACCAAGTGGCCACCACTTGGTCGAGAAAAACAATGCAACAAAACCAGTCCATTGATGAACAAAGCAAAGCAGTATTGATCAAATCACGCAAGACAAAGAGAGGACAAGTCTATGATCGTGTGGGTACTCGGTCAATGGAGATCAAGTTACGAGAATGGTCCATTGGTGAGGAAAAACAAATCAAATCAAGCCAATGAAAGAGCAACAAGTCAAAGGAATGCCAAGGAAGAAGTATCACTAAGCTAGGAAAAAGCTAAAATTTACCATGACCAAGTGCCTACATAGTCATGTCTCACCAAACTCAACCATACCATCTCCAAAAGACCTTCTCAGGGCGTTTCACAAATTGAACCTGGGAGTCTCTTTCCAAGATCCTCCCGAGGACCCATAAGAATATTCTAAGATTTTATAGAATATGTTAGGAATGTGCCAAGTATATGCTAGGAATAGTCTATCCTAAAAATGTAGGATGGCTACCACGTGTCTTCCTCATTTTTCTATAAATAAGAGCATCGCCTCCTTCTTTAGGTATGCTCACTTTGCCATTTTGACTCAATTTTTTGCGTTCAAGCACCCGAAAACTAACTTAAACATCAGAGAGTTTGCGTAGGAACCTCCACCTGTGCCTTTAATCGGTTGTTCATCATCAAGGGTTTCTCGGTCATCAAGGGCCTCCCATTAATGAAGGGTCTCCCATTTATTAACAGCCACCTATTCAGGAGCAAGCCACTCATTCATCAAGGCACCTGATCATTGCAGGTATGGGTGTTCAAAAAAATTGACTTACTATAAAAATCAGTCGAACCACACCACACCGGCAGTTTTTTTGGGTGATCAGTTCGGCACGGTTTAAGAAAATTATAAACTGCACAGTTTGCAATTTGGAGATTTCGTGGTTCAGTTTTGAACCAAACCGCCCGAGCAATATTGTAATAATAAAAAAAATAAAAAAAAATATAAAAGGCGTGTATGTAACCCTAATGCCTTCCATTCTATTTCTCTGAGTTCTCTCTACTAGCGTCGCATGCTTCCAATCTCGACTCAAGGAAATCTGATTGATTGATCTGGTTTCGCCAAGCTGCTAAGGAGAAACCTCCAATCTCTACCCAGCCAGCGTCGCATGCTTCCAACCAAGAATATATGATCTGGTTTCACCATTTCGCCAAGCCGCCAAGGAGAAGCGTCCAATCTATACCCAGCAAACGCTGTATGTTTCCAACCAAGGAGATCTGATCTGGTTTCACCGTTTCACCAAGCTACCAAGGAGATCGTCACCCCCCGTTGGTAAGTTCTCTTATCTGTTCCTGAACCAAAGCCACATATGGACTGACCGACAGTTACCTGATGCATTCATCCACGCATGATTCTCATCGTATTTTCGTTCCTTGACAAAAATTAGGATCTTTAATCTTTTTGTTTATAATTATTCACTCACTTGATTTCGTTCTTTGCAACCAGACAAATAATTGTTGTAGTACAAGTATTGATTTTTCTTCATAGAGGTCAAGACATGTTCTCTGTATCTATAGGCACAGAAATAGATATATATATATATATCTTTAGGAAAATTTGCTTGCCTAATTTCTTTTCTAAAGTTCTAGCACAAAGATAAAGTTAATTTTCTAAATTCTGGAAGTCTCACTAGTAACCCAAATATATTTGATATCATTTTTTTTTTATATTTGGTGCTTTGCAAAATCTTAAAACACTGAAGACATTGTAATGGCACAACCAACTTTAATATCAAGCCATGAGAAACGAACTATGTAATGGTGATTATTCAGTTAACTAACTTTAATATCAAAAATTTAAACAATCCATGACTATGTAATGGTAATTTAAACAAGTCATAACTATGTAATAGTAGCCCCAATTATTTTAGTGTTGTGTTTGTGTGGTATGTGAATATGTTTTCAATATTTTGATTGTTAGATGGAAGAAGATAGTAGGACCAATCCTTCATTGAGGTGCGCCAATCCTTCATTTGTGAGGAACCTTAATGAAATGGTCAATACCCATGATTTAAGTAGTGGTTCTAAACATCCATTGCCTTAGAAATCTAAGGCCAAAGCTGTGAAAAAAAAACCTAGGCAACTATTTTAAGTATGGGATCATTTTACAAAAAATGAGAATAATGACCCTTCTGACCCTAGAGCTGTGTGCAACTATTGTGATAAAAATTATGCAAGTGATAGTATAAAAAATAGGACAAGTACTATTTGGAACCATGTAAACAATCAATGTAGGAAGAATTCTTATAAATTAAAAGATAAGAAGCAGAAGATTTTATGTTTTTTAAATAATAGTGACAATGGGGATGAAAGTGTTGCAGGTAGTAATCTTCTAGCTGTGGGATTTAGTTAAGCGACTTGCAGGATTGCATGTGCCAAAATGATTGTCATTGATAAATTGCCATTTAGGTTTGTGGAGCAAGAGGGTTTTAAATTATTTTGTGGTACGACATGCTCTAAGTTTGATCCTCCTTCACACACTACAATTGTTAGGCATATAATTAGTCTTTACAATGATGAGAATAAAAAGTAGAAGTCATTTTTTTAAAATAATTCACAAACAGTCTCCCTTACCACTGATACATGGATTTTTATTCAAAATATCAATTATATGGTGCTTACAACTCATTTTATAGATTATGAATGAAAAATGCAAAAAAGAATCTTGAACTTTTGTTAAATTCCAAATCATAAAGGAGAGACAATTGGTAGAACAATTAAGGCATGTTTGAAACAATGGGGTATTGAGAAGGTTTTCACAATCATAGTTGACAATGCTGCTTCTAACAATGTGGCTATCACACACATTAAGAAAAGATTGTAGATTTGGAAGAGTGATGTTTGTGAGGTGTTCAACACATTCTAAACTTGGTAGTGGATGATGGCTTAAAGGATTTGGACTTCTCTATTATAGCTATACGTAATGCAGTTAGATATGTTAGAGTTTCTCTTTCAAAGATTGGCAAGATTCAAAAGTTGTGTAAAGAATACTTGTAAAGAAAAAAAATGCTCATGTGTGCTTGGATGTGCCAACAAGGTGGAACTCCACTTATTTAATGTTGGAGCATGCATTGAGATTTGTTAATGCTTTTAAATTGTTAAAAGATGAGGATTGCTCTATTCACAATATTTTTGTGAAGAAGATAAAAATAAAAAAAGGCTTGTTGGGCCACCAAATTCTAAAGATTGGGAAAATTGTGCAACATTCTGTAAGTTTTTTAAGACTTTTTATGATGCTACCCTCAAATTTAGTGCTTCTTTGAATGTTGTTGCAAATAATTATTTTCATGAAATGTGTAATGTGCTTGGGAGACTAATCAAATAGAGTTCATCTTTCGAATCAATCTTAAAAGATATGGCTTCTAACATGAAGATATAATTTGATAAGTATTAGGACAACATTGAAGACAAAATATGCTTCTTTATGTGGCAGTTGTGCTTGATTCTAGGTATAAGATAAAATATGTGGTATTTTGTTTGCGCAAACTCTATGTCAAACATGGAGTTAAAACCATAATGGATTCTATCAAGAACACTCTAGGGAAGTTGGTCTATTTTTATGCAGCAAATGACTCAACTAGACAATCATCAGAAGATAAACAAGGTGGGACAACTTCTGAACAAAGTTTTCAGTTGTGAATTCTGATGATTATGAAGTTAACATGTTTGAATATGATTTTGAGAAAGAATGTTTTGAAGATAATGCATTTGAAATGAAAAATAAACTTGAAAGGTACCTAGCTGAACCTAACGAGGATATAAGAAATAAGACTTTTGATATATTGGCATGGTGGAAGGTAACTTCATCAAAATACCATATCCTATCAAATATTGCTTGAGATGTTTTTACCATCCAAGTGTCAATAGTAGCTTCTAAGTCAGCTTTTAGCATTGGAGGTAGGGTGTTTGATTGCTTTCGAAGTTCATTGAGTCCATCTATGGTAGAAGCGTTGATTTGTTGCCAAAATTGGTTGAGAATCATGTTTTTACCATTGGATATGACCTCAGTATTGGAAGAGCATGATACTTATGAATTAGTTAAATTTGGTAATTTTTTATTTACTCATCAAATATGTTTATTATTTTATTTGTATTAACTAACATTTTAATTTTCTAACTTTATTGTTCCCTTTAATATTGCAGATAAATCCATTATGACAACATATATTGTAAACCTTGATTAGTGAAGAAGTTGAAGCTGGAGCATGCTTGCTTGACCATGAATTATGTGGTGGACTTTTTGTGTTATTTTTATGTTATGGACATGTGATTATGTTGTAAACTTTAAACCTTTAAGTTTGTATTTCAATTGAATTGTAACTTAGGCATGTTGATGTTTTGGACTTTAAATAATTGGTTATGATTAGTAGTTGGATAGTTATTGTTGAACAATTTGTTGCCTAGAACCAGTAGAATTTTTAGTTCGCAATGTGCCAGTTAATGCAAGGAATAATATAGTATGCAACAGGAGGATAGGGTGAATATGAGTTGCCTAAAAAGAATGTAAGACATTCAACATAGTTACTATCCAAGATTTGATAAGAGGCATTGAATCGCACCAAACTGCAAATCCAAACCATGCCAAATCGCGTCAAATTGCAAAAACCAAACATTCAACAAATTGTGGAAACAACATTGCAAAATGCAGTATGGTTTCTGCTTACCAAATCAGACCGTACGATTTGATCTTATAGGAAAACTGCATATGCAATTTGGCATATTGAAAATGTCAAAATTTAGCTAAACTGAACCATGCACACCCCTAATTGCAGCAAGACCTACAAGTCTCCTCATCATTGCAACAAGACCCCTAGGGTCTCCTAATCATCATCACCCCAAGACTATCAAAATCACCTTTCCCATGTTACAAATTCATTATTATATTTCAGCAACAACAACAACAATAAATTGAAAGAATATTTGGGTTAACTCCAATATTTCTCAATAAATTTTTCAAGTCCATGGCCTAACTCCAACCTCAAAGTGACTATTTGGGTTATTGGAGGAATATAGTTATTAGAATTGGATAAAAACGTCTGGTTGAATCAATTGAATCCGGAATCAGTTATCAAGTTTGTTTAGTTTGAAGAAGTAAAAGCACTATAAATGTGTATAAATTGGTCAAAATTGGCTTGCTTTACCCATTTTATCAATTCACAGTGTTAGTTTTTATTTAAATAGCTCACATATTTGACTACCAATGGTTTACATCAAATTCAATTTACATGTATTACACTGTTGAGATTTAAATATTTTAGTTAGCTTTTAATTAGTGATTCATGTTTTAATATTATTTTAATATTTTTCAAATGTTAGTAATTGCTAATGATATATATTCATATCATTTGAAGAGTAACATTGGTACATTTTACATGTAGATGCACTTATATATAAAAATATTATAAAAGTGAAATAGATGATAAACCAGCACCATGCCTCAATGTGTGACCTTGTTTTATGCTTGGATGATAAAAGTTAAATGGATAATGCACTTACATCACAACAAAAACAACAACAATAATGCACTTAAAAGAACAACAACAACAACTCAAGTCTTTATCTCACTAGATGAGATTTGAGCAATGCCATGGCATAACACAACGTGAACAGTGTCTGGTTGTGCATGGCGCAACCCATGGACCTTGCATGCATGCTTGTGCCTTTCCGACTGCAAAGATCTTCTTATTTGGTTCAAAAAAATAATTAATCAAGGATTCCTTTTATAGGAAGTAACTCTGGAAACTCATTCTTCAACCTGGATGTGTCCATCTTATTATTGCACCGAGAAGCAACAAGTACCTTGGCTTGTTCTTCTAATGTGAAATTGGTCCACTTGAAAATCAGGGTTAATGTAGCTCTTGTGTATCTCCAAAATTTCGTTATGGCTCAGAACACCAGGTTTTGTGAAGTTCCATGTACCCTTGAAGTTGAAGTTTCTTTTGGCCATCTCAATTGAAATGGGTAGAAGCTCATCTAGGACAGCCATACTATTGGGAATATTAACCACTGTATCACATCATTTCATTTTTGTGATGAAGTTACGTGGGTTGTTTAGATTAGATGATACCAGTCACTCCTACAGCATTGAGAGCATGGGTAGGCTTAACATTTTGTATATCTGCTAAGAGTTGAGAGCGTTCCTGAAGACGCCCTTTTCCATACTCATATGGTATCCCCTGCTTGTCACTGAGTTTCCCTAGAAGTCCACCAATCCACCCAGTCCTTCCATAAATCAAGAATTTCAATGGCGATTCATCAATATATAGGCTACTCTTGGAAATTGGAACTGCCATTCCATTTCCAACATAACAACAAGTACACATGCTAACATCAAAGGTGTTTCTTTCAATTTCAGGCATCATCATCATTCTGGGATGAAAAGTTTGTGCCCCCGAGACATCTCTCCATTAGGTAGGATTGTTAACATACCACTCCATAGTTTTCCTTAGGCCTTTTACCCATGGAGTTTGTTCGGACCATCCCAAGTTCTTAAGCTTTTGAATGTTTGAGAAGTACCTTTGATCATTAAAAGGTTTGTTTCTCCACAAAATAAATAACTGCATCCGCATCCAATGAGTATAGCTTGCACATCTCCTTAACCACATCAAGAGCCCTTCTTTCCTTATCAGTCTTAATATTGTAAACATGCCCCACTTCACCCTTCTGAAGAATGGTTTCAAATTCTTTAGCAACATCTTCACAATAGATGTAACTTCGCACATGAGACCCATCCTCATGAATCGGCAAAGGCTTTCCTCTCATTGCTAACAAGATGAATTTGGGAATCAACTTCTCAGGAAATTGATTTGGCCCGTACACATTGTTTCCTGTTGTAGTTATCACTGACAACCCACATGACCTTCTATATGCATCGCAAGCATCTCAGCCCCATCTTTTAGTTGCAAAGTATGGGTTCGTGGGGAGTTGTGACGCTTCACAGTTTCCCACAAGTGCTTCTTCTTTAGTTTCTCCATAAACTTCATCAGTAAACTATGAAAAAACTTAAGGCGTGATGGATGTCACTAGGCTTAAGAATAATTCTACCGCTTGAATGGTGTATATGGCAAAGGTGGCCATTCTCCCAAGATACAACAAGCTCTTCCAAAAACATGTACGCACTCATGATTTTTGGAACAGAGGAAGCAACAAGTAATGAACAGAATAATACAACAAATAGTTGCAATAATGATCCTCAATTGAATAAGAGTATACTTTCAAAAACTTCTTGAAAGCGTTCTGAAATTGAAAATGAGGCTTATATCGTCACTTGCCACGATGATTGAGGAATCTTAAATAGTCAAAGAGGTATTAAAGTGTTTCGTCAAGGAACAGTGAAAAGTTGCATTGGAAGATGAAATAGAATCCATGAGGATAAATCAAGTTTGGAGCTTGATTGATTTACTATTAGGACGTGAAGTCATTGGGAATAAATGGATTCTTAAAATAAAATGTAAGGTGAACGGTTTCATTGATAGATACAAAGCTCGTTTGACAACGAATGATTACCCAATAAGAGGGTATAAATTATGAAAAAACTTTTTCACCTGTTATTAAGTTTACCTTCATTCGTTTGATTCTAGCTATTATGACATATTTAGACTTACAATTGCATCAAATGGATGTCAAAATAAATTTTCTCAATGGAGAGCTAGATGAAGCAATTTACATGGAATACTTTGTAGGTTTTGTTGTTAACGGCCAAAAGCATAAAGTTTGCAAGCTTCAATGATTAATATATGGCCTAAAACAATCATCCAAGTAGTGGTACCACTACAGGAAAAAGGGAGATTGGCGGCAAAGTTTTCCCGGCGGTTTCAATAATCGTCGGGAAAACACCACAATTACCGGCGGTTTTTATAACCGTCGGTGATGGGTGAAAATTACCGACGGTTTTAAAACCGCCGGAAATGGAAGACACATCTCCGGCGATTTTTTAGAAACCGCCGGTCTTTTTCGAAGCATAACCAGCGGTTTAATAAAACCGTCGGTTATGCTTACCTATCATCGACGGTTTTAAAACCGCCGGGGATAAGCTTATATAAGGCCTGCGTGCACCTAGCCCTTTTCCCTCGTGCGCACCCAGCCCAATTCTTCCCCTCACCCCCTTCGATCTCTTCCAAAATCCCCAGCTGCAAACCCTAACATTCTCTAGCTCGCGCCTCGCTGCCTCCCTCGATCACCCTCGCTCGCTCGCCTCGCCCTCCCTCGCTCGCCTCGCCTCGCCATCGCTCACGCTCAGTCACTCTCGGCCTCGCTCGCTCATTCTCGCCCTCGCTGCTCGCTCAGTCGCGGTCGGCGTCGCTGCCTGCATACTGCCTCTGTGTCACTCTCGCCCTCGCCCTCTTTGAATCATCAGGTAAGTCTCTGTCTCTCTCGCCCTCTTTGAATCAAATTTTTAGAATTTCAATTCAATTAAATTCTATTTTATGCATACAAAGTCGATGTAACATTCTCAGTGTAACTATCTTAATTTATGAGAAGTTTTTAAGGGAAATTTCTAAGAATCAGATGTAACATTCTCAGTGTTGCTTTGCCTTCTTCAATCATGCCTCGTTTCATGTCATCAAAAAGTTTCAATGATTCTTCAATTGGTCTGTCATGTTCATCTTCTTTTCCCTATACATACTCTTTTATTTCTTCAGGTGTCTGAATTATGTATCAAATCCAAGTATAGTATGATTAAGACACACATTGTTGTTTTTAGGTTACATACTTTAGGAGGAACAAGAATAGAGATGTCTGTCTGTGAGTTGCTATATGGTTTCACTGAACATATGGATCATGCCTAGTGTCCCTATGATCAACTTCATATATACTTGATTAGAGCAATTAGTTCTGGGAATTTTGGGCCAAATTTCAAAGCAGTACTGTCACTACCAGAGTTGTTCCTATTTTGTCCCTATGATGAATATAGAGTTGTTCCTTGACTACCAGACTCCAACATGTGAGCTAACTAGTGCTGTATATATATCTAATCATCATAGTACCAATCTCATGGGATTGCTGTAGATGTTCAAACGCAAATCTTCAAGAAAGCTAGAAAACTAAAACAATATTTCCAAGCTAGCAGAGGGTATGAAGCCTAATATAAATTATGCCAAATGTTCCCAATTTCGTGACAAAAATGAACCCAAATTATGGGTACCATAAGGTTATAAAATTATGGGTACCATCTCTGTTTCTTGTTCTTTCCTAACATGGTAGTTGCAAACATACCATTTGCAATATGTGGAGATGACCATGTAAGGAATAACACCGATCTTTAGTGTGACTAATTTTGTTGCAATAAGTACATTGAAGATGAGGGCCACAATTGTTGTTTCCACCACAGCCAACCTCACAATCTCCTTTGTCATTTCTCTAAGATGCTAGAACAAAGGAGTTGACAGAAGCAGTCTCAGCTTGAGGAACAATAGGTGCAAATAGATGGAGTAGCTGTGAGGATACATCATCAAAGGTGTGAATGAGGGAATTAGCTAGAATTTGATTTGAACAGGCTCAAGCTCTGGTGGCAAACCTAAGAGTGCAGGAATCATAAACAGCTACCCTGTTGTGCTAATTGTTCCTATGCATTGGTGGAGACAGGAATTATTTCATTTAATTCCTGCATAAAAGTTTCAAGTTTACCTAAATAGGTTTGCATAAAAGTTTCATTGGTAAATAATTTTTGGGCTTTCTCCCAAACATCATAGGAGGTTTTATATGCCCAGTTTGGACTACAAATGAGCAGTCAATAGACTACTAGAGAGCTCCACACAATTGAGCGTCAATCTTCTTCCATTTTGGACGCTTTGCATCCGTAATATCTTCAGCTTGCTTAGTCAAGTGACCTTCATGTCCCTGGCCTATAAACCACAATTCAACAGCAGTAGCCCAGGATAGATAATTAGCAGCACCCAATAATTTTTTAGAGGTAATGGCAGGGGTTCCAGTAAAAACAGGAGGTGAAAGTGAGAGAATTCGTTGCCATGTCAGAAGTAACCTTTGCTGATGTCATAATAATAGAGCAGACATGGTTTGGGACTTTAAAGTGTCAATAATCACGAAGTAATGACTGAAACAGGCTGGAAAAAGGCTGAAGATGCAAATTGGAAGGTTTGGTGGTGGTCTAGTGAAGGATGCAACGATGCATGGGGATGGGGAGCGTGACAAGTTCTCCAGATGCAAGATTCCAGGAAGAAGCCGACTGGAATTTTCTGATGCACAGTGGAATTGAGATTCTCAAGAGGGAATGCACTGCTGGTGGAGCACAGCGGGAAAGAGAAGAAAGGCACCGCTGGAGGGATAACACAGCAGGACAGAATTTTCTCACACTTGTTCTGATACCATGTGAGGAGAGAATTTGCTGAATGCCTGAGAGTAAGAGTCTCAGTTTCAATCTATATTGATAGTAATGTGGAACATATTTACAACAGAAAAGTAGGAAAAGAATTATGCCTGAAATACATTCTATCAAATCAGCTTATAAATCAGTCTATCAAATCAGCTGTACATCAGCCTATAAATCAGCTAATCAGCTGGGTCAACTATACAGTAATTACAACATTCAACACATAGTATTCTTATCTTAAGCATACTTCTTAACAAATTTACAGGAGTAGTTTAATGTATATGATATTCTTGTTATCTGTGGGACTATTGATGAATCAATACACACACGTGAAGAATAGAATGTGTTTCACACTAGTACAGTCACAAGATCAATAATATTCCCATGGAATAAGAGTACTCCTTAAAAATCTTTGCTTTCATTTGTACAGAGTTATGTGACTAATATTTGAATTTTTGAGTTTAAGATTTGAAATTAATTGTTTGTTTATATTATTGTTAAAAATAAGTAAACCCATTTCTATTGAATAAGTTATATGTGGTTCTATAGATCTCAACTTCTGTGTTTGACCATGAAGTGTATTTGACGCACCAGATCATGTGTTCTTGACGTATTTAATTAATTACCACACAATCAAAGAATCAAACTTCATTTATCCCCTCAGATTCGTGTTATATAGACATAAACTTGGTACAAAAATGTCATACAAACCATATAAACAAAATAAATTATTTCAAAAATACTAATTATAAGAGTTTTAGAGTTCTCTATTTCTGACTGGGTCACATGAGGCAGGGACTGCCTGGTAAAGTGAAGCAAAGGAGGAGGCAATAAGCCATTTCGTTTTAGAGTTTTAGAGTTCTCTCTCGGAACTGGTGTCTCTCATGCTATTGTTGTAATTGTTTGAATATTATTAAAGCCATTTCGTTTTTTTCTTTTGTGCATGTGATAGGTATTTACAATTTTAACTGGCGTCTCTCATCCTGTTTCTTGTTGGCTCAAAAAAAAATCAAAATTATGTTGCTTGAAAGAAATGGTTTTATGTCTTGTTGTCACGCAAAATTCATACCAAAAGATACTTATAAATCTATTGTTTTTCAATGCAGATCGAAAAAATATGATATGCAATTTTGGTTGGAGCAGCATGGTGGTGTAATCAAGGGTTATTTGAGATCACTTGGATATGTTTTAGTTTAGGGTTGATTTGAATGGTATTGTGTAATGAGACGAGACGAGACAAGTTTTGTGTAATGGAGATTATTTGCATATTTAATGTACATACTTAAAATAGGTGATTTTTTGTTATACAGGTTTTGTTGCATTTGATCATTTTTATACAGGGTTAAAAATTCTTTTTTTATGGCTAGTAGGTTTTTTGCAGCAGTTAACCTTTGCCGGTAGTTATTTAACCGCCGATAAATTTTGCCGCATTTTTTCCGGCGGTTTTCGTAAAATCCGCCGGTAATATTAAAACTTTTCCGGCGGTTTTTAATCGTCGGGAAAAAAAATTTACCGACGGTTTTTTAAAACCACCGGTAAAAATAAGTATTACCGGTGGTTTTTTAACCGCCGGGAATACTTATTTTTACCGGCGGTTTTAAAAAACCGCCGGGAATACTTATTTTTACCGGCGATTTTAAAAAACCGTCGGTAAATTTTTTTTCCCGGCGGTTAAAAACCACCGGTAATATTTTCCGACGGAGGTATTTCCGGTAGATATCATTACCGCCGGTAAAAGTTTTACCGACGGTTTTTTTACTTTTTTCGGCAGTTTTTTAACCGCCGAAAAAAGTCAAACCTCTTGTAGTGTACCTTAGGTTCCACAAAACTGTATTGACTTATGATTTCAAAATAATTGATGAGGACCACTGTGTTTATATTAAAAGGCCGATGATAATTTGCAATTCTATCTCTTTTTGCTTAGTTTTTTGTTATCTTAGTGTGTTACCTATGGTTATGGATGATTCGATCTATGGAACATGTAAGCACCCCTGCTCGGATATCCCAACTACCTAGCCTATCCGAACGGAAGTGCTTATGGAAGGGAAAAGAAATAAACAAAAGACAAAAATACCCTGGCATGCATACATAAGGAATACAACTGCGGAAGCAAAACTTTAAACATGCATGCCCACAAGTACCCCGCTGGAACAACGGTCAAGGAGTATATATAAAAATATACAGACATCTGTGCCAACAAATAAAATATACAGGGAATAATCTGGCACAGTCAAAAATGAAATACGAAAATACCGACAAAATATCAGAGATAACGGGGGCGGCTAAATGTACACCGAACCAATGCGGCCGACTGCTAAGTGGGATGATCCTCGCCCTCGGCCCTCGCTTTACCCTTACCTAGAATGATGAAAAGCAAGGTGAGTCGCAAGACTCAGCAAGTTTATAAGAATGAAAGGCTATAAATAAAAGAGGAGATCACTCCAAACACAGTCTCGCACGTACACACAAGCCATGAGACGCTACAACACAACATTGCATCATAATAAAGGCACATACTGGTCCTTGGGGGCCCATACAGGACACATGGCACCCAAGTCCCATACTAACCTACCGCTACCCTAAAAGGCAACAAATATTCTCAACAAACCTGTGCGCACTGTCTCGGGTCGGTACTCCCGTCACCCATGTCCATGTTGGTACTCCAGACACCTGAGCCATAGGCTCCCTCGGAACGGTACTCCCGTCCGAGAACTATATACTACCAGTAGCCATGCGATGCACATAAAATACAATGGTATAGTGAGCATCAACGTGATACACTGGCGCCCATACATCCAGGTATCAGGCCATACTCCGCCCATATAGTAAACCACGCGCAATGCATATGCCCGTGCTGGATGCATCATAACCAAGGTAAGATGTCCGTGACCAAGCATAACCACATCATGAAAACCCCAACATGCAGTCTATACCCATGTGCACACCAAAACATGCAACAAGAAATAAATGATACCAGTCACGCTATAATCACGTAACGGTAGAGGTAGTTGACAGTGCTTGGCACCGGTCAACGGTTAGTAGATAGAAGAGACCAGTCGGCGACCTAAGATAGACCGTATGACAGTCACTCCGTCACCGAACCGTCGATTCTAGGCCCTACTGCACAACCGCTCTAGCCTATAAACAACCAAAAATCCAATAATAATACCCGAATCGCTAAGAACCTAGCCCTGGGTGAGTACAACATCATTCCCAACAGGTAGGGGTGGCACAAACTCCCGTAGGCAACCAACGAATAAAATCCACGAGACTAGTTTAATAGATTCAATTTTAAAACTAACCATTTAAAAACTCCATAATTAATTAATAGCCGAAACAAACGAAGGGAGGTCAAATAAATTAACAACAGAAGAATCGACGAGGAGGGTATAAGGAACTTGCCTTAACAGAGATATCCTTAGAATCGTTTGGTCCAAAAGAGATAAAAATTATACAAACTGTAACACCCAAATTATTTGCCAAAATTAACAAAATCAGACTCCAAACGAAATTCTGACCATACAGAATATTAATTACTAGCTTCTCTACATATCTGACAAATTAAATCTTCGATTAAACCTGGTTTAATCCTGATTTTTTCACCAAAATCATCAAATTTTCTTGCTCGCGCGCGCTGATTTTTTTCTGGAATTGCTCATTGTTCAAGCTGCATTAAAAACGCCCGATTTGGGCTTTAAATAGGGGCAAAAGAAATGGCTGAGGCGCGGCCATGTGGCAGCCGCAGGGCCAGCGCTGGAGGCCACCGCCATAGACGAAACGACGTCGTTTTTGGACACCTTGGGCTGATTAAAATCAGCTAAAATCCGACCCTCGCGCGCGCGTCTGCCGCAAATCAAACTCGCGACCTCGCCCACGCCCGCAAGCCCGCGTATCACCCGCCCCCACGCCCGCCTTTAACCATATACTGCGCACCATTTAATTTAAAGGGACCCTTGGTCCTTTTTACGGAAACACACCAGCCACCCCCCACTTTTGGAAATCGCACATACGCCCCCCCTTAATAATTACATTAACACTCGAAACTTCTAAAAATTTCATAATTTAATTTATTTCAATTTTTTTTCTTATTTCAGAAATATTCTAAATTAATTAATTAATTACTCTAATTTCTTATTTCCTTAAAACCACATAATTTATTATTATTTATAACAACAAGTTAGTTTTAATATTTCTTTTAATTTAGATTAACTCAATAAATCAATAATTAAATTAATTTACTATTCATGGGCATTACAGAACGTGTTAGGAAAAGCAACTAAGTATGAATATGAAAAAATTTGAGTCAAAACGAACAAATTTGTCCGATGTGTTCATTGGTTAGCCAATCTTGTCGCTTAAGAAAAGTAAGACTTGATTATGAATACATAAGTGAAATAATTTAACATGCTCATGGAGGGATTAGAGATGTTACAATGATGATAAAAAGGACAAGTCTAGGGTACTGTTAGTTCAAATAATTAACTTTTTAATTATTTTACTTAGGGTTGAAAAAGCTCCCAAGTGTAGGTTTGCTCGCTAGGTCACATGATTCATCTACTAGTATGAAAGTGTTGTTTTTGTTTTTACAGGGAATCTCGCAATAGGGGTCTTACCCATCATGTGTGAGTGGAAGATGTTGGTATATGGATCGGGTTGGGTGTCCATGATGGGTTGACCCATACTCAAATCCATTTTGTTAAAAATATTATATATAATATTGGATAAAATGTGACCATTGAAAATGGTTGCACCATTTTGAATTATAAGGTGCAACTGTTAAAAATAGTTGCACTATTTTGAATCATAAGGTGCAACTATTAGTAACTATATATATGGTCATGCAAAGACAAGTGCGGATCCAGAAATGAATATGGGGGAGTCCATCAGTAATTTCAGCTCCCATCCTCTCTTAAATAGTCCAAATCTCAAGGAATATTTGAGAGAGGGCAAAGGCTGGCACGAGCTACAGCCGGTGCCTACCCCCTTAGATCCGCCTCTACAAAGATAATAATGGTAATAAGAATCAATACACAAAAACTCTCTCATCAAAAGGTCCATTGTCTGCAAATTGAAACAAAAATTTATAGTAAATAAGATTTTGATTAAGGATGTATTTACATTAGTGATTTACACTAAACCTTAGCATTGAATCAATTATTACTCTTGTGGAATCAATAAGGTAAGTGTTCAAACTTGATTTTATTCTATATTTCTGCATTTTAACATCAACCAATGAAATCAAAAGGGATCTAAGTGTTTTTTTTTACCATTTTTTTAAATTGATGCTGATATTAATACAATATCTAAACTAATATTAATATATCAACATCTTTAAAAAGATAAAACTATTCAAATCCAATTGCTCATTAGTTTTGGATTTGGATATTTTTTTTAAGGATTTTCATTTAGTTAACTAAACAAATCAAACTTTTAAAATTATGCATATTTTTATTTTTTAACTTGATCAAATTAAACCAAAACTTATTTACTCAATAACAATTCCAAATATCAATGACTATAAGCAAAAAAGAAAATGCCAAATAAATTATATATATTATAACATTCAACATAAAACTAAGTTTAAAAATGCAACGTTTTGTTATACTTCGATTAGTTGGTTATTTTAGGAAATTATTTTGCTCATTTTTCGTTATTTGAATGAAAAAATAATATGAAAAATATTTTCTATAGAAAAATATTCTGTGCTAAAATGGGAAAATGACTTAGCAAATTCAAAATTTATAAAATTTTAAATAAAAAAATTTAAATGATATTATTTGAAATATTTAAAATTTAAATTTAACCATTTGAAATAACACCTATGCAGTGTCATCTCAAATTTTTAATTTTTTGGTATCTAAGTTGATGAGTGAATTTGAAATTAAATCAAAATGCTTTCTATATGATGGATCCAATAGACAAATGATAGGCACTTATCGTTGTCAGAATATAACAATTAGAATTTATCTATTTCTAAGAAATCTTAGCATAAAGTCAGCAGGGTCTAGCAAAGAACAAGGTTGACTATGCTAGGGGGAAAAACGTTGGGAGAAATCAGTAGCTGATTGAGGCAAGCTCGATCCATTATCTGGGAGAGTTAGGGTTTGGTCGATAAGAGATGATAATGCTCAATTAAGAGAGTTTTCATTGTTCGAGAGGATTGATGTGTTTCCAGAAAAAGATCTACAAGACAGAAAAATGTTAGAAGGCACACGGAGATTTCTCTCGCGCGGATCCTCCAATGCTTAAGTCAAATAGTGTGATGGTGAAGTCCGAGATGCAGTATGCAGTGAAATGTTGTGCTAAGTATCCGAGAGAAATGGCTTCTCCGGAAGAATTGGTGTTGGGTATTTGGAACATGAGAGATCGCCCCAGAAAGAAAGAGAGAAAGAGAGTCCAAAAATTAGAGGGAAAGCCAAAATCCAAAAATTAGCCCTTGAATATGAGGGGTCACGACATATTTATAGGTATTGGTCAGTGATTGAGACATGTAACACACACGTGCGAGGGTAAAAACGAGTTTTCTCCCAACTTCACATGGTGTCGTCTTGGAATTAAGCTCGGAAGAAGGCCTTTGTAAGAACCCCTCCCTGTTCCTCCTCCCCGGGGGAAGGAATGATCCACTGAAGGAAGGAAAGCTTGAAACAAGCGGGCCAAGTGGTGTGGGACAACGTGGGGTAGAGTTGTACGGGAGATGGGTACTCTCCTTCGATCCTTCCTGAGAGCTTGGCTCAACTAGTTAGATTACGAACTTGTAGAATGTGTCCCTCGAACTAGCCTAAGGGAGAGTGTCACATGGTTTTTTGGGAGGGCAAATCCAGAAGAACCCTTCTGGGAGAACAACATCTCATGAGAATGCGACTTTCTTCGAGAGAACTCAAATGGCTAAAACAAAACCTTATCCAAATAAAATTTAAGTTTTTTTTCTATTCATACCAATGTCAATAAATTAATATTCCTTATATAGGAGCACATTTTATATGTATGTATATATATATATACACGCATGCAGATATCTTGTAAACTCAAAAATATTTCAGAAGGATAGAAATTTGACCCTTCAATATGCAAATTACATACTTTTAGCTACTCAACAAATGAGAGGGTCCTATCCATTTGATCTAGTAGGGATGGTAATAGGAAGTATTGGTAGGCATCTCTCATTCAGTTTTGTACTTGCAGGTTGCATCTTTATTTTAATTCTCATTTTTGTATTTGTATTCTAAGAGTATTTTGTTTAACTTTTTTTCCCTTTATCCGTAGAGAAAAGAGTACTTGATGAGTAGCTGTATGCTTGCTATGTTTCATTTTAATAAATTCATATTTATAATTTAAATAATTTCACAAAAAATTAATAATAAAGGAATTTGACATTAATATAACCAAAAAAATTAAAATAACAACAATTGTAATATTTTAAATTATTTAAATATATTAAGTGATAAAAATTACCACTTTAATTTGTCATGGCCAGAGTGGGAGATGAAAGAGGTCATAATTCGGTTAGGTTTCAAAATTGTGAGAATATGTTTAATTTGAGTAATTTTTTTTGAATTAATAAATTGAGTTAATTAAATAAAATAATATACATATATATAATTATTTTAAGATAATATATGAGTAGGTAACTCTATCTCCAGATTTGTTCTCCTGCCCGCGTTAGGTTTGTCCGAGGTGGGCATGTAGGGAGAGAGGCAAGCCACGCCCCTTTCTCATTTTGCTCGTGCTGAGCAAACATTATGTTGTCCGTTGTGGACAACATAACATTCTCAACTCTATCAATTTGTCATTCTATTGGTACTCGACCACTACTTTAAATACCTCACTCATATTCAACTAATAAGCATTTATTGAGACTTAAACCCTTTCCATTGGATGAGGATTTTGACATATACTTGTGTTTGTTTGATATTATTTATTTTTTAAACATGACTTTCTAGTTTTCAAAACATTTTGTTCGGAAGACAACAATATTAATATACTAATTACTTTTATAATAATTAATGTTGCTCTTTAAAATAACTACTTACTTAATATCTTCGTGTCTTTTTTAATTATTTTATATATTTATAGTACAATAATAAAATATTAACTAAATATTTATTACTTATTTTTAATATTAATAAGTACAAGTACAATACTACATTTAATTATTAAGTATTACTTAATTCACACTATTTTGGTAATTCTACAATCACAATGCTTCACAACATCACAATAGCTATTTGAGTCAAAAATTAAATATTTATCTATTGAATATTTTGATTCAACTATTGAATAAAAAATTAAAGTTAAAACACTAAAAAAAGGGTTTTTTTTAAAGTAGTTTATCTCTTTCAAAATTGAAAATTCATTTGAAGTTGACTTAATTACTTGCATTTTTTTTCTTTAATGTAAGAATCAAAGAAAGCCCGGTACATAAATCTTTGGTAGAGATTAAACATTCTTCTTTATAACCTAGGGGCACCAACCCAACTGAACAATCAAGGCGGGCCAAGTAAATCCGGGTCAAAAACCCATGCCCATGCTCCCCCTATAGCAAATGTGATACCTATTACATTGTTTAGAATTCGAACATGCAATCTTGGCATATCCAGCACTTGAATCCCAGGCAGTCAACCGCTTGAGCTATCCAACGGTTAATTATTCTATATTAATAATCAAACTATTTCAATTTTAACTAATGGAAGCACTTTGATTTTAGTAAATTTCTATAAAAATAGAAGTTTGAACTCTCCTCTCATTATTGTCCTCTTTATAGTAAAATCTAGGTGGCTTAAGATTGTGCCCAAACGTTTTGAGTTAATTAATGTAAGCTCCTCATCAATCAAATAAGAGATTTAAATTAGAAAAATAAGAATTTACAATCAATGTGAAAGAGATTTTTTTTTTCCAGAAAGGAATGTTAGGAAATTAACTTACTAGTACCACCTTATCAGAAGATTAAAAAATGAGAAATAGTGTTTTTTATCAATTAAATTCATAATTATTATATTTTAAATATATATTAAATAAATTCATCAATGATATGCAATAACTCACATACTCTTCATAAATTCTTTTGCATTCAATTATTACAAAATATTTTGAATTTTTTTTTAATCTAAAGCTCCATATATTTGAGGAAAGTGTTTTCTTAAAAGAAAACAATTTTATAGGAAAACAATTTCTTAAAAAGTATTTTTCTAAAATCCTTCACATTTTCAAGTGGAAAAGAGGACCTTAATGAAGAGAGGTAGTGTAACGATTCGTTAGTTAGTTTAGGAGATTATTAATATTTTATTTATGAAAATTGAAAATTTTGTCCTATTAAATTAAATATGAGAAATATTTTTATGTGGCAAAATGTATGTAAGTAAATTGTGTGTTTAATTTAATGGATTGGGTTGCCCATTTGGGCCTAACCCATGTGGTTGTGTTTTTAATTAAATGGGAATGATTTTGATTGGGGGCCTATGATGGAAATGGGCCACTTTGAGTTAGGTTAGTGAAATGGGCTTTGGGCCCATGTGCATGGAATGATATGTATTAATGAGTAAAAAAAAATAAGAAAAGAAAAGAAAAAATGAGGCAAATGACCAAAATGGGCTTAGATATTCAGTGGAGTGTGTGTTGTGTAGAAGGGCAAAATGAAAAGAGAAAAGTTGGGGAGTAGTTGGAGGTGGCGTGAAAGCCACTTGTCTCTCATTCCTCAATTCTTCTTCTTGCTTATTATCTCCCAAATGTTCTTCTTATTCTTTTCTTTTTCCTCCTCCATTCTTCTTGATTGGAGCTTCAAGAGGTGAGGGTTTAAGCTTCTAGTGGATTGCTTCTTCTTCCAAGCATCTTCAAAGGCAAGTTCTCTTGCACTATCTCTTTTTAATTGTTTGTGCAAGTTCTCTTCCTTTGGCAAGCTTATTCCTTGTTTTCCTATTTGATGTAAAAACTTAAATCTTCTTATTGCCATTAATTTGGAGTGGTCTTCCAAACCCTTGGAGCCATTTTCTTGAAGTAAGTAAGTCTTGTTTTATATTCTTAAAAAACTTGTGGGTTTTCCATTTGAGATGGTTTTGGGTCTCTTTGAAAGTCTCCATGGGATATATTTCATCCCATATTTCATTCATGGAATGGAAATTGTGGCTTAGGAAACTAGATGAGGAGGTTTTGGTGTGTTTGGTATTCATTTCGTATGTTTCTGGTTGCGTCGAGTGGACTTATCTATGGGTTTAGTCGACTCGGTAGAGGCTTGTCATTGCAGTCATTTTTCTCCCTACTCTCAGATAAGTCAACTTATTTTTCCCCTAAGTCGACTTAGCCTCAGTCAGCTTATTTTCTCTTTAAGTCGACTTAGCGAATTCTGTCAGCACTGTGTATGTTTCGCTATTTTGGTCATAAATTTTGATGTAGAAGTCAGAATTGAGATCCGATTAAAGCGCTATAATGTAGACATTGAGGGCTTGGATCTTCATCTAATTCAATTGATAGAAAAGGGCCAACTAGAGAGATTGGTGCTTGAAGGCTTGCAAGATCAAAGGCCTCAAATGAAGGTGTTATCTTAGATGGTGTTGGATCATCTTGGAGGCTTGGATCTTCATCAGATGCATGACCTGGGTCTTCCCTTTATTCTTCTTCTTTTTCCTCTTCTGTCGGATGACTAGACTGCCTAGCAGTAGTTTTGAAATGAGTTGAGATCCCAAAGTAGCCTTTTAATTGTCCCAACTGTGCATTTATTCTTATCAGTCTAGCTTCGACATTTTCTTCCTTTGATATGATCTTCGTAACATGCAAGAAAAATTCTTCTTGACTTGTGAGAAAAGAGGGCTAATAAGTAGGTTGAGAAGGAATACTTGAAGAACTAAGGTGTGTGAAGGACTAGCATCTATTTCTTGATTCTTCTCAACTTCCTTGGGCATTTTCCATACTCCATTGATACATTTTAATCTCATCCTTTTTAGAGTTTGCTTGGAGCAAGTTTCGAACGAACAATGATGAAAGGATCTTTCTCCAATGAGAGATCCATGGACCTTATTAACCCTCGATTTTATTCATTATAAGTAAACTAATAAAGTTTCAATGCATAGGATTCTTTAGAAACCCTAAATTATTTTTTAGTCACTCATAATGAATAAAATATCCTTACAATATCCAAGAGTTGCTACATAATTGAGATCCTAAATAACTAAAGGAAAACATAAACTCAAAAGAAGAAGAAGCTTCAATTTGATATATAATAATATATACTTTGGTTATGATTTGAGTTGGTTAAGGCTTTTCCCAATCCAAATTAAGTATGATTGTTAAGATAAATTGTTATTAAATGCTTCATTTGATATCACTAAATCCTCTAAAATAATAAGATGTGGTTGAAGATATATATATATGTATATATGTGGGTTTCATGTGATAAAAAAAAATGTAATTGAGTTGCATAAGGAAGCATGATGATAATCACTTGGGAAGTTGTTAAGAAATGTCCTTGGTTGGCATATCCATGGAATCTCATATGTGATGCATTGCTATCATCATATAAATAATTGCCCTTAATTGATGTGGTGAAACCTATTTAAATGTGAATCGTGAAAGAGCCAAGAACTGTATTGGGCAAAATTGAGTATATGTGAATGTCACTTGTCATAGTATTGTTATGGCTAGGAGTGTTTAAAAAAGTCGTTAGACCGCAGTTTTTAGTCGAACCGAACTGGATCGGACCAAACCAACTGGTTGTTTTGACCTGGGGATCAAGTTTGGTTTGAAAAACTACCAAACGGCGCGGTTCGCAATTTGGCTGACCGACGGTTCGATTCAAAACCAAACCACCCGTATAAATGATATATAATTTAAAAAAATATATAATTTATATATTATAAATATAAAGAGACGGGCAGATGCCACACCCTCTTTCTCTCCCCTTTCCCCCCAACCAAACCCTAAGCCATTTGCACCCACCCATGCCCGTTGTACCCTCTTTCTCCCCTTTTTCACTTGGACGATTGTCGATCGGCACCAACCTATCGGTGACCCGCATACTGTCGTAGGCTTGTAGCAGTCAGCACCTCTCTTCTCCGACGCCCATCACCCCATTTTCTTCCTCCTCCCATTCCGATCATCAATCGCTAGTCGCTGGTATGCTATCTCTTTCTCACTTTCTGTTGATTAGTTTTTAATGCAAGTTTTTGGTACTCAAGCAATGGACTCACTTCCCAGTTATCATTGTTATTCTAATATGGCTGTAGACCGAAATCTAATCACCAAGGAAAATGGTCTATAATTCTTAATCATGCTGGGGATAATTTTGCCTCTTAATTAGCTGAATCATATGGCACAAAATGCAGTTGCATAAATTTGTTTACTTCTACTGTTAATTTTTCCTATGATAACTATTCTACACTTTTGTTAATTTTTCCTATGTTGATGACTACTGTTAATGATAGCTTAAACCACCATTAAGTAAGAACCAAAATAAAATAATAGTACCTATTTCCATAGCTAGTAGTAGTAGAGAATCCACTACCATATACTATAGTTAATGTGAATTCCGAATCATTCATTTTCAAGAAAATATCTCAAATTTTTTATTGCTTCAATGGCAGATGGAATCAAGTAATAATATCGATCCTTCATGTGTGTGAGAAGCATCAATGAAAATCAAATGACCAATATGACCATTGAATCAAGTAGTGGTTCTAAACATCCGTTGTCACCAAAGGCCTCTAAGGACAAACTTGTAAAAAGGAAACCTAGGCAGCAATATGAAGTATGGGAACATTTTACAAAAAATGAGGATGACTATTCTGAGCCTAGAGTTGTGTGCAACTATTTTGGAAAATATTATACAAGTGATACTAGAAGAAATGGGACAAATACTCTTTGGAACCATATAAACAATTAGTGTAAGAAGAATCCTTACAAATTAGAAGATAAGAAGCAAAAGATTTTACATTATCTAAAGAAGAGTGACAATGAGGATGGAAGTGGATCAGGTAGTAATCTTCTAGCTATGAGATTTAGTCAGACGGCTTGTAGGATGATATTCACCAAAATGATTGTCATTGATGAATTGTCATTTCAGTGTGTGGAGTAGAAAAGGTTTAGATTATTTTGTAGTACTGCATTCCTTAAGTTTGTGACATCCCACATTGAGTGATAGGAATGGTCGAAACAACTTACCTTGACAGGCCTACACGAAATTCTCAGGGGATCACCCATCTTTGAGCTTCCCTAGTTCAAGCACACTTAACTTAGGAGGTATTTGCATATATTCAACCCAAAAGGTATCTAGCTGGTGTTGTTTCCTTTCTTACTTATCCTTGATATATACTACCATTCTCTGAACTCTTGGGGTATTACAAAGTTTGATCCTCCTTCACGCATTACAATTGCTAGGGATATAATTAATCTTTACAGTGAAAAGAAGAAAAAATTGAAGTCATTTTTTGTTAAGAATTCACAAAGAGTCTCTCTTACCACTGATACATGGACTTCCATTTAAAATGTCAATTATATGGTGCTTACAGCTCATTTTATAGATTTTGAATGGAAAATGCAAAAAAGAATATTGAACTTTTGTCAAATTTTAAATCATAACGGAGAGACAATTGGTAAAACAATTAAGGCATGTTTGAAAGAATGGGGGATTGAGAAGGTTTTTACAATCACAGTTAACAATGTTGCTTCTAACAATGGGGCTATTGGGCACAAAAGAAAAAGATTACAGATTTGGAAGAGTGCTGTTTGTGATGAAAAATTTTTACACGTGAGGTGTTCGGCTTATATTTTGAATTTGATAGTGGGTGATGGCTTAAAGGAATTTGATTACTTTATTATGCTTGTACGTAATGCAGTTAGGTATGTTAGAGATTCTCCTTCAAGATTGAAAAGATTCAAAACTTGTGTGAAGAATACATGTAAAGAAGAGAAGGCTCTTGTGTGCTTGGATGTGCCAACAAGGTGGAACTCCACCTATTTAATGTTGGATCATGCACTAAAATATGTTGATGCTTTTAACTTGTTAGAAGAAGAAGATTTTTTTTATTCTCAATATTTTTGTGAAGAAGATAGAAATGGAAAAAAGTATATTGGGCCACCAAATTCTATAGATTAGGAGAATTGTACAACATTTTGTAAGTTTTTTAAGACTTTTTATAATGCTACCCTCACGTTTAGTGCTTCCTTGAATGTTACTGCAAATAATTATTTCCATAAAATTAGTAATGTGCCTGGGAGATTAACCAAATAGAGTTCATGTTACGAATCAATCATGAAAGATATGGCTTCTAGTATGAAGAAAAAATTTGATAAGTATTGAGGCAACATTGAAAACCAAAATATACTTTTTTATGTAGCGGGTGTACTTGATCCTAGGTACAAAATGAAATATGTGGCATTTTGTTTGCAGAAACTCTATTTTAAAGAAGAAGTTCAAACTATTATGGATTCTATCAAGAGTGCTCTAGGGAAGTTGGTGAATTTTTATGCAGCAATTGAATCAGATGAACAGGGTGGGATAACTTTTGGTCCAAGGTTTCCAGTTGTGGATCCTGATGAATATGATACTGTTAACATGTTTAAATTTGATTTTGAGAAAGAATGTTTTTAAGATAATGCTACTAAAATGAAAAATGAGCTTGAAAGGTACCTAACTAAGCCAAATGAGGATATAAGAAACAAGACTTTTGATATATTGGCATGGTGGAAGGTATCTTCGACAAAGTAACATGTCCTATCACTGATTGCTAGAGATGTTCTTGTCATTCAAGTGTCAATAGTAGCTTTTGAGTTAGCTTTTAACACTGGAGGTAGGGTGCTTGATTGCTTTCAAAGTTCATTGAGTCCATCTATGGTAGAAGCATTGATTTGTTGCCAGAATTGATTGAGAGCTACATCTTTACCATTGGATATGAGCCCAATATTAGAAGAGCATGCTACTTTTGAATCAGTTGAAATCTGGTAATTTTTTATCTACTCATCAAACATGTAATTTTTTTATCTACTAATCAAACATGTTTATTATTTTATTTGTATTAAATTTAACATTTTAATTTTCTAATTTTATTGTTCTCCTTAATATTGTAGATAAGTCCATTATGACAAAAAAATTTCGTAGCCTTGATTAGTGATGAAGTTTAAGACTTTGGAGCATGCTTGTTGTAAACTTTGAACTTTTAAGTTTGTTTGATGATTGGATTCTAACTTATTTTACTTCGAACCTTAAGAATTTTTCTTATTTTACTTTGAACCTTAATAATCCATTATTGTTTGTTTTGTAATATTTTCAAGCATTTCTTACTCCTAGGATGTTTGAGCATGTTTCCTTAAAAGTCTTGTATGTATTCCCCGTCTTCAATTTTATACTATCAAGGAATATGTTTCCCACTATATTTTTTGACCTTAAATGCATCATTATTTCTTTTTGACTTTTAACAGTATTTTGTTAATGATTAAGTGCATGCTAATGCTATTTGTTGTCAGCTTTCACTTGGATCATGCTGCTTCACTTCCATATTTCTTGGAGAAGGTTTGTTGCTTTCTTGAGTAACAGTTGCTCAATTAGCTCTCATAGTTTCCTTTTAGATGCTAATTCTGGGATTCCTTTTATAAACCACATTCAAGGGGCGAGTTTTCATGACTTATGCAACAAAGGCCATCTATAAGTTGCTCTTATCTGATTATGTCAAAGTGAGCAAAGTTTCAGTTGAAGATATGTTGTATGATGAACAAGATATTCTTCGGTCAATGGACAAAATTGAGGTATGTTTACTTGTTGTAGTTGTCTTTTAACTTCCACTGAACTTGTTTCATCTCAACTTGCTCATTTAAGGGTGTATCAATGTTTGCTTCCTTTTCTATTATTTTGTCTAGGCTTTATCGCTGTGGCTATACTATTGCATACTGAATCATGGGTTTCTATTTGTTTTCGAAATTTGTGCTTGTTTGTTGGGAATTTTTACTCTTCATTCCCTTGCTTAAATTGTTTGGATGCTAATGTTGTTATTTCTTTCTCTTCTTTTTACAATGTGTTGGATATGTGAGCATATATAATTGTATATATGCTGCTTAATTATCTTGCATGTTGTTCGTTCTTGCTTGATTTTTTGCAAACCTGTTATCGATATATTTATCAGGTATTTTTTTGTTTTTTTTTTGTTTTTGTATTAGATTAGTGTATATAAAAATTCTAGGATCGAACTAAATCAAACCGGCCGCAAAATTTCTAAAACCATGAAAATTAAACCGCACTGGACTGCAAAATGCAGTGAGGTTCGATTTAGTTTTTTGCACCAAATCAAACCGCTCGGTTTGATTTGGTAGAAAATCGAGCTTGCTGCTCGACTAATTAAACCGGCTCAAAACCAGGCAGACCGAACCGTGAACACCCCTAGTTGTAGCTGTGGTGCATGGCATTGTGTTCTATTTTATCTTGCATTATGATGATGGGTCATGGGTTGCATTCATTGGGGGGTCATGCTTTGTATGTGATGGGAGCGTGAGCATTGGAATGACACAGTTAGCTTATGAGTGTTGACTTGTGTATGTTAGGCAAATATATTCATTAGAACATTCGTGTGTGTGAATTCCTACGTGGGCGAAGGATGGCCTGCTGTTTGGCTTATAAGGGCCTTGCTATCACGTTAAATGCTGCAAAAGCCATTGCATTCGTTATATGTTGCATTGCATAGTGGTAATGGTGGTAAAAATTGGCTTATAATTGTGATGCGTAAGACTATGGGTGGAGGCTCATAACAGCTAGATCTTATGGAGGGTAAGACTATGGGTGGAGGCCTACAACAGCTGGATCTTGTGATGCATAAGACTACGGGTGGAGGCTCTTAGCAGCTAGATCTTTTGAAGGCCCATAGCAGCTAGATCTTGTGATGCGTAAGACTATGGGTGGAGACCCACAACAACTTGAGACCTTGATGAGATTGTGGGTGTTGTGGCACATGATGACGACGGTGATGGATATGATATCTATGGATGTAGTATGGGAGCCTTGGGCTCATGTGGTTGATTTGGTAGCATGTCTTTGGCTGTTGGCAAGTTTGTATACCGATTCTTAGGTGCTAGTGTCTGCATTTTATGTGGGCCCTAAGAACCCTATGCGTGCATCTATGCATTTATGTTATGGCTGGGTATCTTTTTATATAACCTCATGGCATGGTTTGTATGTGGTTTACGTATATGAGACTCGCATGTGTTCCATATACGATATGATATGCATGATGTTCAAGTAAAGTCTAGTTGCACCCATGTTTCTGGTGTTTTTATACACTTGCCGAGCCTTGTGATTTACCTTAAAAAATGTGTTTTGAAAAAACAAAAAAAGTAAGAAATAGTATTTTTGTGAGGTTGTTGTCGTCAAGTATAGAAGGCATGAACCTAGTTGATGTTTATATGTCGGGTGATGATTTTCCTTTGTCTTTGAATTATTCATGCCTTCATATATTGTTCTATTGATGCTTCCTTTTGCTATATACTTCTTGAGACTTGTGGCTTACTTTGTTTCTTTTGTTATTTCAGAAAATGAAAGATATATATTTGGGACGAGTTTTGGGTAGATATGTGTATAGAGATGTCCCAGCCTCAAGATCCGTGGGTGTAATTGGAGGACGTGAGTAAAGTGTTTTATTTTGTAGTTAAAGTCCTAGTGTCCTCTTTATTTTGAGAATTTATAGGTAGTAAGCCCGAGATGATGATATTGTAAAGAATGTATAATATTTTTATGGTTCTTATTGATAGTAAGCAAATATGGAAATGAAAAGAAATTTTTTGACAAATTTTGAGTGATTTTTGTATCTGTATCCATTTTGAATGGATCTTCTTTTGAACTTTCTATACTAGCGGAAAAATTCGAGAGTAGGCCCTGACAGGTAGAAAAATGTGATGGTTTGCCATAGAAAGTGACTTCTTCTTTTCAAATTAGGAAGTTACTTTCCGAAAATCCTTCACATTTCAACTTATCACTTTCCATTGATTAAAAAGTTATTTCTTTTGACTTTTTTTTGTTTTCTTGGTATCAAACACAAGAAAATAAAGAAAGTATTTTTTTAAAAAATATTTTTCACCAAACAAATAGAATCTAAGCGAAGTTGAAAAAAAATATTTTCCATAATAAATATTTTTCTATTGTGCAAAATGAGTGGAACCCTTTTGTGCTATATATATATATATATATATATATTAGTGAAAAAGGGAGATGTGGAATAATTAGGGTTGTATTTTTTTTTTGGTGCAATAAGCAACTATTCTTTTTAATGAATATTCAATTGAATTGCCTAGAATTAAATTTCAAGGAAAATGTTAATTGAAAGTGTTTAATTGGCTTAATTTTCTACCTAGAAATTGTTATATTTTTTCAATTTTTGGTATTTGATTGCTATTATTTTTATGAAAAGAATCACATACACACATACATATAATCAATAATCAATTACATAAAATAATCAAATATATGCATATTTAAAAATAAATCAAATATACATACACAAAATATTCAAAAAATAAATCAAATATACATGCACACCCAGCAAAAGGATGAAGGAGCCACCATTGCTGCCATCGCTAGCCGCCGTCACTAGCCACCACTGTTGCTATTACCATCGCCGTTCACCCCTCAACCGCTTACCATTGTTCCCTCTCGCTGCCTCTCTCTTGCTCACTCTGTTGCTGCCTCTCTTTCGCTCGTTGGTCGTTCTCTCACTATAGATTTGCTTCCAGATCTTGGGGGAAGTCAGACATTAGAACAAGAGAATGAATGAGGGTCGGAAGTGAGAGTGCAATTGCCTATAAAACAATTCCACCCCCCCTTCCCCTAATGGAAATTCCTTTTCCAGAAAAAGTGGGAAAAGAGCATCATGTAATCACAACTTGAAAAATATTTTCTATAGAAAATTTGGTCAATCAAACACCTCAAAATGTGAAATTTGGGTGGAAAATGGCCATTTTCATGAAAAATATGATCAATCAAACATGCCCTTATAGTTAGAGTCGAGAAAACGAGCCAATTATTTTGATCATATACACTATTAAGTTGTATATTGTGCTCATGATTAGACCACTACTAGGAGATATACAAAATTATTCGGTTACCCACATTGAGTAACATAACGTTTGCTTGATATGGGTAAAATCAGATGGAGGGTGTGGACCCCACCCCCTCCCCCTTATATGTTTGTGTTGGGCTAACCTAATGTGGACATGAGAACATTTTCGGGGAGATATATTCTCAATACATTCAAGATTTTAAGGGATTGTTTGGTTGCAAAAAAATTTAAAAAGACATTTAAATGTCAAATATAAAAAAATATTTTTTAATTTAAAAAATAGAATGTATGTTTAAAATTTGTCAACATAAAGAAATTTTAAAAAATCAAGCTTATGGAAATGTTGAAGATAATTGTAGGTGTTAGATAACGCACATAAAGTTTAATTTGATAGTAATGGAGTTTTAAAAGAGAAGTGCCTAATTTACAATAATAATAACTGCAAATAGCCACATCTAAGTTTGATGTTGGACACAGCCCTAAACTGAAACTCAAACTGTGGCAGCAAATTAACAAAAAATAAAAAAAATAAACAATTACAGCCCTTATTGCTAAATTATCAAACTTCGTTTTAATACAATATTGGATTTGAGTTTGGGTAATAATAGAAAGGATATGACTAAGGATACATGTTGGAAACTCATATATTTCTCATGAATTTTACATGAAAAGTTTATCACTCTTTGAATTTTAAATTTAACTTATTAAATACTTAATTTTTATAATTTATATATATTGACTATTTAATTATCTAGTCAGTATTAAGCATGCAAAACAAAAGTAGTAAAACATCACGCTTAGCGACCGCCAAATTACAAACTCATCAATAGATAGGTTGTGGGTCGTCGGTCAAAATAAAGAGGACAAGGAAAGGTGGGTATGTCGCAGGTAGCCAATCAGATTAAAGAGGAAGGGGAATGATGGGTCAGTCACGACTCACAGGTCACCAATTGGAGTAAAGAGGAATGATCAAAATTAGTCGAGATAACGATAACCAATAGCAGACTTGATTCTTCCGTTCAGGTTGACAATAGCTGAGAGATCAAGAGCAAAGACGATAGCTGAAAACAAAGGGGAAGGTGGAAGGAAGGATCGGTTTGGTCTATTATTTCTTTTATTTATTTATTTTTTTTCCAGCTCACTTCATGTGTAACTCACGCATTATTTTAAACTAGATTATATAGTTAATATGTGTAAATTATAAATATTAAATACTCAATAAGTCAAATTTAAAGATTAAAAAAGGATGATAAACTTTTCACGTAAAATTAAAAAAAAAAAAAAAGAGTTTGGCCTATATATGCGTGTGTATACATATAAACAAGTAGTTTGGTTTAGCTACATTGTTCGACTTATTGTGTAAACTAGTCCAGAGTTAATGAACAATGAGTACTTAAAATACATCAAATCAATAAGAGTATCAATTAACTAATGAGTAGTGAATGAAATAATTTAGTTGATCCTGGTAGGAAAAATTTTATGGAGTTTTATCACATTATTATTAAGTCACTTAAGAATTATTTTTTAATATTAGAGTAAAAAGAAGTATAAATACACACAAGAATCCTCCCAATTTCACGGCACGAAGTGATGCTTTTGATCATTAACATTCTCATATGGAAATGGATAAAAATAAATGAATCGTAAATTTTTGTGCTCATTTCTACAAATCAATCACTACAACTTGATATTTTAGAAATAATTATTCTTTTTAGAAAAACGATTGAGTGTCAAATTGGTTACTAAACTTTAAAATAGGTTAAATAAGTCATTAAACGTTTATAAATAAAGTGATGTTAGCTAACTATTGATTACGTCCAAAACTCGATAATTGGGTAACGCAAGTTTATTTATGAAAGTTAAGTGATTTATTTGATTCATTTATAGTTCAACAACTAATTTAATTTTTGAAAAATGACCAATTTAACACTTCACCTATTTGCATTTAATATAATTTAATGAGTTGTGTTCTGATTGATAATTCAATCACTTGCATTATTAGTAATTAGTACATTCTACCCATAAAAAAGAACTACAAAGGTAAAAGAATATTTAATATCAAGGACACATAATAGAGGTTGTATAATTAATATAACTCAACTATTTATTTTCACTTGATTGATCGATATGTGTTAAATGAGATATACTGAATAAATTAGACTTTCGAATTTTGGTCATTTAGTTCGAATATTTTTTAAATTTTAAATAAATTTATTTTTAAAATTAATTACGATACTCTCCAAATTTTGACACTTTGAGGTCACATCACGAGTTAAAAAACTTGGTAAATAATTACGTAGATTTTTAAAATTTAAAAAATATTCAAAATCAAAGAAATATAGAATCGATGTACTCTTAAATTTTCTGATGTACTTTGAAAGTACAAAATAGGAAAAGCCTATAAATTAAAGTGAAAAAAAGGATGGGATCCCACTAAGGAGAAGGTGTCTTTGTCTTTTTCTTTTCATGGAAAAAGTAGAATCATTCTTGCATGATTGGCTTCCATTGTGCTTATACCTACTTTTACTTAGTAATTTTCTCATTAAAACTCTTTGTATTGTGCTGATTGATTTTTTATTTTATATTTTGAGTAGCTTATTATATAATATAAGATATTAAATTATGTCAAAAATTTAAAATTTCCTAATTTTGAGAATTTTTTTTAAAACCCAACACACCCCACTTTTTGTTTGGATATTTTTCTAGACAACAATTGATGTCGGAGGAGATAGTGACAATCATTATTTGAAATAGTATTATAGAAGTTTAATCTATAAATAGATCTCCTTTGTTTAATGGAACTAACAATATCTATTGAAAAATTAGAATAAAAATTTATGTTGAAGTAAATTATTATAAAGCTTGGAAAGCTATTTACAAAAGGTATTAAAGTTAACTATTAAGGTAGTGTTTGTTAATTAAAATATAAATTATAAAAAATGAGATATGAAAAATATTTTAGACAAAAGTATTTTTTATTACGTTTATTAAATTTACTTAGCGACTCCTTAAAAAAGAAGTCACCTGATTTCTTATCTAAGATTTTTCAAATAAATTTATCTTTTTCCTCTTCAGATAAATTTATCTTGTATCTTACAAATAATAATAATAAAAAAAAGATGCATATATTCTCCAGTACATTCCAAAAAATTTAACAAATAGTTTTGATAAAAATCTTGAAATGTTTCTCAATTTTATCTTAACAATTTTATGTTTTGATCCAGAAAATATTCAAATCTTATCTTAATATAATCTTATTTTATTTATTTTAACAAATATTACCTAAAACTATAGATTATATAGTTGTGCCAACACATGAAGATGAGTTTGATGCAAATAATTTGGAAAAGATACAAAATAAAAAATGCCAAGTTCACCTATTGCTTTCGTAGCTTAAATATAAGCTTTTGTATGTTCAATCATTGAGTTCAATAAAATTTCTTGTTGTAAAACAACTAAAGAGAATTGAGTCATGTTACAATTCACACATAATGATGAGAATAATTGAATTAAAAAAACTATAATAGGAATGTTAATTCACAATTGTGCGTTGTTTATAATGAAGTCTAATAAGTCTAAATCTAAATTGTTTATTAGATTAACTGACATTATTAACAATCTTAAAATTTTTGGCAATGTTTATTCTAACTATGAGCTTGTAAGAAAGATTTTGAAGTATTTGTCTAAGGATTGAAAGCCAAAGGTTACAGTTATACGAATTTAAAAGATCTTAGGACTCTTGGAATGGACGAACTAATAGGATCTCTCATAACTTATGAGTTGGATTTTCAAGAAGAAGAAGAAAAACATATATCTCGAATTAACTAAAGAAGATGAACAACAAAATGATGAAAGTGATGACAATGATAAGGAGTTTGACCTTAATCACAAAAGGTGCATTATATTGACGAAACATAAGTTCTATAAAATGAGATCTTAAGAAAAGGTAGATAATCTTTGTCAGGGCCCGCTTCTAGATATACTTGCTAGCATAAGACATCCGAATGAGAGTCTATCCAAAATGGAATTATAGAAGCAAACATAACCAAAAACTTCATAAAATAAACAGCTCACTTCTACTATAAGCGATAATCTTTCTTACAATATTTCTTTGAGCTTACAAATCATACAATTCTCAAAATAAACAAAGGGTCCATAACAGACAAAAGAATTAACCTTCGACACTGGCCCTCCTCACAAGTCCCAAAAATTTTTAGGTCGGGAGAGATCTCTATACACTATTGAACTTAACTTTAAGCCCCACTAGATTCTCCTTCTGCTATCAATTTTCCCTTACCTGCAATGACAACGAGCAAACAAGTGAGTCACAAAACTCAACAAGCAAAAATAGAATGAAGGGAAAAAAATATAGATGGATCCTTGAAGGCATGCGTAAGATAAGAGTCAATGGAAGACTTCTACTCGACATTTAGAATAAAGATTTGGATCATGCCTTCTATATTATTAAAATCTCAATAATTGGTATCCTTACTTAGCAACAAGGCACACATGCAACTCATAGAGTGATATTTGCATAACTTAAACGATGGCATAAAACCCATTTCTTTCCATATGTGAATCATAGCACAAGAAGCCACTAATTCATGTTCATGCAATTTTATATAATGATAGAAAATACGTGCGCCATATTGGCCCTTTAGCCCTCCACATCCATGACTAGAATGCATATATATATATATATATATCAAAAACCATTAGCCACTATGGTGTCATGAGCATCACCTGCCGGGTTTATGGCCACCTCACCCGTGCCAGGTGCTCAATAGGATATCCCATCTCACACTTGCAAAACTTAGCCATCACACTAAAATTATAATAAGAGGCACAAAGGTAATGATAGCAATCTATCACACAAGATTAGAGATTTCCGTGGACATGCTAATCAAAACATTACTTAACATCTTCCCCAAACAAACTAGTTATGGTTAATATAGATTTTAGAAAGCCTTATTTGACTCAAACTATATCCAAAGTATATCATATTATATAACAAATTAAATCCCTCAAAATCTAGTTTATAACACTTCAAACAGATTGTAATTCTGAATTCTACATCAAAAGTTATGGTCAAAATAGCGTAACATGTGCAGTGCTAAAAAAAAGTTAATTAGTCAACTTTTGGGAAGGGAATAATCAATTAAAGCTTAGTCGACTAAGGAAATGCTTAATTGACTATTGAACCCCCATTAGTCGTCTGGGCCGAGAACAGGGCAAAAATTGCCGAACAAAGCCAGCTTCAGCCGAGTCGACTTAACCCACCAACAAGTCGACTCGGTGCAACCCAAAATGCACAAAATGACTAAAAAACACCCCAAAACCAACCATGGCTAATCTCCTAACCCCCAAGTTGCCATTCCATGTAATAAAGATAGGGAAAACAAGCCCCATAGAGACTAAAAACAAGACTCAATGAAGCTATAAAAAGAAACCCACATTTTTTTTTGGGGAAAAAGTTAGGAACAACCCACTCAACTCAAACTTCAAAAACACCACTTAAAGATATGAACATATTAACTTGGCTAAGCATAAAGATATAATCTTGCAACAAAAGATATAAAAAATGAAGAATGATGCTTGCCTTAAAATATAGAGACTAAGAGAATGAATAAGCTTGCCCCTAGGTTGAAGACCCACCACTTGAACTTGCTTTCCAATCAACAATGGAAGAAGAAGGAATGGAGAAGATGAAGAAAAGAAAAAGAAGAAGCTTCCAAGAGGAAGAGAGAAAGAGAAAGAGGAAAAGAAAAATTAAAGAAGAAGCAAAACGGCATGGCAAGCCCTCCCGCCAGCCACTTAACCCAACCATTTTGCCCTATTTTTCCTTCTTTGCCCCTTACACTCACACACACAACACTAGTTTAACAAACCCCTTTTATGGTCTTTTGCCTTTATTTTCATTTTCTTATTCATTTTTCTTTAATCACCCATTTACACACACAATACACACACACACACACACACATATATATATATATATAATTTATGTCAAGGCCTATTTTTATTTATGGCCTAAGCCCACTTCAAAAGCTCATCCAAGGTAGGCCCATTAAACTATTTAACCCATCACTTTTATTGGACTACAAACCCTTAGTCCAAGCTCACTTCATAACACATTTTATGCCTTAAATATCACATACACAATAATTTATTTTCAAGCAAAAATCTTAACTAAAAATATTAATTATTTATTTAATTACATCTAACAATTAAGACTCACATAAAATGCACTATACCAAAAATATAATTATCATCCAAGACCATTTAACAAGTCGTTACAATCTCAATAAAAAGAACTAATTATCTACTATAAATATAAGAAACTCAGGCACATCAAACCTGAACGCTACAATGCTCGGGAACACTTTGGGTGTGCTATTTTGGTGCTTCAATTCGGCATTTCTAAAACGAAAAAATACAACAAAAGAAAAAAAAGGTTTTTGGATCATTTATATAATTTTAAAAATATTTTAAAATCATTTCATAATATTAAGGAAATATAAAAAATAGGCATCCCTCCATGATAGTGATGCAAACTCCTTTCAACGGCAGTGACCGTAGATAGAAAGAAGTTCAGATGATTGCGACCACAAACATAGAGGTAACAACGATAGTTTCTAGTGATGGGCTTCAAGCGGATTGATGATAGAGCAGATGGAAGGCGACTGCAATGCTGAGGCAATGATGATACCATGGAACGATGACATCGGCAACTAAGATTTTCAACGGCGAAGAGAACAAAGGCGTCGGCGACTGCAAAGAAGGCGTTGGAGATTTTTTAGGGCAGAAGAGAACAAAGGCGTCAGCGACTGCGACGGAGTAGATGCGATAAAGCAGATGCAATGGGGGTCAGAGCAGAGCAGATGAAGCAGATGCAATAGGCGACGTCAGAGATGTTTTAGGGTTTTGATGTTTCAATTTGATACAAATTCAGGCACATGAAGAAACAAAGTACATAAACAACACACAATCAACACAATCATTTACTTTGGAAAACCCAAAAATGGGGTAAAAAACCGCAGGCAGAAAAAGAGATTTCTCACTACGAAGATTGAGATGACAAAACATAGATGAAGATAACATCCACACTATAGAAAGAGAGTGATGAATGGGAGGAATTTTTATAAATTGTATTATATTTAATTATTAGCGTATATCCATGCCTAAACGCACGATGTAAATAATATTAAGATTAAAAGGTAGTTATAATTTATATATATTATGTTAAAATTTGTGAAGAACTTGTAATAATTTTACTTGTATTAAACGCTCTACAAAATTCAAATAAAAAACAAACATATAAGATTTATAATGTTCATTAATATTGCAAATCAAAATATAAAAGTAAAAAAAAATTGTAAACAGGGAACAAAAAACAGAAATTAAAATTATTGTATACTTGTTAACGTTTTATAATAATAATAAAAAAATACTAAAATAATAAAGCACATCAGTAAGTACCCTACAATTTGAACAAATTAAATTATAAATTAAATATTAAACAATACATACCAACCACCATAGCCACGCCTATCACCACGGGGGGGGGGGGGGGGGAGGGGGGAGGAAGAACCCCGGTTTGAGGTCGAAGAACCTTCAATGGTCAGGAACCTGTGTTCCCGAACCTTGGGTTTCCCAACCATGTGTGGTCGGGAACTATTTGTTTTTTATATTATTTTAATTTAAAAAAAATTATTGTGCTTAAAATAAAAAATAAAATTAAAAATAAATATTTTTTTTTGAATATTTGCATCTTTAAGTAATTCAATAAGATAGATTAACCAATTTCATATTTCTTTAAGTATTAAAAATTCAATACCTAAAGATAAAAATATTAAATTTTGAATTAAGATTCATACTTTGATATCATTATTGAATAAATTTTTACACTAAGAATAACATTTGATTATCAATGATTTAAAAAGGAGATTTTATTTTTTTTTTAGAATTGAATCATCTATGTTAAATTCTAAATGTCAAATTCTTAGACATTAAAACTTATACTATTGGTTTTTTTTATTTAAAAAATTTAAAAAATTAAGTATTTAAAATTACATGATATTTCAAAAATTTACACGGTTGATATTTAGAATATTTAAAAATTAAATATTAAATGCTTTAAAAATTAAATTTTAAAAAAATTAAAAATATCAAAGATTCAACACCTAATACTTTGATATCATTATTTGAATAAAGTTTTACCCTAAAAATAGTATTTGATCATCAATGATTTAAAAAATAGATTTTTATTTCTTTTGAAATTGAATCATTCATGTCAAATTCTTATACATTAAAAGTTACACTGTTGGTTTTTTTATTTAAAACTTAGATGATATTTCAAAAAATTTCAAAAACTTACACTATTTATATTTAGAATACTTAAAAATTAAGTATTAAATGCTTTAAAAAAATAAAAATTTTAAAAAATTGAAAAATAGTCCCTGACCTCAGTATAAAAAAATTACACTTTGGTGTTTTTTTATTTAAAAAATATCAAATACAATTAAGTATTGATATTTAGAAATTAAAAAAATTGTATATTAATTTTTTTAAAAAATAATTTTTTAAAAAACTAAAAATTTTAAAAAAATTTGGAGTCATTGACTGTGCTGGTTGGGGGCTTCAAGGGCCCTTCACAACAGCCGGTCGGGGGCCCGCAAGTCAGGGGTTCCTTGAACCCCTCATCGTCGCCGATCGCGCGAGTGTATATATCTATATATATATGTGCTTGTAGAGCCCCTAATCGTTGCTGGTTGGGGGCTTCATGGGACCTTGACAGCAGTGGTCAGGGGCCCGTGAGTCAGGGGTTCCTTGAAACCTCATCGCCGTCGATCGGGGACGATGGGTAGGACGCTACCAACGATTAACCGATTCCATGAGTGTATATATCTATTATAACACCCGAAATTTTTAAGACTAAAATATAATGTAATACTTGAGATTTTTAGATTCGGATATTTGAAGAAATAGGACATTACAAGGGATTGTGGAAGTCTTGAGACAAAAATTCAGTTTCTGAGCCAGGGGCAAAATCATAAATATTGAAGTTCGGGCAAAAGTGTAATTTACCTAAAATCTTGGGGTATTAGCATAATTTATCCTTTCTTCAGGGGCTAAAATTCAATTAAAAAATAGCCTAGGGACTAAGTTGCAAGGGGTCTAAGTGCAATTACCTACAAAATTCAGGCCAAGGTGTAGTTGTTAAAACTTCGTGACTGGGTCATTAGCATAATGAGTTAACCCACTAGACCATTTGAGAGTCATGGTCGCGAATCTCAAATAGCAATCAATTTCAGCTTTGGATCTTAAATCTAGATTTGGATTTCAAATCTTATTAAATATAGCTTTGGGTTTAAAAAGGATTTCAAATCTAACTTTGGATCATTTTAGAGTCCAAACCATATTTAAATCAAAGTCTTTGTTAAAGTAAGTCTTCTCCAAGTCTTTGTTAAGTCTTCTCCAAAGTAAGTCTTCTCCAAGTCTTTATTAAGTCTTCTTTAAGTATTTGTTAAGTCTTCTCTAAGTCTTTGTTTACTCTTCTTTAAGTCTTTGCTAAGTCTTTTCCAAGTATTAGCTAAGTCTTTTCCAAGTCTTTGCTAAGTCTTCTTCAAGTATTTGGTAAGTCTTTTTCAAGTATTTTCTAAGTCTTCTCCAATTTTTTTGCTTAGTCTCCAAGTTTGCTAAAGTCTCCAAACCTTATCATTAAGGACATGTGACAAGCATTTATTGGCCACACATGGAAGGTAATAATGAGGCCTCATGATGATGGGACATGTGGCAAATCATGATTGGCCGAAAATGCTTATAAATAGGCCTTAAGGTAGTTCACAAGTTTTAGGAAGAATTTGGGCAAGATTGAGAGAATCAGAATAGAGGATTTTGAGATAAAGAGTAAGGGAAAAATTCTGCAAAACGAATGAGCAAATTTGGTGTAGAAATGGGAGCAAAATAGTCTCGCTAGAAAATTTGGGTCCTTTCCAACCAAGTTGAGTTAAGTACACTATGAACTTTTTACGATGTTTAAGTACATTCATGAATCATGTTTATGTGGTCACTCATGTTATGTTTCAAGCAAGTTTTATGTTTTCAAGCAAGTTATGGGATCGAGATTTAGTAGCGCTACGCATGGAGGTTCTTACCCCTGTAAGTTGGTAAAATCTATCGTGTCCCCTTATGTTATACGTTCATGTTTCAAGTTCATGTCATGTCATGTTTAAATACGTTTGATAGTTCTCTTGTACTTGCTGAGATTTGCGTAATCTTACCCCTTATGTTCCCCCCTAGGTGATCATGAATGAGGAGATCGAGACTTGGATGTGGAGCGTTGTGACTTGATAAAAAAGATTTTCAAGAATTTAAGTTTTAGTTCCTTTTTGAAACAAAGTTTTCAGGGTTGAACTTTGATATTTTTCTATATGTATGTTATACAGTATGTCTAAGAATTTTATTTGATTTAAAGAAAGTTTAGAATTGGTTTTAAGCTTCGAATTTCTCTATATGGATGTTATCGCTACAAAGCATATTCGCGAAGTCTTTTTTTCTTCTATTGAAACCATGTTTTCTTTTTCGTGTCAAACTTTATATTTACACGAAACATGCTTGAAATCTATTGTGTACTGAAACTTTACTTAAGTTTATAAAAGTATTGTTTCTTAAGTTTTTATGCACTAAACCTTGAAGTTCATACGAATATTATTAATATTAAGCATGTTTTAAGTTACGGGTGTCTCATAGTGGTATCAGAGCAAGGTATACTTTCCTATAGACTCAAATTGTTTTTGAAGAAAAATTCTGAGCTTTTAGTACGATTTGTAAGGAAATTCTTTTAAGGCAACATGAAAATCCACCACGTCCTGTTCAAGCTTCTGATCTCCAGGTATGTTATAAGAATTGCTATGTTTATTCTTTATGGATACTATGCTCATGCAAGCCATGTCCTCTTTAGCTATGCAGTTATTCTCTCAAGACATTTATGAGCATATGTTGTTATATGTATGCACATGTATGATGCTCACATTAGAATAAGTATGTGAGAGATATGATTCCTATTTGCCATTAATTAGTATGCAAATCTTTCGCTAGTGATATTGCTTCAACCCAAGAGTTCATGATTATAGTGGAAATATTTGTTTAGAAAGGGCTTATTAGAACGAAATCAATTAGGAATCAAGTCCATCAAGAAGTGCTTGCATAATGAATCATAGTAATTCGCGAAAGAGCTCCCTAGTAAGAGGATTTCTCAAAGGTTTGGAAAATGATCTCAAGAAAATAGAGTTTTTTTTAGAGAGAAACTTAAACGGGGGTAATTTGGAAGTACTTATGAGGATGTGGGTAGAGGCTAAGAAGAACTAGGGAATCGGGTATGGGCATCTGATTGTGGAATTAAGGATAGTAAGCGTTTCAAAGACAAGGATTCCTTAAGACTTATGGGCTTGAAACTGAGCTATAACATAGGTGGTGACAAGCCTAAGACACAACTAAGGAGGGATTAGTGGAACATATAACGCCCCGCTCCCACTTACGGGTGTTACTCGTGAACAATTACCCGAATTGCCCACCTGCCTGGCCTTAGGTGAAGGGTGGACCATGTTTCAAGATGAAACGCCCTAGGTGGGAACTAGGCTCGTCCTTCCCTTCCCTCATTCCCAGAATTCACTAGCGAAATTGGGCTTTAATCACACCGCATCGGCTATATAAAAAAAAAAATCTCATTCGATGCCCAATCGCCATTTTCTCAATTTTTTTTAATTCTTTTCCAACCAAGAATTCTACCGGGCTCCATAAATCACCATTTGAATCAATCCATTGATTGATTACTAAATTTGGAGGAAAAACTCAAATTTTCAATTTTTCAAAATTTTGGCATTTTCTCCAAAAATGCCCGAAAAATTCATTTATTTTGAAAATTCCTCCGGGGCCCAAAATCAATTAAGAAATGGCCCAAAATCCCCCCATTTTCCAATTTTTTTTAAAAAATTGGCCGGCGGGGCCTGCTGGCCCGTGCGGGCTGGCCGCGCGGCCGCCTGCGCGCGTGGCCTCCCGCGCGCGCGCGCCTGGGCGCGCCTGCTGCTTGCTGGCAGCCATCTGCTGCCTTATTTAACTTCTCTTCTTTTTTTTTATTTTATTTTATTTGGGCTTCCAAACCCAAATTTTTCCAGAAAAATAAATTAAATAAAATGCCTCACTTTAATCCAAATTTTGCCTTTAATTCTCCATAATTAAGGCCTAAATGATATACTTGATATCTCCACATCATACATCAAACACCCACAAATTTTCAACCATAAATTATAGGATTTAACTTCTTAGTGCTTCCCACCATACACACCAAATGAGACCTCACTCAACCTAGGCACCAACATGCCATAAGCCACTATCTCATTGCATAAATACAACATATACTTCAACTAACAACAAATTACATTACACAAATCAAACACATAAGCTTCCATAAGCCAAATTATACACTTGAATCTTCTTCCATGCTTTCCCATGACATTTCACTTTGTCTTGACTTTACCATGCTTTCACAACCTACATGTGAGGGTAAAAACCTCATGAGCCATTAAGCTCAATAAGGGTGCAATGACAAATAAATATGAACATAACAAGTTATATGATGCCAAATGCATGCAAATGTGGCTAGGTTTCTTTGCCCTCACAACCCTCCAAGGTTGAGGCATCAACCCACCATTTCAACCATGTTCTCAAACTAACCTATGGCCATAAGTCTCATGAACATAAAAGAACATGCCAAATGCAACGTATACATTTATGAAACATATTTAAAATCCATTGCAAGGCCACCCTCCCATGGGGCCATCCCTTACCTCTTCTTGAATATTAAATCTCCATTTCAAGAGAGCTTCCATCTTCATTTTCCCCCATCTAAAATGGCATTTCAACAAACCACTCACTTTACATTCAAGTATACTAAAATGGAGAGAAGAAAGATTAAAGCTTACCTTAACTTCTTCTTCTTTTCTTCTCCATTTCTTTCCTCCATGAGAGATTTCTTCTTCTCTCTTTCTTTCTTTCTCCTTCATTTCTACAAATGGCCAAAAGGGAGAGAAGTCTCCCACACTTGCCTTTTTATACTAGTTTTCCCACATTTCAAGAATGCATCCAAGCCATTCATTACAAGCACAATCCATGTGCTTTTGAGAATCTCAATCTCAACCATTGATTTCAAGTGAACAAGGTTTATCTCTTAGAGAAAACACACTTTTAAAATATGTTGGCAATCCATGCCCACTTAAAGGATTTAATTTCATTCATTGGATTTAATTCCACTTTCAAGACAAATCCTCCACCCTTGGATTATCTTGAATTCCCATTTCTTTCTCATTTATTTAAATGGGACTATTTTCAAGCTATCATCTTGAAAGACTAATATCATATAATATCCCATTTAATTTAATTGAACCATTTTCATCCATCAACTTGAGAGACATAATACATTTATTTCACATTTAATAAATCCCACAATTTTCCATCATTAATGGGAGACTAATTTCCCATTTTCCCTTGGATTTATTTAACTCTCATATTTTCCAAGGCATTAATGGTGACCATTTACCATTTTCTTTTGGATTTTCTTTAATCCAAATAATCATGCCTCTCATTAAATGCTTGAGAGACTAATTAACATTTCTTTTGCATTTAATTAATTCACCCAATTATACTTGAACCACAAAATGCCAAGTGTCACAACAAGACACTAACTTGGCTTCCAAATTTAATCTCATCTCTCCAACTGGTATTACCACATTAATTCCCAATTTAGGGAAAATATAATTATTCTCCTCAAATAATTTAATATCCACCATTTTCCCTATTTCCAAAATTTAATTTCCTTTATGGAATCACTCCAAAATTCTTAAATAATCTTTGTGAATTTATTAATCCCATATATTTCCACATAATTACCAAATTGGAATTTTTATTCACTTACACACTTAATTCCACATAGGAATTATTTTTAATTTATCAAAATACCCTTCATTGGATTTCACTATCCAAATTACCAAAATACCCCTCTCATAAGGCACCCTCAATCTCAAGGATCCAACACCTTCTCAAGGGCATTTTTGGAATTTTCTCACTTTCTTTCTCATTCTTTTAACACTTGTAACACCGGGTGTTACATTCCTCCCCCTTAAAAGAATTTTGTCCTCGAAATTCGCTTTACCATCATCTCCTACCCAAGACAATCACATTCTCGGGCTACTTACCAAATTTTCCCGCTCGAAAATCTCATAGCCTATTCATTCTTCACATTTACCTCGGGTTACACCTACCTCAAGGCTTTACTTTAGGCTTTCGATCCTCCAACTCTCGAGGACATTCAACAACCGAACACCGCTTTGGCCTCTCGCCAAATTGCACAACTGGTTGCTAATCACGCTTGCCGCAATGCTATCCATTTCTGGATGGATTTTCCCTACCTCGAAAATCACTTTGCAGTCCACATCCATTTTTCCCATCAGTCAAAACCACATACGCTAACATTGCATCATTGATCAGTCTATCACAATTTTACGCCGATCACACACGGCAACGTTTTTCACTGCCAATCACACATGGCCACGATTTTACGCTGGTCCAACCAGCAACGTCTTAGCACTGATCATTCACCGCAATGTCACATTCTAGTGCCCATTAGACACTCGGACACCCATTCCACCATGGCATACTGCCATTAATCACACCCCTGCATAGCTTGAGTTGATCCTCATGGTAACCTCTCATTACCGATCAACTTACCATGCTAGCACTACCTGGGAAGCACCCATTTGGCCCACCTCGCCAATTTCGACCATTTCATACATGGTCTTCTACCTTGACTAGCCGACCCTCATTTATCGTTACGATTACGCAAAATCGACATACCTAACACCATGCCAGGCTATCACACATTTCAACCCTGTGCACTGCCCGAGTTCACATCGAGCTTGGCGACATATGCACCATTTTAATCTCATCCCGAGCTTAAGCATGCTCGGGCCACAACCTTCTCCCAACTAGGAGTTCTTCACATTAAGCACACAATGATACTTACTAGCCGATATCACATGCTAGTAGGGTCTCATACCCATACCAGGGAACTCTTCACTGAGCAACCCCTCTTCACTTCTTCGCCCCATTTCAACCTTTACAATCATGATCCCATGCTAGGCCTTACCTTGGCTACTTACCCTACCACGAGTCCAGGATCCTACCATTGCGCTTAGGGTCGTGGAACCCTTAATCAGCCCTCGTCATCACCCACGGTGCGTGGTATAAGTGATTGGCTTATTACCATCTGCACAATCACTTATGCATCACACCTGTAGGATGACGCGTGCCTTTGGTCCCCACCACAATAAGCTATCATGGTTACACCCCCACTCTTGTAGCAGTCTTCTGGCCAAATTTTTCTCGCCCAACTTCACTTTTATTAGGACTTTTCAAATCTCACAATTTCTCAACAAAGCCTCTTACTCTTGAGGTACAAACTTTCAACCATTCTACATCAGGTTCATTTTCAACCAGCAATAGGCACCTGATTTAAACCATGCATAATGGTTGCTTTTGTCCTCCTTGGCAAGGACACCACCATGACAACAACGAATTTCTCCCCCACGATCGTTGCATTTCAAAATTTACCGATACCAGCCCTCATGGCCTTTCATACTCGGCTTCAAGGTCTTCCCATGCACAATGGCTACCTTTGACCTTCTTGACAACTTCTTTTCCCTAACCACGACGATGACACCACCATGTCAATCTCAAAAAACTTGCTGCTCTTTGAATCTCACTGGTCACCATAACCAGCACGACCCCACTCTTAGGTCGCCTTCCTCACATCACCTTTTATACATATAGCATCTAGCTAAATCCCTGAGAGACTCTGACTTCTCCAGGATTTCTTATACGCTTTGCTACAGCTAACTCACACCTCTTGGTGAGTAACCACATGGCTCTAACACCACAACAGCTTCGCTAGCCGATTTCTTTTCACAACCATTAACCTTAGACACGAGGTTAATTTTTTTTTTTATCACTTGCCCACACTCCAAGGCATCCCTTCAACTGCATCACTCACAGCCCTTAAGTGATTTCATCACCTCAACACCACTACTGGAAACCCATCTTGTCCCATAAGCTCTTTCTTCGAGCTCTCTTTACCCACTGGCGACATCTTAAATTCGTCACAACTTCCATTTAACCAACTCGATTAACTCTAGCTGGATCGCTCGGCTCACAATCCACATAACCTTCCTCTAGGTACTACACTTGCAATCATCGATTACCGCTTCGATTTAAACCCCACTTACTGGAAATCACCCCTGCCACTCCTGTGGAATTCACACTTCCACTGGATGCCGTAGGACTCACCTTCCTACTTAGGCACTTGCCATTACGTTGGCTTTTCCCCGGGTGATCTTCCCTAATAAAGCTGTAGCGCCCTAAGAAGTTTATCCCACACTGTTACCTCATGCTCAACCTCTCTTGGGAGAACTTCTCCAGTTCTACTCTGATCACATTTTAACACTACTATTGATAGCTCTCATTCCAAAGCCACACTCCTCTAAGTGGCACATTTCTGCCCTGACCAACCATCTTTCATCACCTTGCTTCTCTTTCTCACAATTTGTCTGGTCTAACCACCAGGACCTGCTGAACCTTTATACTAAAGGCATGCACGATACCAACAAGGCTTTACCTCACCGCCCTCGAGCATCACGCTCCATTATTGCCATCAAGTGCTACCACCTGGCAATTTCTCGTGTGTCATCAACTGGAAACCCTTCCAGTGCTACATGAGGACACTTCCTCATTTCGCCTCGACACAACCAAGACTAACACCAGACTGTGCAATTGTGCACCTTCACAAATTTCAACCATGCCTTAGCCACACGTTCAGCCTACCACACTCACATCACTGGATTAGAGATTGCTTTATTTGAAACCTCCACACGCTTCAATTTTCCCATCTGATGGTTGGCTTCCATTTCGTAAGTTTTGCCCTCCACGGCACTTACGTATCATTCTCGAGCCATTTACCAACTCGACCAATCAATCCCATCTTCATCCATTACTGCAAGATCACACTGGGTCCATCATCCCAATTTACCAGATCACTTCGATCAAATTTAACCACAACTATTTTAGCATCCTTTAGCAAGGAGCATCGCCACACCTCTTGTTATCACACCACAAGATATCACTCTCTCGATTCACAAACTTTCTGTCTGCCTTGACACTAGCAGCACTACCACCAAACTTCAACCCTTACGGAATTTTAGGTCTGGCTCAGGCATAACCTACAGCATACCCCAGGTCTTCGGTGTCAATTCATCTCCACCACAGATAGGTTACTCCACGTGGAGGGCTGCAGTCCCTTCTGTGGACTAACCGTCTGCATCCAGTGGTCCATAGCATTAGACCTGTCATTGGTAGGCGTCAACCGTAGCATTATTCCCACGCTAGACCCGTTTCTTTTTCCCGATTTTCTTTCTCAAACATCTCATAGATCTTCAGTCCCTGACCATCTGCATAGTCACTGTGTTGCCCTGTGCTTTAGGCGCACCAACACCTGGTCACCATCATCGTGTCACTCCCATACACTGGCCCAACACTGGTTCCCCATCGTGTTGCCCTGTGCTTCAGAGAGTTAACACCAAATCATTTTTACTGTGTTGTCCCTTACACTGGCCCAACAACAGTTTTTCTACAGTATGGTTCAGGTCCCACTCTGATCTGTTTCGCACCCCGTATCGTGACTTTCACCTTCTAGTCACACCTCTGCTATTAAACTCAGCATGACCACCTTGCCACGCTCGCAGCCACTTTTTCCTACCAGGCGTCCTACTCGACCACAAATCTATTGGATCACTACCGCGTTCCACAATTCCTCCTTAGGACCACTCTAAATGTCCTATCCCTCACGGAAGATTTTCGGTCTCACCTGACCAAATCTCCCTAGGTGCTGCTCCAGTTCTTCAGTATCTGACCGTCACCTGCAGTTCACTAAATTGCTCAGACTCATGGGCCACTTGCCCTCAACGCGAGCCAACTCATTAGTCCTCTGCCACACGGTCCATAGCATCAGATCCGTTACATTGCGCCTTGCACCCATCACATCAAAGCTACTTAAAGCCTCTCCGACCCCGATGGTTCCACCACCATCTTACCAAAGCCATCTTACTTGGTTATCCTTGCCTTGATAACCCCAAGCTCACACCATAAACCTCGCTCCTCAGGACTTTACATCTCTTACCACTTAAGAGACTCTCAAACCATTTCACCTCTTGAGGCCTCATGATCTTATCCCACAAGATCACACCTCATGACTCTCACTCAACATTTGAAAGCTCCAACTTTTCACGAAAATGGATCCCCATCCATCATGATTCATTCGCCACCCAGCTCATCCCAGAGCTTGATTATCATAGATCTCGCAATCCACAATCGACATGCTGAGCCCATCTCAGGCTCTGGCACCCATAACCATGGAGCACCACCATTACCTTCTAGGTAAATTGAGACCTCTCGTCTCACCTTGCACACTCATAAATGCATTCCGTCACTACGCCCAGCCTGGCCTTTCTGAACGCCTTGCTCGGGCTCCCATGACTTGAATATAAAATTCGGGGCTTCCACATTGCTCACCATGCCCCTGCCCACTTGGCATCCAAAGTTGGCATTTCTTGTGCGCGCATAGCCCACGGATGTCCTGTTGCCACGATTCACTACACTCGGCCCACATACCGCTCATACCCTTCATTGGGTGACCTCCGCGTCTCCCTTTAAGGGTCTCGTAACCTTAGGCGTCATCTCGACCCCAGACATCATAATGAGGGTCTATTCACCTCTCATCTCCCGACCTTAGGCGTCCCGCCTGACCCCAAGCGTCCATGAGAGTTTAGATTAACCCCTCATCCATCATTCACATGAACGGTCACTTGGCCTTTCACAATTAGGACTCCTATCCCATGGCTCCCACGCGTATATCTACACATGCCCAACTCCTTTATCCCAAATCTAGATCCCCTTGGATTCCAGCTCGACTCACTTGGGATTTCCATCTCACACAAGTACCTGCCAGGGTCCATTTGCCACATACCTATCCTTTCTTAGGATATATCCCATTTCATAATGAAATCAACTAGGGTCCACTCATACCCTAGGCACGTCCCCTCCAGGATCGTCATAACGATATGATCATATGGCACCGTATGCATCCCTCATGCATGTCTCACACTTGACTCCCCTTGGAGTCTTTCAATGAACTACCAACGTCACGCCTACCCTGGCCATGACTGGCATATGCTTCACATGCTCGCTCCACCTAGAGCCTCTCTACAAGCAACTTTAGCTTGCTCCATTCCCAGAGCTCGTCACACAACCTGTTGACGACTTCTTTCTTTGGGTTTCGAGCTAATTTCAACCTCAGCTCACCCTAGTTTAAGCACGCAACCCTTAGCACGTCACCTCTACGGGAACCACTTCGTTCCCTCATACGGGCTTGTACATCTCCCCAACATAGGTTAGTCCACTAATCCCTTCTTGGATTAGCTATACCTCGGCTCTCTTTGTCCCATCATGGTTCTTATCATGACTCGGCTTTGTGTCCCCACACAAGCCTCAACACTTCAATCGCAAGGAACTCTTATCCTTAGAATGCCTCATGAACCACCAAATTTCCATATTCGGGTTCTTGATACCAATACCCACACTTGGGTATTTGACTCTTCATTGTTTGATCCGTATATCTCTTACGGTATATCATCTCAAACATGATATTTTTCCCTTTCCTATTGCAGGAATATCCGAGCACTCCATTTCCATCACCGTAGACCTCCATGTCTCGACCCAACCCCTAGGGTCCTCAGTCACTTGTGGTTTTACTTCCAAGGACTTCATATCAACCTTTTACCACATTTCCCCCAAGCATCTTCCACTTGATGCTCCAACCACGCTCTGATACCAATCTATAACGCCCCGCTCCCACTTACGGGTGTTACTCGAGAACAATTACCCGAATTGCCCACCTGCCCGGCCTTAGGTGAAGGGTGGACCATGTTTCAAGATAAAACGCCCTAGGTGGGAATTAGGCTCGTCCTTCCCTTCCCTCATTCCCAGGATTCACTAGCGAAATTGGGCTTTAATCACACCGCATCGGCTATATAAAAAAAAAATCTCATTTGATGCCCAATCGCCATTTTCTCAATTTTTTTTTTAATTCTTTTCCAACCAAGAATTCTACTGGGCTCCATAAATCACCATTTGAATCAATCCATTGATTGATTACTAAATTTGGAGGAAAAACTCAAATTTTTAATTTTTCAAATTTTCGGCATTTTCTCTAAAAATGCCCGAAAAATTCCTTTATTTTGAAAATTCCTCCGGGGCCCAAAATCAATTAAGAAATGGCCCAAAATCCCCCCATTTTCCAATTTTTTTAAAAAAATTGGCCGACGGGGCCCGCTGGCCACTGGCCGCGCCTGCCCGCGCGCGCGCCTGGGCGCGCCTGCTGCTTGCTGGCAGCCATCTGCTGCCTTATTTAACTTCTCTTCTTTTTTTTTATTTTATTTTATTTGGGCTTCCAAACCCAAATTTTTCCAGAAAAATAAATTAAATAAAATGCCTCACTTTAATCCAAATTTTGCCTTTAATTCTCCATAATTAAGGCCTAAATGATATACTTGATATCTCCACATCATACATCAAACACCCACAAATTTTCAACCATAAATCATAGGATTTAACTTCTTAGTGCTTCCCACCATACACACCAAATGAGACCTCACTCAACCTAGGCACCAACATGCCATAAGCCACTATCTCATTGCATAAATACAACATATACTTCAACTAACAACAAATTACATTACACAAATCAAACACATAAGCTTCCATAAGCCAAATTATACACTTGAATCTTCTTCCATGCTTTCCCATGACATTTCACTTTGTCTTGACTTTACCATGCTTTCACAACCTACATGTGAGGGTAAAAACCTCATGAGCCATTAAGCTCAATAAGGGTGCAATGACAAATAAATATGAACATAACAAGTTATATGATGCCAAATACATGCAAATGTGGCTAGGTTTCTTTGCCCTCACAACCCTCCAAGGTTGAGGCATCAACCCACCATTTCAACCATGTTCTCAAACTAACCTATGGCCATAAGTCTCATGAACATAAAAGAACATGCCAAATGCAACGTATACATTTATGAAACATATTTAAAATCCATTGCAAGGCCACCCTCCCATGGGGCCATCCCTTACCTCTTCTTGAATATTAAATCTCCATTTCAAGAGAGCTTCCATCTTCATTTTCCCCCATCTAAAATGGCATTTCAACAAACCACTCACTTTACATTCAAGTATACTAAAATGGAGAGAAGAAAGATTAAAGCTTACCTTAACTTCTTCTTCTTTTCTTCTCCATTTCTTTCCTCCATGAGAGATTTCTTCTTCTCTCTTTCTTTCTTTCTCCTTCATTTCTACAAATGGCCAAAAGGGAGAGAAGTCTCCCACACTTGCCTTTTTATACTAGTTTTCCCACATTTCAAGAATGCATCCAAGCCATTCATTACAAGCACAATCCATGTGCTTTTGAGAATCTCAATCTCAACCATTGATTTCAAGTGAACAAGGTTTATCTCTTAGAGAAAACACACTTTTAAAATATGTTGGCAATCCATGCCCACTTAAAGGATTTAATTTCATTCATTGGATTTAATTCCACTTTCAAGACAAATCCTCCACCCTTGGATTATCTTGAATTCCCATTTCTTTCTCATTTATTTAAATGGGACTATTTTCAAGCTATCATCTTGAAAGACTAATATCATATAATATCCCATTTAATTTAATTGAACCATTTTCATCCATCAACTTGAGAGACATAATACATTTATTTCACATTTAATAAATCCCACAATTTTTCATCATTAATGGGAGACTAATTTCCCATTTTCCCTTGGATTTATTTAACTCTCATATTTTCCAAGGCATTAATGGTGACTATTTAACATTTTCTTTTGGATTTTCTTTAATCCAAATAATCGTGCCTCTCATTAAATTCTTGAAAGACTAATTAACATTTCTTTTGCATTTAATTAATTCACCCAATTATACTTGAACCACAAAATGCCAAGTGTCACAACAAGACACTAACTTGGCTTCCAAATTTAATCTCATCTCTCCAAGTGGCATTACCACATTAATTCCCAATTTAGGAAAAATATAATTATTCTCCTCAAATAATTTAATATCCACCATTTTCCCTATTTCCAAAATTTAATTTCCTTTATGGAATCACTCCAAAATTCCTAAATAACCTTTGTGAATTTATTAATCCCATATATCTCCACATAATTACCAAATTGGGATTTTTATTCACTTACACACTTAATTCCACATAGGAATTATTTTTAATTTATCAAAATACCCTTCATTGGATTTCACTATCCAAATTACCAAAATACCCCTCTCATAAGGCACCCTCAATCTCAAGGATCCAACACCTTCTCAAGGGCATTTTTGAAATTTTCTCACTTTCTTTCTCATTCTTTTAACACTTGTAACACCGGGTGTTACAGAACATCCCTATGTTAGGAGATTAGCTAAGTATGGTTGGAAATATAAAATTACCCCTCAAGTTGAAATAATGAGATAAGGCTTGTGCATTCAAGATGAATGGAATAGTATCCTTAGGAATCGACTAACCTGAGAAGTGAGATAGAGAGCTAAAGGTAGGAATTAGCTCGTAACTTGAGAAAATGATTATATCCAAGGCTTGAAGTGACCCTAGTCGGTTTAGGAATAAAAAAAAGGTCTAGAGCACAGGCATGAGTATGAAATGGAAAAATCCATAGTCGATTGAGTTGGAATCTAGAGGAGCCTGAATTTCGAATCAGTGGGTTAAGGATATAAGTAAAAGGACTATAGACTAAGCTACCATTCATGGAGTAATGGATAGATTAAACCTTTGTCCTGATACTTAAGGTTGGATAGACATCCAAGGTCACGAGATTTTTGTTGGATTGTGATGTCACATGATGAGGAGACCAAAGGTGTAAGGTGATATGATGGTCACCCTAGTGCCAAAATGATCAGACATTTGGTGTCTAAGAATAAATTTGGGTGGATACAAGGAATTCGACCGAAGTACTAGTGGTGGCAATGACAAGAACATAAGGCACCCACAACTATGATGGTTGAGGACCACAAAGAAAAGATTCAAGTAGACTTAGGATATAGGTTAAGAAGATTGAAAGACTAAGAATCCCCCAATTGAGGATAATGATCCAAGCTAGCCACTTGACATCTTAGTTAACTAACCTAGAGATTTTGAATTGAGAAATAATGAGACAACTTAGGTGGGAAAAAGATCAAATAGAGGTCAATATCCAATAAAGAGAATAGGACATTGGAACATAGCAATGAATCCTTACAAAAAGAAATGTTTGAACTCATAAGAAAGAGAGTTAACAAGGTGTGTTGCAGCCAAGTCAAAGTTATGCACACAAAGGCCTGTATGGGTGGCAAGTCTTTTATAAACCACGTAATAGAAACAAATTAGCTTGATGATTATCTTGGACCATAGGATGGTCATAAAGGTCTCAGCTCGAGTTCTAAGGCATCAAACAATAAGGTAGGATTTGCTAACTTGTTAAGCTTGTAAAAGGATATCTTGAGACATGATATAGTGATTAGATCTTAACACACTGAAGTTGATCTTAATAGATCCAAGGAAGAGAAATAGGATTGATTGGAAGAATGACCCATAAAGTAAGAGTCAAGCTGAAAGTCAATCAGAAACATGTAAGGATTGCGGAACCTCTAAACCAGTTTGTGATGGACTGAGCATATCCCTATGACATAAATCTATAAGAGAATACGAGTACACAACCTAGTGTAAATCCAGAATGTGAAAATAAAACTAGATGGACTTCTAATAACCTTAGATGAATTCCAGTTGATATTGGAATTCTAATTAATGATAAAAGATTTGGTTAATAATCATAGCACCTATGAGGGTGGCAATAAAAGCATGAGGTTCCATCATATGCATGATAAGTTTAGAAATTGAATGGGATTGGATTGTGGTAAAGAAATCTGAAGTCTTATGAATAGTTTGTGTAAGGATGCACAATCTAATTGAGTGTTGCCCTAGAAAAGAAAAATGGAGGACGCATGAGATCAGTGTGTCATTGTCTTTATTGATGATATCTTGATGTACTCTCAAACATTTGAGGATTGTTTTAGGGATCTTGAAGGAAAAGAAGCTATTTGTAAAGATGCAAGTAATTATGTGGTTATTTGATAAATTTTAGGGAAACTAATTGAATTGTTTGAAGAAGTTAGAACCCTTTTGTATAAATGTTTTATTTAAAGTCTTATAAAGGTTATTGGGTGCTAAAGAGATTATCTAATTATCAACTTTCTTTACAAAGAATTTTTTGGAAATATGGAATCTTTAGTAACAGATATTTTAGAAAAACTTGATGGATCTAGGTCATAAGAATTTCAGGAGATTATTTTGTAAGTCAAATTATTTTATGAGAATTTTGGAATTCAGGGAATGTATGGATCCAAGGTCATGAAGACCCAATGTAAATTTGAGGCTCATAAGAGTATAATAAGATCCTAGAAAGACATTGTCTATAGGAAATTTTGGGATTTAAGAAATTAATTGAGTCGAACTGTTGACATCACAGATTTCTCATATGAGTTTAAGGAAAATGGGCATTTGGTGTACATGTGGGCATTAAATAGATATGTAGATATTTGGTAGACTGGTAATCAAAAGTCGGGTAATTTATGATTAAGGTGCTTTGATCTTGTTGACTGGTTATGAACATTTCAAGACCATCCAGTTTAATTATTTTACAATTTGAGAGATTTGTTGAATCGAAGTTACAAGTCTCATGATAATGGATCAGTTTGTTCGGCTGTATGTTAAGGAAATAGTAAGATTGCACGGTGTTCTAATTTTCATAGGGACCCGAGGTTCACATCCAACTTTTGGAAGAGCTTACACAGAGCCATGGGAACCAAATTAAGTTTTAGTACAGCTTTTTATCTTATGACAGATGGGCAATTTGAAAGGACAATCCATACATTAGAAGATATGCTTCGTATTTGTACCCTAGAATTTGGTGGACATTGGAAGAAACATTTACATTAATTGAATTCGCATACAACAACAGTCACCATGTATCTATTGGCATGGCATCTTATGAGGCGCTATATGGAAGGAAATGTAGATCACCTGTTCATTGGAATAAAGTTGGCGAGCGAAAGATTTTGAGTCCAGAGATTGTGGAACAAACTGTACAAGCTATTGAAAAGATCAAGAATAGTATGAAGAAGGCTCAAGATAGACAGAAAAGCTATGCTGATAAAAGGAGAAAGGATTTGGAGTTCGCCATCTGTGGTAAGATATTCTTAAAAATTACATCCATAAAAGAAATCCTACGATTTAGGAAAAAAGGAAAGCTCATACCTCGATTTATAGGCCTATTTGAGATCTTAAAGCAGGTCGGGAATGTTGCTTACCAGTGACCCTTACCACCAGAACTTTCAACAGTACATGATGTCTTTCACGTATCGATGCTGAGAAAGTATTTCCCTGACCCAGCCCATGTAATAAAGCATCAACCATTAGAGCTTTAGCAAGACTTGAAATATTAAGAGACACCAATAAGCATTATTACTCGGGAGCTACAAAAACATTGCAATAAAGAAATACCGTTGGTCAAGGTATTGTGGCAACATCATTCAGTCCAAGAAACACAAGAACAAGATGCACGAGGACAAGATGCGATCCAAATATCGCCAACTGTTTGATGACGAAAAGAAAGGTAAAATTTTCGAGAACGAAAATTCTTTAGGAGGATAGATTGTAACACCCGAAATTTTTAAGACTAAAATATGATGTAATACTCGAGATTTTTAGATTCGGATACTTAAAAAAAAGAAGACATTACAAGGGATTGTGGAAGTCTTGAGACAAAAATTCAGTTTCTGAGTCAAGGGCAAAATCATAAATATTGAAGTTCAGGTAAAAGTGTAATTTACCAAAAATCTTGGGGTATTAGCATAATTTATCCTTTCTTCGGGGGCTAAAATTCAATTAAAAAATAGCACAGGGACTAAGTTGCAAGGGGTTTAAGTGCAATTACCTAAAAAATTCTGGCCAAGGTGTAGTTGTTGAAACTTTTTGACTGGGTCATTAGTATAATGAGCTAATCCAACTAGACCATTTGAGAGTCATGGTTGCGGATCTCAAATAGCAATCAATTTCAGTTTTGGATCTTAAATCTAGATTTGGATTTCAAATCTTAATAAATATAGCTTAGGGTTTAAAATGGATTTCAAATCTAACTTTGGATCATTTTAGAGTCCAAACCTTATTTAAATCAAAGTCTTTGTTAAAGTAAGTCTTCTTCAAGTCTTTGTCAAGTCTTCTCCAAAGTAAATGTTCTCCAAGTCTTTGTTAAAGTAAGTCTTCTCCAAGTCTTTGTTAAGTCTCCTTTAAGTCTTTGTTAAGTCTTCTCTAAGTCTTTGTTTACTCTTCTTTAAGTCTTTGCTAAGTCTTTTCCAAGTATTTGCTAAGTCTTTTTCAAGTCTTCTCCAAGTCTTTCGCTTAGCCTCCAAGTTTGCTAAAGTCTCTAAACCTTATCCTTAAGAACATGTGGCAAGCATTTATTGGCTACACATGGAAAGTAATAATGAGTCCTCCTGATAATGGGATATGTGGCAAAACATGATTGGCCAAAAATGCCTATAAATAGGCCTTAAGGTAGTTTATAATTTTTAGGAAGAATTTGAGCCAGGTTGAGAGAATCAAAAGAAAGGATTTTGAGATAGAGAGTAGGGGAAAAATTTTGCAAAAAGAATGAGCAAATTTGGTGTAAAAATGGGAGTAAAATAGTCTTGCTAGAAAATTGGGTCATTTCCAACCAAGTTGAGGTATGTACACTATGAACTATTTACGATGTTTAAGCACGTTCATGAATCATGTTTATGTGGTCCCTCATATTATGTTTCAAGCAAATTTCATGTTCTCAAGTAAGTTATGGGACCGGGGTTTAGTATTACTATGCATGGAGGTTCTTACCCTTACAAGTTGGTAGAACCTATCGTGTCCCCTTATATTATACGTTTATGTTTCAAATTCATGTCATGTCATGTTTAAATACGTTTGATAGTTCTCTTGTATTTGCTGAGATTTACGTAATCTCACCCCTTATGGTATCCCCCCTAAGTGATCATGAATGAGGAGATCGGGACTTGGACGTGGAGCGTGGTGGCTCGATAAAAAGGATTTTCAAGAATTTAAGTTTTGGTTCCCTTTTGAAATAAAGTTTTTAGGGTTGAACTCTGATCTTTTTCTATATGTATGCCATAAAGCATGTCTCATAATTTTATTTGATTTAAAGAAAGTTTGGATTTGGTTTTAAGCTCCAAATTTCTCTATTTGGATGTTATCGCTACAAAGCATATTCGCGAAATCTTTCTTTCTTTTGTTGAAACCATGTTTTCTTTTTCGTGTCAAACTTTATATTTACACGAAACATGCTTGAAATCTAGTGTACTGAAACTTTACTTAAGTTTATAAAAGTATTGTTTCTTAAGTTTTTATGCGCTAAACCTTAAAATTCATACAAATATTATTATTATTAAGCATGTTTTAAGTTATGGGTGTCTCATATATATATATATGTGTGTGTGTGTGTGCCTGTGTGTTTGGGGGCGATGGTGACCGTCGGCTGTGATGAGAGCAAGAGGGCTATGTATATATGTGTGAGTGTATATATATGTGTTTGGGATGGGCCGAGAGGGGGTTGTGGCAAACGGCAGATGGGGGCGATGACAACGGCGGGGCTGGGCCAAGAGGGGGTGCAGCGAACTACGGAGAGAGGGGTGACGACAATTGGTGGGGCTACATGGGGCCTAGTGATGGGGTGGGTGGGTGGGTGGATGGGTCTCTGAGAGAGATAAAGAGAGAAGGAGAAAGAGATAGTGAGTAAAAGAGTGGGAAAGAGGGTGCAACAGACAAAGAGAGGGAGGTAGTGAGTAGGTGAGAACATCCATTCATCTAAGCCAATCTCAAGCATTGATATACATTTAAAATTTATCTCAAACATTGAAATTTCTATCTCATACGTATAAATTTAATAGAGAGGCAGTCACATATTATTTTTAATAATTTAGTAAACATTAAATATTAAAATTTATTGTAACTTAATTAAATCTAGGCTAAAACACTTTAAATATACCTTTTTAAAAGAGAGAAATCAAAATTTAGTAACTGTAATAATAAAAAATAAAATCTAATAATTGATTTATTATAAAATCTAAAATTTAAAAACCGGCGATACAATTTAGCCCTTTTGGTAGGAAAAATTTAGAATTTTTAATGGTGAGGGCTGATGGCAATTCATTTTAACTTTCAATGATGCAAACCCACCATGAAATGCCATGAGAACTGAGATAGTGATGATTTGACTTTACTGCTCGCCCACGTAAATTCAAGAAGAATAAAACCTCCTTACATTACACATCTAATTTATTGCAATTAACAACTAACAGTTAATAAACTGTTAAATACCCCAAAATTAACCTCAAACCCATCCAAATCCCTAATCTCACCCCATTTGCTAGCCACCCATCTCTAATCCAAGCATTGTTGCCGGGCACCGGCCACCTATCTCCTCACCACACTACTGCCGGCCACCATCTGCTCATTGCGCCACCGCCGGCAATCCATCTGCTCAATGTGCGACCGTCGGCCACCCTCTTTTCCTCTCTGTCGCGAGGAGTCCGCGTGTGGCTTTCGCAGACAAATCTGTGTATATAGATATATGTGAGTGTGTATATAGAGATATATATATATATATATAAATATGTGCTTGTGTGTGTGTATATATATATGTGTGTGTGTGTGTTTGAAAGGAAGATGGTTGCATATGTGTGTGTGATGGCTGCGTTGTGTGTTTGGAAGGAAGGAATATATATATGTGCCTGTGTGCATTTATAAATATATATATATATATATGTGTGTGTGTGTGTGTGTTTGAAGGGAAGATGGTTGCGTATGTGTGTCTAATGGCTACGCTGTGTGTTTCGAAGGAAGGAAGATGGCTGCATTGGGGGGGGGGGGGGGGGGAATTTTTAATCTCAGCCATTAAATGTATGAAAAATGATCCTAGCCATTGAAATGTCTTTCTTTTGAGATATTTTCAAAAATTTTCTTATTTTTATTATATATATTTTTTAATAAATTTATTATTTATTTTAATTAATAAATTATAATTCGTGATTGATAAAACTTATGTTTATATTTATTCAAATTATTAAGAAATTTATATTTAATATTAGATTAAATAACCATTTTTTATATTAAAATTATATTTAAAAAAAATCTATATTTTTTGTTTATTTATGCTCTGTTATTATCTCGTTCTCATTTTGTATCATATTTGTTTCTTATTTTTATTTTTGTACAACCTAGCTGAATGTCCTCTTTTAAAAAAATCAAAGAAATTCAAGAAAAAAGTCATGGTAGCCACTTTAAGTGACAGCTATAGCAGTGAACAAGAGGATGGCACTTAAGAAGTCACTAACATGGCGTCCATGGCTCTGGAGGAAGAGGTGAAATCTAATCCTTCAATCTCTAAACTTGATCAATTACTTGAGTTTTTTTATGACGTTTATGAGAAATTTGAAAAAGTTACCTGAAAAACACAAATTTAAAATCTAAAATAATACATGGTAGGCAAGAAAATGAGACTGTGGAATTAGGAACTGAAAATTTCTCATTATGAAAAATGAAGAGCTTGAGAAGGAGATTGGTATTTTGAAAGAGCGAAATACAAGTCATTTTATACCCTCTTTCAAAATTCAAAGAAAAAGGAATCATGAAAATGACTATAAAACATAAGTCCAATGAAAGATAAGATAAATATATATTCTTATATGATACTTCTTTTTAATGGACAATGTTTTACTTGTCATAAAATGAGACATAAAACATATACTTGCCCATATAAAAAGAAGGAAATAAAACAAGTACGTGTACTAAAGAATTCCATTTCAAATTGTGTTAATATTATTAGACTGGAGAAAGTTTGGGAAACAAAAACAAACACATAATTTGTGTAAAGGGTAAAATCAAGTTTCCATGGAAATCAAAGTGGTTCTTTGATGATTAATGCTCAAGGCATATGATTAGAGAATTATCAAATTTCCTAGAGCTAAAATAAAAAAATGGAGACCATGTTATATTTGGTGGCAATGCTAAAGAAAAGATTCTTGGTATTAGTTTTCTAAAATATTTTTTATTTGGGATTATAATACGAATATCATGTTGGATCTTTAATCCAACGTTGGGTTTATATGTGAATAATTATGTATTGTAGACTGTCAAATAATGTTAAGCCTATTTAAAAATGATCTATTAAGTTTTGAGTTATTTGGGCTTTAATGTATCTGATAGGGTGTGAGACTTTAATGTGTAGAGACCTAAAGGGTAATTTCTATTTTTTTGGTGAGTCGAAATAGAAATACCAAAAGATAACAAAGAAGTTATCTATATATAAATAATGGTTATGGTCCCCGGATCTTATGAATGATTCTACTATTTTTGTATCTCATTATCAGAGATAGGTTGCACAGATGAAGCTAAAGAGTTCTTTTAGAAATCGTATTGGGTTAATTGCACAGCTCTAAAGAGAATAATCTTTATGAATTTAGGTACGCTTCTGCCTATTGCTTTATTTATTCTTGGTGGTTCGACATGAATGTTCTTGAAATTTGAGTGATAGTTTCCACAAATGTTTATTTATCTACAACAAGTAGTATCAGAGCCCTTTTCATGTTGAATAATTGAGAATTGTATTTTTCGATCCATGATTTACTTTTGGTGTTATGGTATTTGAGATTTTGGAAACACCAGTTTTTAAGAAAAAAAAGCCACGGCCATCTGGCTATGACATAAAGAAAAAAAAAAGTTGTAGCCATCTGGTGTCCATGTAACTTATGTGAATATTTATTGGCCAAAAGGAATGTAAATGTTTAACAGAATTACATGTGCATCTATGGTAATAAATGCGTAATAATTGTTCAGTTTTATATGTGACCAATAAATTGGCCCAAAGGAAGATTTATTGTTTGTTATGTTATTGTTATCAGTGTTTGATTACTATACCAATATACCACTTATAAGTTAATATTTTGTCCAAAGACAAAATTATTAATAGAGTGCTTGGTATCTTGAGATAAGATTTTCCTTTATTTGAATTCATTTTTGTTTTGAGACTTATATGAACTTGTTTTATCTGTTGTTCATTGTTCAGAAATCATTCCTACTAATATCATTGTCACCATCAATTCTATTTGTATGTTAAATGGCTCTAACTTCAAGTCATGGCAAGAGTACCTCAAGATAGTTCTTAGAGTCATGGATCTTAACCTTGTGATAAGGGTTGATTCTCCTACACCTCTTATGGATACGAGTACCTCTCATCAAATGAGGGAGATGGAAAAGTAAGAGAGATCGAATTGCATGTGCATGATGATCATGAAAAAGGCCATTCTAGAAGCATTCAGGGTTATAATATCTAAAAAGATTACTAAGGCTAAGGATTTCCTTGCAGACATTGAAAAAATATTTGCCAAGAATGAAAAGGCTAAAATTGGTAAACTTTTGACAAATCTAATTTCAATGAGGTATAGGGGCAAAAGCAATATCAGGGAGTACATCATGGAGATGTCTCATCTTGCTTTTAAGTTGAAAGCACTTAAGCTTGAACTCTCAAAGGAATTACTAGTGCATCTGGTTTTGATTTCACTTTCGACACAATTTAAGGTGAGTTACAACTATCAGAAAGAAACTTGGTCTCTAAATAAGCTTATCTCACACTATGTTCAGGAAGAGGAAAGATTGAAGCAAGATAAAGCAGGGAGTGCCTACCTGGCCTCAACCTCTAAGGACAAAACAATGACTGCACTCTCACCCTGCAATTAAAACACAATAAAACTTTTATATTTTTTTCTTTATTTTGGTGAGAGATTTATACTCGTCAGTATACGAGTGTAGTTGTAGTTCAAATTTAAATTTGTATTTTCTAGATGAGTTCAGATTGTCCACTGAGAGATTTATTTATGACAAAAGAAAAATAATGTCACACACACACACGCATCTGGATGAATTGGCAACAAAATTGTTTTTGTGGATTTTCAGATAACGGATTCTAGAAAATAAAGCAAGGTAGAAATAAAAATAAACACTGAATGTGAGAAATATAGAATTGGATAATACTTGAGTTAAGACAATTTCATCACTAACCCGCTGATCCCAAATTTTTAGTAAAAAAGATTAGCAACATTAATTTAATTTCAGATATAAGGGTCTGCTATTAAATGCAATTAGAGATGATGATAGTTCTAGTTTAAGCAATCCCCATACATGATATGCGGGATTCTAATTTAAGCAACTACCACAAATCTGATTGCAATTAATACACAAAATAACTAAATTAATCATTCAAGTTTGGGTATGATAGTGTTTCTAGTTCTAGTAACTCTCATACGTGGCATGAAAACTCTAACTTAGGCTTACGCTCCAATCCAAATCTAGTGATTTCTCAATAATTAATACTCACTCTATTGATATTTAAATTAATGTCACTCATTTAAAGCGCAACTTTCTTTGGAAATCTTTGGCGTTGCACACTGTCCTTGTCTTAATCCAAAATTAGATTTAGCTACTCATCTTTATTTGAAAATTAATTGACAAGAATTTAAATGACATAATTTAAATGACAAGAATTAAAACAGCAGAAATTAACTGGCCATTTAGGCGGTAAATAATAAAATAACAAAAAATAACACGAGAATTTAAGAGAAGAGAGAAAAGAAGAAAGATCATAAGAGAAGATAAGAAATAAAAGAAGAGAGAACAAGAGCAATTCTCAAAGACAAACTCTAAGAACACAACTAAGCTTTCATTCAAGAATAATAGTCTCCTACAAGTGCAACCAAGTGAGCTATTTATAGCCCACAAGATTCAATACAAACCACATAATTTAAAATTATATAACCAGACATAATTATATCTAATGAGTATTCACAAAACATTCACCTAACTAGTGGAAGAAAATTAGTTAAAAAACACAAAATACAAAAGACTTTAGATAGTGGAACACTCATAAGAATACAAAAGACTTTAGGTGGTAAAGCACTCATAAAAATACAAAACAAAGAAAAGTTTTTTACAAGTTGGGCTTTGTTGGGCATTTGATTGGTCTTGGGCCTTCTATGTGATTAAAATGCTTGGGCCATCCTGGTGTTGGACTCCATTTAATAGTTGACCCAAATGCACTTAAAACATCCTCTAGACTCCATAATTGACCCTTAAATTTGAGCAACAATAATGGGTAATCCAACGTCTTCGATTTATATCCTTAATTAATTGTAGAAGTCAACTTCCTTGGTTCATCCTGCAAATAATATGTAATACAAATAATTATTTATTTTAAGCATACATATAAAATCAAAATAGGGATATAATTCATTAAGATTTAGGAAACATTGACCTCTTTTCAAGCAAGGAAAAGGAAGAAGAATACGGAAGCTGCAAGTACAACACCTCACAAGAAACAACAAAAGAAACTAACTGACTTATTTGGTAAAGGTTGTTTCTTCTGTGGAGTTGAAGGGCATCAGAAGATGCATTGCACCAATTATCATGCATGGTGTGCTAAGAAAGGTATGCCCCTTAATATAGTTTGTTTTGAGGTTAATTTAACTTCGACACTTAGACACACGTGGTGGATAGATTCTGATGCAACAACTCACATCAGTGTGTCTATGCAGGGTTTCCTGAGTTGCCAAAAGCCAAATGATGCTGAAAGATACATCTATGTGGGCAATGGCAAGATGGTGTACGTTGAGGCAATAGGAAAATTTAGATTATTATTAAAGATTGGATTTTATTTGGATCTTGATGAAACATTTATTATACCATTTTTTTAGTTAGAATTTGATTTCTGTTTCTACTTTGAACAAATTTGGTTATTCTTGATCATTTGGAAATGGAAAATTTAATTTGTTTCATGATTCAAAATTGGTTGGTTCTGATTCTTTGTCAGGCTATGATAATCTTTATTTAATTGATACAATTGCTTCATGGAATGAATCCCTGCAATTAAGTACACAAGGTGTAAAGAGAAAATTAACCACTAAGAATTCGGTTGCGTTATGGCATAAGAGATTAGGTCATATCTCCAAATGGAGAATAAAGAGACTTGTGTTAGACAAAATTCTAGATCACTTAGATTTCACAAATTTTGATATTTGTGTATAAAAGGAAAACAAACCAACAAAAGGAGATTTGAAGCCAATAGGACTATGGACGTCTTAGAACTTATACATATGAATATTTGTGGGTCATTTCTTATGGTTGCTTGGAATGGTCAACAATATTTTATAATGTTTATAGACGATTTTTCTATATATGGCTACATATATCTCATTCATGAAAAGTCATAATCATTGGACGTGTTCAAAAATTATAAGGTTGAAGTTGAGAACCAACTCAACAAAAAGATCAAAAGCGTCAGATCTAATCGTGGTGGTGAGTACTATAGCAAATATGACAGTTTAGGTGAACAATGTCTAGACCCGTTTGCTAAGTTCTTAGAGGAATGCGGTATTGTCCCACAATACACCATGTCGAGTTCGCCTACTATGAATGGTGTTGCTGAAAGACAAAACATGATACTTAAAGGACATGGTGAAGAGTATGATTAGTCATTCTACCTTATCCAAATCACTTTATGAAAAAGCACTTAAGACTGTAGCATATATCCTTAACAAAGTTCCAACTAAAGCGACTTCCAAAACCCTTTACAAACTTTGGACGAACATGAAGCCTAGTCTAAAGCACTTGCACATTTGGGGATGTCTAGTTGAGGCTAGACCTTATTGGTCGAATGAAACAAAACTGGACTTAAGGACGGTGAGTTGCTATTTTATTGGATACTCTAAAAGATCCAGTGGGTACAAGTTTTATGATCCCATGACTAAGTCAATTTTTGAGTCGAGAAATGCCCAATTTTTTTAGGATGCCAAGTTTTTCGCGAGAGATACAAGTAGAGACATTGTTTTTGAAAATGAATATGTTGATATTCCCACAGGTGTTACTGGTATTGATCAGGATTTTAGTCTTGACCTTATTCAAGACATGACAAATCAAGGCAATGTCGGAGAACCTCCCATTCAAGGAATTGTTCCAAAAGAACAAACTTTAACACCTCAATAACCTATGTCATTAAGAAGATCCATTAGAGAGAGGAGAAGTGTAGTGCCAGATGACTACATTGTATTTCTTTAAGAACATAAGGTGGAAAATGGAGTGATAGAAGATGATCCAATCAACTTTCATCAAGCCATGGAAAGTTTTAACTCTCAAAAGTGGATTGGTGCCATGAATGAGGAGATTAAGTCCATGAAGGACAATGACATGTGGGATCTTATCCCATTGCCATAAGGTGCGAAACCCATTGGTTGCAAATGGATATTTAAGACCAAAAGGGATTTGAAAGGTGATGTGGAAATGTACAAGGCTCGTCTTATCGCAAAAGGTTTTACACAGAAAGAAGACATCGACTATAAAGAGATTTTCTCTCCAGTCTCTTTGAAAAACTCCTTTCGGATTATAATGGCATTGGTGACGCATTTCAATATTGAGTTACACCAGATGGATGTGAAGGCAACATTTCTTAATAGAAACATTGATGAGACGATCTATATGGTGCAGCCAGCAAACTTTGTGTCGGGAGACTCAAAGAATATAGTTTGTAAACTTAAGAAATCTATCTATGGACTCAAACAGGCATCTCGATAATAGTATTTCAAGTTTCATCAAGTGAGCATCTCATTTGGTTTTGAGATGAATTTGGTCGATGATTGTATATACCATAAGTTCTGTGGGAGCAAACATATTTTTTTGATTTTATATGTTGATGACATCTTTCTTGCTAGCAACGATATAGGCTTACTACACGAAACCAAGAGATTTCTATCTAAGAATTTTGAGATGAAAAATCTTGGTAACGCCTCTTTTGTATTAGTCATTCAGATACATCGGGATTGCTCTCAGGGTTTCTTGGATTATCACAAAAAGGCTATATCGAAAAGGTTCTCAAAAGGTATGGCATGCAGAATTGCAAACCAGGTGATACCCCTATGGCTAAGGGAGACAAGTTTAGTCTCAATCATTTCACTAAAAATGATTTTGAGGAAAAGGAAATGCAGAAGATTCACTATGCCTCAACAGTAGGGAGTTTAATGTATGCTAAAGTTTGTATGAGTTCAGATAATGTGTACGTTACTAGGATGTTGGGCAGATATGTAAGCAATCCAAGAGTAGACAATTGGAAAACAGCTAAAGGGCTCTTGTGATACTAATAGAGAACAAAAGACTACATGCTCACGTATTAGAGGTCGGGTTAGCTTGAGATCGTTGGGTATACTGACTCTGATTTTGCTAGATACTAAAATAGTATGAAATCTACGTTAGGTTATATCTACCTGCTTGTTGGAGGTGCTGTCTCCAAGAAGAGTGCTAAAGAGTTAATTATAGCATTTTCTACCATGACAACATAATTCATATCATGTTATGAGGCATCCAATAACAGAATATGGCTGCATAATTTTGTCACAGGGCTGCACATAGTGGATGGTGTTGAAAGACCACTCAAATGATTTTGTGATAATAAGTCAGCAGTTCTGTATTCCAACAACAATAGGAACTTGACGAAGCCAAAACATATAAACACCAAGTTCCTAATTATTAAAGAAAGAGTTTAGAGTGGACAGTTGTCTATAGAACACATTGGAACAAACTTCATAGTTGTGGATCCGCTTATTAAGGGATTGTCACCCCAAGTGTCTCATGAGCACACTTCTCGTATGGGTATCATGTCAATTGAAGATATTCGGCTTTAGTGGGAGTATACTTTGACTTACCTTAGGTAAAAGGATCAATTGTGGTCAAACTCAAACTCTTGAATGATTTGATGCTAACTAATGGCATGGCCTAATGGCTTAGTTTATTATGCTAGCATATCATGCCTAATCAAAACCTATTTCCTTGGGCATCATTACTTAAGTGTGTCAAACTTAGGATGATCGCCCTTGCGCGACCCTCAATGCTTGTATCTTTGATTACATCAAGAAAAGTAAATCACAGGTTGTGCCTTTGACCTTTACACGTGGCCATAATCGAACTTGCAACCCATTAAATTGACACCAATATATTATTTATCCGACCACTTAATCTATACCCGGGAGCTTGGGTGTGCCAAACTTGTTAATATTATGTCTATGCACAATAAATGCATTGGCTTGATTTTGAAATGATTTTGATGATGAATTTTGTTACACAAAATTTTAATAAATATTGTTCAAGTATTTTGGTCTTCAAGCTCTTCAACATTACTTTGAATAAGTCTTAGAAATGTTCTACACTTATATTTTAAGTCTTGTTCCACAATGAAAGTGTCATCATCAAGCTACTCCAAGCTACATCATTTATGATCATTAAGTCTGTAAGATTTTGGACATGACAAGCTAAGTGTTTTGGACAAAGTTTTTGATCTTAAACACAAGTCTCCCTCCCATCTAATTTCTCTGCCTCAGGCACCCCAGCCTCTTGCTCTAACTTGCTACCACGTGTAATTCACTATTTTTAGGTGGTGCGGGAGTTCATTAGGAATCTCATAAAAGTTATTTTTATATATTACAATGTAAAATATTTTCTACACTTGCCTTTTTAAGAAAATTATATTAAATTATTGTATCAGTTTCAGTTGTTAGCCATTTTATTCATTAGATCTATTTTTGCTAAAAGATTTTTTTTTAAAAAAAAATAAAGTGTAAGGTATGTATTAGTATATTACTTATTTTTGTTTAAAAATAATGAGGTCAAGACTGTCATTTTCAGTGATAGGACATACTGTTACCATTATTTTTAAATAAAAATATAATAATTTAAAAACTCAAAATTAAAAATTAAAAAATACCCTTATATTGTATTAAATTGAGATGAGATGCCCTGAGTGAAGGAGTGAGGAACAAAAAGTATTTCTCAAATCAATAAGTCCCAAGGAAAATGTTGTTTGTACATCAGGGCTAGAGAGAGGATTACACAAAATATCTTTCACTTAATTATAAAATTGTTTTCTTTTACTTGGTTGTCTTCTCTATCCTCTCTTTTCTTCGCCCATGATTCTCTTCTGCCATTTCACTTCTCGTACATTGTTGTATTTTTTTTTATTGTAGAGAAGAAGACTGCAATGATAGTCGGCGTGCGAGAGATGAGGCGACGAGAAAAAGACAACGAGAAGCGGTCACGGACAAGAGAGAGAAAGAAGAAAAAAAAATGTCAAGAAAAAAGAAAATAATTTTACAATTAGGTAAGAGATTTTTATTAATTTATTGACTTTCTCTAGTCCATTATGTACAAACAAGTCCTAAATTGCAAAATCGCCATTTCACAAAATTACAACTCACATATGATTTAATGATTTTAAAAATCTCTTAAAAAATTTAGTTTGGGTTTGTATTCGGTAAATTGTTTTAATTGAAGTGTTTTTGTACATTAGCATGTATTTATGAGCGTATTAATAGAGTAGATGAGTATAATTATGCCATGTTTATACTAAATAATTAAAATTGTGCCGCCTTAAAAACTAATTTCAGATTTAAGTAAATGCGGAGTCCACCTGATGCCTGAGTAGTATTTTCCTAATTTTTATGGCATCCGATTCATCCCGGCAGCAACGGTTACCGAAGCTCTGCAACATCCCGAGCGAGATTCGGAAGCAAACCAAAACAAAAGATCTGGATCTAGGGTTGGCGATCAATTTCATCAGGTATTTTTCTCTTCCTGTTCTCTGGAATCTGGATCAAATGCACGCTCACGGATTCAAGTATTCCCTTTTATGATGATTCATGTATGAAATCGTTCGATTCGTTCGTACTCTCTGAAGAATTTAACGGACTGTTCAAGTTGTAGATGAACTTTATACAACTCTGATAATCTTTCTTTTCAGCAATGTTTAGGCGCGGAAACAAATCAAGGTCGGGGAGTGGTGGCTGGGGCTCTCCGGTGCCGGTTCTGTTTGTATTTCTGATTGTAGTGCTTCTAGGTTTTACTCTGTTGTTTCAGTACGATGGACGAAAGGGCGATTCTCCGATTGGTTTGGTCAAGCAAAAGTGGAATGGTTTTGAATCTTTGGTACAGTTGAGTCCGACTGTGGAGGCCGTGAATGGAACAGATTTGGTGTGGCAAATACCTGAGTCTCCAAAGGCGGTTCTCTTTTTAGCTCATGGGTGTAGTGGCAGAGCTCTTAATTTTTGGGACAGGTCTCAGACGTGTCCAGACTGCGTTGGATTGCCTGAGGAAAGGCTAATTGTCCTTGAAGCACTTTCTCGGAAATTTGCAGTTATTGCCATTTCAAGCGTGGGGAGATGCTGGTCATTTGGGGAGGAAAGAATGATTGTCAAAGGAATTATCAAAAGGTGGGTTGCGAAACGCAGCCTTGACAAACTTCCTCTTGTGGCTTTGGGAGCCTCATCCGGTGGTCATTTTGTTTCCTTGCTTGCTATTGATCTGAGATTTAGTAGCATTGTAGTAATGATTGCAGAAGGCTGGTATGATCAAATGGATATCAGTAAAGATTACCCACCTACTCTTTTTGTGCACATGCCCAAAGATGAAGCAAGGAAGCAGAGGATAGATTCAAATATTAGGATTTTGAAGGATGAAGGCATTGACGTCGCAGAGATTAAGTGCATGGAGTTCCCCTTGTCGCCTAATTTCTTAGCTGATAGGATTCCGGGACTTGGTGAATCAATTTCCACAAAGTTGTTTGATCTACTCCAAGAAAAGAGCTTTATTGACAAGAATGGTTATATGAGAGCTGATGGGCGGGCTATACATCTGAAAGCAGCTCTCAGGAAGAGTAAGATTGTTCTGCCAGATAAAGGTTTGATTCACCACATTCAAGAGGAGCTGAATCTTGCTTATGCTTATCATGAGATGACTAGTCTGCAGTCTGAGAAAATCTTTAAATGGTTTGAATCACATATGAGCTAATCAAGAAACTAATATATTTGATTCTTCTTCTTTGGTTGCTGAACAACATCAGTGGCAGAAGAACAATCGAGATGACTTCAAAAGACTCGAGGAGATTAACTTATAATGTACAACTCAAATGGGGAAAGTTAGATGTAAAAGTTATTCACTACAGTCCAAAAAAATTGGTGAATTATGCTAAAGGGAAAGGGAATGGCATGTTATCAAATGAGGTAGATAAAGTTAGAAGTGTACATAATTTGCAGAGACCGCATAGTGCCCGAATCTTGAGTAACAGGTAGGCAGGCTGTCCTTCAAGCTAAGTTTTGGGTCTGAAATTATTTTCTTATTCAGTTCACCATTGAAATATGCATCAACCTTTGTTGCTGCAAAAGATAAGATTGTAACGTAGTTTTCTTTCGAGAAAATACTTCATTCATAATGAAATTTTCAATTTATAACTTGTCCAAACTTAAGAGTAGCCCATAAAACTGGTAATTCAGGCGATTAAGTTATTCCATATAACCAATCAAACAGTCACAGAGAACAAGAAGCAAAATTGCATTAGCATGATGAGCAGATACCTGAATGATCTGGACAAGTATAATATTGAAAATTTCGAAACAAATTATCACGACTTTTTGTGAAAGATGTAGATACCAATTAATGATTGTTGCCATCACTTTTATGAAAGTTGTAGCACCATGTGGTCATGTACTTTCCATAAGATTAAAAATCTTGTCCATTTGCGTCTTACTTGTAAATAAAATGAATCTCCAGGTGCTAGCCTTTGATTGGATTATATGCAGGGATCTTCAACCAAACAAAAATGTGTGTGAATCGTTGTAATTCAGTCTCACTGGAAAATAAAGTTCTAACTAGAACATCTTTAGACTAAAGCAATTGGTGCATACCTTGGTGTATAGGAAGCAAATTAACATGAAGGCATTTCTTGACTACGTACTGGTTTTATCTTAAAAAACAAAAAAACAAACAAACTACATGCTGGCTAAGTGCCAAGATAATTTTGAACCTTGTTTTGTCTATGCAGCAAGACATTAAGATCATTTTGAACCTTGCCAAGCATTTTGGCTGGGAGCCAGGGTGAAGTCATGCTGGTACATTTTATGCTGGTGCTAGTTGCCTCTAGACCAGTTCTACAAGAGGGAGTGCCACACCCCCTTAGGAATGGGATTGTGTGTGAACCTTAGGCTGCTGCCCTAAGGAGCATATAAGCCTTACCACTATGCATAATTGAATTTTTAACAGACATTTATGTGACCCAAGAACTTTCCCTAACCATTTTATTCCACCAAAAGAAACACAGTTTTAAAATAGACATACAAAAGTTTGATTTTCAAAATGCTCAAGATCACATTCCTACGAGGTCAAAATAGTGGTTCCTCATCTCCTGAGTCCATTCTAATGCCCTTCTTATTTTCCTGAAAGAAATAGAATTAAAAGTAAGCTCATAGCCTAGTAAATGACAAGCCTTCAATAAATAGCAATTTATAGAACATAATGATTTTTTTTGATATGGTGATAAAAATTCCCAATGCATGTAGTCGACCTCCCATTGTGACATTAAGGTTCGTTATGTTGTTATTGTTGTTGTTGTAATATAAATTCCATTTAAGGTTTAGAGAAATTCCTAATGCATGCACATTTGTTCATCTTTCTCATGGAATGGTGTAGTAAATAAAAGAAGATGATGCTGAAGTCCTAGGGAACCAAAATGAATGTCCAATCTCACAATGCCAAAGGTTTTTGCTATGGACAACAGTCACTTCAGGATGTTGCCATGGGTCTTTTGTCTAAGTTGATCCAAATAGGATTACCGTACTATCTGCAGCAATAGGAATCTCAAAGTATTGAGAACTAGGGGGTCATTCTCCTAGCTGCAAGAGTCATCCTGCCTCCACTCTAGTGGGTGAATATTTTCCTTGGATTTCATGCCACTGCAGTAGCTAAATATACGCGGTTAGGAGGTCTATTCCTTTCCCACCATCCATTGAGAAATTAGAGTGGCACCCCAAGTAAATAGTCACCCAAACATTGCTGCAATGGCCCAATCTTTTCCTTGAACTTCATTTAACATGATTTCTTTTATACCTACGCATAAAACAATTTCCTTTTCAATCATTTTTCAATTTTTTAGCAAACATTCTTTTTTTAAAAAAAAAAAAAAATCTATTCTCGAATATTTCTTTAGGTAACAATACTATGCAAAAATTATTTTCACTTTATACAACAAAACAAATTATGATAGAAATCCTACAGGGGAATAATTTTTTCAGAAGATGTATACATAGAAAGGCAAAACCACTAGCATGATGTCCGTTTAGTGCAATTTACAAGAACCTTTATTTAGCATCTAATATTTACTCAAGTTGGGATAAAAAATAGGCTTTCTTTTTTTCTTCTTCTTTTTTTTTTTCAAATCTTCTTTTTATTTCTCTCTCTAGATTAGATCAAACTTGGTTTGATTGAGTCTTATTTTTGGGTTGAGTCAAGGCCTGTCAGGTGGGGGGCTGTTTCTTTTCAATTTGGTAAGCCAAAACATATAATGGGTTTTTGGCCTTTGTCAAGCCAATCGGAGGGGGATAGGGGAGAGGGAAGAAGAAAGTGCTGGAGCCCGACCAACAGTGAGAAGGGCATTGTCAGCCAGTTGGGAGGGGGAGAACTCACCTCAGAGTCGTGCACCATTGATTAGTAAGACTTTTCCTATGTCTCTCTCTTTTTTCCTCCTTTCTTTCATTTCCTATTACACCTTGAAGATTTTTTTGGTTCGAAGATAAATCAAAATAAGGGTGTAAAAGTCAAATAAGAAGGTTTGGAGACCATAAATCACATAAACAGTAAAAATGACCCCAAGGTCAAAAGGCCATTTACCCCTCGAAATGTTAAGAAACACCCTAATATACCTTAAAAATATTAGTATTGTATGCTTTAATACTAGATTTAGATGGCATCTAATATGTAATAGGGAAACTTATTTGATAATCTTACAATCAATAAAATAATCATATCTTTATTTATATCTCTCCAATTCTATATGAATGAGTCTCTAGATATCTTGATGGTTTTATTCTTAAACTATTAAGAGTATGTGACAAAGATCTATAATATAAGATTTCTTAAAGTTATTCATAGTTCTAAGATTTCTTAGATAGAGATTATGATTAATCAATTATGGACTATCACATGAGAATTTTTTACTAGTATAAGAAACTAATGATAAATGATGGTAAGTCACATATCATATTGCAAGAGATGTAAATAATAGACATGTGGGCAGGTGTTGGTTGAACATTTGTTGAATGTGACACTTGTAACATATCACATGGATGAGAGGATTAATGATTTGTTATTAGTTTCCAATTGTGTATCTGGTCCTTTAACCGAAAGCAACATGGTTATCTTATGCACTAGTGTCAAAGATTTTTCGTTGAGCGGAACCATTCAGTATGAGAGGTGAGAATGCTTTTTGTGTAGTCTTTGTAAAGTGGTATATGGAGGTAGGAGTTCATTGATGGGATCCATTGACCTCTGATGTGAGGTGAACATCCTTTGCAATCTTAGTTGGTTGTGGTTGGAAAACCCCTAATCAGGATATGCATGATTGGAAATAAGTTTCTAATGTGTCATCTCGATCACACCATATTGGATCTTAGCATAACTCCTGAGTTCTGCAAGTTTAATCAGTCTGTGGCTCTTACTCGGTCGGGATGTTAATCAGTGAAATAATTACAGTGCATGATAATAGAAAGCCCTAATAGGTTTACCTAAGGTATTGACTTCATTACTATTAGGATCACCTTGACATTATGCTAGAGGTCGTTAAGGATCTTTTGGGGTGTTGTAAGGAAATGGAAAGTTTTTCATAATAGATTGAAGTGTTTGATCGACGCCAAAGAGTTTGGCGTGCCCTAATTGCTACATGGCGGTGAACCTAAAGGTCACACACAAACTAGGTAATGCATTGTATTAATGATTCTTAGCTGTATCATGTGTTCTTAATCATCATTAAGAGTTAATGATGATGGATGTCTTGTTAAGAGTTAACAAAAGGATCAACAAACTATTAAGAGTTAATAAAGGGAGACCATTAAGAGTTAATGTGAACCGTTAAGAGTTAATGGGAGGTCTTGGTACCATTAAGAATTAATGGTGGGCCTTGACGCAATTTATGGAAACATTGAATGAAAGGCATGAAGCAGTTGATGGTGCTTTTTGAACGGTTAGCCATTTAGTTGAAACAGTATACCAGTTGTCTCAAACAGTCGACAGTTCCAAGGTGTGGGATTTGATTTCATGAGCCATTCTTTCATCATTTTCATCAATAGAGCATTTAATGCTCCATCTGAATGGTAATGAATGCATCTCCAAGTACATTAATGAAGGAGAGAGAAGAGGGAAAGAAAAGAGAGGAAGAACTGACTTCTTCTGCACGCTTTCACCATTCTCTCTTTTGTGTCTCTCCAATAAAAGAAGCAAAAACCTCTCGGCTCACTGTTCTTTTTCATCTCACTCTTGCTCCATTGTTGTTTCTATTTTCCTTTCTCCATTCATCTTTTTGTTGAACGTTTGGTCGTGAGATGACCGTTTAAATCCGAGAAGAACCAAGTGTAACTTGGCATCACCTTTGATCGAACTCGTCTAGCATGTGGGTGCATGAAAGGGTTCTGTTGTGACCTAGGTGTGGACTGCCTTGGTCCCCTATGCCTATGGGGGTTGGCATGGTCAGCTAAACTGCAAGTACTGGAGCGAACGAAGCTTGAATGAGAGCTGGTTCGTGAGAGCTTGCAAGAGATCGAAAGAGTTCGAGTCTTGGTGCATCAATGAAGTAACCGACAATATCCTAATGTGCATGACGTAACAGTTACTTTTATGTTTCGTTTAATGTTTTTGTATAGCACATGGTTACCTGTACCTGTTAGTGATGTTCTGTAATGCTATATTTAGATGACATCTAGCATGCGTGTAAATACATTTGATATATCATTGTATATATTAATAAATGCAAGTTTTTCATCATTCATTACTTTCTAGGTCATTGTATGAATAATCCTTGGATTTCTTGTGTGAGATTCTTACTGTTAAGATGTTTAGAATATGTGACGAGATAATATGATAACAGGATTTCTTAAATCTTCCTATTCCTTAGATTATTTAGATGAGAACTCTAAATAATCATTTTCGAACTAGCACGTAGTTTACTATCTTGATTAGTATGATATACTAATGGTTGAGGGTGGTGAGTCACATATCGCATAACATGTGATGCTAATAGTAAACTTGTGGGTGGTTGTTAGAGTACAACACACAGAACGTGACGCCAATGACTGATCAATGGCATGGTGGATAATGATTTTGTCATTAAGTTGTGATTGTATAACTGATCATTTGACTTAAAGCGACACGACTATCTTGTGTATTGGTGTGTGAGATTTGCTGATGCACCAATCCATCCGAGTGTGAGGTGTTCATTTATGTGGTCATGTATTGCTGGTGCATGGAGGCAGGTGCTCACGGATAGGATCTGTCACCCTCATTATGTTGGGGTGAATGTCCTATTTGGTCTACTGTCAGTGTGATAGGAAATTCCTTAGCTGAGGTAGTATGATTAATTAAGAAAGAGTTTCTTAAGGTGTCATCTAATCATACTGATGAGATCAGACACATAATTATTGAGTTTGTGAGTTTATCATACCATGACTCTCGCTTAATCGGGATATTAGGTGATGGAAGAATTGTATTACATGGTAATCAACAATTGTAATAGGCTCAATTGAAGTTAGACTTCATTCCCTTTTATATTGTTATGGGTTGTTGCTAAGCATTACCTAGGGCCTTTTGTAATATCTTGAGAATATGGAGAGATTCTCTATATGGGTTGAAGTATTCGACTGTCGATAAATATAACACTCCCTCTTTCAGAACTGCCCGAGAGAGCTGCTACGAGAAAAATAGATAAAATAAAATAAAGCTCTCTGATAAGCTGAAATCTATATTAACTCAGTTGATCAATCATAACTGAACATCTCAATCAAACTAAAATAAAAACTCTTGAGTCAAAATAAACTGGAAACACAATCCACTGACTAAGGAAAATCTCTCAACTGAAAATATAAAATAACCCTAAACTGACAAGACACTATAAAACTCCCAGACATCTTAGGTTCTTGAGTGGCTCCACGTACACACACTATTGACCACTGCTGCTCGGCCTCATATCTAGTACGCCCCTGTTAGGACCTGGAATGGTGAAAAGTACAAGGTGAGCTACAAAGTTCAGCAAGTAATAAACTTGAAAGAATAGCTTAAGGTGAATCAAAGAATATCAATACTTATAAAATACTGACTGTCCTTGTATTGAGGGATATAACAATCACTGAAAAATTGCATTTACAAGATGTAATGCACATAAACTGTAATAATAAATACAGGTATGCAACTTTAGTTCATAGGCCCACACATTGTCATACATACATGATTGATCTGAATTCTACAATCATCAAAACTGTAAGCATATACTGTGGGAAATATGCCCCTAGCCCCCTGGTCATCACCAGACGAGTAACACATAAACTGAAACTATAATTGGAACTTGTGGGATCCCTGGGGACTAGCCGTCTGATGCACATAATACAATGTAATGCTCATATACATGCTGACACACGATATGTAGTGCTCCATATAAAGTCATGCTCAATGCTCATACCAAGATATATGCATATAATCTCACCAAATAATGCTAATCATGTCATAATAAATGCTAGACATATAGTTTGATCTGATAGAATTGAGCTGCTATGGCACATACCAAGAGGGGGTGAATTGGTATAAAAATAGTTTCTTATTAAAAAAAAAAAACTTTGATAAACAGAGATGTCGTCTATGTGAAGGACCATCACAAGGATACATAGCATGCAACGGAAGCGTTTTTAAAAATAAAAACTTTTCTCGTATTGATTAGAATCTAGAAAATTTACTTTTCTTTCGGATTACTGGACGGAATGAAGCGACAGGAGGAGGAGGCGCGGGTGCTTCTTCGCGTGGTGGAGATGACGGCTGTCCTGCAATCCGTCGGCTCCTTCGCATCAGAACTTGAACGTTTTCTTTTGATCTTCCAAGGTATGACTCAAACTCGTGGCCTCTCTTTTGGTGAAGAAGAGTAAAAAAACCATTAGATGAAAAACAACTAAAGAGAGAATATATATAGGGAGAACCCTAGGGTTAAAACCCTAGTGGGCCAAGTCCATTTAATTAATTTTCTAATTGGGTTAGCCCAATTAATTAATTAAAAACAATGAACTATTATTTTATTCTAGTCCAATTAATTATGGACCATTCTGAATAAAATAATTCTCTCTCAATGTAATTCACCCAACAAGCCAAATGTATTAAATAATACATGAGTTATATCGAGCTACCATATGGACCAAAAAGACAAATTATTCATGGCTACTAAAATGACCAAAATATCCCTGCTACCCAATAGCTATATTTTGTCATTCTAAGTGTTCCAAGTATCACCATATGGTAACACTGACCCCACGAATAATTTTGCATGTGCAATGTCTTTGACCTACTAGTGTAATGACGAAAATACCCCTCTGTGTAACACCCATCATTTAGAAAGGAATAATGTACTAACACCTCTCTAAATGATTTCTACCATCCTTAGATCACTAGTCCAATAATCCGTGACTACTCGAATGTACTTGCTTATCACTGGGAGCTACCCAGAAGCACACACTCTTAAGTCACGTTCCCAGGGCCCTGGATTATTTGATTATTCTTGGACAATCACAAGAGGGTGAATCACAGAAACTATCTTGTATTAGTCTGTCTTAGCTAATTAGAAACCACACTCCCAACTCACAAGGTTATTGATCTTTGATAGACCTCACCTATAGTGAATCTAAGAATATAGCTCTAGGTTCACTAGACCACCAACTAATACTCAAGTATTAGAGTACTCGTCCACGTAGTAGCAGTGATAGACTAGCTCCATGATAATTAGTACTTTGTCATTAGCTTTTATCACAGGTCCACTCTACGTATTCCAAATATGCTTGTACAATTAAAGTAAACGGACTATTTACTGGCTAAGGCAAGCCATCCTCCATTAGGATCTATTGCACAATGATCTTATCATGATAGAATGCTCAGTTCTATTAAAATATCAAGAGTAATATTTTTCTTACTTATTAAGTACCCATGATTCATGTCTAACTGTGAAGAACGACCCATCACATGAATCACTTACTTAATAGCATGGACACTTTTCCAACAATTAAATGCAAATAATATATGTGCAATAAACTGACTAAAAGAAACATCATTACCATAAATTAAATAAAACGTGTCTTTAGGGCATACATTTCCAACACTATGAAGACTATGAAATTGTTAAACCTTAAGACCTTAAAATGGCACAATGAGGTATCAACCGTGTGAAGACAATCTCGTTGTGAAAGTAATGAATATAAAATCTTTGTAGGCGAGATATTAAATATACAAATTAATTTGGGTATATAAGGAAGTTGAATAAGAAAAACAAACAGACAACACAAAACCAAGAGACGATGATTTATAGTGGTTCAGCTTCTCAAGCCTAATCTACTACCTTAGCTTCCTACTAAGGATTTAGAAACAAATCCACTATCAACCCCCTACTCAAATTGAGTAGGTACTCTAGTCTGCGACTAGAAAATTTACAAACCTCCCACTCAAATGGGCCCTTTAGCTTACACTTGTGACGAATACAAATGAAAATAAATCTAAGAGTTAAAAACTCTTAGTACAAATTCTCTCTACAATAAATGCGAGGCTGATAATAAATGAAACAATAGAACGCAAAGTCTCAAAAACAAGAGAGTACAAGTTGAAAGCACAAATTCAAAGTGTATTCTCGATAGTTGATCGTAATAAATATTCCTCAGCAACCATCAACCTTTTCAACCACCTATTTATAGATGATGGTGGAAAAATCAAAAAATCGAGCCGTTGGGGTAGTTGGGCAAGCATTAAATGCAGTTAAAAACTAGTCGTTATGATTTTTGCGAAAGACTTAGTCAACAGAAGAAAAATAGTTAGTCGACAAAATTTGATAAAATAATAAACTTGGTCGACAGACAAAGTAGGTTAGTCGACCAAATCACAAAAGCAATAGAGCACTTAGTTGACCAAGACAAAAACAGGCATGACACTTAGTCGACCAAGGCTGACCTTTTGTCGACCAACTTAAAGATTTAGTCAACCAAGACATAACAAATACACTGTTAGTCGACCAAGGCCTAAGGTTGGTCGACCAAGACTAAAACAAGCACATTGTTAGTCAACCAAGGCTTAAGGTTAGTCGACCAAGACAACCTTTTGAAAGAAAAAATGAACATTATGTTAGTCGACCAATCTTGCATAAAAGACTTAGAATCTTGACTACTTGCTTTGCTTGAAGATGGAAACAATAACATAGCCTAACTTCATTTCTTTTTGCAAAACAATAACATTAAATTGATTTTTAAACACATAGAGTACATTTAATACATAAATTCCAAACATAATGAAACTTATATTATTTGTCATTATCAAAACCATATGATCACAAGAGCAAGATATCATGATCTTTAATATATTGGAATGCCAAGATTCTATGAATTATGTATTATGGTATGGACATGTTAGATTTATCATACTTGACATGAGAATTCAATATTTGAAAATATTGAATAATTGAATTTAAATAAAAATGTGAATTAAAACATCACTGGTAGCTAAATGGGATTTTCTAGGAAGACCATCCAAATATGAAGGAAGGGTATTCAGATATGGGAGAGACATCCGGATATGCTGAAGGCATATATGAATACATTGGGACTTATTAACTTAAGCTATTTGGATATGTTGGAAGCTATTCGAATATAGACAAGACATCAAGATATGATTTAGGTCATCCGGATATCTCTCTAAGGCATTCAAATGCTACAAGAGCTATTTGGATATAAAATTTTAAAACTTGAGAGAGACATCTAGATATGAAACAAGGCATTCGGATATGCTGGACCTATCTGGATAAAAGGAAAGAGCATCCAAATATGAGCTTGAACTATCTGGATGTATGAAGAATCATCTGGATATCACACTGATAATATATTGTACACATCCGAATACGATATGAGGCATTCGGATATCACTCACGAAACCCAATAGACTCATCCAGATATGACTCGAGATATCCAGATATCACTCATAAACATTACTGAACACATCCGGATACAGAAACAAGGTATCCAGATATCACTAGGCCATCCGGATACAAATAAGGGGTATTCAGATGTCACTCACAGAAACTAAACCTGCCATTCGGATATGCAAGAACCTATCCGGATGCTACTCACAAACTATGATCAATTCATCCAGATATAGGGACTCACATCCGGATATCTATAATTTATTTTGACGAACATGAGCGCTAACAAAGAGTTAAATTTGAAATAAAATTTAATGATTCTACACCATTATGAATAAAATCTTGGAAAAATGAATCTCAATTGATATGAAACAACATAAGGATGAATCAAGGATCATATATTGAAGAATCAATACAAATAAAAAAGCATATCTTGCTCATGCACTCACCGTACGTATGTGTGTATATATATATACTGTTTGTAAATGTTAAAAATCTGAAAACTTCAAATGAAGAACTTGAATAATCTGAAAACAAAACTAATATGGACCTGTAATGGAAGGGATTACAGGGAAGATAGTTGCCTTACGATCTCCTTGATTGGATTGAACGAAAGTTTGAAACTCTTTTATGCAAACTGCTTCCTCTCTTGAGCTCTCTCTATTCTTCTTTACAGCGTGAGAAAACTATGGTCTATGACTATATATATATATATATATAAGAGAAGCCCTAGATCCATATCTCCCTCTCCTTATACAACTAGGAGACTTCAAATCCAAATCCTCACGCACGGCTCTTCTTAAGCTCTTAATATCACAAAATAACTTTAATTAAATAATTAAACTATAAAAACATATTCTTAAATGACCATCATGTTCTTGCACTTATTTCTTAAATAATTAAATGCCATTACGTGTTATTTCTCAATTAAAAATCTCTAAATTGCCACATTGGCAAATTCTTTTTAACTTAAAAATTAAATAAATAATTAAATAATTCTAAATAAATTTTGAGCTCTCTAACGGGTCATTACAATAAAAATGTTTGATGTTATTTGATTGTTATTAGGCGATGAATCTAGAAAGTCACACACCATAGAGTGTAGAGTTCGGTATCAATACTATGCACCTATTATGTTCTCATCGTCATTAATAGTTAATGATAGTTTAACATATGTTATTAAGAGTTAATGACGTGGTTCGTTAAATGTTAATAAATCATTTGTAGCTAAATATAGGACCATGAAGCGTGCAAGTTAAAACTGTCGATTGCTTTTATAAATGGTTGATTGGTTTTCCCTAAAGGGAAAAACGGTCGTGAAAGTAAAACAAGATCGCTACAAGGCAAGCAGCGTAGTTCAAAAATTTTGAACCTTACCTTGATCCTAACGATTGGATCAACGTCGAAATTAAATTAGTCACATATAAATAAAATAAATCTAACCTTTATATCTTCGAGTCGTTCGCGGATTCGAGCCGTCCAAGTGTCCAGCCTCTAACTCGTGATGTGCGGCACGTGTCAATTGGCAAGGAGAGCGGAATAGTAGTGCTAGCTTCTTCTCATTTTTGCGGCTTGTGTATGGACGAAAAAGAATGCCCACGTTTTAAATTAATGCCAAAAAGAAACGGGAAGAGTGAATGGCATTCGTTTTTCAACTCTTGAAAAACTACACAACCAACCCTTAATTTTGGGCAACCCATAAAAGGATATTTATAGAGAAAATATCCAAGGGTTTCTTAAACTCTAATGGATTGGACTAGCCCATTAATCCTAGTTAAACTAAAATCTTAAATGGGCTTATCCTAGTCCAACTAAAAATATAATTAAGTTGCTCAAATCCATTTATAAAATATTTAGCTCAAATCTAATTCAAACCCAAATATTTATTATTTAATATTTGGTCCAAATCTAATTTAGTCCAAATATAATATTTAATATTTGGTCAAATATAATTTAGTCCAAATATAATATTTAATTTAATATTTGGCCCAAATCTAATTTAGTCCAAATATAATATTTAATTTAATATTTGGTCCAAATCCAATTTAGTCCAAATATTAACTTAAACCCAAAAATATTTTATTTTCTATTTGCCACTCCAACAAATAGAAAATTATTAAATTAGAAACTCCTTCCTAATTTAATCAATTTTCATTTTAGAAAACTCTTTCTATTATGACGACCCCTCGTCATATCGACGTCATTACGTTTATTTGTTTTTTTTTTGTGAGAACCTATGACGGCATAACTTCTTGTCGAAGTGTTCCACTTAACCATATGTCCACTCTCCTGATTTAAGCCAGGGACTGTGCCTATTGCACATGACTCATTAGGCTTCCAAATATGTTGGCAATGTGTCGATACAAACACATAAGACAAGATTGACCTTTAGTAAGGCATCATGTCTACCCAAGTATTCAGAAGAATTCACAATCCGCAAATAACCTTTTACGAGCATGGTTACCGTGTAATTCGATCCTCTTGTCAATGTATCATATGTGATTTCAAGTATGGCATGTGTTGCTTGATTACGATCACATGAGTTTTTCTTTGGTCATCTGGATATCTTCACTTAATAAAAAGTGAATCAATAACTCCTTATTGATCTCTTTCACCATGGCCATGGATTTAAAGTGAATATCCACTGAATGCGCCTTAGATATATCATCCTCTATCAAGGGATAGATAAGTCCAATCTTGACTATGCATCTATCTCCATAAGCCTCACGATATGCCTAACGATCGCCCATGCGTAGCCTTTGTCTAGGCCCATCGAAACGATTTCAAAGCATATTAGTATTCTTATGAGATAACTGTGACAACCTTAGGTCCAAGGATTAGTTACACCCATCTCGTATGAGAATACCATCAACATATAACCAAAAGGGATTCTCATGGCGAGTCATGTCCAGTGACACGTTCTCCAACATTGGTCACCTATGTACTTGTCTAGGCATCCCCATGCCTATGAGTGTGAGACCCCCATTGCTATCACATAGCACATACAAGTCTTATTGCAATTGTCAATGTCCATTCTTGACATTGCTACGGCTTGGGACGTTTAATGATGTCTAGAAACTGTGATGCATCATCTCACATCTTTATAGATTTATCACAGTATACATCAAATGGAGTTCTATCTAGTTTCATAAAGTCATTACAATTAACAAGAAACTAATAGAACGACTTCTTTATGAGATTGGATAACTCCTTATTCAATGATAAACATGATTATAATTGTCAGTGTACAATATGCCCAATCTGATTGGGTCTAGAGCACCTACACTAATAGGTCGAAAGTTTGAGTAGTCGGTCAATCATTTTTCCAAAGAATTGGGAAATGGTGACAGCTTAGATGAAACGATTGATTGTTTCTATCGCCTTAGCTCATATTGGTGGCTTACACATGTTGTCTTGGGGGTTATCCTCTAGATGGTACGTGGAGGTTACTGAAGGTTTCAATAAAAGGTAAAAATTTGGGAGAAGGGGTGAGATAAACGAAGGTTGTCTTCTTCTTTTTGGCTTGTTCTTCCCTGCTTTTTTCTTCTCTGTTGTTGCTATTTCTATACTTCTTGCTGCAAGTGGCTCATTCATTAAGCTAGGAATTTCTAAATAGTTCGAGAGAGGCTGACATGTGTGAGTGTCTCAGCATCCTCTAGCTAGTATGGGATGAGGACTACGAGTTGATACTGGAAGGTTTGCTAAGTGTGGACGGACTATGCCCTCCATAGTCGAGGAGGATTCAATCTCAGTATAGAAATAGTTTTTACACCCATCTGGCATCAAGTTTTTAGGTACGCTATTTATAGTATTACTTATAAAGTAATATGATGTTGCATAAATACCCAAGTTGCATATGGTTAGTGTAGAATCCTGTTTTTTGCTGTGTATATTTGAAACACAAAATTTTTAAATTCACACACTACCATATAACTATTCCAATAGTGGTATCTAAGCCTCAACTTGGTATTTAATGCATATACAAGTATGTTTGTGTCAAGGTTTGTGGATTTTTGGGTATTTGATTGTTCATAGATAATAAAACGTTTGAAGATTTTTAGAGAAAAGTCGATTGTTTTTATTAAAAAACTTGTGGCTGTCAACTTGTATCCAAATGATCAACAATTTATCTTTCAAAGAGTAAAACCAATCGATAGTTTTTTGGAAAATGGTGGACAATTTTATGCAGTGCAAAACCGGTTGACAATTTTGTAGTTGTCAGTCGACCGTTTTTAACTGTTCTATTAAACAACATGCTGATACATGCTAAATGTCATTGGTTGTGTGGGATTTTCATTGTGGACATTGACATGTGCATGCTAAGCGTGGTACGTTCAGTGCTTAGATGTTAATTATTGATAGCAGCATGGATAGTTTTTCAAAATTTACACAACAGAATGGTTTGATATGATCAAATAGGATAAATATGGGCTTAGTTGTGAATGAACGAATATCAGGGCTTCAAATTAATTTGAATAATATGTAATTATTATTTTATTTGGTATGTAAATGAGACAAGTCTTAGTACTTTTTTTTAGTCTTTGTTTACAATTGTTGTAAAAGAAGATGAGGGTTGATGGGGAAGACATCAAGAGTTCATGATTTCTCAAATTGAGAAGCTCTAAAGCCAAGAGCAATCCATGTTGCATGAGATGTGAAATTATAACATGAATTAAATCTTTGAGGCTTGGGTTTAATCTGTGCTCAAGCCCATGATTCTTCTATTTATTTAATTTATTTGTTTGTTCATTTTATCCTACATATGATGTATGATGGAATAAGTGGATGTTTTGATGAGATCAAATTTTTAGAAGCTCTAAAATCTTTCCATGTGCAAATTAATATTAGATTTAAGTAGTGAATTTAATTCATCACGACCTTCACTATCATAGCGGATCATCAGTCTAATTAAGTGTGTCCAATTAAAAGGCAACAACCAAAGGCACGCCAAAAACACCAACTTAGTGTGGATCTATGCAATGGTTTTATTTTCAGAGCATTTTTCATATAAAAAATAGCACAAGGGAAGCATAAAGGATTAGATAGCAGAAACTAAAGTTGACCTTGCAAGACTAGATATTTATCAATCACATGCAAAACAAAAAAGCCCATGCCATAGGGGGTTTTTGGTATACTTTTTGGATGATGATTGGTGCTGGTTGTTTACACGATGACCTTTACTTCTTTCTGTCCAGCGAGCTTTATTGAATCTACAAGCACGCGGGTGACCAACTCTTATTTGCAAATGTAGAAGACCTAGCTAGTCCATGCCCAAGCCACCACAGAACCCTCCAACAGAGTTGTGCTAGGACCTTCTTGATAGAGGTGACTTGAAGCTATACACGGTCCTTTCCTTGGTTGCTCCTTGGCTGTCCAACAACCTCTCTATGGGGAGAAGAAGAAAAAAACAACTACATCAACTTATCTTGGAGAGAGAACAAGAATCCATAGTTGAAGAAGAAGAAGAAGAAGAAGAAGAAGAAGAAGAAGAAGAAGAAGAAGAAAGCATATAGTAGGTAGGAGCAAAGGAAGAAGAAGAAAGAGAAGAGAAAAGATGGAGAACAACTTACACGTTAGGGCAGCCTCCTCTTCCAATCCACCAAACTCTCATCAAAACCCTCTCAATCTTTGTAGCTGCCATCCACGCCTCACCCTTTCCTGTAATACTTGGGAAATTCTTAAGGTTATAAATGGGATTTTGCGAAGGGTATAAGTGGAATTTTTGAAAGAGTGGGGTTATATGGTACACTATCACATTTTTGAGTGACCGAATCGACCGCGGGAAGTGCCCTAGACTCTAGATGTTTAAGGAAAACGACATAGTGTTAACAAGTGATTCGAGGCATGATTTTAGGTGTCAAAAGAAATTGAATCGGGAACGATTTTCGATACAACTGTGGATCAGGCTGAAAAATCAAATCAACGTAGGAAACTTTCGAAAAGTCAACGGAGTGTTTTAAGGACATAGAATTTATATATAGAACAATCTTTAAGTGATTTCGAGTATAAACAAAAACACCCAGGGTCAAATCAATCAACCGAACCTAAGTGTAATTTACTAATTTTGCCCAAGAGATGTCAAAAAGATAGTTTTTGAGAAATTTAAAGGATGAAATGAAAAGTACAAAACTTTTGGGCGTTAATGGTAGTATTGAAAAGATTGAGGGTTTTATGGAAAGGGTCGAAATGACATTTGAAAGAATCAAGGGGGTCAAAGTTTAATTATTCAAAGTATAGTGTGAACACTACAAAAATGGTCGTCGCATTGCCATTGCACGTGGAGCTATTTTCCAGCGATGGGACAACCAAGGAAGGGATACGGAAGGTTGTATCCGGCGTGGGGAAGCTTGGACGGCAAGCCTTTGCCTCTGATTGGTTGAGTTGTGGTCGGATTTTGCTATAAAATGAGGGTCGAAGGTTTAGATTTTTGGCACATAAATTGGCCGAGTTTTGGAGCATTTTTGAAGGATTGGATAAAAGGCTTTTGATCTTTGCATTTAGGGGAGGAGTTATGGAGATTTTGGAGGGTTTTCATCGAGGTTTGAAGCTGTTCAGGGCTTGGCCAGAAAACGAAAGGCGAACGCTTGAGCTGCGCTTGCAATTGGTCGTTTGGGGCCTTTTTCGGTGACGTTTCGGGCAACCAATGGTACCATTGGGATTGACTGAGGGAGAGCTTCAAGGGGGTGTGCTTAGATCGAGCATCGATGCAATTGCAGACGATAGGAAGCAAGAAAGAAAATCGGCGTGTGAGCTGCACGTGCCACCTTTCACGCGCAGACACGTGCTTAAAGTGTGAGGGCACGTGGGCCCGTGGTAATTTTTGAAATTAATTTTAATATTTTCCTAAAATTATTTTTAGATTTATGGTGTTGTAAAATTTGGGAAAATGTTTGAGTAGATAATTATTTTGGAATTATCGAGGTGAAAACTATGAGAAAAATAGAGGAAATTATGAAAAATTAAGGAAAAATGGATTTTTATGTTCCTTTAAATAAATATGGTGTTTAGGGAGTGTTGTGGCTCAAGATTGAGTATAAAGTACGGGAATTTGAGGTTTGTCATGCAAATCGAGGTTATGCATGAGAATCGAAGCATTCTGAATACATTCGAAGTGAGTGTTCCTACCCTAAAAACTTGGTATTTGTTCTACCTAAATGTGTTATGATTTCATGCAAAATGGTTTTGTTGTATGCAAACGATAACTAATGACGGTTGGTTTCATGTGGGAGGTTCGTCCCAAAACGTTTTATGCGTGTGCATTATATTTTATGCAATAAATGATGTAGGGGTGTTCGTGGTTCGATTTGACCAGTTTTAAATCGGTTTAAAACACCAAACCGCAAAGTCGGTTTTGTACCAAATCAAACCGAGCGGTTTGATTTGGTGCAAAAAATCGAATCGAATCCAATCGCAAACTGTAGTTCGGTTCGGTTTCCGCGGGTTCAAATTTTTTTCATTTGGCCCGGTCCAGGCCTGTTCGGTTCAGTTCAGTTCAAACTAAACCGGTACTAAATTCCCTGTTTTTGCTGCAAATTCCCTGTTTACATTGATCTGACCTAATTAAATCCATATGATCAACGTGAGTACCTTATAATGCAGTTAAAAATAGAATTTAACTCATAATTTAATCCCTGTTTACTAGTAACAAATTCCTAATTTACAAACAGCACTATTCAATATTCATACCAAGCTACCAGCAACAAAATGGACAACTAATTCTAACACCAGGTTTTGATACATCCGTCCATAAGTGATGAGGGAATATTTTACTAAGGGCAAAATTACTATACTACCCTCGGAGACTTCCAATATGGTGCCGCCACGTGCCTGTCTCAAGAAGTGCCATGTGTCACCTAGATCTTCATTATTCATCTCATATTTATTTTGAACGAGGTTGACTCGGTCAACCAAGATTCTCTCCAACGTCTGGTTTAGAGGTTATCTTATCTCTTCAGAATATACTCTACGTCATCTTTAAATAGAGGTCAACTTCTACAGGTACGGATCATCTGACTACAGGTTCAATTTCCATTTTGGGCATATTTCTTCTACTGACTTGAGCGTCAAATTTCTCCCGGGGGATTACAGCCCCGCCCTTGCAGGTACTTGGTTCGAGACAGACCTCGGTGATCGGTCCAGTATCATCAATAAGTATGCATAGGACCACCATAACCCATGTATGGTTCACTATTATCCAACAAATCTCTACTGGGGCCAACATCCTCAATAGGTGCAGCTGAATCTATTGCAACCTGCAAAAGCAAATTGCTAGTAAGATAGGGGAATAGAAAATGGCAATGCCATTCATTATTTGATGGAGAAGACAAATATCATAAGAAGTTTTATATCTGGAACATCTACAAAAAGATGAAAAAGACCTAGTTTTGGCTACTGTATTGCCTAAATCTTCAAGTTACCAAACAGCCTCCAGCCTAGTATCAAAAATGAAAGTAGCCTGTTCCAGCCTAGTATTAATACCATGAGGATTCAGGATGGTCGAAGAAAATAATCAAACCTGCTCGATTGTTTAAGAAACGCTGGGATAACACCCAAATCTCCAAGGCTTTCATGAACTTAAAACACCTCATGTTTTTGGGATCCCTAGCTTCCCATTCTTGTTATTCTGAAATATCAATTAACACATCTCATGCATATCCAAGTGAGCCACACAATGTCGTCCAAAATAATTATTAAAAAAGGTCTGATTTCCATAAACTTTAGGGAAATGTTTTGACAAATGGTACTGGGTTAGATCCATGAAAATGTAAACTATGGATGCCAAATTGTACACCATATGGGGTTTCAAAGAAATCATGATTTCCTTTGACAGTATGTCAAAGAGGTAATGGAAACTTTTGAAAGGTTTGAAGCTTGAAAATATGACAAATAAAAATTGAAACTTCCCCTCTCCAACTATCTGAATAATTAAAAAGACCCTAAAAAACACACCCCTAACCCTCCCAAAGAAAATCTAGATAGAATCCTATAGTCAATTCCTTCAAGGAGTTCTATTATCAACAATAAAATCTAGATGACTAACAACAATAATAAACCATATATCAATACATGCTGCCTGCAAATCTCATGAGGCCTTCAAACAACACGTTTTGCAATACCATCTTCTGCAAAAGTCACAAAACCAAAGCCTCTGTGACCAGTTCTCTTGGGATCCTACATCAAGAAACCAATTTGACATCCTCATATTATCAATAATTCATCCATCTGTTGCGCTACAAAAATATGGTTTTACCTTTGGAACATAAACATCTAGAATGTGGCCAAATCTACCAAAATACTGGCGAAGATCATCAGTTGTGGCCTCCTGAGAAAGTCTTCCAACAAAAATTTTTCTGCAATATTAAGGAGATTAGGAACAAAGGAAATGGAGCACACACATAGTTCAAAGTTTACAAGCATGCTCCAAAGTCTTCAACTTCATCACTAATCAAGGCTGAGAAATTTTTTTGTCATAACAGACTTATCTGCAATATTAAGGAGAACAATAAAATTAGAAAATTAAAATATTAAAGTTAATAGTTAATACAAATAAAATAATAAACATGTTTGATGAGTAGATAAAAAATTATCAGATTCAACAGATTCATAAATAGCATGCTCTTCTAATACTGGGCTCATATCCAATGATAAAGATGTAAGTCTCAACCAATTCTGGCAACAAATCAACGCTTCTACCATAGATGGACTCAACGAACTTCAAAAGCAATCGAGCACCCTACCTCCAGTGCTAAAAGCTAACTCAGAAGTTACTGTTGACACTTAAATGGCAAGAACATCTCTACCAATCAGTGATAGGATATGAAACTTTGTCGAAGATACCTTCCACCATGCCAATATATCAAAAGTTTTGTTTCTTATATCCTCATTTGGCTCATCTAGGTACCTTTCAAGCTCCTTTTTCATTTCAGTAACATTATCTTGAAAACATTCTTTCTCAAAATCGAATTTAAACATGTTAACAGTAATATCCTCATCAGGATCCACAACTGGAAACCTTGGTCTAGAAGTTGTCCCACCTTGTTCATCTGATTCAATTGATGCATAAAAATTCACTAACTTTCCTAGAGTGCTCTTGATAGAATCCATAATGGTTTGAACTTCATCTTCAAAATAAAGTTTGTGCAAACAAAATGCCACATATTTCATTTTGTACCTAGGATCAAGTACAACCGCCACATAAAGAATCATATTTTGATTTTCAATGTTACCTTATCAAATTTTCTCTTCATGCTAGAAGCCATATCTTTCAAGATTGATTCGTAACATGAACTCCATTTGTTTAGTCTACCAAGCACATTACAAATTTCATAGAAATAATTATTTGTAGTAACATTCAAGGAAGCACTAAACATGAGGGTAGCATCATAAAAATTCTTTAAAAACTTACAAAATATTGCACAATTCTCCCAATCTGTAGAATTTGGTGGCCCAATATGTTTTTTTCCATTTCTATCCTCTTCACAAAAATATTGAGAATAAAGCAAATCTTCTTCTTCCAATAAGTTAAATGCATCAACATTAAATAGGTGGAGTTCCACCTTGTTGGCACATCCAAACACACAAGAGTCTTCTCTTCTTTATATGTATTCTTCACACAAGTTTTAAATCTTTCCAATCTTGAAGGAGAAGCTCTAACATACCTAACTGCATTACGTACAGCCATAATAGAGTAATCCAATTCCTTTAAGCCATCACCTACTATCAAATTCAAAATATGAGCCGAACACCTCATGTGTAAAAATTCCCCATCACAAACAGCATTCTTCCAAATCTGTAATCTTTTTCTCATGTGTCCAATAGCCCCATTGTTAGAAACAACATTGTCAACTGTGATTGTAAAAACCTTCTCAATCCCCCATTCTTTCAAACATGCCTCAATTGTTTTACCAATTGTCTCTCCCTTATAATTTGAAATTTGACAAAAAATTAATATTCTTTTTTGCATTTTCCATTCAGAATCTATAAAATGAGCTGTAAGCACCATATAATTAACATTTTGAACGGAAGTCCATGTATCAGTGGTAAGAGAGACTCTTTGTGAATTCTTAACAAAAAATGACTTCAATTTTTTCTTCTCTTCATTGTAGAGACTAATTATATCCCTAGCAATTGTAATGCGTGAAGGAGGATCAAACTTAGGGCATGCAGTACTATAAAATGATCTAAACCCTTCCTGCTCCACAAACCAAAATGGCAATTCATCAATGACAATCATTTTGGCACATGCCATCCTACAAGCTGCCTGACTAAATCCTGTAGCTACAAGATTACTACCTGATCCACTTCCATCCTCACTGTCACTCGTCTTTAGAAAATGTAAAATCTTTTGCTTCTTATCTTCTAATTTGTAAGGATTCTTCTTACACTGATTGTTTATATGGTTCCAAAGAGTACTTGTCCCATTTCTTCTAGTAGCACTTGCATAATCTTTGCCACAATAGTTGCACACAGCTCTAGGCTCAGAATAATCATCCTCATTTTTTGTAAAATGTTCCCATATTTCAGATTGTTGCCTAGGTTTCCTTTTTACAGCTTTGTCCTTAGGTGGCAATAGAGGTTTAGAGCCACTACTTGATTCAATGGTCGTATTAGTCATTTGATTTTCATTTATGTTTCTCACACATTCAGGATCAGTATTACTAGTTGATTCCATCTGCCATTCAAGCAATCAAAAATTTGAGATATTTTCTTGAAAATGAATTATTTGGAATTCACATTAACTAAACCCTAGCTAGCTACAAGTCAACTAAGCAACTTGGATTCATTGATCGACTAAGAAACTCTCCGAACTCAACTATTAGAGACAAAGGAACAATTGAGATAAGTAGATAAGTCTATGTTGATCTCATAAGAGTAGAGACTTCTTCTTACTAGGGTATGCATGCATTCAAAAATCAAGAACTTAAGAGAAAATTAGTTACGTTAGAAATTGAATTTAAACAAGGCACTAGACATTCAACACAGCAACATGCAGTTTCATAAAGGATTTGCAAGGAAATAATAAAGGATTAAGTTGGCTGTATAATAGTTTAGTTGGCAAACCGAGTGAATGTGAAGATTGAAATTTTTGAAAGGTAGATTAATTTTAACCTTTTTCTTCTTTAATTCATTTTTCTTTCAAAGTCACTACAAATAGCTTGGTCCCTTTCTGGTCATAAAAGCCAAACTCCTCTCTATTCAAATAAATTAGGTAGGATGAGGAGATTATAGTAGAACAAAATTGTCTACTATAATCTCCGAATCAACAAACAACATTTAGGAAAAATACAACTCACTGAAAGAGGTAAATAAAATTAAATCAACACACATTTCACATTTGTCCTTCCATCATCGAATCAACAGACATTTGTGACTAAAAATAGACAAATAAATCAACATAAACAGTTGTCAGAGAGAGAGTGAGAGAGTCTACCTCAACCAGCAAATCGACGATCGAAAAGGGGGAAGAAGGCGACGGGACTGCTGCAAGGCAACGACAATGTCAAGAGGTGATACCAGCAACTGGCGAATCGGCTATCAAAAACGATGGGGGAAGAAGGAGATGGGACGCTCGGAGTCGAACTACTGCGAGGCAACGGTGGCGATGTCAAGATGAGCTTCTGGTCCGCTACGAAGTGCCACCAGAGCCTGTGACCGGGGGGCTGCCGGTGGGTTGGCGCCGATTGTTGATGATTCTAAGGTCTAAGGGGAGAGAGACTGCAGCGAGTGGGTGGGCTCGAGTTAGGGTTTGGGGGAAAGGGGAGAGAAAGATAAGAGGAAGGAAGGAGGCCGATGGCGCCCTAAGCCATTTTATATTTTTATTTTTAATTTTTATTTTTTTAATTATATTATATATATATATATACACGGGCAGTTCGGTTTTAAACTGAACCGCCGGTCTACTAAATCGCAAACCGCGTGGTTTGGTAGATTTCCAAATCGAACTGAACCACACATTCAAAAAATCGACTGGTTCGGTCTGGTTCGGTTCGGTTCGACCAGAAATTGCGGTCTAGCGGATTTTTTGAACACTCCTAAAATGATGTTCATAAAATGTTGTTTATATGATGCATTAAATGTGATATGTGGCATTGTCATGCATTTTGTGTTGTTCATATGGGATGTTAGTCTGAGATATTGTTTGGATAGTGTAGCCATAATTCCCCAAGGATGTTTCCAGAATAACGTATAAGGGTATCTTATGCTGGTGTGCATGCCGGGATAGCTATCTAGGTTTTCGTGTTGAGCTGTATGGCTAGAGAAGTTACACTAGGACGACTGGTTGTACATGTGAGATACGAGTTGAAAATGGGTAACGTTTCCAGAATGCTTTTGAGTGGGAACGTAGTCCCTGATATAATTGTTGTGAGCGGGGTTCCTGCGTTGATGTTGACCCTCTTGGGTCGAGAGTGATAACAATTGTTCTCGAGATTTCAGTTGTATACCATTTGAGATTTCGATCTACCTTCCATATTTAAGATGATTTACTTGTCTTATTATTAATGATTCTAAGTTGATATACTGAGAAGGTGTAACGAGATTGTCGGGGAACGATTTATGTGTTGAGTTTCTGTTGGAAAAAAATATATCTCCGAAATCTTTCGTTATCTAACGCCTTGGGAGAGCGGGGTGTTACATCTCCTATGCCTACTTTCATCGTTTGCATTAGGTCATTAATTGCTCTGATATGGCAAATTTGTGTTGCATTTGATAGTAGAAACGGTTTATTATTTTGAGGTAATCGACTTTCCTCGTGCACCAGTCAACAACACATTATCGGTCAACAACATGCGAGCACCGATCGACTGCTCCATGAACTTGTTTATCGATTCTGTCTACCATGCTCTAACTTTGTCCAATTGCCTCTAAGACCCTGCTATCCAATAATAATCTCACAAAACTATAGATCTATGTGTTCCACACATAATATAACAACCAACATCATTATCCCACAATGACGAAAAACACACTAATAGCAATGGATCACTAATGTGCTACATTACTCAATATGTGTGTAACTTTCTAAGTTTGCAACCATGTAACAATTAGGATACATCAGTTCCTTAACATCAGCATATCCCATCAGTCTACTAAAAGGATATCTCCAAATTCCCATAACACCCTAAAAGATCTTGAGTATCCACTAGCTAAGACTCAGGACAATCCTAATGCTAGTGAAGTCCAACTTCATATGAACCTATTAAGACTTCTTGATTATTGTGCATCATAGTCCTTCCACTGACTAACATCCTGACCAAGTAAGAGTTACGAACTAATTAAACTCACGAGACTCGATAACTATGATAAATCTAACATGGTGTGTGATATAGGCAGCATCTCAGATCCAATTTGACATTAGAACTCTTTCCAATCTCATGCTCACCCTCGTAAGGGATTTCTAATCACAGTCACCTATATGGATTACATAGGATGTTCGTCCCTAACAAATGAAGGTCAATGGATCTCATCGATGAACATCTATCTCCATACACCACTACACAGATAACATTCTCATCTTTTACACCAGATGGTTCCACTCAATGAAAAATCCCTAACACTAGTGCACAAGATACTATGTCGCATCTAGTTAAATGACCAAATACACAATCAAGAAGTAGTGATCGATATTAATCCTAAAGTCATGTGATCGTTGTAGGTGTCATATTCAATGAATGGAAACAGTGGCTGGAGATTGGACGCACAGTAATCTTTGTCCATTTAATTTCAATTAGTTAATTTTTATTTTGGAATTATTGTTTTAGTAGTTTTAAATTTGAGTTAGCTTTAATTTTATCTTTACATTGATGCATTTTAATTTACTGTAATCAATTTCAGCAATTTAAATACTTTATTTAATTTTTGCAAATTTAGTTTCAATAACTTTAATTTTCTGTCATTTAATTTCTATTATTTAATTTCTTTCTTTAATTTTCTATATTTGATATTGAAGATGTGTGGCTAAAATAAGACTTGGGTAAGACAATGACAATGTTCAATGCCACTGATTTTCCAAGCAAAGCCGAACTTCAATTGTCTTAATATTAGTCTGAATTGAATTGAGTTATGCTTGTATATATACTCTTTGGGTTTGGATTGTAGCGTAGGCCTAACTTAGAGTCTCCATGCCATGTATAGAGGTTACTTAATCTGAAAACACTATTATACTCAAACTCAAATAAGATGATATTTTGTTTATTATTTACCATTCAATTTATGATATTTGCTTAACTTAGATTCTCCATGCCATGTATAGAGGTTGTTAGACCTAGAATTATCATCATCTCGAACCAGAGTTAATATCAAAACCTCAGCTTCATTTCAGACTGATGTCACTATTTTTCTAACTATTTGGGGAATCTCAAGTTGGCACTAAAGTTGTCTTGACCCAAGGTTGCTTAAATTCAGTGTTAGTTTAGTTTTAATTCTCGCCTATAGATTATCTTAATCACCTCTTAAAACCAAATGTTCTATTATTTTTGTTTTCATCCATAAATAATTTCCAGTGAATCGACTCAGACTTACAGAAATATAAATTTAAAATTGTACTACACACACTCGCATACTAGGAAGCATAATAGCCTTACACCTATTTTAATAAGAGGATTAATGTTTAGCGAATTTGACTGTAGTTTTGATGGATAAATGTGTAGGTGTAGGACAATTATACTTGTCAATGTGCGAATGTGTGTGTAGTACAATTTTAAATTTATATTTCAGTAAGTCCGAGTCGATTCACAGAGAGATTATTTATAGATGAAACAAAAATCACATAACATTTGGTTTTAGAAGGTGATTAAGATTATCAAAAGATGAGAATTAAAACTAAACTAACACTGAATTTAAACAACCTTGGGTTAAGGCAACTTCAGTGCCAAGCTGAGATTCCCCAAATAGTTATAAAAATAATAACACCAGTCTGAAATGAAGCTGAGGTTTTGATATTAACTCTAGTCCGAAATGAGGATAATTTTAGGTCTAGCAACCTCCATACATGACACAACGACTCTAAATTAAGCAATTACTATAAATTGAACGGTAAATAATAGACAAAATATCATCTCATTTGAGTTTGGATATGATATTATTTCTAGATTAAGTAACCTCTATACATGACATTGAGACTCTAAGTTAGGTCTATGCTACAATACAAATCCAAAAAGTATATATACAAGCATAACTCAATTTAATTCAGAGCAATATTATAGCAATTGAAGTTTGACTTTACTTAAAAAATTGGGGGCATTGGATACTGTCTTTGTCTTGCCCAAGTCTTATTATAGTCATATATCTTCAATATTAAATACAAAAAATTAAAGACAGGAATTAAATTATGAAATTTAAATAATAGAAATTAAATGACAGAAAATTAAAGTTACTGAAACTAAATTTGCAAAAATTAAAGAAAGTATTTAAATTACTAAAATTGGTTGTGGTAAATTAAAATGGATCAATGTAAAGATAAAATTAAAGCTAACTCAAATTTAAAGTTACAGTAATCCCAAAATAAAAATTAACCAACAGAAATAAACTAACTGAAATTAAATGGACAAAAATTACTATGCGTCCCAATCTCCAGCCACTGTTTCCATTTCTTCTCCAACTCTCAGCCTTGCTCCAGCGCACTCTCACTGTGCAAGAATCCCAGCTACCGTCCTGTTCTTCTCTAGCCTTGTTGCGTTCACTGTGGCCGGAAATGCAGCGCCTCAGCATCCCTTTGTGTTGTCCGAGAGCTCTCCCCTTATTACTGTTTTGGAAATGGAGAATGAGGGCCTAGGGTTTCTGTGTTGCAGCGCATATCTATATATATCTCATGCCCCAGCTGAAATGTCCCTTCAATTTCAATCTAATTAGAAGGCTGGGACTGCGCGCGGAAGCTCTGTTCCGTGAACTGGGCTGGTATTCCAATTTAATGGGCCTTCAAAGATTAGTGGTTGGGTCCAATTTAATTAGCATTTAATTGCACATGTGGTTGGCTTTAATTTACTGGGCTTCCAATTGCTATTGTGCTTCCCTGTATCACGCACACATTCAGGAGAATATGTTATTAGTATATTATATGTTAAATATGCTTCACGCATGACATTCAATTAAGTAATATGTTATATATTATATATTATACATATTTATTATATATTATAGATATATATTATACATATTGCAGATAACTATTCAATTAAACCAATTTAAAATCAAAATAGAGACTATAATTATAACAAAATTTTACAAAACTGATCGTTAATCATGCACCCCATACAATTAGATGTGTGACTCACCACCTATTCTCATTAACATCCCATGTTAACAATGGTAGTAACTCATGTGTCAGTCCACTAATCGACAAATCATAGTCCTCTTCTGATAAGTTTAAGAACTAAGAATAACATTAAGAAATCTTGAATTAGAGATCCATGTCATACAGTCTCAACACTTTGAGAGTAGGAACCCTACTAGGAAGTCTAGGGACTCATTCATAAAAGGGAGAGAAAGATATATGAATAAAGATATGACCTTATATTAATATCAAGAACAATCAATAGTGTCATTTACATATATCCCATGTAATGTAAATCTAGCATCTAGGGCGCTATCACTAACAAACTCCTACTTGCACTAATTCTAATTTATAATCAACAACTATCAAATCATCGCATGGTATCCAATGCCCATATTCTGAAGATGGAGATCTAGTTGATCCTGCATCAAAGCCTAAGTTAGCGGGTCAGCAACATTTTCGAATGATGCCATCTTCTACAGTTACATGACACTACGTGCTATAATCTCTTGAATCAAGTGGAAGTAGCGCTAAATGTGCTTTTATTTCTAGTGAGACCTAGGTTCCTTAGCTTGTGCAATGAACCCGTTGTTGTCGCAATACGAAGGTATAGAAAACTCAACGGTTGGAACCACACCCAATTCAGAAATGAACTTCCTCATCCAAATAGCCTCCTTAGCTACATCACATGCTACCACATACTCAGCCTACATGGTGGAATCTGCAGTTATATCCTGCTTGAAACATTTCTAGCTAATTGCTCCATCATTCATGACAAAAACAAACCCAGATGTGAATTTCCTGTCATCTAGGTCAGACTGAAGTTTGAATCTGTGAACCCGTAAACACAGAGATCACCTTCTCCATAGGCCAGAACCATATCTCTAGTCCTTCATAAGTACTTCATGATATGTTTCACGGCCACCTAATGGTCCTCACCTGGGTCAAATTGATATCTACTGGTGACGCGCACCGCTTAGGCGATATCATGCCTTGTACATAGCATAGCGTACATAAGGCTCTCCATTGCCAAAGCATAAAGGACTCTCCATGCATTGCTTCTCTCCAAGGTCTATGGAGACATCCTCTTAGAGAATGGAACTCCATGTTGAACATCTATTAACCCTTTCTTGGAGTTCTCCATGCTAAACTTCTTTAGCATCTTGTATATGTACTAGCTTTGGGTGAGACCTATCAATCTCTATAGACGCGAATTCCCAAGATGAAGGTCACATATCCCAAATCTTTCACGGGAATTTATTGGACAACCAAATCTTAGTCAACATCAACATGCTAACATCGTTCCCATAAGGAGAATGTTATCCACATACAAGATATGATAGGTTCTCCTGCTCCTACTTACCTTCTTGTATATATAAGGCTCATCTTTCTTTATGAAACCAAACTCTTTGATTTCAAAATAAAAACGAATATTCCAAGAACGCGATGCCTGCTTGAGACTATATATGGATCTCTTCAGTTAGAAAACTTGATTAGCATCAACTTACTAGAATCTCTGCTACTATTCCATGAATATATCTTCCTCAAGATAACCATTCAAGAATGTCGTCTTAACATCCATATGTTAGATCTCTTAATCATAATGCGTGACAACAACTAGCATCACCCTGATGGACTTAAGCATAGTGACCGATGAGAAGGTATCATCATAATCCATGCCTTGGCACTGGCAATATCTTTTCGCTATAAGTCGCGTTTTGAAGGTTTACATCTTCCCATCAACACCGATCTTTCTTTTATAGATCCACTTATAACCTACGGGAATAATTCCCTTAGGGGGATCCACCAGAGTCCAGACCTGATTGGAATACATAGATTCCATTTTTGACTGCATAGCCTCTAACCATCTCTTGGAATCGATATCACATATTGCTTCTTCATATATGGTAGGATCAACAACTAGATCATTCTCTCCATATAAGAACATATCATGCATCACCTTTATATTAAATTCATATCATTTTGGAGGGAAATGTACTCTACTAAACCTATGAAATGCCTTAGGGATGACATTTGACGGACCGACAGTCTCATCCTTTTGATTAGGTTCAATCTGTGCCCTAGAAAACTCTTCTTTCAAATCTACTTTCCTCCCGATGCCACCTTCTTGAAGAAACTGATCCTCCAAGAATAGCATCTCTACTAATTAGAATTCTCTTATCACTTGAAAATATAATTGATATCTTTTACTATGGAGCGGATACCCCACAAATCTACATTTATCAGATCTAGGCTCCAATTTGTTTGTCTTGAGCTTTTTAACAAAAGTAGGACAACCCTAGATTTTAATATACTTAAGAACAAACTGCCTTCCCATCCATATCTCTTATCGGGTGGTCTCAACAGATTTACTCGGTGCTTGATTCAGGAGATAAATCGCAGTCATAAGCACATAACCCACAAGAAAAATAGGCAAATCTGTATAAGCAATTATCGAATGCGCCATGTCCAATAAGGTACGATTTTTATGCTCAGAAATCCCATTTAACTATAGTGTGGTAGGTAGTGTCAGTTGAGAAATTATACCACAAAACTTAAGGTAGTCACTAAACTCCATATTCAAGTATTTCCCACCCCAATCTGATCAGAGTATCTTAATACTCTTTCCAGTTTGGCTCTCTACTTCAGCCTTAAACTCCCTAAACTTCTCAAAGACCTCAGACTTATGTTTCAACAGATACACATATCCGTTCCTAAAAAAGTCATCAGTAAAAGTAATGAAGTAAGAGTAGCCACCTCTAGCCATTATCAAGAATGGCCCACATACATTAGTATGAATCAGACCTAGCAAATTATCGACCTTTCCACTTTGTCCAACAAATGGTTACTTAGCTATTTTCCCAAGAAGGCAAGATTCGCAAGTTGGCTCTGATTTAGAACCTGCTGGATCGATAAATCCTCTTGTGGCCAACTCACTAATCCTTCTCTCACTTATATGGTCCAACCTAAGGTGCCACAAATGCTTAAGATCCAAATCGATATCACGAGAATGCTTCTCGCTACTCGTGATTACAATATTAACATTTCCATCTCTCATTAACTTGTGTATTCCCAAAACATAATGACTATTAACTAATGTACCCATTCCAATACATTCATTTCCAAAATAAATATAACACATTGTTGGAAAATGAAAATTCATAATTTTCTTCTATAAGCTTAGGAATAGAAATAACATTTTGGATAGCTTCTAGTATATACAAACAGTCTTTAAGTTTTAATACATGCCTACTAGACAAAGTAATAGAAGAAGTCCTTATAGCTAATGGCTTAATAGATGCTCCATTCCTTACTCTAAGGATGACTTCCCGCTTCTGAAGTGGCCTACTTGCCTGCAAATCCTGCATGCAAACACATATGTGAGATGATACACCAGAATCCAAAATCCAGGTAATAGGAGATTGACTAATAGAATTGATCATTTCAATCACAAGCAAGGAAGAAAGAATACCTGCCCCCTGAGTTTCTCCATGCTTGTCCTTCGGGCCATGCTGAAACTTTGGGCAATTCCTCTTCCAATGCCTTAACTGTCAACACAAGAAACATTTTCCTTTGGGTGTCTACGCTCTGGACTTGCTCTTGTAGACCTCTTTCCTGAGCCCCACCAACTTCTTCTTCTTCTTGGAGGCAGACCTCTTCCTTGAAAATCTAGAAGTCAAGGCAATGGCAAGAATACTCTCTTTGCCCTTCCTTTTCATCTGGGCCTGAGTTGACCTCAACATGTTAAGTAGTTTCGAGAGCATGGTTTGGATTTTATTCATATTAAAGTTCATGATAAATCTGAAGTATGACTCAGGGAGAAATTGTAAGATCAAGTCAATCTGCAAATCCGCGTCCATGCTAAAATCAAGTGCATCAAACTAATTATTGATCGAATTAATCATGGACAACACATGATCCCCAACATTTGCGCCCTTTGACATTCGGGCCTGAAACAACCGCTTTAAAACCTCATACCTAGCGGTTCTACTCTGCGTCCCATACAATTCCTTCAGATTTAATACCATGTTAGCAGTAGTTCGCAGATGCTCATGCTATCTTTGAACCTCATTGTTCATGGAGGTGAGTACAAAGTTCCTAACCTTAAATTCATGGTCACGCATCTCCTTAAAAACCACACACTTCTCCTCACTGGACCCCTCGGCACTACCAAAAAAATGGCTTTTTGCGGCAGTTTTTTTGCATTTAGCAGTGGTTTTGAAATTGCCACTAAACCAACTGTCGCAGAGCATTTAGCAGCGATTTTCAGCAACTGCTGGAATAACCGTCACTAAGTAATATTTTTTTGCTGCGATTTAAGAACCATTGCAAAATAGGTGATTTAATGGCGATTTTTAAAATATTTAGTAACGGTTTCAAAACCGTCGCAAAAAATTCTAAAACAATTGAATTTCTAATTTTAGCAACAGTTTTTAAAATATTTAGCAGGGGTTTCAAAACTGCTGCAAAAATTAAAAAAAATTAATTTTTAATTTCAACAAGCTCGGCTGCCAGCCTGACCACTTGGGGGCCTTAGCCCTCCTTGTGTGTGCGCCTAACTAATGCATGCCACGTGGCTGCATGTCTGCGTGCCACATGGCGTTGCTGGAAATTAATTCCCAGCCTTCCCCTCCCAAGTTTTGAACCCCAGACCTCCCCTATGCGCACACGTGCGTGACCTGTCTAATTTGCAAAGCTCCCTTGTAATATATGCGCATATATAAATTATATACTAATATAACCATTATTTTATAGAATTATATTTTATATTTTTTAATATAAATTAAAAGTATTAATTAATTCATTATTTTTTAAAATAATAAAGGAATAAAATAAAAATAAATTAATTGAGTTAAATTAAACAAACTAATTCATTAAAAAATAAAAAGAAGATTTTATCTATTTTTTAAAAATTATTAAAATTTAGTTAAATTTATTTTTATTTTTTAAATTAAATTTTTTACTGAATTTTCTGATTAATTTAAATTAAATTTTAAATTTATTTTTAAGATTTTTTATTTTTATTAATTTAATTTTTAATTATTCTCTTAAGTAATTTTTATTTTTTTAATGAATTTTGAAATAAATGTTAATTTAATTTTAATTTTAAATTATTTAAATATTTTTTAAATTTAGCCGCGATTTTTCAAAACCGTCGTAAATATTAATTTAATTATTCTTTGAATTTAGCGACGATTTTTAAAGCCACCGCAAATATTGATTTAATTTTAATTTTGAATTATTTAATTATTCTTTGAATTTAGTGTTGGTTTCTAAAAAATTACCGCTAAATTCAATGTTTTTAATGAATTTAACGACAGTTTTGAAAAACTATTGCAAATATTGATTTAATTTTAATTTTTAATTATTGAATTATTCTTTGAATTTAGCGGCGATTTCTCAAAAACCATTGGTAAATTCAATTTTTTAACGAATTTTGCGGCAGTTTTGAAAAACCGTCGCAAATGTTATTTTAATTTTAATTTTTTAATTATTTAATTATTTTCTTAATTTAGCAACAATTCTTTGAAAACCATCACAAAATTAAATGTTTTAGTGAAATATTAAAAAATAGTAGCAAAATATTAAAAAAATCGCGACAAAATATCATGTTTTGCGACAATCTTGTTGTGGTTTTCAAAACCTGCCGCAAAAAATCAATTTTTTGTAGTGCGGGAAGTTCCATAGGCAAGGTCTAGGCAAGGTCCTATTTTCCCATCTACGAAGACATTATTTCCATTGTGCATGCCTATAATGAAGACTTTGATATTGTACAAAGGATATTCTTCTGTAACATAAACCATATTTTGCAAGTAACAATTGATGAAACCTGATGATTTGCATTGCAGTAGCATTTCAAAAAATTTAAAAGTTGGCATCAACATCAGATCAGCACATGCTCGGGTCCTATGAACAGACATAAACTAATGAATCTCTCCTTATAATCCCTGTGATGTACCTAGGAAGGTGAAATAGATATCTGATCAAGTGTGGGCCCCAATTCAGTGGGATAAAGCGAAGGCAAAGGGTCGAGGAAGACTCACTCGACATAGCCGAGTGGGCGCCCACTCAGTTGGGTCGAGTGGACACCCCCACCCGGCATAACCGAGTGAGGTGCCACTCGGTTAGCCGAGTGGCCGAACCCCTACTCGGCACAACCTAGTGGGGGTCCACTCAGTTGTGCCGAGTGGCCCCTCGTCCCTAACTCAGCCTAGCCGAGTGGGGTCCACTCGGTTAGGCCGAGGGATCCCACTCGAGGGAGCAACCGATTGAGGGGTCAGTCGGTCATACCGAGTGACCCTTCGGGGTTGCCATTTTTTGTCGATCCGCCCATTCCAACCGAGTGGCCCCCCCTCTCGTCAGCCGAATGACCTCCGGAATCCTCAGAATGGGCCACAAGATCTCCGAAATGGGCTGCGAGATTTTGGCCGAGAATATCGCGAGGCCTCCCTCACCCTCCGCTATAAATACAAGGACCCCTCTTCCTCACAAGGTACGCAATTTTGAGTAATTGAAGTACAATTTTCTCATTTTCTCTTGAAATCTGACTTAAACATCGGAGGGTTTGTGCGGGGACCCCTACCCGTGACCTAATGGTGCTCTCATTTTGTAGGTCACTGGTCACCCTCAGGTCACTCAGTCACCAAGGCCACACGTCGCCCTCAGGTCACTCGGTTACCAAGGCCACTCGTCACCCTCAGGTCACTCGGTCACCAAGGCCACTCGTCACCCTCAGGTCACTCGATCATCAAGGCCACTCGTCACCCCCAGGTCACTCGGTCATCTTGGGCCACCAGATCATCAGCCCACCAGATCATCAACCTTGTCAGACCATCAGCTCTGTTGGATTACCAGATTTGGACCTCTACCAGATCTAGTTGCTCGTCAAGATTCTCATCAGTGAAGGCACGACTCCCGAGACTCTTGCGTCTGTCTGTAATTAAAAATAGATTGTTATATTTTAGCAACAACAATTAGCGCCGTCTGTGGGAAACGCAAGACAAAAAGTTAACTTAAGAATGGCAAACACCCTTGGACTTTGACGAACTCTCTCTCAAGCTGTAGAAACACGCTTACCACCACATAATTCTCAACAATAGGGAGCGTCTCCCATTATTTCTGGTCCTCACCCACAAGGAGCACATCTGCCCCCTCATACTACTCAACCCCAAGGAGGTGATCGCTCCATTTTCCTGAGCCAACAAGTGGGGAACCAATCAGTCCCACCTCCCCTTAACATCGGATCAGAGCCAATTCCCGCTGATCAAGCTGGGACCTCACAACGACCACCACGTACGGTCCCGTGGGAAGAGTATGAAGCATTGAGACAATAGCATGTTGAAGGTATGCAGGCACTCCGAGACATGGCCGATATACTCCAAGGTATGATTCCTGAAGGGACGTGGCCTGATACCTTGAAAAAATTTGTGCCATCGCCTGAGCCGTAGCTCGGAATAGAAGTTGATTCCTATCGAGAGGCCACTCCCGATTCTGATTCCTGATCCACTCCTCGGCGGGAGGATAGGCCCAAATCACAGCCATTAAGAAAGAACCCTCACACCGTGCCCCGAAAGAACGAAAACCCAAGAATGGAGAACAGGGCTGGGCGTCCTCAAAGGTTAAGGTATCATGAAACAGTGGCCAGCACACCTACAAGTCACGAAAACCAAACAGTAGTTAGCATGCACGATGACATGAAAAGAGTAGTAGAGGAAGTGCTTGAGTGGAAAAGTTAATCCCCGTGACAGAGGAGCATTGGCGCATAAAATGTCCTTTTACTGCAGATATATTGGAGAGGCCTTTGCCCCGAAAATTCAAAATGCCGTAAGTCACCCCTATTCAGGAAAAGACGACCCATACAACCATGTCCAAAACTATGAGTCACTGATGATGTTGCATGGATGGGATGACGACATAATATGCCAGGCATTTTCCTTCTATCAGGACATGCTCGAACATGGTTTAACAGCCTACCAGAAGCCTCTATTTCATCATTTGGACAGCTTAGAACATAATTTATTAAGGCTTTTGTGATTAACAGTCGAAGGAAAAAGGAATCATTGCGTTAATTTGTGGATAGATTTCGCAACCGTACTCTTGAAGTCCCTGATTTGCTAGCCCAAGTAGCAGTGTCTACCATGCTTCAAGGTACAAGCCTCATCTCTCTCCAAGAGTCGCTTTCCTTAGACCCTCCAATGTCCCTAGCCGATTTGTTTGTTAGAGCAAACCGATATATTCTCCACACTGAAATCATGAGGAATGTGGCGGGGAATGAAGACAGAGAAAGAAAAAGAAAGGAACGTGAAGGGGAAGAGGAGTCTATTCGACGACATGAAAGAATTAGGAGAGCAAATGTACCTAAACCTCAGTTTAATCACTATACTCGGCTTTTACAGCCACGATCAGCTATTTTAGCCATAGTAGATGGAGAGGGACTCCTTAAACTGCCCCGCAGAGTTGACAGATCCATGGAAAAAAACTAAGAAGAGTATTGTAGATATCATCAAATCCGGGGACATTCCACTGATCATTGCAGAGAATTGAAGAATCAGATTGAAATGTTCATTCGAGAGGGGCATCTACAAAGATATGTGAGAAATGAAGGGGAAGAAAATAAGGAACCCCGACAAAGGGAAGACAGGCGTGATGGGCAGGAAAGACAAAACCCAAGGCAACAAGAGAGGGTAAGAGATCGTAGACAAGATCCTCATTTAGATAATGAGCCAACTCAACAGGCCATTCATGTTATTTCAGGAGGGGAAACCCTGGGCGGAGACACGTCAGCCTCCCGAAAGGCCTATGCTCGCCAAGCTTATCAAGTAAATTCAGTGATGAAAATTAAAGACAATGAGGAGCCAATTACCTTCATTCCTACCGACCGAGGAGACATAATGCTCCCCCATGACGATCCAATGGTTATTTCAGCAATTGTGGCCAAACATCCCATCAGTAGAATTTTGGTAGACAGTAGCAGTTCCGTCAATTTGATTTATTAGAATTTTTTTGAGTAGATGCATTTATCGCATGATCGATTAAGAAAAGTGGCCTCACCCCTGTACAGCTTCACTGGGGAAGCAGTTCCAGTGGCGGGATCTATTCAGTTACCCATCACATTAGGTGCAGACCCCCAAATCGTAACTCGACAGGCGAATTTTATGGTGGTTAAAACCTCCTCAGCGGCATACAACATGATTTTGGGTCGCCTTCTACTCAATGATCTGAGGGTGGTGGTATCCTCATGTTACCTGTTGATGAAGTTCCCTACGCTCGCTGGAGTTGGACAGGTTCGAGGAGACCAAAAGAAGGCACAAACCTGTTATGTGTCCTCTACAAAAGGAAAGAGAATGGAAGAAACCTTATCTATTATAGAGAAGGATATCCATAAATCCTTGGAGGAGGGAGTCGCTCGCAAGCCTCAACCCGTTGAAGAATTAGAGGCAGTACATTTAAGCGAAGTGGATTCTAAGAAATTAACATATGTTGGCTCACAGCTTCCAGAATAGATAACGGCAGAAATTGTGAAATGCTTGTGAAAAAATTTAGATGTATTTGCTTGGAAACCAAAGGACATGCCAAGAATCAGTACAGAAGTGATATGTCACAATTTGAATGTAGATCCCCAATTCAAACAAGTCAGACAGAAGAAGCGAAACATCGCACGTGATGCTGATAGGCTACAAGCACTGGAGGAGGAAGTTGATAAGTTGCTAAAGGCCGGATTTATTCGGGAAGTATTGTATCCTGAATAGTTAGCCAATGTTGTTATGGTCCCGAAGCCCAATGGAAAATGGCGTGTGTGTGTAGATTTCACCAATCTCAACAAAGCTTGCCCTAAAGACTCATACCCACTACCACAGATTGATCGTCTCGTAGATGAAACATCTGGATACCAGTTTTTGAGTTTTTTGGATGCCTTCTCGGGCTACCACCAAATAATGATGTATCCACCTGACTAGGAGAAGACGTCGTTTATTACCGAAAAGGGGACATAATGTTACCAAGTCATGCCTTTCGGGCTCAAGAACGCTAGGCCTACTTATCAACACATGGTGAATAAAGTCTTTAAAGAATTGTTGGGGAACACAATAGAGGCATATGTCGACGACATGATTGTAAAAAGTCGGGAGAATGAATCACATACAAAAAAGCTAGAACAAGTGCTCGGAGTCTTCAGGCAATACAAAATGCAGCTAAATCCAACAAAGTGTGCCTTTGGGGTGCAGTCCGGGAAATTTTTGGGGTACATGATCACACAAAGGGGGATTGAGGCAAACCCCAAGAAAATTCAAGCAATACTAGATATGGAATCATCAACATCAACCAAGGAAGTCCAACGACTAATAGGACGAATGGCAACCCTAGGGCGTTTTCTCTCCAAATTAGCAGCGAGAGAACTCCCATTTTTACAAACCTTGAGGGCTGGGAAAAAGTTTGAGTGGACAGAGCAATGCTAGAATTCATTCAAAGCGTTAAAGGAGTACTTGAAAGAGGTTCCCCTACTAACACGACCGGAAACTAGAGAGACATTATACTTATATTTGGGAATAAGCAACGAAGCAATAAGTGCAATATTGATTAAAAAAGGGCAGATGGATCGACCAATATACTATGTCAGCAAGGTGTTACAAGGTCTAGAGACACGTTACCCCTTTGTTGAAAAGGTGGCATTGGATTTACTAAATGCCTCCCAAAAGTTGAGGCCTTACTTCCAAGCTCATTCAATTATCATACTTACAAACCAACCATTGCGGAGTATTTTACAAAAGCCTGAATGTTCTGGTCGCCTTACCAAGTGGTCAATTGAGTTGAGTGAATATGATATCCAGTATCAACCTCGACAAGCTTTAAAGGGGCAGGCACTGGCTGATTTTATTATGGAATGTACACACTCCAGCAAAAGGGGAGAAAATGAGCAAGCAGAGTGGCTATTGTTTGTAGATGGAGCATCTAGCTCACAGGGAAGTGGCGCTGGAATAGTCCTTGTACCCCCCGAAGGAGAAACGCTAGAGTACTCTCTACGATTTGCTTTTCCAAGTACCAACAATGTGGCCGAATATGAGGCATTGATTGCAGGAATGAGGTTAGCACAGAGATTGGAGGTATCACAATTGATTGCCCATAGTGATTCCCAGTTAATTGTACAGTAGTTTCATGGACAGTACGAAGCCAGAGAGCAGGTGATGACACAATACCTACACAAGGTAAAAGGAGAACAGATGTTTCTGAGTTTCCAATTAACACAAATAAATAGATCACTCAACAGACACGCAGACGCTTTATCCAAATTAGCGGCCACTAAAGAAACAACAAGGAGAACAGTATTTTTTGAGGTGCTTCATCAACCAAGCATTGAAGAGAAAGAAGTGTCATGTGTGGAAGTAGGAATAGACTGGCGGACGCCCTTCTACCACTACCTAACCAACAATGAACTACCCAATGATCCACACAAAGCAAGGAAACTCAAGATACTGGCTGTAAGGTTTACTATTATAAGTGGGGTACTATACAAATGAGCTCACACCGCACCTCTTCTCAAGTGTCTAGGTCCCTAAGAGGCTGAATATACCCTGGCAAAAACCCATAGCGGGATATGTGGAGAACATTTGGGAGCACGAGTCCTAGCAACTAAAGTCTTGAGAGCCGGTTTCTTTTGGCCCACGTTATAATCAGACGCATCAAAGAAAGTTAAGTCGTGCAACAAATGCCAGCGACATGCCCCAATCCAATCTGCTCCGATATCCCAACTACAACCTGTATTCCAACCTATACCATTTGCCCAATGGGGTTTGGATATTTTAGGTCCATTCCCACAAGCGCCAGGGCAAAGAAAATTCTTATTGGTAGCCACGGACTATTTCATCAAATGGATCGAAGCTGAGGCATTGGCCACCATTATAGCAAGAAAAGTAGAATCAATGATATGGAAAGACGTAGTGTGTCGGTTTGGGGTACCAAGAATTATCGTTACAGACCATGGAAAATAGTTTGATTGTGACTCCTTCAGAAAATTTTGTGACGGCCTAGGGATCTGTCTACGGTTCTCCTCAGTGCCATACCCCTAGGCAAATGGGCAAGCTGAGGTCAGTAATCGAACTATATTGCATGGCCTAAAGACCCGCCTTGAAGGAGCTAGGGGAGCATGGGATGATAAGCTATTGTCAATCTTGTGGGCATATCGAACGACTAGTCGAATCGCAACTGGTGAGACTCCGTTCAATTTGGTATATGGAACCAAGGCCTTAATTCCCATAGAAATTTCAGCGAAGTCCCCTAGGCTGATGGCGTATGAGGAAAAAAATGGTACAAGAAATTCTAAAGCATTACACGAAAATCTGGACTTGATTAAGGAGCAGCGCGATAAGGCTACCATGAGGATAGCTGCTTATTAGAGGAGGGTCGCCAGTTACTTCAACTCTTGAGTAAAGAATAGACCCATGGAGGAGGGAGATCTAGTGCTTCAGAGATCTGTCATAACCAACACACTAAAAGATGATGGAAAGTTGCGAGCAAATTGGGAAGGGCCGTACCGCATTCTAAAGTTAATTGATCCCAACACTTGCAATTTACAAACCCTTTTGGGAGACACCCTTGGGAAAACATGGATTTAAATTATCTCAAGTTGTATATGAACGTTGTACCAGGCAAAGTATTTGCAATAATATAAGTCCTAAATGGGACCATGGACGTAGGCACATTTAGCCGAACCACGTAAAAATACTTGTGTGTGTATGGCTATCATTTTATTCACATCCACAAAAAAGGAGCTCAGATGCGATCAAACCCTTTGCCCCGCTTATAGTCCGGCAATGAGGTAAAAGGTGATCACACTCGTTGCCCCGCTTATAGCCCGGCAACGAGGTAAAAGGCAATCACACCCGTTGCCCTGCTTATCACCTAGTATCGAGGTAAAATGCGATCACGCCCGTTGCCCCGCTTATAGCCCGACAACGAGTTAAAATGCGATCACACTCGTTGCTCTGCTTATAGCCTGGCAACGAGGTAAAATGCGATCACACCCGTCGTCTCACTTATAGCCCGGCAATGAGGTAAAAGGCGATCACACCCGTTGCCCTGCTTATAGCCCGAGAGTGGGGTAAAATGCGATCACACCAGTTGCCCTGCTTATAGCTCGGCAATAAGGTAAAATGCGCTCACACCTGTTATCCTGCTTATAGCCCGACAATGAGGTAAAAGGCGATCACACCCGTTGCCCTGCTTATAGCCCGGCAATGGGGTAAAATGCGATCATGCCCGTTGCCTCGCTTATAGCCCAGTAACGAGGTAAAAGGTAATCACCCCTGTTGCCCTGCTTATAGCCCGACAATGAGGCAAAATGCGATCACGCCCGTTGCCCCGCTTATAGCCCGACAACGAGATAAAATACGATCACGCCCATTGCCGTGCTTATAACCCGGTAATGAGGTAAAATGCACTCAAAATCGCCACTTGGCGCGCGACCCAACAAGAAAAGCCCTGACCACATATCGTTAAGAGCAACAATAAAAGAATAAATCAAGCAGCAAGGAGTGGAACATGTTGAGTAGAACAAAGAAGAAAATACTCATTGATTCTCATTGTTGTAAATAAAAAGAAAAAAAAAAGGGGGGATAACAACGAAAAGCAAACAATAATGAGGGACTACTCGCGGGAGTGAGACTTGCGAGAATAATGCTTAGTAGGCCCAAATGACGCAACGGGAATCTCAGGAGACGCTGTTGGGAGTTCCCCTTCCTCAGCCTCATCCGTATGCGGAACATCTTTAACAGCTGCACCAGGATCCTTTTCATTTCCTTTAGGGCCGTCCACCACTCCTTCTCCCCCACGATTGAAAGGAAATGGATTCCAGGGGCCCGTCAGATTTTCCAAGTCATCCACCAAATAAGAGTCCAAATAAGAATTAGGACTCATAGGCTCATTCGGTTCATATTGGCGCCAATCCACCTGATGAGACTCCTCAACCTCAGGAGTAAGCAGAAGTTCAGGAAAAGTCTCTCCCGGATGCTGAGATTCTAGATGGATGCGTGCCAGGTAAAATCCATAGTTCAAGAAGCCAGAAGCATATTTCCCGTTCCTGTCTTGGCAATCGGTTGAAAGACGATATTCTTTCACCGCCTTAGCCAGAATAGCCTAAGCATCCCGATGACTTATCTTCAGCTTTGTCAAGCGCAATGAGTGTTCTTGTATAAGCGCTTCATGCTTCGACATCAATCCAACGTTCCTGTGTTCTTCGGCCTGTAATTTAAAGCGCAAGTCTTGGACTTCCCCTTGAAGGCCCGAGCTACCAGCAGCAACCTCGATCAGCTGAGCATGCATTCTTTCAACTTCTACCTCTACATTTCTCTTCCCGACCTCCGCACGACGAGCACGACACTTTAGCTCTTGGCGCTCTTGTTTCCAAGTGGATTGGCAATTCCTCCATTCTGCCATTTGTGTCTCCACTTGTTCATAATATTTCCTGTCCCTCGCATTAGACGAGTGAAATTGGGATATTTACTATTTGCTAGAAATTAATAGATTTTATGCAAGTTTGCTTACATGATCTCATCATGCCTCTGTAATAGCTTTGAGATTTCAAACGTGTAGCCTGACCAATATTTAAGTGCCCTCCGCTCCTTATTTTCTCTTAGGGCTCGAGCAATGGTAGCAAAACCTGGATTCCACCTAAGGCGCCTAAACTTGTTGGGGGCATAGCCAACCTTCAAATTCAGCCCGTGGTCATGGTTGTAATCATGGGTTATATACAGTGGCACCCTGGAGGTAGGACCACGGATGCCACACTGGATTTCTTGATGGTCTATTCTTAAGTTGTTAAGAATATGTGACAAGGATCTATAATACAAGATTTCTTAAAGGTATTCACAGTCCTTAGATTTATCAAATGGGTACTATGATGAATCGATTATGGACGAGCACATAGGCTACTACTTTTTATTAATATAAGATACTAATGATAAAAAATTATGAGTTGCATGCCATACTACATGAGATGCGACTAATATACATGTTGGTGAATGTTAGTTGAACATCTGTTGAATGTGATGCTTGTGACAGATCACATGGCTGAGAGGATTAATGATTTGTTGTTGGTTTTCTACTGTGTATCTGATTCTCAGACTAGAGGTGACAGAATTGTCTTGTGCACTAGTGTCATAGATTTTTCATTAAGCGGAACCATCCAATGTGAGAGGTGGGAATACTCTCTGGCAGTGGTGCATAGAGGTAAATGCTTACCGATGAGATCCATTGTTCTCCATTGTGAAGGTAAATATCCCATACAGTCACAATTGGTTGTGGTTGGAAAACCCCTAATCAGGGTGTCCATGATCAAAAAGAGTTTCAAATGTTAAAAGAAGTTTTAATGTGTCATCTCGACCACATGGTACTATATCTCGGCATAGCTACTGATTCGTGTAAGTTTAATCAAACCACGACTCTTACTCAGTTGGGATATTAGTCAGTGGAAGAATTATAGTGCATGGTAATCGAGACCCCTAATAGGTTCATTGAAGTATTAACTTCATTGCCATTAGGATTGTCTTGATATTATTCTAGAGGTCACTCAAGACCTTTTAGGGTGCTATGAGGAAATTGAGAGTTTTCCATAATAAACTGAAGTGTTTGGTCAACGGTAAAGAGTTTGGTGTATCCCGATTGCTATATGGTGGTGAACTTAGAAGGTTATACACATACTGGGTAATGCATTCGATTAGTGATTTCCTACTATCATCTGTTTTGAATCATCATTAAGAGTTAATGATGATGATGATAGATGTGTTGTTAAGAGTTAACAAATGGATCAATAATCTATTAAGAATTAACAAAGGGAAACCGTTAAGAGTTAACAGAGGGCCTTGTGTTGTTTTACTTTTGTATACTTAATTTTGATGATGAAAAATAATACTTTATTAAATCTCTAAGTTATGAATCAAAGTGGTGGTTTTCAACATAAATCAATTTCAATATCAAGTATTACTTTGTGAGAATGAAAACCAAATGAATTTCAAATATTGAGATTTCAAAGTCATATTTTTCTAAGTTTGGAAGGTTAGCATCTTATAAGAAGATATATATGAAAATGTTTTCGTTTCAGAAAACTAACTCCCGGTAATTCAATAGCTAACATTTATTAGTGATAAAATAATTTTTAATGAATTTTTTAAGAAATAGAAAGTGTATATCTTGGAGGTGGTAAAATCGCAAAATCCTAAGTTTGTACTAAAATCCAAATTCTACTTTCATATTCTTATGGATTTTGATCTTTTAGATATTTTTATTGAATCCAAATGGGGGGGTACTTTCTTATTTACATTTGTGTATTAAAGTAAATGGAAGGTAAAATATAAATTAAACAAAATGAGGACATTTATTTCTTCACATTTTTGCATCTGTCGACTATGGGTATGTGTCTGTCGACTATGGGTATTTTGTGTTAGAAAATAGTCGACTATGATTTATTGTCTGTCGACTATGCCTAGTTTTATTTGAAGAAATAGTCAACTAACCTATTTTATCTATCGACTATGTGTTTTTCAGAAACTTGTAACGGCTAATTTTTTAATCTCCAATGGCTAGTTTCTCTTTCTCTAACAGCTCAATAACGTCTAGTTTTGGGAAAGACTCTTGGGATGCTTATATATACATATCAAGGAGATCAAGAGAAGGCTAATGGACGGGAACGAATTGAATTGAGCTTACATTTTATACTCATTTCTATTCATATTCACTGTGCTTCTATTTTCTCTCTTCAAGGTTGTGATCTTAATCTGTTTACATTCATTTAAACCTTGTATCATTTTTGAGAGACATTGTAACTAAGAGATTCATCTCTTAGATTCTCTCCAATTATACATTTCTTGTATTTCCTAGCTTGTGTATCTAGAAGGCCCATTTGAGTGGGAGGTTGTAATTCCTAGTCTCGGACTAGAGGACCTACTTGGTTTAAGTAGGAGGTTTTTAGTGGATGGTTTGAAAAATCCTTAGTGAGGAGCTAAGGTAGTGGATTAGGCTTGGGTTAAGCCGAACCACTATAAATCCTGTGTTCTTCTCTCTTACTTGTGCTTTTATTTCATTTTTTATTTCAAGCATTTCAATAATCCTCACTTGTATCAAATTTTTCATCAAAAGGATTTCAAAATTCTATCAAGTTTTTAAAATAACCAATTCACCCCCCTCTTGGTGTGTGCCATAGCACCTCTCGGTCTAACACCTTGGTTCTAGTAAGAGTTAGTAAAAGGGCCATTAAGAGTTAATGACAGGCCTAGACGTATTTTGGTGAAACTTTAAAAGGATAGCACAAAACAGTTGATAGTTGTTCTTGGATCTGTGAATAGTTTTGGAACTGTTGACAATTTGTGTTGAACGATCGACAGTTGTTAGTGTATGTGCTCTAGACCCAATCAGATTGGGCATGTTGTACACTAACAATTGTAATCATATTTATTATTAAGTAAGGAGTTATTCATTTTCATAAGAAGTCATTTTATTAGTTTTTTGTTATTATTGTAATTACCGAATGAAACTAAATAGAAATCCATATGATGTATATTGTGATTAATCTATAAAGATGTGAGATGATGCATCACAGTTTGTAGACATTATCAAATGTCCCAAGTCGTAGCAATGTTAAGAATGAACATTGACTAAGACTTGTATGTGCTATGTTTTTGCTATATGATAGCAATGGGGATTTCAACCCATAGGCATGGAGATGCTTAGACAAGTACATAGGTGACCAATGTTGAAAAACGTGTCACCGGACATGACTCGTCATAAGAATCCATTTTAGTTATATGTTGATGGAATTTTCGTATGAAATGGGTGTAACTAATCCTTGGACCTGAGGTTGTCACAATCATTTCATAAGAAGATCGATATACTTTGATTTCGTTTCGATTGACCCTAGACAAAGGCTGAACGTGGGCGATCGTTGGGCATATCTTGAGGCCTATGGAAATGGGTGCATAACCAAGATGTGACTCGTCTATCCCTTGATAAAGGATGATGTATCTAAGGCGCATTCGGTGGATATTCACTTTAAATCCATGGCCATAGTGAAAGAGATCAATAAGGAGTTAGTGATTCACTTTCTATTTAATGAGGATATCCAGAAGACCGAAGAAAACTCATGTGATCGTAATCAAGTAACACATCGCTAGACTTGAGATCACAGAAGATACATTGATGAGAGGATCGAATTACACGGTAACTATGCTCATGAAATGTTGTTTATGGATTATAAATCCTTCTGAATAATTGGGTATGCATGATACTTTGCTAGAGGCCAATCTTGTCTTATGTGTTCATATCAATACATTGACAATATATTCGGAAGCCTAATGAGTCATACGCAAAAGATACGGTCCTTAACTTAAACTAGGAAAACGGACGTATGATAAAGTGGGACACTTCGGCAAGAAGTTGTACCGTCATAGGTTCTCACGGAAAAAGAACAAATAGACGTAATGTCGTCGATATGACAAGAGGTCATCATAAAGGAAAGAGTTTCCTAAAATGGCAATTGATTAAATTAGAAATGAGTTTCTAATTTAATAATTTTTTATTTGCTAGAGTGGCAAATAGGAAATAATTAATATAAATTAATATATTTGGACTTAAATTAATATTTGAGCTAAATAAAGTATTTGAGCCAAATATTAAATTAAATATTATATTTGAGTTAAATTAGATTTGGAACAAATATTTTATTTAAACTTATTATTGGATTTGGGTCATTTAATTAAATTCTTAGTAGAACTAAGATAAATGAGCCGGCCCATATCCACTAGGTTTTGTAAACCCTAAGAGACATTGCTTCTCTATAAATACCCCTTTAAGGGTTGCCCAAATTGAACGAATTATTTTATGATTTTGTAAGAGTTGAAAAATCGTTCTTTTTTGTTCATACATAAGCCACGAAAAGAAGGAAGAGTTAGCACTCTCATTCCGCTCTCCTTACTAAAGGACGCGTGTCACGTATCATGAGTTAAAAGTTGGACACTTAGACTGCTTGAATCCGCAAATGACTCAAAAATCTAAATGTTAGATTTATTTTATTTTATATGTGAATGATTTGATTTCAACGTTGATCCAATTGCCAGAATTGAGGTAAGAATCAAAATTTTTAACTACACTACTTGCCCCGTAGCTATCTTGCTTTACTTTCAGGACAGTTTCGTTCAGTAGGATTAGATCCCGTGTGTTTTTCTTTTGTCGTTTCAATCGGTATTTAATCATGCATCTCAGAGACGTAAATTAGAGACAGAGCAAGAGAGAGAGAGAGAGAGAAGAATAAATTGAAAAAGAAGAAAAAAAGAAATATGAGGTGCGCATCATATGCCACCACCATTTTTCTCCTCTTTTTCATTTATTTTTGGAAAAAAGAAGAAGAAGCATGCCCATCCATTGTTCATCTTCTTCTTCCCTCTTCTCTTTCTTGCTCCCTATTTTGTGTTGGTCCAAAGGTTGTGAGACAATTGGGTCATCCAAGGAGAACCTAGATCGGTTTGGAGTCACCTTCGTTCTCACTTGTCCAGCACACAAGTGAGACGAAGGGTTCCGGTGTAGCCTAGGTGTGGACCAATTTGGTCCCTTGCATTTGTGGGGGATGGCTTGGTCAGCCAAGGAAGCAAGTGAATGAGTTCGGGCCTAGGTGCATCACAGAGGCAACCGATGGCAATATCTTAATGAAATGAGGTAAAATTTACTTTTGTATTTCATTTTAATGCATGTGTATTTGTATATGGCTATCTATATCTAGTCTTGTAAGGGTTATTTTGTATCTTTTTTGCTATATGTGTGTATTTTTAAAAAAAAAATTGAAAATCACAGTGTCTCCCTTGCATGATACACCAAGCGTTGGTGCATTCCTTTCAGTTAAAAGAATCAAGTCCAAGGGGAATTAATAAGGTTAGTAGCAATATTCTTTGCAAGAAAGAGATACTTTGTTAGTTCTTATTTTATTCCCTTCCTACCTATGGTGAAACTTGGGGCTTGTTAGACAGAACCCCTCAATCTCTTACACAAAATGCTAGAAATAATTCTTATTACTTGTAACAAGTTAGAGAGTATTTATAATAACTCTGACACAACTAATTAGAAAGTTCTAGCTTATAAAGGAAATAAACTAGGGAAGAATCAACTAAATACAAAGTTCGAACTTACTAAAGAAATAAACTAAATAAAGAAGAATCAATTAAAAAAGGAAACTAACTAGCCCTTAGTTTTAGGATGCCTCTATACATGAGTGATTTGCTGCTTTGCTTGCTTTACTCTTGTAAGGCTCATAACAGGAGGATTGCCATTATAAGTGACCCAGTATCCTTATTTTAAGTAAAAGTTATATTTCTTGGAGATATGCCCCATTAAGAATGGTAGACAATTAAATGTTCGTTAACACAATATCAAGACGTTAGACGTGTTGGTTTAAATGTAAACAAGATTTGAAGAAACTTAAGTAGACACAAGTTGCTGGAAACACACAACACAAACTGTGTTTTCTTCTTATTTAAAAACAACGTGCATATGACCTATATATAGGATTTACATGCTGATTATTTGCATTGCATAACAAACTAAATCACAAACTAACTAAGTTCCTGAAAATAAGCATAAATAGTAGCTCCATCACTGAAGACCAGTTCTCTACTAAAAACCAGCTCATCCCTTAGTGGCTCCTGATGACTCGGTCTCTTGCTGACCTGGTTTGATATCCACAACACTCTCCTCCAAACTAGGTCTGCTTGAACTGTCTTTGTCTCCCTTTTGAATTTGCTTCATGCCCAGCATATCTCTTATCCTCATGAAGTCCTTGAAGGCTAATGGTTTAGTGAATATGTCAGCCACTTGCTCAAGTGTATGACAGTATTCTACCTTAATTGTTCCCTGTTTGACATGATCCTGATGAAATGGAACCTTGTATTAATGTGCTTACTCCTTCCATGCTGAACTGGGTTTTTGGCCAACTTAATTATAGACATGTTATCCACATAGACTGTAGTTGACTCCTGTAAATGCTTCAGTGAATCAAGCAAATTCTTAAGCCAAATAGCTTCACACACTGTGGACGCCAGTGCTACATATTCTGCTTCACATAAAGATAAAGCTACAATACTTTGCTTCTTTGATGTCAAAGAAAATGTTGTTGATGCCCCAAAAAAGACATATCCAGTGGTGCTTTTCCTCTCAATTGGATCTCTACCCCAGTCACTGTCTGAATACCCAATCAACTCAAACACTTCACCATAGCCATAATGCAGCCCAAGATTCATACTTCCTTTGACATGTCTTAGAATTCTTTTGGCTGCCTGCCAATGACTTTCTCTAGGTGTCTCCATGTAACGACTTAGCAAGCTCACACCATATACTATATGTGGTCTTGTTATAGTGAGACATCTCAAGCTTCCAATCAGACTTTTATATTGTAAAACATTAACTTTTTCTCCCTCCCCTTCTCTGGACAGCTTGTAATTTGTCACTATTGGAGTGTTGACAGTGCCACAATTACTCATTCTAAATTTCTCCAGCAGCTCTTTTATGTACTTCTCTTGAGACAGGTAAATTCCATCTCTTCTTTATTGAACTTGAATGCCCAAAAAATATGACATAAGTCCATTATCTATCATTTCAAATTCTTGAAACATGTCTTTCTTAAATTGTGCAAACAGTTTTTCACTATTTCCTATGTAAAGAAGATCATCAACGTAAACACATACTATCATTAACTCTCCATTACCTCCTTCTTTGGTGTAAACTGAATGCTCATATGTGCACTTCACAAATCCTTTTCTAGTTAAGTAGTTGTTAAGCCGTGAGTTCCAAGCCCTTGGTGCTTGCTTAAGCCCATATAATGTTTTCTTCAATTGATAAACTTGCTTTTCTTTTCCTAAAATAACAAATCCTTCAAGTTGTTGTACATATACCTCATCTTCAAGAATTCCATTTAAGAATGCTGATTTTACGTCAAGTTGAAACAACCTCCAATTTTGTGCAGCTGCCAGAGAGATAATTAGCCTTATTATGTCAAACCTGACCACTAGTGCAAAGACTTCCTCATAATCAATCCCATATTTCTGCCCATACCCCTTTACTACTAGTCTTGCTTTGTTATGATCAATGGTTCCATCTGCTGCCCTTTTAATTTTGAAAACCCACTTGACTCCAATAGCCTTTTGCTGTGGTGGAAGTGAAGTCAGAACCCATGTATCATTTTTCTCTAGTGCTCTTATTTCTTCCTTCATGGCTATCCTCCAACATTCACTCTTATTTGCCTCCTTAAAACTCAGTGGTTCATGATCAACATACAAACACAAAAGATTCACCTCTAATTCATCATCATACTCTACTGGTGTAGTTTCTACATATATATCATTCAAGCTTCTCATATGTGGAGTTCGTGATGGAAAAGAAGAAACAGGACTTACAATATTTGGAGACAAATCCATCTCACCTTCTTGTTGTTGCACTGTTGGAGTAGGAGTCAGTTGTTGTGTTATATCTACCTCTTCTTCTTGCACTTTTCCTCCACGTAAATTCCAATCCCATGCAATGTCCTCATCGAATACCACGTCTCTGCTAATCATAACTTTCTTCTCAGGTGGATTATACAACTTATATGCTTTGGACTCTTCACTGTATCCCACAAATACACATCTTAGTCCACGATCATCAAGTTTTTTCCTTTTAGCTTCAAGGACTTGTGCATAAGCCACACAGCCAAAAACTCTCAAATGTCTCACACTTGGCTTAATTCCACTCCAAGCTTCGTAAGGTGTCTTATGTTGAACACTCTTGGTGGGACTCCTGTTCAACAGATAAACTGAGCATACTACTGCTTCGGCCCAAAATTCTTTTAGCATGCATCTTTCTTTAAGAAGTACCCTAGTCATGTCCAGAATGGTGCGATTTTTTCTTTCTGCTGTCCCGTTTTGCTGTGGAGTGTAAGCAGTAGTGAGCTGATGTTGAACTCCATGTGCTCTGCGAAAACTTTGAAAGTCATTGGAGGTATACTCTCCTCCACCGTCAGACCTTATAACAACAAGTTTATATCCACTCTCAGTTTCAGTTTAGACCTTGAATCTTTTGAAAGCTTCAAATGCAGTAGACTTTATTTTGAGAAGATATACCCATATTTTTCTACTAAAATCATCAATGAATGTGATAAAATACTTGTTACCTCCAATTGATTCTGGCTCAAGTGGTCCACAAATATCTGTGTGAACCAATTGCAATGGCATAGTTGCTCTCCTTGTGGCTGTAGTAGGAAATGGTTGTCTAACTTGCTTTCCAAGCACACATGGCACATAGACGGTTGAGTTCATGCATACTGGGCAATCCCTTCACCAGTTCATCCTTGGACAACAATTTAAGACCACGAACATGAAGATGTCCATAACGAAGATGCCATTTTTCTGTTTCATTCTCAGTATGACTACTTAAGCATTGCTCAAATGGTGTGTTGAGTGTCAAAGGAAACATTCTATTTTTTGCCTTCTGAACTCGTGCAATTAACAACCCTTTGGAATTTCTTAATTCAAGAATATTACCTTCCATATGAACTGTGTGCCCGTTTTCCAATAGTTGTCCAAGACTTAAAATATTGCTTTTCATAGATGGAATGTAGTAAACATCTGTGAGCAATGCAATGCCTCCATCCTTTTGTGTAACAGCAACCTTCCCTTTTTCAGTGACAAATAGCTTTGTCCCATCTCCTAAACTGACAGTACCATAGGAAGTTTCATGAAGTTCCACGAAAAATTCCTTCCTTCCACTCATATGATTACTAGCCCTGTATCTAAATACCACACCATTCCACTTTCTAATGGTTCACTTCCAGCCATCAATAGGGTTGGTTCTTCTTCCTCCAAGCAAGCTGAACTTTCAGCAAAATTTTCCATTTTACCAATTTTGTTTGGATAATCGTAAGAGAGATGTCCAAACTGGTTACAATTCCAGCATTGTACCTGTGTTCTCCTCTCACCATACTGTGAGTTTCTTCCACGATTCCCACGCCCTCGTGGACTTGAACCTGCACGCCCTCTTCCTCAACCACTACTCCGATTATCAATCACAAGCTTCGTCTGTAAATCCTGCTCCACAACCGTTGCGTCAATATTTTTCCGAAAACGAGCTTCATGTACTCGGAGTGAGCCCAGAAGCTCTTCAATACTCATGATGTCCAGATTTTTTGACTCTTCAACACATGCTCAAAACTGGAAGATAATGACCGTAACATCTTTTCAATCACATGAACATCTTCAAGTTTTTTGCCATTTCTGCGCATCTAATGCACAATTCCAATTAATCTGGAATGATAATTAGTCACTGTCTCACTTTCATTGATGTGGACTGCTTCAAATTCAGCCCTTAATGTCTGCAACCACACTTTCTTGATACGATCTACTCCCTTGTAGATAACTCCCAGCTTGTCCCATACTTCTTTGCTGTTGGCGGCTTCAGATATTTTCTCAAACTTGTCATCTTGCTCCAGTCCTTGGTAGAGGAAAAAAAGAGCCTTTTTGTCTTTCTTTCGTTACTCTTTGAGATTGTTCTTCTGCTCAGTCGTGTATGCTGCCTCTTGCTCATCAGTAGGTTTTGTGTAACCCACGATGACAATGTCCCACAAGTCCTGTGATCCAAACAGTGCCTTGAACTGAATACACCATTTTTCATAGTTGTCCTTTAACACCGGAATATGGAGTTGCACAAGATTGGATGCCATCGACCTCAGCTCTGATACCAGTTTGTTGGTTTAAATGTAAACAAGATTTGAAGAAACTTAAGTAGACACAAGTTGTTGGAAACACACAACACAAACTGTGTTTTCTTCTTATTTAAAAACAACGTGCATATGACCTATATATAGGATTTACATGCTGATTATTTGCATTGCATAACAAACTAAATCACAAACTAAGTTCTTGAAAATAAGCATAAATAGTAGCTCCATCACTGAAGACCAGTTCTCTATTGAAGACCAGCTCATCCCTTAATGGCTCCTGATGACTCGGTCTCTTGCTAACCTGGTTTGATATCCACAACAAGACGTATGCTTATATAAGAACTTCGTCAGTATCATATTTGTTACAGCTTTATAAGTCTAGTGTCTTGTGAATTTCTTGTAACTTACACTACTTAAATGTAGCCAGAAGTTTGATCCTTTTTCTGGCCACCTTATTGATCTTTTTCTACTTTTGGTTTAGTAGAATTGGTTGCATTTGAATCCAACACAATAGGGAACCTTTAAGGGACACTAGCTGCCAGCAGAAACATGATAATTGTTTAAATTTTGTATCAGAATGATGTGCATTCCCAGTGCTACATGGAGTTGTTCGGATCCGCTTGAATCTACAACAGCATTATGCTTCTTAATGGCATGCGCAATAAATCTATAAATTAGATTGATTGCAGAGATATCTGTGCTTTTTCTCTAGGCCTCTCAGTGTGCATTAATCTTCTTTTCCTGATGTCCAAATATCTCTTAGCTCGTTCATTTTTCAACTCCTTGGCAGCAGGGTGTCATTTATTAGAACGAAGGATGAAGTAATGAGTAGCCACAACTTGTGTAGATTATATATCTATGTCTGATTATGTGGCATTGTTTTATGTAGGACAAACCAAACCAAAAATCTTATTAATAACTGGCAACTGAAACATAAACTTGACATCCATCATACTCTGTAACATCCTAGGTAACTAAAAAAGCACAAAATCCCATACTTGGTGAAGAAAACACCATATAAGAAAATACATCACAAATCAAACTGAGAATTACTAGATGCTGAGAGATAACTAAGAAAAGTTTAATTTTTTCAGGCCCTGGGCTTCAGTCTGCCCTCATTGGCAAGCTTGAAGAGATGGGCCTGAGCTGTTGCAGCTTTGTTTGAGCTGATTGCTCTGTTGAAATTCTCTCTGACTTGCTTGCTTGTGAAAGGGAACCTGTTATCGACCATGGAGTTCAACAAAGAAGCGGTCCCTTCTCGGTAAAGTGCCTCATACCCTTCAGTATGAGCATTTGAAAGTGCTTGTTGCAGGCTGAGGTTTGTCCCAATACCTGGAAGGCTAGTCACACCGAATGTTCCGCCAACAGTGCCAAACCAGCCCAACAGGCCCCATACGAGTCCCGGGTGAGTCCTCCAGTAACTGCAGTTACCAAACATAGAACGTTTTTTTAGAATGGAACATTATGGTTCATTGTGCACTAGAATTATTAGCGACAGTTCATGTTCATGCAACGGATTGGAACTTACTTGCAAGAAAAAGGTGGTGAATTTGGATCGAATGAAAATGGTGGTGAGGGAATGGAGATGCCAGGAATTGATGGGGTGCCTGGATCAATTGGAGTGGTTGGTGGGGTCAAGGTGACCGGCGGAGTTCCAATGACTGGTGTAAACGGGACACCACCACCACCAGTAGGAGGAGCTGGAGTAGGGTTGTAGTAACCCCCGCCGGTAGGAGGAGCTGGAGTAGGGTCATGGTGTCCTCCACTTGGTGGATTTCCACAGTTGGAAGGTGGCGAACCGCCATGGCTACCGCCATGTGATGGGGTTCCATGATAGGGCGGTGAACCACCATAGCTACCTCCTGAGTGATGTGGTGGACTTCCGTGTGAACCTGCAACCAGAAAACCCATGAGGGGCCAAATAGTGTTGCTTGAATGACTTTTGTCTTTTTCATGTTTTAACCTGCGAGGTCTTTTTACAAACAAAATGAGCATATAACAACCTCTACTCTTTTCTTTTCTTTGATTCTATTTTCTAGTGGGCATCATCATAAAATAGCCATATTCACATCTATGTTTAGCCGTATTTATCGTGTGAGCTCTAGATTTAGCAATCTTCTTGTCTCTCGATCTTCTGGTCCTATTAATTCAATGGCTCCGATACGGTCATATTTTGTTTCAAACATTCTAGTATAGTTAAAAGGAACTAATAATGCCTTCTCCGTCTAAAAGAAACTGAAAATACTACATTTACTGAAAAGAGGGATAAATTTAAACCTGTTGGCGGGCTTCCTGCATTCGGGTCTGGAGTGTAATAGTTCTTTTGATCTTGTAAACTTGTGATGGACATGACAGGAATCAGCAAGCTCTGAGACAGCAAGCCAGCAATCAAACTCCAAAAGAGTGGAGAGGTCTGCTTGTTCCTCTTCTCCCTTGCCATCTCTGTCTGCTTCAAGTCACCAACAACAAAGAGAAAAGAACGAAGCAAAGAAAGAGAACTCTTGAGAGATGAAGGTGCTTCAGAAGGTGCTGCTGAATATAAGGAGCGGGCAGGAGGGAAGTAAATATGAGCAGGTGAAAGAGTATGTGGGTTAGTTGATGCACAGCAGGTGCATTTAAAGGTACATTGAAGGCTTTTGCAGTAATTCTGATCACTTTGAATTTTCATAGTATCCAATAACATTTTCAAGCATTTTCTAGGCTCCCCTCCAGGGATTCAGCTGTCTGTGTCGCACGGTTAGTCTAATGTCAGTAGAAGATGAACCTGATATGTATTTTTGAGATTTATCTTTCTTTCATAATATATGCCCATACTGCTAGGACTAGTGATGGGGCTTGCACAAAATTAATGTCACCGTTCCCCTTCTATGTGACCAATTGGGATAACAGTCTCATTGAGCTGGTAGTCAGAATACATCCAACCTTAGAGCTTGATCAAGCAATAGCCACATATAGTTTACCTTTGTGAATGACCCGATGAGGCTAAACAAATAATTAATCATATAAACTCTAAAACTGATTATCTCCATGGTATTGCCCGTTTACGCTTTAGGAATATGGATGGCAATGCCTCAAAACTCCAACCCCTTTTTGTATCCGTCACATGATATGAGGTATGTAATGGGAATCCTTACTTGAAATGAAGATTAAATTCGAATTTTCAGCTCTTGTCTAGTTAAAGAGTTTGCGTATATATTGAACTTTTCATAATCTTATTCGTTTACTACATTATTCAATAGAAGTGTCAAATTTTCATAAGCTCTTTGTGCACTGAAAATGTCTTTTTTTTTAACTTGATGTAGGTATATATTAAACTTTTCACAATCCTATTCATTGACTTCATTACTCAACTGAACTGTCAAACTTTCGTAAGCTCCTCGTGTTCTGAAAATGTCTTTTTCTTTTTTATATTCTGAACTCAATTCAGGTATTAGTTGATGTCAACAGAAGAGGCCAAGATAAGCAAAATTGCGCTACATAACTATTTCTCATCTGTAGTGTTTGTGAATTATAAATTACCTGGTCAAAATGACTCTCCATGACTCTAGTTTTTGGGCATCCCTAGTATTGGGAGGAAGATATGACATACGAGAGATCATTGTGGATAGGGCTTTTCCAAACTGATTTGGTACTGCTTTTTTTTTTTAAGCTAAGTTATTGGCCCTGCCTTTTATTTAATTTGCTTTGACCTTTTTCTGAGACGTTGATCCAAGCTGTGTAAGGTTCATCAACGGCCAGGATGGAAGGAGGACACCTGACAGCCATTGGAGATGGGACCAGATGCCGGAATCATAGGTCTTTGGTGTCTGTCTGCTGCTTGTCAATTTAATGGGAGCGACAGAGAAGTAGGTGGGAGGAACACTGTCAGACAGGCTTCTTCTTAAGGGAGGCCAGTGCATAGCTCTAGTAATTAACCCTGCCAATAGCTTCGTTATCTTTTTAGTTATTGCCATAATTATTCTGAGCTGCTGAGTGAGACTGTCTGTGTGTGTGTGTGTGTGTGTGTGTCTGTGAGACACAGAGTGAGAGAGAGAGAGAGCATCTGACAGTAGGGCTTCCTTAGGCTGCAACTCCACTGGTAGGATGAGTGTGCATGCTGAAAATGTATGAGCTGTTGTGCGGTGTCGACTGGCAAAGACGCGTAGACCAACCAATATACAAAAATTTATTTTATTACACGTGTTAAATAATATAAAATTTATTTAACGAGATAAATTGAGAGGGACGAGACTCCATCCGTAGCGGTGAGAGTCACACACCCACTGCCTTATAAGTTCGTGTCAAACAACAATATTTATTTCACACAAAAAATATAATAATTCTGAACTAATATAATACAAATGTTTGGTTATAGTTTTATTTATTTATTTATTTTTTACAAAATTTAGAACTTGTATATTTCTAGAAAATAATTTTTATTTTTTATGTTTATTTTTTAATTAAATAATCTAGTTTTTATTACCAATATAAAATTCAATTTTATATTTTTTTAAATTTTATACTATGAACCATGAAATATCAACTTTTGGGTTTTTTAATTTTTTTAAAAAATAATATCATTATTTTTTAAAACATAAAATGTAAAGATATTTTTAATTATAAAATTAGAATAAAAAATTAAGATATTTTTTTAAAATCAAACGAGGCCTTATGTCATCGATTGAGTAGTGTTATGGCTATTAATTTATTGTAGAAAATATTTATTTTATTTTTAAATAAAATAAAATTCATACTTTTTATTTTTAATAAAAATTAAATAATTATCTAAAAATAAATTGCCGCCACTACTACAGCTATAAAGACAACCCAATATAATATAATTTATCCGTAATGAATATTTTCTCAATGCTAAGACAAAAATATCTTAAAGTTAAAACTAATGAGGGTTGCAGCCGACAGACAGATAGTTTTTTTATTTGAAATATTTAACATAAATATTTTTATTTTTATTTTTTTTAAATGTTGATAGGTTAACATCAATTTATTTAAAGTGTATTAATTAATAGAGTCACCTTTTGTCATCCATTTAGACGACCTATCATTCAATGAGGCCAGTGACGGCCAGTTAGATGACGCGTGGCCCTGTCTTTAGAACCCCTCTCCCTTGTAGTTGAGAACATTGCTGCACATTCCTGGCAAGCCCAACACAAAAGCTTTCACTTTTCTAATTTTCTTCACACCTACGACTATTAATTCCAAATTTTAGAAATTGCAGCCCCAATTTCATTCCTTTTTATGATTTTAGGTGTCCTTGCCACGAGTTCTGATATGGATTTATATTGGCCAGTTTGAATTTAATGACCTCATTTTAGTGAAAAAAAATTTATTTATTACAATAATAATATTATTGTTATTGTCGTTAAAATAAAATAATAAATTTATTTGACTGAAAATGTTGTCCTCAACTCGCCAAACTCTACAAGAAAAGAAAATAGTTAGAGAGTGCGAGAAGGTTCTCGTGCAAATATTTCGATACTTAAATTAGAAAGTACTGAAGATGATAAAAACTGTATTAAAATCAATATTAGAGACATATTTTTTCTAAAATAAATGTTTGCTTATTTATAAAGAGATATAGAATAATTATAAATAGTACAGAATTAGGATTATTATAAATAACGTTTATCTTGATATTTTGAAATATGTTATAATTAAGATTCTCATAAATAACTTCTATATTAAAATTTTGGAACCTGTTAATTTTAGGATTCTCACATACAACGTCTATATTAATATTTTGAAACCTATTAAGATTAAAATTCTCACAGATAACGTATATCTTAATATTTTAGAACCCATAAAAATTATGATTCTTATAAATAATATTCATTCCAATATTCTGAAATTCTTTATTAACAATTGTCTTTCCCTTTCGTGTAATCTCCAGAATGATTTTTGAATGTCAGACTTATCTAGTTTATGCGTTGTGCAAGACTCCCGTCGCCCCATTTACAGAAAAATTTACACCTTTTATCCTAAAGAGTTATTTTGGGTTTTTAGAATTTTTTGATCTTTTAATAGATTTTTATCTATGACATAATAATTATGGTATATTATGTTTTTTAACAAATATGATATTACTATTTAATTATTTTTTTTTTATAAATTTACAAAAAAAACACTCTACAAAGTTTGTAAAGAAGTCTGATAGATGGTCTAGAGAATAGGAAAGTGTAACATGGAGCAAAATCGTATGTGAAAGCTTGTGAAGGAGATAAGATGGAACATTTCTAATTACAATTGGAATTATATGAAGAATGTAGGCGAACATTATGATAAATTTATGAATGATAATATAAAAGTTTTAAATATATTTATAAATTAATATCATATATTAATTACATGTCACAATGTATTCATGATAATACAACATAATATGATTAATTTGATACATGCTCACATAGTGTCTCAAAAACACAAAATAATTTTTACTCTAGACATTGATAATTCACTGAGCATATCTAAGAAGAGGTGCTACTAAGCTTGGGGTATGAAAAAATACTCTAGAATTTAAAGGGTTTAAATTGAGTAAATTAAAAATTAAATACAAGAAATGCAAGTGTAGTTGTTGTGTGTGTGTGTGTGTGTGGGGGGGGGGGGGATTCTAGAAAAATTAAATCAAAATTTCAAAAAGTATAGGGTTGGCCATGGTTTGGTTTGATTTCAGTTTTTGTCAAAATCATAATCAAAACAAATTTAAATTACTAAAACCAAAATTAAACTATTACCCATTAGTTTTAAAAATTAAAAATCATAATCAAACTATTCAATTTTGGTTCAATTTTGATTTTAACCATGATTTTTTTAGTTTGATCCATACTAACAAACAAAGACAAATTCTTGCAAATAATATTCATAAAAATTTTTGATAACTGCACAATAAACAAAGATAAACTCTAATAAAATTACCTTCTTCTTGCATAAAGTTACAAATTAACTTCAAACTTCTTAGATATAATTTTTTGATTGATAAAAATAAAATAATTTAAGACTAGATTTTATTTTTATTTATTAATTACTTTATAAATGTTAAATATTTCATATATTTTTAATACATTAATTAAAATACTTGTAAAAAAACATTAGTCAATATATATATTATGAGTATATATATATATTATATATATGTATATTTGATTCAGTTTGATTCGGTTACCTACACATTCAATTCTATTTTAATTCATGTTTTAATTTGTATTTAGTAAAAATTATAATCAAATTATACTCATTGAAACATTGTTCGATTTTTTTTTAAACTAAACTATTACCCAATCAAATAATTTTTAATCGAAATAATTGATTCAATTTTGGTTCGACGCACACAATTTTAATTGCAATTGCTATCCCTAAGGCCGAAGACCCTGAAGAGTCATCCAGGTAGCAATGCCCTTAAGCCTTGATTCTCGAAGACTCATCCTAAAACATCTTTTGAATCAGTAGAGTTTTTAAAACCTTTAGGGGAGTCTCATTCAAAAGATTCTCGTCGGGGAACTTAAACACAAAAGCTTTCAATTGACTAATAAAGGTTGCACGAGATGCTTCGTGATTTGAAATATTTAACATAAATATATTTTTTTATTTTTTTAAAAAAATGTCGATAGGTTAACATCAATTTATTTAAAGTGTATTAATTAATAGAGTAACCTTTTGTCATCCATTTGGACGAGCTGTCATTCAATGAGCCCAGTGAGGGCCAGTTAGACGACGCGTGGCCCTGTCTTTAAAAACCCTTTCCCTTGTAGTTGGGAACGTTGCTGCACATTCCTGGCAAGCCGAACACAAAAGCTTCCACTTTTCCAATTTTCTTTACGACTATTAATTCCAAATTTCCAAATTTTAGAAATTGCAGCCCCAATTTGATTCATTTTCTATGATTTTAGGTGTCCCTGCCACAGTTTTGATATGGATTTATATTGGCCAGTTTGAATTTAAGGACCTCATTTTAGTGAAAAGAAAAATATTTCTTATAGTAATAATATTATTATTGTTGTCAAAATATAATAATAAATTTATTTAATTAAAAATGTCATCGTCAAGTCACCTAAATTTGTAAGGAAAGAAAACAGTTAGAGCCCACGAGAAGAGTCTCACGCAAAACTTCGATGCTTAAATCAAATAATAATAATGAAGATAAAAATTATATTAAAATTAGTATTAAAAACGTATTTTTGTTAGAATAAGTATTTGCTTATTTATAGAAAGATATGGAATAATACTAAGTAGTTTAGGATTAAGATTTTAACAGATAACGTTTATCTTGATATCTTAAAATCGGTTAGAATTAAAATTATCACAAATAATATCTATCTTGACATTTTTAAATTTGTTATGAATAGGATTTCACAGATAACGTTTATCTTGATATTTCGAAACCCATTAAGATTATGATTCTTATGAATGATATTTATTTCAATATTCTGAAATCTTTTTAGAGTTAGAATTCTTTATGGATAATTATCTATCCCTTTCATAAAATTTTTTGAAGAATTTTCGAATGTTATACTTATCTAGTTGGCGTGTTGCATGTGTGGGACCCCTATTTATTGGAAAATTTACAGGTCAAAAATTATTTTAGAGTTTTAGACTTTTTTTTTATCTTTTAATAAGATTTTGCGTGTGATACAACAATTATATATTATGTTATGTTATGTTATTTGACAAATGTGATATACCTATTTAATTATGTTATTTATAAATTTACAAAAAGAAAACTATACAAAATCTGTAAAGAAGTCTAATAGATGGTTTAGAGAATAGGAAAGAGTAACATGGAGCAAAATCGTAGCTGAAAGCTTGTGAGGGAGATAAGATGGAACATTTTTAATTACAATTGGAATTATATGAAGAATATAGGCGAACATTATGATAAATTTATGAATGATAATATGATTTTTTTTAAATATATTTATAAATCAATGTCGTATATTAATTACATGTCGCAATGTATTCATGATAATGTGAGATAACGTGATTAATTTGATATATGCTAATGTAGTGTCTCCCAAACACAAAATAATTTTTACTAACAATTAATAATTCACTAAGCATATCTAAGAAGAGATGTTATTAAGTTGTTCTCAGCGTATAATCAAACAATCAAATGAACAATATGTTAGTATCAATTCGATAACTTACAAATTTGATTCTCATCTTACGCAAAGGTCAAAAGTTTAATCTGTAATTTATTTTTTTTAATATAATCGAAGACATAAATATTGAGATTTGCACAAAAATAATGATTCCAAAAGATGCTATTAAGCTTGAGGTATGAAAGACACCTTAGACAAGATTAGTAGGATTGTTACCACTTAAAAGATTGTATCATGAGATGGTATCCCAACCCCATTAATATATATATGTATCATCGTGAGATTAAAATTTGGATTTGTGATTTTTTTCATCTTTACTATTAATTTTAACACATTTTTATCCTTTCTTTAATATGAATTACTATTTATTTTTGAGACCAAGTTTTTGATGACACTGTGGTCGCTACAAAGAGGGCATCCAAAATTAATGCATGAACCACCAATCATAATAAGGTCTGGAGACTCTGTCCATCAAAATTAATGTTCTGGAAACATAATTGTTGCCTCTCTTTGACTTTATCGTACATTAACTTTACTATATATGTATTCTCCCTGTCAGATTCCCTAATGTCTATATGTGTGTGTGTGTCCTTTGCCATTCCTCTTTGCCATGCCTTCAACATCTGCTTTTTTACTCACTCACCTTTTAGATCATTTTCAGTACCACAACTAAGCATTAATTAAAATAATGAATTTTTTAAAACAATTAGTAAATACTCCATCATAGTATTATTATTTTTTTTTTAGAGTATAAAATGGGTATGAAGGAAATCTAATACATTTTATAGACCTAGTCCACCATCTAGGACTATAAACTCATGAATAAAATCATGAGTTAACCCTAATTAATAATTAGGTTAGTATAATGACTAATAAGGATTAACTTTCTTAATTTTTCATCTCATTCTAAAAAAATGTCACATATCTTGATTTTATTCATAAGTTCATAATCATACATAATGAACTATGGGGAGCAGATATGTTACCCACGTCGATGCGGGCTAGTAAGAGGGTATGGTATGTGGGCCCCACTCCCTTGGAACCCACACCCCCTTTCTTAAATTGTTCACATTGGGCAATTGTGTAGTGGTCCGTTCTTGAATGTGCTCGCTAGCATAGAATATTTGAAAGAAATCATCACAAGAAAGATATAGAACAAGACATTACACAAATACTCATATTTTGATTTAATTTCTCACAGGGAAATTTTCATAACCTCTTTTACAAAATAAGGTTTGACAAATCTTATCTCTATGGCCATACAAAATAATTATGAGGCTCTAATGTAAATGAACAAAATAAAATCTTGTTGAATCCAGCCTCACAAAATCACTATCTAGGGTCTTCAAGTCAAGAGTACATTTATACACCACTACCCTTGGGCTACAATCCCACTAGACTCGCCCTTAATAATTGCTTTGTTTCTACCTGAAATGGCATAAAAAGATCAAGTTAGTCACAAGACTCAACAAGTTCAAGTACAAGAAATAATTTACAGAATTGCGAAATCATGATGACAATGAAATGGAGTGACAATAACTCAAATATTATTATATATATATGTATATATCAGGGAATCACATCTCATGAGTTTATCGATCAAAATTGTCATTCATGTCATCATGTATAATTATAAGTGTGCATATCCATCACATGTGCATACATCATAAGTGAAGATCTCACAAATCCCATAGGCTCGTAAGGCATCATGTAAGGTATGCAAAAATGTATCATGTTAACAATTCAACACATATAATAGTGAACACTACCTATCGGGCTATGGCCACCTCAACCCGTACCAGGCACTCTTAGGATACCTTTCTCCTCACGCAAAATAGTAAGTGAACTAAATTATAATAATATGATACATCAAAACACAGTCATATGACTTATGCACAAAATACAGGATTCCCAAAACTAATACCATGCACAGACTACCCATATATATATCCACAAGATTTGAATTCACATGTTGATAACAAACCATTCATAGCAAGCATAATCTTTATAATTGAGTCTCCATTTACTTTAATGCCCACATTACTCGTGTTACCCCATTAATAGAATTGTATTGATTTGATCACAGAGGATCTGTAATGACCCAAATTTAGTTTCTCTTTTCAGTGTTTTATCATGCCTTGAGGTTGAGTTGGTTGGTCTTGAAGTGTAGTATGTATTCGGATGAATAAGCTTGCAGTTGGTTGAGATATTCGAATTTGAGACTTGGCATTCAGATGTGTTGGAATTCTTATGTATTTTATTCAAATAGGAGGTGGAGGTATCCGAATATGGGTGCATCTATCTAGATAGATGGCTGGGATATTTGAATTAGGCTATTCTGGGAAATTTCAACAGTGTTTGGTAATTCGAGCATAACTCTCTCGTCTAAGCTCCAATTTAGGTGATTCAAGATGTTATAGAATGAAAAGAAAAATATCTACAACTTTTATGTTTTGAGTCTTAAGAGATTTAGGATGAATCAAGGTCGAAATGGGGCCTGAAGTTGCTGCAATTGTAATATATTCGGATAAGAGGCTGGGATATTCAGATTAGGCTATTTTGGGCAATTTCAATGTCGTTTGGTAATTCAGGCATAACTCTCTCATCCAAGATCCGATTTAGGTGATTCAAAATTATATGGAACAATAAGAAAAATATCTACAACTTTCATGTTTTGAGTTTTGAGAGATTCTGGCTTCATCAAGGTTAAAATCAGGCTTGAAGTGGATGCAATCATAGTGACATTTGGATGTTACAATGCCTATTCGGATGTGTCATATAGATTTCTGTGAGATGCATTCGGATGGCCTCAATGCTAATTCAGATGAGTTAACAAACAATAAGAAATAATAAGAGTGGCATTTGGATGGTTCATGGCCTATTCGGATAAATGTAAAAGTATTCGGACATGAGGTTTAATGGTTATGAGGGATCTTCGAATGTAATAATAGCTTATCTGGATGGGATTATGGTGCTTTTATTTCCAACATTTGGATGGGAGAGTCCACATTCGGATGGATTTGTTATCACTCAAACATAATTGGCTCTCAGATACAGAAACAAACAAATGTTCGGTATCCATCCCTATCACAGAAATGCCATTCATTGAAATAAAAATAGGGGATAAAACAAACCCCCATCAGGACACAAACAAGACCCACAAAAATCACATAATGAAGCATGAAATGAATACAACTAGAAGAATGCTACACGTATCAGAATGGAAATATATATATGTATACAGCACGCAATGAACGGAAATAAAAAATAATGAACCGAAGGCTTACACAATGGAGATAAAATGGTGCAAGAAGAACTTGCCTAATGACTTCGCTATGTAGACGAATCTCTATTCCTGAATCTCCTATTGGCCAAGACAGATCCGAGAAGCCAGAATGAAGGAGAAGAAATAGGAAGAAGAAGTTGAAGAAAGAGGAGGCAGATACCTAAAAGAGAGAATAAGAGGTCGCAGTTGTAACACCCCGCTTTCCCAGGGCGTTAGGTAACGTAAGATTTCAGGGATATTTTTTTTCCAAACAACGAAAACTCAACACAAAACCTTTTTCCAAAGATCTCGTTACACATTCTCAATATATCAACTATGAACCATCGATAAACTAAGACAGGTAAATCACCTCAAATGCGAAAGCTAAATTGAAACCTCAATAAACCATAATCGAACTCACTTTATTCATAATATAAAGTCAAACCAACGTTTACATGACGTCGTCAAAAACTAACAACATAATCAAAAACGACATATAGTAAACTATCCACTAATCGCCGTCACTCCTTGGCGATCCCTTTCCCTTTCGCGCCGCTGCCTTCACTTGGAACGTTTGAATATTCTAGGGACATAGTCCATATTAGATGATGAATCATTTAAGTGAGAGTTCAAAATCACGTTTTCATGAATGAATACAAGACATGAAATGAACCACCACAACCCGGTAAGTCCTAGCCCAATAAAATCCCACAACGCTTAATCCTACCACGGAGAAAGAGCAATATCTCTAAACGCTATGCCACCACATCGACTCGACGACATGACACAGTTCTAACTTAAGAATGGCAAGTCAACGCATCTCCTCAACATCTCGAGAACAATCGTTATCAACTCCCTACCCAGGAGGGTTACATCAACGTAGGAACCCGACTCACCACATTTACGTCGGAGATTATGTTCCCACTCTAAGTATCCAAGAACCACCACACAATCCCATATGGACCACCCAGTCATCCTAGTACAACTTTCCTGATCAAACGACCCAGCACGAAAACTAAGGTGGCTATCCCGACATGCACACCAGCACAAGATACCCCTATTATTTTGTCATGCCTTTAGAGAATTATGACTATACTATCCATACAACATTTTAGGCTGACATTCCATATCCCAACTCAAAATCCCATATGGTCCACCTAGTCATTCTAGTGCAACTTCCTTGACTAAACAGCCTGGCATGGAAACCAAGGTGGCTACCCCGACATGCACACCAGCACGAGATACCCCTATTATTTTGTCACGCCTTTGGAGAATTATGGCTACACTATCCAGACAACATCTTAGACCGACATACCATATGAACAATCACAAAATGCATGACAATGCCACATTTCATAATTCAATGCATCATATAAACAACATTTTATAAAATGCAATATACCAGTAATAAACATTTAGGGACGAACCTCTCTCATAAAACCAACCGTCACCGGTTACCGTTCGCATGCAATAAAACCATTTTGCATAAAATCACCATACATTTAGGTAACATAGGTATCAAGTTTTAGGGTAGAAACACCCACAATAAACAAGTTTTAGGGGTGAACACTCACAACTTAAAACCAAGTTTTCAGGTAGAACACTCATAGATAAAACTATTTGTATGAACAAGCTAAGTTTTCATAGTGAATAACTTACCTCGAATGTATTCGAAATACCTTGATCCTCGTGTACTACCTCGATTTGCATGCCAAATCACAAACACTCGAACTTATACTCAACCTCAAGCCACGACACTCCTTGAACACCATATTTAATTAAATAGCATCAAAATCTATTTTTCCTCAATTTTTTCATAATTTCTTCTATTTTTCTCCTAATTTTCACCTCAATAATTCCAAAATAATTATTTTCTCAAACATTTTTCTCAATTTTTTCACACCATAAATCCTAAAATAATTCAATAAAAATTATGGAAGCAAAATTATCGAAATACCCTTACTCATGCGCCCTCACAAGCTCAGGGCGTGGCTACGTGTGGAGTGCGGCGCGCGTAGCTCACGCGCCACCATCTTTCTCAATTTTTTCGGCCACCGTCACCGACTTCTATGGCCAAAACAACGGCACCCCCTGGAAGCCCTTGATGAATTGATCTCAACTGCACCATTTTTCGACCCAAAGGCCATCCAAAAACACCCCAAACGAGCAGTTGCAGGTGGCTCTAGGCAGTTCGCGCCCCGCTTCTGGCCAAGCTTCAATCGGCCATCAAACACACCCAAAGTGTTTCTAAATGCTCCAAAACTCTTCTACTCGGTGTAAGGATCAATAGCCCCTTATCCATTATCTCAAAATCACACCAAAATGCGACCAATTTGTTTGCTAAATTTTAGCCTAACCCTCACCTATTTTAGAGCCAAAATCCAGCCACTCCTCGGTCAATCACCAGTCAAGGCTTGGCCCCCAAGCTTCCCATTGTCGTATACTACCTCCCTCAGCTGTCCCATTGTTGGAAACGAAGGCCACGTGCGGTGGAAGGTGGCTGCTGTTTTACTTCCTTGCGTTCACACCACCAACTTTCCATAATTGCACTTCAACCCCCCTGACTTCTTCAAATGACATTTCTGCCCTTTCCATATCATCCCTAATCTATCCAACAATACCACAAAGACCCACAAGTCTTGTACTCTTCATTTCACCCTCGAAATTCTAAAAAATTTACCTTTTTGACCTCCCTCGGGCAAAATTAAAAAATTACACTTAGGCCCGATTGGTCGTTTTGACCCTAATTCCTTTCATTTCAACTCGAAATCGCTAGAGGGTTGTTTAATATTTAAAATCTAGGTTCTCAAGACACTCCTTTGATTTTTCAGATGTTTCCTACGTCGATTCGATTTTCTTAACCCGATCGATAGTTGTACCAGAAGCTATTCTCGATCCAATTTCTTTTGATGCCTAAAATCATAACTCGTACTACTAGTCAATACCATTACATTTTCCTTGAATATCTAGGGTCTAGGGTACTCTCTTCGATCGTTTCGATCATTTAAAATTGTGTTAGTATACCCTACAACCTTATTCTTTCAAAAATTTCACTTATGCCCTTCATAAAATGTCATTTATAACTTCAAGAAATTTTGGGGTATTACAACAGTTGTAGATGAAACACAAAGAGGGAAAAAACAACAGTCTACACTTGCAAATTGGTCAAAATAATCTGACTGCCCATCTTTTTCAACGATGGTCAAAGGAAGACCAAGGGTAGTATTGACATTTATTGGTCATTCTAATTTATTATGATTTTTTTTAAAAATTTCAAATCTCATTTTTCAATTGGGGTCAACTCATACCGTGGCCCAACACATTGACCCAATAAATCTCAATTGCATCTAGGCCCATTTATAATATAAGCCCATGAACTCATTCTCACTCTTAAAATTTATGCTATTGAAATTTTATCATATCCAAGATTCAAATAGAATTATAACTGAAAATATCACATACCCTAGATCCTTTTACGAGTCGTTACAAATTGTATATTGTTCGACACAAATAACATAATAATTCTAATTAACTATGTCCATAATCTCGTTTTATAGAATTCATTCTTTTTGGAATGACCTAACTCCCAATGTACCTTAGCCTTTTCTAATATTCAATTAAGGACCATCTTATAATTTAACTGATTTTGTTAACTTTAATAATATTATTATTAAAATGAGTCAATATGAAGACTCGAGCCGAACAATTTGTCAGTTTTGTTCATCAGCTTAATTCTTTTAATTTAATCTAACCTAAATACAAAGGGAGGGAGGGGGTGATACAAAATAGGTGTACTTATTATACTTATTTTTAGTTATAAGAATACTCTTATTAGTTGATAAAATGTTACAAAACATCATACATTTAACATTAACTAGTAAAATTAGTTTACGGCTAAAAAATTTTACAATAAATACATATTATCTCAAAACTACACCTTCACCATTTCCTTCTGACAATGGGTAGCATTATCTAAAAAAAAAATAATAATCTTAGTTTAATACATCAGACATTAGTCACTTAAGAAATTGAAAATGCATTGATTAAATATGCAATAATTTTGAGTTAATAAATTTATCATACTTAATTATATATTATGTGAAAATTAAATTTAATAAAAAATAATATTTATTAGAAAAAAATTAAATTTCTAGTCACAAGTAAATTATTTTATAATACATAATTTTAAGTTTCCAAATTCTTTTAATGTATTTTACAATTAAGATATAATATAATAATAGTATTACTATATATTGTAACATAAAATATATATTTTTTATATATTACATGTAATTTAATTCATGATCCAAACGAGTTGAACACACCCTCAATCGGGTTTAACTTATTTATTAAGCGAGTTATATTTTTTAACTTGTGTTCAACTTATTTAATTTATAAAGTTATCTAATGGAGCTAGTTAACAAATCTAAGTTGTCAATATCTCCAAAACTGACTCAACTTGGCCCAGTTCGAGTCCTAATTTTGGGCCATTTGGACAACTCGTAGATAATCTTGAAGTCGTTTCGGGATTTGGTGACTTGCCTTTTGAACGAGTCGTCCAGCATCAAGGGTAGGTGATAGCCCCCACCGACATGGTGTAATGGTGAAGTAGGAGGGTCAATAAGATATTTTTTTTTATGGAGTATCGAGGGATTGATTATTGGAGTCTCCATGTCACTAGAAAGGCTCATCTAAATGTTCAGTCTAAATGTATATAAATTATATCTGTATTTAAATTTATTTGAAGAGTACATAAAGAAGAATGTCACTTGCCTTTAGAGATTAGTTGGCAGAAGTTTAAATATCTCAGGATAATAATAATAATAAAAAAAGAAGGGTAGGGGACAAAAGAAAATACATAAAAAAAGAAATTATGAATATACCAAAATTGTCAAATAACGTCTTAAGGTTTATTTTATTTTTTAAAACCAACGAAAATTGCAAAAAATAAATAAAAACGTCACTTTTCAAATCTTAGGCTGTTAGGTTTAATTAATTTGGAGTTGTGGCACAAATTTGAGTAGCAGTACGCCATCAGCAGGTTCACATGTTTAATTAAATGGGGTCAACAATTCCAATTGCATTGGCATTAACTGTTAAATTAATCCTTAATATATATAGATGAGATTATGGCCTTCTAAATATTCCAAGAAGATTGTATTTGTAAGCGATGAATGAAGATTATTTTCATAATTAAGTGAAACCTAAACCAACCTACCTTTTGGTCAAAATGTAATAATTTTTCTACCTTTTAGGTTAATGTGACTCTAAGCGAGCCATTAGTTTAGGATTATAGTTGGGAGCAAATTAAGAATCCTATATCCCATTTGATTTTTAAGATCAAATATATATTGTTGTCGTTTGAATATAATAATAAATTTATTTATCAAAATGTCATCGTCAAGTTACTTTAAACTTTGTTAGAAAGAGAACAAGCAGAGGACAGATGGTAGTTCTTGTGTGAAGACTTCGATGCTTAAATCAAACATTCAAATTTGTGGAAAGTTTGAGTGTAATATTAAAATCAATATTAAAGGGATACATTTTTTGAAATAAAAACTCATCAATTTATAGAGAAGTATCCAAATATGAAAATTTGTGATAAGTATCCCCACTATTTTAAGATCTACTAAAATTAAGATTTTTATGAATAATGTTTATCTTTTTAAAGAATTCTTGAAAAAAATTTCAAATATTGAAGTTATTTGCGCTTTATTTAAAATCTCCCAAAAAAAAGAAAATGTACGTGAAATGTCCTAAGATGAAACAGAGCTTGATTAAGATATTCAAAAACTATATTTGTCTCCCGATTATTTTGGCCTCGATAAACATTTAGTCCTCCATATACCCTTTTTTTTGGGCCAAAATGATACTTCTGGGCTTTGAGCTTTTTTTGTCCTCTAGTAGACTTTTGAATATGACACACATATATATGTATATATGAACAGAATAAAGTAAAGGAATCCTATTGTATTAACAAACATTTCAGTCTAAATTATTCTTTGCTAAACAAACTCACAACACTACATTAAAAATCCAAAAAAAATCTTGTGGAAGAAGTGATTGTCTAAATTGTAGAGCAAGTATATATATACATGGGAATGGGTGGCAAAGAAGATTCCATTTTCTGCACTTTCTTGCAGCTCCACGTATATATATATATATATATATATGGGTGTAAGAGCCACCAGATTAGATCTCTAGGGATCCATTCATACTAGTACTACTACTAATAAACTGAAACAATTAATTCACGATGCTTACTTAATTGGATGGCACTCCATTTGTTTTTCAATATATTTCACAATTCTCCAAAACCAATCTCTTCATCATCTTCACATGTACTCTTCTTCTTCTTCTTCTTCTTCTTCTTCTGATAAAGGATGGTGATACGTAGTTCTCAAGGGTCGTGCATCGCATAATTTACATTCGCTGCACGTGCCAATGCCATCACCTCTCATTTTCATATCAAAATTAAGGAACCCTAAAGAATTATATAAGTTTCATCAGTTGACTTTGTTTTTTTATATATATCTATATGGATAAAATAACAAAAACGATTTAGAATAGTTACATTGATTTAATTTCTCTTTTCAATTTCAAAAATTAACTCATCTCCAAACATATCAAACAGTACTAACAGCATTAACGAAAACAGAACACAATATCTGTTATTGAAACGAAAGTATTATTATATGTGTGGTGATGGAATTGTGAGTTTGACTTTCTTCGCCGTCCTCTTCTTCTTCTTCTTCCCCATCAATGGTTTTCCTTCATGCATGGCTACATAAATATCAGTAAACCAGCTCCCTGAAACTCTAAATCCTTTCGTTCCAATGGCTCTGGACACGACCTTCGCCACTGCACTCTTCTTCTCTCTTTTCGCTGCGACAGCCATGGCGATCTTCTTCATGGACAAGAGGAGAAGAACCAAGAACAGATCACTAAGAAACGGCAGGCTTCCACCGGGCAACATGGGCCTTCTCTGGATTGGCGAAACCAGGGATTTCTTCCGAGCGCAGAGGAGGAACCACTTGTTCGAGTCTTTCATCCAGCCCCGCGCCGCAAAACACGGCAACTGTTGTGATTGTAGACCTCCTAAATCTCCACATTGGTATGATATTGTCCACTTTGGGCCTAAGCCCTCATGGATTTGCTTTTGGATATTACCCAAAAGGCCTCATACCAATGGAGATATTGTCTACACTTTATATGCCCATGATCTTCCCCTTATCTAGCCGCTGTGGGACTGAGTTTGCACACCCAACAATCCTCCCCTCAAACAAAGGACCACATCATTGTGATATTTTTCTGAGCCTCCCCTTCAACGATTATCCATCTCTTCTGCTCCATCGAGATCAATTACTCATCTTCACCGTGGGCAGCCAACACGTCTATGAAGTTCTAGAGTACTCCCTGTCTCAAGAGCCTGCTCCAAATAGAGCCCAACTATGGATCCAATCGTGAGATTAACTGGGCCCACCACCTTTGTCTGGCATTTTGAGAATTTCTTCCACACATTCTCCTGGCTAAGTCTGGGTCTGGGCTCTGATACCACTTGTTGTGATTGTAGACCTCCTAAATCTCCACATTGGTATGATATTGTCCACTTTGGGCCTAAGCCCTCATGGATTTGCTTTTGGATATTACCCAAAAGGCCTCATACCAATGGAGATATTGTCTACACTTTATATGCCCATGATCTTCCCCTTATCTAGCCGATGTGGGACTGAGTTTGCACACCCAACAGCAACATCTTCAAAACGAGGCTCCTCGGATCGCCTACTGTCGTCGTAAACGGCGCCGACGCCAATCGCTTCTTCCTATCGAACGAATTCAAGCTGGTCGTAAGCTCCTGGCCTTCCTCGGCCGTTCAGCTCATGGGCAAGAACTCCATCATGGAGAAGCAAGGCGATGCTCACCGCCACCTTCGCGGGCTCATTGCCGCCAGCCTCAGCTCCGCTGGGCTGGAAACAATGGTCCCAAAGATCTGTGAATCGGTTCAATCACATCTAAATAAATACTGGAAGAATAGGAGCAAGATTAAGCTATTCTGCACAGCCAAGATACTGACATTTACAGTTGTGTTTGAGTGCTTGTTGGGGATAAAGGTGGAGCCGGAGAGTTTGGAGACGTTCGAGAGGGTTTTGGAAGGGTTTTTTGCAGCGCCGGTGGGGTTTCCGGGGTCGAAGTTTTGGAGGGCGAAGAGGGCGAGGAAGGAGATTGGGAGGAAGCTGGTGGAGGTGATAAGGAAGAAGAGGAAGGAGATGGAGGAGAAGGGCGGTGGAAGGGAGGAAGAAGGCGGTTGTGGCGGTGGTGGGAATTTGGTGGGGCGGCTGGTGGCTGGGATGATCAAGGGGGAGATTAGTGAAGAGGAGGTGGTGGATAATGTGGTGTTGCTGGTGTTTGCGGCTCATGACACTACTTCTTTCGCCATTGCCATGACTTTCAGGATGCTGGCTTTGCACCCTCATTGTTTCTCTCTTCTCCTTCAAGGTACTATAGCTAGCTGGCTTTTTCATTTGAATTACGGTATTGAGGGTGATATGGATTGGGGTCCTTTTCATTTAAGACAATGATAATAATTGTTGGACAGGTTAAAATGACTAAAATTCCTGTTTTGTTTTTAACAAACTATGATTGTTAAACCTAAATAGCGCTATTTTGGTTATTTTGTCTTATTGATTTAGATTTCAAGGAACATTTGTGTGGAGAAGGGGAGAGTGAATGCTGATGGAGAGATTTCAAATTAAAACCTTTCCATAAACATGTCGAACCGAAATGTGCCACTTAAACTGCCAGCCTTAATTATATTCTCAAAATCTAACATTGCACGTCAACTCTCATTATTCTTCAATTCTTAATCACTCACTCACAGCCAGCCTAGTGATTCTTTGACAGAGCATGCTGAGATACTTAAAAACAGAAGAGATGGTGATCCGAACCTAACGCTGGAGGACATCAAGAAGATGAAGTATATGATAAAAAGAAAAGAATTGCAGAGATTCTTAGAAGGGAGAGAAACTTTTCTATCTATTTTATTCATCAACTGAGATGCCTTTATATAGGCATTACAACCCACAAATCAAACTCCACGTGTATAACCTCTTTCCTATTGACTAGTAATCAACTCTCCCACTGACTCCTAAAAACCAGGGCAAACACTAACAGCAAAAACTATTGACTACGTCAACTACTGACTTATTTAAATAAGTAAAAAATAAATTCTGCCAACAATCCCTCCCTTAAACTGATGTTTGCTAACATTCAGTTTAAAACCTTGACTGAGTCAGTGTGCAGACACCCAATAACTTTCTGAGCTTCACAAACAACTCCCTCTTGAGAGCCTTTGTGAATATATCAGCAGCCTGGTCCTCACTCTTACAGTACTTTAGATCAATTGTTCCATCTTTGCAAAGATCTCTCAAGAAATAAAACTTCACATCAATGTGTTTGCTTCTTCCATGTAGCACTGGATTCTTTGACAATTTGATTGTTGAACTATTGTCACATAAGATTGTAGTAGCTCCGGGTTGCTTAAATTGCAGCTCCTCAAGGATTCTTCGCAACCATATGGCTTGGCAAGCACAAGTCGTTGCTGCAACAAATTCAGCTTCTGTACTTGACAGAGTAACAATTGGTTGCTTCTTAGACAACCATGAAATAGCACTCGTTCCAAGCATAAAAACATAACCAGAGGTGCTCTTTCTATCATCTTGATCTCCTGCATAATCACTGTCAGTAAAACCCACCATATTAGATTTTTCACCCTTCTTGTAGTATAGCCCAAAAGCTTGAGTTCCTTGTAAATAACGAAGGATTCTCTTAGCAGTTAACAAATGTAACGTCGTGGGATTTTCCATGTATCTGCTGATTAGACTCACTGAATACATAATATCTGGCCTTGTTGTAGTTAGATACATCAAGCTGCCTACAATTTGCTTGTACAACGTGCTGTCAACCTTCTTCCCATCACGATCTTTGTGTAGCTTCATGCCACACTCCACTGGAGTACTTACAGGATTACAGTCCTTCATTTGAAACCTGTTCAGAAGATCTCCCACATATTTCTTTTGAGAAAGAAAAATTCCATCATCTGATTGCATCACTTCAATGCCAAGAAAATAATGCATCAAACCAAGATCAGACATTTCAAATTCATTCATCATGGATTTCTTGAATTCACCAAACATGGTAGCACAATTCCCAGAAAATATGAGGTCATCAACATATAAGCAGACCAGGAGCATTTTCCCTTCATTTCCAATCTTAACAAACATTGTATGCTCATAAGGACATTTCACAAAACCAGCTTTAAGAAAGTAAGCCTCAATGCGACTATACCAAGCCCTTGGGGCTTGCTTTAGTCCATAAAGGGCTTTCTTCAATCTATAGACTTTATTCTCATTTCCAACCTTAATATAGCCAAGAGGTTGCTCAATAAATACCTGTTCCTCCAGATACCCATGCAAGAATGCTGATTTGACATCTAGCTGGAAGATAGGCCAAGAATTTTGTGCCGCTAAAGCAACCAGCAACCTGATTGTGTCATGTCTTGCAACTGGAGAAAAAACTTCTGTATAATCAACCCCGTATTGTTGTTTGTATCCTTTGGCCACCAAGCGTGCTTTGTACTTGTCAACTTCACCATTTTTGTTTAGCTTTGTTTTGAAGACCCACTTTACACCAATGGTTTTGTGCCCCTCGGGAAGATCACATAACTCCCAAGTATCATTCCTTTTTATGGAATTGATTTCAGCATCCATTGCTTTCCGCCATTTTTCTTCTTTGACAGCACTCTCAAAAGTTGTAGGATCACAATCTGCAAACAAAGCAAACTGAGTAATTGGATTACCTAATCCAGTTACCTCATAATCTTCCAACCAAGCAGGCCTTCTTCTAACACGACGAACAGACTGTGCTTCTTCTTCACCTGCTTCAACAACTGACGGTGAAGCTTCAGTGGCTGTTTGAGTTGTATCTGATGAATTTTCGGGCATAAAGGATGTTGAAACTTGCTCATGTTCAGCAGTATCATCATACATGACTTGGTTAGGCTGCTGCTTATTCCAATCCCAAGTGCTCTCTTCATCAAAAACAACATCCCTGCTGGTCACAATCTTCTTCGTCAGTGGATTGAATAATTTATATGCTTTGGATAATTCACTTACACCAAGAAAGACACATTTTTCAGCTTTATCATCAAGTTTCTTCCTTTTCTCATCCGGGACATGGGCATAAGCTATACATCCAAAAATTCTGATGTGATCTACAGCTGGTTTTCTTCCATTCCAGGCCTCTTCAGGTGTCTTATCTCGAACAGCAAAAGTCGGACTTCTGTTTAACACATAAACACTCCAGTTTACTGCTTCCGGCCAAAAAGTCTTTGGAACCTTCCCTTTGGCCAACAAGCTTCTCACCATGTTGAGAATGGTTCTATTTTTCCTCTCAGAGACACCATTTTGTTGTGGTGTATATGCTGTTGTAAGCTCTCTTCGAATCCCATGCTGCATACAAAAAACTTCAAACTCTTTTGAGCAATACTCGCCACCACGATCTGTTCGAAGGGACTTAATAGTCTTGCCTGTTTCATTTTCTACAAGAGCTTTGAAGCTTTTAAATGTGGTAAAAGCTTCTAATTTTTCCTGTAAAAAATAAGCCCACGTTTTTCTGGAAAAATCATCAATGAAGGTAATTAAGTATCTTTTACCTCCGTTAGAGGTTGGGTTTATTGGGCCACAAATGTCTGAATGTACCAGCTCCAACACATCCTTTGCTCTCCATGACTTCCCTTTGGGAAACTGAGTCCGATGTTGTTTTCCAATAACACATTCTTCACAGACTTGGGAGGGAGCAGTAATTTGTGGAAGACCTGTCACCATGTTCTTTTGCTGAAGGGTCTTCAATCCACTAAAACTCAAGTGGCCATAACGAAAGTGCCACAACCATGAGGGATCCTTTATTTCAGCCATCAAGCAAGAGTGAATACTTTCAATCTTCAATGGAAACAACCTGTTAGAACTCATCTGGATAATTTTAATAACACCTCTAACAGGGTCATAAATTTCGCAAGCACCGTTCTTAATCGTGATTACATACCCCTTTTCTTGCAATTGACCAGCACTCAACAGATTATTCTTCAAGTCAGGAACATATAACACATTAGAGATTGTTTCCACAAGACCATTCTTGGTTTTTATCTGAATATCGCCTTTTCCCATTACTTTCACAGTAGAACAATCACCAAAGCTGACAGTGGAATGAAAATCTTCATTTAAATTTGAAAAAGAAGACTTACTTCCACTCATGTGGTTGCTACAGCCTGTATCCACATACCAAATATCTGACTCGATCTTTTCTTCTTGAACAGCCATCAACAATGTTTCTACTTCCTTCTTGTCTTCCACGAAGTTTGAATTCTCCCCTTTTTCTTTATCATTAGGCAACCTAGAATAACATTCAGAAGCATAATGACCATATTTATGACATCTATAGCACTCTACCTTAGATTTGTCACTATCCTGACCTCTGCCTTTACCTCCAAATTGGTTATTATTGGCTTTGAAATTTCTGTTTCTGTTGCCATCTCTATTTCTGCTATTATTTTCTCGATCTCCTGTTTTCCGTCCTCTACCTCTTCCTCTAAAACTGCTGGAATGAGTATTGGTAGAAGCTTTCAAAGCCTGTTCCTCTGCTGTTGAACTCCGGTTCATCTTCTGTTCATGGACCAACAAAGAGCTCTGCAATTCATCAAGAGAGAGTGCATCTATGTCTTTCGACTCTTCAATGGAGCAAACAACATACTTAAAATCCCGCGTCATTGAACGCAAAATTTTCTCTACTACGGTAACATCTTTAATTGTTTCGCCATAGCATCGCAACTTATTTGCAATCTCCATAGTCCTCCCAAAATAGCTTGTAACAGATTCACCATCCTTCATCTGCAAAACTTCAAAATCCCTTCTCAAGGCTTGTAGCTGTGCACGCTTCACTCTAGAAGAGCCTTGATATTTTATCTTCATTGAATCCCAGATATCCTTGGAAGTATCTTTGCAAAGAATAGTTTCTAGGATGGGACGATCAATAGCCTGAAACAAATAATTCTTGGCCTTCAAATCCTTTAACTTTAATCCTTCCAACTCTGCTCTTTGTGCCTCTGTAAGCGCCACACTGGTTGAAGATTGTTGCCCCTCTGCAACTATCGTTGTTGGTGTTGCCACACCAGATTCAACAACATGCCAATACTCTTTAGACCTCAAGAAGTTCTCCATCAGCATGCTCCAATGGTCATAATGACCATCAAAGCGCGGAATAGCTGGCTGCACAAAGCTTTCAGAAGTCATTTATTCTGCTGTAAAAATGAAAAGGATGAGAAAATAAAGCTGCTGCTTTTGCTATTCTGGGGACTCGTTGCTTTAGAAGTTGCACAGTCTCTCTCTTGCTTTTTTTTTTTGTTCAACCTGGCTCTGATACCACTGATAAAAAGAAAAGAATTGCAGAGATTCTTAGAAGGGAGAGAAACTTTTCTATCTATTTTATTCATCAACTGAGATGCCTTTATATAGGCATTACAACCCACAAATCAAACTCCACGTGTATAACCTCTTTCCTATTGACTAGTAATCAACTCTCCCACTGACTCCTAAAAACCAGGGCAAACACTAACAGCAAAAACTATTGACTACGTCAACTACTGACTTATTTAAATAAGTAAAAAATAAATTCTGCCAACAGTATACATGGCAGGTGGCTCGAGAGAGCATGCGGCTGTTCCCTCCCATATTCGGCTCTTTTAGAAAAGCAATCACTGACATCGAATTTGAGGGTTTCATAATTCCCAAAGGATGGAAGGTATCTTATGGAAGATAAAATTACAAATATAAATGATAAATAACCTAAATAACCTCTGGCTTAATGTAGTGTTGTTGTGCGTGTAAAAAATTGACGCGATTCCATGCAGGTGCTATGGACTGCATATGGGACGCATTACAATTCGGAGTATTTCCCAAATCCAAGGACTTTTGATCCGAGCCGGTTCGAGGAAGCGATGGAGCCGTATGTTTACGTGCCGTTCGGGGGAGGCGCGAGGGCATGCGCGGGATCGCAACTGGCGAAGCTGAACATGCTCATCTTCGTTCACTACGTTGTGACCAGCTACGAATGGTCGCTGCAATACCCAGACGAGGCAATCACCATGGATCCCCTTCCCTTTCCTTGCCATGGAATGCCCATTAACATCTCCCCCAAGTTGTTGTAAAGCCACAACACAATTAGAGATTGATCATCCGTTGTAAAGTTCATATTCTTTGTGATCGTGATCCATTTTGATCCTTTATATACAAATAACCAGATAAATTATTTTTATTGGCTTGAGAAATATTTAATATAACTCTGATTATAATATTATTACGTCATTGCGTTAACTGAAAATAGTAAAGTTCGGTTTGTATTGAACACTCTTTTAATCGCAACAAACGTAAAAAGTGTTTGGAATTAGCTTCTTTTCTAAGTGAACTAAGGCTATTTACTTGTGAAAAACGTTTTCTATTTTCTATCTCCTATTTTTATCTTTATTTTTGTGCTTTTTATTTCTATGGAAAATTAGAAAAAAAAATAGAAAACATGTTCATTTGTGTTAAATATGAAACCAGATTTAGTTTTCGGAAAATTAAACTAACATTGATTTATTCTTAATTTTTTTTATCCATTTTTCAAAACTTTTATTGCATTTTTATTAAATAAATAATAACTCTAATTAGTTCAAAATTGCCTGTTGAAAAAATTATGGCAAGGATAATTTTCCAAGCCTCCCATCTCCCTTGAGAGGATGAAAGTCTTCATCCTGTTCTTCCAATACACATAGTTTTTCCTGTCAAAGAATAGGGGCTTGTTGCAAGATTGGCTTTCATGGAAGGCACTACTGGATGTGTTGGCTATCTAATCTTTTCTTCTACATCGTTAAACTTTCTTAAAAGAGAGTACTTTCTCTGATACCACTTGATAGAAACGTTAGCTTAAGATGGGAGGTGAATTAAGCTTTTTTCTCTTTTTAAAAATTAAACTTAAATAAATGGAATTGAAATAAGAATGCAATAGAGAAAAGAACAAATGCAGTACACTGGATGTAAAGTGGTTCAAGCTCAATGCCTAGTCCACTATCTTGGTTCACAACCAAGGATTTTGCAAATATACCAAGTGTATTTTATTACCTTGTAACTTTTACAGGTTTAACTACAAACATTTATAGTTGGCTTTTTCTCACAAGATTCAACCACAACTATTGCCTTTCAAGAATAATGCGTAACCTATATGGTTGAATTTTTATACTTGACTCCACCAAAACTAATACATTGCCTTTTTAAAGGATCGGGCGTAACCTTTTACAATTTTCACAAATTTTGTGAAACGATTTCTCGAGAAAAAAATATAAGATACAACAATAATCACAGATATTCTCTTGAACAAAAGAGAGTTACAAATATGAATGTAACACTCTCTTTAAAATGTCTCATAGAAAGATTATATAAATAAGCTCCTGAGAAGCAGGATAATTTTGAAAGAGTTTGTTGAAAGCTTTTGAAGGTAGCTCTTTGAGTTTGTATTTTTTTTTCTTCTAACATTCTTCATGCAGTTTCATCTCCTATTTATAGATTTCTTACATTCAATCTTAGCTGACATGATAAGTGACAACTAAAATGTTTCAATTGTCTCACAACTGTCACTTTTTGTCTCTATAAGCATTAAACAACATATATAATTCTTAAAAGTATGTTCATGTTGTCTGAAAATGCATTTAATGAACTGAAAAATTAAAATTGACAAGCATTCAATGCTTTCAACGAATATTTTTCAAAATTTGACAGTCGATACTCGAGTATTGTATGAGCTTACTCGACTATTATAACATCTTACTTGATTAGACTTTTCATGTAATCGATTATATGATAAGCTTACTGGAGTATGACCAAGTCATTACTCAACTAACACATAAACCTTAGAAACTTACATTATTTACTCGATTACAAAGGCTAAGATTACTTGACTAATATGCATCTTCACTTGAATACCAACATTGATTGCTCGATTGCATTTAGATCTAGAGACTTAGTCAGAAACAAATCTATCTTCACTCGACTAATATATATATTTACTTGATTAATAAAATACATTAGTCGATTGAGAAATAAGTTTTCTCGAGTAAAAAGATGCTCATGTTGTATAGCTTTGGAGATACTCGATTTTTTAGAAAAGCTTATTCGAGTGATGAAAGATTCTTACTCGATTACAAAAGCACCTTACTCTATTTAGCTTCAAGATAACAGAAATTTGCATAACATACTCGAGTAGGAACCTATGATAGTTGATTGAATCAATTCATATATTTGATTGTTTTTTAAAGCATGCTGAGCAATACTCGATTGAGTTTTATCAAAAAGATTTTTCATTCTAAATCGATTTTGCATAAAAGGTTTTTCACAAGCTTTATAACATACTCTACTATTTTTAAGATATATCTGAGTATGAAAATATCATCCTTAATTAAGAGAAAATCAAAATATTTTGAAAATCATCAATAAACCAAATTTACTAAAAATATATTTAATCACTAAAAAATATTTCTCAATAAATTAAAATACAAATTTCTCAACAATGTTGTAAGCTGATGGAGCATTAGCTACCAAGATCTTACTCTTAATGGTTTCCTCTCAATGAATCATTCCCAACATGATTGACATTTCCATTGAACCATTCGCCTCCACCATTTTTCCATTGAAACTAATCAAGAGGGTATTGCTCCATGTGTTAAGACCTCCATTTTATAGCCCATTCGTAGGTAAGCATCCTAGTAGAGAACTTCCAAGGATCTCCTATGTTAATGAGGATCTTTCGCACCCAACATCCAACTACCTTGGCTAAAATGACCAAAAGGTCGTCATAGTTAAGCTTAGGTAACAAGTCATCATTAGTGAATGTTATAGCCTTCTCTTTCTGCAATCTCTTTAAAGGGTGCTTGAGTTGAAGGTCCTTACCCTTGTTCTTCAGTAACCAAAGTATGGATTACCCCACGTGTGATTTAGGTTATCGATAGGTTGTTTCCCTTCTCTTTTGGGGTGAGTACAAGACCTTTTTAACCCCTTGTTTGGGGTGAGCTTCTCCTTCCTCAAAGCTCGAGTGCCTCATGATGTTAGCCATTCCCCTAGGCCACATACTTTTTAAGAAACCCTTAATTAATCAAGTCTTGGATTGCCTTTTTTAGCTGCATGCACTCATTTGCATCATGTAGTGGTCACGATCGAACTAACAATGTTTGTCTTGATTTCACTTACTCGACGATGCCTTCATTTTGTTTGGCCATTGCACCATATCCTTGTGATGGATATTTATTAGGATCGTAGACTGAGGCTTGACTAGGGGGTATAGTTGGGTGGACTCCTCTACCGTACTATGGGACCCAACCAATCATGAGTCTAAGTAAGGCAATATTTGAGCTTAACTTCCTAGACATTCTTCTTTCTTTTCCCTTATCTCGGGCTTCTTGGCCTATTTCGTTTAGCATATGTCATTTACACTTATACACTTAATTGGGCTTGGGTCAAAATTTTTTGAGAAAGGCTGTAGGGAATTTTTAGACAGTGAGAAAGAAAAAAGACATGGTTTTAGCCTATTATAAAAGGTTGTTATGGCTATACCCTAGTCCAAACCATGTACACCCATGGCCTTCATGTTGAAACAAGCTAGGTAGTCCTTCATAAACTTCTTGGGGTCTTGCCAAGCATTAATAAGCGTGATGGAAGCTTGGAGGTGTCTTTGGTATGAGGCAAAGTGTGCCAAGAAACTCTCTTTTAGTTGATCAAAACAATCGATGGACTAATAGGCTTGAATCCCATACTCGAGCATTTTCTTTTGGGGTGGCTAAGAAAGCTCGAAACAATATCTTATTAGAGGCTACTTGTTCCATTGTATGGGAAGAGAACAAGTCACTGAAGTCGATCAGGTTAGTTGTGCTATTATATGGCTTAATGGAAGGTATATGAAACTTCTCAGGTGAGATCTTGATTCATAATTGTTAGGTTTGTATAGTAATGGCACTAATAACCAAGAGCGGGGTGAATTGGGTTATTTAAAATTTTGATTAAACTTTGAAAATCTTTTTGATGAAAAATGAGATTCTAGTGCAAGTGAAGATTATTGATATGCTTGCAAAAATAAATGAAACAAAGAGTACAAGCAAAGAAGAGATACAACGATATATAATGGTCCAACTTAAACCAAACTTAATCCACTACCTTAGTTCATCACTAAGGATTTTTCAACCAATCCAATAAAAACATCATATCTCTCTAGATAGGCCCTTTAGCAACAAGTTGGGAATTTATAATCTCTTGTTTTGACAAGCAAGCCCTCTAGCAACAAGATAGGTAATACAAACTCTTGCTTAAACAAACAAACCCCCTAACAATCTTACTAGAGAAACCAAGAATAATACAGAAGAGAGGATCTAAGAGTAAACACTCTTAGTTACAAATTTTTTCAATATAAATACAAGACTTGAACAAGATAATACAAATCATAAACAAAACCTTTAGAGAGAAAAATGAAGAATAAATGAAACAATTAAGCTCTTGAAAGAATAAACATTTGAAAGCTTGAAAGCAATCATCTTGGTTGATTTGAATCACCCATTTGACTTGTATTTATAATGCTTCACGAGATCTTTGAAGATCCAATATGGCCGTTGGCAACTTGAATAGTGAAGAAACTAGTCATTAGAAGCTGTCTACAATATAAACAGTCGATAGTTTTAAAGAAACAATCGACAATTAACTTGAAATTCAAACTGTTGACATGTTGACCAAAATTGTCGACATTTAGATACCGAGAGCAAGATTTGAAATGGTCGACAGTTTAATAGAAACTGTCAACAGTTTTATAAAAACGGTCGACATCTTAAAATCACTCAGACTCAAATTACTATATAATTAATTTGTATGCATAAATAAATAAGGGTGCATGTAGAAAAAGTGGTAGCACTTGCGCACATGAGGTGTTTGGGTGTTGTTTTGCATGGGTTCGAGTTTTGGCAGCTACACTCTTGAATTAATTTTCTTTTGCAATGACATATACAATCTTTGTATATATATATACTAGGGATAACCCGTGCCTAAAGGCACAGTGTAACTAAAAAAAATTGAACATTGAATTAGAACGCAAAATAATCAAACACTAAACTGAAAGACTAAACTTGTCATATATCACGTATCTGAAGATAATGTATATAGTTGTTAAACGCGAAATAATCAAACAATGAATCTAAACATAGATTAAGCTGAAAATCGTTTGATCATTTTTAATGTCATGACTTTAGTGAAATAAAAAGGGTCAAAATGTAGATACTTTGTCAAAAATTTGGCTGGGTATCCTCTAAAAATATGATGCAACAAATATATTAACCTGTCTGCAAAACTTATATATTTCATTATCATAATTAAATCATGTCATATGTACACTGAAATCCAACTATGTACTAATTATCGCAACACTATTCTTCTTACACAAACAACTATATCAATACTTGATTATCTATATAATAAGGCTTTACAAAACTCAAATAATAAACAAATATATAAGATTTATAATGTTCACCAATATTACAAATCAAAATATAAAAGTAAAAAAAATATTGTAAACATTGAACAAAAAATAAAAATAAAAATTATTGTATATTTGTTAACATTTTATAATAAAAAAAAGTACCAGTCTGTATTCTGCATATTAGTCTATATTATAATAAAACAACCTATATTTTACATATCTATTCGTATTCTATAATTCCAGCTTGTATTTTACTATTAAATACTAGTCTATATTATACAATTCCAAACAAATTGAATATTAAAAAAATAAATCTATTAAATACCAGTTTGTATTGTACAACAGTCAATACTCTATAATATAAAAGAAATTAAAATTAAAATACACACTAATTAGTGCTACTAACATCAAATTATAATTGTATAAGAAAAATAAATATTATATTGTCAAACACCAAAAGAGTGGATCAAAAGAGAGATACTTAAATTTATATGAAGAAGAAAAAAAAAATTACTTGACAAAAAATAGTGATATATATTGTCCATAATTGTTGTACTTTAACCTAAAAATGTTTAGTTATATAATTTTAGACACCAAGAAACAAAAAATTAGCAATACTAAAAGTTAACATGGATTTCATTGGCAATGAAACATTATTTTCAAATCAATTACTACCAAATCGGATAATAAAATTTAAATATTTATTTAAATAAATAACTGCCATGGATAGAAAATACTTAACAGGTTACAATCAAGAGGAGAAGAAATAAAAATATAAACATCTAAGAGAAAGAAAAAGACCAACCCAATGTTTAGAATAGATGTATTTTAACAATCACAACAATTGTCCAAATTTGAACTCTTATATTTTCTAACTGACTTCAATTTTATAGAAATTAAATTAAAACCAAAATCAAAATCCATTATAATCATAAATATTTTGGAGTTCACAATTTATCACTTGGAAAGTCTAAATATAAATTTATGTTAAAAAAAATTCAACAGATAACAAAGTCATTTTATAAGCAATAATTATACTCCCTTAAAAATGTGCAAAAAAAAAAGTCACTTTCTGTTTAGAATCATACAACAAATATATTACATTTGAATGGTACAATATTTTTTTTTATAATAAAATGTTAAATACATTTTTTTGTTGCAGGAAGATGAACTAAACAAATCATGCTCACTTTCTTTTTAAATAGCTCTAAATAAATATTTTCAATGTATTTAAACTTTTATTTTCTTTTTAAATAGCTTTGTAACAAATTAGCTACAAAAAAAAAAGCATTGAAAAAAAAAACATAATAATCTGTAAAGAGACAGAGAAAAAATATTAATTAATAGGATAAATTAACCAATTTTATATTTCTTTAAGTATTAAAGATGAAAATACTAAATTTTGAATTAAACTTCCTACTTTGAGGTTTTTTTTTCTTTTAAATTGAATCATCCATGATTTAAAAAAATGACTAAATTATTTTAAAAAAATTACACAATTGGTGCTAAATTCTAAAGAGGTTTTTTTTTTTTAATTCGCTAGTATTTAAAAACATTGCACTGTTAGTGTTAATATTTAAAACAATTCTAAATTATACATATTTTAAAAAAATTTAAAACTTACAGGTTTTTTATTTAAAAAATTTCAAATATTGTATTGATATTTAGAATATTTAAAAATTAAGTACTGATATTTAACAATTAAATTTTAAAAAATTAAAACTTTAAAGAAAAATTGGAGTGGCCCTGACAGCGGCGGATCGGGGGCCCTTGAAGCCTCCAACCGTCGCTGGTTGTGGGCTTCAAGGCCCCCGACAGTAGCCGGTCGGGGGCTCAAGGAGCCCTCGAACCACCCATCACCGCTGATCGAGGGCGATGGGTCAGGCAATCAACGACGAGTGTATATATCTATATATATATATATGTGCATGTGTGTATATATATAATATGTGCGCATGTGTGTGTCTGAGGGTGTATATTGTGTGCGTATATGCGCAGATATATATATATATATATGTGTGTGTGTGTCTATATATAGAAATAAAAACAGAGAAAAAGGATAGACAGCGTATATGTGTAGATGTATATATGTGCCTGTATATATATAGAAGCAAAAAGAGAGAGAAAGGGTGGACAGCTTGGGCATACCCAAACACAGCCTTCTTGCACAGTGACATTGTGGCCGAAGTAAGCTCTGAAGCCTTGATGAAAATAAAAGCTGAGAGGAAACAAAAGGGAGATGATTGCTGGGCAGGGAGAATAACAGAGAGGAAGAGAGAGATAGAAAGCGTGGGTGGGCAGGAGAATTTTTAATCCCAACCATTATTCCATCAAAAATTAATCCCAACCATTGAAATGTCTTCCTTTGAGACACTTTCAAAAACCATCATATTTTATTAAATAGATATATAGTTTCGTACGCTTTAGTGTAGAAGGAAAGCTGTAGTTGGAGCAGTCACGAGAGCACGCTTGTGTGCTTGGTGCTACTGGTGACTTAAGATCAAGTCCTCGCAGCACATTGTTTTAATTTATTTTTCACTTTTTGAATAGGCTTTTAATACAATGTATATATTTTAACCAAATAAAAATATAATCTTCCAAATATCATAAAAAAATATATATAACAAGATTTTTGACACATTTTTAATCAAAGAAAAATCATAATATTTCAAATACAAATTTATTACATGATGAAATTAATTTTTATTTAATAATAAATGTTTTAATCAAATAAAAATATAATATTTCAAATGCCATTAAGAAATTTATAACAAAATTTTTGACATTCAATTGGATGATGGAATTAATTTTTATTTTGATGCTTAATAAAATATATAAAAATAATTTAAAGTACCAAATTAATAAATATTAATAAAATATTTTCATCATAAAAATTCAATTGATTTTCATCATCAAAGTGATATCAAAGGTAAAATATCAATTTAACAAGAAAATATATTATAGTTGGTCTTTTGTCTTTAAAAACATTTAGCTTTATTGTATCAATTTATCAACATACATATTGTATTAATATAAAATTTTAATAAAATAATTATGTATAATTTATCAATATCTAATGATAAAATTTTATCAGTTGAACATCAATATATATATATTGTATCAACATATAATGATAAAATAAATATATATTATATTAATATAAAATTATAACATATAATATTAATATTAAATATATATGTTGATATATATAATATCAACATACATATTGTATCAATATTTAATTATAAAATTTTATTAGTTAGACATCAATATAAATATATTATATCAATATATAATAAAATAATAATTTATAATTTATAAATATATATTATATTAATATAAAATTAATATTAAATAAAAGAGCGTGTGTTACACGGTAATTTTAAATTTTGAGGTGTCTAATAGGTCTTAAATTGAAAGTTGAGGGGACTAATAGGTTCCTCCTCAAGTTCAGGGGACAAACTGGTTAAATGGGCAATCTCCATGTATAAGAATAAAGAAAATTATAATTCATTCGATTTTTATTTTAACAAAGTACTTGAAATTAATTTTTGATTAAAAATTATATATTTGACTCATAACTTAGGATTCAAAATCAATTGTTGTTTTCATTATCAAAACCACTTACAAGAGTAAAACATCAATAATTTGCTAACTTAGGGCTTGATTTGAGCTTCAAATTGAAGGCTTTGTGTGGGGTTTCTTTAAAACCCATATCTCCTCGATCTCCTAAGAATTAGAGGCATTTATCTTGCTCGATTCTATGATTCCTCTGCTGATGACTGGAATGGCCTGAGGTCTTTAGTTTCTTTTGCTCCTCCTACTTTGATGCATGTTCATTGCGAGATGGGTGCACAGGTGGCTCCAACTCTTATTGCTGCTCCTGTTCTTCTTCTTCTTGTTACTGTGTTCAATGTAACAGATAGATGTGTCCTTGCTGCTATCGTTACTTGCTGATAATGAACATATTGAGCATCTAGGTTAAAGCATGGACTTGCGTTTCCAAGTTAGCCAATTGCTCTACTGTCATGGGCTTGGGATCCAGGAGCGTCCCTGGCTAATTGTCGAGGCATATTGGCCTGAGCAAGAAATGTGACTAAGATAAAAAGGAAAAAAAAAAAAAAACTAAGCTCTACGACAGGCATCAATTAATGTTGCTGAAAAATTGGGATATGTAGCAACACCTATCAATCTCTTGCACGCTTGGGCCTTTGGTCCCTTTTAGTAAACTTTCGAGGGTCAAGCTACAGTTCGCAACATGAGAGCGAGCAGAGTAACAAATAGGAAGATAATAAATATTTACCTAATCACTGGAGAATTGAGAGCTTTTATAGTCCATAAAAAAATGGTATGAGCATGATTTCAACTAAAAACCTTATCTAAAATGTGACCCGAGCATAATCAATGAGCATGATTTCAACTAAAAATCTTATCTAAAATGTGACCCGAGCATAATCAAGACGTGATATCAAGGACTCAAGTCATGCCAATTGAACCACGCTCATTAATGATCAAGACACCAAATCTTGTCACATGACAGGTCTAGATACCTTATAAGTGACTCTTAGGTCAGCTCATCAAGATCATGGGAGGCATAGGTTCCTTGCTAGTCCACGTGCCTTGTTTGGGTAGGGTCACATGGTGTTTCGGGATTGAGTAGTAGATTTATTATTTACCTCTATTAGTGGTGAAATTGAAAACTCCTTATCTTTAAAAATTAATTTCAATAAAATTTACTTACAAGAAAAATAAAATGAAACAAAATTAATTAAGGTTTTGATATTGTTGGGAATTAGGACTTTGAACACCTTGCACTAGACTTGTATAAGTAAAGCCTTATTGCACCTCCTAATAGGCTTTGATGGTCAAATTGATATTTTTAACTCAAAGAGTGAATTTCAATGATGAAAAATTAGGGCTTATATAGCCCGACGCTAGATGGAACGAGCATGATTTTTAACGGGATTTCCTTTATGATTTCTCGGTGTAACTTCTAATCATATTTGACCTACAATTCTCGAATTGTCCGAGAGATCACTATTTCAATAGTAAAAGAGATGATACATGACAGTTTTCAATAAAGACTACATATCATCCCAGTCTATCACATAAAAGACGTAAATAAAGAACTCAATCCCTAGCTTGCATTTGGTTTAGGGGAAAAAAAATTAAATCAAGATGTAATCTCATAACTGCCAAACTCAAATTCAAATCTCTATTTTGTAATTTAAAATTTTGACTGATATAATAATCAAATCTGCGGTTTCAATGCATGGGCTTCCCTAAGTATATATTCTCAAAGTTCTGACTTCTCATTCATTGACTTTCACCGGCTAATGCCGAGAAGCTGCTCCTTTCTTTTTCCTCTCTTGTTGTCCCAATAAGGGTTTTGACTTGCCGACATCTCAGTCCACAAACTCAAATCTAGTCTTTGGGGGCCGCAAAGAAAAAGAAAATAAGAAGTTGAATTTGGCATGGCGTATGCCGAGAGAGTTTGAGTTGATTGGTCGGTCGCTTATAGATTTTTGTGCTTAAATTTCAGTGTTGAATTTTCATTTTTAAGTTAGATCTCAGCCTCCACCAAAAGTCTCTATACGCTTTGCTTACGCCCTTAACTTAGTAACCACTTAAACTTGACTTTGTTTACACGATATCCTAGCTTATGTTAAATAAAATAATAATATATAAAATTACTATAGGTGGGTTAAATATAGACCCGGGGCCTTCCACCCTTTCCCCTACTTATTCTCGGGGGAGTGTATATATATATATATATATATATTCATATTTATACCCATTTTGTTATATAAATTAAGGTAAATTTATTGTACACTACACGTAGTTGGACACTTTTGTCCAAACACTTTCCATGGTGTGTTATTAGCCAAATTAGTACATGTAATTTGTCAAAATGCTCTTTCTATTATTAATAGTGTCAACGAAAGTGTAATTAATATAAAATTAAACATAATCTTTCTCTAATTAAAAAATAAAAAAAGTTTCATTAGTCAGAACTCACAAGTCAAAACCATTGTTGATGGTGTCGACAATGCCTAAAACCTTTTCAACCTTTTCTAGGCTGTAGCCATACTTGGGTGCCATAACTAGAACTACTGAGGAGAAAGAGAAAAAGAGACGAAGAAGAGCACATTTGGAAGATAAAGATGAAGATTTTAGATCTAGGAAAAAAAAAACAAAAGAAGAAAAAGATTTCAAATTTGAAAGAAGAAGAAAAACCTTCTCAATCAATGTTTAGATATGAAATCTAAAGGCGAAAGTCCAGAAGTAGAAGCTAACAACAAATAAATATTAAAGAGAGGAAGAGAAAACACTCAAAGAAATTTTTACATAGTTTGGCCTAAACGATGCCTAGTCCACGACTGTCTCTCTAGTTATTTCGGCAGAGTAACAATATCTTATTAATCCTCTCCATACAATAGTTTTCGACCCATATTTATAGTATGGGGTGTTTACAATTTGAATAAAGTTTAAAATGGAATGATAACATCACGAAAATAATATTTCTTTATGAGCTCCACAAAATCAGGAACGAATTCCGCTTTTATAGGGATTTGATTTATCTCAGATAAGGCAGTTGGATATCGCCTCCGATTATTCCATGGTCTTTTTGTTATGCCATTTGAACAGTTCGGTCAGCGAGCTGAAAGTATCGCTAGGAGTTCACTTGGTTCTGCGGTCTGAGCTCGGGTTTCAGCAACATGTGACCTTGCTCTAACGACCTCGGCCTTGGGCCCACTAGGCTTCGGGAGATTGGGTCGACCTGTTGGGTCGAGTTTAGCCTGCTTAACTCTATTCGAAAAACACCCATAACATTAGCCCCCCTAACTCGCAGTGCGATCTTCGGACTAGGAGCTGATGTAAGTTGATTGAAGTGAACGATGCGAGCTTTCGAGCCCCTCTTTTTATATCTGCCCATTCGCCTTAAATAGCGTCATTTCATGTCGCACGCGTTGTTTGAGGTTCATTTAATGTGCACATTCCTTGTAACTGCTTAATCATTATGCTCGTGGCCCCATAACTTTACGTGTCACCGTTAGATCTAGGGCACCTTGTCAATCTCTCCATCCAACGGTAGAACAACCCAACCTATATAAGCGTGAGGGAATTCTTTTCCCTTTCACCATGTCATTTTGAAACGTCTCTTGCTCTCGCAATCTTCTTCTTCCTTTTGACTCCAAGACTCCATTGCCGACTGCTCCGAAACCTTTCCACCTTGCTCCTCGAAGATCACCGTCGCATTTTTTCCAAGTATTGACCTTCGCCTCCGGGATTCGCAATGATTGATTTGAAACGGTAAGCCTCTTACAACTTATTAGCTCGTTTTACTACTACTTTTAATTTCTTTGGTCGACTTCTCTTCCATGCCTAGCCTCCTGGTGATGGCTATGTGTCTTTAGGGTATCAAGTGATGCATTGTCTATCTTTCGGGCTCATTAACCATAGGATTACATTCTTATGTTTGAGAGGGCTAACAGGCTGGTAGACTCAGCCCCTCTGCCTTGAGCAGTTCCCCTGTTGCAAAGCGCGCGACCTGATAGATAGAAAATGTCCCTAGGATTTTTAGCTCACAAGGACTGGTTTACTCCCGACGACTTGACTCTAACTTTATTGTAGATGTCCTCCTCAGGTCTAAGGCACTGGAACTACAAAGTAGGGGATATAGACACTTCGTGCTCTTTGGAGCCGTGTGAAGGATGGACAGAAACCATACAAGGGATGACCTCTCACGGCGTTGAGGCTGCTGAAGGAACTGCCACGTCCTTCAACCCCACCGTGAGTAAATGAGATTCTGAGGAGCGTGCAGCTCATGAGGTGTTCAAGCACTACTCCTCCAAAATGACTTTTAATGATCTGAAGTCGTGCACGAGGGGCTTGCCTGCTAGCTACTGTGTGATGGTCCCCTCACCAAAAGACCGTGCGGCCTTCCCCCCAAAGGGATTTATCGTTGTTAGCCCCCAACACTTAAGAGTCTGGGCTTAGGTTTCCAATCATCCCATACCTTGTAGACCTTTTAAACGACCTCAGACTTTCTCCTTTTTAGCTCACCCTAAATTCATATGCCCAAATTACCTCGTTAACGATCCTCCTCCTAAGGGAGGGTCGTTCCCCCCCACCCAAAATCATTGGAAGCCTCTACTGTAATACTTGAGAAATTCTAAAGGACTCAAGAGTAATTTATCTTGAGGTAAAAAGGAAATTTTCAGATAAATTGAGGATATAAGGGTAATTTGTTACCGTATGGATGACCAGATTGACTGTAGGGAGTACCCTGAAGCCGAGATGCCAAAGGAAAATGATATAGTATTAATGAGCATCTCGAGACATTATTTATGGTATCAAAAGAAATCAGATCGAGAATTATTTTTGATACAACTAAAATGCAGCTGCCATTAGGCTACAAAATCGAATCGTTACAAGCAACTTCCAGGAAGTCAACGGAAGCCTTGGGAAGCTTCGGTTCATCGAGTAAGACAACCCTTCAGAAGTTTTAAGAAGAAACCAAGAGGTTCAAAGCCAAAACGAAAATTCGGGCCTAAGTATAATATTCCAAAATTACCCAAGGGGGTCAAAACGATATTTTTCTAAAATTTTCAAGGGAGAAATGGAAAGATTATAACTTGAGGGACTTTTGTGAAAGAGGGCCAAAACAGAAAAGACAAAACAATGGGGTAAAAGTGCAAAAAAATGAAAATCTTAGCAATGGAATCCGAATAGGCCACGAGAGGTCGTCAAAAGCCACTGGGTTCGCATGCAGGGTGGTCAGGGATGGCCAAGAACTAATGATGAGTCGACAATAGCCACCGGGGTGGCCGGATTTTCGAGAAATTTGTCCAAGAAAGCTGGCCGCGATGTCAAGCCCTGCAACTTGCTTTTTTGGTCATGTGTTGGTGCTTTCAGGTCGATCTAGGGGAGGTGAGGATGTTTAAGGCAATGGGTGATGGGTGATGCAGCTAAGGCCATTTCGAAGCTCTGTTTTCACCTATAAATAGTGCACGAAGTGGCCAAAAGTTTAGAAGTTTAAACCTTCAAATCGATGGGGTTAACTAACAAATTAAGAGTTCAGAGCATAGGGCTTTTGTTGCCCATGAGTGGTAGATCATTTATGTGCATTTTGATGCATTTTCGTCATGGTTTGAGGGGGTAATCGAAGTTACCGGAGATGGGAGGCGAAAGCTTCAGCCGAGGCTTTAAGCCTCTGGTTAAAGGCCTTTCGGTCATCCTTTGGAACATCAGGACCCCCTACGTGATCGACTTGAAGAGGAGAACCAGCTAGTGGAGTCATCCTGCATCGCCGATTAATCGGCATCGAAAAAGACGACGACCATGTGGCCGGCACGCGCGAGTCTTCACATGCCATCACTCACCCTAGCGCGTGTGGGAGCGTGGATGGCTGGAAAAATCTGTAAAAAAGTTAGAAAAATCAAGAAAAATGTTTTATGGGGGTTTGTGCAAAAAGTTTTGAGGTTTGCCTTCCTGATGTCTCGATATTCGCATAGAATAGCCTCGTTTTGTGTGAAAACGTAGCATCCGGTAAGTTCAGTAATTTTTTCTTGATATTCATAGGTTATCATGAATTGTTGTGGAAATAGATTTGAGAAAATAGTCTCAAGGGTATTTATTAGGATTTTTAGAAGGAAAAATAAGAGACAATGGAAGAAAATAGGAGAAAATGGAATATTGAGATATTTAGTGATTAAATATGTTTTTTATGATTTATGTGCTCGAGGAAAAGTGATTGGTGCAACTTTTGAGAGTTAGCACGGAAATCGAGGTTGGACACGCATATTGAGGCAGTGCATGCTTTTCGAGAAAATTTGAGTTTATCTCTAAATGTGAGTTGTCTTATCCTATATGATATGATTGTTTATTATACATGATATTTATGAAAGATATGATTGTTTATTATGCATGATATTTATAAAAGATATGATTACTTATATATGCATGATATTTATGAAGGATATGATTTCATTTTGTCATATTACATAGAAAGTCGTGATATTTGCATAGCACAATATTATTGTCATATTGATATTTGTGCATGGGAATGTGATGTCACCCTAAGAGTGTAGCCGTAATTTCCTAAGGACTATTGATGGAATAACGTTAGGATTATCTTGCCCGAGGTGTCAAGACTCTACTTAAGATTCTGTGCCGGGCTTGTAGACCAGGGAAGTTACACTAGGACGAATGTTTGTTCACATTATTGCATCATACATCCATATATATGTTTTTAGACCCTCACTAGAAGTTTCATCTTCTAATGGGTTATACCCCTGGAACATTCAACGTTCTAGTTTAGACTTGCAGCTTAGGCAAGAACGTGATTGAGGTATGGCGCACGGGGTGATGTGTCCAATGATTCAGCAGGTTGATCCGGTATTTCATTTGTTCAGGAAGATCCGGATATGTATCAGATGAGATGAGAAATGGCAATGTATGATTGAGGTATCATTAGATTGCACCTGAGGTGTTTAGTTAATATCTCGGGAAGCGAGTCTCCATGTATTTGTATTAAGGCTTTTGAAGATATGATGTAATTGTACGAATTCTTATATTGTTATAAAGTGAATTGATTATGTATCATATCAGGTTTCGATTTTTAATCTTCTACATTTATGATGATTACTTGTCTTAACTTACTGATTCTTGTTTAGTATGCTGGGAAGGTAGAACGAGATTGTCAGGAAATGATTTATATTAAAAAACAATATTCCCAAAATTGTTAAGTTATTTAACGCTCGGAGAAGTTAGGCGTTACATCTACTCCTTCAAGAGTGCCAAGGAAGGGCTTTTCTACGTGTCAGCTCGACCTTCTGACTTCAAAAGAATCCTCCCCCAGGGCAAGGCTAAGGGTAAATCCAATGTGGGAGATTACAAAACCAACTAGTTTTTATATCTCTTATTCCTCTCTAGCCTCAAAAACTTTGACTTTGTGCTCATGCCCAGTTAGCGAGCTTTAATTGTCACTGTCTTCTTCTTTGACTTTCTTACTATGATTGTTATGTATATACAATAATTTTTCTTTACTTTCTTCACTTCGCAGACATTATTGGCAGAAAATCTGAGCTCACCAAAGATGAAGCTAAGGAGCTCGGAGCACTTGCTAAAAAGAAGACTGATGACGACTAGCTGACCGACTATTTACTGCGTGAGTATCAATTGCACCTTCCCTTGAGTATCAGTTCATCTCTGAAGAGGTCGGCGCAAGCGAGTGCCCAAGCCAGGAAGTAACGAGAAGTTCAAAGATGGTGAAGCTGAAACTCCGTAAGCCCGGACAGTCTGCGAGCTCACTTTCAGCAGTTTCTTCATCCCCTTCCCCTGCCCGTGTTCGAGGAGCAAAACCTCGATTCGGGGAGGCTGTTGAGAATTGCTACGCCAATGCCCTGCCTAGTCCCGATCCTACGGCAGAGGCCGCATCTTTGCCAAAGCCGATCCCTGACACCCTGCCAGCCTCCACCTCGAAGTAGCATGAGGTGGGCGCAGCTGCAGATAAGGGAAGGAAATCCATAGGTCGCGAGGAGATCCCTATCAGTGAGGCCTGAATTGCCCCTACTGTTGGAAGCAAAAGGAAGGCACCTTCCACCTTGCTTACTGCCTAATAATTTCAAGCGGATAAGAGAAAGAAAGTAGCTGTTGCTGCCGAGAAAGTCGAGTTTGAGGTCGCGATTGGGGGGACATACTTCGACGTTCTCCTCGACGGCTTAGGCGAGGTCCTAGATAATTTTACTAGGACTCTGGACAAAAAAGACGTGTTGGGTGAAGCGCTCTCCAATTACATAGCTCATCACAACCTCCTGGTAAGAATCTCTATTTGACTTCATCAATATCGTTTATCTTTTTCTCATGTACTTACCTCTCATGCTTTATAGGCTTCCCTTGGTGCCTTTAAACAGAAAGAAGAGATAGCCCGATTCGCCAAGGATAAAGAACAACTCGAGGCCATTGTAAAGGTGCTCAGGAAGCACAAGAAGAAGATGGAGGATAGCTTGGCCTTCTTAACTGAGGAATCCCAGAGGGCTCAGAGCATCGCCCAAGGCTTGGAAGATTGGGTGAGGGAGGCCAAGAGGACCAAGAAGGAGACTGAGGACGAGCTATCTTGTGAGAAGGCTGCTAACAAGATGGGCCTTTCCTCCACCACCTCGAAGCTCAACAAGGCCAACGCGGAGTTGAGTAAAATAAGAGACGAGCTCGAGCTATCCCAACAGCGAGCTGACATGGCCTCAAGGGAGGTAGAGTCAGCGAGATGGGAGGTAGAGCAGATTAAAGAGAAAGTCGTGCAAATAAAGGCCCAAGCTGAAGCCCGAGTTGCCGAAGAGCGCTAGGAAGTTGAGTTAAGAGACCTGCAGCCAGTTCATCTTCACTTTGTGGGAAGAGCACCCCGAGCTAGACTTCTCCTTCTTCGGCGAAGAGGTGGTGGAAAAAATGAAGAAGTTCATCGCTCAGGCTGCAGGGAAAGAGGTTGTCTCGGCTTCCTTGGTGTTGGACCAGATGGGGGCCGACCTACCTCTCGAAGATGCCCAAGACCAAGCCCCTCTGAATGTGACGTTTGGGAGCTGATACTCATTAGGCTGCTAGGACTTTTTTTTTTTTTTGGTACTTTGATCTCAAATCAACTCATTTTGCTGTATTTGGTTAACTTTTATTCCTTTGGCATTTGTTGCAAGCTGGAAGTAAAACATATCAATCATATCTTATATTGTCTATGTGTAAGTTTAACTTTAGGTAACTCGGGGACATCTTAGCTCGCAGCCAATAAACCTCTAAAACCGAACGGTCTTAGAAACCGAGTGATCTCCAATAATATGTTAATAACAATTAATAAGGTTTGAGTCGCGTGTCCAGTAGGTCGCAGGTGGGAACACATAAGTAAACGTGGGCAGACCTTAGCTAACATGCCACAATAGCTCGATAAAATTTTAATTGAATCGCATTCCCTAGCCAAGCTATATGTTCGGGTAGATCATAGTTTAATCCCAGCTAACACACCATGGTTTATGACGGTTTAGCGAGGTCAAGATCAACAACCAAGAAGGTCACAAACCATAACTTTTTTTTCAAGATGAGAGGACCCTAGCTAGTGAACCGTGACTTATAAGTTTTTAACTGAAATGGTTGCTTAGTAGGCGCTAAACCATGACACTACGGTCATGATGAATGGACTCTAGTTCACAGACCACGACCTAGGGTGAGGACTAAGATGAATGCTCAGATGAGCCACAGACCATGGCACATAGGCTAAGTTGAATGGGCCCTATCTCGCAAATCACAGCCTTTTAATCCCGAATTAGTATTATTTCCTGCCTCTTATTTTTAACAAAAGGTGGACATAATAAGATTTGACAGTAATAATCAAGAATTCAATTTATTAACGAAATAATGTTAGAATAAATAAAACATTAGTCAATGATTAATATCATGCAAAGAAAAAGTGTCGTTTATCGAAAATATGGTCTGAGTTGCTCCGTATTCTAAGCTCGTGGGACTTCAACTCCATTCATGCTAGTCAAGTGATATGCATCGTTGCCTAGGTTTTCTTTGATTATATAGGGGCCTTCCCAGTTCAGGCCTAGTGTCCTATCGCTAGCCTTGCGAGCTCCAGGAAGAACAAGGTGCAACACAAGATCACCGACATTGTAGCACCAAACTTGAACCCTCCTGCTGTAATACCTTGCGACCCCCTGTTGATAGGTAGCCACCCTCATGCGAGCTAACTCCTTTGCCTTCTCGAGTAAATCAAGGTTTGCGCCCAGTAGCTGGTCGTTGTTCTCTGAGTCGAAGGTAGCTGTTCGCTGCCTGGTCACTTAATATTCCTCTGGGATCATGGCCTTAAACCTATAAACCATGGAGAAAGAAGTTTCTCTAGTAGTGGTCCGAGTTGTGGTCTTGTAAGCCCAGAGTACCTTTTATAGCTCATCCACCTATGCCCCCTTCCTAGCCTCCAGCTTGTTCTTAAATATCTGCTTAATTATTTTATTCACAACCTCGACTTGCCCATTGGCCTGGGGGTGGTCCATAACTGTGAAACTCATTTTGTTGTCCCCAATGAGCTGCAGAACCTGACGAATTGCTCGTTGCTAAACTGGGTCCCATTTTCAGTAACTATCTGCTGGGGAACTCCGAATCTGCAAATGATATTACTCTAGACAAACTTATCTACCTTTGTCATGGATATTTTTGCAAGCTCCTTCGTTTCCGCCCATTTGGTAAAGTAATCAACCGCCATTATAGCATGTCTGCACCCACCGCGAGCTGTAGGGAGTGGCTCAATCAAATCCATACCCCAAATGGCGAAGGGCCATGGACTGCTCATCTACTGTAGATAGGCGGTTAGAGCTCATGGTACTTTTGCAAACCTCTGATAGGTGTCGCACCTCTTCACCAGATTTATGGCATCTTGCTTCTTGGTAGGTTAATAAACCCCCGACGAAGTGCCTTTTGAGCCAAGGACACCCCCTAACGTGATTGTCGCAGTGATCTGCATGGATCTCCATGAGAACTGCCTGGCAATCAGGGTCATCAATACACCTCAACAACGGGGCCGTGAACCCTCTTTTGTAGAGCATATCATCATGAAGGCAGTACCTGGCCGTGCGAGCTCGCATACGACGCACTTCTATCTTGTCGCCTGGCAACTTTCCCTCTTGTAGATAGTCAACAATGGGTCTCATCCACGAGTCTGGGCTCACCGTAGTTACCAATAATTCACCTTGCCCTTTCGTGCTTGGTGCTGCCAGGAACTCCACTGGAATGGCTCCCAAGAAGTCTGCATCTCAAGTTGATGTCAGGCAAGCTAGAGCATCAACGTGAGAATTCTAGTTCCTCGGCACTTGATTCACCACGCATCCTTTAAAAGTGCGCATCAGATCCCAAACTCTCTGGAGGTAAGCCCTCATTTTCGAGTCATTCGCCTGATATTCACCTCGTATCTAACATACCACGAGCTGAGAGTCACAGAAGACCGTTAGTCACTCTGCTTTCACCTCTCTTGCCAAGTGTAGTTCTACCAACAATACTTCATATTTCGCTTCATTATTGGTCGCTTTAAACCCAAATCTCAATGCATAGGGAATTTTATGCCCCTTCGGGCTTATCAGAAGTACCTTAGCTCCAGCCCCATGCTTGCTGGAAAACCCATCTACATATAACTCTCAGGATGGACTCTAAAGATTCGAGCTCCTCCTCTGCTAGGCTTGTGAACTCATCACTGAAATCTTCTAGCACTTACCCTTTTATGGTCGACCTCGATTTGTACTCTATGTCGAACTGAGTGAGCTCAATAGCCCACTTGAGTAAACGGCTGAACGAGTCTGGCTTCTGCAGGACCTACTTCAACGAGTATTTGGTGAACACATCAATCCGATGGGCCTGGAAATAAGAGCACAACTTCCTCGATGCCACCACTAAGTAGTAGGCGAGCTTCTCCATGGGGGTATATCTAGTTTTCGCATCTAATAGTTTGTGCCTTAGATAATACATCGGCTATTGCATCCTATCTTCTTCTCACACCAGCGTCGCACTGATAGCATATTGAGACACCCCCAAATATACAGTTAACTCCTGTCCTTCCTTCGATTTTGACATTAGCAGGGCCCGTCCCATGTATTCTTTTAGCTGTTGAAAGGTGACTTCGCATTCTTCTGCACACTAAAAATTTTTTTCCTACTTCAACACACTAAAGAACGAAATACATTTATCAGAGGCCTTGGAGACAAACCTGCTGAGGACAATGATTTGGCCTTTAAGGCTTTGTACCTCCTTTATTATGGTTAGTGATCTCATGTCAAGCAAAGCTCGGATCTTCTCAGGGTTGGCCTCAATCCCCGTTTCATTCACCATGAAGCCTAAAATTTCTCAGAAGCTACGTCGAATGTGCACTTGAGTGGATTCAACTTCATTTGATACATTCTCAGAATCTGGAACATCACGTCCAGGTCGCGTACATGGTTAACAACCTACTTAGACTTTACCAACATATCATCTACATATACCTCCAAAGTTTTCCCAATCAGATCTTTGAACATCATATTAACCAGTCGTTGGTAGGTCGCTCTAGCGTTCTTCAGCTCGAAAGGCATCACCTTGTAGCAGTATAACCCTCGATCCATGATAAACGAGGTATGATCCTCGTCTTCGAGGTTCATGGGAATCTGGTTGTTTCCCGAATAAGCATCCATAAAACTGAGAAGCTGGTGACCATCTATTGTATCCAGGAGCTGGTGTATTCTGGACAGAGGGAAACTGTCATTCGGGCATGCCATATTCAAATCTGTGAAGTCAACACAAGTCCTTCACTTCCCATTCTTCTTCTTCACAAGGACTGAGTTTGTTACCCAGACCAGAAAACAGGCCTCTCTGATGAAATTATTGGTTAAGAGTTTATCCATTTCCTCTTTTAGGGCCGCATAACGCTCTGCAGTCATGGGCCTTCTCTTCTGGCAAACTGGCCTATAGTTGGGGTCTATGTTGAGCTGGCGTAACATCACATTCAAGTTTATCCCCACCATTTCTTCATGGTTCCAGGCGAACACATCTAGATTAGCCTTAAGAAAATTAGTTAGCTGGGTCTTTACCTCATGGCTAAGGCCCTTACCTAGCTTGAGACACCTCTCAGCATCTGTGTCACTAACCACAATATCTTCCAGCTCGCCTACTGGGCTAGCAGCTCAGTCACAGTCCACCTCACGTGGATCCAGGTTGTCACTGACTCCCCTTTCACTTATGACCTATGGCCCCCCTCTTAAGACAACATTGGCTTTCTTCCCTTTGAACCCCACTTTTAACGCCTCTTCGTAGCAACGTTTCGTTGAGTACTGCTCGCCTTTTATGCACCCAGTCCCATTCGGAGTTGGGAATTTGATCACCAGAGCTCGGGTCGAGGTGACCATATTCAGATCGTTCATTGCGGGCCTCCCCATGACGAGGTTATATGCCAAAGGGCAGTCAATGATCAAGAAATCTGCCATCACAGTAGACTGGCTATCCGAATCCCCAACCGTGAGTGGGAGCCTAATACGCCCTTTCATAGTCACTACATCTCCAGTGAAACCATAAAGCGGATCTAGGAATGCCACCAGTTGATCTACCCCCATACCCATCTGGTTAAAGCATCCTATGTATATCACATTCACCGAGCTGCCTAAGTCTACCATAATTCTCCGCTCTTTAACATTGCCAATTCGAGCTTGAACCAAAGAGCATCATTATGAGGCCAGTGCACATCTCTGGTGTCTTTTTCTGTGAAAACGATGTCATCTGGGGCTGCTCTAGCTTTCTTTGATGGTCCCTCCTGTCTGCAACACTCGATGAGCAAAAGGTGACCAGCCTCCCGTACATAACGTTCGTGCGATCTGTTAGACATCCCCTGTAATATGAGGCACACCATGAATAGTAAAAATAGTTCTTACCGCAGGTGTTCGATCTTGCTCGGGAGCTTGAAGAGGCTCTGGTTGAGCTAGTTGTTGAGGGTGCTGATTTTCTAGTTGCACCACATAATCACGCAAGTGGTCTCTCCTGATCAATTCCTTAGTCGTGTCCTTCAATGCCTAACACCCAGAGGTGTTGTGTGACGCCTTGTGGTAGTCACAAAACTTGTCCTTATTTCTGAATCTATTGGGAGTACTTATGGGATTAGGCCTCCCAAAATCCTCCTTACTCTTCTTAGCACCGAAATCATGACTTGAGTGTCAGACATGATACTGTAGTTCCCATAGCGACCTTGGCGCGAAGGTCGCTCGCCTCTTTGCTTTCTTTATGACCTGATCATTAGGATTTCACCCCTGGTCCCCTTTGTCATTGTCGTCATTGCCCATTTTATTGCTCTAGTTAGTGCTTCCAGCTCTATCCTTTTGGTTACCTGGCTTCTTCAAGCCAAAAGTTTCCTCCCATCTGATCTCTTTTGTAGCTCGCTCGTAGAACTCACCCAGGTCCTGTATAGGGGATTTATAGATGCTCTCATATAACTTCCCATCCTTCTAAAGCCCAGCAGATATCGCGATCAAAATACTCTCGTCCGATGGGTTTTCCACATTATTAACCTCACGCCTGAACCTTTCAATATAATCCTTTAAGAATTCATTAGACCGCTAGAACACCGTAGCAAGGTGACATGACGAGGCGAACTGCCTCCTAAGCAATCTGTACTGGCTGGTGAACTTCCTCTAACGTTCCTCCCAGCTACAGATATTGTGAGGACGGAGACTCCTCAACCAGGTTTGAGGTATATCTCCCAGGGTCGCAGGGAAAACACGACATTTCACCAATGAACTAGAAGTTTGAAAGTCCATTTGGACGTTGAAAGCATCCAGATAGTCATATGGATCGCCATCTCCATTGTATTGAGGGAAGTTGGGGATCTTAAATCTGCGCAGGAGAGGTTCTAGCTCAATTTCCCGAGAGAACGGGGTCATCTTTCCGCGATCTTCCCTCCAATCATGAACCTTGTGTCTCGCCTCTAGTTGCTGAACCCTTTGTAGTATTTCCTTTACGGTGGGGTCTTGATCCATAGATTGCCCTGTGGGAAACCGCCTTTCCCATCCGCTGCCTCGCGAAATACCTCATCTCCTATTACCAAGATCTGGCGAGCTGCGATGTGTGGCGCGACCCGAGCTGACCCTGACCAAGCTCTCTCCTCAGCGTGAATCTCCACTTCACTGATTCCCTTCATAAACCTCCTTACGATGATCTCCATAACGATTCACCCTCACCTTCACCCTCAAATCTGTGGGGTGCATCTCCAGTTCGTCATCACAGCATCGCCGTTTCTCCTATCCTCGGGACTATGAGTTTGAGGAATGCACCGATCCGGCCCGTCGCCACGCTCCTCTAACTTCTCTTTCGTCTAGAGTAAGCCTTTCACCCCGAGGCAGAAGGACACCCCCGGGTGGCGTGATCGCAACTTGCCTTTGGACGGCTTGGACCTGTGTTTGAGCTAACGCCCTAACTACGTCATCGAGCTGCATGACTGTATTTTCTAACGCTTCCTAACATTGTTGCCAGACCTGAATCGCCTCTATCCCGAGGATAGGGGTCACGAATTGGCAGTGAACCCACGGGGGAATACCAACAACGGTTCCAATGGAAGAAGAGAAGTTGTTGTTATAGTTACAATTGGGCCTCCAACTGGCGGAACTTTCAACAGTCGGTTGACATGGTCCTTGGGTTGATTAGTCACCACTTCAGAACTCCTCGTATTTCTTCCTCTCGCCATTGATATCGATCAAAGCGGGTCCTCCTAGCACCAAAATGTCAACGTTCGAAATTGGTCGACCATGATTCGTTTGCACGCACTGAGAAAATAAATATTAAAGAGAGGAAGAGAAAGCACTCAAAGGAATTTTTACGTGGTTCGGCCTGAACAATACCTAGTTCACGACTATCTCTCTGGTTATTTCGGCAGAGTAAAAGTATCTTATTGATCCCCTCCATACAATGGTTTTCGACCCCTATTTATAATGTAGGGTGTTTACAATTTGAATAAAATTTAAAATGGAAGGATAATATCATGAAAATAATATTTCCTTATCAGCTCCACAAAATCAAGAACGGATTCCACTTTTATAGGGATTTGATTTATCTCAATAAGGCTGCTCAATACGGCTGTTGGATATCACCTCCGATTATTCCATGGTCTTTTTGTTAAGCGAACTAAACAGTTCGGTCAGCGTGCTGAAAGTATTGCTAGGAGTTCATTTGGTTCCGCAGTCTAAGCTCGGATTTCAGTGACGTGCGACCTTGCTCTAACGACCTCGACTTTTGGCCCGCTGGGTTTCGGGAGATTGGATTGGCCTGCTGCATTGAGTCCAGCTTGCTTAACTCTACCCGGAAAACACCCATAACATGTGCCATAACTAGAACCCACTAAGGAGAAAGCGAAAAAGAGATGAAGAAGAGCATATTTGGAAGATAAAGATGAAGATTTTAGATCTAGGAAAAAAAGAATAGAAGAAGAAAATTATTTCAAATTTGAAAGAAGAAGAGAAACCTCCTCAATCAATGTTTAGATATGAAAGCTAAAGGCGAAAGTCCAGACGTAGAAGCTGAGACAAAAGTTCTTTGTCGTCTAGACTTGAAATCTTCATCATCTTCTCAATCTTCCATATCTATTCATCTTCATCGCATTCTTTCTCTCTCTCCCCATCATTAGAACTCAATGGATTCAACATCAGAAAAATCTAGTGAGCTGTGACGCTAGAGCCTACCAAATTGCTTATGCTGCTAGAACCCATTTAATGGGCTTCGGCAATGCAACCCCCCATCACTAGGTTCTGGCTAGTGAGACTTTTTTGATTAAACAAAGATTAAATTTAATTTTATATTACTTACACTTTAATTGACACTGTTAAAACAAAAGAGACAATTGGTGATTTCATCAAAGTACATGAATTAATTTGGCCTAACAAATCTTTAATTGACACTGTTAAACATAAGAGACAATTGGTGATTTCATCAAAGTACATGAATTAATTTGGCCTAACAAATGATAGGGAGTGTTTGGATAAAAGTGTTAACCTACAGAGTGTACGATTAATTTCCTTATAAAATTTTAAAAATTTATAGTTGCTTCAAATATAATGGAATTATTTGATATACCTTGAGCAGAGATGTGATGGTAGGGGAAGCCAAAATATTCCATACTGGCTGTAAAATTACGTTCGGTTTGCTCGAATGAGATCAAATAGAATGAGAATGGTAATAGATTAATGGGAATGGTTTGTGAATCTTTATTATGATCAGTAATGAAAATGATCATTTTATTTCATTATTATGTTTAATAAAAAAATTAATTATACGACAAAATAATTCAAATTACAAAATAATAAAATTTTTATTTTTAATTTGTTTGGCGTTAAAATTATTTTTCAAAAACTTCAACAAATTTTAGTATATGACTTTTATCATAAATTTTAGGTTATAAAAAATAAATTCATGTGATCAATTAAATTATATTTAATTACCTTGACGGCGGGTGTGGCGGGCGACAATGGTGGCGGATGGTGGGGGTGGGGGTATGTTTTAATTTTCTTTCAAGTAAAAATTGAGGGCAAAATGGTTATTGGGATGTCATTCATGGAATGGATTAGAATGTTTAGTACCTACCAACCAACCAACAAAAGTATTTTCATTTCTATTCCCATTCTATCAGCTCTTCTGATTCATCCAACCAAACGTGACCTTAATTGGTAATTTTCAGAAGTGAATCATAAATAAATCAATGGCATAAAACAGAAGGTGAATGAACAGAGAGCTAAAAAAGGAAACATAATTTTACTTAATTTCTTACAAAGAAGTTGGATCTTTGACGCAGAGCAGAGCATCTGGGAGAAGTCCATGACTTACTGGCTTCAATCCTCTCCTAGACCATCGCTTCACAAGAGCAACTTCTAGTTTCCTCACCTACAAATATTTCATCCACAAGCAATTAGGGATTTTATGGTCAAAGTTGAACCCAAAAAATTTCACAAAATTTCTTTCGTTTCTCTTCTGGCGCCCAAACATTCTCCACCCGATTTCTAAACCACACGCATACAATATGGGGAAGAAAATACAGCAACGTGGCAACAGAACAAGTTTTGAATTCTAAAAAACGCAAGAACACTGGCCCCTATAGACATCCAACTTCAATCTTGGTAAACCCTTGTTGCATTAACTTAAACCAGTTACATTATTGGTACTCTGGTACAACTTTCTTGTTGCAAACAATCATGCAAAGTATAATCTTTTTAGTAACGATAATGTGTGAGTTAAAAGTTGAACAGAGAATTAAAGAACATCTTAGTGCCTTGATACTTCAGACTGTCGAAAACTCAGATACATTTTGAGCAGAAAATACAGCAAAGTATCTAAGACGAAGCTTACTTGATACATCTATTCCCGCATGCACGAAAAGATCTGGAACATTTTAAATAAGTCACGGCAGAATTTACTTTTGTCGATTTAGTACTTTTTCACTTGCTATATAAATGTATATTCTGTTTCTGTACAGTGAATTAAAATACAGGTCCATAAGTGTGTTGGCATTATGTTACAACTCTGCCTACTTCTAATGTAGCATAACTCAAGATCTTAGATCACGAAGTGCATATTGCAATTAAGAATTAGCATATCCTGTTCTAAAAACCGTCTTAGAAGACTAATAGGGCCTTGTAAAAGAATCTAGTATATGGTGCACAACAAGCATGCAGATAGCACATTCAAGCACCATTTTTACCAACCTACCTATGGGGCAGTAATTTCTTTAACCAAATAAATAAATAAAAGAAGAACAAGATAATTTAGCAAGGACAAAGTAGAAAATTCCGGCATCATTACAACAATCACCACAAACCTTAATCCCACTAGGAGGGTCTGCTAAATGAATTCTAAACCTCCAATTATTTTTATCCATGGCCATATCATCTACAAGGTTGTTATATCTATGTCATGTTCAAGGGCTTCCCACCAATTTTCCAACTTCTAGCTGTCAGATTCGTGGATTTGATAAGGGGAATTCTCCTCTAAATTTGGGAGAATTGAGAGGGATTGTAGGGAGGAAGGAATAGAGAGCAGAGAATAAGAGGGCCGGAGAGAGAGAGAGAGAGAGAGTTGAGTTGGGAAAGAGGAGATCAAATTGTATTCAAGGATGATCCAAAAGGGAGCGGGATTAGTTAGTTTTATACTGATCCATTGCTCGATGAAAGGCGCCAAAAAGGCTACCCAAATTCAAATATTACAACTGCCTATGCTTATTAAAGTAAGGCCTATAACTACCTTTCTCACTACATAAGCCCCCCTACCTTTATCACGGTAGGCACATGACAATTCCTCAAACCCCCCACCCCCAAAAATACATTTCTTGTCTGCAAGAAATTCAAAGTAATACTTCCACCTTGGGATATTGGTTAAGTCTAGGAGGTACTCCCAAGTATTGTTCTCCAAATGCAAGTTGGACCAACATACAAGGACTCGTGTCAGTGGAGTCCTCGCCTGTAGATACTCTACTTGCCTATGATGGTCGTGGGTTCCGTCACCATGTCAGCTTCAGTGGCTATGGGGGGTTAAGGAGGGACTTACTAGACTTGTTCCGACAGACCCTTTAAGCAGAGATACATGGAAAACTAGGTGTATCTGAGAGTCATCTGGTAGATGAAGCTTGTAAGCAACCTTCCCCATTCTTGCTACAATAGGATAGGGACCATAGAACTTGGGACTTATCTTAGAAATCTGTTTCTGTGATAGGGTCTTTAGGTGAGCATGCCTCAATTTCAAATAGAGCTCATCCCCAATTGCAAATTCTCTCTCACTCCTATCTGCGAATTGTATCATTCTATTCTGAGCGCTGGCCAATTCATTATGTAGCAGCTTCAGCACAACCTGCCTTTGGGGTGGGTATGAATCTACTACTGCCACTGTAGCGGGTCCTTGAATAGTGGGTAGTAGGGGTGGCTTGTACCCATATAGAGCCTAAAATGAGGTCATCCTAATGGCACTATGGTGGCAGAAGTTATACCACCACTAGGTCAAGGATAACCATTTATGCCATCCTTTAGGTTATAGGAAACAGAGGCAACACAAATAGGTCTCCAGGCATTGGTTGACTCACTCTATTTTCCCATCGGTCTCTAGGTGATAGGCAAAAGACGTGTGGCTTAGTTCCCAAGCATTTCAGTAATTCCCTCCATAATAGTTTAGTAAATACCTTGTCTCGATTTGACACATTGGATTATGGTACTACATGAAGCTTCACCACCTAATCCAAAAAAGTCCTAGACACCTCTTTTGCAGTGAAAGGGTGTGAAAGACTTATGAAGTGGGCAAATTTGGTGAATTTGTCCACTACCACAAGTATCAATCCTTCCCCTTCGATCTTGGTAATCCTTCAATAAAATCCATGGACACACTAGCCCACGCTTGCTTTGGTGTGGCTAATGTCTCGTGTTTGCACCTCTTACATGTGTCACAAGCCATGACATGCTCTATCACTACTTTCTTCAACCTTGGCCATTAGAAAAGCTGCTTAACTTTGTGGTATGTGTTCTGCACGCCTGAATGTCCTCCTAGTGGTGACCCATGCAAGGATTGGAGGATTTTCCCTTTCAACTGTTCACAATTGCCGATTACCAATCTCCGTATCTCATTAGCCCATTTGATAGCGTGAATCTTGGTCTGCTCTTGGGATCTATGATGAGCCGTTCTAGCAATTCCTTAGTCCAACTTCCCTTTCCAGAGTTGGTAGTAATCTCCTAGTACCAATCTGGAATGACCGAGGTGATCAATGTTATTGTTCCCTCTTCAACACAACGAGAAAGAGCGTTAGCAATCTTGTTCTCCTTTCCTTTCTTGTACTGGATCACATAGTAAAATCCCATGAGTTTTGTCATTCCTTTCTTTTGTAGATGGGTGTGCAATTTTTTCTGCAACAAAAACTTCAAGCTCTCGTGGCTAATCTTGACGATGATCTGAGCTCCCTCCAAGTAATGCCTCCATTTCTCTACTGCTGGCAACTCTTTGTTGTAAATGCACAAGCCTAGGCGCCTGGGAGCTAGGGCTTGGATGATGAATGCATTAGTCTACCTTCTTATGTCAGTATTGCCCTCGCCCCAGGGTTGCTTGCATCTCTCCAATACGAAGGACTTATTGAAGTCTGATAAGCAAAGAATTGGTACTTCACTCATTGCCCTCTTCAGCTATTCAAAAGCCTCTTATGCCTTTTCACTCTAGGTGAACCTTTCCTTCTTCAGTAAATTTGTGAGAGACTTATTGATCACTCCATAATTCCTCATAAATCATCAATAGTAACCTGTCAACCTTAGGAACCCCCTCAAGGCCTTATAACATTGGTAGGCCTTCGTCATGAAACCATTGCTGCCACTTTCCTTAGATCAATGCTCACTCCAGCACTTGATATTATATGCCCCAAGTACTCCACCTGTTATTATGCAAAGGCACACTTTGATCTTTTGATAAACAACTAATTGAGTTTGAGGACTTTAAGTGTGGTTTTCAGGTGGACAAGATGTTGGAAAGAAGAGCTATACACCAATATGTCATTAGAGAATACTAGGATGAATTTCCATAGGTAAGGCTCAAAAATTTGGTTCATTAAGGTTTGGAATGTGGTTGGGGCATTGATGAGCTCGAAGGGCATCACCAAGAATTCATAATGTCCGTCTTGGGGATGTCATAAGGGTTCATCCGGATTTGGTGATACCCAGACCATAAGTTTAATTTGGCGAAGATGTTAGCATGTTTCAATTCATCTAGTAAATCCTCTATAATGAGTATTGGAAATTTAACCTTGACAACGTGGGTGTTAAGTTAACGATAGTCAATACAAAAATGCCAGCTACCATCTTTCTTTTCAACAACGAGTATTGGTGAGGCATAGGGGCTGTGGTTGGGCTTGATGATAAGACTTTTGGAGCATGTCCTTTATCATTCTTTCGATCTCAGCCTTTTGCTTGGAAGGGAATCGATATGCCCTTATGTTAACTGGCTCGATATTTGGTTTGAGGGTGATGAAGTGGTCAAAAGGCCTTTTAGGAGGAAAGGAGTTGGATTCCACAAACAAGTCCTTGTACTCAGCTAGAAGTTTATCGAGGGAATCAAATTCATGTACCTTCCATTGATGTTGAGGTTGACTGTTGATAGTTAGCATCAAATGCCCCTCCTACTCCTGAATATCCCCCATTTTGCTCCACAGCATGTATAGAGAAAAACTGAGCCATTTGTGCCCACTTGCTCTTGAATATCTTCTACATCTTCTTTCCCAAGATCATTTTGCACACCCCTGTTTCTGTATTGCCTGTAAGAGTCATTCGTTTGCCCTCTTTCTCAATGTTACCTTCATTTTATTAAAGTCGAAACTGATGGGGCTCACCTCCTTCATCTAGTCCACCCCCAACACAATATCACACCCCCCAAGCTTAAGTAACCTCAAGTCAACTTCAAATTCTTCTCCACACATTTCCCAACAAAACCCCACGCATGTTGACTTACACACCACTTTATTGCCATTGGCTGCTGTCACAGATAGTGCTTGTGTGTCAATAAGTTTGCAATTCAACCTCTTCACAGTCCTTTTGTCTAGGGAATTATGGGTGCTCCCACTATCAATTAGGACCATCAGGCTGCAATCATGAGCCTTCCCCTCCACCTTAATGTCCACCTTAATGATCTTACTGTTGGCTAACCCCCTTAAGGCATGTAGTGAGATATCCACATTGTCTTCTCCTTCAGATTCATAAAGATTTCATAGTTCCTTCTTCCCCTACTTCTGCTTCTTCTTCCCTTTCTAACAATAGTAGCTACCTCTTGCATTGGTGGCCTGGAGTGTACAAGTCCCCACAACGAAAACACAATTTGGCCTGCCTTCTTTATTCCACGATTCTCCCTCCTGCCGGCTGAGCAGGGATGTTGGCAATTGAATTTGTCACCCCTTTTTTTCCTTCGTTACTTTTTCCTCCTTTTTTGTTGAATCTCTTGTTATATTGCTGCGACACACCGGGGTTCATTCCTCTTGGCTGCCATCTCTATTTCCTCACTAAGGGTTCTACCAATAACTCCTATAACCTAGCACTCTCGACTGCTTGCTTGATAGCCCAGGTTGCAACATCTTCACAGTAGGCCTCAACTCTTTGCTCAAATTGTTAATGAAGCTTAAGACGAAGTACCCTTCCGTTAGGTGGGGATTAAGGATCAACATGAGCGATTTAAGCTCCTCAAACTTAAGCTGATACGACTGTATTGACCTCTCTTATCTCAATTTGTTGAATTCCTCCACAACGTCCATCATATTCCGATCTCCAAAATGCTCACACAAATCCCCCTCTCCTTCACTCAAATCCACCCCTGAAATCATGCATCTCTGGTGTCATTGAGATAAGCAGAGGCAAGTGTAATCCTTTGCTATTCTAGTACATTGTACACACAACATTCTCTCACAACGTCTCACCCACCACTTTAGGTTCTAACCATCGAATAAGGGTATTTCTAACTTCGGCATTGGGAAGTCGGGCTGGTTATGAACAGCCTGAGCTCCCTGCCTTCTCTCCATCGTGTTTTCTCCTACAATTGCCGGATCTGCCTCAAATTCTCGAGATCCTTTAGTCTAATGGGTGGTTCCATGCCCTGGTAAGATCGGTTCAAATCTCTCTCTAGGGGAAAATTCAGGAGTCTTACCAAATTCTGGGCGGTGAACATCCTCATGAATTGATGCATCTGATCTCATAGCTGATTGTTCTACTCACGGCTCTCTTCGCGCCATCGATCCGTCGATTCTCCTTTCCACCGTCGATTCCATCATTGCCTCCAAGGTTCCCATTCAAACCTGCATGTCAGCCACCACAACTATGACTTACTACAATTGAGACTCCATCTACTTCATCCTCGCTCCATCGGCCATCATAAGGAGGTTGATGAATTCGGTCATCGTCCAGGACCTTGCTCTGATACCAGTTTGTCAAATTCGTGGATTTGACAAAGACAATTCTCTAAATTTGGGAGAATTGAGAGGGATTGTAGGGAGGAAGGGAGAGAGAGCAGAGAATAAGAGAAGGAAAGATTGAGAGAGAGAGAGGCAAGAAAGATGAGAGATCAAATTTTATTCAAGGATGATCCAAAAGGGAGTGCAATCAGTTAATTTTATACTAATCCATCGCACTGTGAAAGGCACCAAAAGGCTGCCCAAATTCAAATATTAGAACTGCCTATGCTTATTAAAGTAAGGCTTATGACTACCTTTCCTGCTACATAAGCCCCCCCCCCCCCCACCTTTATAATCGTAGGCACATGACACTAGCATTGTTAAACAAAACAAAATATCAAGCTCTAATCTTGTTATTATGAAGTTGGCTACATGAATTCTTTCTCATCAATCATTTCTATTTTTTATGTACAGCCCTATTTTTTGTTAAGGCCCTTATACCTGATATTATACCAATGAGCCTCCCACCAACTTTTTCTTGGTCTTCATCAACATCTTTTGCTAAAGACCTACAGCATTGTTATTCAAACAAAATTATCTGCTAACTGTCAGGAAAACCTGACAACACTATAAATACAATGGCGAGATCTTATCCTTAAGTTCCTGTAATTTAATTCCTTCCAATGACCCTTCTCTAAAAACCAAGTGCCAAGGTGACACCAAGAAAGCTAGTCATGGAAATATTTTAAACTAATATCTGCAGGATGACATTCTTAAGATGTTGGCATCTCAATGAAGCGTGCAAGAGAGAAGTTGCAACACCAAAATTGATCAAATTTGCAATATAACCTTCCTTTCAAAAAGAGTGGATTATTGTGTTGAACTTTGAAGGGGGGTTTTCGTAGTGCTGATCTGGAAATCAGAGTAGGCATCAAGCACATGAAGATCACAAACACAAGGGGAGAGAAGGAGGAGGCAAAGGAGGAAGAGAGGGGGGGTAGTTTGGAGGAACGAAGGGAAAAATTGGCAAAGAGAGGTCATGAGCCAACTTTGAGCTAGTTGGTCACTAGGCAAGGGGGGTTGATTACAGCCAGCCCTTGTACACACTAGGTACAGCTAGCCACCTCAAGTGAGGTGGATTTGGAATTGACTAGCCCATTATGAGTTTTTTGGTGGGAACTAGGGTAAACAAATAAGGATGCAAATGAGCTGAGTAGAGCCGAGCTATACTAGCCTCAAGCTTGTTTATTAAGAATTTTGTTAGACTCAGGTCTGCTTGAGCCTGTTTCAAGCTCAAATTTCAGGCTAGAGCTTGGCTCGTTAAGAATTTTGTTGGGCTCAAACTCTACTCGCTTATATTAAATGAGCTACAAAACAAGCTTTTTTTTAGCACTAAATTTAAAGCATGTTTAAATTAGCTATGTTCTAATATATATTTTTAAACTAGTAGAACACATGAAATTAGTATATTTTAATATTTATTTAAATTTTAAATAATATATTAGTATGAAAAAATATATGTTGTTAAAACACACATTATTTTAACAAGCCTATAAATGAGCTTGTAAATGAGTAGTGAATGAGCTTATTCATGAGCCTAAACCAGCCCAACACCATAAATCTCAAACTCAGCTTGTTTACTAAACGAGCTTAAAAGTTTGACTTGGGCCTGTTTGTTTAACTAAATGAACGAGCTTGACCAAGCCTTGATTGAGCTGAGCTTTGAGCTGTTCACAAAACTTGTTCATTTGCAACCCTATAGACAAAGGGAAACCTTGCAAAGTTAGTGAGTATGAGGCTAGTCCGAATCATCCCCAAAAGAGGATGAAGATTGGTTTGTTGATGAAGCTTCTATAGCCTATGGGCTGACATCCTTTCGAGGGCAATGACTAAATTGGTAGTAGACCTCTGAGATTATTAGAGGTAGCTGTCATGACCCAAGGAACAATAAAAGAGCATCATGGTAATATGGTTGCAATAGTTTGTCACGAGACTAGAGAGACGTATAATTTTGCGGCCAAGTTTTGTATCGACTTGGATATTACTTACTTGTATTGCCTTAGTATTTCATTCTTTTGTTTGTATTTCCTTTCCAGCTGGTTAGTTTGTTATAGCAGAATCTGTTAGGTGTTCATGTGCTAGAATAGGACAAATCAGTTAGTTAGAGTGGGTGTGATATGATGTGGCAGCACCCATGGTTCAAGCTATGTAAGCTTGATCCTTCTTCTGTAAAAGGCATGATGAAAATGAATTGAATACTCTATTTCTCTCTCTTTCTCTCTCTCTCTCGGTGATCTCCTCCCTTATCTTCTTGCTGATTTCTCCCTCTCAACTAATCTCTTCCCAAAATTCTTCTCTTATCATTCTCGATCTTCCCTTCATACCCTAGCTCATCTCCAAAGTTCATGACAAATGGTATCAAAGCCAATCTTTCCTTGGTTGTGATTCCAGTGAACTCGTACCGATTTGATTGAATGATTGCATCCCAACGATGGTCGAAACTGGGGGTTCTTAGCTCTTGATAGGTGAGTGCAAGCAACGATTCCTATCAGATTTTGATGAATCAAATGACGAGTCATAACTGAGAGAACAAAACAAACTCTAGGTACAAAATTGAGAAGCTAAGCGCAATATGGTTTTAGAAGTCGAGCATCATTCCAGTGAATTCAAGTAGCACCGAAGGCGATGCAAACAGACAACGTTCGCGATTGGTGTGGGAGTCCGTTGAAGGTGGTGACACGAACAGCCAGGAGGTCGCAACTGGAGCGAACAATTGGTGCAAGAGATCCGCTGAAGTTGGCGACGCGAGTAGATAGTGAAGCTTCTGGCCGATGCATTGTGCTGACGCTTGATAGGTTGGCGATTCCGACCCAGACGATGAGAAGTGAATCTGGGTGACCTCTTGAATCCATCGCAGTTGCTATCAGATTTCGAATATACCAGGCGAGAGCAAATCCTGGGCTGCCAACTCCTTCCGTTTGAGTTAATCAGAATGGCGTAGCAGAAGCGGACATCAGTCGTTCGTGAGAAGCGAATGGTGGGGTGACGTGAACGGACGTCGTTCGTGAGAAGCGGCAGTCCTTCGGAGAGTTAAGCGGATGTCCTGAAGGGGCGTGAGTCCATCGAAGGGTGAAGCTGACAGCCTAGGCGCGTGCGACTGAAGCGAAAGACAGGCTGTAGGAGCTCCGTCGAAGTTGACGACAGGGTGAGGAAGGCTGTCGCAGCCAGTTCAAACGGATTCGGTAAATAACCCTTATCAAACGAGGAAGGATTGAGGGAGAAGCAAGGTCAAGTGATTTCTAATCACCTCATGGTCCCAATCGAAAGGCATCACGAAGCGAAGTTATTCTCAGATTGTAATGGGTCAGTTGATCCGAATTTTCGTTCAATTTTTGGATAGGAGCAAGCCCAGTGCTTCCGAAGGTAATTCCGTGTCGTTTCAGGCAATTCAAGTTCAAAACCGATTAGCTTGCAGAGGGGTGGGTCCAAAATGTAAAAAACTCCTATTCTTTTGTCATTGAAGTATGTTGTTTGTGAAAAGTCAGCCAGGGGGAGCAATGCACGTATGAGACCAATGGAGTCTCAATTGTAGCAGAAGGATGTCGCATTTCCAATGGGCTATCCTGCTCGTGAGACCAGGGGAAGTAGTGCGCACACGATACGATTGGAACCTCAACTGCAGGAAAATAATGTTGTGTTTTCATTCAACATAAATCATGAGGAGTTTGGGCCGAATCAGGAGGCACGGGAACGGTCATTAGACCCTTGGGTTAGCAAAACGTGCGAGGAATTTGGCTATATGACATAAGAGTAGTTGCAGGAGTTTGCAAGGATACTGACCAAAAAGTATCGCTACAACTTTCTCGCTAAATTCTTTGAAAAACCAAGGAGAAATGTTTCAGATGACCAGCCAGGAAGTTCTCTCCAGAAGATGATTGATTCAAACAAGCAATCATCAGGATTGAATTATTGTAACAGAGGATTCTTGGAGAAGGAAGCTGTGGAGAGCGAGCTTTTGAAATATTCCGATGAGCAAAAAGAAGGTGTTGTTGAAGTCGAGGTGAAAAATGTTGAGAGTAAGCTTCGGGAATATTCCGAGGAACAGAAGGAAGATGTGGCTGAATTACCGACAAGGGCAAATGGTTTGTTTGTTGGAAAACCTTCATATGAGGACGTTAAGGGTCTGGATTTCTTGGTATTTGAGCAGCCAAAATTGATAATTTTGAGTGGTCACGTGGAAAGAAAGACGATTAATGAGCTACACTCGCATCTTTGAGTAGAAATTAAGTCAGCTAATGATCCATCCAAAATTGAATCCATCTTTCCTTTGCCTCTTTCAAATTTCTTTCAGGTGAAGGACTTGCTTAGGGACAAACACCTTCTGCAGTTTCGGTTCACTATTCCATCAAGCAATTTCAGTCCGCTATTCCATCAAGCACTCACAGATTTAAACCTAAAGTCATTGAGGTCGATCAGGTTGCTTCTATTGAAGTTCTAACCCAAATTATGTCTGGGATGGATCTTGGAAACCTAAGAACAAAGAAGAAGAGGCCTAGGGGGAAAAAGAAGGAACGAGGAATGAAACAGATAGAGAAAGCTAGAATTGGGTGAAGAGCAATGGCTACTTGCGGCAAGTTATTGGGGACAAGAACTCTCTCAAGCAGGGGGGAATTGTCATGACCCAAGGAACAATAAAAGAACATCATGGTAATATGGTTGCAATAATTTGTCACGAGACAAGGGAGACGTATAATTTTGCGGCCAAGTTTTTTATTGGCGTGGATATTACTTACTTGTATTGTCTTAGTATTTCATTCTCTTGTTTGTATTTCCTTTCCAGTTGGTTAGTTTGTTATGGCAGAATCTGTCAAGTGTCCATGTGCTAGAATAGGACAAATCAGTTAGTTAGAGTGGGTGTGATATGCTATGGCAACACCCATGGTTCAAACTATATAAGCTTGATCCTTCTTCTGTAAAAGGCATGATGAAAATGAATTGAATACTCTATTTCTCTCTAATATTCCGCCCCCCTCTCTCTCTCTCTCTCTCGGTGATCTCCTCCCTTATCTTGCTAATTTCTCCCTCTCAACTGATCTTTTCCCCAAATTCTTCTCTTATCATTCTCGATCTTCTTTTCATACCCAAGCTCATCTCTAAGATTCATGACAGTAGCCATCCAGTGACTCAGAATTATCAATGTGATAACTTCTACTAGTAAATTAATGACAAAGTGATGGGATAAACTTAAGCATGAGATAAAATGATGATGGCATTAAATAATCCTACCTTATGTTTGGTAAGAAGGTATAAACTTGACTTAATTGGTATAGTAAATCTTGAATGATGTATAGCTTGACATTAATGGAGAGAGAGAGAGAGAAGAGTTAATGAAGTAAGAGAGATGAGGGGCAAATTGTCCAACCCACAAAAACTTTAATCCCACCAAAGTGGGATTATTTAATACTTGGGGAGACATGGTATAGATTTATCCCACTTAGGTGGGAAAAATTTATACTTGGCTTTAATTATCCCTCCTCTTTTCAAATGCCAAATATGGTATTACTCTATCAAGTGGTAAAACCACTCTCTTATCCGTGTATCAAATGGATCACTAAGAAATTATACAAAACACTATGTTCAAATAAATTGGGTGTTAATTAACTTGTCTATGATCTAGGTGTTGGGACGAGGGACATTTTAGGCAAATGCAAAAGTGGCAACCCCCGTGCGACATTGCACAATGACAAAGGTACTATAATCAAATAAATAGTTTTTTTTTAATATTTTCACTTTTTAACAATTGCTCATTCATATGAAATGTAAATTTTCTAAAAATTGAAGTCAAGATGATGCTATGGTGTGACTAAACATCAAGTCATTTAAAGAAAACATCTATTCATACATCTCAGATAAGTATTTTATGAAATTGTAAAATCACTTTAAATCAAAAAGAAAGACTTTATTGAATGGTTTATAAAAAAAATAAAAATAAAATAAAAATAAAAAAACTCTACTGTATGGCACATTATAATAATGGGTAGTTATTAGTTAAGCACCAATCTATGAAAATTATGAGTGCAATTGAGTTGAATATATCACAATAAATGGACAACAATGTAGGAAAGGACAAAACTAGAAATGTGATAATCTATAATAAGGTCAAAATGATGCTTTATAAAACATAACATATGTGAGGCATAGTTAAAATAGTTTTTTTTTTTTTTCCATAAATCATTTAAAATAGTTTGAACATGTGAAAACGAAGATCAATAAATGCAATTGTGAGGAAAATGAATAGAATGGAATAAAATTATAATAGAAGAGGTAAAGAAAGACCAAATAAAACTTAGTGAAAAAATTATTAAGTATGATACAAGATACAATAGTCCTATAAAAAAATGTGGTGACAGATAGAAATGATTGACGAGTTAGAATTCATATAACTGACTTCATTTGGTGGTATTGAGATTTGGTAGTATTATTGCTACCATAGTTATTTAAAACTGGACCAAACGAGTTGGTTCGACCATGAACTAGTAACCAAGCTGGTCAAGTTTGGATAAAAATCAGAGATGTAAATAAATTAGGCAAAAACCAGTAAAAGTCAACAATTTATTGGTTTTACCAGTCAGAGAGGATCCATGGTGTTAACAACCCACTTCTCTGGAGCGTTAGGTAACGTAAGATTTCGGGAATACTTTTTTTTTTTCCAATCAATGAAAACTCAACACAAAACTGATCCCCGAAGATCCCGTTACACCTTCTCAGTATATCAACTATGAACCATCAATAAACTAAGACAGGTACATCATTTCAAATGCGGAAGCTAGATCGAAACCTCAATAGACACAATCAAAACCACTTTATTTATAATATAAAGTCGAACCATCGTTTACATGATGTCATCAAAATAACAACATAACTGAATACGACATAATATAAACTATCCACTACTCCCCGTCATTCCTCGGCAATTCCCTTTCCCTTCGCACTGTTGCCTGCACCTAGAACGTTTGAATATTCTAAGGACACAATCCATATTAGATGATGAATCATCTAAATGAGAGTTCAAAAATACATTTTTCATGAATGAATGCAAGACATAAAATAAACCAATACACCCAGTAAGTCCTAACACAAGAGAATCCCAAACGCTTAACCCTACCACGGGAAAAGAGCAATCTCTCTAAAAGTTATGCCACCATATTGACACATCGACATGACGCGATTCTAGCTTAAGAGGAGCAAGTCAATGCATCTCTCCAACATCTCGGGAATAACCATTACCAACTCCCGACCCAAGAGGGTCACATCAATGGAGGAACCCAACTCACCATATTTACGTCGGAGATTACGTTCACACTCTAAGCATCCAAGAACCACCACACAATCCCAACTCCAAAATTTCACATGCACCACTTAGTCATCCTAGTGCAACTTCCCTAACCAAACGGCCTGGCACGGAAACCAAGGCGACTATCCCGGCATACTCACCAGCACAAGATACCCCTATTATTCCGTCACGCACTTGGATAATTATGGCTACACTATCCAGACAATATCCTAAGCTGACATCCCATATGAACAACACAGTATGGATCACCTAGTCATCCTAGTGCAACTTTCCTGACCAAACGGGCCGGCACGCAAACCACAGCGGCTATCTCGACATGCACACCAACATCAGATACCCCTATTATTTCGTCACGCCCTTAGAGAATTATGGCTACACTATCCAGACAACATTTCAAGCTGACATTCCATACGAACACACAAAACACAAGACAATACCACATTTCACAATTCAATGCATCATATAAACAATATTTTATAAAATGCAATGCACAAATTCGAAACATTTAGGGACGAACCTCCCTCATAAAACCAACCGTCACCGGTTACCGTTTGCATGCAACAAAACTATTTTGCATGAAATCACAAGACGTTTAGATAGTACAAACACCAAGTTTTTAGAGTAAAACACTCGCAGTAAACAAGTTTTGGAAGTGAACAGCTCACAACTTAAAACCCAATTTCCAGGTAGAACACTTACAAGTCAAAACCAAGTTTTTAGGATAAAACCACTCACAATAAATCAAGTTTTGAGAGCGAACACTCACCTCGAATGTATTCGGATTGCCTCGAGCCTCGTGCACTGCCTCAATTTGCTTGCCAAAATAAAAATACTCGTACTTGTACTCAACCTCGAGTCACAACACTCCTAAAACACTATATTTAATTAAAGGAGCATAAAAATCCATTTTCCTCAATTTTTCCATAATTTCCTCTATTTTCTCCCAATTTCACCTCGATAATTCCAAAATAATTATTTCCTCAAACATTTTTCCAAATTTTCCAACATGATAAATCCTAAAATAAATCAAGAAAAATACTGGAAAAGAAATCCCGATTTCACTCTGTTCACGCGCCCTCACATGCTCTACGCGTTGCTATGCGTGGTGTGTGGCACGTGCAGCTCATGCGCCATCGTCTTCTCCGATTCCAGATCTGAGGGTACCCCCTTCTAGCCCTTGCTTAATCGATCCTAGGGGTACTAGTTTCAAGCCAAAACACCACCAGAAAGGGGCCCAAACACCTAGTTGCAGGTGCGGCGAGGCAGACCGCCTCCAAATTCTGGTCGAGCTTCAAACGACCTTCAAACGTTGATGAAAATACTCCAAATGCTCCAGAAACCTTCCTTGATGGCTCGATATCAAAAGCCCCTAATCAAATCCCTCAAAAACATCCAAAAACGCGGTCGATTTGATGCTCCAAAATTCGAAGCCCTCGGCCCCTATATATACCCAAATTCCGACCACTTTTTGACCAATCGCCGGCCAGAGCTTGGCCTCCAAGCTTCCCACGGCCGAATACTACCTCCCCCAAGTCTCCCTTGGTCGTCCCATCGCCGGATTTGGCCTCCACGTGCGGTGGCCGTTTTTGGCTATTGCGTTCACACTGCCAGATTTTTATAAATTGCACTTTAGCCCCCTAGTTTCTTCAATTGACATTTTTGCCCTCTTTATAGCACCCCTGATAAATCCAGCTATACCACTAAGGCCCACAAGTTTTTTATTTCTCATTTCACCTTCGAAATTCCTGAAAATCTATTGTTTTGACCTCCCTCAGGCAAATTTAGAAAATTACACTTAGGCCCGGCTAGTTGATTTGACCTTAAATCCATTTGTTTCAACCTGAAATCGCTCAAGGGTTGTTTCATATACAAAACCTAAGTCTTCAAGACACTCCGTTGACTTTCCGGATGTTCCCTACGTCGATTCGATTTTCTCAGCCCGATCGACAGCTATATCGAAAACTGTTCCTAATCCCACTTCTTTTGATGCCTAAAATTATAACTCGAATCGCTTGTCCGTCCTATACCATTTTCCCTAAGCATCTAAGGTCCGGGGTACTCCCTTCGGGATTCGGTATCTTAAAACTGTATTAGTGTACCCTACAGCCTTATTTTTCCAAAAATTCTATTTATACCATTCATTAAACACTATTTATAACCTCAAGAATTTCCCGAGTTTACACATGGCATGGATTTCGTGGGCCAAGACTTTAAGAGCAAGCACAACCTTGTAGTCTATTTATGTTTTGGATATTGAGGCACATACTTGACAACCTCTAGTCGATGGGGTCAATGTAAAGGTCTTCCCTATTTGTTGTGGTACTAGCTTTTGGTAAACATGTTCACTTAGTGCACTATATCTGGTTTCATTATACCATCACCTAGATGCTTTGAGGGAGGTCAGCCAATGACTTGTTGACTAATGTGACATCCCCCACTAAAGTAAGTACTTTATAGGTTTTCTTTTACAAGTGCTCTTTTAGAGCCACAATATTTGAGGGAAGTTGAATAGACAGGCAAGTATAGTTGATTAGTGATGATCAAGAGTTGTCTTAAAGGAGTCTAAATGAGGTCATTGACATGAAAGCAGAGTTTGTGTTTAGATCTTGAACTACCAAGTTCAAAGGGAAGCTATATAGTTATTACCCTACTGAGACTAGCATTCTATGCCTTCATACCACAGAGGCCACACTAGTATCTTTGCCAGAATTGAAAGAGAAAGGGATGAAATTATGGCTTATAATTTGGATAAAGTTGCCACTAGTTCAAATTTGATTACCGATGCTTGAGGAGTGTTCCTACCCCTTGGTCGTTGTCAAGGCATATGCTAGGTTCACTACAAAAAACTATTAGGAGTTATTACCATTTGTGGGAGTAAGGAGTTTGAGAGTCACAAGAATAAGGTTTGTGTTCATTTTCAGTGTTAGTTTTCACATTTTTGTGTTATATCCATTTTAGCCAAAGAAAACGGAAACTAAACCTATCGTTCGATTTTACTATCAGCTGTTAAGAAAAGGAAAACTAAAATTGGTAACAACCTTTGATTTTTGTGTTTGCATTCAATTTTTTTATAATTATATTATTAATATAATAATATAATTAATAAATTATTTATAATATAAATATTATATTATATATTCAAAACCAAATGAATAAGAAAAAAAGTGGTGAGAGAGCAGCTTTGGCTTTCAGCTAAAGATTGAAGGATATTAGGTGATGCACAAAAGGAGTTCAAAGGAAACGAGGTGATGGAAAAGAGGAGGTGAATGTAGGTAGAGATAGGGAGAGAAGGTTCAATGATTATTATCAAATGGTGATGACGAGAGTCGATGGTTGTTGTTGACTAGGGTCACCAATCATCTTTGTATTGGTTGCCAGTCATTACTACTGTAATGGCTGGGATCCACGTAGTAACGTATTGTCTGATTCAGGTCACAACCAATCCCTAGTTTTGTCGCTCTGAAATTTAATCCCAAAACGCGCGTCACTATATAAAACACTCTCCGCACTTATATACCCAAGTCCCCCCCTTTGCATGGCTGATGTGGGATTCGCCTAAGATGCCTACAGCTATAGTGGTTGGCACCAATGCCCACTAATTTTGTTCCTTGGGTTGAGGTATAAACCAATGTAGAAACGTGATTTAATAGTTTTTGAAAAATTTCATTTTGGACATGCATTGGTTTTTCATAATGAAAAAACAAAAATATCAAATGATTTTCCTATTTTTGTTTACAAAATTTCAAAAACAAGGACAAAAAGTTAAAAATGGTATTGAATTCAAACTGGACCAAACCCAAATTCTAAAATTTGATTTAACCAAAATGACCAAAATTAACCAAAAATAACCAATATAATACAAGTTTTGTAGGAATTTAAGGCATCTTAGTAAGTGTAACTTTTTTTGTAGGCTTCAACTTATGTTTATTAGTGGCAATCTCGTAAATGGCATAAAATTTAGTGGTACTTCTGAAAATAATCATACATTTCGGTTATTGCAGTCTACTTGATTAAAGGCAATTGAACCAAAAACGAAACTATGAAGTTTTGAAAATTTAAAACCAAACTGTGAAACAGATTAAACAAAAATATCATACCTAATTAACTGAAGTTTGTCGGTTTGATTAAAAAATCACAGGTTCCATAGCTTGAGGCTATACAAGCAAATGCTACTAATATATCAACAAGCAAGACGACATAAATGAGGGAGAAAAGTGTCATTTGAGTTGGTGTCGTGGAAGTTTAACATGTCCATAGAACCTCATAAGTGCATAAGCTCAGTACCTTTAGTTGTCATTAACCAATTGACAAAGTATCGTTGTTATATCCTGTTGGTTACGTCTATGTAACCACTACCTTGTGGTTATAAGGCATTGTGTAATGGTGAAAAATGTTATAAGAAGGAAGGAGTTATCCAACTTGGGGATAACAAAATGACTGAGGTTACATTTGGTTCGCTGGAATTAGGCCTCATTGAAAGGGAATACGAATCCGAGTAAAAAAATGTTTGGTTGGCACTTGGGAAAGGAATCCCCATTCCCTAAGGAATGCCCACTCCCACATTTGAATGAATGGGCATTTCCTCACAAATTGGATGGAATGCCAACTCATTCCATGGAATGTGAATGCATTTCACGCTTTTACCCTCATTTTGTATATTATAATATCTCATATTGTATATATTATAATACTATATATAATTTATACAAATAAAACTATTCAATTAATAATTATTAAATTATATAAAATTATATATATATCCTTCTTCTTTGCTGTTCAATGAATTTTTATTCAATTACATTAAATTATGTGTTTTTTTAGCTACTCAAAATGAAAATAATTCTTTTCTAAGCTATATTCAATAATTAGGTGAATTTTTGAATTAAGTAACATTAAAAATATTGTTTTATTAACACCTAATAAAGGGAAATATTTTATTATTTTTATAGTGCAAGGGTGGTTTCATGATCTAGTTATTTTTTTCATTCCATTCCATCAAAATTCTTGCATACAAAACATAAAATGGAATGGAATGGTCATTTTCATTGTTGATCATACCAAACATGACAATGGAATGGAATGGCCCATTCCATCTAACCAAACTTAACCTAAGGATGTATTCATGAATGAAATTGGAAATCAAGAGTTCCATGGCTTCTAAGTAGGATAGCTTCCACCCACTTTACAATGCTCCATTACAATGATAATCCAAATGCTACCTCTAGATGCAGGATGAATTTAGCTAACGAGATCCATTGTCCATGTGCCAAAGGGCCAAGGAGTCAACATGGTCCAAGGTTCTATTATTGGAACGTGAATGGGAACCCATTGAATGTGACGTGATTGCCAACATGTGATAGATTAGGCAAAATCAACTTCCGTCATCAACTGGGAATAATCAAGATGAAGCAAATGTTGATATAATTAGCACTTCCTTGATGCTCAATCTCATGTGTCTCAAGACCTTTTGAATTTCTAACCCTGAGACAAGTTGCCATGGAAGCCTTTGTAGTAAAGTTGGCCTTAATGAATGAAGAAACAAGAAGTTTCCTTTTTAATACCATGGTGTCATATTGACCTTAAGGTAAAAAAATTAAAAAAATAATGAAGGTAAAGTTTGTAGTAATCCTTTACAGTAGTTGCAATATTAAAATACCCAATGGAAGCAAATTCTTGGCCTCAAAGCCAAATTGGATTGTAGCTCCAAGGCCTCATTAGCTAGTGCAAGCCAATAATATCCTTATCCCCGAGGCCCTATTTGGGATTGAGGTGAGGTGAGGTGAGATGAGTTGAGTTTGATTACATAAAAATGTTTGATAAATTGGTCAATCTAAATTGAGTTTTAATCATAATTGTTTGGTAAAACACCTAAACTCAACCCAGCGCACCTAACACACCAAACTAGTAAAGTTGAGTTTGGTCCCCCTAACGCACCTAAGTTAAGTTGAGTTGAATTGAAGTTTACCAAACACCCCATTTACTGCATCTGGCCATGAACTCAACTAAATGCACCCTTAAAATCAAAGGCAAACAAGGCCTAAAAGCACCTATATAGTCTAACATCACCCATTTTGATTGACTATTCATAGATGATGAAGCTTTGATTTGGCTTCAAATGGCACTGATACATTGGGCCAAAAAAACCCCTTGGTTCTCTAGAATACAAGACCCCTTGGTCGATGGTACCCCTAGCTTAAGCCAAGAACCATTTGTCCATAGATGGTACCCTATGCCCTCAAAAGTGCTAAAACTGGTAAAGCCAAGATAGATTTGATGTTATCAAAAGGTTGTTGAATATCTTCCCTCCTTCCATTCATATTTTCTACTCTTTTTCAACAAAGAGGTGAAAGATTAAGTAGCGTCTGTCATGGTCAAGAGAGATAAACCTTTAAAGGGAGGAAACTTGTCAAAGGAAAGTTTCAAGTTCAACTCGGTTTATTGTCTAAGTCATACTTGGAATGTTTGCCACCATAGTTGGGATGGGATGAATTCCATGTCAATGCAGCAACCACACAATCAAGAAACTTCCTTTTAGTTACCCCAAAGACACACTTTGATGGGTTTATCACAAGGGGGTATTTTCTACATCCCTTAAAACCTTCTATGAATCTGTCAAGTGTTATGAATCTTCCTCAAATTAGACCACCAAATCATCTATAAAGAACCTCACATCTCACGAAGCATGTCATGGGAAACAATCAACATTACTCATTACTAGGTGGCTCCAACATTTTTAAGCCCAAATGGCATGACAATATATGTGTGTGCGTGTATAAAATTCCTTATTCATCTCAAAATGCTATCTTTGGCGCATCCTTTGGTTCCATCTTTATATGATTGCATCTGCTAATGGAGGGAGGCTAGAATATACAGGCCTTATAGAAGATGTGGGCATCAATAGAGATTATTGGAGAATTAGAATCCACATAGCTGAGCCCACTTACTAAGGCTTGAGATATTGGTGATGATAATGGCCCATTGAAACTAACCATGAGAGAGAAGATGTGATACTGTGCAGTAGAGTTAATATAGCTGTTAATATTTGGGAGTGGAAACTTATCTTCAAGCAACATTTGTCCAGTCACAAGTCTACATAAACTCAAATCTGGCAAGTTTTTGTCACGGCCTAAGCCTGACAATTGCCTCTCTTCCTATTCGATATGAATGGGAAGATGTTCCCAAAGGAACAGAGTACTAAACCGAGGAAAGAAAGGAGAGAGAGAGAATTGAGAGAGAGAAAGAACAAGAGAGAGAGAGAGAGAGAGAGGATAAAATATTCAGAGATATTCTTCATTGATACCTAAGGAAATTGTTAGGGGGCAATTTATACAGCCTGCCAAGGCAGATTCCTACAGCCAAGCGGTTGTAACCGTCTACTGCCAGCTATATCCACATGTTGTGGATTCCCTAGGCTAACAATCTCTAATAGAATTGGAATTACAGCAGTAAGTAAAAATAACAGTAAGGAAATTACAGCAGTAAAAGAAACAAGAAATTAAGAAATTGAAAATTCTTCCTAGGGTCAAGTTCATGGCATAACATTTCCCCCTTGTTAAAAATTTCTTGTCCTCAAGAAATGCTGAGGAGATTGGCCAATCTAGGAAACTGCTTGAGTAAATCAAGAAGATATTCCAAGTGTTGTCCTCAACTATACCATCTTGCCACTTGACCAAAACCTGGATAACGGGTGCCCCCTGCTTGTATATGATTCTTCTGTCCATTATAACGTCTAGTTCTACAGCCTTATTGATCTCTTTAGGTAGTGTAGGTAAGGAAGGGCTCACCCTTTGTGTTCCTATAGACTTCTTCAAGAGTGAAACGTGGAACACCAAGTGGATGTGAGAGTCTTCTGGGAGTTTCAGTCAATAGGCCACCTGCCCAATCTTAGCAATTATGGGAAAAGGTCCATAATACTTAGGACTAAGCTTGGACACCTGTCCTTGAGATATAGACTTGAAATGATGGTACCTTAGCTACAAATACACCTCTTCTCCCATAGCAAATTCCCTCACTCCTCCTGCGGTCTGAAAAATTACTTCATCATGTTTTGGGTTGAAGCTAACTCCCTTTTCAGCTGTTGTAAAACTCTCTCTCTGCTGCATATAATCCTCCACGGTGGCCACTGTTAAATAATTTCCCACTACTGGTAGGATAGGTGGTTTGTATCCAAATAAGGCCTCAAATGGGGACATTTTAAGGGATGTGTGATGGTTGGAATTATACTACCACTGGGCCAAGATGGCCACTTGTGCCAGCTCTTAGGATGTAGGAAACTCACACACCTCAAGTACGTTTCTAAGTTTTGATTAACTCTTTCTGTCTGGCCATCAGTCTGGGGATGATAGACTATGGACATATTCAACTTTGTTTCCAATGCTTTCATGAGCTCCTGCACAAGAGGCTGGTAAAAATCTTATCACGGTCTAATATTATGGTCTTAGGAACCCTATGCATTTTCACCACTTGATCCAGAAAAATTCCAGCCACATGTTGGGCTGTAAAGGGGTGAGTGAGCCCTATAAAATGAGCAAATTTAGTCAGCCTATCAACTACCACCAAAATGTTGTCCTTACCTTCCGACCTTGGTAGCCCCTCAATAAAATCCATAGATAAGCTTTCCCGTGCTTGGTCTGGAATGGGTAATGGTTGCAAAAGACCCGGGTAAGCCACAGTTTCACTCTTGCACCGTTTGCAAATGTCACAAGCTATTACAAACTCCTTCACTTCTGTTTTGAGTCCGAGCCAAAAGAACAATTGCTTCACTCTAACATAGGTATTTTGTGCCCTTAAATGTCACCCTATCGCAGACTCACGTAGGGCCTGTATTATCCTCCTCTTGAGTTCACCATTGTTCCCTACCACCAGCCTTCCTTGATATCTCAACATACCCCCAACCAAGGAATATCCATCCCTCTTTTCCGTGTTCACAACCACCCTTTCCAACAAGGCCTTTACCTTCTCATCCCTTCATAGCTGGCTATGATCTCTTGGCACCACTCAGGAACTAAGGTTGTAATGGTGACCAAACTTCCTTCATCGTGGCACCTGGAGAGGGCATCCACAGCCACATTCTCTTTCCCCTTTTTGTATTGAATACTATAATCTAATCCCATCAGCTTGGACATCCCCTTCTTTTGAAGTTGGGCGTGCAATTTCTGTTGCAAGAGAAATTTTAAACTCTCATGGTTTGTCTTGAAATCTACCCCTCTCCAAATAATGTCTCCATTTTTCCACAGCTGTTAACACAACTAAGAATTCCTTTTCATAAATGCTAAGCCCCATATGTCTAGGACCTAGGGCTTGGCTGAGAAAAGCCAATGGCATACCCTCCTGCATCAAAATCGCTCCAACTCCCGTTGCACAAGCATCAATTTCTAATACAAAAGGCTTGTTGAAATCTAGTAGCCCCAGAACAGGTACCCTATTTGCAACTTCTTTTAGCTTTTCAAAAGCTACTTCTGCCTCTGGCCCCAAATTAAACCCCTCCTTCAAAAGCTCAATCAATGGCTTGCTAATAATTCCATAATCCTTAACAAACCGGATAACTGGTTAATCCAAAGAACCCTCTCAAAGCCTTAACTGTTTTTAGTTTTGGCCAAGCCACCATGGCTTCCACTTTCTTAAGGTCAGTACTAACCCCTTCCTTTGATATTAGATATCCCAAGTATTCCACTTGACTTTGACCAAAGGTACACTTAGTTCTTTTGATAAATAGCTTATTAGACCTAAGGACTTCAAAGGTAGTTCTTAGGTGGGTCAAATGTTGATCAAATGAGGAACTATAAATGAGGATATCATCAAAGAACACTAGTATAAACTTTCTTAGGTAAGGTTCAAATATTTGGTTCATTAGACATTGAAAGGTGGCTAGAGCATTGGTGAGCCCAAATGGCATCACCAAAAACTAAAAATGGCTGTGGTGTGTTCTAAAGGCTATTTTATATGTGTCCTCGAGTCTTATCCTTATTTGATGATAACCCGAGCGTAAGTCCAGTTTAGAAAAGAATTTGGCTTGATGAAGTTCATCCAAAAAGTCCTCCACCAATGGTATAGGGAACTTGTCCTTGATGGTCATGGCGTTAAGTTGGTGATAATCCACACAAAATGGCCACAATCCATCCTTTTTCTTAACTAGTAGTACAAGGGATACAAAAGGGCTTTGGCTAGGTTTAATGAAGGAATGTTGCATCATTTCCCTAACCATTTTTTCTATCATAGACTTTTAAACTGGTGGATAACAGTAGGATCGAATATTAATGGGTTCTGAATTAGGTTTGAGGTTAATGGCATGGTCAAATTCCCGGGTAGGGGGGAGGGTTTTAGGGTCCATGAATAGATCCTCAAATTCAATCAACAATTTATCAAGGAGAATAGAATCATGTACCTGGTCAAGCATGCTCATGGGAGTGCTGACATTGAAGTAAATTTCTCCTTGTTCCTCCTCACTGTCCGGGCCTTCTTCCATTGCCACAATGGAGAATAGCTGGGTCAGATGATCCCACCTACTTTTGAACACCTTTTTCAACCTCTTGCCCGTTATCATTTTATAGAGCCCTGCTTTTCTCCCTCCGATTAAAGTCAACTTCCTCCCTTTTTTTTCAAACGAGACCTCCATTCTATTGAAATCAAAACTGATGGGGGTAACTCCTTTCATCCAATCCACCCCCAGAACCACGTCACAACCCCCCAAGCCTAGGAGCCTTAGATCTGCCTCAAATGGCTCACCCTGTATTTCCCAACAAAATCCATTGCAAGCAAACTTGCTCACTACCCAGCTCCCATTAGCCACTATTATGCTCAGTGGTTGAGTTCTTGAGAGTTTACACTTCAGCCTCTTAGTTGTGCTTTCATCAAGAAAGTTGTGGTACTCCCACTGTCTATCAAAATTGTGAGGCTATTGTCCTTAACCTTCCCTTCTACCTTAATGATTTTATTGTTAGGTACTCCCTTCAGTGCATGTATAGAAATCTCCCCATTATCCCCATCATTGCACCCTTCACCATCACTATTCTCTTCTTCCTCCTATGATTCCTCATCTTCACCTTCCAGCAACAAGATCTGCCTCTTGCATTGATGTTCGGGATAATATTTATCCCCATATCTAAAACATAGGCATGCAAGTCTTCTCTGTTCTCCCACTTTTCCTCCATAGGATGAGGAATTTGATCCAGCCCCATTTTTCATCCTAGCATTCCCCTTTACCATCTCTCTGTCAAGATGTCTTCCACCCAGATTGGATGTCCTTGAGACCACCCCTTTCTGCTATTACCTCTGCTTCTTCACTAGAGCTTCCACCACCAATTCTTGTAGGCGAGCACTCTCCGATGCTTGTTCCATGGTTTGAGGCCTCATCATTTTTACCATCAGTCTCAGCTCCTCATTAAGGCCACTCATGTAACTTGACACAAAATAGGCCTCCAATAGGTGGGGGTTGTGGTGAATCATGAGAGATCTCAATTCCTCAAATCGTTTTTGATAAGATCCTATATCTCTCGTCTGTTTAAGTTTATTAAACTCCTCTATGATGTCCACCATGCTCCTTTCTCCAAATCTTTCACACAATTTCTCTGAAAATTCTTCCCAAGTGTAATTCCTCCTCACCCTTATGCACCATTGGTACCAGGCACTAACCACTTCGTTGAAGTAGGTTGTCGCCAAGGACACCCTCTGTCTCTTAGGTATATTAAACCACTCAAATATCCTTTCACACTTTCTCAGCCCCCACCTGGGATTAACTCCCTCAAATGTTGGAATCTCCATCCGGGGCATGGGAAACCCTGAGTGTTAGTGATTGATAGGGCCATCCCGCCCTCCTTCCATCAATCCTTCTAACTCTTCCTCTAGGTCCACCTCAATCTCAAAGGTGCCATGACCCCGATTCATTTTGTTGTCCCTTAGAATGGGCTCAGTCCTCGCTCTAGGTGGGAAGTCAAGGGATACTCTCACCATGTTCTGGCAAGTGAACATCACCATGAACTGTTACATTTGAGCTCCCAATTCTTCTTGCACCCTTGCAATCAATCCATCTAGTCTTCATTCCAGTCCTCCCATGAAACTCTCCACCTTGCGATCCATTGCCATGATCGCTTCATGATTCTGAGTGGCTCCTAACTCCAATTGGTCTACCCAATTTTGGAAATTGACCATAGTCGAGCTGACTTGTTATAGATGCGACTCGAAACACTTCATGCAAGTACCCTTCTCCATTGGTCCAGCAATTGTCGTCGAAGATCGTTGCTTTGATACCAATTTGTCACGGCCTAAGCCTAACAATTCTCTCTATTCCTATTCGATATGAATGGGAAGATGTTCCCAAAGGAACAGAGTACTAAACCGAGGAAAGAAATGAGAGAAAGAGAGAATTAAGAGAGAGTAAGAATGAGAGAAAGAGAGAGGCTATAAAATATTTAGATATTCTTCATTGACACCCAAGGAAATCGTTAGGAGACAATTTATATAGCCTACCAAGGCAGATTCCTATAGCTAGGCGATTGTAACCGTCTACTGCCAACTATATCCACATGCACATGGATTTCCTAGGCTAACAATCTCGAACAGAATTGGAATTACAGCAATAAATAAAAATAACAGTAAGGAAATTACAGCAGTAAAAGAAACAAGAAATTAAGAAATTGAAAATTCTTCCTAGGGTCAAGTTCATAGCGTGACATTTCATAGCATGACAGTTTTCTTCCTCCATGTAGGGTGTTAAATGGAACCCTATGTCCAAAAATCTTAACTATCTCATCTTTGCTTTTGTGCTCAATTTCAGGTGTGTAAAAGTGAATTCCTTGCTTGCTTAGATAAGTTGAGGGTAGAACATTAAGGAGATAAACTATGATTAAGCAAAATCCAATCCAATTGATGCGTCTTGTCATAGTTCATAGCAAACACATCCAAGCACTTTACAATGAGGGGAAGCCAGTGTTTCTTGTTGTCTAGAGGTAGACTCTTGCATATATGCATAAGTTGAGTATGTTGCCCTTCCATGACAAGGTTAATCGCATCAAGCTCCCACTTCTGACTTCTGAGGTCATGGTCCATCTTGGAGGCATTCAATTGCCAACTTGACCTCTTGTAACTCTAATACTGTACTTGACAAACATTCTTTCTTCTTGAACATTCAAGTTAATTAATGGGGCTCAAGGCATGCCATAGTCTTATCATCAAATTCTAACATGTCAACCTTTGGTTTAAGATCAACTTGAGGGATGAAAAGGTTAACCCCAAACACCACCATAAGCTATAGATAATCATGTCCTATGACCTTTAGAATCTAGAGACATGAGTCAACTTCAATAATCCTTAGTAAGTGCTACTTGATTTTCTCTTTCCCACTTCCCCTTTGAAGAAGGACATTGCTCTACTCAAGTATTACCACATTTTGGCATCCAAACTCTTTTAGAGTGAGGTGTCCCATTTTCTACACTCTCATAAAGTACAATGTCTCTACCATGTACTATTCAATATTCAATATTCATTAGTGTGAACGTGAAAAGGTTGCTTCAACCCAATTACATTTACCCCTTTGTTGTTCCAAAAAGCGTTTTGAGTCATTGGTTGTTCTTCAAGGGGAGTACACAATACATATGCAGTCACACTTTGCCTAAGAGAGCATGGAAGTCACTTTTTATCCCATAAATTTTGTGCCAGCATGAGTGGGTCCCACCAATCAGATTGACTCTCATATATCCCAACTTTTGTAACCTCGATTACTAAAGGTAGCAATCATGATGAGATATTTAACTAGTTGATCTGCAAGGAGGCTATCAAGCCCTCAGATTGTGGGTTGGACAATTTGAAGGAATTCAAGCAGAATTCTAAGAAAAAGAGATGAATTTGGGAAGGAACAGATAGAATGGGGAAGGAGGAGAAAGAGAGAATGAGAGAGAATAAGAGAAAGTAAGAGAGAGATATGGAAAGTGTGGAAATTGTTATTAGTCTCGATGATCTTCCCTCCCACTGCCGCTGGACTCTTATAGAGCTTATAGCAACACTTCTAACAGTATAACAACAAACTAACAGTAAAGGTAACTAACGCAACAGTAAAGAGTAGGCTATTGTACAATTATAACCCCCTAACTACCCCCCCCCCCAAGCTAATTAACCACTCACAGTTAATACAAGTTGCTCTACCTTTACATTTACTGACTTATCCTTGGGGTTGTAACAATTCCCCTCCCCTTCAAACAATTCTTGATCTCAAGAATTCAAAACAGTTGTGCCTTCTTTGTCACCCAATTTCCGCCAATGCTTCTTCTTCATTTTCATCCTCTATCCCTTCCATGTGCAGTAACTGCTTTTGCCATCCGTGATCGGGGCTAAATTGGTCTCCACACCTGTAACATAATCCTGACTTCCTCCTCTGCTCTATAGCAGTTGATCTGACTGCATCATGGCTTAAGTAAACTTTAGAATTCACACTTACTTGGTTTCCCTCCAAAGGTTGATAGAACCTAGGCTGAGTTACTACTGCGATCGCGTTCCTACTGAAAATTACTTCCAATCCAATGCAAGCTCCTATAACTTTGTTGTCTCAGTAGCTTGCTTCACCGTCACCGACTACATCATCTTGACCATCGACCTCAGCTCCTCTTTAAGACTGTTCATGAAGCAGGACACAAAATAATGCTCCTTTAGTGCTGATTGTGAACTTGACATCAAGGACCTTGACTCCTCAAATCGCCTTTGATAGTTAGCCACTGATTCTTCTTGTCTCAACTTATTAAATTCTTCAATCACATTCGTCATAGAATGTTCCCCAAAACGTTCACACAGATCTTCCATGAACTCAACCCAACTAACCTTAGCTCCCTTTGTCTGTAGCCAGCCTTGACACCATGAATCAGCCATGTCGTTAAGATAGGCTGATGCCAAATTGATTTTCTACCCTTTTGCTACATTGTAAAACTGAAAAAATCTCTCACATCTACAAATCCAAAACCTCAGTTTCACTCCATCGAAAACCGGTATTTCTAGTATTGGTGCTAAAGTGTAAGTAGAGGTTTGAGAACTGCTTTTTATCGGAACAATTGGGCCCAAAATCAGGTGCTCCTTGGCCTATTCTACTCCTAAAACTCTAGGGGAATTACCATTGCTAGGCATAATTGGGTCAGATCTTGGTGGAGATTCTAATCTGGAAACTCGATGGAAAATTCTATCACATGGCAAGACTGGATCAGAAATGGTTCTTGGTGGCAAATTCGCCAGCAAACAAATTTGAGGCAATATCGTCAACATGTTGAACATCCTATCTATTCTCTGCCCAAATTGGTCCATCGTCTCCCGGTGCTTCTCCAATTCCCCCTGCATACCCTCTCGAGATGCAACAAGATCCCCCCACACACTCTCCCTTTAAGGCCGAAATGTCCTCCCTATGCAATTCAAGGCCTCCCGAGTCCGTATCATCCCAGTTTCCAGTGTGTCCATCCTTGTCTCTAGTTGTTTCATTCTTGTACCTTCTGCCATTTGCCCAGACTTCAATTCACTGCTTCACGCCTTCCAATCCTAATTCAAATCAAACAACAGTCGAGAATTGATCAGCCCTGAATCTACAATCAAGATTGCTCCTTGAAGCTTTACCCACTTCACGCCTTCCTTCTTGCCTGCCCCGGCCGTGGCCCACCTAAAATCGATGGAATCTGGAATCCAAACTTGCCTACCCAGATCACGTCCTACTTTCTCCTATCCTATTCAATTTAATCAAATCGACAAACCCCTCCTGCAACGTTCGTACCGTCGCTAGCTTGCCAACCTTCGCCTTCAACTTCCGACCCAAGATCGTCGACTTGGCTTGGGTGTTAATGTGTTGTGTTCGTGTCTACCATCATCGAACATGTCTCACCGTGATGGCTCCCACCAATTACTCCATAGCCGGTTCATCTGGCTCTGATATCACTTGTCAAGCCCTTAGATTGTGGGCTACACAATTAGAAGGAATTCGAGCAAAATTTCGAGAAGAAGAGATGAATTTGGGAAGGAACAAATAGAATGGGGAAGGAGGAGAAAGAGAGAATGAGAGAAAGTAGAGAGAGATACGGAAAGTGTGGAAATTGTTATTAGTCTCAATGATCTTCCCTCCCATTGCCACTGGACTCTTATAGAGCTTATAGCAGTGCTTCTAACAATATAACAGCAAGCTAACAGTAAAGCTAACTAATGCAATAGTAAAAAGTAGGTTGTTGTAAAATTCTAACCCCCTAACTACTTAACACCCCCCCCCCAACTAATTAACCACTCATGATTAATACAAGTTGTTCTACCATTACATTTACTGACTTATCCCTAGGGTCATAACAAAGGCCAATAACTCAAAAGGTGGATATGAAATGATATTAAGGGAGGTCCATCCATCAATGAACCCTCTCTAAACAAGGACTCCATTGATTGTAATAGGGACATAAAGTGGCCAATTATGGGGAACAAGCAATTGTAAATCAACCTCTATAAATTTTATGACAAGGTTATTTTCTTTGAATGTGCAGCACATTGAACCATCGACTCTCATGCATTTCCCATTCTATTATATAGAACATATTAGGGCCTTAGTTGCTTTGTTTCACTGTGACCTCAGGTCAGTAGTTGAAATACATGACATCCTCTCCTCCATGCAGAAGAATAAGGCCGCATTCATCTAACCTACTTAGATCTCGCCAATGGTGAGTCCTTGTGTACTAGGTTACACTTTGCTCTTTCCAGGGGACCCAGTTTTGATACATATTCATTGTTCTCTCAAGTTTTGAGTTCTATGAAACAGCTTGACTTTATGCAGAATTAGAATGCCCAGAGGCTTATTAATTCTATTAATATTGTCTAGGCTCCATCAAAAGGAACAAAAACTCAAGACAAGACTAACCTGTTTGACAATGAAAGGTTCCTCAGCAAGACTCAGAGGTTCAGTCAAAATAGTCAAAAAATCATTTCGGTTCCCATACACAATGTCCGTGAAGGGCCGATCACCAACCTGCCAGAGCGATAATTAAAGACAAGATATTGAAAACTAGAAATCTAGCAGAATAATTGAGCATTTCAACAGGTATTTATTCTACCATAATAAGTTGCGATGATTCACAGCCAAAATGCTTCTCAATTTCTTCAGCTGTTCCAGCTGGCTTCTTTACCCCTGGAGTCCAACAGACAATATAGGGAAACAATACAGCATTAAAAGATACAATTTTGACCAAAATTGATGGTATATACAGTTCTATATATATATATATATATACATACACACATCTTAACTAATTGAATTAGGTCCGAAAACATCACCAGCCAAATCAATAAACAGCATATGTAGGTAACAGTGTCCTTGTATCATAATTAAAGCTTAACTTGAGAGGCAAACACTTACTATGCCTTATTACTTTAATGCCTATTGAACGCTCCAGAGCTCCAGCTTTCCTCCCATCATGATCAAACTCATATAGTCCTAACTCATGAAACCAAGAAAATTAATAGTTTTGGCAACATAAGATCAAGCTCAAGACCAACACCAACAAAAACACAACATGAATTGCTAATGGGTTTAGATCATAATTACCAGCAGAGTTGCTGAATACGGCGATATCGTTACCAAACACCGATTTACATTGTTCCATAGAGGAACGAAGAGGCCCCCACAATCTCAAAGAGTATGGAACAGTAATAGTGTTGTCCTTGTCGAAGACAACGCCTCGGAAACCCTTGCTCTTCAACTCGGCCCAATCAATGTACCGTATATCCGGCACCGCAACATGCGGCAGCGCCAAGTGCCTGTCTCTTGCAACCACCACCACTGAGTTAACGATACCTTCGAAGTTAATTCTCTGTCCCAATGCCGCTTTCAGGTTCACCCACCACATGTTCGATGAAATGATCCTACGGCCCGTGCCCTCAATCTTTGATTCCTCTTCGCGATCCACGGTTTGCCTTTTCTGGGTTTGGTTTACGTGACTGTCATCATCGCCTGAAGAGGACAACTCTTCTGAAAACGACCAACTGCGATTTGGCTTTGAATCGCCTTTCTGTTTCTTTTTGCCCCTTTCTTGGTCCTTACTGCAGCTGCTTGTTGCAGTGAGAGTGGGAAAATGGTTGTTTGTGAAGCGGGTCTGGTTATTAGGTGAAGAAGAAGTAATTTTTCTCTTGCTTGAGAGGTGGAGTTGGTGAAAGTGACAATGTTTAGGGACGGGACGGTGGCAGACGTGCCACGGAGCAATCGAGGCGGTGGACTGCATTTTCAATGCTTTTTTTTATTTTTCCACTCTTTTTAATTAATTTTATTTCCAATGAGCAGTATAATCCAATTTTTTGGGATTTTTATCAATGTATCAGTCATTTATCTAAGCATTGTTAGAGATGTGAAAGACACTTAATTAGTGATCAAAACATGCTAATTTGATCTAGTTATATAAAGTTATGTTGTAGTAAGAGTTTGCGACCTATCAATTTAGAATGATATCTGAACAGGTTAACTTATGGTAGAGATGTTAATTGGGTATAACTTACTCGACTCAATTTTTGTAACTAGTTAAGATTGACTTAACTCATTATTATAGCGAGTTGGTCTCAACTTAACTTGTTATTTTATAAGATTAGACTAAACCCAACATTTTTTGACCCATGGCTCGACCAACTTATTTAAGGGCTCAGCTTGAACCCTTTAACTTTGCCCGTTGGGCTTAGTTGAATTTTAGTTTTATAAAAAGTAAAATTACAAATAATTTATTTTTGAATTTAAATTGTTGATACTTAATTTAATAACCCTGATATTTTACAAATTATATAAACAATGTCACAAATCACAATGACAATCAATAAATTTCAAATAATTTAAATCTCATATATAATTTTATACTGTTTTGCGAGAAAATTTATATCTCATATACAAAAAGGCATAACCACATTACAAAAAATTTAAATATATAAATAAAAAATTTAAACATAACTGTTAAAGTTTGAATTCAAAATATGAAGCAATTTTTAAAATTTTTCAGTATTTACAAAATGGAACACTACTTTAAAAGTGGAATTATAAATTATTAAAAGTTTTAATTTTCATACTTTTAACTTCTATATTTTAAATTTTTATTTTACTAGTAGAAGTTTCATTTTTAAAAATATTTTTTGAATCAATTACATGATTCTTTGAATTTGTTACATGATTCTCAATAATATTCTCGTAGGTTTCGGGACTCAATAAAATAGAATTAAAACTTGTACTTAAAAGGTCATGAAATGAACTATTAAGATTTAACCTTTTCAATTCTCACAAGTCTAATAAGAATTTGAGTATAACTCAAGGTGTTAAAAACAACAAATCAAGTATCAAAAACTAAACAAATAAAATACTCGAGTATCAATAATCTAAAAAGTTATTACTCAAGTATTTGCCTTAGTGAAAATATGTTACTCAACTAACTTAAGGCAAATTTTGAGATAAATGTTATATAAACAAGTCTTACTCGAGTTTTGAGATGTAGTACTTGAGTATTTTACTAAAAATCGAAAAGTTTGAAAATTTAATCGAATATCAGAATGTATTACTCAACTATCAACTAAAAGAACTAAACGTATTTCTACTGAAGTTAGTCTTACTCGATTACTATAATTGTTACTTGATTAATTCATTAAGAAACAGAGTTTCAAAATATTACTCGAGTAACTAAGGCATGAATTTTAAATTTGAAATAATGATAGATCGATATTTGGGATTACTGCCCTTGCACAGTCACTCATTGGTCGTGATCTCGATTTCGGCAAAAGAAGTAAATCGCAGGTGAAGGTTTTACCTCACTGTGCAAGCCAAGAAATCGAACTCACGACCTAATGGTGCGAATCTCATCTTATTGTGGCCCAACCACTTGACATGTGCCCTAGGGGCTGGAGAGATCGATACTTGACTAATAGTATTGTTATTTTAATTTTGATATGGTTTTGATGATAAAAAATAATATTATTTTTCTGATAAAAATATTTTATAAATGGTTCTACATTTGGTGTTCTTAAATCATTCTATAAGTTCTATAAGTACCAATCATGAAAATCAATTTCATCCTATGCCAAACATCTTGTGTTTAATATTAATCTTGATGGCATTTGGTTTGGAAAAATAAGTTTTTATTATCAAAAGAATCTTTTTTATATCAAAATTGATCGTATTGCATTTGAATCTCAAATCCATGTTTTAATTTTAAAGCCAAGCATTTCGACTATTTTTGAAAAACAGTTGATCATTTGTGAAAAATGGTCAACCGTTTTCTCTTAAAGTGTCTACCATTTTTTTCAAGCATGTCAATCGTTTTCATGCAAGCTCTTAATCTTGCTCGATCAACCGCTTCTCCATCATCTTCAATAGACTGTTTTGAACCCAGTCGACCGTTTCTTATATACTGTTGACTGTTTTTCACTTTAACGGCTAGTTTTGCATGTCCAACAGTTATAAACAACTAGTTTCTTTTAAATCTTTGGAGAAACCTATAAATACAACTCATTGATGCTCTAAAGAAGACCAATTGATGGGAATGAGTTGAATTGAGTTTACAAAATCATTTTATTTGAGCTTACAAGCGTTTGTGCTTTATTTTTCTCTTTAAAGGCTTAATCTTTATTTGTATCATTTTGTTTAAACCTTGTGTGTATTTTGAGAGACATTATAACTGAAAGTGTCTACTCTTAAATCTTCTCTTTTGTATTATTCTTGTATTTCCTAGCTTGTATAGCTAGAATGCCTACTTGTGTATAAATAGCAGGTTTGTATTTCCTAATTTGTTGTTAGAAGGCCTACTTGTCTAAGTAGAAGGTTTGTAATTCCTAGCGATTTATACTAGAGGTCCTATCGGGTTCGGTAGAAGATTTTAATGAATGCTTAATAATCCTTAGTGAGAAGCTAAAGTAGTGGATTAGAGTTGGTTTAGCCAAACCACTATAAAACATTGTGTCATTTATATCTCTTCCTTTACATTCTTCAAGCATTGGTTTGAGATTTCATATTTTCTCTTTTAACTCACTAAAACCTCATTTCTAGTAAAAGATTTTCAAAATTCAAGTAAATTTTTAATCACCCAATTTACCCCCCCTCTTGGGTGTGTGGTGTCATTCATTGTGCCAAACCCAACAGGTATGACATTACTTGAGTAATGTAGCTCGCGTAAGTTGAAAATTTAAATTTTCTACCTGTTGGGTCACATTTAATGCAGCTTGAAACTGCATTTAATGCATTCTGATCAAATTTCTAATACATTTCTCTTTAATATACATTTGATTTCTTTGAGATTACATGTACTAACATTGTTTATTTGCAAAATAGAATGTTTTCTTTAATTATTTTCAAGAAAATGCGTTGTCTTTACTGAATTGTGTCATGAAGTGATAAGAAAACTTATATTCACATTAGCTTTGCATGAGATAGAGAATAAAGGAGCAAGAAACAAGTTAGAAAAGAATAAAAGTTTAAGTGAAGACCATCATTCTCATCCAAAGTAACACAAAGAACAAGTTCTTCATTCTCATTTATTTCTTTCTCTATGTCATTCTCTTTGTGTTGACCTTATTTTTTTGAGGACTCCTAGTATTGAGAGTATTTTTTTCAATTTTCTTTTGATGATGAAAAACTTTATGTTTTTGGAACTTGAAAATGAAAAATCAAAATTTTTTTCGGTATGAATTTTCAACTTGAAAGACAATTTTAGAATCTTAAAGAGAATTCATTTTGAAATCAAATGAGATATATTTTATCTTTGGAAATTGAAAATGCAAAATCCAAATAATGCTTAAGGGTAAATGAGCATTATGTAGTTAAAAACTGTTGACAATTTTTTACAAGCTGTTGACCGTTTTAGAAAATAGTTGGCCACTTTTAGGCTCAAATGAATGGGATGCAAAAATTGTTGACCATTCTTGTGAAAAGTTGACTGGGTATTTTTCCACTCTTAGTTCTCTTCATGTAAGTTCAAAAAATGTCGACCGTCACTATATAATGTTGACTTGTTGACAGAACAGTTGACCATTTGCATAAAGCCAAAAGAAGTTTTCAAATTTCTCAAAGAAAACTGTCAATCGTTTAGCAAACCATCGATCATTTCTTCTTTGACATGTTTAACGACTAGTTTTTGCATGCGCTAAACATTTCCTAATGGCTCTATAATGGCTAGTATCTTTAATACTCGGGAGAATCCTATAAATACCAAATTAATTATGCACTAGAGAGGCCAATGAATGAGAATGAATTGATTTAAACTTACAAAAGTTATTTGTAATGCCCTGAGAGTCCAGAGAAGGGTAACATATATCAAGGATAAGTAAGGAAGGAAACAACACCAGCTGGATACCTTTTGGGCTAAATGTAGGTAAAGAACTCCGGAGTTATACGTGTTTGAGCTGGAGAAGCTCAAGGATGGGCGACTCCTTAGGAAGTTCGTGTAGACCCATTAGGGTAAGTTGTTCTGGTCTTTCTTGTCCCTTGATATAAGATGTTACAGGTGGTATTAGAACCAACCCACGAGTCTCTGAGCACGGTGGTGGGGCAAACCTCAGCTAGAACGCTAAGTCCCTAAAGGGGGTGCGTGTAGACACCTTAGGCGAATCCCATATCGGCCATGCAAAGGGGGGAGATTTGGGACTGATTGTAAGGTCGCATGTCTAGGACGTCATGTGTTCAAGGTGGGGATAATGTAATACCCCGAGAGCCCAGAGGAAGGTAGCATATATCGAGGATAAATAAGGAATGAAACAACACCAGCTGGATACCTTTTGGGTTAAATGTAGGTAAAGAACACCGGGGTTAAGCATGTTTGAGTTAGGGAAGCCCAAGGATGGATGACCCCCTGGGAAGTTTACGTAGACTTATCAGGGTAAGTTGTTTAGGTCCTTCCTATCGCTCGATAGGGGATGTTACATTATTCATCTTCTCATAAATGTTTGCGCTTTCATCTTTTATCTCGAAAGGTTATAGATATCATTTGTAATATTTCTTTTAGCCTTTGTATTTTTATTTGAGAGATTATTGTAACTGAGAGTGTCAACTCTCAGATTTTCTCTTTGTTCTTTTTTGTTGTAATTTCTAACTTGTGAGTTAAAAGGCTTATATTTTGGTATAAGCAGAAGGTTGTATTTTGTAACGATTTTGCTAGAGGTCTACTTAGTTAAGTAGAAGGTGATAGTGGATTTTGAAATCCTTAGTGGAGAGGTAAGATAGTGGAGTAAGTTGGGTTTGAGATGAACCATTATAAATCTCTTGTGTCTCTAGCATATATCATTGTTTCTTTTGCTTGTGCTTAATTGTTTTCATATTTATCTTTGAAAACCTTCACAAAGTTTTAAAATTTAGAAACACAAAATTCACCTCCCTTCTTGGGTGTGTGGCGTCATTGCTTTTGCTAACCCAACATTTTTCTCTCCATCTATATTTCATTATGTCTTGTAAGATGGTTATAGCTTTAGCATTTGAAAAAACATTGCAAAAAGGTTATTGCTTAAGCCCATTAAAAAACATTGTAAGGTTATAGCTATGTTTTCCAAAATCTAAGAAGTTTGTAAAGAAAATAGTACTTGTCTCTTCAAAAAGCACTTCATAGTGAAATTGGAAAATCCTTAATGGAAAGTCAAAGTAGTGGACATAGGCAATTAGCTGAATTACGATAAATACTTGTGCACAATCTCCTCTCTCTGTCTCTCTCTCCTAGATTTATATTTGTGTTCATTTAATACATTTCATATTTTAAAATATAATTTTAGGGAGCTTAATTCACTCCCTCCCAGACTAGTTTTTCAATGTTTTTATATCTTAGATATTAGTTAAATAAATATATTTTTAAAATTATTTTTAAACTATTTTAAAAATGAGTAATCATGACAAGTTTTTGCTAGGCTCGACTCGTTAAGGCTTGTGAGCCCAAGCTTTGCTCAACTTAGGAGTCAGAGGGGCCAACCTAACTCAACCCTTTTTAAGCAAACTCACGTGTCAAGCTAGACCTTGTTTTTCACTAATGGGTTAGCCTTAGGCTTGTCCATCCCATGAACAAGTTAAGCTCGACTCAATCCATCTCTTTAGGACTAATGTCGAGATCAAGCCAGACCGATCTAGCCAAGCCCATTTGACATCACTAATTCATGGCAATGCATATGATCCATTTAACCCCATTTAAAGTAAAAACTTATAAATTTAAAAAATTATACAAAAAGTTTTAGGAAAGAAAAAAGGAATAAAACAAAAACTATTAATCATCATTATAAATTAAAATATTATTGTTGTTGTCATAATACAACAATTTAAACTTGCTTGCTTCAGGAAAACTCAACAAAAAGTTAGCAAGGAAGGGTGAAGGAACAAAGTCTACCCAAAAAGGGTCATCCAAAGAGGGTTCTGCAGAAGGATAGCACTAGAAGAAGAAGGTTCTTCGGATGCAAGAGGCTGCGAAAGGGCTTTTGAGAAAAGTTATGTAGAAAGGTATTCCGAAGGGATCTTTAGGAGAGCTTCGAGCCTTCCAACATGCAAGACAATGAACAGTCAGAAGGCATGCATGGATCTCTTCCACGCGAGTCCTCTGATGCCTAAATCAAATGTGGTCATGCTATGAAATGATGCATATGCAATGCAAACGTGTGTCGGGGGAGGTCTTCGAAAGGGTACATGATGAAGAGTCGAAATAAGGTCTTCAAATTTAGAGGAAAGATTCGAAAGACAAGGGGTCAGGGGGTATTTATATCCCTAAAAGAACTGGGACACATGGTAGTTAAGACACGTGGCACACATGCACGAGGGCATGTGGCACGACCCTTGGAGTGAGGGTGTTCAGCTGTCACTAGCTAGGTTAGGCTTTGGAAGGATCTTGGTGGGCTAAGCCTTCGAGGAAACTAGTCCTCAAAGGGTCTACAGAAGATTGCCTATGCCTCCGGGGAAGCTAGTCCCTAAAGGGTCTTCGGAAGACTATCTAGGCCTTCAAGAAAGTTGCTCCTTGAAGGGTCTTTGAAATGTTGTTCAAGTTTTCGAGGAACGAGCCCCTTGAAGACCTTGCCAGGAGAAGGCATTCTCTCGAGGCCAGATTGGCATATTCAGGGGAGCTCCCCAAAAGAAAACCTTATAGAGGATATGTTACAACAATTATTAATTATGAATTAATAAATTAATTATTTATAATAATCTAAATTTTTAGTGAATATTATATTCAACCTTTTGTCATCACTCATTATTAATTTACAAGTTTAGCCATTAGTATAAGGATATACATGGATATTCAATGAGTTCACAATGATTCTATTTATTTTTTTTAAAAAGTATAAAAATAAGATATAAGTATAAAGTTTATCTAAAAATTTATTAAAATAAATATGTAAATAGGATTAATTGAAATCATTTACATCAATCATGCATTAGTACACTACAAATGTACAACAAATTACAATAAATTTACGTTATACTTTAAAATTATACATTTAAAAAATTATTTCATTTTAAAATTATATTTGAAGTTTAAGCTATACTAGCATGCGATTTATACTTTGTAGCTTTACAGGCCTGCAAGGAGGCAAGTGCAACTCGTTTTATTTGATACATAGCAATCACTTTCTTGCTAGCTCTTGCCTCTAATGTCTTATTATTTTTGATTATTTTAATTACTTTACATTATTTATATTTCTTATTCTAAAGTCTCAATTCTCAATTCCAAGCTCTTAATTATTTGATTAACATCGTTTTGTTATAATTTTCATTTCCTGTTATTTTGCTTTTGATGATATTTTGATAATGAAAAACTTTATATATATATTTGGTATTTGAAAATGAATTACTCTTTATCTTTGAAAATTGAAAGAGATTGAAAATGAAATATCCAATCAATGCCAAAGGATAATATATATATATATATATATATGCTTTCCATATACATAAAATCTCTTGTATTTATTTTGGAATAAAATTTTTGCATTTGTTTTGAAAAAAAAAATATTTGTTAGAGTGCGTCTAAATTATTTCAAGCCATACACACTTGATTTGTTTTGAATAAATTCATCGCTAAAAAAGAAAAAAAAATTAAATTAAAAATTCAAACTTTAGAGGCACGACAAAATTCGTAGCTAAAAATCAAATAAAAAATGTAAAACATCCCATCGCTGAAAAAGAAAAAAAAATTAAATTCAAAATTTAGCGACAGGGGTTATACCTGTCACTAAAAAAGAAAAAAATAAATTAAAATTGAAAACTTTAGCAACGGAATAAATCCTTCACTAAAAAAGAAAAAAATAAAAATAAAATTTAAAACGTTAGTGATAGAACAAATCCGTCGCTAAAAAAGAAAAAAAATTAAATTAAAAATTCAAACTTTAGCGACGAAACAAAATCAATCGTCAAAAAAAAAATAAAAAATATCAAACTTTAGTGACGGAGGTTGTACTCGTCGCTAAAAGGAAAAAAAATTAAATTCAAAATTTAAATTTTAGCGATGGGGTTATACCCATCGCTAAAAAAGAAAAAAATTAAATTAAAAATTTAAACTTTAGCAACAAAAAAAATTGTGGCTAAAAAATGAAAAAATATTAAATTAAAAATTTAAAACATTAGCGATGGCACAAATCCATTACTGAAAACCAAAATCAATTAAATTAAAAATAAAAAATTTAAATTTAAATTAAAAAGAAAAATTTTAAAACTTTAGAGATGGAACGCTAAAAGCAAGACAATTAAATTAAAAATTTAATGTGAAATTCATAAAATAGTTAAATTAAATTTAAGATCTGATTTGAATACAAAATTTTTCATAGTTAAATGTAGAATTTATAAAAATTCTAATTAAATTCAAAATTAGTGACAGAAAATTTCTTTGTCTAGTTGTAAAATTAATAAAATATGAAATTACAAATTAAAATCAAAATAAGAACATAATTTTTTGTTGCTAATATAATAATTTATAAACTTTTATTTGAATTAGTAATGAAATAAAATTAATAAATATTAAAATTAAAATTAATATTCATTTCCCTCTACTAACATTAATATTAAAATTAATATTCATTAAATAAGTTTGAGAAATTTTGGAGTGCAAATATAAGTCTAGAAAGTTTGAAAGAAAATATTATAAATATAATTTATGCACATTAATAATCAAGGAGGCTTCCAGATCGGATGGCTCGTGCGCGCACATATCAGTGTTTGGTCCTTGGAGGTTAGGGGTTCGATTCCAAAGTGCAACGCTTGAGATTATTGTTGGTAGGGCAGACGCATACGGGGGCTAGCACGTGTTTTCGTCGCTCAATTTAGCGATGGGTAGCGACAGGGGTTATACCCATCGCTGATTCCGTCGCTAACCCTGTCACTAAATTTTAGCAACGCTCTTTTTAGTGACAAAAAGGTACTAGTCACTAAATCCGTCGCTAAAAAATTTAGCGACGAATTTTGATGTTTTAATGATGAAATTTTCCATTGCTAAAACGTTAATTTTTTATAGTGTAGTTTTTTTCAATGCTCTGGAGAAGCATATAAATACCAACCTAACTATGTATTAGAAAGGTTAATGAATGAAAATGTAGTGATAAAAGCTTACAATTGTATTCATTCTTCTCATTAGTGCTTATACTTTATCTTTTCTCTCAAAAGGCTATATATATAATTTGTATTATTCTGTTTTAGCTTTTGTATTTTCATTTGAGAGACATAGTAATTGAGAGTTTATACCTCTCAGATCATCTCACTGTAATTTCTTTTGTACATTGCCTAGCGGTACAGCTAGAGGGCCTAGTTGGTGCAAGTAGGAGGTTGTATATTTGTGTTGATTTCATTCGTACTTTAGATTTTTCAAGTTTAGCAAACTTTATTTTACATTTACTATTCTATTGTGCATGGATATGGTGGCCTTGGAAGCCATATGGAGCATGAGGAATTCATTACTATTAATGCATGTGCATGAGCTTAGAAATAAATACATGACATGTGTGGTGATCACGACATGGAAATGGTTGTGAATAGAAACTTATGGGTTGTGTCCTACTTATACATATTCATAGAGTCATTATTCATATATACATGCATGGAAATGGAAGGCCTTGGGGGCTGATATGATGCATGAGAATCTGTGTTTATGACAAATGAAATATTGCATAAAATGCATAATGATGATGGCATGGGGATGATAATAATGATGGGGAACTAATAAGTGATTCTTATTTGTATTCAGGGAGTCTAGTGAACTCTATTTTTGGTTGATTCATGCCTTGATTCTATTGCTTCATTTGTTGTATATATACTTACTGAGCCTTGTGTTTTATTTTGCTTATTCATGTCATTCCAGGTAAGGGAAAGACAATTGTTGAGGGCGAGTCCAGTGAGTCTAGAGCCTGGGTTTAGTTGTATACAAAGATGTCCCTACCAAAAAGGTCCTTGGGAGAGTTTTGTTTTGAGGGAATATAGTCAGGTTCATTTTGTAATTGATATTCACCCTTATATTGTGATTTGTATGGCCATTAAGCCCAAAGGATTACGTGAGTTAATCTATGGTTGTAATGTATATTTTGGCTCTTGATGATCAGTGAGCAAGTAAAAAAAAAAAAAAAGGGTGTTTCATCTGACTTATTGTTTCTGTATCCATTTTTGTGACGACCTCCTTTCAAATTTCCTATGCTAGTGGGATTATCCGGGAGAGGGCCGCCAAAATGACCTTTGTAACAAGAAAACCATTTTTTCTTTCCCTCTTTCTATAAAACTTGATGGTTGTTCCATGTAAATCTTTTCTTCCAGATTTTCATGAAGAAACACTATCTTGACATCTAATTGTTCCAGCTCTAAATCATATAGACCAACAATAGCCAAGATTAGCCTTATAGAAGTATGCTTGATAACAGGGGGAAAAACCTCATGATAGTCTACTCCTTTAACTTGGGAGTTACCTTTAACAACCACCCTTGCTTTGAACCTAGCTAGTTCTACCCTTGGAATACTTGGCTTCCTTTTGTAAATCCATTTATATCCTATAACTCTTGTGCTTTTAGGATGATTTACTAATTAGGTTCAGGTCTTATTATTATAAAAAGAGTCCATCTCTTCTTACATGGCTTTAAACCAATGAACCTTATCTTTGCTATTGCAGGCCTGACTAAAGGTAACAGGTATGTCTAACTTTTTCGAGTCTCCTATGTTTAGGGCATAGGCAATGAACTAAACTTGGGCATATCTTACTAGGGGTCTTACTTCCCTTTTGATTTTGTCTCTAGATAGCACATAATCACTAAGATCTTGGTCTTCAGGGAATTCTAAATTTGGAAAATCCTCAAACAAATTTTCTATAGAGATTTGAGTATTAAGGATTTCATTTCCTATTGAAGTGCTAGCAGGCTCTCGGACATCATTGGGCTGATAATTTTCATAGTTTGGGCTTTTAAGGTCATCAAACAAATTTCCACCTTGAGGGCTATTTGTTTCCACCTTAAACTGAAAATTATCAATTTGGATGGTTTTATCTAATTCTAGCACTTTGGGTTAGTGGTCTTTAACTTCATTGAACACCACATCCTGGCTTATTACAACCTTTTTATCCTTTATTAGCCAAATCTTGTAACCCTTAACACCCTTTGGCTATCCTAGAAATACAAACTTCTTAACTCTAGGGTCTAACTTACCCTCCCTTTTATGGACATATTCGATACACCCAAATGGATTTAGGTGATCTAACTTAGGTGGCTTTCCAGTCCATAAATTTTAAGGGGTTTTAAAATTTATAGTGGATGCATGGGATCTATTTATTTGATAACATGCAGTGGCTACTGCCTCAAAAAATCATAGTGAATATAAAGTATGGCTACTGCCTCAACCCATACTTTTCTAAAAAAATCATCCACAAAGGATATAAAGTATTGAGCACCAGAAAGAGATGAGGGAACTTGGGGGGAGCCCCATAAATCAGAGTGAATATACTCTAATATGTCCTTGGTTTGATATGTTGCAAAGGAAAACTTCAATCTATGAGCCTTTCCCATAACACGGGTCTCACAAAATTCTAGGTTACTAATCCTATGGTGATCTAAAATGCCTTGCTTGGAAAGCTCTTACAATCCTTTGTTTCCAATGTGGCCTAACCTTCTATGCCACATTTTAGTCTCATCTTTAACAGAAGATAGGACTGTAGCCTTAATAGGGACAACCTCTCCTTAAAGGATGTATAATCCTTGCTTCAGGATTCCTTTTAGGATCACCATAGATCCTCTTAGCACCCTTAGTACACCATTTTCAGACTTATATGAATCCCCATTTAGGTCTAGCATTCCTAAGGAGATCAGATTTCTCTTTGAATGAGGCACTAACCTCACATTCTTTAATGTTTTAAATATGCCATCCCACATCTTAAATCTTATTAATCCTATACCTTCTATGCAACATGATTGGTCAATTCGCATAAACACTTTTCCATCTTTTATTGGTTTAAAATCTAACAACCAATCTCTCTTAGGGGTTACATGGAAAGTGCATGTGGAATCCATAATCCATTCCTCGTTAGAACCTTATTTTGAAATGGTTAGACCTTCTCCACTCTCATTATAATGACCCGATAATGGGTTTAGTTTATTTTAGTGTTAATTTGTATACATTATATCTCGGGTCATAAGCGATATAACTACTAGGTCATTTTGCTTCATAATAATAATAACAACGACAACAATGGTAATAATAAGAATAGTAATAATAGTAGTAGTAATAATAAATGAATAAAATAAATTAACTAATTTAAGGAAATTATGGGTGGTAAGTGAAATAAGGGGCAAATGAAGTATGGGGTGTGAGAGTTGGCTTTCATAAATTTTGGGGCATTGCTGTAATTTTGGAAAGAGGGCGGCAAGACTCCTTAAAATTAAATGCACACATATATAGGTTGAGGAATTGTGTAGCTCAAGCAGTACGCGTGCGAGGGAGGTATGCGGTAGGTCATGGGTTAGAATGGAAGCAGGTGAGTGTGGAAAATGGCTGGAATTTTTCTAACCCATTTTAGAAGGATGCAGGTAACGCCACGTGGTGCGTGCTGGGCCTCTCTTTTTCCTTGGTCGCCAAGCCTCCTTTATATTTCCAAATTTAAGGCCAATTTCATCCATTTTTGAAGCATCAAGTAGAGAAGAAATTGAGGGAGAAGAAGGGTGCGACCAATAGCTGGAAGCAGAAGAAAATTTGGAAAAATTTAGGAAAATTTTTGGTTTAATTGAAGTTTAAGGTGGCAGAGTAAGTGGGAAGTATATGCTAAAAATATTATATGATTAGAATTTAATTTAGAATGTAGTTTTATTAATTTTCGAGTGAAATTATGTGATTATGCAGCTCGTATTAGTTTTGCGGTGTGGGAGCAAAGAAACGTTGAAAACAACTACTAAAAGGCAAGCTCCTAACTCTGTTTTAAGTTATTTCCCTTTTAGCTACCATGTAAGTTTCTATTGTGAGTCTTTTTGCACTATTTTATTCGATTTGAGTAATTCGGTCTGGTTAATTTATTTGGCCTATAATGTAAATTTTGGTTGAGCCATGCTTGTAATCTCAACGAGGGTCTCGAATTGCCCTCAAGTTTCTAAGGAATGACGCGTTGTTGTTAGGTTCAGGTTAAGTAAGGATTTGTATCTCCTTGCGAAGGGAAAGTTATGTGTGTCTAGGGTGTGGGGTATAAAGTTACTGGTTATTGGTCGTTGAGTCGTGGTAGTCTATAGTTAGATGTATGGATGCCAGCTATCAACTGTGATAACACGCGGCAGACGAACCAGGGAAGTTGGTACTGCTAGTCACCCACATTTGATATTGTGCATATCATAGCATTGTGGCATATGGGATTGGGTTGAATTCATTGAGAGACATACTTTGTGTGTGTTGGGAAGTGTGTGCATTGGCATAACCCAGTTAGCCTATTGAGTGTCGACTTGGGTATGATAGGTGAGCATATGCATTTAGAGCATTCTACCTGTGTGGGTTCCGATGTGGGCGTAGCATGGCCTGATGCTTAGCTTATGGGAGTCTTGCCATCACGTTTATGCTGCAAAAGCCATTGCATTTTTTATATGTTGCATTGCATGGTGAGCAAGAGTGGGTATGATGGATAAGAGATGTAACGACCCGATTATGGGTTTAGACTATTTTGGTATTTTGGGTATTAATTCTATGAAAGTGAAATTTTGAGATATTAATTGAAAGGGATGCTTAAGTGTTGTAAGTTCATATATATGATTTGATAAGTATTTAAGTGGTGAAAAAGGGAAAAAAGGACTAAGTGGGCATATGCATAATTGTTTGAGGGCAAAATGGGAAAAAAAGAGTTAGTATAAAAGAGGAGTTAGAGAGAAAGCCATGCCATTCTCTTGTTTCTTTTTTCTTCTCTCCATCTTTACCTCTAATATCTTCTCCTTCATTTTGGAGCTTCAAGGAAGGGATTGGTGGCTAGAATTACGGGGCTTTTGGAGAAAATTTGGAGGCCTAGTTGGTGGTTCTTCTTCTTCTCCAAACTCATCCATTTGAATCAAGGCAAGTTCCCTTATAACTTCTTTAAATGACAAGCTTCCACCTAGGATCCTTGTTGTTTGAAAATTTAGGGTTTTTCCCTTCCATTGAAGTCCTTGAAATGCCCATTTTTGGGTGAAAGTTAGAAAAACCCTTTATTTAGAAGGGGGTTATTTTAAGAAATCTGGTTGTTTGTGTCTTGTGTCTTTTTCTTTGAATTTTTGGTTAACCGTTTTTATCATATAGATGTGGATTTGTTTCTCTCCATGTTTTTAAAAAAGGAATTATGCATTTTTGTTAGGCTGTAGTTACATGCATGAAATTGGTGAGAATGCATGTATTTTTGGTGGGATGTTCTATAACTCTCAATCTCCATCTGTCGACAGTTTTTGGGAAGTTGTCGACAATTTTTAAGGAATAGTCGACAGGCTTCTTGCAGAAGCTGTCGACAGTTAGATACCGAGAGGGTGATTCTCAGGCAGTAGACCGGTTGGCAAAGTCTGTTGATCGTTTGGCTTGGTTGTCAACAATTCCTTCCTTGCTGTCGACAGTTTCCTCCAGAAACCCATAGAGCTGTCGACAGTTTCTCTTTGCATGTCGACCAGTTGCTTCCCTTATTGCTTGATACTTTAATTTGTTCATTCAAATTGCCCCCAATTCATTGTGGAAACTCCTAGGAAAAACCCTCCAACATCCAAAACATTTAAATTTATTAGTGGAGGGTGGGAATTGTGAGGGATCCAAATATTTGTGCATTTATCGATTAATTTTGTGTGAAGGTAGGGAAAAAGGGGGTTATGGGGGCCATTTATGAATATGTACATAACAAGGGGAGATGTTTTTATAAGATGTCCTCGGGATAAGAAAATGGTAGACGTTCATGAAATTGCATGTTATATACTTGGTCATACTTGTGTGCATTTAAACTTTAAGAAGGGCAGTGTGCCCAAGGTAAAGTAAAGGATGTCCTATCATGCTGGCGGGCTTGTACCCGACCATGGTTATTATGTTGGTGGGTCTTTACCTGACTGTGGTTATCATGCCAGTAGACTTTTGTCAACCATGGGAGCTTTGGATTATAATGTCGCCTAGGATGGACTAGGGCGTGGGTGGATTATGGTCCACACTTTAGAATGACGTAAATTCATTGATGAATGCATATGAACATGACTTGCATGATTTTGGTTATGATGTTAACCTTTGGGATTCTGCCTTGGGATATGGGATATTCTCTTATGCTTATTATTACTTTATCATGCCTCAGTCTATTATGCCCTCATATGTTGCTTATACTTGTTGAGCTTTGTAGCTCATGTTGTTTCCTTGCATCATTCCGGGTTCAGACAAAGAAAAGACAAATGAGGGTGGTGAGTCTAGCCATGCATGAGCGGGAATAGATATGTGTACAGAGTCACTCCAAGCCTATGGTCCTTGGGAGTTGTTTTGAGGGTGAAAGGTAGAAATTTTATTTTGATTGTATTTTCCATTGCTCTTCTCATTATTTTGTTATGTATAGGCAGTTGAGCCCAGGAAAAAGAATAGTGTAAAGCTGCGTGGATGTATAAGTATATATATATATATATTTTGTGTACTCTTGTTGTTAATGAGAGATGATATAGTTAATTTGTGGATTTTGTTTCTATACCTCTTCTGTGGCGACTCTCTCACAGACCTCCTATCCTAGTGGGAGTTTTGGGAAGGGGCCGTTATAAGAGAGGCGCATAAGACTGTTGGGCTGAGACCCACAACAACTATATGTCATGATTATGTGTTATTAAAGATGGCAAGAAAAGTGAAATGATTTGGTAAATGAAATGTTTTGTAGATGGGATCCGCTAAGCTCGGGTGGCTAAACGCCGACTCTTGGTGATGTTAAAAGTAATGATTTGATAGCCTATACATGATTACTAGCAGGTTTGTATGTGGGGACTTGGGCGCCAGTGTATGCATCTTATGTGGGACCCAAGGATCGTATATGTGTAGTTTACTTTATGGTTATGCCTTTGGGGCTAATGCACGTACTATACATGACATGATATGTTCTTGTAATGGCATGAAATGCATGTGGTGGAGGGAGAGCTCTATCCTTAACTTGTTGCCTTTGTTCTATTATGCTTGCTGGGCCTTGCAACTCATGTTTGCTTGCGTCATTCCAGGTAATTAAGGTAGGGCAGTAGATGATAACGAGCCAGGTGGTAGTTGAGGTAGGGGTTTAGACATGTACAGAGCAGTCCCAATTGTAGGGCCTTGGGGGTGTCACACTACTGCAAATATTTGTAATAGTGTAACATGTAGCCTTAGCGTTATTTAATGTAATTGACCTTGATGTATGCTTAAGAATGTGTTGGATGATGTATGAGGCAATGGTAAAGCTATGTTATCTGAAATGTGTGCACTAGCAGTGTCATTTTCATTAAGACTTTGACAGCTACCTGTCATTTTGACACTTCCCCTTGAATTTCTCGACCCAGGTTTTCAAGGAAGAAGTCTCCAAGAGTTTTTGGTAATCGCACTGGTGTCGGGTCCTCGAAAAAAAATTATTTATAAATTGGGGACCTTACACTCATATCCATCTAAGAGATTTGCATTTTCTAACCTATCAATTTTATTTTTATATCCCTTATTCCTTAAAGGAGAATTCTTCCTAAGATGGCCTTCTTTCTTACAAAACCAACAGGTCACTGTTCTTGAATTTCTTCTACTCCTAGATTGGGATCTAGACATGCTCCTTCCTCTAAATTATGGTTTATGATCAGGGTTCCCTTTAGCATGAAGACCTACACCAGAATTTAATTTCTTATCTTTCTTGACTTCTTGATCCCTAGATCTTAAAGCCATTAAGACATCATATAATGTTAGGGAATTCTTGCTATATTTAATTACTATCTTCATGTCTTTATATTGATATAATAGACAATTTAATAGGATAATTGCTTGGTTTTCATCATAATTTTTCTCATTTATATTTGCTAACCCTATAGTGATAACTTTGAAATCATCTAAATTTTCTTCTAGGGTTTTTGAAGGATCCATCTTAAAAACCAAAAAGTTGTTCTTTAAGATATATTTTATTTGAAAGCGTCTTAGTCATGTAAAGAAATTCTAGTTTATACCATACATTTGTGGCAGTTTCTTCTTCATTTACTTATCTGAGGACATTGTTTGATAGGTTCAAGATAAGGAGGTTGTAGGCTAACTCGCTCATGTCTTGCATCTCTTGAGCAGTCATTTTCGCCGATGTCTCCTTACCTTCTTTCTGTTCTACCAGGCCTTTGCACATTTATGTTGAACTAGCACTGCCTTCATTTTTTTCCACCACATGTGGAAGTTGCCTTTACCATCAAATCGTTCCAACCCTATCTTTATCGGCCCCATTTTTCCTCGTTTTTGAAGTGTTCTTTGGAGATCCATTCCAAGCTCTGATACCACTTGTTATTCCTGTTGTCAATACACACAACCAAAACCACGACAATACCAAGAACTAAATGAATCAATGCAAGGGTTTCGCCCCTACTCAATCCAATAAAAGAATTGCAATGGATTTACAAAGATTTACAGCAATTTCAAAGAAATTAGAACCAACAATCGAATCAAGAAGATGATACAAATAGAGAATACAATGCTTAAATCAACCAGCTATTCTTGCACTCTCAAACACAATCATCTATACATCTTACACTCACGATCCCTTGGAAAAATCGTGAAAGAATAGTATCTAATTATCGATTTAGGGTTTCGATCACTTCCATTCTTCGTCTTCATCTGGAACATTTGAATATTCCAGGGGCATAGCCCGAGTTAGATGATGAATAATCTAAGTAAGGTTACAACAAAATCACGACTCGTGCATGGATGCAAATGCAAAATATCCTCATTCCATTCGTTTGAGCCGACCGCACCTTAATGTTACTCCCCATTTTTACAGTTTTCTTACCATGTCAAGATGTATGGGTGCACCCCTGGTGTAGCAGCGATGCCTATCCATACTCTCAAACATATGCGATGCATGATCAACAAATCATTGTGAATAGATGCACATTTCATCATAACATGTAAATGCAATCTATATGACATATTCACTTCAAGGCATGATGTAACACCCTAGGTGTGAGTGTGAATTTAATTAAATAAATTATGAAAATAAGGGTATGTGACATTCCATAATTATCCTAGGTTGACTAATGGAAGTTTACAAATTTGAGATGTCTCTAGAAGGGTAATATGATAATTTGGATAATATCTCATTAAAAGAGAATAATTATGGGTGAAAATGTGTAAATAAATCCTATGTGAAGGATTTAATTTTGATTAACTTATAGAGAAATATTGGATGACCAAGGTTGAGGATTGGGGGCCAAGTGGGTGTTAAATAATGACACTTGGCAAGTTCTCATTTAAGAAGATGAGATATTAAAGAAATAAGAAATGATCAAATTAAGTGTATGGATGACACTTGGCAAATTCTTGGGAGAAGAGAGGCGTGAATTATTTTGTGGGTGAATATTTTTAATAAAAAGGAGTGATTAAAGTAAATCAAAAAGAATTAGAAAATAGTCACTTTAGCCTTTAGTAAGGGTAATCATTATGGTAGATAAGGTAAATGGAAAAAGAAATCAGAAAGTTGTCATGCAATTATGATGGAAAAATAATCTTATTAAATTAAATGAAAAATCATGTGAAATATGTCTTTCAAAGTGATGTATATGAAAATAGTCTCATTTAAATAAATGATGAGAAAATTAAAAATTCAAGGAATCCAATGGTTGAGAATTGGTTTTGGAATAAGGCTTGATCCATAGGCCATGAGTGGTTCTTAAAGATTGGCATGGATTGCCAACATAATGAGAGATTAATTTTAAGAAATGGATAGTGGAGATCTTGTTGGATAAGGAAATTTTCCCTTTGGCCAAGGATTGTGTTTTTTCTCAAGGGTAGAGACTGAATCCTATGTGATTAAAATGATGAGATTAAAAGTTCATTAAGCACATGGATTGTTCTTGTAGTGAAGGGTGGAGATTGGTTTTCTCAATTTCATAAGATCTAAAGGCTTGGATTGAATCTTGAGTTGAAAATGAAAATAAAAAAGAGAAAATAGGAGAAATATAAATAAAAGGGAGGAGAAGAAGGCCAAACCTCTTTAACCGAGAGTGAATTTGAAAAAGAAGTAAGGAAGCTTAAGAAAAGAGCAAAAGGTAAGCCTTGAAGGCCTTGTAGTTATTTCAATTTATAGTCTTGAAAATAGTTTTAATGATCAAAAATTATTTTTCTTTAAAGGTTGAAAGCAAATACGTCTTACAAGCTAAAGATTGTGGGAGATCTAAAGAAATTTAAGGTAAGGGATGACCCCATGGATGACGGTCTTGCATGTTTAGCATATGTTTGTTATAAGTTTCATGTGTTTGCAAGTATATATGCATTTATGTGCTCTAGTAGACCTTTGGCCATAAGAAGGACTAGGAGTTGGAAAAAAGGGTTGGTTGAAGTCTCCACCTTAAAAGGTTGTGAAGGCTAGGAAAACTACCCATATTTGTATTACATCTCGCATTACATGGTTATTTATGCTCTCATTTGCTTTGCATTGCACCCTTATTGAGCAATAGCTCAATAAGGTCATTTTAGACCTCTTTGTAGGTGGTGAAAGCTCAAAAGGAAATGGCATCTTGGAAGAGGTAAGGGGTATGAGTATGGAAGACTAGTTGTGTAGCATTTATATTTTGTAATGGTGTTTTCAATGTTTAAGGGAGTTTAAACTTGAATATGTATCCTATTTGGTTTATGTTGTGTGAATAAACTTATGGGTGGTATGATCTTATTTATGGGTGAATGTGAGAGATTTATATTTAAATTTATGCATAATTAAATTTTGGAAAGTATGAGTTTTTTTTTTTTTAAAAAAAAATGCCAGCAGGCACTTGCATGCGCGGTTGGCATGCGGCAAGTGCTACTGTTGCCTTCCTTGCTGCTGTTTCATTTTTTTTATTTATTTTAATTATTTATCTTATTTCTAGAATTAAAGTATGTTTATAAAAATAAATAATTAAGGATTTGAGCCTCCAAAATATTTATTAAATTACTGTAAATTTTGAGGCATTTCTGAAAAAATTCTTATATTTTTGAAAATAAAATAAAGGAGTATTTTCTTGAGTTTTGGGAAAATGCATGAGAAAAATTGATGTTTTGAATTCCAAAAATTTACTTCCTAAAGGTTGGAAATTTGGTGTATTTTGAAATAGATGAAAAGGAAAATAAATGGAGATTTGGCTAAGGAAAAATTGTTTAAATTTTTCAAAAAAAAAAAAAAAAAAGAAAGAGATTAACCCAAATATTTTCTAAGGCAATTGAGAATGAGAAAAATGAGTTAATAATTGGACCAAAATTTATTTTTTAATAATTAAGGTCTTGTGCCATATTTAAGTAAAACGAGTGTGGTTTTGCTTATTTTTGTCGAGTCCTGGGAAAGGTCATCTTTGGCTTTTCAATAAGAGGTAGAGAAAGGTGACGCTTCATCAAGGTTTCAGGTTTAGTTCCGCGATGTCTTTTGATATTTTTCTTGAATTCTTGAGCGGAGCGAAGGGAGGGGCGAAGCTTAGTTCTCACCTAGAGCGTTTCTCATTGAAACATAGCTCGTCTCTTCATTATTGCCTTAACGAGTGAATAGTTAGCTGATTATTCACGAGTAACGCTCGTAAGTAGGAGTAGGGCGTTATACATGACAACATGATGATTTCACTTACATAAACCAGGTATTGGGGTAGAACCACTTACTTTTGCACAAAGTTCAATACACCTCAAAACACATGCACAACCTCTATTTTTGAGCCAAACCTCAAAATTCGCACAACTCACTCCACCTCAAGCCTCAAAACACCCTATCTATTATGTTTATTTACATAAATATCAAAACCTATTTTTTCATAATTTTTTCATATTTATTTCTATTTTCTTTCTACTTTTTCCTCAAAAATTTTAGAATAAATATTTCCTCAAACATTTTTTCAAATATTTCAACACCATAATTTGTAAAATAATTTTTCCTAAAATATATAAAAAAAAGGAAAATACCTATTGGCCACGCACCTTGTGCACGTGCTGCATGTGAAGACTCGCGCGTGAACCTCACGCGTTAGTCATTTTATCATGCTCCAGCACACTGGCAATGCTGGCTCTTGCTCTTGGATTGCTCTACACCCTTAGTCGATCCTGATGGTATGCCTTGATGCTTCAAACAAACATTGAAGATACCCCTATCGGTTAGTTAAATTCTCGGCCAGAGCTTCCGCCTAGGTCTCCGGCGAGGCTTCGAATCTCACTCAAACCTACACGAAAGCTCTCCAAACATTCTAGAAATGCTCTACAACTTATAAGAAAAAAAAAAAACCTCTTATCTGTTGCTCTCAATTTTCCCTCTAACACCTTCAATTTGAGATTTGAAAGTATGAAAACCCTCAGTCCCTTCGATCCCTATTTATACCCATTTTTGAGCCTCCAAACGTCCGTTCATGTCAAATCTCTGGTCTTTAACATCATCACGGCCATTAAATGGCCTCAACAGGCCCTACACTATTCGAGATTTGCTCATCAGAGCACTCAATTTTTTCGGCCACTCCATGGCCGATTATCGGCCAAAGGCCGGCTATAATGGCATAGGCCTAGCCTTGCAGACCCCTCAGCCACCCTCTTTGAGTCTCCCACGGCCGAAATCGGTGATGGGAGAAGTGGCCGGTGGCTAGCAGTGCTAGTCTTTGCAAAATTACACTTTGGCCCCCTCAACTTTTGAAATTTCTTTTTGGCCCTTTCCCTAAAGCCCATGAACTTTCTATAAATTCCATTAAGGTCCTCAAGTTCTAAACTTTTTATTTCATCCCCGTAAACTCTAAAAAAACATCTTTCGGGCCTCTCTTAGGCAAAATTGGAGATTTACACTTAGGCTCGAATTTATGTTTTGACTGAAAACCCTTTTGTTTCATCCCGAAACCACTTAAGGGTTGTTCCTTATGCAAAATGTGAATTTTCTCAAGGTTCCATTGATTTTATGCAAAATGTGAAAACCCTTTTGTTTTTCAGCCCGAATCATAGCTGTACTGAAAACAGTCTTCGATTTGTTTCTTTTTGGCACCAAAAATCCTATCTTGAAATGCTTGATGGTTACGTACTTTTCTCTTTACATATATACGTTTCAAGGTATTCCAACTTGTTGATTCATCCGTTTCAAATCTTTAAACTGTCTTCCAAACTTTTCTTATTGCCTTAAAATATGAAAAATTCATGAATTAATGATGCATTTATTTATTTCAAATATGGGATATTACACTTTTGATGGCATCCCTTAGATAAGAGGGTTTAATAAGATGATCAACGGTCCACAATTTCAATCGGTCAATCAACATAATAATAAAACCAAATGCCACGTGTAAATAGAAATAAAATCCATATGAATAAATATCAATTATTTTGAATCAATAACATAACACAAGCCTTGCATTTACCATCTCACACTTTCTATTTTAATTTAATAAAACCTTATGATAAAGATTTTCATATTTCAAGTAAATTTTAAAACAAGCAATTTACCCCCTTGTCTGGTGCCATTGATCTTGGAAAGCTAAGAGGTTATACCCCTCAACCTTTTAAGGGGTGGGATAGTACTACATGGGGGTAGAATGGTAGGTCCATGAAAAGTGGTATAAGAGTAGTGCTCTATTCACTACAAGGAAAAGGGGTATTGCCGGCGGACTTTTCCCGGCGGTTTTAACAACCGTTGGGAAAACACCATAATCCCCGGCGGTTTAAGGACCGCCGGTGATATTGAACCATCCCCGGCAATTTCTAAAAACCGTCGGCGATGTTGACACATTACCGGCGGTTTTAAAAACCGCCGGTAATTGTGACCCATTACCGGCGGTTTATAAAACCGCCGGTAATTTTTGCACATCCCCGGCGGTTCTAAAATCGTCGGGGATATACGATTTATATACCCCCACGCTCCCCCGCCCTCGCCCAAATTAATCCTCCCCTCACCCGGCCCCTTCTCTTGCAAAGTCTCCCCCTGTAAACCTTAACCCTCTCTCGCCGCTGATTCGCTGCCTTCCTCACCATCGATCACTCTCAGTCGCTGTCGGCCTCGCTCGCTCGCGCACTCTCAGTCGCTGTCGGCCTCGCTCGTTCGCACACTCTCAGTCGCTGTCGGCCTCGCTCGCTCGCGCACTCTCAGTCGCTGTCGGCCTCGCTCGCGCACTCTCAGTCGCTATCGGCCTCGCTCGCGCACTCTCAGTCACTCTCGGCCTTGCTCGCGCACTCTCAGTCGCTCTCGGCCTCTCTCGCTTACTCTCAGTCACTCTCGGCCTTGCGAGTCACGTTGTCTCTCTCGCCCAGTCGCTGCCTCTCTTTGAATCATCAGGTATGTCTCTGTCTCTCTCGCCCTCTTTGAATCGAATTTTTAAAATTTCAATTCAATTAAATTCTATTTTATGCGTACAAATTCAATTACATCATCAAATCACATTATAATCTAACAAATAATTAATTAAACTGAAACTTGAAAGTGAATATGCTATGCAACTTGTGATCCCTCTGTGAATATTGTAGTCAATGGCAGGATTTTGGGGATATTTTTTATATACAATAATTCAATAACGTGTGATCCCTCTGTGAATATGATCGAGCAAGTCATGTAATGGTCACTGACTCACTGTTTTAGACATCAATTTGTTACTATGTGTCAATTAAGTTTGTTAGCAATGTCAATCTACAAAGCCAGTTATTAGTAGCATGCCTCTGCTCTTAATTACCAGGAAGTAGTAAAAAAAAATGGCTAACACATGGACTGTTTAATTATAATCGGTGTTGGACACCGTTTAAGTATCGTTTGTGGAAAAGGCTAACACATGAACTTAATTTAAATTAAAAATAAAGGAGTTAATTAATTTGGTACTTGACTGTATTTAAAATAGAATGACTGATTTAACTACAATATGTTAATTTAGAAAAAAATCGATAAATACAATATGTTATTCTTTTTTTTCTCTTCATTTCTTTGGAAACATCTTAATTTCTCTTTGCAATTAGATCTTTGCAGAGAACAAAACTGCAACAGATGCACAGGATAAATGCAGTTATTAGAACAGTAGGCAGCTTTGAGCAAACTGAGGTTGATATTTCCCCAAGTTCCAGAGTAGATTCGGTAAAGCTCTCAAAAACAGTGGCCATAACTGATCAGGCATTAGCACTTACACAAGCTGGAGTGCCAGTTATCAGATTATCAGCTGGAGAGCCTGACTTCAATACCCCTAGTGTAATAGCAGAGGTGATTTCTGGCTGTTATCTGATGAGTCTTTTATCTGTACACTTATGTAACTTCCTAGTTCTTAATTGTTCTTCTGTTTTGTGATCTTCTTGTAAAATCAGGCTGGCATCAATGCTATCCGAGATGGTTACACCAAGTATTTTCCAAATGCAGGAGCACTGGAACTACGATCAGCAATTTGTCACAAGTTGAAAGGTGCAAGATTTGCTGTTTGAGACAAACTTTTCTTTTTCTAAACTAATTTTGTCTTTGGGCCAATAAAGGGATGACGACTCTTTTTTGCATTTTTCCTTCAATGTATTTTAATGGCAGAGGAGAATGGGATCTCTTATATGCCGGATCAGATTTTGGTAAGTAATGGAGCAAAGCAGGTCATCCTCCAATCAGTTATGGCAGTTTGTTCTCCTGGAGATGAGGTACAATCCACACTTTGACAAACAACCCTACATTTATAATATTAATCTGGGTTTCATGAGCTATGAGATGGGTAAGTAGATATATAGTTCTAATTGGCTAGTATGCAATGTCTAGTCAAACTCTGTTTGCAACCATGACCACATGTGAATCACATAAGGTTTTGAAACTACATTTTCAGTTGACTGTACCATTTCTGCCAAAAATGACATAAAGCTTTAACTTCAGGGATCATGGGAAGGAAACCGATATATCATTTCACTGCCATCAGGATGAAAAACTTATTTCTGATTCGTTTCGTGAGTCATGTGTCTAGACCAAAAACAGAGTTTGATATTTTTCTTTCCCTTTTCTCTAAAATAATTGAGAGTGTCTGTGCTATGTCAAAGTGGCAGCCCAAGCCAGCTTAATATGTAAAAGAAAGATCCTTCAGTCACTTGTTGGTAGTCTCAGACATCTAAATGATAGTAACTTTGTTTGGTTTTATCAACCAAATCTTGCATAGTTTAGAATAACTTTGACTTTGTGTTTACTATAGAAAAATGGAATAGTATTACAAAAATTTTAATACAACGCAGCAAGAAAATGTTAGACAAATAGTCTATTAGAATGCCTAGTTGGAGTTCATTGATATTAATTGTTGATACCACTGGCCACTAGTTTTATCCCTTAATTTCCCCCCCCAATAAGTTTCAGCTGGTTATCTCCCTTGGATAAATTCCAATCTTCCCTTCCATGAAAAAGGGAAGGAAGAGGAAACAAAAAAGTAACAGTAGCTTCCATTTTCAAATGTGTTTTCGTTTTTTCTTTTGAGGCTGTCAATGGCAATAAATCAGTGGCATCTATTACTTTTCTGCCAGTCTATTACTTTTCCAAAATAATATGGCATTTCTAATTATTGCTTTCCATCATTGTTTTCATCTCTTGATATTCTAATGGTCTTCTTAATCCTTTTCAAAAATTTCACAATGAAAACACAAAATACATTTTTTATAAATCTATTTGTCCTAATTATGTGTTGATTTTGATCCTCATTTATTCTTTTCAGATGTTATAATTGGTCTTGGAATTGAATTAGCTTTTTGGCTTGGTTCCAAGACTCTGATGTCATGTTTTAATTTATTAGTAATTTTTAGTCATGCCTCTTTAGGGATTCAAAGAAGCATTATTTCCGTGTCTTGCCTGAAATGGCTTAAAACAACTTCTAATTGGTTCCAAGACTCTGATATAATATTGATTAATATTTTTAAAAATTTTTTTTTTGAGTATTGCCGGCGGTTTAAAAACCGCCGGCATAAGATTTTAAAAAAGCTTTGCCAGCGGTTTATTAAACCGCTGGCAAAGGATTCTTTACCGGCAGTTTAAAAACTGTTGGTAAATAATTTCCCGGCGGTTTATAAACCGCCGGTAAAGTATGACCTTTACCGGCGGATTAATAAAACCGCCGGAAATTTATCGGCAAATAAATAAAACCGCCGGTAATTTTTTTTTTGCCGACGGTTTATGAAAACTGCCGGCAAAGGTAATTTTCCGACGGTTTTCAACCGCCGAAAAACTTTTCCGACGGAGATATTTCCGGCAGATATAATTACCGTCGATAAAAATTTTACCGGCGATTTTTTAACTTTTTCAGGTGATTTTTTAACCGTCGGGAAAAATAAAATCTCTTGTAGTGATTGTAGCATAGGGGTGGACACAAGATGATCTCAAGCTTGGGCGGGGACAAGAAACTTTAAACCATCATCGTTAGACGCATAAGAGTAGGTAGGATCTATTCGAAGTACGTCGCATTAAATGCTTCAAGGTGGAGTAGGCAATGGTTCCCAGCATATAACAACGAGGAATCTTAGCCAAGGGGTTGGAGTAGGTCAAGTCATACACAACGAGGGAATTACGAGTTTGGGTGGGGAAGGTATGTCACACCTACCTTGACTCTCCTTAGTGTATAAGGCAATTGTCTATTAAGGGTGGTCTTAATATTTTATTGACATGTTGTTGTCGGTGTAGTATATGTTGCTACCAAGATGCTTGGATTTTAATAATCGTGCTTGTCAACCAAGGGGTAAGTCTGGCTTTGCCCCTCAACCTTTAGGGGGTAAGATGCTGCATAAGGCAAAATGCTGGGTCGGTGATAAGATTCCATTTTTTAGTCCATTATTGGCGTTTGGTTAAATGTAGGTCATATTTAGATGAGGTTTAGAAGTAAAAGATTGTATGATATTATCACTAAAAATTTAACAAAAATGTTGTGAATTTTTTGTATAGAAAATAGATGATATTATCACAGGGAATATTATGAATTCCATGCACAAAAGATAAATGTAATAGGAATACCAATTTTTAACTATTCAAACAACTGTATCAAGATCTAAACTCATGAACAGAACAAGGATCAAAGGATATTTCTTTCACACATAGATGTGTCCCAACCTCAATACTAACATCTATACAAAGAAGAAAATATAATTGGAAATTCGAAACTTGCCAGGTAGTTTAAAGAAATGATTTAACTTATCTAACATTTTTTAATATTATTTCATGTAGTAGCTTGCATCTTATTAGTAAACTTATTACTTCGAGTGTACTTTGCATTTGACTGCGATAGACGGTGTCTGGTCAGGGAGTTATCCTCTCTATTGTCTATTTTTTCTGCAAATTCTATCAATGCTCGTTTGTTCACTATGTTATTTTTGTATTTTTTTCATTTAAATATGACCTTCTGATTTTTTTTATTTATAATGAATTTCTATTATGCACGTAAAATTTATATAATTAAGTCACAAGGACATTTTTGGGAGTTTATTTGAGAACTTTTCTAAGAAAGTTCTTAAAATAGAAAATGCATCAATATTTTTTGGATTTTAATTCATATTTTCCATGTATAAACACTTCATTCTTACATTCCAAGGATCATATTTTTGGAAATTTAATTGGTGTGATGTCATCAAACTCTATCTAGTCATATCACGACCTCGATCCCAACCCTTACTCTCTCCCCTCTTTCCCTTAGGGTGTGTTTAATTGCATTTTCTAAAATTTAATTCTAGGCAATATTGCCTAGAAAACAAAATCACCCCACCCTCTTGAAAAATGAATTCCATGGAAAGAAGTTTTAAATGCTTGTACCATACACATTTTTTTTCATAAAAAAGTTAAGAGTGTGTGATTGTTTTCATAGAAAATATTGTAATAATTACACATTTTCTGTGATAAATGTATACAATCAAACATACTCTTAGTATTCCCTGCAAGAAAATTCAATCTCAGTGTTGATCAAATTTAGTGATTCGTTGTCTCAAATAGTAAGTGAATTTCTCTCCATCTTGATGAAAAATTGATTTATGTTTTTCTAGGTATTTTTTTTCCTTCCTCTCTTATTTGGGGGGCTAGTAAATTTATGTTGATTTATGCGATGTTGATAGCTAGTTAAGACTCTTGTGATGTGATGTTTTCCATTCCTTTAGGTAATTTTCCATTTCTTTCAATTTGGTGTGAATTTAGCTATTGATCTGAATTAATTTTGATTTTTGTTGCTAGTTGGATTGTTGTGAAAGCTACTCGATCGACCAATTTCTTGACATTTAAAAAGCAACATTATCATTGATGGAGGAAAATAACTTCTTATGCTTTATTTGAGAGGAAAATAGTGTAATGACCCATTAGCGAGTCTATATTATTTTTTGAGGTTGTTTAATATTTTTATGTGTGAGTCTGTAATACCCCAAAAGTCTAGAAAAAGACAATATATATCTATCACGACCCGATTTCTAATACGTCCTGTCTGGCACTAATCCCTAGGCCCAACGGCCCCACCGTGAATTAGTAAGCCTTTTCCCTAACTTGATTAGCTATAAGCATTAATAATACTGATAAAACATAGAGATAGGAATTAGAAAACTATATCAACTTCCCATAAAAGATCTTGATATCTCATATACAATAGCTACAAAATGAATATCCATCATCTTGCTGTCATAAATATATATACAGTCTCATATCGCGGGCTTTTGGTACAAATGTATACCACAAAAATAAAGTACAAAAGAATATACTCAACAATAAGTGTGTGTCTCTGTTAAGTTAATTCGCAAGCATACGAATCGCGTAAGTAATATAATGAATGAGTAGAGTATCGATCCCATGAGAATTGAATTAAGTACCAAAATTAGATTAACTTTAATATTATTTAGACTATAAAAAGGAGATGAATTTGAATAAATTAAACTAATGAGAACTAAAATTAAATGCAAATTTAAAAACAACTTAACTTGGATAAAATAGAGGCAACTAGGATGTTTTGAACCCACTTATTAATCTGTCCTAATTTTCAATCAATTGGCTTCTATCAATTCAATGGGGTGAATATCGAAATTGGTTAGTTTCTTTCCCAGGATTTACTAATCTAATTAAATCTCAATTTGTTAACAATCAACCTATTTTCCAATAGTTATAACAAATCGAAATTCATTGTTCAGTTCCAATTCATTATCCCTCATAAGATTCAAGTTTCAAATCCCTTATCAACTATATATATCTTATGAAATTTATTACTTCAATTGTTAGTGTTAGTGCCCTAATGCTAGACTTAGATGGCATCTGGCATTTTTATTTATGGGACTGATGATGTAATTATTGCAATATGTAATAAAATATGTTTTCATATTTGAGGTCATATCTTCATTCATAGCTCTCTAATCATTATGTATGAATGAGTCCTTAGATTTCCTTTTGAAGGTCGTATTCTTAAGTGTTAAGAATATGTGACAATTGACTTTTGTAATAAGGATATCTTAATAGTTATTCCCAGCCTTTAGACTTCTCAGATGAGGACTATAATTAGTAGAGTATAGACTGACACATGGGATACTATCTTTGATTTAGATGACATGCTAATAATAAAATATGTGAGTCGCATGCCATAATCTATGAGATGGATATAATATACATGTGGGTAGGTGTTAGTGAAATACTTACTGAATATGATGCACGTGATATATCATATGGCTTAGAGGATCTATAATCTATCATAAGTTTCGATTAAGTTACTAGTCCTTTGATCAGAGGCAACATAGTTGCCTCATGTGTTGGTGCCGGGGATTTGTTGTTGCTAAGGATCATCTGGTTATCAGGTGGGAGATACACTGTGTGGTCCCTATGTAGTGGCATATGGAGGCAGGTGATTGCTAATGGGATCCATCGACCTCCATCTTGAGGTAAACATCTTATGCGATAAGTGGTAGTCTTGATTGTAGAAACCCCTGGCCAAGGTACACTTGATTGGAAAGTGCTCCAATGTTAGAAAGAATTCCGATGTGTCATCTCAATCTCACTACACTAATTTTGGCATAGTCAGTTAGTGAGTTAGATCAGTTTATGACTCTCATTCGATCGGGATGATAACAGATAGAGGGATTATAGTACACGGGAATCGAAAGCTCAAATAAGTTTTATTTTGGAGTAAGACTTCATTACTAGTAGGATCGCCCTGACATAATGTTAGTTGTCACTCAGGGTCTTTCAGGATACTTCGAGGAGAAGGAGAGATCTTTGTTGTAGACCAAAAATGCTTGGTCAACGTCAAAGAGTTTGACGTGTCCTAATTGCTACTTAGTAGTGAACCTAGAATGTCACATGCATATTTGGGTGTGATGGTTGACTAAGCGATTAAGGCTAGAATCGTCAGTAAGAGTTAATGACGTTGCCGTTAAGAGTTACGGATGAGGTTCAATGATTTAATTAATAAGGAGCAATTGTCAAGAGTTAATGGGCATGCCGTTAAGAGTTAACGGGGGCTATAATGTCATTATGAGATAATGAAAGTGCTATTAAGAGTTAATAGTGGGCCTAGATGCAATTTCTGAAAACTTTGGATAAAAAGGCCAAAACGGTCGATAGCTTGAGGAACCGATCGACCGGTCCTGTTGTAGAGGGTCGCGAATGCAGGATCTTTTTGTCATCTTTTGCAACCAAAAGCTAGGACATGTGGTGAGGGCAGACAAAGGGAGGACGACGTACGTCTTTCTATTCTCCTCTATTCCCCCAGCTCAATTTGCAATGTCCCTTGTCCGTTATGAGAGAATTTGGGCTGCTAAGGTTTTGGGTCTTTTGATATATAAGCAAAATGGGAGAAGAAATGTTAGAGTGGTTGCATTCTTATTTCTCCCAAAAACCTAGTCTGAATCCTTCTCACCCTAGAGAGTTTAAACCCTCCCTGATTAGCATTCTTCCATTGCTTCCTCATAGCTATTGTAGCTATTGTTCTTGATAGTGAGACTATCAAGCTTGAGAAGCCCCATTGATTTAGAACTCATTTTCATTCCAGCCTTTAATCTCACTTTCTCTTTTTGTTTAGCACAAAGAGAAAATGTTGGGATTCGACCATTCGTTGGAGCGTGGATTGACTAGGCCTTCCGTGTCTTTAGGAGTCGATTCGGTCTAACTGAAATTTTGTTCGAGAGCTATTTGGAGAAAGGAGTTGCTGCCACCAGGAGTACTCCAGCCTCTACATTGGCTTTCAAGAGTTAAAAGGTATACCTACTAAACCCCCTATGGCATGGTTTAATTTTGAATAGCATATGGACATAGAAACGAGTCTTGCAAGAGCGTTTTTGGTTTATGTTTCCATTGCCATTTTATTGGTTTCTCGAAAAAGTTTTGAAAATTCGGTTAAACCCTTGCATTAATACTCCAATAGTTGGCGTTTCTCATCATCAACCTATTATGAAAATCACCTCTTGGTCTCAAATCATAATATAAAATTAATTAAATGATGGTTAAATCATTCAATCGCATTAAGAATAAGTAATAAATAATTGAAATCATGAAAAGAAACTCAATCAATAAAAATCAAGAATTCATAACAAGTTTCATCTCAAACTCTAGTTAAATAAAATTAGTTTATAATAGAATTAATGAAATAAAAACAAAAACTGAATGAAGAATGGAAAAGATAATACTTCTTGTGTCGGTTCGATTGTTCGTGCAACCTTGCGTGTGGCTTCACTGTTTCCGTTGTTCTCTTCTTGCCTTCTCGTGCGCCGCTTTTAGCCCCCCAATTCCATGCCATTCCCTCCATACTTTATATATTATAATAATATATATATACATGTGCATGGAACCCTAGTCTCCACATTCACGCCTCTGCCACCAATTAATATATATATATATAATATAAGAAAATATATAATATATAATAACTTTAATTATAGTATAATAATAATAATAATTATATAAAATATTTATTTATTTTTATTTTTATTAAAATATTAATTTTGAAATTAACTTCATAATATATATATATTTTTTATGCCTGAATCTTCAAAATAATATTCTTTGCTGAGTTCCTATAAAAAAAAATGTAAAATCTATATAAACACATATTTTATGTAAGAAAAATAATACAAGATTAAGATAAAAAATAGATAAAAATATGCATACAATTAAGCCCTATCAAATACCCTCACACTTTATCTTTTGCTTCTCCTTAAGCAAAGTAGAGAAATTCCATACTCAAAAACAAAACATGTATTTATAATCATTCATCATATTCAAAGTTTTTGTTATGTCCACATCTAAATCCTCAATCAAGAATGCAACAATAGCGAATGAAGAGAAAATAAGCATACTCACACTTCCTACCTCAAGAATTCATACAAAATTTTAAACTCAATCATGTTTTATCATGTACCCAGCATAATGGAATAATGCAACACTCATTCTTGTAACCATCCCTTCTCACTACTACAAACAAAGGTAGCAAATTAGGGGATTTTTTTATTATATATATATATATATTTAAGGAGTGCATTTTATGCTCCATCTCGCTCAATATTATTCTCCCTATTTACTTAAACTCTGTTTAGGCCTTGCTCAAAGGGAATAATCACAAGGAAAGCATTGCATTTATCTTTCATGCATAGTCATACAACTTACACGACTTCGCAAATAACATGTATTTCAACGATTTTAAAAAACCAAGTATGCTTAATCTTGCTTTATAAGATAGTGTTCATTCCAAATCAAAGACTTAATGTTGAATATAGTCAAAACCCTAATACAAATCATGATTCCAGATAACAAGTTCTGTTTATTTTATTTTTCAATTTTGTTGTTGTTGTTGTTTTTTTTTTTTTTAACAATTAATAATTTTACCCCCAAACTTATTTAACACATTGTCCTCGATGTGAAGCAAAAGAACATGAAAGAAATACTCTACTAAAATGTGAAAAATGCCCACAAAAATTCTTTTTGTCTCCTAATTTCAAACCTACAAAAGGACAAAAAAAATTTAATGAGAGAAGAAATAATAACAAGAAGACAAACTCAAAAGACAAAGCAAACAAACAATATATATATATATATATGCTTAATTTATAGTTTAAAGCTAGACTTTTGGAGCTTTGGTCTTCAAGTGAGCTAGATGGAAGTCTTTTGTGGAATTAGACTTCCAAAGATGTCCATTGATGTATGGCTTTAGACGCATCGTGATTTTAATTTTCAATTGTTCATCATGGAAGGATCCGTTGATGGGTGGACTTTCCTCTTCATGAGCATTCTCCCTTTCAAGTCTAGATAAATGGTCAGCTACCAAATCTTTTGCTCCCTTTTATCTTTAATTTCCAAGTCAAATTCCTACAATAATAAAATTCATCCAATCAACCTTGGTTTAGCATCTTTCTTTGCTAACAAATATTTAATTGTAGAATGATCAGTGTATACTATTGTTTTAGCTCCTATAAGATATGATCTAAATTTATCAAAAGCGAAAATAATAACTAACAACTCCTTTTCAGTGGTGGCATAATTCAATTGCGCATCATTTAAGGTCCTACTGGCATAATATATGACATGCAATTTCTTGTCTTTTCTTTGCCCCAATATGGATCCAACTGCATAGTCACTAGCATCACACATCAATTCAAAATAAAGAGTCCAATCAGGTGAAGTTATGATAGGTGCTGAAGTCAATTCTTTTTGTATCCTGTCAAAATCAAATAAGCACTCATTAGTAAATTCAAATGGTATATCTTTAATCAACAAATAACAAAGAGGCTTAGTGATTTTAAAGAAATCTCTTATAAATCTTCTGTAGAACCCTGCATGTCCCCAGAAACTTCTCACTCCTTTAACTGTGGCAGGGGGTGGTAATTTTTTCATTGCTTCAACTTTTGCTTTATCCACTTCAATTCCTCTTTAGAAAACCTTATGACCCAACACAATTCCTTCCTTAATAGAAGGTCAAGATTCTTTCCTTAGCTGCTCAAAAGCCTTCTTTTGATCTTCACTGAATCGATTAGTTCCGTTGGGCGTTATAAAAGTGTTTTGTGCATGTTCCAATTCTTGCATGTCACCACTTTCAATAGTCAGTAGTTTTTCATCTAATGGCTCATGTAAACTATCAACATATTCATCCACACAATAATCAAGAATATCAATTCTTAAACAAGAGTCACCATCATTCAATCCTTTAGAAGGGTGAAAAACATTACAATTCACCTTTTCAGACCCTATTCTCAAAGTTAACTTACCTTGTTCAAGATCAATTAATGCTCTACCTGTTGTAAGGAATGGTCTTCCTAAAATTAATAGTATTTCCCTATCCTCTTCCATTTCAAGCACAATAAAATCCATAGGAAAAATAAATTTAACAACTTTAATGAGGACATCTTCTATCATTCCTATGGGATGTTTAGTAGACCTGTCAGTAAGTTGCAAGGAAAGAAAAGTATGCTTAATTTCACTAAGGCCTAGCTTTTTAGACAAAGAATATGGCATCAAATTTATGTTAGCACCTAGATCAGAAAGAGCTTTATTAAATTCACAATTTCCAATAATGCATGGTATAGTAAAACTCCCTGGATCTTTCAATTTTTGAGGCATCTTGTTTTGGATAATGGCGCTGCACTCCTCAGTAAGCATCACTGTTTCATTCTCATTTAGTCACCTTTTCTTTGATAGAATTTCCTTCAAGAACTTTGCATAACTTAGCATTTGAGCTAATGCATATGCAAAAGGAATGTTAATATGCAATTTTTTAAACACATCAAGAAATTTGAAAAAATTCTTATCTTCATTTTGCTTTTGCAATCTTTGAGGGAAAGGAACATATTTCTTCATATTTTCAACCTGCCTTTCATCTTCGTCTTCTTTTCGCTTCATTTCTTCCTGTACTATTTTCCACTTCGGTATCCACTTTGTAGTTTCAATCGACCACTGATCTTCAAATTTCAACTTTTCTGATGCAGTCGCATTTCGATCACAATTGCTGATGACCCAATCAACTATTTCTGGAAAATTATGTATAACTTCTTCTGGTTTAGCTTCTTTTTCTTCATCTTGCCCCATTTGCTTTCCACTCCTCAATATTATTGCTTCACACTACTCTTTTGGATTATTTCCTATTGTGCTTGGCAGCATTCCTTGAGCTTTATTTCTCAATACTTGCTCCTTGGGATCCAAAATTCTAACAGGGTCTTCTTTGTAGGCTAGATCGTCTTGAAGTTTGACCATTTCTTTAGATATTCGATGAGACAAATCTGGCTTAAATTTCCTTAGTTGGGACACATGGGAAATATTATGTATGTTGGACAATGTCGGAGGTAAGGCCAACCTATAAGCAACAGGTCCATCCCGATCCAAAATTTCATATGGTCCTATGTATCGCGACCTCAACTTTCCTTGCATCCTCCCCTTGGCTATCATTTGGAAAGGTGAAACTTTAGGTATACCTTATCTCCTGTTATAAATTCTAGATTCCTTCTTTGGTTATCTGCATAGGACTTCTGTCTACTTTGGGTGATCTTCATTCATTCTTGGATCATCTTAATCTTCTCACTTGTCCTTTGTACTAATTCAGGACCCAAGAGCTGTCTTTCACCCACCTCCGTTCAGCAAAGTGGTGTTCTGCATTTCCTCCCATAGAGAGCTTCATAAGGCGCCATGTCGATGCTATTGTGATAACTGTTGTTATATGCAAACTCAACCAACGGTAAGTGCTCTTCCCAACTCCTTGAAAAGTCAATTACACAGTTCATAGCATATCTTCCAACGTTTGAATTATCCTTTTCGACTGCCCATCTGTTTAGGGATGATAGGCAATGATTAGACGCAATTGTGTTCCCAAACTTTGCTGCAAACTTTCCCAAAATCAAGAAGTAAATCTTAGGTCCCTATCGGATACTATGATAATAGGTGTCCCATGCAATCTAACTATCTCCTTAATGTAGAGTTGAGCCAATTTGCTTATTGGTTGTCAAACTTTCATGGGTAAGAAATGCGTGGATTTAGTTAGCTTGTTCGCTATTACACATATGGCATCATTTCTCGTGGATGTTTTCGATAATCCCGTTACAAAATCCATGGTGACGTGTTCCCATTTCCATTCGGGGATTTCTAGCGATTGGAGTTTCCTAGCAGGTTTTTGATGCTCAATTTTTATTCGTTGGCAACTACCACATTGGGCTACGTATCGAGCAATACCTTTCTTCATTCCTGGCCACTAGTACAAATCCCTCAAGTCTTTATACATCTTTATAGCTTCGAGGTGGATAATATATTTTCGATGTGCTTCTTCCAGGATTGTTCGCCTCAAGTCCTTATCTTTGGGCACATAAACTCAATTTTGGAACCGAAGTATCCCATTTGAGAAATTGAAATCAGGACTTTTAACTTGCCCTTGGTCATTTACCTAGGATTTTATTCTCAAATCCTCTAAAGTAGCTTGTCGAATCTGTTCAAAAAGACGAGAGTGAATTGTCTAGCTAGTGATGTAAACAAACATTTCTTTAGGCATCACATGCACTGTCAACTGGCTAAAAGCCTCCACCAATTCCCATTCCCAAGTCATCACACTAGCCATCAAGATAGGCCCCTTCTACTTAGTGCATCAGCCACTAAGTTTGCCTTCCCAGGATGGTACTAGATCGTACAATCTTAATCTTTCAAAAATTCCATCCACCTCTGTTGCCCATATTCAAGTCTTTTTGAGAGAATAGATACTTCAAGCTTTTATGGTCCGTGAAGACCTCAAATTTTCCCTTCACACAACTAGTGCCGCCAAGGTTTTAAAGCAAATCCAACCGCCTCTGAATTCCAAATTATGGGTGATACAACACTACTCACAATTTCCCTTCTATTGAAACCCATGCTCCCAAGTGTACCAGAGTACGCCTACTACTACTACTACTCCAACATTTATATTAACATGGCATGATTTGAAAAAATTGGACTAAAGCTAGCTACTCATAATTATTGGGATGAATAACCATCTGCATACTAAACCGAAGGTCAAGTCAGTAACTTGAATAAATTTCCCCCAAAGGCCAAATCCAGGGAACACATTTCCCTATGCTTGCTATTTGGGAAACACGCTTTCCTAAGCAAGCCCACATCAAAATACATGCCTATACTGGGAAGCACTATACTCATGGTTACGACCTAGCCCAACCCACGTATGCAACCACAGTTTCATCACCTTCCTCGCGCACAAACTTCCGAATCTCTAAGCCCACACAACATACCGTGCAATAGTTACTCTCCTAGTACCTAAGTTTTTTTCCTCAGACTAATAACTTAGCCCCATGATCCCAAGCTTTCCTCCATTTTCTCAAAGGAAAGTACTTAATTTTCAAAAGTTCTTTAAATCATAACCACTCTATATTCGGCGTACCTTACCCTTTGGAATCTGGTAAAATTCTTATCATAGCTTTCCACCAATAGCCCACCTCGTCCAAAGCATAAAGTGGAACAGATGATCTTTTCCTTTTCGCTTGGATATTGCTTTCAATCTTATATTAATTGCCTCGATCCTTGTAGGTCTCACGGCTAATCTATTTCTCAAAACTTAGAAAATTACCTGCAACGCCTTGTAGGACAATCCTCAAATATTGCTCGATTTTCCCTGCAGGTTAAGTAAATAAAAATATACTCAACCAATACAATCATAAACCAATCCTACTATGGTGTTGAACATCCTAGGTATCGAACCCATAAAGGCTATTGGTTATTCTAATTGTTATCATCAGATACCCATAATAATCTGTAGCAAGATCTAAGGCAACCTTACTACATCTTCCTTTTTAATCCTCAATGGGTTGTATCCTATCCCAAGACAACTTTCGAGAATATCCTCCATTGAGCCACCAATTTTCAGTAAATCATAAGTTCATTTTTTTTTTCACCCAAGGTTACATTTTACACATGCTGGCTAATACATTCCTCAACCCATAGTTACCCACAACTTCCGAGTTTCCTACTAATAAACCATAGATAAACTATCACAAATCTCCAAATCCTCTGAACATTTGTAATTTCTAAATACAATAAGTTATCTCAACCACTATGAATCCACAAAATCATCCTGAATGGAAATACCACATCTTTGTAGTCCCATAATAACCACGAGGGAATAATTAATCGTCTTAACTACCCAATCCACTATTAGACATTCCACTTCCTATCAAATTATAAGTTGACACGTCATATCATCATTTTCCAGTAAAACTCATTAGCTCCAAGAAATTATTTTACTGGATTGCTAGGACATTTTCCTCATTCATAAATGTAGCAATTTTAATCACATAGCAATTTTAATTTCACTTGGCTTCCTCAAACCACTAAATCCTTAAAATTTATTGGCAATCCATACCTTAAATACATAATTGCATAAATTTATTGACCATCCTTTGTTCATCCCATTTTGATTGATTTTTCCCCCTTACGGGTAATCCCTAGAGAGATGGCCAATCTGCTGGCAATTAAAACGCATGAACCCGTTTGGACAATCTCAGGCCAAATGGTCTCCCCCCCTCCCCCCCCCCCCCAAGTATAACATTTTTGGCTTCTCTTTTCACAAGGTTTTCTGATATGGGACTTCCAACATCTGAGACATTTACCTTGCAACTTGAAATCTCTTGCTTGTGCTCCCAAGTCGTGTCCTTGGTTTCTTTCATTTAGCTGATTGGCTTTCCCTTTTTGTGGGCAGTCCCTAGAGAAGTGGCCGATCTGTTGGCATTTGAAGCACTTAGGTCTTTTCGGACAATCTCGTGTGATGCTGTCACCCATCCCATAGGTGTAACATCCTTGGATTCTTTTCCAACATGGTTTCCTAGGGTGAAATTTCTGACATTTGGGGCAAGATCTCTTTGGCTTGAAATTTCTTCCTCGAACCCCCAAATCATGTTTCTTCCAAAAACTTTGAAAACGTTGGGTATTTTTCATTTGGAATAGCCACACTCAAAATCATAAGGTTAACAAGTAAACCTTAGCAATAAAATAATTCTGAAACATTCGTAACCAACTAATAAAAACTCAAAAATCATAAATTTTCCAACTTACCTGACTCATGTGGGCCTAGCTAGTCACCAATCTAACAAATTCCAAACATCTATATGCCCAAATTTTGTATACGAATTTCATGAACTAGGTGCCTACTAGACCTTTATCAGGTTCCTAAGCTTGATTCAGATAATTTCTCATATTCCACAATCCTTGCGAAATAGTTTGACAACAAAATAATCTCCTTAGCATTTATTGTTTAAAATCCTCAAAAATCTAGCCAGTCTCCAACATCTCACCTAAAGGTTTCCTTTTCTCGGATACTTACAAATCACGCATCTCTCAAACGACTACTGCCTAGAATCCTCAAGATTCCAAAATTCATTAAACTCCTACAACATACTTGTTAGTACGAGGCCCTAGTAAACTATAGAAGTACTAATAAACTCATTCGTTTTCCATATATGAGAATGTCTCCAAAGATCTCGTGCGTTACTCAAGATTTTGGCTAAGGGTTTAATCTCACCAAATAATGAGAATACCTTCAAATTCAATTAGACTCTAGAGAATTCAAATTCGTTAAATTTCCTTACTCTACCTATACCTCAAATTTTGCTAACAGTCGTCCATAAATTTGTTCCATGTCCTATCTTAACACCAAGGAGCTCAAAAGTTAGTAACACTACTCATCATCATCACGTGTCACTGTCTTATGTTCTATGATCCCAAAATTTTAAGTCCCTCGTCATCCGCAAACATTTAATAATCCTCAAATCAAAGTACTTACGCGTACCATATTCCAACTTTCTTACTCATCTGATTTTGTTGACGCTCTTCTATATCTTCCAAAATTGCTACATGAGTTATCCTGTCACCAAACAACTTAAAGATTAATAACATCAATTAAAACATCTCATTCTACTATTTTGCCTTCTAGGATCCCCAAAATAACCATATAATCTATTATGTCATCAAGGAACCCCAAAGTTAGTAGCATTGGATAGACATCATATCTCACTATCTTATCCCTTTTGTACACATACATACTTGTATATAGACTCCTCATTTCAATATTTTGTCCATTCGAGTACATCTACATGCAATCCTTTGTCTCGTAAACCAAAAATCATTCTTCCTTGGTTTCGGATCTATTCTTGCCATAGATCAAAACATCCTTAAGGTTAGTCAACTCAAATCTAAATCAAAACCACAAAGCCACCGTAACCCAAAATATCCTCAAAATTAATCATTCACACTTAAAAAATCATATATTCTAGTTTTGATACCAATTGTAATGCCTCAAACCAAGCTAGGACATGTGATACAAAATAAATATAATATCCATATGGGCGTTATGGAAATCTCGTAAAATACAACTAGGATCGTAACCTGAAACGTATTGGGACTTCCATCAAACATTTATTCACACACATAATTATTTAATTTAGCTTTCCACTGTTACAATCGAGTCCTCATACAACCAGATAACGTGAAATTGAAAGTTAAATACATCACTCGCTAAATTAATACAAACTTGAGAAGACAATACAATAAAGTAACTAAACTTGCACAACCTTTCCCCTTTCTTTTGAGCTTGTACTTGGCATACTAGACAAATTTGGAACATTTCAAATATTCCAGGGGTATGAAACACTTGGGTTAGATTGTTAAATCCAAGTGAGGGTTCAATATTAATTTCAGCACCGGTCAATAAATGCTCAGCCATCTGATGGCAGTTCCCTTAAAAAGAGATTGTTGGTCGATAGACGTAAGGCCATCTGTCAATAAGAAGTGGCCTTTGGGGCCATCTGTCAATAGAAAGCTCTAACTCAAGACAAGGGACTTGAAACATGCAAGTTCCACCAAATTGCTTGCATGATCTACATCGTAACACAAAACACATCATTCCCAAGGGTTTACAAGGTGAAACAACCCCTATTTTGAAACTCAAAAGAGACTAACAAGATCAATCAAGAGATAAGGGAGATTTACAATTATTGTACCAAGAAAATTGAGGGCCTCTCCAAAAAAGGGGTTTCCAGGCATAAGGGAGCTTCCAGTCAAAGCGAGGGTCTTCATGGATAAGGGTAAAGATGGTACTTTTCGGGTAAAAGACCCTTTCTAGATTATTAACATGTGTCCCCTAAAGGATCCTTGGGAATCGTGCCCTATAAATACCCAACTATAGGATCAAGCAAAGGAACCTTCTCTCCACACGTGGTAACTTCTAAACACTTAGTCGATTTCTATTGAGTAAATAATCTTTTTCGGGCCATTGACTTGATCGTCGGAGGGTCCTCGCAAGTGAGCACCCCCATAGACCTTCTAACCTGTCTCGTGGTTTCAAGCCATACTTTCAGGGCATACCTTCAAGGCGTACTTTTAAGGCATACCTTCAAAGCATACTTTCAGGGCGTACATTCAAGGCATACTTTCAGGGCATACTTTCAAGGTGTACTTTCAGGGTATACCTTTAAGGCATACTTTCAGGGCATACCTTCAAGGAATACATTCAGGGCATACCTTCAAGGCATACTTTTAGGGCACACTTTTGGGACATACCATCAAGGCGCTAACCTTGCCTTAGGACACTAAAACTACTTCCAAGCAACACCCTGCTTTTCCAAGCGTGTTATAACTTAGGAAATTTCGGGCTAGACTATTCCGACATAACACCAAACTCCCAAAATTTCCAATTATCATTCATCTACCTCGAATGAGAATCATCATAAACATCAAATGCGAAAGCTAATAATCGAACCTCAACATAACAAAGAATCATACCTATATTACACGGTTGTTTCTCGAGCATAAATCGTAATACATAACATTCTTTTATTTTACAAGACTATTCATAAAACGGAATATGAGTTTCTCAACATGATTAAAACATAACCGAATCTTCATAAAGAGGGAAAATACAAGGACAACTTGTCAACCCATCAGACAAGACATCTCGTGCCTTCATTTCTCAACCACTTCCTTGCCTTTGCTACAAGCCCCAACTGGAACGTTTGAATGTTCCACAGGCATAACCCAAGTTAGATGTTAAATCATCTAAGTAAGGGATTCATAACAAATATGATCTGAGCATGAATGCAAAATGCAATAATAACATCATCTATTCACCTTCCTTTAGTAACCACTAGGAAACCCTTTGCTATCACCTTCCAAACTTCCCTTTCGAGGCCGAGACATTCATTACCATTTTCCAACCTCCCTTTCGAAGCCGAAACATTCATCAATATCCGTGCTGGAATAGCATTCCAACTATCATTTCACCACCTCCCTTCCGAGGCAACCTCCCTTCTAAGGTTGGGATGTAATATAACATCCCTGATAGACCGTCGATTTCTTGTGTCACCAAATAAACATATAATACATGACAAATAAACTTCACCAATGAATATATGCATTTCTCATCAACATAACATGTGTATGTGATAGCATGCATATTTATGCTATATTTTGGCATTTCACCTCAGTCTTATTATGCCATTTGAAGTAATTTTTGGTGATCTTTCATTGTTTCTATTTTATTATACTTCAAATTGTCCTCACACTATTTTCTATCTTACTTCTATGGATCCAAGCTTGCTTAGCTTTAGGGAATATTGGATGGGCTAGAGAAGTAGCTGGAAAAGACTTGAAGTGGCTCATTTCGGACTTCATGAGGGTAGGCCGGCCTTGGGCAATTGTGGGACTCATCTAAAGGAGCTTGGGCTCACTTTCAAGGAGCAGATTTGGGCTGCTCGATTTTGCTGTTTTGGGCTCACTTATCTCTTTTTTGTTTCTTTTCTTTTCTGTTGGACTAGGCCCAACCCTAGCCTTCCTAGCTCTTCCTTTCTTAGCCATGTATTTAAGGCCTCTTAGCACTTATTTCCAGATGGATGGGAGAGGAGAAAAGAAAGGAGATTCTGGCCGTTTTTCTTGTTGTTAACATTTTTCTGTTTTCTTCATTTTGTCTCCATTTTGTTTTCCTTGCTGTAATGAAAGGCTAGAGCTATTGTAACTGGTTGTGTATCTTCAACCCGTGTGGAATCTGAGTCCCGGATGAGCTACAAAAACCTGGTTTGTTTGTTTTAATCTTATTCATTTCCATTTGGTTTAGTTTGAGTAGATTTTTGAATGCATGGAGTTCATGGCAGGTTTGTGTGAATTTGCATGGATTCATTTTCTGTTAAATGCTTAAGAGAACAGAGTGTTGTAGCCGGTTGGTATAACATCTCAGAAATGAATATAATGTGCTTGAATGGTTGTTCTTGCATAGCTCCGGATGGGTTGAATAGAGAGTGAATGGTTGCATTTTGTTTATAAGAGATTTCTGTACTCATTTTGTTGTTCCAATCATTCTAATCCTTGGACGGTTGTTGGGGATGCTTTAAGTTTGATATCCGGAGATTAAAACATCTAACAAGCCAAGATTTATAGGTTGGACGAGGAAGATTTCACAGAGGGGACAAATACACAGCTGGTTGCATTTCATTTACTGATTTTCATCTATCCTTGTTTTTCTTTTTGTTACTTAGTTTTCTGTCAAAACCCCCCCTAAACAAACTGTTGTTTATATTGGTTCTCCTTGTTGGTAGAAGAAGGTGAGGCTCCTTGTGAGAGACGACCTGGGGTGCACTTTGCTGCAAACTAGAGTAGATATCTAATCTGGAGTGGTTCTACAACCGCTGGCCAGTATGCAATCTACATGATGCATAACATAACAAGGCATGACAACATGAACATGATAAAATCATTTACATAAAATCAAGTTTTGGGTTGAACCAATTACCTCGAACGTACCTCAGAATATCTTGATTTTCGTGTCGAGCTCAGTTTGGAACCTCACCGTACCCTTGAGAGAAGAAGCAAAGCCAAGCATAGGAGAAAATGATAACGAGCCTATTATGGAAAAAATACACATGATCTCAGTGGGAGAGAATTTGGCAAGTGATTCTTCTTCTGCTAGAAAAGCATATGCGCTCCAAGTGCTACATGTGGATTCAGTAGCAAAATTTTAGGAGAACGAGGATCCCATCATTTTTACACCCGAAGATAAAGGAGATGTGTTGCTCCCTCATGACGATCCTTTAGTCATCTATGTTGTTATTACCAAGCACCCCATTGAGAGAATACTACTGGATAGTGGAAGCTCTGTTAACCTATTATATTAGAATTGCTTTGCGAAGATGCATATTGCTCACGATCAACTGAAAATGATCTCCTCCTCTCTGTATAGTTTTATCAGAGAAGCAATGCTTGTGGTTGGATTGGTTCAGTTGCTCATTACGCTAGGAGACTACCCCCAAGTGATCACTAGACAAGTCAACTTGATAGTGGTCAAGACCTATTCCCTTGCCTACAATGTGATCCTAGGGCGATCTCTTATCAATGCTATGAGAGCGGCCATTTCTCTAGGATATTTACTAATGAAATTTCCCACACCACAAGGAGTAGGCTAAGTGAGAGGCAATCAGAAACAAGCAAGGGTATACTATATGAGCTCTACCAAAGGTGCCAAGGGGAAGGAAAAATCAACAACGGGGGAGACCTTAATGATCAATGACCAAATTCTAGATGCTGTTAAACCCCAACCAGTGGAAGCCTTAGAAGCGATCCCCCTAGTGCCCGACAATGATGAACGGCTTGTACATGTAGGCAGTGTAACACCCTGTTTTTCCAAGGCGTGTCACTATGCTGGGATTCAACATATAAATACATATTCTCTTTCCACAATACATTTCTTAACACCTCATGTAATATCCCAGATTTTCTAAAGGATTCAACTGTAATTTAACTTGGGTTGTAAGTAAAATTTTCAGATAAATTAAGGTTATAATATAATTTCTCACAGTTATGAGATACCGAATCAATTGCAGGGAGTGCCCTAGAGCTTAGATATCTAAGAAAAAAGATATGGTATTGATGAGCATTTTGAGATGCAATTTATGAAACTGAAAGCGGTCAGATCAGAGATAGTTTTTAGTATAGTTGTATTTCAGGTTGAAAAATTGAATTGTTGTAGGAAACTTTCAGGAAGTCAACGAAACCTTGAGGGGGCTCCAATTTTACGTAAGGATCAACCCTGAAGTAGTTTCAGGATAAAACAAAGGTCCGGTAAGGGTGCAAGAACGAAATCATCCTTATCGAGTAAGCTTTAAGTTATAAATTTTGGATTTTCAGTATCTTAATGCAAATTAAGTTGATGTTTGAGGGTGTAATTACAATTAGAGAATTGCTCAAGTGAAATAGAGATCAAATTTGGTATTTAAATGTATATTTTCTCTATAGTATAGTGTAATATATAATATGTTATACATTTATATATCTGTAAGTAGTTGTGTGCACGCATGTGTGTGGCCATGCCCTACAAACTCCATGCCAAATGGAGTGCTCTTCATGCAAGAAGGGATGACCAAGTCAGGGGAGTAGGTGGAGAATCAGTGGGTTGGCTATAAATAGTGAGCCTTAGAAGAGAAATGAAGAAATGAAGAAGATAGAAAGAGAGCAAGTAATAGCCGAGAAGAATGGCAGCAAGTAATAATGATTGACGGGTTGGCTTGTGGTGGCTGAATGTGTGGGCTGCGGTGGAGGCGACCGATGGTGGCCACAGCGAGTAGCAATGGCGAAGATGGCTGGAGGCAGCGGCCATGGCAACACGTAGCGTCCGCGATAGACGGAGTAGGCACGACAGCGATAGCCGATAGCAGCCACGATGGTGGCAGCATGGGTGTGGGTAGCGGCCGACTAGGGCAGCGGTAAGGCTGGTAGTGCGACGGTTGCGCATAATAGTCATGCGCAGGAAGTAGGGGAAGGAGAAGAAGAAGAAAAAGAAAAATAAAAGAAAGGAAAAAAAAAAGAAAAGAAGAAAGAAAAAAAATAAAAGAAAAAAAAAATAGGAAAAGTGAAGAAAAATAGGGGAAAAGTCTCTGAAAAATCTCAGAAAATTTTAGGAATTAATTTGGGGCTAGAGAGGCATGTCGAAGCAGGAAATTATTCTGGCACGTGTTTCGAGGTCAGGACACACATACCGAGAAAGCTTGAGAGGCTAAGTTAAGATAAGTGGGTTTTTCTAAAATTATTTTTATGAATTATGAGAAAATGTCAGAGAAATTATTTAGTGAGGAAAATGTTTAAGAAATGGTTTAGTATAGAATTATTAAGGAAAAATGGGAAGAAATAAAAGAAAAGTATGAGAAAATTAGGAAAAATAGAATATTGATATTCTTGAATAAATATGATGGACAAGGTACGTTGAGGTTTCGAATTAAGTTCTTTAGAAGCTTAACACGAGAATCGAGATATTCTAATATAAGTGTAAGGTAAGTGGTTCAACCCAAAACTTAGTTTCATGCAAACATTTTGTTATCATGTCTTGGTATGTTATGCATCACGTAGAGTGCATTTATATTTTGTGATGATGAAATATGCATATGTGAACGATGAGATTTTTGGTCATACGTCACATGGGATTGGGATTAGGGACTGGCGCCGCTACTTTGCTAAGGGTGCACCCATACACCTTGATTTGGCAGAGAGACTATAAAAATGGAGGACAGTAGTTGGGTGCGATGGACACAAACATAGAGTAATGATGATGTGCTACATTGCATACACTCATGATTTTTAAATGATGTACCCTTACTTAGATGATTCAACATCTAACTTGGACTTCGTCCTTGGAATATTCAAATGTTTCAGATGGAGATTGTAGCAGAAACGAGGATGAAAGAAGCATGTAATGGCACTTAGCAAAGTTCATGATGTAATGATTATGCGTTTATGTTGCCTATGTATTTAAAGTTATGATATTTTGAATTATGAACGTTTTGAATAATGACGATATATAAACCTTGGTTAATGTTAAAGTTAAGATTCGATTCTAGCTTCTGCATTTGATGTTTAAGTTGATTCTCATTCGAGATAGATGAAAATTTTGAGATAAATATAAGGAATGATATGGTTTAGCTGTATTTTTGAATAAAAAAAATAAAAATATCCCAGAATTTTCCTAAGTTATAACACGCATGAAAAACAGGGTGTTACACCTCAAATACCATGTTTCAAAGAAAATCCCCAACTTATTATTACAAATGCAGAACCAAGATCGAAACCTGATATGGTTCATAACGTAATTCACTTAAATCATAACATAAGAAATCGTACCATTTATTCAACATGTCATTATCTCAGAAATATACATGGACTCTCATTGCTCAACGATAACAACCAAAAACTTCCAACTGACATCAAAACATAACAATATTACAAGATCATTTCTCAAACACCAATCGTAATGCATAACTAATTAGTGATCAATTTTGTAAAAAATTTGTTATAATTTCACCCTTATTTTGATCTTAAAATGGTTTAAATTGAATATTATTATGCATTTTGTGACTGCATGCAAGTTTAAAAATATTAATATAAAATTAAAAAATAAATATAATATATATAATATATGGATTGTAAGCCTGACACAAGGAAGGCTTAAGTCCAAAACAAAGAAAGCCCAAACCCAAAACAAGGAAGGCCTCAGCCTAACACAAGAAAGGCCTAATCCCAAAACAAGAAAAATTCAAGTCCCACAAGTTGCTTACATCATCGCTTACATCATGGGTTAGAATGATGTCATCGCTTACATCCAATCACGAAGTTTCAAGAACTACATTTTGGTCCGAACTTTTTATTTTGTTTATCTTTATATTATTAAACTAAATATTTGTTTATCTTTTTTATTATTAAATTAGATAATTGAGTGGCCTCCATTGCATCTTGTGGGCTATAAATAGCTCACTTGGTTGCATTTATAACCATCCAATTTTTCATATAATGAAAGCATAGTTGTGTTCTTAAAATTTTTCTCTCAAATTTTCAACTTTAGTTTTTCTATATAGTTGTGTTCTTAGAATTTCTCTCTCAATTCTTCAAACTTTAGTTTCCATATAATTGTGTTATGTTATTCTTATTGTCTTTTAATTATACACCGCTTATATGGTCGGTTAAATATTGTCTTTCAATTACTGTCTTTTAATTATACACCACCTATATGGTTGGTTAAATATTGTCTTTCAATTACTGTCTTTAATTATACACCACTTATATGGTCGGTTAAATATTATTTTTTATATACTGTCTTTTAATTCCTATCATTTAAATTCCTGCCAATTTATTTTCAAATGAAAACGAGTAGCTAAATCCAATCTTGGGTTAAGGCAATGAGAGTGTCCAACGCCAATGATTCCCAAAGAAAGCTACACTTCAAATGTGTAATATTAATCTGATTTAATTTGAGCAGTGTGTGTATAATGTATCTTTGAGTTTGGATTAGAGCATAAGCCTAACTTAGAATTTTCATGCCGTGTATGGAGATTGCTAGATCTAGAAATGTTTTCATACCCAACCCCAAATGATTAATCTGTATCTATAAATTCTGTCTATGGAATATAATTAAATTTATGATAATTGCTTAATTTAAAATTTTCATGCCATGTATGGAGATTGCTTAAACAAGAATTATCATTATCTTGAACTAAAATTACTGACAGATTTGCAAAATTTAATTTAGATGAATATTACTAATCTTTTCTATTAAATTGGGAATTAATTGGTTTTGACACTGGAATTGTCTTAACCCAAACTGCTTAAATTCAGTGTTAGTTTAGTTTTAATTATTGCCTTTGGATCATCTTAATCACATCCTAAAATCAAATATTATGTGATTTTTATTTTCATCCATAAATAATATCCCGGTGAACTGACTCAGACTCACTGAAATATAAATTTAAAATTATGCTACACGCACACTCGCATACTGGCGAGTATAATCACCCTACACTTACTTTAATAAGAGGATTGACATTTGATGAATTTGGTTGTAATTTTGATGAATAAATGTGCAGGGTAGTGTAGCAGTCAATTTTTGGCGCCGTTGTTAGGGAGATTAAATTTGGTTGAATTTTGTTGTTGTTTTACTGTTTTAAAAAAATTAAAAAATTTATTTTAAAAAATATATATAAAATATATATTTTAAAAAATAATAAAATAATAAAATTATAAATTAAAAAATAATTAAAAAATGAAATTAAAAATAATAATAAAAAATATTTAGATAACTTTTAGTTACTAAACAGTGCAAGAGACACCAGTTAGGTATGATTATTGAAACATTAATTAATTCATTAGCATTATTATCTATCGTTGAATTGTCATTTTCATATTCTTTGTGTCAATATTTTAGCATGTTTGTGACTTCTAATGCATTTGGCCATCCCGATCCTAGTGAGGGGAGGTTTTCTTTTAACTAGAGTTAGAGGGAGAATTCTTATCTGTCGGGCTATGACCCGGATCTTTACACTTTTTACCCCCAATTCCTATGACCATTGAAATTATCTTTGGAGTAATGACTCTGTGCTCCAATCTCATGAACCTTTTCCTCCACCACCTCACCAATTCGAGTTAAAACAAGGGGTTAGATCTTATCAAGCTCAGGATGAAAAATTTTTAGAGGACACCCTTCAGGAGTTTATGCAAGGTCAAATGAGTTTTAATGCACAAGTGGCCGAACTTCAAGAATAAACCACTAGGACCAGAGGTGACATTTTAGAACAATTGATCAAGTTTACACATACCTTGAGCGTGAGTGAACCTGGTGAGTTTCCAAACCAACCCAATCAAAATTCCATAGGTTAATATCTTGGGGAGGTATCGTCATTTAATGCACCCATAGGTCAAGAGTCGGTCCAATCTACACCCATCCCTAGGAATGATGAACGAATTGAGAGACTTGATGACCTTAGGATGGTACGAGCAATCATAGAAGAATAATTTGACCAAAATGATGTGAGAAAAGAAGAAGCCTGGAAGGAAGAAGATGATAAAATTCAAGAGCCGAAATGTGAAGATGTCATAGGTCTATCTACATTTGAGCCTAAATTTATATCTTTTAGGCTAGTCTATCTTATTGGGGATCAAATTAAACCAGACATGTGTGAGGTGTTTGTGCGAATTGATGTGCCGTACTCTGATGTAATAAAACCAACACCTCCGGATGACATATTTTCAAAATATGTATGTGCATTCATGAGAAAAATTAATTTACATAATTTTGAAAATAACTTAAAAGTGGTGTACTAAATGAGAGTTATTATACAATTAGGTGGGCAACCACTCATTTGATCCTTAATTGGAAGAAAAGAAAAAAACTCTAAAAAAAATATAAAAATATATAATAAAATAAAGAATTTTTTTAAATAAATATATATATACATACAAAAAAGAAAAAAAAGAGATAAAGAAAAAAGGGAGACATATTTAACGCTGGTGGCAATCACTTTTCTCGGGTAGTGCAATCACACTGCCCTATAAAGAAAAAGAAACGTCAAGTGTTGAAAAAGAAACGTTGAATGTTGAAAAAGGAGATGCCAGACATGACCCTGCACTCGTGGCACACCTTGAGCCAAGTGTGGTTGTTGGAATAGTGACTTCCACTGCCCTATAAGAGACCCCGTATCTGCATGAGGCAAGCCACACTTCTTTGAGCTTAGTCTTCTCTCCTTTGTGTTGTTCTCCAATTAGGTACTCTTGTCCTTTTTGTAAGATTCATAGTTTTGTTTTACTTTCCTCTTACTATAGTTGTGTTTTAAAAAAAAATGGATCTTCAGCTCTCGAAAATTCGCAAGTATTATCCATCTTTCCCACAAAATGATTTGAAAAAGATTTATGCCACTAGGTGTGAAAGACTTAGGTTGTTGATGTGTAAAAATATCCTTGAAGATATTCGTTGGTTGATTGAAGGAAAAATTCAATTTTTTAACGAAACTTCATCTAGTTTTAAGAACTTTCCAGGATTGAAAAAGAGTAGTTTTTCGAAAAAATGAAGAGCGAAAAGATTAAATGATTGTCACAAATGTGCTCGATGGATTTGTAACACACGATGTAAATCTGTGGGGTTTACTTCCATAAATCGAGAAAATAAAATTAGTTTCATAAATGATAGACTGAGTAGGAAGTCTTCGGATGATATCCGATTGACTCTTGAGATGCATCCATGTGGAATAGTGCAACGAGAACTTCTTTTTTTATGGATCCATTTTAGAAGTGACCACCAACGCTATAGTCTTGGGAATCTGACTATAATTGACTCTATTTGCCAATCTATAAGAAAATTGGATGGGAACCATATTCTCACTTTTTAGAAGGTGTTTAAGCCATTTTTGGACGTAAAACCAGAGGAAGATGTGAGCCACAATCACAACTACTTGTATATACACATGATTTTTGCTTGTGTTTATTTATTGTTGAATTTCTATGTAGCTACTTTTGATCGCCAAATCTTTTTAACCAGTTCTACTTTCAGGGCATATATAAAGAACTAACATAAATGGAAGACCAACTAGTTCGTTGCATCAATACCATATGTGTACTATGTGGCTCTCAATTTGGGAGCAATATTAGTTACACATTAGCAGCAAGCGAACTTGGCCTAAAATTGTGAGAGAAAAAAATTAATTTGGTATATGGAGGGGGAAGTCGTGGATTGAATAGATGTGTTTCAACAGCTGTGTATCTTAAAAAATCATATGTGGTAGGTGTAATGTCAATCCTTTTGGTTGATCCACAGATTTTAGGGTTTACACGCAGTCAACTTATAAGAACGACTTCTATGTCTGAGCGCATAGCTTGTAAGATTTGTCAGTCAAACGCCTTCATTGCTTTACTAGGAGGTTTTGGTACACTTGAAGAAATCTTTTGTATAATTTCCTAGGCCAAGAGCAATCTCCATACCAAACCCATTGGACTATTAAATGTTAACCATTTTTTCGATGGGTTGCTCTCTTTTCTTGATCAAGTTGTGAAATAAAAGTTTTTTTCTCTTTCAACAAGAAATATTCTCATTTTTGCATCCACCATTGAGGAGCTGTTAGAGAAATTACACTCTTATATTCCACAGCATGATCCTTACGAGCCTTGGATAGAATGGTCTAAGACAATCAGAAGCAAGCGCCAAAAGAGTCTGATCAATTTAGATTTATCCCTGTAAAGAAAGTCTATGATAAGATGGCTGAGTAAGGAGTACTTTTTGTACTCTTGAGACACATCTCTTTATTGTATGACTTGCATGAATTTCTTTATTTCGGTGTGAAAAAAAATATAAAAATATATATAGGGTATTCTCACTTGTTTGTTGAAGATTTAGCAGGTCACAATAAATTTATAGACTTGTGGAGTTACAGGTATTCTTAACAACCCTATTTTATTACTACAATTCAAGTTATGGGGGAGTATGGTATATTTATTAGTTATCTGGTCTATGTTTAACTGTGAATTTGCAATTGCATGATTGTAGTTTTGTGTGAATTGTTTATTTTTATCTCTTCCTATTAAAAATTAAAAAAAAAAATTGTGTGTGCTTTAAATAATGTTATCCCTAAAGCTTTGGAGTTATACACTGATAGCCAGTTGAATTTACAGTATGAATCATGAATGCATTAATTTTTTATTTGAAAATGTAGATGTATGGGATTAGAATAAGTGATTTGCAAGCATCTGGTGTTCAATAATTAGAAATTGGTTTATCGGTTATAAATTCAAAGGCAATGGTAATTAGCTAATTAGCACACTTCATGATCCCTCAATAGAAGTGGAGACTATTATCCGAGTAAGTGTTTGAGCTCAATAATCATTAATTCTGAGTGAAATAACACTTACTCTAAATGCGTTTTATTATTTATCTCATCTTTTCAATAGGTTCAAAACATCAATTTGCTTTGAATGTCTAGTATGATAGCGGATGAATTTGGCTAGTTTCAAACTCTGAATTAGTTGACTGAGTAACATCGTTTTGTAGAAGCATGATAGGGGGATCAATTTCTTTCAATTTGGGTATATTCACATTTTTCTTTTTTTACATTAACCTCTTTTGTTAGCCCATTTGAGCTATTCTTAGCACAATTTCTTTTCTTATCCTTATCTAAACCGTAACCACATTAAGTTTGTCCAAACCTGGTGTGTTTTTAGGAATCAATTTATCTCGGTATTTTTATATAAAAAAAAAAGAAAAAAAAGAGAGAAAAAGAAAGAAAAGAAAAGAAAAAAGAGAGAGAAATGAGAAGTTCTCTTATCTATTCAGCACAAGTGTTTCAAAATAAATGCTGAGAAAAACAGTATGTCCAGTTTGATATTAGTGTCAAAAACAAAAAAGAGAAAAAAAAATTCTGACACATCTTTTGCACACTTTACTCTTTTATTTGACAACCAGTATTAACCTCATAGCCCCATTACAACTCGGTCTGATCTCTCTTGATGCTATAAATCATGTGATCTTAGGATTTGAGTTCAGAGTAAGGGATTCTGTTTAAATTCAGAAGTTATTCATCTAGGGCATTATTCCAGTCATGAAGCTATGTCAATTTCCCTATTCTCTCATGAAAATACATTCTTAGTATTTGGGATGACATCGAGTTTGAATTTGTTTTGTATTTACTCTTATAACGGTGCACCCTCTTGTGTGTACACCAGAGGAATCCTTTTTTTTTTAGGGAAAATCCATAGTAAGATTTGAACTCGAAACTTCGAAGGAGTAAGTTTGTGTATTAGTCACCTTGATTGTCGTTCCTAAGATTATATGACCTTTGACTAAAATCTGATTTAGAATATTCGACTGTATATAAGATAACTTGTTATGTTCTATGCATTTTGGTTTTGAATTTGAAAATTTTATATTCATGCAATTATTGTAAGTAAATACTGGCTAGTGTAAAGTCTAATTGCTATGGGACTGACAATATTTAGTTGGGGGTGTGATTAGTGATCAATTTTGTAAAAATTTTGTTATAATTTCACCCTTATTTTGATCTTAAAATGTTTTAAATTGAATATTATTATGCATTTTGTGATTGCGTGTAGGTTTAAAGATATTAATATAAATATATATATAATATATAAAATAAAAAAATAAATATAATAAATATAATATATGAATTGTAAGCCCAACACAAGGAAGGCTTAAGCCCAAAACAATAAAGGCCTAAGCCCAACATAAGGAAGGCTCAAGCCCAAAACAAGAAAAACCCAAGTCTCACTAGTTGCTTACATCATTGCTTACATCATGGGTTGGAATGATGTCATTGCTTACATCCAGTTACGAAGTTTCAAGAACTACACTTTGGTCCAAACTTTTTATTTTGTTTATCTTTGTATTATTAAACTAAATATTTGTTTATCTTTTTTATTATTAAATTTGATAATTGAGTGGTCTCTACTGCATCTTATGCGCTATAAATAGCTCACTTGATTGCATTTATAACCATCCAATTTTTCATATACTGAAAGCATAGTTGTGTTTTTAGAATTTTTCTCTCAAATTTTCAACTTTAGTTTTTCTATATAGTTGTATTCTTAGAATTTCTCTTTCAATTCTTTAAACTTTAGTTTCCATATAGTTGTGCTATGTTATTCTTATTGTCTTTTAATTATACACCACCTATATGGTCGGTTAAATATTGTTTTTCAATTACTGTCTTTTAATTATACACCGCCTATATGGTCGATTAAATATTGTTTTTCAATTACTGTATTTAATTATACACCACCTATATAGTCAATTAAATATTGTCTTTTAAATACTGTTTTTTAATTCCCGTCATTTAAATTCCTGTCAATTTATTTTCAAATGAAGACGAGTAGCTAAATCTAATCTTGTATTAAGGCAAGGACAGTGTCCAATGCCAATGATTTTCAAAGAAAGCTGCGCTTCAAATGTGTAATATTAATCTGATTTAATTTGAGTAATGTGCGTATAATGTATCTTTGAGTTTGGATTAGAGTATAAGCCTAACTTAGAATTTTTATGCCACGTATAGAGATTGTTAGATCTGGAAATGTTTTCATACTCAAACCCAAATTATTAATCTGTATCTATAAATTCTGTATATGGAATATAATTCAATTTATGGTAATTGCTTAACTTAGAATTTTCATGCCATGTATAGAGATTGCTTAAACAAGAATTATTATTATCTTGAACTAAAATTACTGACAGATCTTCAAAACTTAATTCAGATGAATATTACTGATATTTTCTATTAAATTGAGAATTAATTGGTTTTGACACTAAAATTGTCTTGACCCAAGCTGCTTAAATTCAGTGTTAGTTTAGTTTTAATTCTTGCCTTTAGATTATCTTAATCACCTCCTAAAATCAAATATTATATGATTTTTATTTTCATCCATAAATAATCTCCCTGTGAACCGACTAGGACTCATCGAAATATAAATTTAAAATTATACTACACGTACACTCACACACTAGCGAGTATAATCGCCCTATATCTACTTTAATAAGATGATTGACATTTGATGATTTTGGTTATAGTTTTGATGAATAAATGTGCAGGGTAGCATAACAGTCAATAACATTCCTTTATTTTATGATATTGTTCACCAACGGACAGAGTCAGGCCAAGGAAATTGGGGGCCTTAGGAGAAAAGATTTGTTGAGACCTTCGAGTATTAATTTGTTTTATAAAAAAATAAATAATATTTTTTTACACAATTATTTCATCATTTTATTAAAAAAAGAAAAAAAAAATAAAATTCAATTAACTACAAAATATAATAATCTCTTAACGATAATAAATTTTTAATTAAAATATAATGTCTCAGAGATTTAAAAAAAAAAAACCAAACAACTTACTACAATAAACAAAGAAAACAAAACTAATTTTTCTTAAAACTCTAAGAAGGTCAGTGCAATGGTTAAAAATTGAAAAATAGTGAAGGGAAGTTAAAAAAATTTATAATGTTTTGTATTTAATTTTTTTAATAAAATATTTATTATTAAAAAAATAAAAAAGATATATATTACAAATTTTTAAAATTTGGGGCCTTATGCCATGGCATATATGGCTTTGTGGTTGGGCCGGTCCTGCCAACAGAACATAAGTTTCATAACATAACTAAAATATATCTGAATCCTCATGAAGATGCAAAATATCGGAACAACTCGTTAAACCCAGCGGACACGTCATCTCATGTAGTTACATCTCAACCACTTCCTTGCCTTTACTGCAAGTCCCAACTAGAATGTTTGAATATTCTAGGGATAAAGTCCAATTAGAAAATAAACCTTCTAGTAAGGGTCTAAAATAGTTCAATGAATAAATGAATGATGCACAAATATAAAACAAACATACGTCCTAGTATAACTTCCCTGGTAATCCAACCAGGCACGAAACCATAGGGAGTCATCCCGAGACCCCTATACATTATTTCGGCAAACACCCTTGGGGAATTACTACTACACTATCAAGTTAAACATTCCATCCCGACACCAATATCAATATGCCAATAACATCATGCCAAATGAAATATCACGACCATCGATGTAACAATACATATACAAATATGACAAGATATTTATAAATTACATATAATTTAGCATCATTCTTGAATATCAGGTCCAACATCGGCAAAACACATCACGCACAAGTTTATGGAGAAAATCACATGCAACAAAACCAATTTTGGGATAGAACCACTCATCTTGAACGTACTTAGAACACCTCAATTCTCGTGCACAATCTTGATTCTAGTGCCAAGTCTCAGATAACTGAAATTTTACTCAACCTTAAGCCTCAACGATCCCTAGACATCATATTTATTTCAAAGGAATATAAAAATCTATTTTCCCCAATTTTCACAAAATTTCTTCTATTTTCTCTCTTTTTTTTTCTCTCGATAATCCAAAATAAACATAGGCCATGCGCCCTCACGCACCAGGTGCGTGTACTGCACATGTTAACCAGCGCGTGCACCACATGTGTCGGTCATCTTCTCTAACGCTGGCCATCGATGTTTGTTGGCTTGTCCTCTTATGTTGATCTACACCTCAAGTTGATCTTGATGGTCCTCTCATTGGCCTAAAGCCATCATCGGAACCCCTTCAATAGCCTATCCGAAAACTCACCTTCGGCGAAGCTTCAACTTTTTGACCAACCCTCGAAGCGCCATTAAATGACCACGAAAACTCACTAAAATCTCCAGAATTGACCCCCTAGACATGGGGAACAAAAGCCCCTTATCATTTTCCATTAATTCTTCCAAAAACTACCAATTTAAACTCAAGTTTGAATGAAGAAACCCTTGGCCATACCTGGCTATTTATAGCCAATTCTCGGCCTAAATCTAGCCACTAAGTGGTTAGAGTAGCACTGTATCATGATAAAAACCCCTCGACTTTTTTGGCCAGATTTTTTGATCACATCACCATTAAAATATGTCAAATCTTGGTCGATCTCAGCTAATAGCAAGCCTCAAACGACTCATCATGGCCTAGAGCATGCTCTAGGACCCTTGGATGACCTTCCCAACGGCAACCAGTAATGACAGAGCGACTGGTTGGCCATGGCAATGTTCACACTGCAGGTTTTACAAAATTACATTTTGACCCCAACTTCTTTCCAATTGCATTTTTTTCCTTTCTTTGAAGCCCCCAAGTTTTCTAATAATTCTATTATGACCCATGATTTCCAAACTCCTCGTTTCATCCCCAAAGATTCCAAAAAAACGTCATTTCGACCTCATTCGGGTAAGATTACTAATTTATAGTAAGGCCCGAATTTATATTTTAACCGTGAATCCTTTTGTTTCATCCTGAAACTAATTCAGGGTTGTCCTACTTACAAAATAAAACTCTTGTCAGCTTTTTGTTGATCTTTCAGAAGTCCCTTACAATTATTTAGTTTTTAAGTTGAATCGTAGCTATACTGAAAACCGTATCTGTTTTGATTGCTTTTGTGCCATAAATCACGTCTCGAGATGCTCGTCAATGACATACATTTTTCCTTAGATATTTACATTCCAGAGCATCCCCTACAGTCAATTCGGTTACTTATAACTGTGAGAAATTACATTGTAACCTCAAAGTCTCTAAAAATTTCACTTATGACCCAAGATAAATTACTCTTGAGTCCTATGAAAATTCTCGAGTGTTACAAGCAGTCATCTGGAGGACACCAAAAAGGAAGAAATCATTGGGTGTTTAAGGTCCTTTGTCGATATATTTGCTTGGAGTCCCAACGATATGCCCTATATAGACCCTTGCATTATAGCTCACCATTTGATTGTGCGACCAGGAGCGTGCCCCGTTAAACAAAAGAAAAGGCACATAGCACCTGAACAGCTCAAATACTTAGAAGAAAAAGTTGATTGGTGTTAGTGTTAGTACCTAATGCTAGATTTAGATGACATCTAACGATGACAATTAGGGGCTAATGATATATAAATCTTGTAAATATAATAAAATATGTTTTCATATTTTGATATCATATTTTCATTCATACCTTTCCAATCATCGTATATGAATGAGCCCTTAGATTTCTTGTTGATGTTCTTATTCTTAATTGTTAAGAATATGTGACAAAGACTATCGAACTAAGATTTCTTGAAGTATAGATTCCCTATCCTTAGATTTCTCAGAAGCGAGCTATGAGTAATCAATTACAGACTGACACATGAGTTACTACCTTTGATTAGTATGAGATACTAATGATAAGAGATTGTGAGTCATATGCCATAATCCATGAGATGGATATAGAAGACATGTGCGTAGATGTTAGTGAAACATCTACTGAATGTGACAAACGTGACATATCACATGGCAGAGAGGATCTTTGATCTGTTACAAGCATTCGATTGTGTTACAGTTGGTCCTTAGACTGGAGGCAACATAGTTGTCTTGTATGTCTGTGCCTAAGATTTTTCTTTGCTTTATCATCTGATTACCGGATGGAGAGATGCACTGTGTGGTCTTTGTGTAGTAGCGTATGGAGGCAAGTGATTGCTAATAGGATTCGTCGACCTCCGGGGCGAGGCAAACATCCTATGCGATCAGTGGTGGTTGTGGTTGTTGTTGGTCCCTTGACACACATAATGGCCACTCAAGAGGGGGGTGAATTGAGTGATTAAAATTAATTAAATCAAATTCTTCCTTTTTAAAACTCTTGAGATTTTCTTATAAGCAAAATATCCTTGTTATAAATATATATGTTGTTTGAAAATGATAGCAATATAAATACACAAACAACCACAATAATCGGCACAAGAAATATAGTGGTTCGGTGTCTCCAACACCTACTCCACTCTCTCAAGGTCAACTCGACACTTGAGGTTCCACTAAAACCACACCTAGGTTTTCAACAAGCTCACCTAGGAAACTTTTACACAACACCGAGGTTTTCCCCTTAGCTCAGCCCGGAAACTAATACAACAAAATATACCTAGATTACTTGGTCTCTAGGAGGCCACCCACAATCCACAATAAATACAAATAATCGATCCTATGTCCAACACACTTGGACTAAAATGGATACCAATATAAGAACAATATACAAGGCAAATATGCAAATACAATGATACAATTTTTACCAACTTGGAAAGAAAATCTTCTTCTCCTTTGCCTTGGGCTCCAATGAATATATCTTTGAGTTTGAGCTTTGGATTGCTTTGAAATGAATGCTTGAGAGGTTGGAAGTGCTTTAGGATGATAGATCTTGATTGTGCATTAGCCTTCTCCAAAAATCTCACCTTGATATTTATACTAGAGCTTCCAACAGATCTGTAACGGATAGGAAAAATTCGACCGTTGGAGCCGAGAGTTGACTTCTCTAAAATAGGAGTCGACTCCTATTTGAAGTAGGAGTCGACTCTAGTTATACAAGAGTCGACTCTTCCAAAAACACCATGCTGCTAGGTCGACTTTGCATCAACTGCTCTCAGTTGGGTCGCCTCTCACTTTGCAAGAGTCGACTCCAACTGAAGGGGAGTCGATTCTAGATATATAAGAGTCGACTTTTGGGCCAGATTTTATAGAAAATGGATTTTAAACATATAGCAAATGTCTGAAGGCATAATCCATATAGCATGAATACACTAAAAGTTATTTCCATTTCTTTAGTTTAAGTAAATGTCCATTTACTTTAATACATAAATGTAAATAACAAAGTACCCCCCATTTAGATTCAATAAAAATATCTAAAACCTCAAAATCCAAATAGATAAGAAAGTAGATTTTGGGTTTTAGTACAAAATCAGAATTTAGCGATTTTACCACCCTCAAAATAGATACCATCTATTTCTTAAAAAATTCGTTAAAAATCATTTTAACACTATTGAATATTAGATATGAAAATACCGGGAGTTAGTTTTTCAAAATGAAAACATTTTCTAATATGTTCCCTTATAGCGTGCTAATATTCCAGACTTAGAAAAAATATCATTACTTAGTTCATTTTGATACACAAATGCCAAAAGCACGCTTCTTTTATAGCCCAACCTTCATTTTCCATCCAACAAATATTCCAACCGCTGCCATTTCGTACAGTGGGGACTAGGCATACTAGGTTCATTTCCTATGACGACACCACAAAGGAAATTTCTATTGGTAGCCACGGATTACTTCACAAAATGGGTTAAAGTAGAGCCTCTAGTAACCATAACCGAGAAGAAGGTTGAAGGGATGGTGTGGAAGGACATAATTTGTTGCTTCGGTATTCCCCGCATACTTAACATGGACCATGGGACGCAATTTGACTTTGACGCCTTCAGAACTTTTTGTCAAGGGTGGGGAATTAGTCTAAGAATGGTGTTCGTGGCATACCCCCAAGCTAATGGTTAGGATGAAGCAAGTAACAAGACCATACTGCATGGGTTGAAGACCCGTCTGGAAAAGGCAAAAGGATGATGGGCCGACAAACTCCCCAGCATCTTATAAGCCTACTGAACAACCAGTCGGGTGCCTACTGGCAAGACACCATTTAGTTTGGTTTATGGGACATAAGCATTGATACCTATAGAAGTGGATCTCCACTCACCTCGGGTCATGGCCTTCCAAGAGGATGAAAATTCGAATCACTTGAGAGAGAATTTGGACTTGTTGGATGAGTTAAGAGAGAAAGTAGCTGTGCAGTTGGCAGCTTATCAAAAAAGAGTCTCCAGTTATTATAATGAAAGGGTCCACCCTCGAAACTTGAAGAATGAGATTTGGTGCTCAGAAAAATGGCCATCACAAATGCTCTCAAAAAGGAAAGGAAACTCATGCCAAATTGGGAAGGGCTCTATAGAATCCATAAGATGTTGGGGCCAAATAAGTGCACACTACAAACACTATAAGGCGAGCCAATGGGCAAAACTTGGAACACCATGCACCTCAAGAAGTACTTCTTTGCTTTACCAGTTAGGGATTCCCGTGGAAGGGATAAAACACGAAACTCAAGGTCGATCTTGTCACCAAAAGCATTGCCAAATCCGTCTGGGGGCTAAGATTCTTTTTAAATTTTCCATTATAATAATATCCCTCCCCCCCAATGAATAAAAGAATGCACCCCCTGTATTCCCCATGGAGTAGGTGAAACTATAAGTCGAACCACATAAAATCTCTACGCACCCTAACTATTTGTATGCGCTATAGAATATGATGCAGGTACAACGACTTGAGCATAACCCCGTCCTAAAGGTCAAGTCGCCTAGTGGTAATCTGGGGTTGAAGGCCACTGATCGAGACTGTCGAACCTCGATGATTGTAAAATAAAGGATCTGCAGCAAGGGTGCGACCCCAAAGTCGTCTCCCAACGAACCTCAAACGGATCTGTCACAACAAGACTAAACTAGGGGGGGGGTTGATTAAAAAGAAAGTATGAAGATTGAGTAAGAATATAAAAATGAAACTGTCTATGGATCCAAATGCAACCAGTTACAAATCTTTCCCTTAAACCAGGTTTTCATCATCCCTTCTTATAGATTAGATCTAGCCGAACTTCAACACCCAAAATCTACATAAATAAATCCCCAACAACCGTCTAGAGATCAAATCAAAGCTAATATAAAAATCAAAGAAAACCTCCTTTAATCAGTCTACCAGTTTTAATCTTCATTCACACAGATTCCAGTACCTAGTATCCATAACCATCATACCAAGTTATTTGTTTCTGCTTCTTTCCTTCGTGTGTTATATCAACCAACTATAACATTAAAATCGCAATGTAGAAAAGAGAAATCCATCCCGTATATGTTCATACAACCATCTTGAACATGCACTAGAATAAGCAAAAAAGAAGTAGAGAAAACTTGAAACAAATATAATTGAAATTCAAACCGGATTTCGTAGAAGCTTTCAGGATTCAAACCATGGAATAAGTTTGGATTTGCAACTAATTACAAGTGTTTAGCCCTCCATAGAGAAAACAGAGAAAGAATGGCTACTGTTCATGAGACAAAAGAATTCATTCCCCTAATGGCCTCTTAATGTGCTTAAATAGAGCTTAGGGAGGAAACCCTAGGTTACCGCCACTTCATAGCCAATTTAGAATAGGATAACGTGTGTTATGGGATTCGGCCCCTTCATAAAAATTGTAGATAAGGAAGAGTAGATGAATTTGGATTTTTAAATCACTTGATTTGGATATCAGACGCCCAAGTTATGGCCTTTTAAAGAATCAGTGTCCAGTGTAGCTTTCCTAATTTAACCCAACTTTCTGGTCCCGACTTTGAAGTGATGTTTAGAGGCCAAAAAAAACTTGGATTTGGACAAACCATACCATTCCAGAAAGCCCAAGAAGTACTCTACAATATCTATGAAGACATTATTCACGTTCTGGGATTGTAACTTGGCCAAAAACTTGAAAGAAGCACAGAAGGTCAAATCTATGAGCACACTTTTGCTTCTTTGTCTCCAATCTCCTTGTTTCCCTTCTTGCCATCAAAATTCCTCATGACCTAGGAAGCCCTAATCTGTCCAAAATAAGATAAAATAGTGTGAAGCCCAATTCCTATAAAATAAAATAAAACAAAATTAAGATGAATAAAATGACACAACTAACGTGCAAAAAGACTAAATATGAGGGCTAAATAATATGAAAATATGCGCTCTATCAAATTCTCCCACACTTAGACTTTTTCACTCCTGGGCAAAACACTAGACACTAACATTCAATAACAAAAAGATATGGAATGGTGTAAAGTTATATGCGAGGCAAGTCTTTAAGAATTCAGCATTCAAATACCATCTCTCCTAAACTTCCAAGAAAACAAGTAGTATGGCAATTCATTCAATAGGACAAATCAAAAGAAGCAGTCTCTCATAGGACAAGTGTATGCTCTCAAATCTCTCAATAGGTGGTGGTAACTATTTCGCTTAAATTCACCCAATCCAAATTCCACTACCATAAGCTTGTTTATCTTCTCAATCTCCACTATCCATGTCACATGCATACCACAAATCAAAAGGACTTTATTCAAGGGTTGTATTGTGGGGAAGAAAGAAATGGAAAGACAACAATGAAGGAAAACATGCCTTAGGTCGAGAAAACACTTCATTCAACTCCAAGATCAAGAGATAGAATTTCCAAGCATAGACATTATGAAAAACTTTGCATCTTTATTTGGTTGAGTGCGTTTTACGCTCCGTCTCAACTTTGCTTTCTTCTTTTTCTCATCATTTTTTCTTTCTATTGGGACAAAGAGGTGAGTGCGTTTTATGCTCCTTCTCACCATTTTATCCTTTTGCTTGCTTTTCTTTTTCTCTTTTTTTTTTTTTTGCAGATGCAAATGGCCTTTGGCCTTATGACTTGCTTGATGAATTCAATCTCTCTCTCTAGAATGCATTTAATGTCTTTTTCCTAAGATTGGAAGGCTCAAAAGGGAAAAGAAAAAAAATATGAAGGGTAAAAAGAATGGCTCAAAGGGGCAAGCAAAGGGAAAATAATGGTTTTTTTTCTTTTTTTAATTGGGTTAACCAAATGGTCGAATGGGTTTGAAAGAAAAGAATGCCTTAATCATATTTGGGTCGTGCATGAACAAATATAACCTCAACCAAGAATCAAAACAAGTTCTAGAGTGGAGATCATGACAGGTGAATGCACACACAAGAAAGTCAATAGGCTTAAAATTCTCACGGCTGTAGACTACCCAATCAATCTATCAAATCAAACTCATTGCCAAGTCACTTGAAATCAAGGAAGATAAGATTGAAGTTCTAATCATGCTGGGTTCTTTTAGACTTAATTGCTTAACTTGCATTTTCACGCAAAACAGACTCAACTAGATCCAAGGAAAAAGAAATATGAAAAGATAAAGAAAATGCTGCTAAAATAAGAATGCTACCCCCCCTACACTTAGACTTTACATTGCCCTCAATGTAAACATGCAATTCCAATCAAGAATAGGACAAGTAAATGTAAAAGATTAAGGAGAGAGAAACAGCCTGATGTATCAAATGGAGGTGGCGTTAAGGAGATGCAGCTCCTTCACAATGTGCTCCTGAAAGTTCTCATGGAATGGCTTAAGCCGCTGCCCGTTCACTGTGAATTGCTTTGCATTGGACTCGTCCTTGATTGCAACTGCACCAAAGGGAAAAACATGAGTTACTATGAAAGGACCAGTCCAACGGGAACGTAACTTTTCGAGCATCAACTTGAGGTGGGAATTGTATAGTAGGACTTTCTGACCGACTTGAAACTCCTTCCTCATGATCAGCTTATCATGTGCAACCTTTGTTTTCGCCTTGTAGATCCTTTAGTTCTCATATGCTTCCAGTCAAATCTCTTCAAGTTCCTGGAGTTGGAGCTTCCTTTGGGACCCCACTTGACTGATGTCCATATTGCATTACTTGACCGCCCAATATGCCTTATGCTCCACTTCCACTGGAAAGTGACACGCTTTTCTAAAAACCAACCTGTAGGGGGACATGCTGATGGGGGTTTTGTAGGCAGTGCGGTAGGCTCATAGCACATCTTCTAATCTCTTGCTCCAGTCTTTCCTATTAGGCTAGACAGTCTTCTCCAAAATCTACTTGATCTCCCTATTTGAGACTTCAGCTTGCCCATTAGTTTGTGGATGATAAGGAGTCGCCACTTTGTGTATTACCCCATACTTACGAAGTAGGGTGTCCATCTTTCTATTGCAAAAGTGGGATCCTTGGTGGCTGATGATGGCCCTGGGCATGCCAAACCTGTAAAAGATATGAGAACGAACAAAATATGCAACCACAGAAGCATCATCAGTCCTGGTGGCTTTAGCTTCCACCCACTTAGAAACATAATCCACAGCTAACAGAATGTACACATAACAAAATGACACAGGAAATGGACCCATGAAGTCAATGCCCCAAACATCAAAGATTTCACAAAACAATAAGGGTTGTTGAGGCATTTCATTCCTACGTGATATAGTGCCTGTGTGTTGGCAACGTGTACAATTCTTACAGAACTCATATGAATCCTTAAAGAGTGAAGGCCAATATAATCCAGAATTTAAGACTTTCCTAGCTGTACGTTGGGGACCAAAGTGACCACCACATGCAAGTGTGTGACAAAATTTTAAGACAGAAGCAAACTCATGGTTAGGCACACATCTCCTGATGACCTGGTCACTACACATGCGCCATAGATATGGATCATCCCACACATAGTACCTAGCCTAACTCTTAAATTTATTTAGTTGTTCTTTCTTAAGATATGCAGGTAATTCGGAAGCAACTAAATAGTTTACCAAATCAGCCTACCAAGGCTTAGCACCATGAATGTGGTAGAGTAACTCATCTGGAAAATCATCTCTAATGGGTTGGGAGTCCATGACTGTGGAATCTGAAGAAGGAATGCGACTGAGGTGATCGGCTACCAAGTTCTCTACTCCACTTCTATCCTTGATCTCAATGTCAAATTCTTGGAGCAAGAGCATCCACCTTATCAAACGAGGTTTGGCATCAAGCTTCTTCAAGAGGTACCTAAGAGCTGCATGGTCAGAAAAGACAATAACTTTAGAACCAAGTAAATAGGATCTAAATTTATCCAATGCAAAAACAATAGACAAGAGCTCTTTTTCTGTAGTGGTATAATTAGCCTGTGCCGCATCCAATGTACGTGAAGCGTAGGCTATGACATGAGATTTCTTCTCTACACGCTGGGAAAGGATGGCACCCACTGCAAAGTTGGAGGCGTCGCACATCAACTCGAAGGGTAACTCCCAGTCGGGTGGCTGTATGATGGGTGGAGAAATCAATCGGCTCTTCAGTTCCTCAAATGCCCGCTTGCAGGGCTCATCGAAGTGGAAATTCACATCTTTCTAGAGTAGGTGGGAAAGTGGAAGTGCAACCTTGCTGAAATCCTTGATGAACCTCCTGTAGAATCCTGCATGTCCAAGGAAGGAACGCACCTCTCATACAGAGGTGGGGTAAGGCAAAGAAGCAATAATATCAACCTTAGACCGATCCACTTCTATACCCTTCTTAAACAGAACATGCCCTAAAACAATTCCTTGTTCTACCATGAAATGACATTTTTCAAAATTTAAAACAAGGTTCTTTTCAATGCACCTCTCTAGGACTCTACCCAAGCTAACCAAGCAATCATCAAAAGATGATCCATAAACTGAAAAATCATCCATGAACACTTCCATGCAATCCTCTAGAAAATCTGAAAATATACTTACCATGCACCGCTGAAAGGTACTTGGAGCATTACAAAGACCAAATGGCATCCTCCTATAGGCAAATGTGCCGAAGGGGCAAGTGAAGGTGGTCTTTTCCTGATCCTCCGGTGCTATGCAAATCTGAAAATATCCAGAGAAGCCATCAAGAAAACAATAGTGTGACTTACCTGCCAGCCGCTCCAACATTTGGTCAATAAATGGGAGAGGGAAGTGATCCTTCTTCGTGGCGAGGTTGAGTCTCCTGTAATCAATGCACACTCTCCAACTATTTTGTACTCGCATTGGAACAAGCTCATTCCTCTCATTAGGCACCACTGTGATGCTCGTCTTCTTGGGAACTACCTGCACTAGACTCACCCACTGGCTATTAGAGATAAGATAAATGATACCAACTGAGAGTAGTTTACTTACCTCTTTCTTTACCACATCCAGGATGATGGGGTTGAGTCTCCTTTAGGGCTGTCTCACAGGTTTAGCTCCTTCCTCTAGATGAATCCTATGCATGCATATGGAAGGGCTAATCCCAGGTATGTCTGCCAATGTCCAACCTATGGCCTACTTGTTTCTCTTCAGCACATCCAATAACCTTTTCTCTTGGTCAGGCTGCAAGTTATTGGCGATGATGACTGGCAGCTTCTCGCCATCCTCCAAGAAGGCATACTTGAGATGCTTGGGCAAAGGCTTGCACTCAAGGGATGGTGGCTGCTGCAATGAAGGGACTAACCTGCTTGCCTTTATCTCAAGGGTACTGTCTACCTGTTCAACATGGTTAGCAGAAACACTATCCTCCCCATGAGAAGTATAAGAATCAGATTGTGGATGCTCAATTTGAATATCAGAATCATGATTATCTAGAAATGCAGCAATCTCAGAACATGCATCACATGGATCACTCTCATTACTACAATCAGGACAGATGAAGGAATCTGGAAGGTTATGAATAGTGGGGAATGCATCAATCAAATCACAAGACTTAGTGCATGCTTCATTAACCAACAATTGAATCAAGTTAACTTGCAAAGTGGAATGATTTTCAGGGGGACATTTCATGGCATCAAGTATGTTAAAATGAATGGTGCTACCAGCAAATTCCATGGAAAGTGTACCCTCATGCACATTGATGATAATCCTTGCAGTTTTTAAAAATGGCCTACCTAATATAAGAGGTGCATGCTCATGCAAATTGTCATCTTCCATATTTAAAACATAAAAATCAGCAAGGAAGATACAATCCTTAACCTTAACCAAGACATCCTCTAAGACTCCAGAGGGGTAGGATGTGATTCTATTAGCTAGTTGGACAACCACTCCTGTTGGCTTCAAAGGACCACACTGTAAAGAAGCATACATAGAGTTAGGCATAACATTAATGGATGCACCTAAATCTAGCAAAGCATTACTAAATTGCATGTCTCCTATAGTACAAGGAATGGAAAACGTCCCTAGATCTTTGCACTTCCTTGGCATGGTAGGTTGTATGAGAGCTGAAACATTCCTCCCAAGGTTGACTTGTTCGTTCCCTCTTAATCTCCTCTTGTGTGTACACAAATCTTTGAGAAATTTTGCATACTTGGGGATCTGTCTGATGGCTTCAAGGAGGGGTATATTGACTTCCACTTTCTGGAATGTCTCCAGAATCTCTTTATCTAATTCGGCCTCTGCTCTTTTCTTGTTTTGTGTTGCTCGATGTGGGAATAGCAGGGGTTGGTTGTTGGAAGACTCTCCTTGTTCTTGATAGTTGGAATTGGGCTGCTTGGCTTCTTGGATTGAGGAGGGCTGCTGCTCATTGCTACCCTCTACATGCTGCTTCTTGTTTGATGATGGTGGAGGGGTTGGGATGATCACTTCTTTCCTACTTCGAAGCATGATGGCACTAACATTACCCCTCGGATTGGCAACTGCTTGTGAAAGAAGCTGCCCCGAACCTTGACTCCTTAACTCATTGATGTTTGTTGCTAGCTGGCCTATTTGGGTCTCCAAATTTTGAATTGTGGTTTCTGTTTTTTGCTGGAATTGGAGTGTATTGGCTACTAGTTGCTTAACAAGATCATCCAAGCTAGGTTCTAACTTGGGCCTTGGTGGGGCATGGTTGCTGGAACTTGGACCTTGAGAATGATTTAATCTTTGTGGCTGCTGAAATTGTTGCTGCTGCAAGTTGTGATTTTGGTATGGATGCTGCTAGAATGACTGGTTTGAAGACCCTCCATATCTGAAATTTGGGTGATCCTTCCATCCAGGATTATAGGTGGCTGAGTAGGGATCATACTTGTGCTGTTGTTGTGGTTGATGATGTTGTTGGAATGGTCTACCAGGAAAGATTCCAGCACATGACTCTGTGTTTTCTTGCAGTTGGGAGCATTGGTCAGTTGCATGTGAAGGTAAGGAGCAAATTCCACATACCTGCTGAGGTTGCTTTCTCTCTAATGCCAACTGCCTGACCATGGAAACTAATTCCTCAAGATTTTTTTCTATCCTCTGTTGGTCCATAGTGGCAATTACACTAATTTCATTGATGGCCTTTTCAGGGGTGTTCATCTGAGTGCCGAACTGTTGTGCATTTTGGGCCATCTTTGATATGAGCTCTTTGGCAGCAGCTGGGGTCTTTTCAGATAGTGCTCCTCCACTCGCAGCATCTACCAAGTACCTGTCCATTAGGAGTAAGCCTTCATAAAGATATTGAACAAGGAGTTGGTCACTGATCTGGTGGTGTGGACAACTTGAGCAGAGCTTCTTGAATCTCTCCCAGTACTCATGTAGAGTCTCACCACTCATCTGCCTTATACCACAAATTTCCTTCCTTATTGATGCTGTTCTGGAGGCTGGAAAGAATTTTTTCAGGAATATCCGTTTTAATCCATCCCAGCTAGTAATGGCAGCTGGTGGCAGGTAATACAACCAGTCCTTGGCTGATCCATTAAGTGAGAATGGGAAGGCTCTCAGCTTGATTTTCTCTTCATCTACTCCTTGTGGTCGCATGGTTCAGCAAACAACATGAAACTCTTTCATATGCTTGTGCGGATCCTCTCATGCAAGACCATGAAACTTGGGCAACAAATGGATCAGTCCAGATTTCAATTCAAAATTTGCATCTAGTTGGGGGTATTAGATGCACAAAGGTTGGTAATGCACATCAGGTGCGGCCAACTCTCTAATTGTTCTCTCATCCAAATGACCATGATTTCCATTTCCATTGTTTCCATTATTTCCATTCCCGTTATTTCTATTACCATTATCAACCATATTGATGAATTCTGGAATAGGTTCGGATGAAGTATTAGAAACACTGCTAGGGTCAATCCTATCCCAAGACTTAAGCTCTCTAGCTTAACTTCTAAGAGTGTTCTCTAATTCAAGATCCAAATCAAGTAATTTTTCCTTAGAGGACCTGGTCATGCACTAAAGATCAGCAAGAACAAAAACACACAAGGAAAAATCACATAAACACACCAAAAATACACAAAATGGCCTAAAAAGTGGTATAAACGTTGGAATTTGGCCAAAAAATAGTCTTCTCATTGTAAAGAAGTGACTATTTCTCCCCACACCCCCATTCCTTTGGACACCAAAAATCAAGGCATTCGGAGATAGTCGTCGGCGGTGAACAGTGCTGGTTATGGCAAAAAACAGATAGCAAGAAAACCGAAAAGAAAAACACAAAGAAAGAACAAAGAAAACAGAAAAGAATCAACAAAGAGATAAAAGAACAGAGAAACAAAAGAAGGAAACACAAAGAACAGAAAGGAAACCGAGACCAGAACAGGAAGAACAAAGAATAGAACAAAAAAAAAAGAATGACAGAAAACACAAGAACACAAAGAAAACAGAAAACAGACAATCGAGAAGGAAGCAACAAAGAATGGAAGAGAACAATAAAGAAATAAAAGAAGAGAAAACAAATCTTGTTATGGCAGAAAAGATTGATGGTTCCCCGACAACGGCGCCAAAATCTGATCGAGACTGTCGAACCTCGATGATTGTAAAATAAAGGATCTATAGCAAGGGTGCGACCCCAAAGTCGTCTCCCAACGAACCTCAAACGAATTGTCACAACAAGACTAAACGGGGGGGGGGGGTTTGATGAAAAAGAAAGTATGAAGATTGAGTAAGAATATAAAAACGAAACTGTCTATGGATCCAAACGCAACCAGTTACAAATCTTTCCCTTAAACCAGGTTTTCATCATCCCTTCTTATAGATTAGATCTAGCCGAATTTCAACACCCAAAATCTGCATAAATAAATTCCCAACAACCGTCTAGAGATCAAATCAAAGCTAATATAAAAATCAAAGAAAACCTCCTTCAATCAGTCTACCAATTTTAATCTTCATTCACACAGATTCCAGAACCTAGTATCCATAACCATTATATCAAGTTATTTGTTTCTGCTTCTTTCCTTCGTGTTATATCAACCGACTATAACATTAAAACTGCAATGTAGAAAAGAGAAATCCATCCCATATATGTCCATACAACTGTCTTGAACATGCACTAGAATAAGCGAAAAAGAAGTAGAGAAAACTTGAAACAAATATAATTGAAATTCAAACCGGATTTCGTAGAAGCTTTCGGGATTCAAACCATGGAATAAGTTTGGATTTGCAACTGATTACAAGTGTTTAGCCCTCCATCGAGAAAACAGAGAAAGAACGGCTACTGTTCATGAGACAAAAGAATTCATTCCCCTAATGGCCTCTTAATGTGCTTAAATAGAGCTTAGGGAGGAAACCCTAGGTTACCACCACTTCATAGCCGATTTCAAATATGATAACATGCGTTTTGGGCTTTAGCACCTTCATAAAAATTGTAGATCAGGAAGATTAGATTAATTTTGGCTTTTAAATCACTTGATTTGGATATCGGACGCCCAAGTTATGGCCTTTTAAAGAATCAGTGTCCAGTGTAGCTTTCCTAATTTAACCCAGCTTTCTGGTCCCGACTTTGAAGCGATGTTTGGAGGCCAAAAAAAACTTGGATTTGGACAAACCATACCATTCTAGAAAGCCCAAGAAGTACTCTACAATATCTATGAAGACATCATTCACTTTCTGGGATTGTAACTTGGCTAAAAACTTGAAAGAAGCATAGAAGGTCAAATCTGTGAGCACACTTTTGCTTCTTTGTCTCCAATCTCCTTGTTTCCCGTCTTGCCATCAAAATTCCTCATAGCCCAGGAAGCCCTAATCTGTCCAAAATAAAATAAAATAGTGTGAAGCCCAATTCCTATAAAATAAAACAAAACAAAATCAAGATGAATAATGTAACACCCCGTCTCGCCAGGCATGTCACTATAAGGGTATTCCCGGGATTTCTTTTTTTTTTCTTCAAGTTCAACACGCGTGGTATATCAAGAACAATCTTCACATGCAGATACAAAACCCTGCGAACCCCAGCCTTTCCCGTTTAACTATCAAGATCAATAATCTTAAACTAAACGAGTCTTACTACAACGCAGCGGATACATTAATACCAAAACACCATCGTTCTTACATTGTATTTCCATAGTAAAATACGTAATACAGATCAAATGATGAAATCGCTATTATACAACTATTCATTTACAACCTGAAATGCATATTAAAGCCTCCAAACGTTACAACGACTTAACAAACTAAGCACCATTGGCCCTCAACCGGCCACATCCTTGCCCTTGCAGCAATCCCTAGCTGGAACATTAAACGTTCCAGGAGCATAGCCCAAGTTAGATGATAAACATCTAAGTGATGGCCTAAACAGTTTATACAATGCATGAGAGACACACGAGCATGGCTTACTCAGACAAACGTAAATATGCAAGACACGTCTAACTTGAAAAATCACCTTGACATACTTAATCCCTGGGTGCCCTACCGTGTCACTCGGTTACCAGCCCCGGATGCCCTACCGTGTCACCCGATCACCAGTACCGGCCCCGGATGGCCTACCGTGTCACCCGATCGCCAGGACTAACCATGTCCCATTCTCAAGAAGACCCCATCCCGTCCCATATAGAAAACAACATTGACACGAATATCAATACCCCAATGATATGAAAATCACACGCCATGCACAGACTCTTTTGTAAGTAAAAATAGTTGATGCAATATATCACATGTACAATATGCAAATGATGACATGAACAGATAAGTAAAACGCTTTCGCAGAACAACCCAAGTTCCGGAGGGTAAACCGTTCACTAGAACTGGCCTCATTTGCGTGTAACCTAAGTTCGGGAGGGTAACACTGCCCACCTGAACCCACTACACGCCTTCCAACACATTCTCAAGATAAAGTAAAGATAGGATTATACCACTCGCCTCGAACAAATTTGGATTGCCTCGATCCTCGTGCACGATCTTGATTTGCGTGCCAAACCCCAAATACTTGAACTTGTATGAAACCTCGAGCCATAATACTTCCTAAACACCGTATTTAATTAAGGAAGTGTTAAAATCCATTTTCCTCAATTTTTCATATTTTTCTCTATTTTTTTCATATTTTTCACCTCGATAATTCAAAATAATTATCTCCTCAAATATTTTTCTCAATTTCTTCACATGATAATTCCTAAAATAATTAAAGGAAAATACTGGAAGAAAAATACCAAAATGCCCCTATCACACGCGCCTGGCGCGTGTCTGCGCGTGGAAGCCGGCGCGTGCAGCCACGCGCATCGTCTTCTTCCTCAAGACCGGTCACCGGCGGTTGCTCCGATGGCTGTAAAATCGGTACCCCCTTTAAGCTCTTGAAGAATCGATCCCAATGGCACCAAAATCAGGCCGAAACAACATCGTTAAGGCCTTTAAAAATCGATTTACAGGTCCGGCTTGCACGTCCGCCTCTAACCCTCGGCCGATTTCGAATACCCCTCAAACATGCACCAAAACGCTTCAAATCGAGCCCAAAGTGATCCTTGATGCCTCGCGACCAAAATCCACTTAATCACTCGCTCAAAACCATTCAAAAACTCAGTCGATTTCATACCCAAAAACCAAAACCCTCGGCCTCCCTTTCATACCCAAAAACTGATCGATTTCCGGCCAATCAACGGCCAAGCTTGGTCCCCAAGTCTTCCCTCGGCCATATACGACCTTCCCCAGCTCCTCCCCGGCCGTCCCATCGCTGAGATCGGCCTCCATGTGCTAGGATTTGCGGGGGCCATTTTGCTGCGCGCGTTCACACTATGCAAATTTTCCATTTTTTGCACTTTGACCCCTACTTTCTTCTAATGACATTTCAGACCTTTTCCTTGTGCCCCTAAACTATCCAAACATACCACCATGTCCCATAAGTTTATTATATCTCATTTGATCCTCGAAACCCCTGAAAAATTACCATTTTGACCTCCCTCAGGCAAAATTAGAAAACTGTACTTAGGCCCGGCTGGTCAAATTGACCTTAAAATCCATTTAATTCAACCCAAAATCGCTTAAGGGTTGTTCTACACATTAACTATAGGTCCTTGACATGCTCTGTTGACATTTCAGATGTCTCCTACGTCGATTCGATTTTCTCAGCTCGGTCAATAGCTGTACCGAAAACTGTTCCTAATCTAATTTATTTCATCACTAAAAATCATAGTTTAAATCGCTCGTCGATACCATACCATTTTTCTTGGCTATCTAGGGTCCAGGGTACTCCCTCCGACTAATTTGGTCGTCCAGAGCTGTGTTAGTGTACCCTATAACCTTATTCTTTTGCTAATTCCAGTTATACCCTTCCTTAAAAATGATTTATACTCTTAATAACTTCTCGGGTATTACAAATAAAATGACACAACTAACATGCAAAAAGACTAAATATGAGGGCTAAATAATATGAAAATATGCGCTCTATCAACCACGAGCTGGCTCGAGATCACTAGAAGATCTGACGCCTATGCTCGCAGACTCACACAGATCCCTCATTTGAGTCTGGTGTTATGCCCTCCAGCTAGACTCAATTCCCTAGTTGATCTAGCGCCTAGGCCTCCCAGATGTCTAGCAAGAATCCCACACTGGACCATTAGCCAAGCACGGATTCCCTAAGGTAGACTGGCCTTGGGAAGGCATGGGAAGAAATGGAGCAACCATATGATAGCTCTGACATGATTTCGCCCATTGAGGTTGAGTCGCCCAATCGTAATCTAGCGTCGATAACCTCGGACCGGCCCGAGATCTCCAGATGATCCAATTCTTATCCCCACAAGCTTATCCAGATCCCTCATTTAAGTCTGGTGCTATGCGTTTTAGCTAGACCCATCTCCTTGGTTGATTTGACGCCTAGGCCTCCCGACAAACTCAGACACCCTATAGGAATCCTAGACCAACTGTGGGACAAACCTAGATTCCCAAAGGTGGACCGACCCCGAAAGACAAACATGAAGATCGCAACAACCAGCGCGCTACGGTCCATCCCAGGATCATTGGATGCTTCGACACCTATGCCCGCAGGCTCACTCGGATCCCTTGACTAAGCTCGGTACTATGCCTGCAAGCTAGACCCGATTCCTTGGTTAATTTGGTGCCTAGGCCTCCCAACAAAGTCGGACTCCTGACAGAAATCCCATGTCAGACCCTCGCTTAAAAAAAAAAAAACAATGGAAAATAGATGATGAATGGTCCCCTGAGGGTCCGGTCGCCTAGAGATAATCTAGTGCTTATGACCTCAGACCAGCATAGGGTCTTCGAGTGTTTCAATGCCTATGCCCACAGGCTCACTCGGATCCCTCGAATGAGTCCAGTGCTATGCCCCCATGTTAGAAAATTGCAACCGTGCTGACAAAGCCTTTTCACCGTTTCATTCCGATCCACAAAGATGCAAGTGCGACCTCTTCTAAGATAGTCCAAATGATCAGCCTTTTCACGACGACCCCTATTGTGCTAGCAACCCTAGATCGTTTTAGAGTGAGAGAACATGATTTTTTTTTTTTTACCTCTTTTCATCTTATGGAGTAGCATATTTATAGAGAAAGAAACCCTAATCATGCCATAACAATAAAACCCTAAACATTTTAGGGTTAGACCCTAATCATATTGGGCTGGTTTTCTCTTTAATTGAACTCTTTAATTGAACTCTTTAATTAATAGTTTTAGAATTAATCATATTAATTCTAAAATCCCAACATATCATAGTTAATGCCTAGCAACATGCCATGAATACCTAGCCAATGATGAAATAAATGCAGACCTTATCAATTGCAATTACCGTGCAGTAAAATCCTTTCATTAGTCAATGTCCGGATTGAATTTAGGGTATGGTTTTATGTCAAATCCTAACTATTCAATAACTATGTATCCATTCCAAATTTATGACTTGATAGGTGAAATCAAAACATCTTTTTTCACCTCACCTTGGCTAAGGATTTCCATAGTCATGTAATTATAGGAATACATAGGACATATTCTTATCTCAACGATAAGTGATGAATCCATTATTGACATTCATAAGCTTTCATATGTGACAAGGCCATACCCAGTGATAGCTTGGTAACGATTCCTTTAGAATCCAAACAACACTAAGGCATAACCAGTCAAAATATAAGATTACCATGATGTCTCAAATCTAAGGACCAATTTGCACAATTACAACACCAGAATTCCAATTTGACATTGAACAATAACCATTAGAAATTCTATAGCGAGTTAGTTCAGTGTACTTATTCTTCTAATAAGCACCCACATATATGCACAGTGTCCCCACATCAATGTCCATGAAACATAACATTTTCCCGATTGAGTATGCATTATATGTGCTAGTCTATTCGAGTTATTAGTGTCTACTCTTAATAACTCTATGACTAGGAACATTTAAGATCAAAATTTTTAAGGAATATGTTTCATAATCGTCATCTCTATGTACGACCATATTCTATGAGCCTATTTGATCTATAGACTAATAAATATAGATTGCAATAAATAATGACGACAATCATTAATGACAAACAAAACATAATGTCTTTATAATAACAATTGATTAAACAAAAAGAATCACAATGAAAAATACGATCATTCACATAAAATATAATTAGCTTGTAGGGCATAACACTAACAACCCAAGCTAGACCCGACTTCTTAGTTGATATGGCACCTAGGCCTCTTGGCAAACTTAGATGCCCGACAAGAATCTTGTGTCGGACCTGGGGCCAAACCTAGATTACCTATGGCAGACGAGCCCGTAAGGGGAAGCGGGCCCCTCCAAAAAGTACCCCACTTAGAAATTACATGTTTGCCCTCAAGACGTCTCGCGAAGGTTTAATGATGAGGTACCCCCCAAATCAAAGCACTTAAAGAACCCGATGTCGTAGCATTAGTTTCACAATCAAACCAGGGACACAACACCCATCCTAAATTCCTCGTGATGAATGGTTTTTGAATATGGGCCATAAGGGAGAGCAGAAGATGTCAACTGCAGAAGTGGTTAAAGAAAAACCTAAATTTAAAGCATCTGAACTCCATGACATATATGTTAAATATTCGTACTTAAATGATTAACCTAGAAATAAGGATAACAGGTACTGTAATACCCATATTACATAGTATTGGAAAATAAATAATTTATGATTATTTTGAAAGGATCTCGGGTGGTCTAGTAGGCCCTAAAGTCGATTTCGAGAAGAAAATTAATAAAATTTGTTGAATGACGGTAGAGAGTGCCCCGGGAGTTGGATGTCTAGGAGAGAGAGCATGAGATTGATGAGCGTCTCGATGTGAGGTTAATGACGCTGGAAGTAGTCTGACCGAGAATAATTTTTTGAATAAATTTTGTATAAGCTTGAATGGGTGTCAGTACTGAATGGTTGTGAGGGATCTCTAAGAAGCTGAGAGAACCCTAAGGGTGGTCTAATTTTGTGAGTAAGGCAACCCTAAAGTATTTTCGGATGGAATAAAGATCCCGTCCAAGCGTAGGGACGAAATTGGTATTCTCGAGTAGAGGTCGGTTATTAATTTTGAAGAATTAAGGTCTTTGGTGGCTTAAGGGTAATTAAATTAAAGCTTTAGGAGGGTCCAAGTGCTATTATCAAAATCTCCAAGTGTAATTATAAATTCTTTAAGTGGAATTGATGAGAAATTGGAAGCATTCACGCGTAATTTATATATTTATATATATGTGTGTGCGTGCGTGCACACGAGGTAGCTTCCTAGTGTGCTTTGTCCCTGAAATTTAAATGAGAGAGAGGGAGAGGGAGAGGGAGAGAGAGAGAGGGGGGGAGGGGGTAGAGCATTGGGAGAGAGTTCGCGAGAGTGAGAAGAGATGGATCAATGGCGGCTATGGTAGCATCAGCAGCAGCGAGGCAGGTGGCCATGGCTACGATGAGAAGAGATGGATCGATGGTTGGATATGCGGGAAGCAATGGTGGCCAGAAATGGAGGCTGATGAGCGATTGATGGCGGTTAGATGCGTCGGCAAGCAGTGGCAGGAGGCTGCTTTGGGCCAGCATGAGGCGATATAGCAACAACAACGTGCAGGTGGTAGCGCGTAGGGGAAGCTCGGCCGCGGTGGCTACTCGCACTTAGGTGGCGGCCGGTAGCAGCGATGTGGCGATCGGCAGCGACTAGCCAGAGGTTAGAGGCAGGCGTCGGCGGTGGCGGAGGCCAGGGTGCCAGACGGTTGCTATGCGAGGAAGAAGGAGCAAGTCGCATGCGGTGAAGAAGAAGAAGAATATAAGAAGAAGAAGTGAAGAAGAAGAAGAAAAATAAAAATAAAAAAAATTAGAAAATAAGGGAAAAATGGAGAAAAATGATAGGAAATTTCAGAAAATTTTGAAAAAATTTAGAAATTATTTTGGGGTTTGAGGAGCTTGCTGGAGGTTCGAAAATGGGATTTTGGGCACAAGTGGCTACTCGGGAGGCAATGCCGGTGTGGGTGTTTACCATGTTCTCCTCAGATGAGTGGAGATAAATTAATATTTGCTTCCCAAGTTATTTGCATTAAGCGAGTTAATGTAGAATAATTATTCGTTGAATTAAACCCTAGGTCAAAGTTGTTTGGAAATTTGTTGATGGATGGTTTTGTAGTGTGTGGCGAACTTGAGGGTATTGGTTTAATGTCGGATGTTAATGGAGTTGGGTTTTGTGTGTTTGCATCTAGGTTCGACCAGGAATGTAGTGTTCCTAGAAGAGTTCGTACCGAGGTAGGGAAGAGGCTTTGAGCCAAGTAAGGGATGACTCCAAGTGGTGGTGGTCTTGTTTGCATTTGTAAGTTTTTCTTTATGAGTTGCATGTAGCAGACAACATTTGCATGATATGTGTTCTAGTGTACCTATGGCCATATGAGGACTAGTGTTGGGGGAAGGGTGGGTTGATGCCTTAACCTATAGAGGTTATGAGGGCATGAAAGACTACCCATTTGCATTGCATTTTGCATTACATGCTATCTCATGCCTCATTTACTTATGCATTGCACCTTTACTGATTCTTTATGACTCATGAGGTTTTACCTCATGTTGTAGATGATGCATGTCCAAATGGGAGTAGGGATGATGTTGGGATGATGAAGTGGCAACTAGCGTTGTTGCCCAAGTTTGTGAATTTTATTATCTCCTGTATGTATTAATGTGAATGTTAATGTTGTGTGCTAGATGGTATCTAGTTGTTGTAATCACTATAGTGTAATAGGTGTTTGTGAGATTGCCTGATGTATATGGCTTTAGTTGGTGGAGCTGAGTCTCAAATCAGGTAAGGATCGTAAGGTATGTTCCCATAAATCCACAATACCCAACGAAGTGTTTGTTATGCTAGCTTTGTGCCTGGGTTACCTTTGTCTTACTGTGAAGCTAGCTAAAGAAAGATGAAGCTCACTCGGGTTTCGGGTCTCGTTCCGTTGTGTTTCTTATCTGTGTTTGGGATCGATTATTCGAGTGGAGCGAAGGGAAAGATGAAGCCTAGTGCCTACCTAGGGCATTTCCCGTTGAAACATAGTCCAACCCTTCAGTTGTTGGTTTGTCGTGTGAGTAATCCGGTTGATTATTTACCGGTGACACCCATAGGTGGGAGTGGGTCGTCACAGGTATAATACACTCAAACAAACAAACATATCAGATATTGAAAAAGAAGGGCAATCACAAGCATAATGCACAATAAAATTTAAACTCTCATATATAGAAATAATGACTCAAGAGCCTAACATCCATATTAACATAAAAAAAGTTGTTATCCTACATAAACAAGAATTAGAAAGATCATTCACATAGGTAACTTGTACTAAAACATATGACAGTAGTTCAACAAAACTAAAGTTTGGAAGATTAAAAGCTCAACATAAAGAAATGTAATCCACATCCTAATTATCCCCACAGGGAGGGAAGTGCTCCAACTTCGGGGGGAAGCGGACTCAAAGGGGCACCCTCCGGCTCATCCAACCTACGTCTAATCTCTTGAAGAGTCTTGATCATCCCTGAGGAATCCTCTGAATTAGGCATGTAAGGACTCCACAATTCGAATAGATTAACAAGGTCATTTGCTAGGGTAGCCTTTATATATTCATTCAGGTCGCACAAACCAGGCTCATACTTCTGCCAATCAGGGGGCTCAACAAGTGAGGATGTCTCTAAAAAGACTATCTCAGGAAATGACTCTCCAGCATGTCTGGACTCCAGAAGACTACGACCAAGGTAAAAACCAAACTTGGAAAAGCAACTAGCGTAGGCCTCTTTTCATCGAAAGCAATCATTAGAGAGCCGATACTCCTTCACGACTTCTCTCACTGCTTCTCGCACGGTCTCATCAATCACTCAACACTTACTTTTACCCAGCCTGACCACCTCTTGACTAGCTTGTGCCACCTGATCCTCAGAGTCAGCAATGGACTTCCGAAGTTGGACGTTTTCCTCACAAGCGATGGAGAAGGAAGACGCCATCTCCTCATATGCCTTGCTTTGCCTTTCATAATTTTCTTTCCATTTCTAGACATCAAACTTTGCTACTTAGCATCTAGTGGTGAGGCCCTAGAATGAGGATTTGAGACCCTCGACCTACGTATGAGGATTTGAGCTCTCAGACTCCAAGTGTCGAATCTTCATATTCAACACTTGCTTATCCTCCATCCATTTCTAGGACTTGTTCATCCATTGGGCGATCTCTGCCTCCACACGAACAAGGGGCACTAGATTCACTGCATTAGCAACCACAATACTTTGGGCAGCCTGCCTAAAGAAAATTCAACATATGATTTTTAGAAGAGTATAAAAGAAATAATAAACCCAAAACTAAAAACAAGAAACTCACAATAGCCAAGTGGCGCTCAAAATTGTCCATGACAGCTGGGGGTTCCAAAAATAACGATCTTTGTCCCAAGGGAGAATGGTGGAATACAATAGACGTGCCCCGACACCAGACATATTGATAGTGTCAAAATTCAAGACCCCTGGGTGCATTGAAAAATCTTCACCACGTGCCCATCGGCCATTTTCAAAATTTATTGCACTCACGATGGGCTGAGGAAGCTCAGTAAAACTAGGTCCCAAACCTCGAGAATGCAACCTCTCCTTGCTATGCTAGGCCCGATGTTCACAACATTGTTGATTGACCACACCTGTAATACCCGAGATTTTTAAACTCAAAATATTCAAGGAAACAAGATATTTCAAAGGATTATGAAAGCCCTGAGACAAAACTTTAGTTTTTGAACTAGGGGCAAAATTGTAATTTTAAAGTTCAACTAAAAGTGCAATTTTAGAAAAAGAAACTAAAGAACAAGTGTAATTTACTAAAAGACTTGCGAATTGTTGAGATTCAAGGGAAGCTCGGGGACCTAAATGAAATGGATTTCAAACTTCATTCCAATATGACTTTGGATTTCAAAACTTATTAAATATGACTTTGGATTCTAAATATTATTCAATTTGGTTTTAAACAAGTGGTTGCATAGGATTTGGCACGAGAATCGAGACCACACACGGAGGGACAAGTGGCAGGGTACGTGGTGACACGAGATTAGCCTAGGATTTCTATAAATAAGGACCTTGCGTTTTCACAAAGCATGCCATTAGGATTTGAGCCAAAACTATGCCAAATTGAGAGGAGGTGAGGTGAGGAATAACATCTTGAGAGTAAAGGGAAGATACTTCAAAAAAAAAAAAGACAGGAATTGGTGGAGAAACGAGGGAGAACGGGCTTCATCAAAATTTTTGGGTCTTTATCATAGTTCATGCCAAACAGTAAAAAAAATTGCTAAGTAAGTCTAGTTTCTTATTATATTCCTATAGAGGGGGAAGAAAGGGGGTCAAATTAGAGCTAAAACAAGGGAGATATGGCCTAAAAACCAAAGAGGTCACACGTTGTCACTGGAGAAGAAGGTGACGCATGCATTGCACGCGCTGGCAGAGGCTGCGTGTGGCAATGCGTCGGACCTCTTCTCTCAGTGCATGAGGGGCGCATGACAACTCCATTTGACCTGCAATTTCATAGAAAAATAATATAAAAAGGTTAGAACAAATTTATGTAAAAATATTTAAAGTTTAGTTTGCAAAAACTTGTGTTTTCTACAGAAAACCAAACTCGATAAGGTGTGAATAGTAATGCAAAGGGTAAAACTGTCAAGGTGAGTGATTCTTGCATACTTCTTGCTTCTTCTTGATCACTATTGGTTTCATTTATTGGTGGTTTGTTGCCTACATCACATGTTTTCTTTGTTTAGGGCATATCCATTCTACTTTGTTTGCATCGGGTTTGAACATGATGATTTTCGTGCATGGCTTATGGTTTGCATATCATATTCCTTCTGTTTTGTCATACATCATGTTGTTTTGGTGGTTGTGGCTAGTTAGTGGCTTGTCATGTGTGAACTACCACAGGAGCTTATGTAAGGGGGCTGACCACGTGAGCTTGTGTAAAAGGGCCTCTTACTTGTGTAAAGGGGCCGAGGGGTTCAGACATGGAAAGTAAGGGGGCTATCTTGTGCCTGTGTAAGGGAGCTATCTTGTGCCTGTGTAAGGGTGCTACCTTTTTCCTATGTAAGGAGGCCTAAAGGTTCTAACATGGCAAGTAAGAGGGTTATCTTGTGCCTTTGTAAGGGGGCTGAGAGGTTCGGATAGGGCAACATTCTAGCATGGTTGCCATCGAGAAGATTTCATGGCATAACTACATATTGTTCTTGCATGCATTGTTTCCTTTCTTGTGCCACTCACTTTGATGTAACTATCTAACTTGGGTGTTTCATACCCCTAAAACATTCAACGTTCTAAGTGTATCAGATGTGACAAGTATCCTAGGTTCCAATTCGGGTATAGGCAAGGACGTGGTGCTTAGCTAGTTTTGAAGTTTTGGATCTTTAGTTTATGAAATCGTTGTTTATACATATAACCCAAGAGTAGTACTTGTATTCCCAATATTGTATTATAAATAACATCTAAGATACTTAAGGATGTATGGTGTATGTGTGCGGTTCTATGGCTATACCACAAATTCATGTATTCATGAGACTGCTATAGTTCTGATATGTTAGTGTGTGACAAATTTTTATTAAACTCGTGGAAATCCTAATTATTTAGCATTCTCAGGTTCAATCATTGCTTTCGTTGATAAATGATTTCTATTAACGCTCGAGGTTGTTATTAGCATATAATGAATATCATATAACTTTCTTGTATATTTAGAATACGGGGCATTATAACGCCTCTGTGAAATTGCCCATGACCAGTAGCATGGGCTGCATCGACAATCGCTTGATCAAGACGAGAAGTAACCTTGACTTCTCGCACACTAGGAACCCCAAGAGTTGGGTCATAATGACCGATTTTCCCCATGCCATTATGGGCCCCACTCATGGCGATCGAATTGAGTCCTTCATCAGGCAAGCTACAAGGCTAGAGAGGATCTACAGTTGGTGAAGGAGCTAAGGGAGTACCTTCAAAGGGTCCTGGGAGAGTAGGAGCAATGATTGGCTGGAAAGTTGACTACTCTTCCTCAACCTGTTGACGTCAACTCCTTTTCTGACGACGACGTACCTCGCCAGTTTCCCCCAAGCCCTTAACAACATGGATTTTTGGAGGGGCATGAAGGCTTTCAAGAGGGCAGGCCACTGGTTGGGGAGGTTTGTCTCGAGCTATATCCTCCGTTGCCATCTAGCATGAAGCCCACATCACCCGTCTCATGCCTACAAAAAGTAGAAAAAACCCACAAGTCAAAACATGTGAGAAAAAATGAGCACAAAAAAGAGAAGGCGCAAAAGAAAGTGAAAGTGGGATAGAAAAACCCACTATCCCTGGGTTGTAGTCCTACTAGACTCGCTCCCAATAACATTCTTTCCTTCTCTGGGAATGGCAAAGAAGATCAAGTGAGCTATAAGGCTCAACAAATTTGAGAAACAATGAACAATATATAGGATTCAAGAACTTGATGACACCAAGAAGAGTAATCAAGGACTCCACAGTTATATACTATTGGTCCTAATGATGGCAAATATATCCTAAGAGGAGGGGTGAATTGGGATTTGTATAATTTTTTTGATAATTAAAACAATGGTTAATGGCAGAATACTATGTTTCGAAATATAGGGTATATGTTTCAAAATAAATCTTTTTGTTAAGTAGGTTTCAAAACCTACTATATATGTTTTGAAACCTAAGAGTAGGGACTATAATTCCCTATGAAGGAATCAAGAGAGGTTTTGTAGTCTCTGGGAACAATCGTAATGCGAGTGAAGGTGGAAGGGATCCTATAAGATTGAAGAAAGTTAGAAGGTATGCCAGGATTTCTCCCTCGTGGGCCTTCTAATGCTTAAGTCAAATGAAGTCGTGGTGATGAAGGCATGCATGGGTCCATATATTCTCCAGAAGAGATACTTTCGGATGCCAAAATGTGTTGGACTTAAGGTCTAAAAGAGCCTCCAGAATGTGTGTAATACCCAATATTTAATATCAAAGGTATTTCTGAAAATTATGGGGTCAAAATAGAATTTGTCAAAGTTTCAGGCCAATGTGTAATATTCAAAACTTGAACAAAGGGTAAGTGACCAAACCAAGATGAAACTTAGAGGGTAAAAATGTCCAAACAGTCATTGGATATCAAAAACAAGAGATATACAAAGTTGTTGGGTCGTAATTACGCGATTAAGGGCATTCGGGCCAAATTGTAGAACCTAGACATTGATGGAGGGTGGTCAAAATGAGGGTTTTTCTAGACTTTAAAGGGTGTAGTGACACATCCTAAACTTGAGGGGTTTAATAGTATTAATGAAAAACCTAGGGTTTGAGTGAAAGGGGCAGAATCTTGAAATATCAAAGTTTGGGGGGGTGAAAGTGTAATTACCAAAAATCAGGTGTGAAACCTCCAAACCACTAGCCAACTTTGCGGTGGCTGTCATTAGAGGTGAGCACAACTTCGGTTAAACGAAAGTAACCGAACCAAACCGATCGAACTTGTCGGTTAGGTTCGGTTATTTTTTTTTAAATTTAATTCGGTTAATTTTTTAAAAAAATTTGATTTTCGATGTTTGGGTCGGTTTTTTACTTGAAATAACTGAAATACCCGAATCGAACCGAACCAAACCGAACCCATAGCCCCTCCTCAAACCAAACCACCCCCCTACACATGCGTGCGGGCGCGACACCCCACGCCAGTTCTGGCAGAGACATAATTTCAAAATATAATTTCAAAACTGTTTTGCTAGTTTCAAAATATAGATTGAATGTTTCGAAATATATTTTTTTATTTTACTTGATTCAAAATCTTTTAGCATGTATTTGCAAAAATTATCTTTGGAAAAGATGATTTACATAAGTAAGAGTATACCAAAGATGTTTGTATATTAAAGATATGTTTATATGTATATGAAAAAGCTTATGCTTAAGAAAAATATGTTTTAAACCTTGATGACAATTCTTATGCTTCAAAGAAAACTTGTTTTAGCTTTTGAAAACTTGAGCAATGAATAACAAGCAAGCAAGATAATAAATTTGGTGCACACAAGATATATAGTGGTTCGGCACCTCGCCTAGTCCACTACCTTCAAGCTTACCCATTAAAAGGATTTTTCAATCCTAATCACTTTTACTAACGATCAATCACAATAAGGGTTTTACCACGGTTCACCCTAAAACCTTGTACAATGAGTTTTTATGGCTCAACTCAACTCAAACATTTTCTAAAATAAGTTTTAGGCTCAACTCAAACTTTACAACATTAACAAGATAAATGAAACTTATCTTTACAGCCCAATAAAATGTATAGCAATAAATATCTTGCCAATGGCTAAACAAACCTTTTAACTTGAGGTGAAGAGAGCTGGACAAGATGAGACTTCAATTTTCATTTGCTTCTCTTTTTCACTCAGAATGCACAAGAGTAGGATTTGTAGAAGATCTTCTTTGAGAGCTTGAATAAATGATTTGATCACCACTTATGCTTGTGTATGTGTCTCTAGTGTGTGCTCTCTTGTTGTAACTTGTTCTTGTCTTCAAACACTTACTATTTATATCAAGAGATAGAAATATAGTCGTTTTATGGCCGTTAGAGATAAGACAGAAAAGTAGGTTTCGAAACATAGCATATATGTTTCAAAACATCACAATTTTATACTTAGGTTTCGAAATATACTCCTCATGTTTCGAAACATACAGCCTTTCCAGCTGTACTTGCACTTAGAGATAACAATGAGTGGGAGACATAATTCATTCCCTACTAACATAAAAATGATCTCCACTTTCAAATTTGAATTTGAATCTCATAGCATGGAGAATGCATTAAAAAAATTATTGAGAAGCTTTTAGATAAATACAAAAATGCAAAGCAAAAGCATCTCGATTTTTTTAAATGGTCTGCTGACAGAGGTTTCAAAACATGATATATATGTTTTGAAACATACCTCTCTGGAAATGAGCTTTCAAAACATGATATATAGGTTTTGAAACATAGTCCAAAACCTGAAACAAATGCTAATACATAGATGTTTCGAAATAGTATACACACTTTAGAAAACATGAAAACCTTTTCAAAGGGGTTTCGAAACATGATAGAGTTTCAAACGGATTTACTTGAAAGCACAATCCATAGCATGTATACATCACAACTTATTTACATTTTCTTTTATTTATATTTTACATTCCATTTACTTTAATACATAAATGTAAATAACAAAGTACCCCCTATTTGGATTCAATAAAAATATCTAGAAAATCAAAATCCATAACAATAAGAAAGTAGAATTGGGTTTTAGTACAAACTCAAGATTTAACAATATTACTACCTCCAAAATACATATTTTCTATTTTTAAAAAATTCATTAAAAATCGTTTTAACACCAATGAATGTTAGTTATCAAAATATCTGGAGATAGTTTTCTAAAATGAAAACATTTTCATATATGTCTCCTTATAAAGTGCTAACCTTCTAGACTTAGAAAAAATAGGATTCTGAAATCTCAATACTTGAAATTCATTTAATTTTTATTTTCACAAAATAATACTTGATATTGAAATTGATATATGTTGAAAACCACATACTTGACTCATGACTTAGGGATTAAACCAATAGATGTTTTTTATCATTAAAATTGATGTACAAAAAGTACAACATATACAAGATTCATAATTCATGACCTTATCAATTCAACTTAAATATACCATGTCACCATGTATCAAATCTCGCAGGCTCGCAAGCAATCAATCAATACATGCAAGAGTGCATCATTTCATTATCAATATCAATCTCCTCGGCTCTCAAACCATCAATCAATGCATGCAAAAGTGCATAATTTCAATAAAACCTCACAAATAAATATAGAGCCAACCTGCCGGGCTATGGCCACCTCGTCCCACGCCAGATGCTCTAGGGTACCCTTTTCCCCTCCGCGCAAAATAATAGGTGCACAAAATATATATATATATATATAACATGTACATGTATGCATTTTCCAACCACACGCATTTAAATTCTTGTTTCCTCAATATTCATACTTTCAACACCACTTACCCATACCAGGTATTTTACCATCATCAGATAAATTCAACATATCTTAACAATATTTACCACATTCAATATGTAAATTATAATATAGAAATAATAAATGTACATTATAACACAGAAATAATTTTGGGAGATGTTATTTAAGGTTACATCTTGATTCACCATTTGAGGAGTATTATAGATTTAATAATTATTTTTCCTATCATATGATTTTTGTGAATTTATTTAACCAGTGTCAGTATGCATTTACTTGCATTCATGCTCATAGCTAAAAAATTCATGATTAGTCCCCATGCAATCAAAATGACCACACCACGCGTGTTTGTTCATTGACAAGCTGGTATTGATCTTTTACACAAACAATGGGTGTTTAATTTAAGACCATATTCTGAGGAATATTTAGAAGAAATTTCATTGAGGCATCTCATAATTTGAACATAATTGAGATCATTTAAAATAGATAAATCGTGCATTCAATACACTTACAATGGTCACACTTGTGTATTCTTATTCACTATCAGAATCGATTTTGATTTGTTAAAGGAGAGTATTGTTCAAGGCAATTTGATTTTCAAAAAAAGACCAAGGTGGAGGCTTGCGGCCAAGGGTTCGCGGCATGAGCTCGCAGCAAGGGCTTGTGGCAAGAGCTCGCAGAAAGAACTTGTGGCAAGGAGACATATAGGCATGAGCTCGCGACAAAGGATAGTGGCAAGAGTTCGCGGTAAGAGTTTGAGGCAAGAGCTCGCGCCAAAGGATCGCGACAAGAGCTCGCGGGCAAGACATGAGGCAAGGACTTGAGGAAAGAGCTCGCAGCAAGAGCTCATGGGAAAGGGCTTGTTACAAGGAGGCATATAGGCATGAGCTCGCGACAAAGGATTGCGGCAAGAGCTTGTGGGATGAGCTCGTGGGAAGAGCTCGCGGCTAAGGCTTGAGGAAAGTGCTAGCGACCAAGGCTGAGGAAAGGGCTCGCGACAAAGGATCGCAGCAAGAGCTCACGGATAAGGGCTCGCATCAAGAGCTCGCGGAAAGAGCTTAAAGTAGAGCTCGCAGCAAGAGCTCGCGGGCAAGACTTGAGACAAGGGCTCGCGGCCATGAGGCTTGAAGTTGTTGTCATTGTGATTTATTTAGATATGGCAACGTTTTTAGTGTAGTATTTGGATGGGTTTGGTATATATATTGGTATGAATTGGATGGTTCAAAAGGAATTCGAATGAGCTTGAATGTATACATGTGAGGGTTATTCAAATGGTTCAAGAGGAAGAGCTCCCATTTGAATGGTAGGGCAGTCATTCGAATGGTGCTTTAATTTGTTTACACATATACATATATCTCAGCTTCTGGATACAAAACGAACAAGTCTTGCATCCTTTCCTAAACCAGGGGAATGCCATTCCTTAAAGGAAATAGGGATTGATACTATTCCCCTTCGAGACCTCAATAAGACCCAACAGATACCCAGATATGAAAACTCAATGAACACCAAGAAAAGGAAAACCATACACGGCAACAAGCATATATATATATATATAATCCCTCACAGTGACTAAAATGAAAAGACTGATAGGGGGACTCGCATGACAACAATAAATAAATAAATGAGCTTGCACTGAAAATGAAATAGGAGTGCAAGAAGAACTTGCCTAAAAAGAAGAAGAAATCCAAGAAGAACACACCAGCCTCTTCCACTTAACTTACTCTGCCACAGTAATGAAGAAGGAGAAAAATAACAGCAACGTAGCAACAACGAATGAATAGTGAAGAAAAAGAATGATGCTGAATAAGAAGAAGTAGTCTAAGAAAAAGAGAGGACAAGTGAAGAAACATAGACGCCAGAAATGATACATCAAGGAGTAAATTCTCGGCATAACAGAAGGGATAAAGAGATGATTGCAAGTCTGCCTCTGCATTCCATGGTAGATTACTTGATTGGCCCTCACCCTTACAATGGTCAAAAGGAAGACCAAGGGCACTATTGATATTTGCTGGCCAATTTAATTTATTATGATTTTTTTAAAAATATTTCAAATCTCGTCTCTCAATTGGGCTCAACTCATGCCATGGGCCATTTCATGGCCCAACTCATTGACCCAAATAATTTTCAATATCTAAACCCATTCATAATATAATTAAAATTCTAAACACGTCTCAATGGTCCAATTCATTTGGATTTTTTTTACATTTTTGAATTTCATTTGGATGGACTACAAAATTCTTATTTTCACTTACACTTTATTCTATAAAAAAAAATTATTTTCAATTCTCAATTAATTAATTAAAATAAAAATTTTGAATCCATAATAAAATATCCAAAAATACATAGACCACCTAATGAGTCGTTACAATAGTCACGAGTAGCCTATAACTACCCATTCACAGCTTCCGGCAACTCTTGTCGTGCTGGAAAAGCTACATTCGACTACCCACGTTGGTCTCTTGCAACGACCACGACAAACGCTTTCGCCGGATCCACACATTCACTACAAGAAGATGGGGTATTGCCGGCGAACTTTTCCCGGCGGTTTTAATAACTGCCAGAAATATACCACAATAACCGGCGATTTTATAAACCGCCGGAGATTTAACACAATCCCAGGCGGTTTATGAAATTTCTGGATATGACGTCATATCCCCGGCAGTTTTTAAAAACCGCCGGTTATAGTATACACATCCCCGGTGGTTTTTGATAACTGCCGGTACTGTTTGTCCATCCCCGGCGATTTTTGTAACCGCCGGGGATATGATTTAATAAAATTACCAGAATTCCCCCCCAACTCGAGCCCCCGCCCAAATCCTCCCCTCACCCCCTTCTCTTCCAAAATCCCCTCCCCTGCAAACCCTAGAACCCTCTCTCGCTCGCGCCTCGCTGTGTCTCTCACTCGCCCTTGCTCACGCCGCTAAGTCGCGGCCTCCCTCGCCCTTTCTCACGCCGCTGAGTCGCGGCCTCCCTCGCCCTCACTGCTCGCTCAGTCGTGCTCGCCCTCAATCGCTCTTGCTTGAGGTATTTATCGATATGTGTATTTGTTATGTAATTAGGACTTTGAGTGAGGTTCAAATCCTACTGATCCTGTAGAATGCATTGGTTATTATTCTATGATTAGGAAACTCTTGATAGAAACCCAAAGACATTGTCTTGAATTCAGTCATGACAAATCATATTTGCCACAGGTGCGAGCCATTTGACACTTACCCGAGGACATATGACCTACTGAAAGAGGTATGTCTTCTGATTTTAGTTAGAAGCATTATAATTATGTCATGTCTTATTAACATTCCCCCCCCCCCCCCGAACAAACCCCCCAAGTGATATAATTACGATGCTTTAACCACTGTCATACACCAACACACCCTCCTCCCTACCACTAGTCAAACAAAACACACTGCACAATCAACAATAGTATTTAGAGGCCTCTGTTCTTGGATAATTTAATGACCATAGCTAGGCTAGCCCAAATTCAATAAGATTACCAATATCAATATCATGCTTTCATGTGAAAGAGTTATTTTTGTACCTTAGCATAGTACAGCCAAATGATTTAAGTCAACACTCAACAGAAACCTAAATATGTGAGACTAGAATCTTAGTCACATCACCAAATGCACAAGTGTGATTTGTTTGCTGACAGGACGTAGCTTCCAAGCAAACTAGTGCTCATAATTAATCCACCATTATTTCTCAATTCATTTAGATTTAATTGGCTGCCCACAGCCACAGACAACCAAACATAAATTGCAGATTTTTTCTTGTAAAAAGGAAGATACATTGAAAGCATTACACTATTTTAATGACTGTCTTCAATCTAGGAAATGAGGTGAGACCATGGAGTGGAAGCAATGCAGATGGTATTGTACAATTTTTGCTTCTGTTATATATGGTAATCAAAGTTCAATCTCAAACACCAATGTCTTTTGGTAGATTATGCAGTATAGTGTCCAAACACACACACACAAGGAAATCAAGTACTTGTTCACCTATGACAGCTGTAATGTTAAGCATAATTTTCCAGTTGGATGGGCAGAGACTAAGGTTCAATTATTGTTTTACATTTTAGAAAAAATCAACATCATACAGATAAATATCTTAGATTATGAAGGGGAAAACTAATCCTTCAATGTGAAAGCTGAAACTAAAAGTTACAAAAAAAAAGAAAATAAACAGACCTTTGGTTGCATGATATAGATAAAATGTTGACTCTGCCAGTTCAGGGCGTAAAGGATAATATTTCTCAATAGGGTACAACATCTGACGATCCAGCAAATACCTAAAGTAAATGTCTTTATTAGATTTATCTATAAGGCAACCACAGTAATCTTCACAATCAAAGTTACTACCTTCCATATAGATAATTTTTCTTTTCATGTTTTTACTATAGAAGAGGAGATAGAATAGTAAGAGGAAGAAGCCTTGTACCTTTCCGGTAACACTCCAAATCTTTCCCACACAGAAAAGAACTCACGGTGTGATGAATTAGCTGCCGCAATATCCCCAACAAGTACCTGATTACCACAATAGAGATCAGAATTCTGCTCCAGGTTCATGCAATAAAAATAATAATAAGAAAAAGTGATGGTCTTCATTTACATGCCTGTAGACCAGGCCAAAATGCTTGAAGACTTGTCAGTTGCAAATAAGTATAGGAATCTGTCGTGCCCTTAAATCATTAGAACAAGTGATTGCCCTTAAAGAGAAAGGAACATGTTTTATGCAATTTCATAGTTAATGTACATATTTATAGATTTATTATTTTTCAATGCAGATCGAAAAAATTGCTTATTTCACTCAAACTTACAGATGATTAGAGGAGAACTTTAAACTGAGATGAATTTTACGTACAGCTTGAAGGGGTGATAACCGATATGGACAGGATAAAGTTCGAGTGAGGCGGCCATGGCTCCAGGATACTCCATTCTGGTCTGCTCCGGCTTTCTCTTTTAGTTTTGGAAGAGATTATTTTTCTTGTAGTGTAACTTATTGGGCGTTTTCCCAAGTTAGTACAATATTTTGATCATTGACTAATTTTCACTTGCAGGCAGAATGCGTGTTTATTACATCAACAACCCAGCTTATAGCCCTCTTGTTAATTTTTTGTTTTTATCTCCTTAGCCATGTATTACAGTACCATTGTTATGGTATCGAAGATTCTTGAACTTTAGATTTCGCTGAGTTGAGTGTTCATTAACCAAAACTGCCCCCTTTCACCATTGGTCTACGCAGTGTAAACTCAAAAAAAGGATGCATAATTTGCAGGGAAATAGTGAATCTGTTCAAATTGGATATTGAGGGTGATCTGTTTTATTTTTCTCTCAATGGTCTTATGCTTTGACAAGGCATGTTTGATCTTCCAGCTCGCGTAAATTATGGATTTATAAGTGCACTCTTTTGTGCTCTAATCATAACTCAGGAGACTTCTGATTAATAATTAAGACATGATGTCCGTTGCTTAACATCATACTGTACGCTTCCAGTTGCTTGTGGTTGAAGACTTAGATTATCCGTTAAATCTGTTTAATTGGGACAAGATTGGACATTAAATTTTTTTCTGTAGGGCATGTAGGGCATGTCTGGGACAAGGCATGTATGTATTAACTTTACCGGCGGTTTAAAGACCGCCGGTAAAGTTTATATTCACCTTTTCCGACGGTTTTCAAATCGCCGGAAATACTTTTATCGACGGTTTTGAAACCGTCGGAAAAGTCAAACCTTTGCCCGCGGATTTCAGTAACCACCGATAATACATATTTTTACCGGCGGTTTACGAAAACCGTCGGGAAATTTTATTTTTCGGCGGTTTTTAAGTGCAGTTAATCTTTTCCGACGGTGGTATTTTCGGCGGATGTAATTACCGCCGGTAAAAGTTTTACCGGTGGTTTTCTTACTTTTTCCGACAATTTTTTAACCGCTGGAAAAAATCGAACCTCTTGTAGTGATTGCTTTCCATTATTTTGCCTATTAAATATTTTCAACAATGAGCTTCTATCTGTCTCTGGAGTGTGGAGTGTCCGATGAGTGCAACTCCTTGCAATTGATTTTCTCACACCGAAAGATCCAATCAATCGAGGAGAAGACCGGACTCCGCTCCAAGCCACCGGCACACTCACTGTTGCCTCCTCCATATGCATCTCATACATATTGGAGCAGAGAGAGGAAGAGGAGCCCGGTGTCCGCCTGCTGCTCAAAATATACATATCATATACGTATAAATTCAGTGGATATATTTGCCGGACACAACAAGGAGGAGGAAGAAGATGGAACGGGGCTGGAACGAGATGCAGCGGCGCTAGAAATTGGAAGCTACCCGTGCCCCATGCGCACTCCTCTCGGAATTAAGGGGGCTTCCGATCGGCTGCTATGGTTGCCGTTTTCTGCCACCGTGTCTTCACTTGTCTTCTATGTAAATTAAATTGACACGATCAATTTTAAATTGGCATTTGACATTTCTAATCAAAGTCATCTCTTCCTTTGACTTTTCAATCAATTAATATTAAGCAATTGCCTCTTTAATTTATTAATTAATTTTTTTAGTATAATATAATATATTTACAACAATTATACATAGAATATTATACAATAATTAATTTCACTAAAAGTATCATTAATTCTTAATGCTGGAAGAATAGTCAACTATCTCAAATTCATTAATCCAACGCATTACCTACTTAAGGTTTGACATTTTAAGTTCACAATCATGTAGCAATTAAGATATGTCAACTCTTGACGTCGATCAAACATTTCAATCTACTAAGAAGATATTTCTATCTTCCAACGTATTTCAAAAGATCCCGAGTATCCTCTTCCCAATACTCGTGACAATCCTAATGGCAATTAAATCAAAACTTCTTCTAAACTTATTTGGGCTCTCCATTACTGTCCACTATTGTCTCTCCACTGACTAACATCTCGACCAAGTGAGAGTCATGAATTGATTAAATTCATAAAACTTGATAACTATGTTAGATCTAGTTTAGGGTAATCGAGATAACTTAGAAGGATCCAGTCTAGGATGATCCAGTCTATGCCACAATTCCACCATTATGCTAGGCTCAATGAGTCCTGGTTGACAATGCTGGTAGCAGTAGAAGGATTGGATCTCATAAGGCTCCCAAAAAAGGTTAATCAGTCAATAGAGAAGAATCAAGATAAATACTACAAATACCACAAAACCCATAGTTATTCAACCAATCAATAATCCTATTTAGGAAGTCAAAATGTAAGGTACTATACCTGAATAACAAGCTAAAAGATTCAAGAGGCAATAGGGGAGGCTTTCGAAACCCCAATCAAGGGAGGGTACAAGTAAAGGAGTTTTTGCCTAGAGAAAAGTAGGATGCTTTGAATGATTGTGGGTCAGGAAAAGGAAATCTATGTAGAGTAGAGGTCGAGATGGTGATTTAGCATTTCGACAAGGATGGGGTTTACGTAGAGATGATGGGGGATAGAGAGGATAGCGCAAGGAGAAGAACAACTGAGCATGGAGATGGGGGCAAGGAATCACTGGCAAGATTGAAAGTGAGGCAACATCACCTATAGTATCGGTGACATCCAGAGAAGATGCTTGCGTAGAGGAATTTGTCTGAGACACAAAGAGGTGTCCATTTTCTCAAGACCAATTTAATATCTCTGTTTCCTCTTCACCAAACTAAACCTTTTCCCTTCTTCAGCATTTAAGTTATGTAACTGAAAAATAAATCTTACCAAGTAATTTATTGATACCTGTTTTTTATTTATAATTTATTGATACACTTCGTACATTTGTACTGAAAGAATAAATAATTTTCTTCAACATAGTAATTCCAAAACTAAAAAGATTGGCAAGCAAGAGTGAAGAATTGAAGAAAAAACACTGCAGTTAGATGGAAGGCCTAAAAGGAATCTAAGGCACAATCTGCATTCGCAGGGAATGCCTCGTGGGAAAAATTTGGAGTTAGCACAGTAGTAGTTAGCAACAACTGCAATAATAACCAATAGTGCAACCGCCACCACCCTCGTCGGGGAAACCAGCCTTGACCCAGTGATGCCTAAGATCACTCTCTAGACGATGATCAATTTCTAGGAAAGTATGCACGCTTGGAGGCCATGACAATAAGTTCAAGGGGCCAAGGCAGTTAGGTTGATTCCTCTAGGTGGCAACAGAAAAGATAGTGGGAGGAAATGGGCTCATTGTAACAGGCCATACCAAGCCATCATCCTTAAACCACTAGGCATACGCATTACCCGACAGCCTATTCCAAAGAACTTATACTTTCAACAGAAATTCAAATAAGCTGTATGACTAAACAAATCAATTTTAACTATATAATTAATTTATTGATACTTTTGACATTTGAATAGAAAGAATGAAGAATTTTTTTGAACATGTAGTAATTCCAAAACTATGAAGATGGGTCACCAAGACTCGAAGGAAAACCACTTCGCCCAAAAGGGAAGCCTTATGAGGGTGGGGATCAATGGGTTTAGAGATGCCGTTTACAGATGGATTTATAGGTGGGGAATACCACAATGAGTCCCGCTATTCGTACAGAATGTGCTTTACAGGGAGGTGTACAAAACTGAGATATCGTGAGATTTTGATGGTATGTAGGATATGAATTGGAGCAATTTATCGTGATAAATTACTGATAAATCGAATTAAATGAAAAGAGAGAAAAGTGTGAGGGAATACCGGAGAAACCCTTCTTCTCAAACCTCTCTTCCCAAACCACCCAAATCAACCAACCACCGAGGCGAGCCCCTCTTCCCAAACCTTTCTTCTCAAACCCCTCTTCGTCCACAACTCCTTCACTAACGGCGAGCTGTTGCGCCACCGTTCTTCTCTCGATTTCACCATAGCCACCGCCTTCAAGCTGTCAATGAAGGCGTCGCCACTGCAGAAGCACCAGTCATCTCCGTCTCCAACCTCTACCTCTCCATCTCTTTGTGGATTAACCTTAGTGGCCACCGATGCCCTTTTTCGACCGACACCGCAAGGCCACTTTTTTCCCTGTTCATCAAAGAAACTGGTGGTAAGGATGTACCCCGAATCATCCACTATCTTAATTTAATTTTTTTATGTTATTAATAGTTTTACTTTCAATATCTATCATTATTATTTATTTATTGAGGCTTTTCTTGGGAGAAATGATTTTTTCTCTTAATTTTTTGGCTCCAGTAAGTACATTGATGCAAGATTGGGTATGGCAATATCACAACTCTAGAGTGGCAGTATAAATTGATTGAATGGAGTATTTCCAAAACTTAGTCATTCCCTTGCTTGAATATGTTAGAACCTTGGAGGCTCTTTTCATAACTAACTACTCTAGCTTAATTAGATTGTTACATGATAGTTGTGGATTGCCTATATGGAGCTTGGATTTATTTTTTCTTTTGGTATATTGTTGCCTGTCTTGATAAGAAGCTAGACTTGAGGCTCATGCTGTGTACTAGGGAATCATTTACAGTTTTAAGTTCTGTTGAGTTCTTTGGTTCTCTGTAGGTAATTGGAAAATCTGTTTTGGGTGGTTGGAATTAATTTTGGCACTTGTTCTAAATTCTGACTGTTTTTAGGTGTTGGAAATTGTGGTGCAGAGCATTGTTATCTCTCTTCTTATTGGATAAGAGGCCAAGTTATATTTTTCATTAGTATTAGTGCTTACTAATATGATATAAGTTTTCAGTTAGGAAAGGATGATGAGTGTACAAATAATAATAATTGGTTTAAAACTTGATTAGGCTTTCAAAGAAATGCTTTCTAATATGCGTTTTTGGAAGAATTGGTTTACAGGTGTGTATTGAAACTTGATTTTGGTTTTGCGCTTAGAGGACTGTTTTGACCGGGGGCGACCAGCAACATCCAACATTCAAGATGGTTAACAAAGGTTAGCAATGTAATCTTAATGCACATGTAATTATCTTATATGTGTAATTGATGTTTTTTGTTTAAAAATTGGTTTATTGATGAAGGAAATGAAATATTTGAAATATGAACATTTGAGAGAATCTAATAATGTGAGAATAATGGATGATGTGAATGTTAGAACGGGAGATGCTATGGCACACACCAAGAGGGGGATGAATTGCTTATTTTAAAAATACTTTATAAAACTTTGAAATCCTTTTGATTGAAAATAAAAACTCAATACAAGTGAGGATAATGAAATGCTAGCAGTGATAAACAAATAAAAAAAAACATAAGCAAGAGAGAACACAAAAATTTATAGTGGTTCGGCTTAACCCAAGCCTAATCCACTACTTTACCTCCTCACTAAGGATTTTTCAAACCATCCACTATCAACCCCCTACTCAACCCGAGTAGATCCTCTAGTCCGAGACTAGGAAAATACAAAACCTCCCACTCAAATGGGCCCTCTAGCTACACAAGTTAGGAAGAATAAGAAATATAGAATATAAGAGAATCTAAGAGATGAATCTCTTAGTTATAATGTCTCTCAAGAATAAACAAGGCTTAAATGAATGTATCAATAATAATATAACAAAGTCTTTGAAAGAAAAGTATAACAATGAAAGTACAGAACACTGTAAGTTTCGAATAAAATGATTTGTAATATTTAGATCATCTCGTTTCCATCTATCAGCTTACTCTTGATCACCCTTGATGTATATATATAAGCATCCCAAGAGATTAAAGAGAAATGTAACCGTCTATGACCGTTTACATGTGCAAGATAGTTTCGCCTCATTCTGTATTAATAGTTGTAAAAATGTTCTCATTTCCAGGCGAGCAGCTTTTGCTCTTTGTTGAAATGATGCAGTTGCATAGATTATCATTAAACATGAACTTGAGATTTCCACTCCTGCCATTTTATCATCTCTAAAGGTCTGGATTAATATTCTGCGGTCTGGTTGATGTTTTTTAATTGTATGCTAAGTTTGAAAAATGATCTTAGCTTGCTTTGAGCTTGAGTAGTATTCATGACTTGAGATTGAGTCTGAAATTCAAGCTATTAAACGTGGATTGGAGTTCAGACATCTCTATTGAAACTCATGAAATGGAGGGGAGATACAAAGAAGTAGTGTAAAAAGCTGAAGAAAAAGATGGAGGAGATACAAAAACGCTGAAGAAAAAAATGGAGGAGATACAAAAGTCAGCGTTCTTTCCCGACTGAGACTCACGAAGTGGAGGCGCAATTCCATTTAGAATAAATAGGGGTAAAATGGTCATTTAAATATTGAGGGCATAATAGTTAGGGAAATTCTATTTACAACGAACTTTTTACTTTGTGCAGCCAATTTTTCATATACCTAAAATAACCTTGAATAAAATTTCAATATTACCCTTATCTTCTTCAGCGACTCAACTGACATTTTACTGTATATTTCGGCGGAGATTCTCTATTCTTTCTAAACTCAACTACTCACGTCAATCAAATTTATTTTCGATTAAAAAATTTATTTTTCTGAAAAAAATCTTCACAGACATATTCTCTGAGACTCATCTTTTAAAAAAATTAGCATCCTCTCAAATTCATTTGCTCTGAAACTTTCTATTTTCTCTACTTTCATTGTCGTTCTCTGAAATCCATTTTCTCTCCATTTTCTCTCAAACACAACCAGTCAGTAATCTATCATCTATCATGGATTACTACACAAACCTCTTGATGAATAATATAGAAGCATTTGAAGAAGAACAAAACATATATCCAGAAGAAAATGAATATCACGTCGACGAGGTAAGTAAATTTATTTTGATAAGAATGTAATATGTTTCTGTGTGTATTTATATTTATAATATATGTATAATATGTGTGAGAATGAAATTTAGAGTAAATTAATATTTTCACAATATTTTTATAATTTTTTTTTAAAAAAATTTATAAAAATTTTTAAAAAAAATTAGAGTTGGGGAAGGATTCCTTCCCCGAACTATAGCATTCGGGGAAGGCCTGCTTCCCCGAACTCTGGAGTTCGGGGAAGGATGCCTTCCCCGAACTCCAGAGTTCGGGGAAGCATGCCTTCCCCGAACTCTAGCATTCGGGGAAGCATGCCTTCCCCGAACTCCAGCGTTCGGGGAAGCATGCCTTCCCCGAACGCTGGAGTTCGGGCAAACGCATCTTCCCCGAACTCCAGCGTTCGGGGAATACGGGATTCCCGAACTTTGGAGGGGAATCTCCGAACTCTAGAGTCCTGTACTGCTTGACTTTTCCGAAAGGTAGAGTTCGGAGAATGCTGAATTTTACGAATTCTAGTATTCTAGAAATTTAGTTTTCCTCGAACTCTAGCATTCGGAAATATGTATTTTAATTATGTTTGAATCTTATTTTAATTTTATTAATTCTTTTTATAGGAATCCAATCGTGATATTCAACAATTTGATGTTACCCAACCCTTTACTACTAATGAGGTATGATAGATTTTTAATAATTTATTTAAATAATTATTTTTATTACACATAAAATGTTCTAAATATTTGTTTTTTCTTGTTTAGTTATTTGATACTAGAGAAGCATTGATTGGATGGGTTAAGAAAATTGGAAAAGAAAATGGAATTGTGATTGTGATAAAGAGTTCAGAATGTGGAGATCCTAGAAAAAGACCTAGAATTCGTCTTGCTTGTGAACGTAGTGGAAAGTATAGACCGTCTAAAATGAAAAAGGAAACAATTGAAGAATCAAAACAGAAATTCACAGGTTCAAAAAAGTGTGATTGTCCGTTTGAATTACTTGCTATGAAATTTGAGCAGTGGGAGTTGAAAGTTGTATGTGGCTTTCATAATCATGCATCATCAACTCAACTAGAGGGTCATTCATATGCAGGAAGACTTACAGAAAAGGAAAAAGTAGTTTTAAAAACAATGTCTGAGAATCTTGTGAAGCCTAGAAATATTTTGATGGCACTAAAAGCAGAGGATGAGGATAATGTGACTACTATCAAAACTATATATAATGCTCGTCAAAGATACAAACTTATTGAGAAAGGTGGTAGATCACAAATGCAACAGTTGATGAAGAAGTTAAGAGAATGTAATTATGTGGAGTGGCATAGAAGTGATAGATCAACGGATTGTATTTCAGACTTATTTTGGGCTCATCCGATATCTATATCTTTATTAAAAGTATTTCCACATGTCTTAATAATGGACTGTACATACAAAACCAACAGGTATAGATATCCACTCCTCGAAATTGTTGGTGTAACATCTACTGAGTTAACTTTTCCTGTTGCATTTGTATTCATGAATCATGAATATGAAGATAACTACACATGGGCTATGGAGAGATTAAAGAATGTGATGTCACCTAATACATTTCCAGGAGTAATTGTCACTGATAGGGAATTAGCATTGATGAATGCAATACATAAAGTATTTCCAACTACGACTACTTTATTATGTAGATGGCACATATCAAAAAATGTGCTTGGTAAGTGTAAGAAATTTTTTGATAGAAAGGAGATATGGGAGAAGTTTATGTTAGGTTGGAATCTTCTTGTTTTTGCCTCTACTGAGAATGAGTATGAACGTCTGCTTTCTGACTTAATCATCGAGTACCATGGATATGAGGATGCAATTGATTATGTGAGAAAGACTTGGCTGAATGATTATAAAGAGAAATTTATTGCAGCATGGACAAATAACGTATTGCATTTTGGAAATATTACTACTAACAGGTATTCTTTAATAAACTTAACTCTTATTCTTATTGTTTTATTATAATATATCTAATTAATCTCTAATTAATCTAATACATCAATATGCTTATGCTTTTATTCAGGGCTGAAAGTGCACATGCGAAGCTGAAGAGATATTTGGGATCATCTCAAGGTGACTTTGAGTCATCATGGAAGATTATCAACTCTCTTATTGAGTTACAACATACCGAGATTAAGGGGTCTTTTGAGAAGAGTTTAATGTTGGTACAGCATGATTTCAGACCAGAAATTTTTAAAGAATTAAGAGGTATTATATCAAGAAATGCAATGAATATGGTGTTAAAGCAAATACAGATAGCTCAAAAAATTGGAGCAGATAAGGTTGCATGTGGATGTGTGATAAGAAATACACATGGTTTACCTTGTGCACATGAAATTTTAGAATTAATGATGGAGGGACGACCAATTCCTTTATCATTTGTGCACCCTCACTGGACAAAATTAAATTTGGTACAGACTGCTGATTCATCTGTTCTAACTATTTATCCAGAGTTAGAAAGTCTGTATAATATGTTTCAGTCAGAACCAACAGGAGGTAAACTCGTATTGAAACAGAAATTGAGAGAATTAATAGATCCAGCTACCACTTCATTGATACCACCAAGTGTGAAAGTTCGAACAAAAGGTAAGCCATCATCAAAGAATAAAATTCAGATTGATACATCTACTCGACGTGATCCATCATATTTTGAAATAGTACAATCTAGAGTTGACACTACATCTCCAACAACACAGAGCTCAATAAAGACACCAAATAGAGGTAAATTTTATAGCAGTGTGAAACACAGATTGCTAGGTTATGATGCTTCATTTCCAGCAAATATCCAACATTTTATACATAATATTGTTAATGTGGAGTCGGATGGACACTGTGGATTTCGTGCTATTGCTGCCTTACTTGGAATGAGTGAGCATAATTGGAGCGATGTTCGTATGAATTTAATTGAAGAGTTGCATACTTTTTATGATGAGTATATACAGATATACGGAACTGCTATGCGTGTAAATGAATTAATACACACACTTTCTTGTTTTGAGTGTATTGCACCTCCCCAACATTGGATGACTTTACCAGACATGGGACATTTGATTGCTTCAAAATATAATGTTATCTTGGTTCATTTATCTCGAATACAATGTCTTACCTACCTTCCATTGAGATCAGTCGCCCCTTCAGTGATACAACATAGGATGATTACTATTGGTTTTGTGGACGATTGTCATTTTGTGCAGGTATTATTATTTAATAATTTATTTATATATTGATATAATTATGTTAACATAAACAAATGTAATATTAATAATTTTATTTTGTCATTTTTCAGGTATTTCTGAAATCAGGCTCACCAATTCCTCCTGTTGCACGGAACTGGTATAAATATCGATATGATATTGCACAGGAATGGGAAATACCATATATAAGTCGAATTCAAGCTTTTATGTCTCTTATTAATGAAAATGTTATTACAAAAGATGTTTTTGATTTAAGTGATGAATGATCAGTATGTTTGATTTAAATGATGAATGATCAGTATGTATGTTTTTTATTTTACTATCATAATTATAAATTATGTATGTTTTACATTATTTGTTATATGTCACGATATTCCACATTCTAAAATTATATAATTTATTATATAAATCATATTAAAATTATATAAATTATAATCAAATTTAATAATAAATAATAAAATAAAATATTATTACAAACAATACATAATCCAAAATTATAATTTATAATACAATAACACACACTCACTAAGAAGTCAAATAACACACTCAACTAATAAGTAAAATTGAAATAACACACAACTCAATTATCCATTCACACAACTTAATTATCCAGTGAAATAACACACAACTCAACTAACAACTCAACTTGAAATAACACATAACTTAATTATCCATAATAACTAGTAAGTAAACTTAATACAACTCGAAATTGAAATCTTGACAGAACTCGAACTTGAAATCTTGATGGCAAAACTAACTTCAACTTGATTATCCACTTTGATTATCCAGGAGGAGATGTACCAGATGTTGATGCTCCAATATTATCAGGATTGAAGCCATATTGAGAGCCTAAAATAGTATTTACCTGAATACACGTCTCTTTCCATGCATCAGCAGAAACAGGCTCATTACTTGATATAGTTTTATCAAGAGTACATAATGCTAGTCGATTACGCTGAAAAAAAAAATAATTAATTTTTTATTTAAATAAATTAAATTGAATATAACTTAAATATAACTTAAAAACTTACCGCTTCATACAGATTGAGCATATCTTGTACACCTCTATCAAATCTCGATCGATGTATCGGATTTTGTACAAATAGATGTGTAATAGATGAATACCAAGGTAAATATTCAGGTATAAAATGCCATGGAAATAAAGCAGGTCTACCACGTCGATGTGGTGGCAATAAATACATATCCCATCGATTCCAAATATCATCAATAAATGTATAAATTACCCTATATGATGTCGTACCTGCACCCCGCCTAGCTTCAAGAGGTGATAATGGGGGTGGAGGAATAGTTTGCACATACCCAAATTGTCGTAAAACTCTTTCAGGATGATATGGTTCTATAATACCTCCACATTTTAGACAACCTGAGAAAAATGTAATATTTGGTAATGGATGATGTGAACGAACCCTCCAGTATGGCATCCAAATCACCTGTAAATATTATTATTTATATAAATATTAATTTTAGAATATATTAAATAACTTACAAATAATAGTATATAAGAAATACCTCGTCCGGTGATAAAACATCAATCTGCTCTCTAATAGATTGTAAAGAATCAGTATCACGAACAGGCAACCAACGGAGAGCTCGTGGCTGCTCCTCACTATATAATAAGTTACATCTAATTCTAGTAAAGGGAAAATATTCGTACACCCATGCCTGTAAATTTGATATAAATAATTATGTTAAATTTATATAAATATATGATATAAAATTATAAAATTAAAATAATTACCTCAAGTAAGGTAAGATATCCAGCAATGCTCTTCACCTCTCGTCTGGTAGCAATACCGAGCTGTCGATATAAATATGCGAGACAAGCAGCTCCCCATGCATAATTACCAATCATACTTAAATCCTCTAATAATGTCAAGTACGCCACTGAAACTAGTGTACCACTTTTGTCTACAAATAATGTACATCCTAATAAAAATAACATATATGCTCTACTGATATATTCAATCTCTTCATTTGAAACCTCATTTGGTAGATGCATAAATGTTCTTTTTAACCAGTCTAATTTTACAAAAGGTCCTCGATTTTCTCTAATCTGTTGTGCTGCTACATCTAATGAAACTCCAAGTAACCTACATAATAAATCACTAGCTTCACTAGATGTCAACTGATGAGGCACAGATATAGATCTTCCTGTTACTGGAATCTTCAAAATAGCAGCAACATCATATAATGTTATACTTATCTCTCCAAATGGTAAATGAAATGTATTAGTCTCAGGTTGCCATCTCTCTGTAAATGCTGAGACTATAGCATGATTTATATATCGATAAGTACACTCTACCAATGGTGATAAACTAGAACCCATAACAATATCACGAACACGAGGCTGATTATCCAATGGCCATTCAGGAATTTTAAGGCCATGATTTCTACATTTTAATATGCCTCTTTCCTGTTAAAAAATTCAAATATCTAATTATTTAAATTATAAAAACTTAGAATAAGCAATTATTTAAATTATAAAAATAAATATTAAAAAAATTAATATAACTTACCTCTCCTGCCCATATTGCAAATGCCACATGATTTTTAAAACTTTTTAAAATTGATCTATCTCTAGGGCCCCCAGGTAGTGGTTCAGAAATATCATCAGGTTGCAAGGATGATGATGGTTGATCAGTTGCTTCTTCTTGATTAGGGTTGGGATGCTCCTCAACTGAATCTACCACTGGATCTTCTACTGTCTCTAAAATAGTTGGTTCACTAGAACTCTCATTCCTCCTTCTTCTTCTAGTTGATGCAGTAGGACGCTCTCGAGAAGAAGAAGACTGACGAGATGAAGAAGCTTCACCTCCTCTTCTACCACGTACCATATCTACAAAATAACACAAAAATAAAAAATATTAAATATAACATATGAAAAATTACTAACAATGGTTACAATGAATTTACAAAATTCATGTTATACAAAATAAGGTAAAAATAAAAAATATTAAACATAATATTAAAATGAAAAATTATTTTAATAATAAAAATAATATTTAACGAGGTTTCCCAATTCTATTGGTTAACTATAAAAACAATATAAATATGTTAATTTATATAAATATTTAAAAAATTAAGTAAAAAATATATACTTGTTTGCATTAAAAATTAAATTATTCAACTTCTAAACTTAAATAAAAAATTCCAATACCTAAATAAAAAATTAAGTATAAAAAAATATTAATTATCACTATTTAATTAAAAAATTAAAAATTTTTAAATATAAAAAATAAAATAAAAAATAAATTCGGGAACGCCCGAAACCCGGGTTTCGGAGGCGGGCCACCCGCCCGAAAGCTAGGTTTCGGGGGCGATGGCTACCCCCGAAACCCAGCTTTCGGGGGCGGCCATCGCCCCCGAAAGCTAGGTTTCGGGGGCGGCCCTCGCCCCCGAAACCCAACTTTCGGGGGCGGCCATCGCCCCCGAAAGCTGGGTTTCGGGGGCGAGGGCCGCCCCCGAAACCTAGCTTTCGGGGCGGCCATTGCCCCCTCCCCCGAATCCCAGCTTTGGGGGCGGCCACGTCCCCGCCGCCCCCAAAGCTGGGTCAGCCGTCGAAACCCAGCTTTGGGGGCGGCGGGGACGAAGTCCACCTCGAAACCCAGTTTGCATCCCTCCCTCGACAACCTATCTAGAGCTATCTCTATAGATCGAATCATGGAATCAAAACAAAACAATGTAATCCAAAAAAATAAGTAAAAACTTACCTCACAAGCGCGCGCAGACACGGTTTAGAGAAGGCGACGGCGAGTGCTGCTGGAAGTGAGTGAGGTGAGTGAGGTTACAGAGAACTCAGAAATGGCGTAGAGAAGGAGGTGAGGCGCGGCGGAGAGGATGAATGGGTATATATATGGGGGCAAATTTGGAAGATAGTTGGCTGCAATGAGTAATACTTGTGGATGAGAAGAGTAATTATTAAATTTATTTTAAGAATGGCTGCGAAGAGTAAAAAGTTCGCTGTAAATAGAATTTCCCTAATAGTTATTTAATCCACATGTAAACCCACTTGTTAAAGTTATTCTGTACGAATAGCACAACTCGGTGGGGATCATGGGCGTAAGCTGCATTCGCGGGGAAAGGCTCGAGGGAAACGTTTGGAGTCAGTGCAGTAGTTGTAGATCATGAACTTGTGCTGCACCCATCACAACCTCTTTCAGCCATTGGAATCAAGTTGTTGAGTTTGCTAAATTGCCTCATCAGAAGACGACGAAGTTGCCAAGGAGTCAGAGAACTTGTAATCACAAGACGAAGACTCAGATGGTCATGAGGACGAGGGCAAGCAAGCATTGACCTTGAAGTTCCTGTAGGAAGCAGTGAAGAGAGCTTTGGTCCAATCGGTCTTCACTCTGTCGCCTTGGGTTGCCCAGTCGTCGACATTCCACAAGCTTGAGTACAACCTCATGGGCTAGCTTGTGGGGAAGGGAACACCGCTTCCCTCGTTGTTGTTGAACACCCTTAGTGGAATAACCAAGGGTGTTCACTCTGCCGCCTTGGGTTGCCCAGTCGTCGACATTCCACAAGCTTGAGTACAACCTTATGGGCTGGCTTGTGGGGAAGGGAACGCCGCTTCCCTCGTTGTTGTTGAACACCCTTAGTGGAATAACTAAGGGTGTTCACTCTGCCACCTTGGGTTGCCCAGTCGTTGACATTCCACAAGCTTGAGTACAACCTCATGGGCTGGCTTGTGGGGAAGGGAACGCCGCTTCCCTCGTTGTTGTTGAACACCCTTGGTGGAATAACTAAGGGTGTTTACTCTGCCACCTTGGGTTGCCCAGTCGTCGACATTCCACAAGCTTGAGTACAACCTCATGGGCTGGCTTGTGGGGAAGGGAACGTCGCTTCCCTCGTTGTTTTTGAAGTTATTCGTACAGAATAACTTTGACAGGTGGGTTTACATGTGGATTAAATGACTATTCTGCCCCCAATATTTAAATGACCATTTTACCCCTGTTTATTCTAAATGAAATTGCGCCTCCACTTCGCGAGTCTTAGTTGGGAAAGGACGCTGACTTTTGTATCTCCTCCATCTTTTTCTTCAGCGTTTTTGTATCTCCTCCATCTTTTCCTTTCAGTTTTTTACACTCTGCTTCTTTGTATCTCCCCTCCATTTCGTGAGTTTCAATAGAGATGTCTGAACTCCAATCCACGTTTAATAGCTTGAGTTTCAGACTCAATCTCAAGTCATGAATACTACTCAAGCTCAAAGCAAGCTAAGATCAATTTTCAAACTTAGCATACAATTAAAAAACATCAACCAGACCGCAGAATATTAATCCATACCTTTAGAGATGATAAAATGGCAGGAGTGGAAATCTCAAGTTCGTGTTTAATGATAATCTGTGCAACTGCATCATTTCAACAAAGAGCAAAAGTTGCTTGCCTGAAAATAAGAACATTTTTACAACTATTAATACAGAATCCTGAAAAAATAATGAGTTAAACTATCCAAGTAAAATCTTGAAGATCTAAAATAGTGGCTTCACTTAACGTTCTACCTATTCTGGGGGAACGATGGGTTGATCCAACGGGAGGCAGATCGGCTAGAACGATGGGCTGATCCGATGGGAGGCAAATCGAACGGGAGGTAGATCGTCGGTGGGGATTGGTGGTCGGTTGATTTGTGTAGAGCAAAGGAGGAGAGGTTTGGCCGACTGCCTTCTGTCCCCCTCTTCCCATTTTGCTTCAATTTATCGCGAAAAATTTCTTAAATTTAGCTTCAGAATATCTCTAATTTATCGTGATACTCCCCACGTGTAAACCCATCTGTAAACGGCATCTGTACAAATAGCATATCTCAGTGGAATATTATCCACCATCCATCTGGTAAATTAATGAACGACATAGAATGGCACATATTCAAGTACTGTTTAAATAAAGAGATCATCAACGAGAGCGAGCGAGTGTAGATATATAATGAATGAAGGAATGCCTACATGATGCGTTGAGGGTTCCAGACGATTGAGTCGGTGTGGAAGGCTGCGGTGGGGTCGAACCAGAGATGGAATTGCTGCTCACGATTGCCTTTCCCTTGGCAGTAGACATTGGCGTGGACTGTGTATGGCTGTCCTGAAACGTTGCCCAGAAACTCGAAGTCTATCTCGTCGTGGGTTGGCCCCTCCGAGGACAACTTCGTCAATTAATTCCGCACACAACCCAAGAAGAAATATTTATTGAAATGATTAAGTAGTTCATCAAATGAATTAATGAAGAAAGAGAAACAAAATCATCAAGGGGCAAATATATGTGCTTAATTATATACATACATAGTAAGTTGTAACGGTGCCGGCGGAGTTGCCGGGCACAAGCTTGAGCTGCATGTCAAAACGTCCGAATAAGAACTGGTGTTTGGACTGGAAGCCAGACCCAGAAGCCTTGTCCAATGAGAGGGTGAGCTGACGGCCGCCGGCGAGTATCTGAGCTCGTTCGTTGCCCCACGTAACTTCGACTTCTTGTTGGAAGTTTCCTCCGGCAACGGCAGCCGTTATCAGGCACCTCGTGATCAGAAGTAGATAAGCTAGCACTGCCGATGCTCTTGTGAAGGACGCCATTTGGGAAAGAGAGAGAGAGAGAGATTATGTGATGGTTATTGGGCTGTGGGAAAAGGGTTTATATATATAGGGATGAGGGAGAGAATGCTGTGATGATAATAAACATATATATATATATATATATTAGTTTTATCTTAAAGGAAGCATCTGAGAGTGAGGGAGGCCTCTTTGTTCCAAGCATTCACCACCGAAGGCACTTTGTGCCCCTCTTCTTGACCAACTGAACTGCCCATGCGGGCAAGGCCTCTTTATATATAGAGAGAGAGAGTAATGACAGGTGGAACTTGCATATCCTTTGCATTGCCATGGTGGAAACAGCTCTGGGGTGTAAAATATAAACAATTAATGCCACCACTATTACGTCTTGGCCTGGGGTTCGATAGATTACACGCTTGGAATCCAATTATATTTGAAGCTTATGGGGTGGGTGGGTAGTCGTACTGCATGCTACTACATGTAATTCCCATTTTTACTTATTAATTTGTCTTAAGCTTCTGCGTTGCTTCCGCTGCATATCGCCGCTTGCTTGCTTGTGTTTGTCCCCTTTATGATTTTATTATTATTATTTTAAGATGAACTACTTTGCCATTACAAAAGCTCAGTATTTTATTTCAAAATGATACTAAAAAATTGGCAATAATGAGTAAAAATGTTATACATTTTTTCTTTAAAACTAAACATGAATTATCAAAAAAATTTGGGTATGCCATTACCGTTTACATTTTGGTATAAAATCCTAATTATGCCTAAAAGATAATTATATTTGGTGACTTCAATGCCAAAAAATAAGTAAAATACTTTACCAGATAGAATGTTACGTCAAAAGGAACAGAGCCAAAAGGTTAAGAATAACTTAGAGACCAAATCCCCGCAAAGTTTGAATTAGTCTTGTCTTTTTCTAATGCACCATTTCTTATCTCCCTTGTCTTTCTCTATTTTTTTTTTCCCTCAATGTAAGATAGAGAACATATCATGCCATGCCTAAGAGCTCAAATTATTTAAATTGAAACGATTACCCAAATTGGGTCAACCTCCCCTAATAGTTCAATTAATCATTTTAAATTTGGATGTCTCATGCCATGCCATGGTGGAAACAACTCGTAGAATGTCCAACCTGTAACACACGTGCAGAGAATTAATTTTATTTGAAAAGTATGTTCATGAAAGAGATATAAATATATTTTAATTTTTATATCTATTCATGATTTTTCTCGATTTAAATTTTATGCGTTAAGTTTTTAAATTTATTTATAAATTTAATAATTTAATTTTAATTTGTTTTCGATGTAAAATCATAATAAGAATAATAACTCATGCCTCTTCACCTTCTTATGAATATACGGTATGAAATACTTTAATTGGTGCAACCTTCCCCAAACTTAGTTCAATTGTTTATTTGAAAATTGCATATCCCATGTTGTGCCATGCCACACTTGGATACACAAAATTGCACAGTGGCAATATAGTACGTAGTTCACATGCTTCAACTTCATATTATGTTTAATTAATATATATAATATAATTTAGTCTCCATCTAACTCCCATGACTTGAGCTGGTAGATAAAAAAAAAATGATTAAAATATCTATCATTAAAAAAATTTAAAAAAAATTAAATACAGAAATGACTCCAATGATAACTATCTATCATTAATTAAAGGAGCCAACACTAGATATATTTTAATTTTTCATGTTAATTCTATCGAGTTAAAATATCAAAATTATTTAGTTCTGATCATTATTTTTATGAGGTGTCATAATATCTTTAAAATAAGCCAACACTAAAATTTTGAAAATTACATATCATTTTATTGTAATTTTTAATTTGAAATGTACCTAGTTCCTTCTACCAACTATCACTAGCTGATCGTGAGCATGAGAGAGAATGGAAAACCCTAAAATAGCAAGAAAGTTTTCAAAATTTTAACTTAAATACAACTAATAAAATTATAAAAATAATGTACAAATAAGATGGAGTGAATTAGGTATTTTAAACTATAACACCCAAGATCTTGGAGTGTAAGTGGAATTTTCAAAAGCTTTTTGGGTTAAAGTGTATTTCTCAAACTTGTGAGTGACCAAATCAATTGCAGGGAATGCTTGAAGCTTAGATACCTACAAAAAAAGATATGAGATTGACGAGCGTTTCGAGATAGGATTTATGACATTAAAAGAAATAAGAACAGAAACAATTTTCGGTACAGTTGTGATTCAGGATGAAAGATTGAATGATCGTAAATGACATCTAGGAAATCAAGGGAACCCCGAGGGGATTCAAGTTTTACATAAGGAACAATCTTGAAGTGGTTTCGGGATGAAACAAAAGAATTCACGATCAAAACATGCATTCAGCCCTAAGTATAATTTTTAATTCTAGTTGAAAAGAGGCTGAAATGATATTTTTCTAAAATTGTTGGGTCAATTGAGAAGCATAGAACTTAGGGGTTCAAGTGGTGAATTTTCAAAACTTGAGAACTTGAAATGAGCGCCAAAATGACACTTGGATGAAGCTTGGGGATGGAAGTGTAATTTTTAGAACTATTATGTGAACACAACAGCAAGTGGCCATTGCATTGCCATCATTGAAAGTCCATTTTTCCGGCGATAGGACGTTCATAGGGTGCCAAGAGTAGGTCCATCATGGTCTAGGGAACTTGGGGACAAAGAATTGGCCGATGATTGGCCGAGGGATGATTGGATTTTGCTTATAAATAATAAGGGTTTTGGCCGAATATTGAGCATCAAATTGCTCAATTTTGGGAGTGTTTTTGAAAGATTGGTTAGAGGATTTTTGTTCTTCATGTTTTGGAGAGCATTTCTGGAGAGTTTAGGAGGTTTTAATGCTGCTTAGAGAGTGTTTCAAGCTTGGCTAAAAAATCGAATAAGTCGCCAGAGTTGAGGCTTTAATTGACCATTTGAAGCACTTCTAGTTGGTGTTTCGGGCATCCAAGGGTGCCAATGTGACCGACTTGAGGAGTACTTCATTGTGATGCAAGAAAATCAGGCATCAAAGTAGTCGCCAGTGACTAGAAAAAGGTTGAAGACAACCGGTGCGGGAAGTGCACGCACTAGTTTTGATATGTAGGCCATATGCTGGTGTGTGAGGGTGCGTGAGTGATAGGTAATTTTTTAAATTTATTTTATTATTTTTAAGAAATTATTTTATGAATTATGGTGGAGAAAAAATTGAAAAAATACTTGAGGAAGTATTTATTTGGGAATTATTGAAAGAAATATAGAAAGAAAATAAGAGAAAATTATGAAAAAATAAATGTTGATATTTTTTTGAATAAATATGATGGCCAGGGTATGTTGAAAGTCAGAATTGAGTAATAGTACAATTATTGAGACCTGGCACAAAAATTGAGGTTAAGCACGAGAATCAAGGTGTTTTGAGATACGTTCGAGATGAGTGATTTAACTGAAAAACTAGTTTTGTTGCATATGATTTTCCCCACAAACTTATACGTGTTGTGTTTTTTCCTATGTTAAGCATGATATTCACGAAGATTACTAAGTTATATGTAATTTATGTGCATCTTAACATATCTGTACATGTATTGTTGCATCGATAGTTGTGGTGTTTCATTTGGCATGATATTGTTGGCATATCGGAACTTGTGAATGGGATGAAATGTTGCCCTGGTAGTGTAGCTGTAATTCCCCAAGGATATTTGCTAGTATAACGTATAGGGGTATCTCGTGCTGTGTGTGCATGCTGGGATGATTGCCTAGGATTCTGTGTCAAGTTGGATCACTAGGGAAGTTACACTAGGGTGTTTGTTTGTTGATGTCCGTGCATCATGCATTCATGTAATTGTTTTGAACCCCCACTTAGATGATTCAATATCTAACTTGGGCTATGCCCTTGAAACATTCAAACATTTCAGTTGGGTCCTACAGCAAAGGTAAGGAAGTGGTTGAAATGTAACGGCACGAGATGACGTGTCCAATAGATTTAGCAAGTTATTTTGGTATTTTGCTTCTTCATGAAGATTCAGATATGTTTTAGTCATGTTGAGAAACTTATGTTCCGTTGGTAAAAAGTCTCCTAGAATAAAAGAACATTATGTATTACAAATAATGTTTGAGAAACAATCATGTAATATTGTTATGGTTCAATGTCATTTGGAGGTATCTTTTGAGCATGTTGGAGGTATTTAGTTGTTATCGCTAAGAAATGAGACTGTTATGTATATTTCTGGGAAAATGTTATGTTGAACAAATGGTACGGTTTCTTATGTTATGATTAAAGTGAATTCGATTATGTACCATATCAGGTTTTGATCTTGCTTCCGAATTTATGATGATGTTACATGTTTTGGCTTATTGATTATTAAGTTGGGTGGGCTAAAAGGGTGAAACTGGATTATTGGGAATTGATTTATGTGTATTGGATTGAGTGTATATGTGCAAAAAAATATATTCTCGAAATCCCAAGTTAATGTCATGCCTTGAAAAAATGGGGTGTTACATAAACTTTTCTTGATTTTAAAAAATCTTTTTGTAAAATTGTTGGGACTTTTTGAATATATGAAAATTTATGCTTTTAGCTGTAAACTTGATAGAGAACAATATGTGATAGGCTTAGGATAATTCTAATTCAAGTGAGTATGCAAGATACTTTGAACCTTTTAATCCTTTGAAAAACTATTGCAGGTAGTGCAATGTTGGTGATAAATTATGCATGACAAACTTAATGCAGATAAACATACAAGAGATGAAAGAAAAGATGTTGAAAACTAGTTAAAAGTAAGAGATAACAACTGTAACAGTCCACTTTTTCAAGGTGTGTCACTTTGTTGAAGGTTAACATAAAGATATACATTCCCTTTACAATACATTTCTTAACACGTCAAGTACCGTATTTCAAAGAAAATCCCCCAACATATCATTACTAATGCGGAAGCAAGAATCAAAATCTAATATGGTACTTAACCGAACTCACTTTATTCATAACATGGAAATCGTACCATAACATAACATCGTATCTTCAAACAAAATACATGGAGAACCATATCTCGGATGAACAATTGTGCCTCAAATATAATCAAGATACCTTAAAATAACATAACAACCATAACAGTATTACATGATCGATTCTCAAACATCATTCGTAATACATAACATACTTTTATTCCACGAGACTGTTCGCCGACAGAACATAAGTTTCTCAACATGACTAAAACATATCTGAATCTTCATGAAGAAGCAAAATACAAGAAACTCTTGCCAAACACATCGGACACACCACTTTATGCCGTTACATCTCAACCACTCCCTTGCTTTAACTACAAGTCCCAACTAGAACGTTTGAATATTTCAGGGACAAAGTCAAATTAGAAGATGAACCTTCTAGTGAAGGTTTAAAAATAGTTACATAAATACATGATGTAAAGACATGAACAACTATATGCCCTAGTGTAACTTCCTTAGCAATCTACCCCAGCACGAAACCCTAGGCAGTCATCCCAGCATGCACACAAGGCAACGGGATACTCATATACGTTGTTCCGGCAACACCTTTGAAAAATTACGGCTACACTATCAAGGCAATATCCCATCTCGACACAAGTATCGATATGCCAACAATATCATGCAAAGTGAAAAATTACAACAATCGACACAACAATACATGTACAAATATGTTAAGATACACATAAATTACATATAACTTAGCAATTTTCGTGAATAACATGCTCAACATAGGAAAAACATAACATGTATAAGTGTTCAGGAAAAACCACTCACCTCAACTTAGCTTCTCAGGCTTTGTAATACCATATATTTTCGTAAGATTGCCATGTATTTTAAGTAAGTTTAAAATATTGAAAAAGTGGTTTGATAGCAAAGTAAATCGTCGAATCAATGGAAGGGAGTACCCTAGGATGTAAATATTTGAGGAAATAGGACATTTCAAAAGGTTATGAAGGTCTTGAGGAAGAAGTTCAGTTTCTGAGTCAGGTGCAAAATCGTAAATATTTAAATTTGGGTAAAAGTATAATTTATCTAAAAATTAGAGGTATTAACGTAACTAATCATTTTTCCAAGGGCATAAATGTAATTAAAAAAAATGGCACAAGGACCAAGTTGAAAGGGGTCTAAGTGCAATTACCAAAAAAAGTTCAAGTCAAAGTGTAATTCTTGAAATCTTTTTCCTAGGAAATTAAGGATAAAACCTTATGATAACTTTAGAGATAAGATGAAGACTCATGATGACTTTAGAGATAAAGATAAATTCTCATGATGACTTTAAGGATAAGATTTGATTTGAATAAAGATTTAACAAGATTTGATTGGATATGATTTGATTTGAATAAAATTTCATTCGAATAAGAATGATTGTAGAAAATTTTAGAAGATTTGAAATGATTAGAGAAAATTTTAAAAAATTTGGAATGATTGGAGTAGATTTTAGAAGATTTGAAATGATTGAAATATCTTGGAAGATTTGAAAAAAAATTGAAATGATTAAGAAATATTGTAATATAATTTGACTTACTTGTGGTGAAGTTTCAAAGCCTATACGTAAGGAGTTCATGGCCAAAGGTCTTCTCATTTAAAATTGTGATAAATTCATACTAGACGAGAGTGGTTCGGGCTTAGTAGATAAAGGGCTTTTATTCCTAGAGAAGAAAAAGCACTTGGACAGTGGCTGAAAGCGTGTGAGAAGGTGGTTTAGTCAAAAGACTTGAGGATTTGCACGAATTTCGAGGAATCCTAAATGAAATTCAAGTTGAAACTCTGGTACTCAAAACTCATATTTTTGTGTAAAGTTCTTATTGCATGAAACGTGTTTTGTCTAACATTCTTGTACGCAAAATCCTATTGTTCTCTTACGTGAAATCATATTGTATACATAAAATGTAATTTCTTGAAAAATATGTATTGTAGGTTTTCAAATGTTTCATTTATAAAATCCGTGTGACCATACTGTTATATCTATCTGTTGTTGTTTCAAGGCAAAAGTCGAGATATCCCCTGAGAGGCGCTATGCGTGCGCCATCGAGAAAGCTCTCATGGAGAAAACCGTGAGCCTAAGGGACAACGAATGTGGTGTTGCATGAGTTCTATGAGGTTGGGCTAGGGTGGCATTATAACACCCCGCTTTTCCCGAGCGTTAAATAACTCATGGATTTTGAGGATATATATATTTTTTTAAAATAAACTCAACATAAATCATTTCTCGACAATCCCATTCTACCTTCTTAGCATACCAAACAAGAATCATTAAGTTAAGACAAATAATCATCATAAATGCGGAAGCTAAAATCGAAACATGATATGATACATAATTGAATTCACTTAAATTATAACATAAGAATCTGTACTACAGTACATCTTCAAAACTAAATATATGGAGACTTATCATCAAGAGATAACAACTAATCACCTCAGATACAATCTAATGATACCTCAAAAATACATTAAACCGTAACAATTATACATGATCATCAATATAATATAATTTTCTAAACATGACTAAAAACATATCCTGAATCCTCATCAAAAAGAAAATACCGAAACAACTCGCCAAACCTATCGGTCACGTCACCTGATGCCATCACATCTCAACCACTTCCCTACCTATACTGTAGGTCCCAACTACAATGTTTGAATGTTCTAGAGTCATAATCCAATTAAAAGATGAATCTTATAGTGACGGTTTAAAAATATGATATATGAATACATGATGCAAAAACATGAACAATCGTATTCCCTAGTGTAACTTCCCTGGCCCTCTTGTCCGACACGGAACCCTAAGCAGAATCCTGAACCGCTTTCAAATAATCATAATATTGTTCCATCAATTACCCTTGGAAAATTACGACTACACTATCATGGCGACATCCCATCCCGACACAAATATCGATATGCTAACAATATCGTGACAAGGAAAAATCATGACTACGATGCAACAATATATGTACAGATATGACAAGATGTGCATAAATTTCACATGTTTAACAACCATTATAATATCATGCTCGATATAAACAAAACATAACATATATAAGTTTTGAGATAAAACCACTCACAAAACCAGATTTAGGATAAAACTACTCACTTGAAGAACAAAAGTCAGGATGCCTCGAAAAACGCGCACTGCCTCAATTTGCATGTTGAACCTTGAAAGCACTATTTCCATCGTTTTATTCCAATAAACATTAAAAACTATTTTTTCATAATTTCTTTACATTTTTCTCCCATTTTTCTCACTAATATTCTAAAATATATATCTACTTAAATATTTTGCCAAATATTTTTCCATAGAAATTCATAACATATTTTTTTAAGAGTATTAAATTTTTCAAAACTCACATAGGCTTAGCTTTTAAAGGCTTTTGATGTGCGTGCCTTCACCTCAAAATGTGTGCCTGATCAATTTCCCGACCTCGGACATGCTTCTTAAGCTCCAAATTAATTTATAGAATTTTTGAAGATTTTTTCTTAATTTTTCCTATTTTTCTTCTTTTCCTATACCTGCTCCAGTTCAAAGGTATATATGTATATGTATTTTGTGTTTTATGTATTCTGTGTATGTATGTATTATGTGTATGTGTGTATGTATGTGTTCTCTGTGTATGTGTGTATGTATGTATTCTGTGTATGTTTGGATGAGAACAACCTAATGAAGCCAAGGCAGAGGAACTAAACATGGCTGAATGCCTTGGAGTCACCATCCACAAAAGAAATCCTCTTCTTGTTGTTGCCACTCCATGGCCGTGCTAAGTTTAGCTTTCCGCTCTTTCATGAAGCTTATTCTCAATATTCGCACTGTGTCAAAATTATCTCCTTAAATGTGTTCAATGTTTTATGTGGTTTGAAGAACTTTTTTTTTTTGTCTTACTTTACCTCTCAATTTAGTTGTGGCTTAGTACCACACTCATTGTAAGAAACCAAATCTCATTCAAACTTATGCACCAAATCTCATTACATAAAACTTATTCTGTGTATTCTGTGTTTTATGTATGTATTCTATATATGTATGTATTTTTATGTAACACGTGTGTGTATGTATTATGTGTAAACTCCTGTAACTCCATTTTTTGTATTTTTGTGTGTGTATGTATATTTATGAATATTGTGTGGGTGTGTGTATATTTATTCGATTAATTAAATATTTTTTTTGTGTGTATGTATATTTATGTATTTTGTGTATGTGTATGTATTTTGTATATTTATAGATAAATTTTTTGTATGTATGTATACGCACGTGCCTTTGTGTGTGTAACTCAATTTCCTATATTTCGTGTTACTCTTTTTTTGTGTGTATATTTATGGAAATTCTATGTATGTATATTTAACATATATTGACATACATTAAATATATTTAACATATATTAATATATATACATGTGCCTTTGTGTGTCTATTTACTTATTTTTGGAAAAAAAATTTAAGTAAAAAATATTAATTTTATGTCTCGAGTCCAAGTAATGATGCATAAATAAAAATTTATTTTCAATATTATTACAAAATATTATCAAAAAAATATTAATAAATAATACTCTACTTTGGTGAATTGATGTTGTGATATTATGACAATTAAATATTTTTTAAAAATGTTTGTGTTGTATTTTGTTTAAAAAATAAAATTAATTATATAAAAAATATTTAAACTTACGATGTTTAAATAACAACTAAATGATGAATAATTTTACCATTATATCAACACATGTTTTATTTAAAATTTTGCCATCTAATGATTTTTTTTTAACATTTTATATTTTTGTACACATATATAACAATTGGCATGTAGGTAAGTTAATCACAGTCATGATTTAATTTATTTTTTTACTAATGTATACCTATGCCTAAAAGTACAGTGTAAATAATATTAACAGTGTGTGTGAGAATATGTATATGTTTGCATGTGTATGTGTGTGTGTTCGTGACCATGAAGGGGGGGAAGCGACCATCAACGGTGCGAGAGAGGGGGCAGCCATCAATGGTAGTGGGCGGGGAAGGGGGGTAACAGGCGCCATGGCCACTGGGGAGGAGGGGAGAGGGGGTTGGCTGTAACGACCCGATCGAGCGATAGGAAGGACCGAAACAACTTACCTTGATGAGCCTACACGAACTTCCCAGGGGGTCACCCATCCTTGAACTGCTCCCAGCTCAAGCACGCTTAACCCCGGAGTTCCTTGCCTACATTCAGCCCAAAAGGTATCCAGCTGATGTTGTTTCTTTTCTTACACTATCCTCGATATATACTAACTTCTCTGGGCTCTCGGGGTATTACATTCTCCCCCCCTTAAGCCCATGACGTCCTCGTCATGCGACCTTACAACCAGTCCCAGATCTCTCCCCCTTGCATGGCCGATGTAGGATTCGCCTAAGATGCCTACACGCACCCCCCATAGGGGCCTACACGCCCCCCTCAGGACTCAGCCTCCTCGCTGAGGTTTGCCCCACCACCGTGCTCAGAGGCTCGGGGGTTGGCTCTGATACCACCTGTAACGACCCGATCGAGCGATAGGAAGGACCGGAACAACTTACCCTGATGAACCTACACGAACTTCCCAAGGGGTCACCCATCCTTGAACTACTCCCAGCTCAAGCACGCTTAACCCCGGAGTTCCTTGCCTACATTCAACCCAAAAGGTATCCAGTTGGTGTTGTTTCCTTTCTTACACTATCCTCGATATATACTAACTTCTCTGGGCTCTCGGGGTATTACATTGGCGACCGATGGGTTGAAGGAATCGAGGTTCCCCAAAACCCGAAAGTCAGGGAACCTGGGTTCCCCGACTCACAGGGTTTGAGGAACTCGAGATTCGGGGAACCTCGGTTCCCCGAACCCAGCGTTAGCCATGGGTAGTTGCCAACGCCCCTCCCGCTCCCCGGTCACTAATGCCCTCCACCAATCCCCCATCGGCCATTTACGTTCCTCGAACCCAATAACCGTCATGGGCGGGCGCCAACGCCCCCCCAGCCCTTCTGCCCACCAGCCGCTGATGGCTGCCACCAACCCCTTCTCGCCCGCCATTGATGGTCACCTCCCCCCACCGTTAATATTATTTACACCGTGCCTTTAGACACGGGTATACACTGGTGTGTGTGTATATATATATATATAATAAGGGATGATGGTTTTTGAAATTGAGAGACAAATGTGAGGGGGACATTTTTTGGATGGTTGAGATGAGTTTTCTGAAGATTTGATGGTTGAGATCAGTGGTTTTTACCCCCCAAAATGCATCACATCTCATCCTCCCTTTCTACCCAACACACTCTTCTCTGCCACTCCCTTTCTACCAAACCCACTCTCTCTCTCTCTCTCTCTCTCTCTCTCAAAGCCCTTGTGTAACACCCCAGCCTCTTCAGGGCATTAATATATGCTAGGATTTTTTTTCTTTTTTTTTTATACATCAAACTTAAACCAAAGATAAATCCTCAATATATCCTTTATAAGTAGCAATCCCAAACATAACAAAGGAATTATACACTTTAAACATAAGCGAAAGCAAGATCAGAACCTGTAAGGAACCTCGAAGACACATCATACGTGAGTGCATACACATCGTTCACCCGACATAATATTATAAATATTGTTGAAATCTAAATAATACAACGGAATATAATAGATGGTCCTAGCCCCACATAGGGCCCATAAAATATCCATCAAGCTCATGCCTCGATCACTTCCTTGCCCTTCCGGCCGCTCGTCTCGCTTGGAACGTGGAATATTCCAGGGACATAGTCTAATATTAAAAGATGAAATCTTCTAAGTGAGGGTTATATACGTATGAATGAATGAATGATGCATAGACATTTATAAACAAATACCATAGGGTAACTTCCCTGGCCCACCAGCCCGCCACGGAACTCTAGGCAGAATCTGAACCTTTGCAGGATAATCCTAACGTTGTTCCATCAATTTCCCTTGGAGAATTACGGCTACACTCTTAGGGTGACTTCCCAATCCCATGTATGAGTTTAATATGACAATAATATTATGTCATGCATACGTCATGACTTCTCATGCAATAGTATATGAAGATGATCATAACATACATAGATTTCATGCATAGAAAGGTATTCATATCGTATATGGGTTATAGAGGCAAAACCACTCACCTTAAACAAAATTTTTTTGCCTCGATTTGCGTGCTATCCTTGAAAATAATGCAAATTGTCAAGATCCTTGGTCAAATCACCTCCTGTCCAGTCATTTTCAAATAAAATCAATAATATAATTTTTCCAGACTTTCTTCTTATTTTTCCTCTATTTTTCCCAATTTTTTCTCTATTTTTCAAAACCGTAAATTCTTCCAAAATTCCTAATAAAATAATTTATTCAATTTTTTCTTCATGAAAATTCCTAAAATAACATTTCTAATCTCTATGAATTTTCTGGGAATTTTTCAAAACCTCTTCCTATTTTTCTCTAATTAAGTTTCCTTTCAAAAATTTAAAATAATTATTTTATTATAACATTTTCCAAATAAAATTTTATAAAACTGAAATATTCCTTTTTATCGTATTTTTGGATATTTTTCCAGAATTTTACCCCTCTTATTTCTATTTTTACTCTATTTTTCTTTATTTCAGCGTTTAAATAATACTAAAAATAATCTCCGGTTATCTTCTCCGGCGCCGGCACACCGAAAAATTAAACTGACTATACCAGAAAATAGCTTACCTTGATTCGATCCCTTTGGCCAAATTTGAGCTTGAAAGAACACTTGGAAGACCTCCCTCCGAGCAAAATTCAGTCCAGTTCCAGCGAGATCCGATTTTTCCGGCGAAGCTCCGATCACCCCTCAAATGAACTCCAAAATCTCTCAAAATTTTCAGAAATGATCCTTACCTCATGGACAACAAAAGCCCTATGGTTTGGTGCCTCAATTCGTTCAAAAATGAGGTCGATTTTAAGCTCAAATCTTGCAAAACTCTCTACCACTACATCCTCTATTTATAGCCAAATTTGAACCCCAAAACGACAGATCTTGCTTCACCCAAAGCCACTAAGGCCTTCCCGTGCCCTAGATCTGTCCAAAATGCACCGAAAGTTGCCCAAAACCCGATTTACTTAGTGTAAATTATGGTTGCTTTCGGTCGAAAATTTGGCCATTTTCGACCAAATCAAAGCCAATTGTCGGCCAATATTGATTCTGGGGCCTTGCCCCAATGATCCTTGCCAATTTCTTGGGACTTTTGCCACCGAATTCGGTGATAGGAAGGCTGGCCAGAAGCTTGGTCTGCCATGACAGCTTCCAAGTTTGGAAATTACACTTTTACCCCTTTATTTTAATTTCTTTACATTTTGGCATTTCCATGAAGCCCCTGAACTTTCTATAACTTCCATTGAGTCCCTCAAGCTTTGAAATCTTCATTTCTTCCTCTAAGATTCCCAAAAAATGTCATTTCGACCTCCCTCAGGCAAATTCAAGAAATTGCACTTAGGCCTGAATCTTCATTTTGGTCGTAAATCCTTTTGTTTTTTCTTGAAACCGCTAAAGGGTTATTCTACATGCTAAATATGAACTTTATTGGGGTTCTTTTGAGTTCTCAAAAGTCTCCTACGATAATTCAATTTTTCAGCCAGAATCATAGCTATATTTTAGCTATACCGAAAATCATTCTTGATCCAATTTCTCTCGATGCTAAAAATCATTTCTTGATATTCTTAATAGGTATATGCCTATTTCTTTAGGTATATGAGCCCTCGGGCACTCCCTCTAGTCGATTCGGACATTTTCTTGAGCTATTCTGATACTGATTTTCTTTGAAACCACATTTTTCTTACTCGAAAGTTTTTCGGGTATTACATTCTTCCCCCCTTTAGGAAATTTTGTCCTCGAAATTTTTTCTTTTGACCAATCAAATTACTAACTCGATACATTAGTCGTAGATTGTCTTTCTAATCATCCAAATTCGTACCATTTTACGAGCAATACTGACTAGGCATGCCTGTCTTTCACACACACACACACACATATATATATATATATTTTCCATTTTAGCTCCTTATCTATGGTCACATACATCAAGAGTAGTTCATCCTTTTCAAAATTATTTCTTTATTTCACAAGATTCTTGATAACATTTCTTAGAAAACCATAAAAATATGCTATTATATTCTATTTCCTCGAATAACTGGGGATATTTTCCCTTAATCGTATCTTCAAGCTCCCACGTGGCTTCTTCCTTGGTGTGATTCCTCCATTGAATCTTTACTAATGGAATGACTTTGTTCCTCAAGATTTGGTCACGACGATCTAAGATCCGTTCAGGCGACTCTGGATACGTCAGATTGTCTCTTAGCTCGATTTCTTCTACCCGAATTTCTTAAGTTGGGTCTGGTATTTGCCTCCGAAGCTGAGACACATGGAAAACATCGTGGATATTGGACAGGCTAAGAGGAAGTTCTAGTCGATAAGCCAACAGTCCAACTCGTCCTTTGACCAGATAGGGTCCTATAAATCGGGGTCTCAACTTACCTTTCTTCTTTCCTCGTGTTGCCAAATGCTGAGGTGACACTTTTAGATATACATGATCTCCTACCTCAAATTCCAAATCTCGCCTCCTTTTGTCTGCATAAGACTTTTGCCGACTTTGCGCAATTCGGATTCTCTCTTGAATCTTCCGGATCTTTTCCGAAGTTTGTTGTACCATCTCGGGTCCCAATATTTGTCTCTCTCCTTCCTCAGTCCAACAGATAGGCGATCGACATTTTCTTCCATACAGAGCCTCATAAGGTGCCATTCCTATACTGTTGTGGTAACTGTTGTTATAAGCGAACTCCACTAAGGGTAGATGCTCTTCCCAATTACCCTCAAAATCCAAGGCACATGACTTAGCATGTCTTTTAACGTTTGAATGGTCCTTTCAGATTGTCCATCGGTCTGTGGGTGATAAGCTGCACTAAGATTCAATTACGTCCCCATGCACTCCTGCAAGCTTCCCCAAAATCTTGAGGTAAACCTCGGATCCCGATCGGAGACTATGCTTACCGGTGTGCCATGAAGTCTAATTATCTCTCCAATATACTGCTCCGCAAACTTTCGAACTGGCCTATACATTCGTGTAGGTAAAAAATGTGCCGACTACGTTAGCCTATCTACAATAACCCAAATCGCATTGTTACCTCTCTGACCCCTGGGAAAACCTGTCACAAAATCATTCGTGACATGCTCCAATTTCCATTCTGGGATATCTAATGGTCTCATAAGTCCAGCCGATTTCTGGTGCTCGATCTTTACTCTCTGGCACGTGTCACATTGTGCTACTTTCCTTGCCACACTTGTCTTCATTCCCAGCCACCAACAGACTTCTCGGAGATCTCTATACATTTTTGTGGCTCCTGGGTGTACTGTATAACGAGTTTTGTGGGCTTCATTCAAAATTCTTTGCCTCAAGTCTTTTAGGTTTGGCACGTAAATCCTTCCCCAAAATCTTAGTATGCCATCATGCATTTCAAAATCGGGTCTCTTAGGCTGGTCATGCTCGTCCACCCATAGATGTATTTGTTTATCATCCACATATGCCTCTCGTATTTCGTTCATTAAATCCAGTTGAACTACCATGCCAGTGATAAGGACGGATGATTCCTTCGGCACTACACTCATTGTTAGTTGGCTAAAAGCCTCCAACATCTGCCACTCACGGGCCATCATCCCGGCCATAGAAATAGGCACATTCCTACTCAATGCGTCAGCCACCACATTGGCACGCCCCGGGTGATACTGTATGGTGCAATCGTAGTCCTTAAGAAACTCCATCCACCATCGCTGCCCAAGGTTCAACTCCTTTTGCGAGAACACATACTTCAGGCTCTTGTGGTCTGTGAAAATTTCAAAGGTTTCACCATACAGGTAATGTCTCCATAGTTTCAGAGCATATATCACAGCAGCCAGTTCCAGATCATGAGTCGGGTAATTTACCTCATGTCTCTTTAACTGTCGTGACCCATACGCGATCACTCGACCGTTTCGCATTAATACGCAACCCAAGCCTATCTTTGAGGCATTCGTGTATACCACGTATCCACCTGGCCCATTAGGCATTGCTAAAACAGGTGCTGAGGTTAGCCTATCTTTGAGTTCCTGGAAGCTTTCCTCACACTTGGCAGTCCATTCGAACTTGACTTCTTTCCGTATGAGTTTTGTCATAGGCGTGGCTATCTTCGAAAACCCCTCTACAAATCTTCGATAATAGCCTGCTGATCCCAAAAAGCTTCATATCTCAGTTACACATGTTGGTTGCTTCCATCCTTGAACAGCCTCAATCTTGGCTGGATCTACCGAGATTCCCTCGGCCGATATCACATGACCCAAGAATGCAACTTGAGACAGCCAATACTCGCATTTTGAGAACTTGGCATATAGTTGATGTTTCCTGAGAGTTTCTAACAGTGCTCTCAAGTGCCCCTCGTGCTCATTCTCATTCGAGGAATACACCAATATATCGTCTATAAACATTATTACAAATTTATTTAGGTAGGGTCTGAATACTCTATTCATGAGGTCCATAAATGCTGCTGGAGCATTCGTTAGTCCAAATGGCATCACCAAATACTCAATATGGTCGTACCTTGTTCGAAATGCTGCCTTCGAGACATCATCTGGCTTGATTCTCAATTGATAGTATCCGGATCTCAAATCAATTTTTGAGAAAACCTTCGCTCCCTGTAGCTGATCAAATAGCTCATCATCCTCGGGAGTGGATATTTATTCTTGATTGTAGCCTTATTTAATTGACGGTAGTCGATGCACATCCTCATACTATCATCTTTCTTTTTTACAAATAATACTGGTGCACCCCACGGTGACATGCTTGGCTGGATAAATCCCTTATCGGTTAGTTCCTGAAGCTGACTCTTTAATTCCTTCATTTCTGCCGGAGCCATCCGATATGGTGGGATTGATATCGGTTGGGTTCCTGGTACTAGCTCGATTGAGAACTCAATCTCTCGAGGCGGGGGTAATCCCGGTAGGTCTTCTGGGAACACGTCCTCGTACTCTTGCACTACTCGTACCTCGTTGAGTTTTGGTAACTCTCCTTTTTCTAATCGAGCATAGGCTATATACCCATAAGCTCCCTGGCTTATCAATTTTATTGCCTTCATAGCCGAAATAATTTTTCTAATCTTGGGGTCTCTTTGTCCCCGAAATTTGACCCATTCTCCTTCGTGTTTCTTTATTGTCATTTCTTTTCTCCGACAATCTATACTGGCATCATATCTAGACAAGAAGTCCATTCCTAAGATAACATCGAAATCGTATACTTCCAGCAAAAATAGATTAACTTGGAATCGAGCATCACTTAAACTAATTTCACATCTTTCTATCACCTTTGAGGACCTTGCACTTTTACCCATGGGCGTCGAAATAACTATCTGAGATTCCATAGGCTTAGTCTCTACCCCTAAACTCTCAGCTAGTGCATATGACATAAATGAATGGGTTGACCCAGGGTCTATCAATGCATGCACAGGGGTATCCGATATAAAGAGCATACCTTGTACGACTGCTGGATCTGTCCCCACATCTTCTTTGGTGAGGTTGTAGATGCGTCCCTGACGAGTCCCACGAGCCTCTCCAGCTTTTTCAGCTGGTCCCTCTGCTTGTCCGAGTCTCGGCTTCTTCAGGCAGTTCCTTGAATAGTGCCCCAGTTGATTGCACTGAAAACACACCACCTTCGTTAGGTCTTTCACTGGAGGTGTTTCCTTTCTCTTACGACAGTTTCTACTTATGTGTTCTCGTTCTCCGCACGAGTAACAGCTGGATGTCCCTGCTAAGCATTTTCTCCCCGGATGATTTTTCTTACATTTGGGGCATTGCCTGCTGTTTTGGGAACTTTTATTTCCCGTTTCCTGTTCTGAGTTCCCACTACAAAAAACTGGTTTTTTTGCGGCGATTTTTTAGCGGCGGTTTGGAAAACCGTCGCTAAAGCCCAAATTTAGCGGCGGTTTCCCAACCGTCGCTAAATTCCTATTTAGCGGCGGTTTTCTTAGCATTTAGCGGCGGTTTTTCGAAAACCGCCGCTAAAATACAAAAAAAAATTAATAATTAAAAAATAAAAAAAAATTAATTTTTGCGGCGGTTCAAAACCGTCGTCAAATTTATTAAATAAAAAAATTAAAATTAAATTTAACAGCGGTTTTTCGAAAACCGCCGCTAAAATACAAAATAAAATTAATAATTAAAAAATAAAAAAAAATTAATTTTTGCGGCGGTTCAAAACCGCCGCAAAATTCATTAAATAAAAAAATTAAAATTAAATTTAACGGCGGTTTTCCAAAAACCGCCGCTAAAATACAAAACAAAATTAATAATTTAAAAATAAAAAAAATTAATTTTTACAGAGGTTGGAAACCGCCGCGAAATTCCTTAAATAAAAAAATAAAAATTAAATTTAACGGCAGTTCTCCTGAAACCGCCGCTAAAATACAAATAATAATTAAAAAATAAAAAAAATTAATTTTTGCGGCGGTTCAAAACCGCCGAAAAATTCATTAAATAAAAAAATTAAAATTAAATTTAACGGCGGTTTTCCGAAAACTGCCGCTAAAATACAAAACAAAATTAATAATTTAAAAATAAAAAAAATTAATTTTTGCGGCGGTTAGAAACCGTCGCGAAATTCCTTAAATAAAAAAATAAAAATTAAATTTAACGGCGGTTCTCCTGAAACCGCCGCTAAAATACAAATAGTAATTAAAAAATAAAAAAAAATTAATTTTTGCGGCGGTTCAAAACCGCCGAAAAATTCATTAAATAAAAAAATTAAAATTAAATTTAACGGCGGTTTTCCTAAAACCGCCGCTAAAGTACAAAACAAAATTAATAATTTAAAAATAAAAAAAATTAATTTTTGCGGCGGTTTAAAACCGCCGCTAAATTCCTTAAATAAAAAAATTAAAATTAAATTTAACGGCGGTTTTTCGAAAACCGCCTCTAAAATACAAATAATAATTAAAAATAAAAAAAATTAATTTTGGCGGCGGTTCAAAACCGCCGCTAAAATACAAAACAAAATTAATAATTTAATAATAAAAAAATTAATTTTTACGGCGATTTTCAAAAAAATACATATTGAAAAAATACTTATTGCATTTGTATTTTATAATTTGCATTAATAATTTAAAATTTTCAATTGTTTTGAAATAATAAATAGTAATAAAATTTTCTCCCAAATTAATGATTTGCATTTAGTACTTATTGCATTAATAATTTACATTTTGTAATTTGCATCTTTATATATATAAAAGAAGAATAGTTTTCAAAAAAGAAATTTCCCCTCAAAACTTGCATTAATGATTTACAAATAATACTTATTGCATTAATAATTTGTATTTTGTAATTTGCATTAATAATTTAAAATTTTCAATTGTTTTGAAATAATAAATAGTAATAAAATTTTCTCCCAAATTAATGATTTACATTTACTACTTATTGCATTAATAATTTACATTTTGTAATTTACATCTTTATATATATAAAAGTAGGATAGTCTTCAAAAAAGAAATTTCTCCCCAAAACTTACATTAATGAGTTACAAACAATACTTATTGCATTAATAATTTACATTTTGTAATTTGCATCTTTATATATATAAAAGTAGGATAGTCTTCAAAAAAGAAATTTCTCCCCAAAACTTACATTAATGAGTTACAAATAATACTTATTGCATTAATAATTTACATTTTGTAATTTGCATCTTTATATATATAAAAGTAGGATAGTCTTCAAAAAAGAAATTTCTCCCCAAAACTTGCATTAATGAGTTACAAATAATACTTATTTTATTAATAATTTACATTTTGTAATTTGCATCTTTATAAATATAAAAGAAGGATAGTTTTCAAAAAGAAAATTTCCCCCCAAAACTTGCATTAATGATTTACAAATAATACTTATTGCGTTAATAATTTGTATTTTGTAATTTGCATTAATAATTTAAAATTTTCAATTGTTTTGAAATAATAAATAGTAATAAAATTTTCTCCCAAATTAATGATTTACATTTAGTACTTATTGCATTAATAATTTACATTTTGTAATTTACATCTTTATATATATAAAAGTAGGATAGTCTTCAAAAAAGAAATTTCTCCCCAAAACTTACATTAATTCATGAGCTACAAATAATACTTATTGCATTAATAATTTACATTTTGTAATTTGCATCTTTATAAATATAAAAGAAGGATAGTTTTCAAAAAGGAAATTTCCCCCCAAAACTTGCATTAATGATTTACAAATAATACTTATTGCGTTAATAATTTGTATTTTGTAATTTGCATTAATAATTTAAAATTTTCAATTGTTTTGAAATAATAAATAGTAATAAAATTTTCTCCCAAATTAATGATTTACATTTAGTACTTATTGCATTAATAATTTACATTTTGTAATTTACATCTTTATATATATAAAAGTAGGATAGTCTTCAAAAAAGAAATTTCTCCCCAAAACTTACATTAATGAGTTACAAATAATACTTATTGCATTAATAATTTACATTTTGTAATTTGCATGTTTATATATATAAAAGTAGGATAGTCTTCAAAAAAGAAATTTCTCCCCAAAACTTACATTAATGAGTTACAAATAATACTTATTTTATTAATAATTTACATTTTGTAATTTGCATCTTTATAAATATAAAAGAAGGATAGTTTTCAAAAAGGAAATTTCCCCCCAAAACTTGCATTAATGATTTACAAATAATACTTATTGCGTTAATAATTTGTATTTTGTAATTTGCATTAATAATTTAAAATTTTCAATTGTTTTGAAATAATAAATAGTAATAAAATTTTCTCCCAAATTAATGATTTACATTTAGTACTTATTGCATTAATAATTTACATTTTGTAATTTACATCTTTATATATATAAAAGTAGGATAGTCTTCAAAAAAGAAATTTCTCCCCAAAACTTACATTAATGAGTTACAAATAATACTTATTGCATTAATAATTTACATTTTGTAATTTGCATGTTTATATATATAAAAGTAGGATAGTCTTCAAAAAAGAAATTTCTCCCCAAAACTTACATTAATGAGTTACAAATAATACTTATTTTATTAATAATTTACATTTTGTAATTTGCATCTTTATAAATATAAAAGAAGGATAGTTTTCAAAAAGGAAATTTCCCCCCAAAACTTGCATTAATGATTTACAAATAATACTTATTGCGTTAATAATTTGTATTTTGTAATTTGCATTAATAATTTAAAATTTTCAATTGTTTTGAAATAATAAATAGTAATAAAATTTTCTCCCAAATTAATGATTTACATTTAGTACTTATTGCATTAATAATTTACATTTTGTAATTTACATCTTTATATATATAAAAGTAGGATAGTCTTCAAAAAAGAAATTTCTCCCCAAAACTTACATTAATGAGTTACAAATAATACTTATTGCATTAATAATTTACATTTTGTAATTTGCATGTTTATATATATAAAAGTAGGATAGTCTTCAAAAAAGAAATTTCTCCCCAAAACTTACATTAATGAGTTACAAATAATACTTATTTTATTAATAATTTACATTTTGTAATTTGCATCTTTATAAATATAAAAGAAGGATAGTTTTCAAAAAGGAAATTTTCCCCCCAAAACTTGCATTAATGATTTACAAATAATACTTATTGCGTTAATAATTTGTATTTTGTAATTTGCATTAATAATTTAAAATTTTCAATTGTTTTGAAATAATAAATAGTAATAAAATTTTCTCCCAAATTAATGATTTACATTTAGTACTTATTGCATTAATAATTTACATTTTGTAATTTACATCTTTATATATATAAAAGTAGGATAGTTTTCAAAAAAGAAATTTCTCCCCAAAACTTACATTAATGAGTTACAAATAATACTTATTGCATTAATAATTTACATTTTGTAATTTGCATCTTTATATATATAAAAGTAGGATAGTCTTCAAAAAAGAAATTTCTCCCCAAAACTTGCATTAATGAGTTACAAATAATACTTATTTTATTAATAATTTACATTTTGTAATTTGCATCTTTATAAATATAAAAGAAGGATAGTTTTCAAAAAGGAAATTTCCCCCCAAAACTTGCATTAATGATTTACAAATAATACTTATTGCGTTAATAATTTGTATTTTGTAATTTGCATTAATAATTTAAAATTTTCAATTGTTTTGAAATAATAAATAGTAATAAAATTTTCTCCCAAATTAATGATTTACATTTAGTACTTATTGTATTAATAATTTACATTTTGTAATTTACATCTTTATATATATAAAAGTAGGATAGTCTTCAAAAAAGAAATTTCTCCCCAAAACTTACATTAATTCATGAGCTACAAATAATACTTATTGCATTAATAATTTACATTTTGTAATTTGCATCTTTATATATATAAAAGTAGGATAGTCTTCAAAAAAGAAATTTCTCCCCAAAACTTGCATTAATGAGTTACAAATAATACTTATTTTATTAATAATTTACATTTTGTAATTTGCATCTTTATAAATATAAAAGAAGGATAGTTTTCAAAAAGGAAATTTTCCCCCCAAAACTTGCATTAATGATTTACAAATAATACTTATTGCGTTAATAATTTGTATTTTGTAATTTGCATTAATAATTTAAAATTTTCAATTTTTTTGAAATAATAAATAGTAATAAAATTTTCTCCCAAATTAATGATTTGCATTTAGTACTTATTGCATTAATAATTTACATTTTGTAATTTGCATCTTTATATATATAAAAGTAGGATAGTCTTAAAAAAAGAAATTTCTCCCCAAAACTTGCATTAATGATTTACAAATAATACTTATTGCATTAATAATTTACATTTTGTAATTTACATCTTTATATATATAAAAGAAGGATAGTTTTCAAAAAAGAAATTTCTCCCCAAAACTTGCATTTAATACTTATTACATTAATAATTTACATTTTGTAATTTGCATTAATAATTTAAATCTTTCAATTGTTTCGAAATAATATATTCTAATTATTGTAAAATTAACAATAAATTTTAAATATATAAGTTTTTCAATGCTAATTGTTTTCTATTAAATTTGCATGAATTTTATGAGAAATATTAATAGACAACTTAAACTATTAATTAAGTCATAGAAAAGTATCTATTTATATCTTTATTCTATATATATTTATATAATATTAAAATATGATAGTCAAATAAAGTATTTTGCCAAATGTCAATTATTAGGGTTGTCAAGTATTAGGGTTTTTCAATGCTAATTAATATTTAAGGTATCACAATTTTAAGACTATGGAAGAAATCAAAATTCATTTTTTTAAAATTTTTGTTATTATTGAAAAAACTTATTCTTACTCATATTTAATTTATATTTATAATTATAATATAATAAATAGAAAATAATGAATGTCTTTAAGTGGAAATATTATAGATTTTATAATATTTATTTATAAATAAATATAATATAATAAAAAAATTTATAAGTATATTGAATTAAAAGTATTCTCCATTAGCATATTGAATAGTGAATAATTAAGTAAATTTAATTTTTTTCAAAGTGATTAAAGATTAAAAAAATTATAATTATCAATTTAGTTAAAATTATTTAAAATAATAAATTTATTTTTTATTTTTAAATTAAACTCTCCCATATATCATGCGGGTTCACCACTAGTTAACTAAAAATTTAATTTAAAAAAATAAAAATAAAAATAAAGTTAACAAAATTTGAATAATTTTAAAAAATATATAATTTTTTATTTTTAATAAATTAATTTAGTTAATTTAATTCAATTAATTTATTTTTTTATTTATTCCTTTATTCTTTTAAAAAATGATAAATTAATTAATGTTTTTCTTTTTATATTAAAAAATATAAAATATAATTCTAAAAAATAGTGGTATATAATTTATATATGCAATTATATAATAAAGGAAGTTGGTAGCTCAGGCGGTTTCAAGCATCTAAGGGCATAGAGGAGGTTGTGGGTTCGAAACTGGGGAAGGGGGAGGCTGGAAATTTAATTTCCAGCCTCGCCACGTGGCGCGCGGATATTCGGCCACGTGGCTGGGGTGGGCAATCAAGTGGGCGCGGGCGGGTGAGATCAGAATTTTCATTTTAAATTTAGCAGCAGTTTTTAAAACCGCCGCTAAAATTCAAAATTTTAAATTTTTTTAATTTTAGCGGCGGTTTTTAAAACCGCCTCTAAATTTAAAATTTTAATTTTTTTTAATTTTTTATTTTTTAAAATTTTAATTTTTTTAATTTTTGCGGCGGTTGCAGAACCGCCGCTAAAATAAAAAATTTTAATTTTTTTTTAATTTTAGCGGCGGTTTTATAAACCGCCGCTAAAAGTAACGAAAACCGCCGCTAAATCACTGATTTAGCGGCGGTTTTAAAACCGCCGCAAAATTATTGATTTAGCGGCGGTTATTCCAGTGGTTGGTCAAAACCGCCGCTAAATGCTTCATGACGGTTGTTTCAGCGGCGGTTTTGAAAACCGCCGCTAAATCACTTAGCGGCGGTTAAAAACCGCCGCTAAATGCAAAAAAAACCGCCGCTAAATGCCAGTTTTTTTGTAGTGTCCCTTTCGGTTCACTAGACCTAATGAGCTTCACTTGCAAAAGATTCCTTTCTATCGTCAAGGCCTTGCTCAAGGCTTCCTCATATGAGTCAATCGTCCAAGTGCTCAAAGCATGCAATAGCTCCACTCGAAGTCCCAACATGAACTTCTGTGCCTTTTGTCACTCATCGGCGTCGTACATTGGCACGTACTTAATGAGTTGGTTAAATTTGGTGTCGTATTGTGCCATGGACATTTCCTCAGTCTGCTTCAGGTTTGCAAATTCCCAACTCTTCTCCTGCTTCCAACTCAAAGGAAAATACTTCTTGTTAAAGGCTTTCTTAAACGCTTCCCAAGCTGTTATTGGAATCTCATCGTCTTCCGATTCCTACCTTGAATTTGTTCGCTACAGAGTTCGCTCCATTGTCTGCCACCACCTCCCAGCATCTTCTTCCAACATAAAGGTGGCACAGTTCACCTTATCTTGGTCATTGTATTGCAAGTGTCGGAGCAGCTTCTCTGTTTGCTCTAACCAAAACTCAGCTATGCTGGGATTGTCGTCGGGTTTCCCTTTAAATGTCGGCGGTCGCTGTCGATGGTACTGTTCTAACACGTTATCTGGTTGCCTAGTTGATTCTCCCTTAGTCACATAGGTCATGAGATTCTCCATGACTCTTTCCATTCGGTCCAATCGCCTTTCGGGGATTACAGACTCTCTTTCTTGGTCTTCACCCCGGATGCCGCTGTTACTAACATAGTCGTAGTGGCGAATCCCACTATCTTCGACACTCTCGTTCCTCTGATTGGGAGTGACAAGAGACCGGTTCCTTTGTCGCCTTGTGGATACCATCTGAAAGACAAGACAAAATCTCATTCCACGAGAGTTTCTCCAAAAGGAAATTTCATATATGCTAGGATTTTTTTTTTTTTTTATACATCAAACTTAAACCAAAGATAAATTCTCAACATATCCTTTATAAGTAGCAATCCCAAACATAACAAAGGAATGATACACTTTAAACATAAGCGAAAGCAAGATCAGAACCTGTAAGGAACCTCGAAGACACATCATACGCGGGTGCATACACATCGTTCACCCGACATAATATTACAAATATTGTTAAAGTCTAAATAATACAACAGAATATAATAGATGGTCCTAGCCCCACATGGGACCCATAAAATATCCATCAAGCTCATGCCTCGATCACTTCCTTGCCCTTCCGGTCGCTCGTCCCGCTTGGAACATGGAATATTCCAGGGACATAGTCCAATATTAGAAGATGAAATCTTCTAAGTGAGGGTTATAAAAGTATGAATGAATGAATGATGCATGAACATTTATAAACAAATACCCTAGTGTAACTTCCCTGGCCCACCAGCCCGGCATGAAACCCTAGGCAGAATCCCGAACCTTTGCAGGATAATCCTAACGTTGTTCCATCAATTGCACTTGGAGAATTACGGCTACACTCTTAGGGTGACTTCCCAATCCTATGTATGAGTTTAATATAACAATAATATTATGTCATGCATACGTCACGACTTCTCATGCAACATTATATGAAGATGATCATAACATACATAGATTTCATGCATAGAAAGGTATTCATATCGTATATGGGTTATAGGGGAAAAATCACTCACCTTAAACAAAATTTTTTTGCCTCGATTTGCGTGCTATCCTTGAAAATAATGCAAATTGTCAAGATCCTTGGCTAAATCACTTCCTAGCCAGTCATTTCTAAATAAAATCAATAATATAATTTTTCCAGACTTTCTTCTTATTTTTCCTCTATTTTTCATAACCATAAATTCTTTCAAAATTCCTAATAAAATAATTTATTCAATTTTTGCTTCATGAAAATTCCTAAAATAACATTTCTAATCTCTATGAATTTTCTGGGAATTTTTCAAAACCTCTTCCTATTTTTCTCTAATTAAGTTTCCTTTCAAAAATTCAAAATAATTATTTTATCATAAAATTTCCCAAATAAAATTTTATAAAACTGAAATATTCCTTTTTCTCGTGTTTCTGGATATTTTTCCAGAATTTTATCCCTCTTATTTCTATTTTTACTCTATTTTTCTTCATTTTAGCATTTAAATAATACTAAAAATAATCTTCGGTCATTTTCTCCAGCGTCGGCACACCGGAAAATTAAACTAACTATACCAAAAGATAGCTTACCTTGAGTCGATCCCTCTAGCCAAATTTGAGCTTGAAAGAAAACTTGAAAGACCTCCCTCCGAGCAAAATTCAATCCGGTTCTAGCGAGATCTGATTTTTCCGGCGAAACTCCGATCACCCCTCAAATGAACTCCAAAATCTCTCAAAATTTTCAGAAATGATCCTTACCTCATGGGAAACAAAATCCCTATGGTTTGGTGCCTCAATTCGTTCAAAAATGAGGTCGATTTTAAGCTCAAATCTTGCAAAACTCTCTACCACTACATCCTCTATTTATAGCCGAATTCGAATCCCAAAACGACAGATCTTGCTTCACCCAAAGCCACTAAGGCCTTCCCGTGCCCTAGATCTGTCCAAAATGCACCGAAAGTTACCCAAAAGTCGATTTACTTAGGGTAAATTATGGTTGCTTTCGTTCGAAAATTTGGTCATTTTCGACCAAATCAAAGCCAATTATCGGCCGATATTGATTCTGGGGCCTTTCCCCAACGATTCTTGCCAATTTCTTGGGCCTTTCACCACCGAATTCGGTGATAGGAAGGCTGGCCAGAAGCTTGGTCTAGCATGGCAGCTTCCAAGTTTGGAAATTGCACTTTTGCCCCTTTATTTTAGCTTCTTTACATTTTGGCATTTCCATGAAGCCTCTGAACTTTATATAACTTCCATTGAGTCCCTCAAGTTTTGAAATCTTCATTTCTTCCTCTAAGATTCCCAAAAAATGTCATTTCGACCTCCCTCAGGCAAATTCAAGAAATTGCACTTAAGCCTGAATCTTCATTTTTGTCGTAAATCCTTTTGTTTCTTCTTGAAACTGCTAAAGGGTTGTTCTACATGCTAAATATGAACTTTATTGGGGTTCTTTTGACTTCTCAAAAGTCTCCTACGATAATTCAGTTTTTCAGCCAGAATCATAGTTATATTTTAGCTGTATCGAAAATCATTCCTGATCCAATTTCTCTCGATACTAAAAATCATTTCGTGATATTCTTAATAGGTATATGCCTATTTCTTTAGGTATATGAGCTCCCGGGCATTCCCTCTAGTCGATTCGGATATTTTCTTGAGCTATTCTGATATCGATTTTCTTTGAAACCACATTTTTCTTACTCGAAAGTTTTTCGGGTATTACACCTTGCATCGTCGCCCTTGCCGCCCACCGCCGTTATGCCCCACCAACCCCGCTCCATCCCATCCTCCCCCTCCGTCGTCACCCCTACCCGGCCACTACCGTCACCTCCCGCCAATGCCACCTAAAGCTCCGCCTCCAGCTCAAAGGTATATATATGCGTATCTCCATCTCATCTCACTATGTGTGTATCATCCCTTATCTCTCTCTCCTGACTGTGTATGTATATTCTGCCGCTGTTGGAACTCCATCACGACTGTGTGTGTTTGTCCACGACTGCTGAAGCTCTATCGCAGCTGTGTTTGTATGTATATAGTCATTGTGTGTTTGTATGTATATAGTCACTGTGTGTTTGTGAGCATAGTCACTGTGTGCGTATATATTTTTTTAGTTTCTGTGTGTATACGCAACTGTGTGTGTTTGTAAGTATATATTGCATGTATATAGTCACTGTGTTTGTATATCAATGTGTTTGTGTTTGTGAGCATATCCAATGTGTGTATATAGTTTCAATGTTGCGACTGTGTGTGTTTGTATGTATCTATACTATGTGTGAGCATGCCCAATGTTTGTAGGTATCTCACTGTGTTTGTGTTTGTGAGCATATCCAATGTGTGTATATGCTCACTGTGTTTGTGTTTGTGATCAATTGAAGGCAAGAAGAAACCTAGCTAAAGAAAGAAGAAGATGGGTTTTATTGGGTCGGACTAGGCTATCGGGTCGGATCTGGGCCGTTCAATCTATTAAAGATCCATTACAGGATCTGGGGCAACTAAAGAAAATGTATAAAATGGATCAGAATTGGGCCTGGGGCATTTTAGCTAAAGAAGATGGGTTTTATTTCAAATGGGTTGGGCTTCAATTGGGCCTGAAGCATTTATTTTATTAAATAAAGTGGATCCGTTTTATTTTTGGGCCTCATTTCACTATCTCAACCCATATATATATTGGGCTATATTTTTATCATGGGTTTTATTTAATTTGTTTTGATTATATGTTTAGCTATTAAGTTAATATTTGATTTTGAGCCTAAAATTATAAATTAAATAATAAACTCAGTTTTTTATTTAAAAAATTGAGATAATTAATATTAATAGTCTCATTTAATTATGTGGTGCATATGATTCTCTTTAAGGCATGAATTTAAAAATGTATAAAATGTAAGAGATAGATATTTTAATGGTTGAAATGAATTTTATATATTTTTAATTGCTGATATTACTTTGTATTCTAGCCCAACAATTCCTCTCTATCTCTCTTTTCTGTCTTTATCTACCTTATATCTCAACTTTTGCTTTTTCTCTCTGTTTTTTTTATACAGGCACATATATATACACTCACATATATATACACAGACACATATATATACATAGCCCATCTTGCTCTCATCGGGGCTGGCAGCCAATGGTCACCATCGCCCCCAAACACACACACACACACACACATACATATATAGATATATACACACCTGACGAGGGTTCGAGGAACCCCTAACCCACGGGCCCTTGATCGATCGCTGTCAGAGGCCCTTGAAGCCCTCAACTAGCAACGGTCGGCAGCTCTCCAAATTTTTTTTAAAAATTAATGTACAATTTTTTTAATTTCTAACTATTAATACTTTATTTTATTTGAAAAATTAAAAATAAAAAACACCAATAAAGATGCAAATATTCAAAAAGATTTCATTTATTAGTATTATTTTTTTAATTTTAATTTTAATTTATTATTTTTATTTTTTATTTTATTACAATAATATTTTTAATTAAAATCATATAAAAATCAAAGAGTTCCCTACCACTACGATCGAGAACCCAAGGCTTCCCCAACCATGCGTTGTATATATAGATATATATATACACACACATAGCCCCTTGATCGGCAGCGATGGGGGGCTCAAGGAACCCCGACGGGGTTTGGCAAACCCTTGACCCGTTGGCCCCTGACTGGTCGTTATCGGGGGCCTTGAAGCTCTCAACCAGAGACAGTTGTTGGCTCTCAATTTTTTTTTAAATTTAATTATTTAAAAATTTAATATAGAATTTTTTTTAATTTCTAAATATCAATACTTCATTTTATTTGAAATTTTTTAAATAAAAAACCAATAAAGATGCAAATATTCAAAAAGATTTCAATTATTAGTTTTATTTTTTTAATTTTAATTTTATTTTATTAATTTAATTTTTTATTTTCTTACAATAATTTTTTAATTAAAATAATATAAAAATCAAAGAGTTCCCGACCGCTCACGATCGGGAACCCAAGGCTTCCCTAATCATGTATTGTCGGGGAACTCAAGGCTCTCTCTGACCCCGAACTACGGTTCCCCCGTTGATGTCAATAACACTAATTGGTGTGTAATTTAATTTTAATTTCTTTTAGATTACAGAGTAATGACTGTTGTGCATTATTTGATATTTAATTTTTTTATATTTGATTTGTTTGAAATTATAGAATACAAGCTGATATGTATTGTTTAATATTTAATTTTTAATTTAATTTATTCAGATTGTAGAACACTTACTAATGTACTTTATTATATAGATATAGTAATTTTTTTATTTTTATTATTAAACGTTAACAAGTATACAATAACTTTAATTTATGTTTTTTGTTCGGTGTTTACAATTTTTTTTACTTGCTCTTATATTTTGATTTGCAATATTGGTGAACATTATAAATCTTATATGTTTGTTTCTTATTTGAGTTTTGTAAAGCGTTTAATACAAACAAAATTATTACAAATTATTCACAAATTTTTACTTAATATATATAAATTATAACTATATTTTAATTTTAATATTATTTTTCTTATGTAGTTATTATTTGATATCAGTAGCACTAACTGGTGTGTATTTTAATTTTAATTTCTTTTAAATTGCAGAGTAAGGAGTTGTGCATTATTTGATAATCATGTTCAGTGCTTGATTAGTTCGCGTTTGAATTTAATGTTCAATTTTTTTAATTGTACAGTGCCTTCAGGCATGAGTTATCCTAGTATATATATATTACACTAATATAATTATGGGCAAATGCACATTTAATCCCCATATTTCATCCCTATTTTATTTGGAAACTTCTTTAATTACAAATACACCCTCTATCATTCAAATTAATTTGCATTGTGATACTGAAAATGCAAAATTAATAACTCAAATCTTACTCGACTAGGATGATTTCGCCCCAGTGTCCTTATCGGGCTATTGATTTATCCCAAAACTACCTCAGGGTTGATCCTTACATAAAACCGGAGCTCCTTTAGGTTTCTGTTGATTTCCCAGAAGTCTCTTACGACAATTCGGTTTTTTAGCCTAAATCATAGTTGTGTTTTAGTTGTACCAAAAATCGTTTCTGATCTAATTTATTTCGATGCCATAAATCATGCCTCGAAATGCTGGTTAATACCATATCATTTTTCTTAGGCATTTCAGCTCTAGAGTAATCATTGCAGTCGATTCGATCATTCATAACAATAAGAAATTACCCTATAGCTTCAATTTATCTATAAATTCTATTTTTGTCCCAAGATAATTTACTCTTGAGTCATTTAGAAATTCTCGGGTATTACATTCACCCCTCCTTAAAGAAATTTCGTCCTCGAAATTTTCATCTGCCCAATCAAGTAATTATGACAAATCACAACTCATTACTTGAATACCTCAATCACCCATCATTTCAACCCTAACAAACACCCTAGTTTGCACTTATTACACATCCAATGCTTACATGCATGTCGTGTCATTTATATAATTTCTTGTTATGGTCCTTTACAAGTGACCACCCATTTCTCAACATTGTAGACACGCACATTCTACCTTGAAACTTTGAGAATGTCATCTTGCTTCTCAAAAATCAGAGCCCTTGGGCTCGTCATGTCCATCAATCCATAGACAAGTACACTTGTCAACCACACATGCCTCTCGTATCTCATTCACCAGATCCAGCTAAACAGTTAGGCCAGTGATAAAAACTGACGATCCCCTCGGCAGTACACTCATAACTAGTAGGCCAACAAGCCTCCAACAACTACCATTCACACATATCCACCTAGTCATGGTAGGCACATTCCTACTCCAAGCATCGGGCACTTTACTGCCACACCCCAGGTGATATGAAGTAGTGAAATCGTAGTCCTCAAGGATCTCCATCCACCGTCACTGCCTCTTGTTCAGCTCATTTTGCGAGAGCACATACCTCAGGCTCCTCGTGATTCGTGAGCACCTCAAATGCCCCACCATACCAGTAGTGCCTCCATAACCTCAAGAGCACATACCACAACTGTCAGCTCCAAGATATGCGTTGGGTAGTTCACTTGTGCCTTGGCATGATCCACAAACGATCATCCATCCATGTTACACTAACACGCAACCCAATCCTTTGAGCTATCAGCGGCTTTCCTTGCATCCGGTAGGTCATTCTTACTTAACTCTCCTCACAAGTCTTGACATGGACACAACTCTTTCAAAGAGTGGCCTATCATGCCCATCTGACAATAGTTTGCCAAACATCTTTAGACAGTTAGAGATCCTATCATAGTACTTTTGTCCATTGGGACTTGGATCCTAGTCAAAACATAACAATCACGGTGTTACTTAAAATTTGGCATCTGACCATCTCCATAGTTCACTATGTATCTCTGACCATGGATCCCAGACCCGTACTGCGAGCTAGCCCAGCTGCTCCGGTCATTAGTCACAAGCTCATCACTAGTCCTCTGCCTTGGTCCTTAGGCTCAGATCCGCTGTTACAGGCCACACACCTATGGTGTTTTCGCCATGCTAGAGCCTCCTTGTCTCATCTCTGAGAGTTGTAATTGACCTGACTCCTGTCACTTCTAATACTTCTTTCAATACCAGCTCAAATCTCCAAATCTCACGGATCCTCGATCCTTTTCAGAGTTACATTTACTCAGGTTACTAACCTTTTCTTGAACAAATCCTCTATTTAAAACTTTTGATTCACCTCTTGAAACCTATCGGGACATCCTACTTTTTGGAACTTCCTAAGCTCATGGTGCTTATGATAATCAACTTTGATTTCACATTCACCGACATGGAGCCCCATACTCCCATCACCTTTGTTACAAGAAAATCTTGGTCACAACATCCATCGTGATGCTTCTTACAATGCCTCTCAGGATCACCAAAACTCACATCCGAAGAATTTGGCATACAACTATAGCTTTCTAAGAGTTCCCAATATTATCCTCAATGTTCCTCATGCGTCTCCTTATCTGAGTATACCAATATATCATCAATTCCGAGATCCTCATCTCAATATCCCTATCATCAAAATCATGACTTAATTGTCATTTCTAGAAGGCCTCATTTCCTTATCTTACCTTCGATCGCACATCAATCATAGAAAATATTCCAGTCTCTTGTAGTTGTTCAATAATTCATCAAATTGAGGTAAAAGATATTGACTCTTAATTATCATCTCACTCAAAGCCTAATAATTTACATCCTCAATCAAGCCACACATAGCTAAGCATCCAATAACCTCAAGCTATCATTGGCAAATTTGGATTCATCATTAAGAAATAATCCCGATAAATCTTCTGTGAATACATCCTGCTATTTTTCTCACCACCTCAATTTGCTCACGGCTTTTCACTAACCGCAAGTGCCTGTAACACCTATCATCATGCTCCTTATATTAACAACTTGCTGACATCATTTTAATGATTGTCCAGCTATACATCTCCCAATTTTCCGACTAGGGTTACCTAGACTAATTGCTTAGCCATACAAGAGTTCCATTCTCCAATATCGAAAATCTTGGATCTCCAATATAACTTCTCCTACTGCGATCTGTCATTCTGGCACATCTGCCATTACCCGTTTCTCTCAAGTACACCAAAGATTCTTACAACTATTGAGACAACAATCTATAGCCACTCCATTAACTAGAGCGGGTAGGTACTTACGTCCCCTATGGTACCCCAGTCATAGCTTTCATAGCTTAAGAGATTTAAACTTTTTTTTTTCCTCAACAACATTCCTCAAAGACCCACTGAATCTCTTCTTTGAAAAACTCTAAAGTTTTACCACGAATTCTTAAACTTTTCATGGCCCTTAAAATCAATCTTTTAAGGAGTTTCCTCAGGAATCCCAAACCAATTTATCTTTGAAAACCTCGAATCAGATCACGATATTTGGTGCCAATCATTTTCTATAAACAATCGAACCTCAAAAACTTCTAGGGACTCTTTTCCTAAGGATACCTTAAACCTCAAATAATGATTTAGGTCCTCATACGGTTGCACAAGACACAACCCATTCACGTGTCCCTTCTCACTAACTGTTGAATCCTCAAGCCCACTTGGTACACTGAACCATAGTCACAATCTTTGCTATGACCTATCAAGAAACTCTTGCCTTTTTCCTACCTTGAACAGAGATTTCCATCTCACAATTCATCGTCAAGGCTTTAGACTAGCCATGTTCTACTACCTGAAATCTCATTTACCGATAATCCATTGCCTCTCGTGTTTCATTCTTTAGATCAAGTTGACTATCAGCATGTGACCATCAAATTAGTCCTTCCAACGCACTACACTTACCGTCAGCCAACACACAAGATGTCACCATCCACACGATCGCATCGTAGGCTTACTCTTATAACAAGCATCGACCCCTACACGAGTATACCCCGGGTGAAAACTACACGGTTTCGTCATAGTCCTTTAAGAACTATCATTCACTGTCGCTACCGCATGTCTAACTCCTCTTGCAAGAACGCCCATCCTAGGCCCTCGCTAAGGTCAATGATCATGTTGCCACATGGGGGTAGTGCCTATATGGCTCATGAGCATTCATTAGATCTACCATTTCCATTTTACCCATTGGATAACTCTTACTATGCAACCCAACCATATCCTTGAGGCAAATACAAACACAACTATCTCATGATCCCACTTAGCATTATTACACTAGACATCGAGGTTAATCTACCCCTCGAGCCGCATAATGTTTGTCTCATCTTCAACTCATAAAATGACCATGAACCTAGACACAATTCTTTAAATAGGACACAAAGTCCACATTCAAGACATTACTTGCTTGTTTTTCTTTAGATCGTGCTTCCACAAAACCATCCATTATATTTCTAGCTTGATTCCCTAGGCTTCCAGCCTCTTCCAACCAGCTAGTGGCTCACCTCGCATCCTAGACCATTGGAACTTAGACCCCATACAAGGTGCAAACCTTACTATGTTGCCCCAGATCTTCAGCATCTGATCGTCTCCCATTTAGTCTGCTATGATGCCTCGGTCGACGGGTCTCCCATACCTTACAGTAAGCCATCCTTTAATCCTCTACACGTGGGTCCCTATATCTAGACCTGTCATTGCGAACACCGAACCAGTAGTGCTGTCACACTGCTAGGGTTCCTTGTCCCAACTCCTTGAGTCATATTGGTCGCACCATTGTTACCTCATCAACTAGCATAACTCATATGCCATCACTTGACCATCTTCAGCCTCTCGCTTGACCCCGTCCCTTATATCCTTGATCTACGCATCTCGTTTTTTGAGACACTAAATGATCCCCGAAAATACTTATCATCTAATCCTAACTCATCAACCAAGCTATGCGACATCTAACTAATCATTCATGATTTGATCATCCTCGATAACTACCAGTTATCCTATCATTCATCGTAAGTATTTCTGGTAATGACCTCAAATCAACACTTTAAATCTCTTGGATCCATAATCATGGTTTCCGAATCAACCTTTCATTCAAATCGTATCATCGAATCCTATCTTCAATAGCTAGGTCCATCCGACCAGCTGTTCTATCACTTAATAAGGTTAGATCCTCAAGTCAATAGCTTATAGGACTTCAACTGTTAATCCCCGAATCTCTAAATAGGGATTTTATTCTACGAACCATTAGTTTTTTTTCCCCTAAGTCTCCACTTGGGATTTCTACTAATTGGCTCTAATTGTATCAGATATCCTAACGTCTCCAAATTGTTATTCCCTAAATCTCCAAATAGGGTTAAGCTATGAGAATCCTCAACTGAAATAACAGTTAATCTCCAAGTCTAACTTTTCTAAGTCTCCAAATAAAAATTCGCTTTGATATCAATTGTAACGCCCCGCTTTTCCCGAGCGTTAAATAACTCATGGATTTCGGGGATATATATATTTTTTTAAAATAAACTCAACATAAATCATTTCCCGACAATCTCGTTCTACCTTCTTAACATACCAAACAAGAATCATTAAGGTAAGACAAGTAATCATCATAAATGCGGAAGCTAAAATCGAAATATGATATGGTACATAACCGAATTCACTTAAATTATAACATAAGAATCCGTACCACAGTACATCTTCAAAACTAAATACATGGAGACTTATCATCAAGAGATAACAACTAATCAACTCAGATACAATCTAGTTATACCTCAAAAATACATTAAACTGTAACAATTATACATGATTATCCATATAATATAAACTTCTAAACATGACTAAAAACATATCTTGAATCCTCATGAAGAAACAAATACCGAAACAACTCGCCAAACCCATTGACCATGTCATCTCGTGTCGTCACATCTCAACCACTTCCTTGCCTATACTGCAAGTCCCAACTGAAATGTTTGAATGTTTCAGGGGCATAACCCGATTAGAAGATGAATCTTCTAGCAAAGGTTTAAAAATATAATACATGAATGCATGATGCAAAAACATGAACAACCGTATGCACTAGTGTAACTTCCTTAGACCTTTTGCCTGACACGAAACCCTAGGCAAAATCCTGACCTGCTTTTAGATAATCCTAACGTTGTTCCATCAATTGCTCTTGGGGAATTACGGCTACACTATCAAGGCGATATCACATCCCGACACAAATATTGATATTCTAACAATATCATGCCAAGGGAAAATCATGACTACGATGCAATAATATATGTACAGATATGACAAGATGTACATAAATTACATATGATTTAGCAACCATCACAAGATCATGCTCCATATAAACAAAACATAACACATAAGTTTTGAGATAAAACCACTCACAAAACCATATTTAGATAAAACTACTCACTTGATGAACAAAACTCAAGATGCCTCGAAAAATGTGCACTGCCTCGATTTGCGTGTTGAACCTCAAAATTTTCACGAGTCACTTCACCTCAATCCTCAAAGCACCCTATCCATAATTTTTTCCAATAAACATTAGAACCTATTTTTTTTATAATTTCTTTGCATTTTTCTCTATTTTTCTCACTAATTTCTAAAATACATATCTACTTAAATATTTTGCCAAATATTTTTTCATAGAAACTGATAAAATATTTTTCCAAGAATATTAAAAAGTCCAAAAGTCACTTAGGCTTAGATTTTAAAGCCTTCTTGATGTGGATGCCTTGACCTCGAAATGAGTACCTGATCAATTTTCCTACCTCGGACATTCTCTTCAAGCTCCAAATTAATACCTAGAATTTTTGTAGATTTTTTTCATAATTTTTCCTATTTTTCTTTCTTTTCTTTTCTTTTTCATTTTTTTTCCTTTCTTTCTTCTTTCTTCTTCCTTCTTTTTTCTTCTCCTTCTTTTACCTCCCCTGCTCCTACAACGCACTTGACATACGCTTGCGCACTAGCGTCGCCGTACGCCACCATCTGGCATTCGTCGTCGTCGCCATCGGCCGCCAAAACCGCGACCATCAACTTGCCTCCTATGCGACCTACGTGCAACCAGCAGCCGTCGCCAACCCTTATGGTGTCTAACGGCCTCGTTGAAGCTCCTTTAAGTCATTGAAACCGTCACCATAGCCGTGCCCCTGCCTCACGTTCAACTGCTGAGTGCTCGCGGCCATGGCCACTTGTAAGCTTGTGGCTATGGCCGTTTGCTATGGTGGCTAACTCTGGCCACCCTCGCGACTTCTCTTTCTCTTCGATTACAGCCTCTTACTCTCGCTTTCTCTCTCTCTCTATATATATATATCTATCTCTCTCTTTTTCAATCATTTTGTTTGCTGCAAATCTCTTGGCCCAAGCTCCCTACTCTCGCGAGCTCTCTGCTTCTTCATTCTTTTTCTCCATTTCTTCTATATATATTATACATTAATCTTGACTCCCCATAATTTCCTCCTCAAATCACTTTGCCAATCTCTCATCCCAATGCCCTTAAATGGTGCAAAGTTTGCCCCCATCATGCATGCATATCTATCACCCATTATCTGTCTTTCTTTGTCATCACGTGTGCATATATATATTTATATATATTACACTAATATAATTATGGAAAAATGCACATTTAATCCCCATATTTCATCCTTATTTTATTTGGGAATTTCTTTAATTGTAAATGCACCCTCTATCATTCAAATTAATTTACATTATAATACTGAAAATGCAAAATCAATAACTCAAGGCATACTCAATTAGGACGATTTCGCCCAGTGTCCTCACCGGGCTATTGATTCATCCTGAAGCCATCTCAAGGTTAATCCTTACATAAAATTGGAGCTCCCTTAGGGTTCCGTTGAGTTCCCGAAAGTCTCTTACGACAATTTAGTTTTTTAGCTTAAATCATAGTTGTATTTTAGCTGTATCAAAAATTGTTTCTGATATAATTTCGTTTGATGCCATGAATCATGCCTCGAAATACTCGTTAATACCATATTATTTTTCTTAGGCATTTTGGCTCCAGGGTACTCCCTACAGTCGATTCGGTCATTCATAACGATAAAAAATTACCCTTTAACCTCAATTTATCTATAAATTCTATTTTTACCCCAAAATAATTTACTCTTGAGTCTTTTAAAAATCCTCGGATATTACATGCATAGTTAGGGACCTCCCGAGAAGCGTTGTGCATGCGCTTTTGAGAAAGCTCTCGTTGAAAGAGGCTGACATGTTCACGAGGCACTTTAGAATAGTCCTCGTTGTTTCCTCATACCTTCTATACCTGTTCATGCATTGCTATAAACTATTTTAGAGTTCTCACTAGAAGGTTCATCTTCTAATTGGACTATGTCTCTGGAATATTCAAATGTTTCAGGTTTGACAAACGACTATAAGGGAAATGAGGTAGTTGAAGAATAAGCTTATTTTGATGTTGGTAGCATGTTTAACATGTCTTTATGTATGTATGAGAAATTCAGTTGATGCGAACCTTAGTATATTTTCAATCATAATTAAGACGCTCAGTTATCGCTTTGAGAGATAATGTCCATGTAATATATCTTGTAGGTGTCTTGAATAGTTTCCTATATGATCAATAAAGTATCATAGTTGTGTACCATATCATGTTCAATCTAGCTTTCGTATTCGTAATTATATCACTTGTTTTACCTATTTATGCATTGGGCATGTAAGGCTAAGAAGGTGAAATTGAGATTTTTGCGAATTGTATGTCGTATATTGATGATTGTGGTGTGAAAAAGAAAAATAATTCTTGAAATCCTAACTTATTGCACGCCTAAAACATTTGGGGTGTTACAGGTTTCCTTGATATGTGCCTTGATTTTCTTGCCAGGCCTTGATAATCGCACAAATACTTAATTTTGAGTATCAACAATCCCTAAACATTATATTTATTCAAAAGAATATCAACATCTATTTTTTCATAATTTCCTCATATTTTCTTTTATGTTCTTCTAGATAATTCTAAAATAAACATCTCCTCAAATATTTTTCTCAAATTTTCTCCACCATAATTCATAAAATAAATTTTAAAAACTAATAAAAGAAATTCTAGAATTACCCATTGCCTCATGCGCCCTCACGTGTGTAACACCCCGTATTACATGGTATTGGAAAAAAATAGGATTTCCAGTAATTTTAAAGGACCTTGGGTGGTTCGGAGAGCCCAAAAAGTGAATTTCGAGAAATTTATTAATAAAATTATCGAATCGATGGTAGAGAATGCTCAAGGATTTGGATGTCCAAGGAAGAGGGCACGAGATTTCCAAATGACTCGAGGTGAGGTTAATAAGGTGGAAAGCAATTGGATCGGGAATAGCTCTCGAAATTGTTATTGTATAAGCCTGAATTATTGATGATACCGAATGGTCATAAAGGACCTCTGAAAAGTTGAGGGAACTCTAGGGGCTATTCGATTTTGTGAGTGAGGCAACCCTGAAGTGTTTTTGGGTGAAATAAAGGTCCTATGCCGGCATAGGGATGAAATCAGCTTTATCGAGTAAAGTTAGTTATTAAATTTTAGAGAAATCAAGATTTTTAGTGGCTTGAGGGTAATTAATTTAAGGTCTTGAAGGGTCTAAGTACAAATAATAGTTCCGCAAGTAAAATTAATGAGAAGTTAGAATGGGTTAAATGTGTAAAATTTATATAAATATGTGAAGCTTGGGGCCAAGTGTGCTACAGTGAGTACATTTAAAATCTGAAAAAATTATTTCTTCCTCTGATATTCATAGCCGAGAGATCAGAGAACAGAGAGGCAGGGAGCTTGAGGGCTAGCAATGGATAGTGATCGAGAGAGAGAGAGATAGTTGGGTGGTCGATCGATGGCGGCTAAAGGCGCCAGCCGGCGAGCAGCGACAAGCGGCCATGGCTATGCTACGGTTAGCAGCTGGTTGTAGCGCCATCAGCAACGGTGGCGGCCTGAGGCAGTAATGGCTGAAGCACAGGAGGTAGCAAGCTTGTCAGCAATGGTGGAGGACCAGTGGCAGGAGGCAGGTGTCAGAGGCGAGCGGCTGAAGCTGTGGTGTTGTGCGCGCAGCCTGGAGGCGCGTGAGATGCGAGCTGCGGCTGAGGTGGTCGATGGTGCTTGTGTGCGACTGTCGAGGCGATTGATAGCATCGAGGCTAGCCACAGCGGAGGCCGGCAAAGGCCAGGCCAGGCAGTGGCCGGTGGTGCAGTTGCGCGCGGGAGCAGAGGCTGTGCGTGGAGAAGAAGAAGGGAGAAGAAAAGGAAAAGAAAATAAAGAAATAAGAAAATTTGGAAAATAGGAGAAAAAAATGGAAAAATAATGTCAGAAATTCTAGAAAATTTTAAAAAAAAATTGACAATTATTTTGGGACTTGAGGAGCTTGCTAAAGGGTCAAAAAATGAGAATTTGGACGCTAGATGGTAATTAAGGAGACAATGCAAGTGTAGGCATTTGGTCGAATTTCTCTTCCAGATTGATTGGGGTAAATTAAATTATTTCCTTTCAAGTTAATTGCGTTATATGAGATAATGTAGAATAATTGTTGGTTGGATTAAACTTTTGGTTGGGGTTGGTTGAAAATTGTCTGTGGGTAACAGTGTATGGAAAAAAAGCAAAGGCCCTAGTTTAGTTTTTTGATATTATTGGGTTTTGATGGCATCTAGGTTCGACTGAGGAGGCGATGATCATAGAAGAGCTGGGAGTTCAGCTGGGTGTTCTCGCTCATCGCATAGAGAAAGCTTCGAGCCAGGTGGGTGTTCTCGCTCATCGTATAGAGAAAGCTTCGAGCCAGGTAAGAGGTGGCCCTAAGAGTGGGTGACCTTGCGAATCTTTGGTAAACTTTGATGAATATATGTTGTGTGTAGTTGCATGTTATGTAACGACTCGTTAGAGGGCCTAGTAGATATTTAGAATTATTTAATTAATTATTGAAGTATTTAATTAAGAGAATTCACCATTTATTTATTTAATGTGGCAATTTAGATTTTTAGAATAGCATTTTAAGAGCATTTAATTCTTTATTTATTGTGAAACTTAAGTGCTAGGACATAATGGTAATTTAAGGATTGGTTATTAAAATTTAATTATTAAATAGAGTTATTGTGATTAAGAGATGGATGAATCCATCCATGAGAGGATTGAGATTAAAGTCTCCTAGATATAGTAGGAGAAGGAGATAGGCATTAAGGCTTCCTATAGGCTTATGTATATATATAAACCATTAGCCTAAGTTTCTTCACGTCGTGTGAAGAACAACAAAAGAAAGAAGAAGCTTCAACAGTGATATTGCTTGAGAGATTTTCGTTACAATCGTTGGGAAATCCGATCAGAGAATCGAAAGGCAAGTTTCTTCTCCTTGTAACTCTTTCTTACGGGAGTATATTAGCATTACCTCAGTTATTCCAGATTGTTTATCAAGATTGTATCATTCTAGTTTCAGATACATTATATATATATGCATATACAGTATGTGTATATCAGTTCATGCATGTTTCCCTTACAGCGAGTCCATTAAATATAATCGTTAAATCATTCCTAAAGTTGTTTCTTATCAACTTGGGTTTGTTTTCCCAAGATTTTATTCGGAATGGTGTAGTTTTGATTAAGTTTGAATCAAGTTTCAGTCTCTGTGAGCATTCGTCTCTGGGTTTAAAAGTTGCAGACATCTAGATAGGTTCCCTCATATCCGGATATGTTTTTCAGAGTATGTGAGTGACATCTGAATGGGTTAGAGGCTATCCAGATGTGTCAAAAAGATTTATGTGAGTGACATCCGAATGGCCATTGTTCACATCCGAATGGTCTCAGTGATATCCGGATGCTTTGTTCTTGTATCCGGATGTGCCAGTGTTTATTTTGTGAGTGATATCCGGATACATCGAGCCCTATCTGGATGAGTCTAATATAAGTGATATCCAGATACCTTGTGTCGTATCCGGATGTGTCCAGAGTTATATCCGGATGTTTTTCCCATACATCCGGATGAGTCAAGTTGATATTCAGATATCTTGTTTCATATCCGAATGTCCTCTCAGAAGTTGGAATTTTTATATTCGAATAAACTCCAGTAATATCCGAATGCCTCGATAAGATATCCGGATGGCCAAAATTAGATCTGGATGTCCTAGTCCATATCCGAATACCTCCCAGTATATCCGAATAGCTCATTCCTAGTGTTCCAGTGTATCTAGATGGCGTGTTTCATATCCGGATGTCTCCATCCATATCTAGATGACCTTTTCCAGAATTTCAAATATACTTACAGAGAGTCTTAATTCAAGTTTAATTTAATTAATGTATTCAATACCTTCAAATATTGAAATCATATGCCAGAATATGACAAGTTAAACATGCCCAAACCATAATTCATAATTCATAGAATCTGTGTATTCCAACATATTAGATCAGATTGCATGATTAGTTTTGTTATGACATGATCATCATTATTTCGTGAGATTATGTGCATACATCTTGGTATGAGTATTGAGCATGACATTTCTATGGAGCATGACACATTGTGTGCTAGCATGTATGTGAGCATTGCATTATGCGCGTTAGGAGGCTTATCTACGGGGATCCCACCAGTTTCAGTTTCAGTTTGTGTGTTGCTCGTCTGATGTCGAACAGGGAGCTAGGGGCATATTGCCCACAGTGTGTGCTTACAGCTTTTATGTTTGCAGGTTTCATATTAGTCAGGTATGTATTACAATTATGTGGGCCTATGTGCCAAAGTTACATACCCGCATTTAGTACAGTTTATGTGCATTACATCTTGTAAATGCAATCCAGTGATTATTATATCTCTCAGTACAAGTTCAGTAAGTATTTTATCAGTATCAATATTCTTCGATTCAGATTCAGTTATTCTTTTCAGCTTATTACTTGCTGAGTTTTGTAGCTCACCTTGTACTCTTCACCATTCCAAGTCCTAAGTGGGGAGTACCAGATGTAGGACCTAGCAGCAGTGTCCAGTAGTATGTGTACGTGAAGCCGCTCGAGACAAAAGATGTCTGGGAGTTATTAGTTTTATAGTGTCGTGTCAGTTTAGATTTATCTTATAATTTAGTTGAGGGATTGTCCCTTAGACAGGGTTTATGGATTTTAGCTTTGTTGACTCAGATTTTTATTTCAGTTGATTGAGATGTTCATTTATGGTATCAGATTTCACTTTATCAGTTATTTTATTTTTCCCGTAGCATCTCTTCTCGGGCAGTTCTAGGAGAGAGGGTGTTACATGTTGTGCATGTTCTATAGGTGGTCTAGTGGAGTCCTATGATCATGGGAGAGACTAGATGCACACTAGGGGTAATTTATGAGGTTAATGCCTCGAATAGGTGGGTTTGAAGGGCAATGATGCCGCACATTCATGCCTACTTATTTTTCATTGCATCTCATATATTATCTTGTTTACGTTCATTTGCACTTTAACTGAGTCAATGTGACTCATGAGGTTTTACCTTGTGTTGTAGATGTTGCGAGTCCAAATTCAAGCAGAGATGATGACGAGAAGATGAAGTGGCGACTAGTGTTGTTACCTGAGTTTGTATGCTACATATGTTCATGTATATATGCTTTTGTGTATTGAATGGATATGTTGTTGGGCATTGGATGGTATCCAATTTGTTGTAATCAGCATAGTGTAGTTGTGCTTATGAGATTTATTATTGTAAGTGGTTTTGGTTTGGGTGAGACAAGATTGTGATTGTGAAAGGTTAGATATGAAATTTCCCGTAAATCCTTAATGCTTAGTAGATTTGTGATATGTTGTTTGTGTGTCTGGGTCACCTTTAACTTGTTGTGAGATGAGTTGAGGAAAGGTGAAGCTCACTCGGGTTTCAGGTTTCGTCCCATTATGCTTCTTTTTGTTGTTTTGGAATTGATTCATCGAGTGGAGCGAAAAGAAGGATGAAGTCTAGTCCCCACCTAGGGCGTTTCTTGTTGAAATGTAGCCATCTCTTCAATTATTAGCTTGATGTGTGCCACTACCCCAACAGGTACCATCTATTCTTGACACCTCTCCCATAGGGCCTCGACCAAGGTGTCCAAGGGCGGGGTCATCATATATAAATCCTTTAATCAGTTATGCATAAATCATTAAATCATTAAAATCTGGTCAATCTTTTAAAGCATTAAACGCAACAATATAAATTCCTCAAGCAAATAATAATTGGGTTTTGAATCAAACCAAACAAATAATCACATAATCCCAAAATTAAAATCCATCCAAACCCTAGCTAAAATAATTTAGCTAAACATTATTAAAATAAAAATAAAAATTGAAAGTTTAATGGAGAAAATAGGGGCTCCCTGCCCAGATCTATTCCAGATCTGGGTCACAATTGCTACTGTTGTGCGTGAGGCGTCCCTGTGCATCAGGCTTGGCTTCCAATCTTCCGTTGAATCCCTTGCAGTGCTTCTCCTCGTCTCCAATTGCCTTCCAATGTGCCTTGTGGCTTCTGCCACTCTCCACCTTTTTCACTGTGCGCCTCCAATCCCAATTCCATTCACTCTTCCCTGTTTTCCTTAATATATTATAATATATACATATGCGCATGGAGCCCTAGCCCAAGTCCTCCAATTCATGCCACTCCACCAATCTTATGTATAAATAAATAATATAAGACAATATATAATATATAATATATAATATACGATTAATTATAATAACGTTAATTATATTATAATATTAATTATTTAAAATATTTTTTTATTTATATTTTAATCTTAATTTACAATATTAATTTTAAAATTAACTTTATAATATTTTTTTTTCTTTTTACGCCCAAATCTTTGAAATAATATCATTTCCTGGGTTCCTACAAAAAGATATTAAAATAATATACAATCCATATAAACACACATTTATGTAAGAAAAATAACACAAGATTAAGAAAAAATTTAGATAAAAATATGTATACAATTAAGCCTTATCAATTACCCCGATAGTCACCTTATCGATCAACCTGGCATTTCCCAACAAGATCTGCCTATGGTCTCTTGGGCGAAATATAAGGCCTTGCGATAGTAGCATATTGAGGGAATGTAGGTGCTTCATGAAATGGCCAAGATACTACAAAACATGTTCCCTGACAACATGTTGCCTTCTACTTTGAGAAGGTTTATACCTGAAATCACCTAGCCACAAGGGGCTCCACGAGAGGAGCTAGAAGTCAACTCCTACATGAAAGCTACCCCAGAAACTCATTCTTGGTCCTTTTTGAAAGGAAACCGAAAACGGAAAGGGACCGGGGCTAAAAATCCAACTCTTAGTGGATCCATGCAAGGGTATACCGATTTTAAAACATTTTCAAAACCAAAACAAATACACAGCGAAAATGAAAATAAACCCTTACAAGACTTGGTATTAATCATCCATATGCATAAAACAAAATCATCCATTGGGAGATCAAGATATATACCTGAATGGATGATGAAGGTTGACAGTTGTGCAATGTGCCTCCAAGTTATCCAATCTATTCCCGTTCCAACAACACTTGGGTGACCAACCTGCCTCCTCAACTGTTAAGGACCTAGTTCGTCCACGCTTGAGTCACTTCGGAACTCTTCATCTGAGTCATGCTAGGACCTTCTTGATGAAGGTGAATGAAAGCTATTATGGTTCTTTTTGGGTTGCTTATGGCTGTCTCACAGCCGAGATCAACAAAGGGAGATGAGGGATGGAAAACCTTTTGTAGCAAGAAAACAAAAAAGACTAAATGGAAGAAGAAGAAGAAAAAGAATAAAAAGAAAGGATAGGGCAAGGAGAAGAACAATTGAGCATGGAGATGGGGGCAAGGAATCAATTGCAAGATTGAAAGCAAGGTAACATCACCTATAATATTGGTGACATCCAAAGAAGATGCTTAAGTAGAAGGATTTGTCTGAGACACAGAGATGTGTCTCAAGACCAATTTAATATCTATGTTTCCTCTACCCCAAAACTATACCTTTTCCGTTCTTCAGCATTTAAAGCTATGTAACTAAAAAACAAATCTTACCATGTAATTTATTGATACTTTTTTTATTTATAATTTATTAATACACTTCATACATTTGTATTGAAAGAATAAAGAATTTTCTTGAACATAGTGTTACTAATAGTTCCCTAAATGTTAGATTTACACTTCATAGGATGTAATTGAGTAACATTGTTGATGTATTCTTGGTATTAATAAAAGGTCATATCTTCATTCATTTCTCTCCATCTCATCTATATGAATGAGTCCCTAGATTTCCTGATATAGTTCCTACTCTCAAAGGTATTGAGACTTTGTGACGTGGATCTCTAGTTCAGGATTTCTTAAAGGTATTCTCGGTCCTTAGATTTATCAAAAAGAGAATATGAATTATTGATTAGTGGACTAGCACATGGGCTACTACAATTGTTAGAATAAGATGCTAATAGGAATGGGGTGGTGAGTCACATGTCACATTGCATAGGATGTATCTAGTAGACATATGGGTGGGTGTTGGTAGAACATCCACTAAATGTGACGCCTACGACATATCACATGGCTTGAGTATTCATAATCTGTTGTTGGCTCTCAATTATGTATTTGATCCTTTAACTAAAGGAAACATGTTATCTTGTGCATTGGTGTTAGGGATTTTGCGTTGAGCGGAACCATCCGGTGTAAAAGGTGAGGCAGCTCTCAGTGCGATCTCTGTGTAGTGGTGTATGGAGGAAATGTTTGCTGATGGGATCCAATGACCTCCATTTGATACGGGTAAACATCCTATGTGATCCATGTTGAGATTGGAAATCCCTAACTAGGGTTAGTATGAGATTGGAAAGAGTTCCAATGTCAGATGGGATCTATCATGCTACCTCAATCACACCGTACTAGATCAACTATAGTTATCAAGTCTTGTGAGTTTAATCAGTCCATGACTCTTACTCAGTCGGGATGTGAATCAATGGAAGGACTATAGTGCACGAAAATCAAGGAACCATAATAGGTTCATATAAAGTTAGATTTTATTGCCATTAGGATCATCATGTGTCCTAGCTACAAGATACTTAGGATCTTTAAGGGTCTTTGGAGATTTGGAGATATCCTCTTAGTAGGTCAATGGGATCAGCCGATGTCAAGGAGTTAATGTGTCCTGATTGCTACATGGTTGTGATGAACTTAGAAAGTCACATGCATACGAAGTAATGTATCAAATTAATGATCCATAACTGTTAGCATGTTCCTCATCACTGTGGGACAGTGATGTTGGTTGCTATTATGTGTGGGACACATGGATCTATGGAGATGGGAGATCACTATTGGATAGCGAGGCACACTGTCAAGAGTTGACAAAGGGACCTTCGTTGCATTATTAGATAGTGCAAAGGCTATTATGTGTTAATAGCAGGGCTGAGGTGCGAAATACATTAGGAGCTTCGATCAACCGAACTTTGAGCTTGGGATTTTGGTCAACTTCAATTGATCGAACTTATGCCTCTTTGTCGTGTCAGAGCATTTAATGCTTTGACAGTGTACATGATGTAAGGTCCCCATATTTAATTACTATTTTATTTTATTTTTAGGGACCTGACGCCCACACGACTACCAAAAACTCGTGGCAACCTCTTCCTTAAAAACCTCGGCCAAGGAATTCAAGGGGAAGCATCAAAGAGGTTGGCCCCTGCTAGAGTCTTAATGAACACACAACAAATAACATACACATTTCCCATCACAGTACTCTATTTCACATCATACATCATCATTCAAATTCTCATACAACCCTTAGGGTCAATTACATTGAACAACATTGGGCTTACATGTTACCTAATCACAACGATTGCAACAAAACGACACCACCAGGACCTTAGGGTCGGAACTGCTTTGTACATGTCTAATTTTCTTGCTTCCAGCCCCGCCTAGATCCCTGTCCTTCGATGCTTTATCCTTACCTGGAATGACGGAAACAAACGTGAGCCACTAGGCCCAGCAAGTATAAAAAATAGAGACAACAAGTTAAGAGTAGGCTTCCGCCCCCCCATACCACATGCATTTCATGCCAATGCAGCCACACACTATGCCATGTATACCATCTGTGCGTTAGCCTCAAATGCATAAACAAAACTTATACCGCACATATAAGGTCATTGGGGCCCACATAATTCACACACATTAGCACCCAAGTCCCATATACAAACCTAGTAGCAACCCAACATAGACTACCGTATCATAACTTTTATTACATTCATCCCACGTCATCATGCTTCATACCTCATCATGACATGTTGTTGCCGTGGGACTCTAACCCCCCAATCTTGTAGTTGCCGTGAGACTCTAACCCTTGGTCTTGTATAACTCTCCCATCCCTCACAACCACTCTTGCTCACCATGCAATGCAACAAATAAGATATGCAATGGCTTTTGCAGCATAAACGTGATGATAAGGCCCCTATAAACCAAGCACCAGGCCATGTTATGCCTACATAAGAATACACATATGCAAAATGCTCTAAATGCATATGTTTACCTAAGATACCCAAGTCACCACTCAATAGCTAGCTGGGTTATGCCAATGCGCACACTTCCCCACACACAAGTCATATCCCCTAATGCATGCAACCCAGCCCCGTGCAACACACATCATGATATACATAAACACAAAGATGGGTGACGACGGTACCAACTCTCATGGCCCGTCTAGCATTTTTCGAGACAGATGATAGCTGGTGCCCATATATCCAACTATCAACTGCCACAAGCCACAGTCGACAGTCAGCGGCTTTATACCCCACACTCTTAAACACACATAGCTGATACTAACTTATATTCTTTAAGCTTAGCATATCATGAGCCCTCATATGACTCTTCCTACACTTTTTCCATTAAGCTTCACATAACCCACCCTTTCACAAGGAGACACAATTCCTTGTGTAATCTGAACCTAACAACGATGCATCATTCCTTATGTATTTGAGGGCGACTCAAAACTTTGATCAAGATTATGGACATGACACAATAAGATTTAATGTTGCAGGCCAAATAAATAAAAAGGCCCGAATTGTTCAAACCGAAGAGAATAAAATGAGGAGACTCACATCAAAAGTTTACACGATAACCAAAATGGAAAACAACTTAGAGCAGGGCTGGGAGCTTACCTGATAGTAGTCGGTTTCCATGTCTTCTGTTTGCACACTGAGTAAATAATACGCGTTCCTAATAACATAATTTTCACCCAAAAATTACTAAAATCACATCAAGAATTAAGTTCTAACCGAGTAGTATTTTTAGAAGATTTTTCTGAGTTACCCGATCACTTGAAATCTCGATAATACCCAATCTTTTCTTCAAATTTCTGCACATTTTCCCCCTTTTAAACTATTTGTTGTGCCTTTTCCTCCCTTTAATCTTTCCTTTTGTTTTTTCCCTCCAAAATGGCCAAAATCAGGCCATTAAATAGCATAAACTAGCCTTGGTCGCCAAGCGAAAATGGAGGGACCAGCATGCGCCACGTGGCTTGCGGCTGGGCGCACTGAAGACGCCCCTAAACGGTGCCATTTTGGCACCCGCCTATTGGGAAAATTTCCATCTTTTTCCTCCTCAACCGTGCTTCGAACCTCTGACATGCCGCACACCTCTCCTCGCACACGACCGCCGGCACTGCCACTCGCCCTCGCCATATATAGGCATGCGATTAAATTTAAAGTGGTTCGCGCCCTTCTTTCTTGAATTACACCAACACCACAGCTTTTCCAAAGCCTAGCACTTACACCCCCACTTAATAAAAACTGCTTATTTTACTTATACCCCCAACATTTCAGAAATCAACTAATTTAATTTAATTTACACATTTATTATTACCATTATTATAATTATTATTATCCTTGCTACTACTATTATTATTATTATTATTATTATTATTAAACGAAACAACCTGGTGTTTATATTACTTATACTTCAAAACTTAATGCGTAGGGATTAATGTCAAAATGGCTGGACCCATTATTGGGTCGTTACACATGATAAAGGGTTGGGACAACGAGGAAGCATGCATGGGGAGCTGGGGGTTGGAGAAAGAGATTGAAAGGGTTTTGAGAAAGTTACTTCCCTCACAATCTCATTCCTCTCTCTTTCTTATTTTTATGTTAGCTTCTTCTTTTTTATCCCTTCATTGTTGCAAGCAACTTCTCCTTGCTCCAAGTTTGTTGCAACTACTCTTTCAGGTATTCTCCCATTAGATCCGATCGTGGGACAACCAAGGTGAAACCGAGAAGGAACTACGATAGAGCTCTAGGTCACCTCCATTTAGAGGGTCTTAGCATGCTTTCGTTGGAGGGTTTCAAAAGCATCTCAGGCATGGACTGACTAAGTCCTCCATGTAATACCCCATGTTGGCATGAGATTGTCATGTAATTTGAATGAGTTTGAAATACTGAAAAATTGGCTCGATAGTAAAATAAGTCATCAAATCGACAGTAGGGAGCACCTCAAAATTTAGATGCCTAATGAAAAAGGTATGTCATTGACGAGCATCTTGAGGTGAAATTTATAAAACTGAAAGCAATCGGAATAGAGACAGTTCTCGATATAGCTAAATCATAGCCTGAAAGATCGAATAATGGTAAGGGGCTTTCGAGAAATCCATAAAACCCTTAGGAGGCTTTAATTTTGTGAATAAAATAACCCTTAAGTGTTTTCAGGATGAAACAAAAGGGTTTGCGATCAAATCATGCATTCAAGCCTAAGTGTAATTTTCAATTCTAGTTGAAAATGGGGTAAAAATGACATTTTTCCAAATTGGTTGGGCCAATTGAGAAACATGGAACTTAAGGGTTCATGTGGTAAAATATCAAAGTTTAAGGACTTGAGGAAGAGGGCCAAAATGCCAAAGGAAGAAGCTGAGGGCCAAAATGTAATTTTTGAAACTTGTTGCCAGCAACATAGCTGGCCTATCGCCTCACATGGAGCCCAAATCTAGTGATGGGATGATCGGATCTTGCCAGGGTATGGCCAAGAATGGGCCTAGGAAGTGTGAGAGTAAAGCTATGGTCGTTAATTGACCAAGAGAAGGCTAGATTTTTACTATAAATAGGGGCTGAGGGTTTCAAGTTTTGAGCATCAAATTGCTCGAGTTTGGGAGTGTTTTTGAGAGATTGGTAAGAGGGATTTTGTTCCTCACAACTTAGAGAGCATTTCTAGAGATTTTGAAGCATTTTGGAGTTAGTTTGAATGGTGTTCGAATGTTGGCCAAAAAAATGATGGGTTACTGAAGTTGGACTATTTTTTATCGATTTGGGGCATCTCCGGTGGTGTTTACGAGACAAGAAGCATGTCATCATGATCAACTTGAGGAAGGCTTCAAGGTGGTGTAAAAAGATCGGTGATCGAAGCATCTCCGATGATTGAAAAAAAGAAGAAGATCATCGGCGCATGAGGACGCGTGGGATTAGGTATTTCTCTGATATTAATTTTAATATTTTTATGAAATTAATTTATGATTTATGGTGGAGAAATATTTGGAAAAAAAATCTTGAGGAGGTATTTATTTCGGAATTTTCGAGGAGAAAATAAGGAGGAAATTATGAAAAAATTAGAAAAAATAGTCATTGATATTCATTTGAATAAATATGATGTCTAGGGCTCATTTAAGCTCAAGGTTGACTAATAATGCGATTACTGAAGCATGGCATGGAAATCAAGGTTGAGCACGAGATTTAAGGTGTTTTGAGTTTCGCTTAAGATGAGAGTTTTCTTGCTTCAAATTTGGTTTATTGAGAGTCCTTATTTCGAAACTTGGTTTCAAGTGAGTGTTATGTCTAAAACTTGGTTTATTGGGGGTGGTTCGACCCTATACTTGATTTTGTTTCATGCAATGGTTTTGGCAGGTGGATGGTTTATTCAAAATATTTATTTATGTGTACATTGAAATACGTGCATTGAAATTTCATTTTATGTAATGCATCATTACATGTTGTGGTTATGGCATTAGCATATGTGTTGGACATGGGTAGTGTTTTTGGGATGCTTTTGAGTGGGAAAGTAATCTCTGACGTGATTATGGTGAGCTAGGTTCTTGCATTGATGTTGACCCTCCCATGTTAGGAGTGGTAATGATTGTTCCCGAGGTGTTGGAGAGAAGCATTGATGTTGCCCTTCTTAAACTAGGATTGTGTTATGTTAATGCATCGATGTGATTATGTTGCCCTTAGAGAGATTGCTCTTTTCCTGTGGTATGGGTTAAGTGTTGTATAAGATTCTCTTGAACCAGGACATGTTGGGATATGTTAGTTTGTTCATGGTCTTGCATATTTCATGAAAATATTTTGAGATCTCACTTAAATGATTCAACATCTAATTTGAACTATGTCCCTGGAATATTCAAACGTTCTAGGGGAAAGAAGCGACGCCAAGGGAAATGAGGTTATCGAGATATAACTGTTGATTACGTTAGAGACTCTTAGCATATATTTCAATTATGTATAAGGTGTTTAGTTATGTTGTTGAGGGCTTAATCCTTATGTATTTTAAGATGTCATGTCAAACAATGGTACGGTTTCCATATTTTGAATAAAGGAATTACGGTTAAGTATCATTTGAAGTTTCGATCTTACTTCCGCATTTTATGTTGATGTTACTTGTCTTAGCTTATTGATTTTTAAATTTGATGTGTTGAAATGGTAGAACGGGATTGTTAGGAATGATTTACGTTGAACATAGTTAAAAAATATATATATATTCTCAAAATCCTGAGTTAACGCACGCTTGGGAAAAGTAGGGTGTTACACTTCACACTTTAGGAGGCAAGGTGGTTACTTGACGTTGTTGTTGGTTCAAGGGAGCTCGTTGGACAGTAAGAAAGAGGAGCATCTCATTGGACAACCGGTACCGGCACTCACCGAAAGGTATATTGATAAAACCCCTTATGGCATGGTTTTATTTATTAATGCATATGGATGAATCATACTGAGTCTTGCAAGGAAATTTTTGGACCACTGTATTTATGTTTTATGCTTCCACTATGCCGTTTTTCTTTGATGAAAAATGATTTTTTGTAAAACCCTTACATAGATCCACCATTAGCTGGTTTTTTTGGTACGCTTCCTACGTAACGACCCATCCTCGGGTTTAAAATATTTTCTCATTATTTTATATGTTATTACTTAAGCATTGTGTTGGAAATATTCTATGTGGTGAAAAAGATAGTCAAAATGATAAAAAGGGAAATTATATGTGTGGAATAGTCAAAGTCAAATAAAATTTATTGTGATATGGTTGAAAAATCAAAGCAAGAGGAATAGTAAATGAGAGTTGAAAAGTCAAGGAGATGGGTGTAGAAACGTCAAAATCTCATGTCAAGAATTTAATTTAAAATGAGTTGTCAGATATGTGTGTGTGTGTGTATAAGAGGGGATATGTTTGTATTATTGAATAAAGAGGAGGGGCAAAATGGGAAAAAGAAAAAGTAGGGTGGTTGGAAAGTGGCGACAAGCCACTCTTCCTTCCTCTCCTTCCCATACTTCATCTTTGTCTTCTTCTTTCTTCTTCTTCTTCTTCTTCTTCTTCTCTTCTTTCCTTCGTCTTGACTTGGAGCTTCAAAGGAAAGAAATTCAACAGGTTGCTTCTTCTTTGGTTCCATCAAACAAGGCAAGTTCCCTTTATTTCTCTTTTCTTTCCAAGTGTAAGCTCTTTCCTTGTTCTTCTCTTTGAGATAAGGATTTCAATTCAACTTTTAGTTCATGGGTCAAGGGTTCATTCATCTTCTCCTTGGGATTGGGTTCTTGAAAGCCATTTTTGGACTTGGTGGGTTTTTCTTCTTGGCTGTAAATCCTGTGGGTCTCTTTGTATGGTTGATGGTTTTTTCCAAAGTCTAAATAGGGTTTTATTTCACCCTTCTTTTCTTCATGGAATGATGCGTTATTTGATTAGGATTAGGGTAAGGCAAGATTTGGTGTTCTTGCTTGCATTTTTTTGTTCTTGATTATGGTCTTCATGTTGGTTCTCAATACCGAGCGGTCGACAGTATGTAGAAGTTGTCGATCATTTTCGAGGAAAGTGTCTGGTTGTCGATAGTTTTGGCAAGGCTGCCAACCATTTTCTGATTCCTGACAATAGTTTTGATGTAGTGGCTATCAATCGTTGGAACTCGAAAGGGTGAATTTTAGCTGTCAACCATTCGCCCAAGGCTATCTATCGTTCGTGGTCTATAGGGGATGAAACTATCAACAAGCCCTTATTGGCCATCGACTATTTCCTTCCAAAACACAAAAACGGTCACCCATTCCTTGGTAATTGTCGACTGATCTACCTTGTTTCCTATCATTGTTGTTTAAATCACTTATCTTCTCTTCCCTACTTATCAAATTGATTATTGTTAAGTCCAATTGATTATTAGAGCTTTGATTTTAGTCCCAGAAAAGGAAAAATTCATACGTGAGGGTAAATTGGGTAAATTTTTATAATGATGCATGATTATAAGTGTGTGTTGAAATGGTTCATGAGAATATGATGCAAAAATTATTAATCAATTATGTCCGAGCATTCATGATCTTATATGTGTGTATTAAATGGGTTTCAAGATTGTGATATTGAGTTAATGTATCACCATGGGTGAGTAATAGTAGGAAAATCTTTTATGCATATCCTTATGCTTATGCTTATGTTTGTATGGAAATGTATGTGTTTTAAATCCTTGGGTTGAGCTATTGAATGGGTCCCAAGAACCATGGTCTTAGATTGAGCTAATCTTGAATGGGCCCCAAGGACCGTGGTCTTAGGTCGAGTTAATCTTAAATGGGCCCCAAGGACCACATGGTGAGTATATGAGTGCATAGACTTGAGTTGAGCTATTGAATCCCAAGGGCTGTGCTGGTCATGGGTTGAGCTAAAGGTAGAATGGTCACCAAGTACCATAAGGAGTTTTGTTGAGTGCAAAGGCATTGGGTGGAGCTAAGTTGAATGGGCCCCAAGGACTGTATGGTTTGTGTGCACCTATGTATGTGTTAATATTTGTTGATGTTAAAAAATGTGATTGTTTACTCATAATTACATGTATGTGTTGCAATATGAAAGGGTAAGGCATAATATACTTTATGAAATGTTATAAGTCATTACTCCCTACTCGTTTCTTATTATTCATGCCTTGATTTATAATGTTTTCATTCCTTTATATTATATTTGCTGAGCCTTATGGCTCACCCCCTTGCTTTGGAGTCATTCCAAGTAAGGGCAAGGTCGTAGTTGAGCACGAGGCGAGTTTCACCTGAGCTAATGGTCTAGGATGTGTACAGAGACATCCCAACTAAAATATCTTTGGAGGTTAGTTTTGAGAGCCTTAGAAAAAAGGATTTATTTTGTGATTAGAAATTTTTGTTGCCCTTTTATTTTGAAATGTGCGGGCAGTTAAGCCTTAAATAGATTATTAAGTGAAAGATGATGTATTTATTTATTTGGCTTCTGTTGTTAGTAAGTAAGATTGGAATTGTAATTATATTGAGTCATATCTGTATCAATTTTATGGGGACCTCCTTTCAGATTCCTATACTAGTGGGATATCCGGGAGTAGACCCTTACATCCTATGCCGCCTTTCAATGGTATCAAAGTCTCATCTCGATATTTTCATCCTATGTAAGTATTTGATGTATTGTGTGCTTGTTTCAGGTATGTTGCTTACCCTTTTATTGCAAGTTTGCATTATCTGTCACTGTTGTCCAAACCTGTTGGACCGATTCTAGAACATTTTTGTCAACCATACCCTTCAGGTCAATAGACCAAAGTTAGTGTAATATCCTAGTATTTTGAGAATAATAATAATTAATTTTGTATTTTATTTTTTGACATCAATTTGAGATTATAAATGAGAAAACTAATGAGCTTAGAGTTAATGGGTTATGTTGAAAAAAAATAAAAGCTAAGTAAATGGGTTTAGAGTTAATGGGTTAGGCTAAGTAAATGGGCTTAGAGTTAGTAGGCTAAGAAAGTAGGCTTAAAATTAATTAATTAAATAATAATCTATTTAAAAGAAGATTTAGTGAAAAAAATAATTAAGGTGACAAAATAATTAAAGATAGTGGATGAAATAATTGAGAAATATGGGAGACAAAGTAAGGTGTGGAGAAATAATTAAAGATTATGGGTGAGATTTAGTGGGAAATAATTAAGAAATGTGACAAAATAATTAAAGATAATAGGTGAAATAATTGAGAAATGTGGGAGACAAAGTAGGTGTGGACAAACAATCAAAAATAATGGGTGAAATAATTAAGACATGTGAGAGACAAAGTAGGGTGTGGACAAATAATTAAAAATTATGAGTGAGATTTAGTGAAAAATAATTACGAAAGATGACAAAATAATTAAAGATGATGGGTGAAATAATTGAGAAATGTGGTAGACAAAGTAAGATGTGGACAAATAATCAAAGATAATGGATGAAATAATTAAGAAATGTGGGAGACAAAATGTGGCGTGGACAAATAATTAAAAATTATGAGTGAGATTTAGTAAAAAATAATTAAGAAAGATGACAAAATAATTAAAGATGATGTGTGAAATAATTGAGAAATGTGGGAGATAAAGTAAGATGTAGACAAATAATCAAAGATAATGGGTGAAATAATTGAGAAATGTGGGAGATAAAGTAAGGTGTGAATAAATAATTAAAGATTATGAGTGTGATTTAGTAAAAAATAATTAAAAAATGTGAAAAAATAATTAAAAATAATGGGTCACTACAATTATCCTAAACTTAACTCAACATTCTATAAATAGAGAAAACTTGAAAGGTTTGAGGACTTAGATTAGAAAGAGAAATGTTGTAAAAAAAAAAAAAAAGATTTGAAAGTGAGAGAGAGATTTGAAAAAGAGAAAGAAAAAAAATAGAGAGAGAAAAATACCAAGAAATTTCTAGAAAAATTCTACAAGCTGGGTTTAATAGGTTGTGTGAAAATTTGTGACAGAAGGCGTTGTTGGATATACAAATCGAAATTTTATCGGAATATTGAAGAATGCCGAATCGCTCCGGTGGGAATGTGAGTTATCTTTAAAAATTTCTTCAAAAATTTTAGAAATATGAGAATGATATTTTAGAATTTTTGATGACAAAATTGGAAGAGAAATGCATGATTGGTATTTATTATGGATTTTTGAGACAATAGACACTTGAAAATCAAAGAAAAAATGATAAATACATAGAACATGGATTCTGAAAATTATGAGAAAATTTCTAGGGCTTAGGAATATTTCTTTAGGAATTATTGAGAAGATAAATTGAGAAAAATTTATGAGAAAGTATTTATTTCATAATTTTGAGAAAATAATAGGAGGAAATGAGAGAAATTAGGAAAATTAGAGAAAATTAGACATTTGATTTTCTTAAATAATTATGATGCCCAGGGTATGGCAAGGTTCATAATTGAGTACGATTGGAAGTCTGACGCGAATTTTGAGGTAAAATTACGCTAGGGGCAAAATTATCTTTTTGCAAGGTAAGTGGTACTTCCCAACTATATTTAGTTTTATGAAAAGGTTTGGTTTGTAAGTGATTTTTCTAAAACCCAATTTTATGTAAATGGTTTTATCATATTGCTATGTCTTGATATGAATATGTTCATGTAAATTGCATTTACATGTATTGATGATGAAATATGCATATGTACACAATGATATTGTTGATCATGCATTTGCATAAGGGTTTGAAAGTACGGGCCGGAACCGCTGCTCTTCCAAGGATGCACCCATACACCTCGGCCTGGTAAGGAGACTGTGAAAATAGGGAGTAGCAATAAGGTATGGTCAGCTCAAACCAAAAGGAAATGGAAAATGATATTTTGCATTTTGCATTCATGCACGAAATATGTTTATTGTTCCCTTACTTAGATGATTCATCATCTAACTTAGGCTTTGCCCCTGGAATATTCACACATTCCAGATAGAGATTGTAGTAGAAACGAGAATGAATGAGACATGAAATGAAACTTAACAAAGTGCATGATGAGTTATATGATGAGTTGAATGTATGTTATGTAACCTATGTGTTTAAGTTCTGCTACTTTGAATTCTGAACATTTTGAGGAATGATGATGTATAGTCTCATTTATAGTTAATGATGATGTATAACCTTATTTATGGTTAAAGAGAATGTAAGAATGGATTTATGATTAATGTTAAGATGTTAGGTTCGATTCTAGCTTCCGCAATTTAATGTTTATGATGATTCTCTTTCGAGATAAATGTATGGAGATTTTGGGATAAATATGAGGAATGATATGATTGAACTTTAAGTTTGAAAGAAAAAAATTTCTTGTCCCAAAATTGTCTAAAGTTATAACGCGCCTAAGAAAATGAGGTGTTATAGTTAGAACCTTTTGGTTCTAGATGGTTTCGGTCGATCAAACCTTTAGGTCAGTCGACCAAACCCGAGACCCAAATCTTCGATCGACCATTTTTGGAGCCAATTGACCGAACAAGTAAAACTAGCTTGGAATGGACGTTTATCATGAAGTTTGGTTTACCAATTGCTCTAGTGGGAGGATTAATTAATTGTCTTGGAGACAATGGATCGATACGGCACCACAAGGGAATAATGGTGGACCATTTCATGCTTACAGGTTGTCAGTTGTCCAATTTCGTAGGTGTTCATCTAGATGTAATTGGATTACATTGGGTAGGCTTATACTGGAAAGGAAATGTGACATTGATGCCATTGGCTCGAATAGTGGCACACATTACATAAACACGGAAATATTTGAAATTGGATTTCAAAGTTTATGCCAACTAGTTCAATTAGATTGAACAGGGTGATCATGGGTCGATTCAATGGGATTGAATGAATGAATGGTTATAGGTATTCAGTCATCAAATATGTAATATTATTTATTCATTTGAGTTGTAAAGAGACATCTCTATGTCCTTTTTCAATTTTTAGAATCATTTTATTGTAATTATTTTTTTTGTAAAATGAAGAAGAAGCATCAAAGTGTTGATGTTGATGGAAACGCCGAGACATCAAGAGTTGGTAGCTCGCGGGAGCAAGTCAACAAGATTAATACCAGCAGTATTATTCTGTTGTTGAATGTCTCTTTGAAAGCTTTCATAATTAGATCCTGAGGCTTAGATCTAATTAATAGCTTAAGGCCTATGATAATCCAAGATATGCATGTATGCGTTTTATTTTATTATGTATTGGATACATTGATTAAAACTTAATGCATGTTGCAAAGTGAGACCTTAAATTAAAGACCAAAAAACCTTTCCAATTGTGCAAATCAATATTAGATTTAAGCGATGAATTGGATTCATCGTGACCTTCTAACGTTGTAGGATGTCATCGCTTCATTGAGTGTGTCTTGGCTGCCCAAATGTGGGATGGAAGGGTACATTTCTTGAGAGCTGGTTGATTTTCCTATTTAAGCATTGGATGTTATCGGTTGCCCTACACGGATATGGGGAACATACCACCAAAATGTTGAGGCTATAAACATTGCAAGTGGTCATCATTAAACCATTGGGCATACGTATTGCCCCGCAACCTATTCCAAAAAAACTTAGGGCATGTTCTCTTTTCTGTTTTCAGGCCATTTTTAGTTTTTATTTTTTCAAAACAATGAAAAAGTGATTACTTTGTTGTTTTTAAAAACATATTTTTGAAAACAAGAAAAAAAAATTATAAAGGAAACCCAAAACAACAAAAAATTATTTTGGTTGTTTTTAGCCAAAACGCGAAAAACACTGATGCCCTCCTCTTCTCTCTCCAATCCAGGTTCATCTCTTCTCTTCAAGCTCGGTCATTAATAGCGCCCGCCACCGCCCCTTGCATCGCGACCAGCAACCCAAGCATCTAACACCTCCATGGCAGCAACCTTTCACCCCCTCTCTTTTGCAATATGCTATCTCTTTCTTTCTCTTTCTTGCAATATCTCTTTCTTTCCCTTATCAATTATGCTCTCTCTCTCTTTTATTATCTCTGAAGAACATCTCTTTCTCTTTCAATCTTTCATTATCTCCCTCTTTTATTATCCATGATATATACATATATACGCTCACGCGGTTAGGTTTGGCTGAAAGTTTAAGCTTGTACATGTGGAGATTTAGCCGTTGGATCTTGTTGATTTTTGGGTATGTTGGTTGATGGGGATGAGGGTGTCGATTGATTGCCTCTGATCGCCGAAAGCCATTGGCGATAATGGCCGATGGCAACTACTAGTGTGTTTTTCAATTTTAGCCAAAAATAAAAAATCAGATCTACGAAAATCCAGCTGTTAAATCTGATCAATTTTTATATATGTTAACCTTCTTGACTTGGCATTTCTAATGATAGGCTTTAATCGTGGAAATCTTCCATCAGCAATGGTTGTGGCCGGCTTAGGTTGTTTTTATAGTTCTTTCCATCTCTTTTTTATGCTTAATCAACAATCTAGTCATTATTTGTCCACTTTCACTTTTTTGGTGTTTAAAGATTTCAAACAGAAAGTTAGGGAGAATATTGAAGATCAAAATGTGATCTAATCTATATTAGTATACCTTTGCTTGAAACTTGAGGGTCATCTTTTCTAGTGTATTATTAAATTCAATGAATAAAATATTATAAAAAAATTATTTTTAAAATTTCAAATAGAACCCATTTTCTAGTTTTCTATTTTTAAAAATAAATTTTCAGAATAATAAACTAAATGTGTTTTTAATTTTTTTAAAAATAAACTATCAAAATAAAAAATTTAAAATGAATTCAAAACTACAAATTGAAAGGCAAAGAGAAGGGCCTTATACTTTCAAAAGAAAGAAAATCAAATAACTTGTATGACTAAACAAATCAATTTTAACAATATAATTAATTTATTGATACATTTTACATTTGAATAGAAAGAATGAAGAATTTTTTTGAACATGTAGTAATTCCAAAACAATGAAGATGGGTCACCAAGACTCGAAGGAAAACCACTTTGCCCAAAAAGGAAGCCTTATGAGGGTGGGGATCATTGGCATAATGTGCATTTGCGGGGAAGAGCTCGAGGGAAACGTTTGGAGTTAGTGCAGTAGTTGTAGATCATGAACTTGTGTTGCACCCATCGTGATGAGAGGAATACCCTCGGGTCCATAATTACTCCCATACCCCGGGCAGGCATCCAATGGTAGTCGTGCCACATGTTCGCCAAAGAGGTACTTTGCCGATGTTATCTTGCTTAGGTCTAGGAGGACACGTGGCAGATATGTATCACCACGCCAGTTGGTCTGGTGCTCGGTAAGGAGGTCTCTGGGTTCTTAGGGATTAACCATCTCGCCGAGGGTTACGGAGGCAGGAGCTATCCCGAACTCTTTGGAGGCGGCTACGATTATGGAATCCTTATCAATTAGATTTCAAGAAGAGCGGGAGAGAGATCCCAAAGATCTCTCTAGGATCCTTATCTCAAGATGGGGATAAAAAGAGAGGTGGACGAGGAGGTAAGGGATCGAACTTCTAATTTTATGATAGCATAAGTAATTATACTGGAATTCTGGTTCTGGAGATCTGACTTGATCATCGGAGATTGACCGGGGGAGGGGAGCAAGTCCTCGTCTCCATTGCAGGTGCATCGACAGAGACAGAAGAGGGTGATCTGCTACCGCATCTCAATTAGTGCCTACCGTGGGGCCGAGGCATTTTCTTTTTTGTCTCTCAAACACGACGGGTTGCAACGTTCTTTAGCAATCTCCTTTTGCTTTGATGGCCACAAGGAGATAGCAAGCTCGAGCCGCTAGGGGTAACCCCGTTCCAGTGCTAAGCCTACAAAATCCTCCAAGGAGTCCACTGGGGAGGGATCGAAGTCCGGAGGGCCCTTCACCCCTGCCTGATAGGATAGCGCTCCTAGACAATCAGGTTCAGCAGCTAAAAGAGTTACTCACTGCCTTCTTGTATCACCATCATCAACAAGCTCATCATTCTCTGGCGGAGGAAAGGCAAGAGCCCCCAAGGGAGGAGGAGTCCTATCCGCGAGAGGCGGATCCTCAGAGGCCTGGACAAGATGATGGATATGGCGAGGCAACCGAATCTTTCGACATGTCGTATGCACAGCAGCAGCAGCAAGAGAAGAGACTACGACAGTTAGAAGAGGAGATCACAGCCCTGAAGCTGAAGTCAAGAGAGGCCCAGGGGACAATGATGAATTAGCCCCTCAGCCCAGAGATCATGGCTACTATACCATCGGAGCATCTCCGCATTTTGGCCATAAAGCCTTATACGGGGACCTCCAACCCGATGGATCACCTCGATCTTTTTACCTCTCATATGATGGTGCAGGATGCCTCAGACGCAATGTGGTGTAGAGTCTTCTTGGCAACCTTGGAAGGGCATGCACAGGCTTGGTATTCAAACCTGGCCAACCACTCCATAGCAAGTTTCGCGCAGCTTCGGGGCAGTTTTCTGGCCCATTTCGCACCCTTTGGAGGCATCGAAGGTCCACTATGGCCCTCGTGAGTCTGAAACAGAACAAATGAGAGCCTTTGAAAGACTTCATTTTGTGTTTCAATATGGAAGCTTTGAGCATTGAGAACTTTGATCACAGTATAGCTATGGTGGTGTTCCAGAATGCCCTAAGGCCCGGTCCTTTTGCCAGTCGCTAGCCAAAACGCCCCTGATCACGTTCACAGACATCTTGGGTCGCGCTATGAAGTACATAAATACCGAAGAAGTTATGGAAGCTAAGAAGGCAGAACACGCAGAGAAGAAGGAAAAAAAGAAGCACCCTGAGGAAAGGAAGAATGATGACCGGAAGGAAAAGCATCATCCTCGGTGGGACTCGAGTGGTTTTACCCCTCTGAATGCCCTAATAGCGGAGATCCTTGCCACCATTAAGGGTAAAGACTATCTAAAGAAGCCTCGACCGATGAAAGCACCGTCTGATAAAAGGAACCGGAATAAATACCGTCACTTCCATCGGGATCATGGCCATGATACGGAGAAATGTCACCAATTAAAATAGGAGATCTAAGAGCTTATCAATCGAGGTTTCCTAAGGAATTATGTGGCCTAGGAAGTTGATTCTTGAAGAAGGAAAGACAGAAGGTCGTGGTCAAGGAGCCTCCCTAGGAGGGACCAGACGGACGATTGAGAGCATACTCGACGTTCGCCTCGAAGGGAGAGATCGTAGCGGGTGGAAGGTGATCATCCCCAACCTCCAGTATTCCATTCGCTCGCTGCAGGGGAAGTCCCAGTCGTGAAGGGTGAAGAAGGTGCTAGCAGTCAGGCCGATGGGCTAAAAAGGTCGAGGTCTGTTGAGTCGATCTCTTTTTCAGATAGCGACCTCCCGGGGTACCCGAATCGAAATGACCCGCTGGTAATAATAGCCGAGCTCGGAAAGTGGGAGCTTCGACGGATCCTCATGGATCAAGGAAGTTCTTCTAAAATCTTGTATCGACAAGCTTTATTGGGCATGGGGTATGAATTGGCGCAGCTGAGGCCAGCGAGGGTCCCTTTGGTGGGATTTGATGGGGAGGCTGTATATTCGGAAGGGATCATTCAACTTCCGCTAACTGTGGGGAGAGGCTCCCGAACTTCTCGAGTCATGCTGGATATCCTGGTAGCAGACGTGCCTTCGGCCTATAACATGATCCTAGGAAGGTCAGGCCTTAATGCCCTTTGAGCTATTCCTAGCACGTACCATATGATGATGAAGTTTTCTACGGTCAACAGAGTAGGCGAAGTGCGAGGAGATTTGCGCTCAACCTGTGAATGTTATATGGCCTTCATAGGCATAACAAAGGATAGAGAAGCAGTGTCGCAAGGGGAAGCTTCGGGTCCCTGAAGGGATTCCCGAGGAAGGAAAGGATAAAATCCTCCAAATGAGGTCAGTTTTCTACTAGAAGGGCTGAAAGATCCGAAAACAGCAGAGCCGGTGGACAAATTAGAGGAAGTACCTTTGAAGGAAGATTTCCCATATCATTGTATAAGGATGAGTGCGGAGTTAAAAGACCCGTTAAGGGGTCAGATATTGGCATTCCTTACGTAGTATGCGGACATTTTCGCATGGACTACTCAGGACATGCTGGAGTAGATCCAAAAGTTATGACGCACAAATTGGGAATACGAACGGGCTTCCGACTTGTTAAACAAAAGAAGCGGAGCTTCACCCCTGATAGAGCTTGAGCAATTGAGGAGGAGGTTGTAAAGTTAATGGAGGCACAATATATTCGGGAAGTTGATTATCCGGAATGGTTAGCAAATGTCGTGTTGGTTCCCAAAGGGGAGAGCAAGTGGAGGCTTTGCATTGATTTCACTAATCTTAATAAGGCCTGCCCGAAGGATAGCAACCCTTTCCCAAGGATTGATGCCCTGATTGATGGGACTTCCAGTTGTTTGCTTATGAGTTTTCTGGATGCCTTTCAGGGATATCACCAGATTCCATTACACCTGGAAGATCAAGAGAAAACAACATTTATTACCAATAAGGCAACTTACTGTTACACAGTGATGCCTTTTGGTTTGAAGAACGCAGGAGCCACTTACCAGCGCTTGGTGAATAAGCTTTCTCAACACCAGCTCGGGAGAAATATGGAGGCGTACATAGACGACATGCTGGTGAAAATCTTGGTAGTAGAGAATCATCCGGAAGATTTGGAGGAGTGCTTCAAAACCCTTCGTAAGTTCCATGTGAAACTTAATCCTGTCAAATGTGCTTTTGGCGTCTCTGCAGGAAAGTTTTTGGGTTACATAGTGCACCACCGAGGGATTGAGGTAAACTCGGTGAAGGTTAAAGCCATTACGGATATGCTAGCCCCAAGGAATGTTAAGGAAGTACAGAGCCTTACAGGTAGAATGACGGCCTTAGGGAGATTCCTCTCTCGTCTGGCAGAAAAGGGCCTTCCCTTCTATAAGGCCTTATCAAAGGCAAACAACTTTGCATGGAATGTTGAATGTTACGAAGCTTTTGAAAAGCTGAAGAAGCATCTGGTTACGCCTCCGATTCTCACGAAGCCAAAGCTAGGAGAACCATTGTATATCTATTTGGCGGTAGCCAAGGAAGCCGTAAGTTCAGTGCTAGTGCGAAAGGAAGATAAGATATAGAGGCTCATTTACTATGCAAGTAAGCGGTTGATAGGAGCGAAAGTCCGGTATCCTCCCATGGAGAAGCTGGCTTTTGCCTTAATAGTCTCGGCAAGGAAGCTTCAACCCTATTTTCAAGCTCATACGATTATTGTGCTTACTAACCAACCTTTGAGACAGGTTCTTAGCAAACCAGAACTTTCAGGGAGAATGCTGAAATGGGCAATGGAGCTTAAAGCTTTTGATATTGAGTATAAGCTGCGGCCGGCTATTAAGGCACAATCGTTGGCGGAATTTATCGCCGAAGGGATAAGGACTCTAGAAACTTCAGAAGAGGATCAGAGGCCATGGATAGTGGCTGTTGATGGGAGCTCAACCTCGGGTGGCAGAGGAGCAGGATTAATGATAAAAAGTCCTGATGGACAAATATGACCTTATGCTTTACATTTTGAACTCCGAGTATCTAGCAATGAGGCAGAGTACGAGGCTTTGTTGGCAAGATTGAGATTGGCTGAACAATTGGGAGCTTAGAGCGTCAAAGTGAGTTCAGATTCTAACCTGGTGGTGCAGCAAGTGAATGGAGAACATGAGGCTCAGGAAGGCCACATGGCGAGATACTTAGCCATGCTCAGAGAATTGATTGCGCATTTTTGATATGTAAAGGTGGACTATGTCCCTCGGCCCATGAATACGGAGGCAGATTTATTGTCCCGAATTGCCTCTTCCTCTTTCCCTACAAGCTCCCGAGAAATTCGGATCGAGTCCCTGCCACAGAAGAGTATCGAAGAGGTCGTTGATCAATTATGTGTGGAGGACGAGCCCAGCTGGATGGATCCTTTGTTGTTTTACTTAAGGGAGGAGAAACTCCCTAAGGATGATTCAGAAGCTTAGGAAGTTAGAAGAAAGGCTCGAAGCTTCATGTTAGTCAACAGGGAGCTTTATAGAAGGTCATTCTCGCAGCCATTGCTCAAGTCTATCAAGCCCCACGAAACAGATTATATCCTAAGGGAGATTTATGAAGGTATATGTGGAAGTCATATCGGAGCTTGAACTCTCAGCCAAAAAGCTCTTTGGCAGGGGTATTATTGGCCAACGATGGTAAAGGATTAAATATAGCTAGTCAAGACCTGTAACAGATGCCAGCGGACCTCTAACTTGGTCCATGTACTGGTGGTCACACTAGCTCATTTGGCTACACCTTGTCCTTTTGCTCAATGGGGTATCAACATCTTGGGGCCTTTCTCCCAGCGGCCGGGCAGGTTAAGTATATCATGGCTACCATTGATTATTTTACAAAGTGGGTCAAAGTTGAGGCAGTGGCTTCTATTACCGCCCAGCGTGTGAAGCAATTTCTATGGAAAAATGTGGTCTGTCGCTTTGGAATTCTTTGGGTACTAATATCTGATAACGACACTTAGTTTACTGACCGATCTATCCAAGAATGGTGCCAAGAATTGGTAATTAGGCAGCAATTCACTTCGGTAGCCGATCCACAGGCCAACGGACAAATTCAACTCGTCAACAGGACTTTGTTACGTGGTCTAAAAGCGTGAGTGGATAAGGCAGACGGCACCTGGGTGGAAGAACTATCAAGCATCATGTGGTCTTACTGAACCGCAATGAAGGTATCCATGGGAGAAACCCCTTTTAGCTTATGTTACGGTTCGAAAGCATTAATCCCAGTTGAAATAGGAGTACCTACGCTAAGGGTGGAGCTTTTTAGCCCCGAATCCAACGAACAAAATCTGAGGGACAACTTAGACCTCCTTGATGAATTTCGAGATTAGGTAAAGATTCGACAAGCTGCTTACAATCAACGTATAGAGAGATACTACAATCGAAGAGTAAAGGCACAAAATTTTCTTCCTAGAGATTGGGTATTACAACGAGTGGATGTTCGGGGGGCCGAGAAGCGAATAAGCTAACACCAAATTGGGACGGTCCTTTCAAGGTAATGGAAGTTCTTAGCCTTGGTGCTTACAAACTCCAGACCCCCGAGGGTACACTAGTAAAAAATGCGTGGAACGTATAGAATTTAAGAAAGTTCTATCAGTAATGTTTTCTTTCTTATTTTTTTTCATATGTTATTCTGAAATAAACTTATTCTTTCTCCTATTAGTAAAAACTCTTGGTCTCAAAGGACCCAGGAGGCCGCCCCTGATTAAAAGTGAGCCTAACTTCGGGAGGGCCTCGAGCCTTAGACCGAGAACGATAGGATCAGATGTGATCCTCGGGGGGGCCGAACCCTTGATAAAAATGAAAGGATCAGATGTGATCCTCGGGGGGGCCAAACCCTTGATAAAAATGAAAGGATCATATGTGATCCTCAGGGGGCTCGAACCCTCGACATAAACGACAGGATCAAATGTGATCCTCGGGGGGCTTGAACCCTCGACAAAAACAAAGGGATCAGACATGATCCTTGGGGGGCCCGGACCCTCGGAGCAAATTGCAAATTCAAGTTCTGCGACAAACAAAATAAACGAATTCGACAAAAATGAAGGATCAAGCCTGATCCCTAAGGGTTTTCTTTTTCTCGATGAAAAGAAAAGGAAGATAACGAAACCAAGGCAACAACTAAAGAAAATTTCCAAAAATCAGACGAAAAAGCTAAAATTTTATTATGGCAACAAGTTTGAATACAAAGATATCTACTCTAAGGAGGATAAAGCAGCAGTAACATCGAAAGGAATGGAGTTCAGATCCAGGTTCGGGAAACGCTACTTCATAAGCTTCTTCATATGCTTGAACCCACCCTAAAGGACTTCTTCTAGCTCCGCGGCATAAGCTTCAGAGCTTCGAAAATCCTCGCGACCATTCTGGAAGGCTACTTGGACATCCTTGAGTGTAGATTGGAGTTGGGCATGAGCGGTGCGAAGGTCTTCCTTATACCGAGAATAGGACTCCAATGCCTCTACCTACCCCTTATTGGCCTCCTTCAGCTCTAAGGTGAGCTTCCTTATATTTTCTTGGAATAGTTTGTGGCGCCATTCACGACATCCAATTCCTCCCCGAGCCTGAAGTTAGCCTTGTTAACCTCGAGCATATTTCTCTGGACTTACTCCAGATCCTCACGCGCTTGAGCTTGGGCTTCATTGGCGAGTCTTGCATCTTATTGTGCCAGCTCGACAGATTTGGTCAGAATGTGAATGCGGTGTTCGAGACCTGACAGCTGGGAAGAAAGGGACTCAAACCCTCGGAGCCTCTCGACCTCGGACTCCAAAGAGGTAATCTGGGCATGGAGTTCGGACTCTCCCAGGGAGATTGAATCTTGGAAACTCGTAAGGTTCTGAGAAGCAGAAACAAGGTGATGATTAAGACCTATCGACATAAAAGAATTCAGAAGGAAAAGAGAATGTGGTCATACCTTTAGAATCTCGGCGCAGTAATCCGGTTCGCTCAGAGTTAACGGAGTGTTGGGGAGGGCCAAAGTCATCGTTGGCTTCAAAGACCGAAGGCTCGGGGATAGTAGCGGTAGAGGGAGCAACTTCCACCCTTCGATACTTCGTCCGGTATGCTATTATCTCCTTTGTTGACAGCATGGAAGCCCCTTCCAACGAAGCCTCCCCCATCAATTCTGAGCACCCTTCTGGTGCCAGTGGCATTAATATTCACTTAAAGACAAAACTGATAAGAATGCTAGGAGGAATTACAGTGGGCTCTGTACCTGTAAAAGGTCGGTCTCTCTATGCATCCCTACGAGAAGCCTCAAGTGCTTGGGTAATGGTCTCCGTACTGTCTTCGGAGGGGACTGGCGAGGAGGCAGGCACGGGTGTGGTTTTTTTTTTTGCACTAAGGGAGAGTCCTTGGTTTTAGAGGCGAGGGGCTCCGCAGAAGGACCCTTCGAGCCCCTCTCAGCACTGCTCTTGGAAGCTTCTCAGAATGTCTTGGGATCTCCCTCTGCCGTTCTTCACAATCAGGATGGTGCTGAGGACTTTTTGTTTTTTGTGCTCTTCGGGGCTTACTTGGGTGACGCAACCCTCTCGGAAGTTTTCTTGTTTTTGGGGGGGCTGAGGGACCCTTACTCTCAGGGAAGTCCAAGTTCATCTCCACGATGATAGAAGAATAAGTTATCTCCCAAAGATTTTCAACTGCGAAAGAAATGGCGATGAGGATCAACACTTGATAAAAATAAGAGGGGAAATAAAGAAAAAAATGAAGGGCAAGAGCTCACAGTTTTCACCGTCTAGGCCCGCCTTGGTAAGGGTCGGGTTGGAAAGCCATCATTCTTCCCAATTTTGGCTGATCTTCATAAGCCAGCTGGCGGGTTCTTTGATGTCCTCGACGCTCGGGCGTTTGTGCTTAGTGTTTAAGGTCCACCCATTACACACGGACCAGATTTCTTGAGAAGAGTTGGACGGTCTAGGACGGACGAAGACAAAGTGCTCCTTCCAGTCGTCGAAGTCTTTTGACCCTCCAGATTGCATGAGTGTTGAGGCTATAATTTCGAGTTCGGGGCGCTCTTTGGTAGCAAGGAGTTAACCATCCTTTACGATTCAGGAGGAGATGGAGATCCAACCCCCTGTGTAGCATCCCAAAAATTTGGAGACAAGTAAAAATAATTAATTTGGGTGTTTGAGGATATGTTAGAATATTTGGAGATTTTTGAGAAAATATTTATTTATAAAATTTTGAAGAAATAGGAAATTAAGGTGATTAATTAAATTAATTAAAAGTATTTATGAAAATAATAAAATAGAATATAGTAAAAATAATAATAATAATAATAATAATAATAATAATAATAATAACAAATGTGTTAATTATAAAGAATGAATTAATATATAAATATATATAGGTATAGGTGCGCAGAGGAGCCATCAATTTGTAAAATCAGAGGAGAGAAAAAGGGAGCCCAAGCATTATGTGTGTGTGTGTGAGAGAGAGAGAGAGAGATATGGTGTGTGTGTGGACGCGTGGCGTGCTGAGGGCCGCCAAAATTACCTTGGCCTCTAAGCTGCTGGTTGTGTCATTTATAAGGCCAATTCGGCCACTTTTGCTGCCAAAACAGAGAAGGGAATTGAGAGGAATTAATGAGAGAAGAAGAAGGGTGCGAGCAGCTATGGAAATGGAAGAAAAAATGAGCAAAATTAAGGGATTTTGGTGATTAATTAGTGTTTAAAATATTTAGGTAAGTGGGTAAAATTAATATAAGTGTTATATGTTTAAATTATAGATTTTATATGGTTAAATTATAAATTTTATGCGATTAGATTTGATTAAATTGTACCATTATTTTATTACTTTCTATAGAACGTTTTACTTCGCCAAGGGAGCACAAGAGAGGCCGAAATCAATCGTTTTCAGGCAAGCTCCTAACCCTCTCCTCATGTTCTTCAATTCCTGCGAGAGTCTTCGTTACTTTTCATGTTTTAAACCCTCCCTCACCATGATTCGGTTCCACGCTTTAATAATAATAATCCGTGTGGTAACCACCCTATGAATTATATTTTATTAATGGGTTTATTGTTAATGGATTGAGTTAAACAGTGATGTCATGGTGTCGTTTATTTCGACCGTCACGGAGCCTCGTATCGCTCCGCTTTCCTTGGGAATAATGCTGAACCCATTGGGGCTAGGTTCTTAGAAGAGTTGAGTATGGTTTAATGGGTTTATGTTATTAATTTGTTATGAATGTGGAGATGGTTGTCTGTGTATGAGAAGAGACGAGAACATGAATGACATGATGATGTCTGTGTTGTTATGAATAAAGTGAGCGAAATGATGAGTTTAAGAGACTGAGTTTAATGTTGTTTATGTGTGTCTAAGGGTATGGGGTACAAAGCCACTAATTGTCGACCGTAGGTCGTGGCAGTTGATGGTTGGATGTATGGGCGCCAGTCATCGGCTGTTACGATAAGCGTTAGACGGGCCAGAAGTGCTGGTACTTCCAGATTCCTGCCTTGGCTTATGCATTGCATGATGTGTGTGCTGCACAAGGACTGGGTTGCATTCACTTGGGGACATGCTTTGTGTGTGATGGGATGTGTGAGCATCAGCATGACTCGGTTGGTCTAAGAGCTAACCTGGGTTCTCCAGGTGAGCCGGTGCATTTAAAGACATTTTGCATGTGTGAATTCTTATGTGTGGGCATAGCATGGCCTGATGCTTGGTTTATGGGGGCCTTGTTATCACGTTTATGCTACAAAAGCCATTGCATTTTCTATTTATTGCATTGCATGGTGAGAATGTGCGGTTTTAAGTGTTGAGTATGAGTGGTGGACGTGGCCACAGTAAGACCTTGGGGTGAGACCCACGGCGGCGTGGTCCACTACGTGGTCACGGTAAGACCAGGGGTTAGAGTTCCACAGCGGCGTGGTCCACGAAAAGACCGAGGGTTAAAGTCCCACGGCAATAACAAGACCTAAGGTTAGAGTCCCACGGCAACAACAAGGCCGGGGGTTAGAGTCCCTCGGCAACGACATGACAAGACGATAGAGACAGGGAAATGGACGTGTAAGAGAAATGGAATGGTAGCCTATAGAAAGCTATTAACAGGTTTGTATGTGGGACTTGGGTGCCAATGTGTGTTTAATGTGGGCCCCAAGGACCGTTTATGTGAAGTTTATTTTATGTTATGCATCGGACAATAAGACAGGTATTGGGCATGGCATGACATGAAGTTGCATTGGCATGAATTGCATGGGGTGTTATGGGAAGAGTCTCGTCTATACCCTCCAGCCTTTCTTTCATTGAGCTTGCTGAGTCTTGCGACTCACGTTTGTTTTACATCATTCCAGGTAAAAGTATTTTGAGACCGCAAGTGTGTACGCGTGGAGTTGGGTCCAAATAGTTGAGTCATGGTAGCAAGTGCAGAGCTCTCCCGAATCTAGATCCTGGGTGTCGCTGTGCCTATGTTAAGATTAATGTTTATGTTTTTGAGATTGGTGTATGATATGCAAGCCAAGTGGGCCCAAGCGGTGTAAACGTTTATGTAAAAAATGATTTTGAGATGCTATGAAATTTAAAAGATATGATTTTAACAAGGGCGGTGTCTAAGTTTTTAGTTTGTCTCATTGTTCGGTATCACTCAATAATGACCCTCTCACAGATCCTCTATGCATGCAGAGGCTCTGGGAGGCGGGCCGTTACACCCTGGGTCACGATTGGTAGTGAAAAAATAGTCGAAAAGATCTCCTGATGGCTCTATTTTGCCGAAATGGCAAATGAAGATGAAACCCATCAAATACCGTCATTCGAAGGGAGATAGCTGGGCTGGAGCAATGGTAAGATGTTGGAGCAGGGACATCACCCTTCCTCGGGGAGAGAGGCGAAACCCTTGTCGAATGTGCACTTGTAGATGCAGAGGCGGCCGGTGACGGGATGGCATGCTCGCAGATGGCTGTTGAACTCCACCTCCCACTCTTCGGGGATGTTGTATCTCTCTTTGAACTGCTGACACTCCGACTCGCTCATCCATTGGTAGGGAATGGAGGCGGCCGGGTGGTTCTCCCACTCAGCAAGCTCCGCACCGGTGGAGTTGAGTTTCCTTGACCCAATAATCGCCATCACAGAGAAATGGAAGAATGAGATGCGAAAAAAGGGGAAATGCTTGATAGCGCAATAACAAGCTAAAGCTGAGGAGAGTCAAGAAGAAGAACGAGTAAAAGAATGGGAAACTCTTATTTAAACCATAGAGATAGAAACCCAAAGGGCAAGTAATAATAAGTATTAACTACCCAAGATTGGCACGGCTTGAAAGACAAAAAGGTTTGGACAGTGCATTGGGAAGAGGTACTGTCTTCAAAGCAAAATTGATACCTATGCCCTCCAAACACGCATGATAGAAAAAGATGCATCAACTCTTCGGGCCCTGTAAATACCGACACTCGGGGTGATAGGAGGTTGAGCTTCGGGGATTCCAGCACTCCTCGAGCCATTCAAGCCGAAAAGCTTAAGGAGTGAAGGGGCAAGTGATGAGGGGAATACCCTCAAGTCCATAATTACTCCCATACCCCGGGCAGGCATCCAATGGTAGTCGTGCCACGTGTTCGCCAAAGAGGTACTTCACCGATGTTATCTTGCTTGGGTCTAGGAGGACACGTGGCAGATATGTATCACAATGCCAGTTGGCCTGGTGCTCGGTAAGAAGGTCTCCGAGTTTTTAGGGATTAACCATCTCGCCGAGGGTTACGGAGGCAAGAGCTATCCCGAACTCTTCGAAGACGGCTACGATTATGGAATCCTTATCAATAAGATTTCGAGAAGAGCAGGAGAGAGATCCCAAAGATCTCTCTAGGATCCTTATCTCAGGATGGGGATAAAAAGAGAGGTGGACAAGGAGGTAAGGGATCGAACTTCTAATTTTATGATAACATAAGTAATTATACTGGAATTCTGGTTCTGGAGATCTGACTTGATCATCAGAGATTGACCGGGGGAGCAAGTCCCCATCTCCATTACAGATGCATCGGCAGAGACAGAAGAGGGTGATCGGCTACTGCATCATCACATCGCAACCTCTTTCGGCCATTGGAATCAAGTTGTTGAGTTTGCCAAATTGCCTCATCAGAAGACGACGACGTTGCTGAGAAGGTGGAGAACCTGGAATCACAAGACGATGACTCAGAGGTGAGGACGAGGGCAAGCAAGCATTGACCTTGAAGTTCCTGTAGGAAGCAGTGAAGGGAGCTTTGGTCCAATCGGTCTTCACTCTGCCGCCTTGGGTTGCCCAGTCGTCGGCATTCCACAGGCTTGAGTACAACCTCATGGGCTAGCTTGTGGGGAAGAAAACGCCGCTTCCCTCGTTGTTGTTGAACACCCTCAGTGGAATATTATCCACCATCCTTCTGGGAAATTAATGAATGAATTAGAATAGCACATATTCAAGTGTTATTTAAATAAACAGATCATCAACAAGAGCGAGCGAGTGTAGATATATAATGAATGAAGGAATGTTTACATGATGCCTTGAGGGTTTTAGATGATTGAATAGGTGTGGAAGGCTGCGGTGGGGTCGAACCAGAGATGGAATTGCTACTTGCAATTGCCTGTCCCTTGGTAGTAGACATTGGTGTGGACTGTTGTAACACCCGGTGTAACCAGTGTTAAGAGAATAGGAAATGAAGTAAGAAGACTTCCAAAAATGCCCTTAAGAAGGTGATGGATCCTTGGGATTGAGAATGCCCATGAGAATGGTATTTTGGTAATTTGGATAGAGAAATTCAATAAAAGGGTATTTTGATAAATTAAAAATAATTTCTATGTGGAATTAGGTGAGTAAGTGAATAAAAATCCCAATTTGGTAATTATGTGGAGATATATGGGATTAATAAATTCACAAAGATTATTTAGGAATTTTGGAGTGATTCCATAAAGGAAATTTATTTTGGAAATAGGGAAAATGGTGGATATTAAATTATTTGAGGAGAATAATTATATTTTCCCTAAGTTAATGAATTAATGTGGTAATGCCACATGGATGACCAAGATAAAGAATTGGAAGCCAAGTTTGTGTCTTAGAGTGACACTTGGCATAATCTTGGAAATTTGAGAGAAACTATAAATTTGGATTTATGAGTTGGAGAATGATTTAATTAAATGCAAAAAAGAAAGGATATTAGTCTTTCAAGCATTTAATGAGAGGCATAATTATATGGATTAAAGAAAATCCAAAAGAAAATGGTAAATGGTCACCATTAATGCCTTGAAAAATATGGAGATTTTATTAAATGAGAAAGAAGTTAATTATGTCTCTCAAGTGTGATGGTTATGAAAATAGTCTCATTAATTTAAGTGGGAAAGAAATGAGAAATTGGGAGATGATGGCTAGGGACACATGGCATGATCTTGTGAATCAAGAATAATCATTTAAAAGAAATTCAAATTGGAGAAATAATGGCTTTTCAAGCATTAAATGCAAGCCATGATGTGTTGCCTAAAAAGAAAATGGAAAATAAAAAGAAATTAGTCATCCATTAATGGTGTGAAAATGGAGAGAATTTCTTTAATGGAAAAGAAAGTGATTATGTCTTTCAAGACTTGTCTTGAAAATAGTCCAAATTAAATAAGTAGAAAAGAAATCTATTTATGGGACTTGATCCAAGGGTGTGGATGGCTCTTGAAAATCCAAAGGCTTGGATTTAAAAAGAAAGGAGCACATGGATTGTACTTTCATGTGTTTTCTCCAAGAGAGAAGTCTTAGTTATTAAAATGGATGGTGGAGATTTAATTCTCCCTTAAGCACATGGATTGTGCCTTTAGTGAATGGCTAGGATGCATTCTTGAAATATGGGAAATCTAGTATAAAAAGGCAAGTGTGGGAGACTTGTCTCCCTTTTGGCCATTTGTAGAAATGAAAAAGGAAGAAAAGAAAGAAAGAGAAAGAAGTCTCCATGGAGGGAAAAATGAAGAAAGAAAGAAGATGATGAAGAAAGTCATGGCAAGTATTCTTTCTTCTCTTTATTTTTGGTGTGCTTGTATGCAAAAATTAAGTGGCTTGTTAAAATGCCATTTTAGGTGGGAGAAAGTGATGTTGGAAGCTCTCTTGAAGTGAAGATTTAATTATTCAAGAAGAGGTAAGGGATGGCCCCATGGGAGGGTGGCCTTGCAATGTGTTATAAATGTGTTTCATAAATGTATATGTTGCATTTAGCATGTTCTTTTATGTTCATGAGACTTATGGCCATAGGTTAGTTTGAGAACATGGTTGAAATGGTGGGTTGATGCCTCAACCTTGGAGGGTTGTGAGGGCAAAGAAACCTAGCCACATTTGCATGCATTTGACATCATATAACTTGTTATGTTCATATTTATTTGGCATTGCACCCTTATTGAGCTTAATGGCTCATAAGGTTTTTATCCTCACATGTAGGTTGTGAAAGCATGGTAAAGTCAAGACAAAGTGGAATGGCATGTGGAAGAATGGAAATGATGATTCAAGTGCATGTTATGGCTTATGGAAGCCTATCTTGTTATGTTTAATATATGAAATGTAATTTCATTTCTTTGATAATGGCTCGTTGAAGCCTAAGAGCATGTGTGTATGTTATATTTTGGAATGTTTGTTTCCATTTAGAAAGTGAAGTATATTTAGTGGATTATGGCTTAAGGCATGTGGAAGCCTAAGTTTTGGTGAAGTCTTATTTTGGAGTGTTGTGAAGCATCAAGAAGATTGTTTAAGCCTTATTTATGGAGAAATAAAGGTAAATTTGAAGAAAAGTGAGGTATTTTGTTTATGTTAAATTTCTGGAAAATTTTGGGTTTGGAAGCCCAAATAAAAAAAAAAAGTTTTAGAGAAGTGAAAAAAAGGCAACAAAAGGCTGTCAGCCAGCAGCAGGCCGTGCGCGGGGGAGGCCAGGCTGCCGCGCCCGCAGGCAGGCAGGCACGGAAGGCCGCGCGCGCGGCCAGGCGCGCGCGCGCGGAAGGCGTGCGGGCGGGGGCGCGAGCGGCCAAGCGCGCGGGCGGGCGAGCGGTCGCGCGGCCAACGACCAGCGGGGCCCTGTGCGGGCCCCGCCGTCCATTTTTTAAAAAAAATTGGACTTTTTTGGGGATTTTAGGGCCATTTCTTAATTGATTTTGGGCCCCGGAGGAATTTTCAAAATAAAGGGATTTTCGAGAATTTTGGAGAAAATGCCGAAATTTTTAGAAAATTAAAAATTTGAGTTTTTCCTCCAAAAGTGGTAATCAATCAATGGATTGATTTAAATGGTGATTTATGGAGCCCGGTAAAATTCTTGGTTGGAAAAGAATTAAATAAAATTGAGAAAATGGCGATTGGGCATCGGAATGAGATTTTCTTTATAACCTATACGGTGTGGTTAAAGCCTAATTCTGTTCGTAAATCCTGGGATTCAGCGAAGGGAAGGACGAGCCTAGTTCCCACCTAAGGCGTTTCGTCTTGAAACATGGTCCACCCTTCGCCAAAGGCCGAGTAGGTGGACAATTCGGGTGATTGTTCATGAGTAACACCCGTAAGTGGGAGTGGGGCGTTACAACTGTGTATGGCTGTCCTGAAATGTTGCCCAGAAACTCGAAGTCTATCTCGTCGTGAGTTGGCCCCTTCGAGGACAACTGTATCAATTAATTCCACACAAAACCCAATCGCTTACGACAATTCGATTTTTAAGTCTAAAATGATAATTGTATTTTAGCTGTACTAAAAATCATTTCTAATCTAATTTCTTTCAATATCATAAATCATGCCCCGAAATGCTCGTTAATATCATATTATTTTTCTTAGGTATTCGGTCAATTTTTCTAACTATTTAGATATCAATCTTCCCTGAAATTTTATTTTTTTAATAAAAAACTTATTTTGAAATAATCCAAAATATCTGGGTATTACAATATATAATCCCCAAAAAATTATTACTATAATAAAATAAATGTTTCATTCCAAGATATATCACTTGGGCTCGCTAGCAAATCATTACAAATACCCATCTTCTCATAATGATTCTGTGATAACACTTTGATCATTGGGTCCGAGACATTTTTCAATGACATGATCTTTTACAACAACACGTTTCCACGTGCTATAATCTCCTAGATCAAATGGAAGTGCCTCATGCTAAAAGAGCATGTCGGTTGCATTTGTTTTGTGTTTGACACGAACTCTCAAGTTTCTCGGTTAACCTCTTGTGATTCCATCGGAAACCTCGACCGCTGTACCGAGGACAATTCTTGCCGTCACAACTGTTGGTATTGCCAGAAACTCAAACCGTTATACCAACAACTCTCGCCATCACAGTTGCTGATATCGCTGGAGAACGAACCACGACCGCCACAAGTAGCCTATAACTACCCATTCATAGCTTCCGGCAACTCTTGTCGCGTTGGAAAAACTGCATTCGACTGCCTGCGTTGGTCACTTGCAATGACCACGACGAACGCCTTCGCCAGATCCGCACATTGCTTTCCATTATTTTGCCTAATAAATATTTTCAACAATGAGCTTCTATCTGTCTCTGGAGTGTCTGATGACTGTAACTCCTTGCAATCGATTTTCTTCTCCACAACAAAAGATCCAATCAACCGAGAAGAAGATTGGACTCCGCTCCAAGCTACCAGCACACTCAGTGTTGCCTCCTCCATATGTATCTCGTACATATTGGAGCAAAGAGAGGAAGAGGAGCCTGGTGTCCGCCTGCTGCTGAAAATATACATATCATATACGTATATATTCAGTGGATATATTTGCCGGACAGAACAAGGAGGAGGAAGAAGATGGAACAGGGCTGGAACGAGATGCAGGGGCGCTAGAAATTGGAAGCTACCCAAGCGCACTTCTCTCGGAATTAAGGCGGCTTCCGATCGGGCTGCTATGGCTGCCGTTTTCTTAATTTTCCCAATCAATAATAATATATTAATATAATATATATATATATATATAATTGGAGATCAGCAGCTTCACGTGGATAACAATTCTCCAAGACACCCTTTTTTTCAATTCCGTCTCTCCAGGCGCAATGATGCGCTTCTGCCACCCTGTCTTCACTTGTCTTCTTCATGTAAATTAAATTGACATGATCAATTTTAAATTGGCATTTGACATTTCTACTCAAAGTCATCTCTTCCTTTGACTTTTCAATCAGTTAATATTAAGCAATTGCCTCTTTAATTTATTAATTAATTTTTTAATATAATATAATATATGTACAACAATTATATATAGAATATTATACAATAATTAATTACACATAGAGAACAATTCACTAAAAGTATCATTAATTTTTAATGATGAAAGAATAGTCAACTACCTCAAATTTATTAATCCAACGCATTACCTACTTAAGGTTTGACATTCTAAGTTCACAATCATGTAACAATTAAGATGCGTCAACTCTTGACGTCAATCAAATATTTAAATCTGCTAAGAGGATCTTTCCATCTTCCAAAGTATTTCAAAAGATCCCGATTATCCTCTACCCAAGACTCATCACGATCCTAATAGCAATGAAATCAAAACTTCTTCTAAACCTATTTGGACTCTCCACTATTGTCCACTATTGTCTTTCCACTGACTAACATCTCGACCGAGTGAGAGTCATTAATTGATTAAACTCATAAAACTTGATAGTTATGTCAGATCTAGTTTAGGGTAATCAAGATGACATAGAAGGATCCAGTCTAGGATGATCCAGTCTATGCCACAATTCCACTATTATGCCAGGCTCAATGAGTCCTAGTTGACAATACTAGTAGCAATAGAACGATCGAACCTCATAAGGCTCCCAAAAAAGATTAATCGGCCAATAGAGAAGAATCAAGATGAATACTACAAATACCACAGAACCCATGGTCATTCAACCAATCAATAATCCCTATTTAGGAAGTCAAAATGTTAGGTACTGATAACACTAGACCGATCACCGATGTAACGCCCCGTTTTCCCAGAACGTGCATTACCTCAAGATTTTAGGAATATTTTTTTTTTTCAACATCAATCACACAACATAAGTCTCTCGATATACATACCCTCATCATACTAATTTCCCAACAATCCCGATTATACCTTCTCAGCATATCAAAATTTAAAATTAACAGACTAAGACAAGTATTAACAATCACATCAGCGGAAGCAAGATCGAAACCTCCAATATATATAACAGACAAATTTCTTTTTACAGTTAAATAACCAAATCGATGTTTCACATGAAAATATCAAAATATTACATAACCTCTGAACATCGTAATCATAGACAAAAACCTACAAAAACTAAACATAGTAGCTACATCTCAACAACATCATTTCCCTTGGCGTCACTACTTTCACCTGGAACGTTTGAATATTCCAAAGACATAATCCAAATTAGATGTTGAATCATCTAAATGAGAGTTCAAAAATATTTTCATGAAGATATGCAAAATCATATATAAAACCGATAAATCCTGACATGTCCCAGCATAAGAGAATCTCACATAGCACTTAGCCCTAACCAGGGAAAATGCAATCTCTCTAAAGGCGACACGACCACATCAACCCATTGGCAAACACAATCCTACTTAAGAGGTACAACCTCGACATATGAACCTGAGAATCACCCCATTGTCATTGTTAGGCATTACGCTCTTACTCAAAAGCATTCCAAAACTCAATGCAACCCTAGCCCCAAGAGTATCACATCAGCATTATCCTCAAAATCAACGACACCTCAGTATTAATGCTATTACTCAAAAGAACCTAGGGTGGTGTCCACTCTCAGCGCCGCCACTTGAGCCAACAATCGAGGTGGTCTCCACTCTCAGCTCTGCCACTTGAGTACCATAGGGTGAAGTCCGTCTTAACCCCATCCCAAGTGGGTCACATAGCATTAATCCTCGGCATGCATCCCGAGTGCTGCCACTCAAGGGCCACGTCACAGGTTAACAACCCACGTCCCAGATGGACAACACATAACATGTCAATGCCGAAAATCATAACATGCATAATATAAAATCAACATTTCAATGTATGCAACTTATCATACGAAATTCAATGCATGTGTAAATAATCGTTTGGACGAACCATCGCACGAAACCAACCACTCACGACAAATCAAAAGTGATCAAAAGTAATAACAATATGGACAAGAATTGGATTGAACTACTCACAGTAAATCATGCACATGCCACAAACAAGTTTTTCTGATAGAACCACTCACCTTGGGCTAAATTCAAGATTTCTTGAAATGTGTGCCCGACCTCGATTCTTGTGCCAGGTATACTATAGTTCAATCTCGAGCCTCAATGATACCCTAGACATCATATGCATTCAAAGGAAAAATCAATATCTATTTTCTCAATTTTCTCATAATTTTCCTCTAATTTCTTCCTATCTCCTCTATATTTCTTCTTCTAAATTCCAATAAATACCTACTCAAGGTTTTTTCTCGATTTTTCTTCACAATAATTCATAAATCAATATTCCCTACCTTCTAGAATTTTCTGAAAATTTTCCCATACTTCCTCATATTTTTCATAAGCCTTATTTTCCTTGAAAATTACAAAATGACCATTTCCTTTGACATTTTTCAAAATTTTCCTCTACCATAATTTCTAATTTATTTTTCTCCAAATAATAAAAGAATTCCAAAAATACCTGAGTCTTCACGTGCCCTCACACGCGGGCGAGTGGTGCTGCCCGTGGCAGCAGCGCGTGCATTCGTCATCTCCGGCGAGTAGTTCGCCGGCCAGGGCCAAAATCCGCCCCCGATCACCCTAACTAGAAGCCCTCCTCCAGTCGATCACGATGGCACCAATCTCAGCCGAAACCACACTGGAAAAGCCCCCGATCGGGCAGTTGCAGGAACCATGCGGTAGTCTACCCAGCTTTTCCGACCAACCTTCGAAACCCCCTTGAACCAGCTCGAAAACTCACGAAAATCTCCAGAAACTCTCCTCTTGCCTCAAGGATCAAAAGCCCCTTATTGGGTTCCTTCGATTCGCCCTCAAACTCGAGCAATTTGATGCTTTAAAATTGACCAAAACCTATTGCTATTTATAGGCCAAAACTGACCCCTACGTGGCACATTTCCAGCCATAGCTTCTCCCACACGCCACCTGTACCGTCCTTGGCCAGGCCTTGACGAAACCTGGCTGCCAATCCTTCGAATTTTTTGGCCAAAATCGCAGCTAGATCTGCCATGCATGAGTAGATTTTCGAAAATTGCATTTTAGCCCCCCTTGAACTTCTTTTTACATTTTGGCCCTTATCCTCAAGCCCCTAACTTACCCAATAATTCCACCAAGTCCCTTACGTTCCAAAATCTTCATTTCACCCCTAAAAATTCAGAAAAACCATCGTTTCGACCTCCCTCGGTCAAAATCAATAAATTATACTTAGGCTCGAATCTTTGTTTTGACCCTAAACCTCTTCGTTTCTTTCTGAAACTACTGAAGAGTTGTTCATTGTAAAAAACCAAAGCTCCCTCAAACTTTCGTTGACTTCTCGGAAGTCGTCTGTAACAATTCGGTGTTACAGCCTATTTGGCAGTTGCATTTTAACTATACCAAAAATTGTTCCCGATCTCATTTCTTTCGATACCATAATTCTTATCTTGGGACCCTCGTTACCAATGTACCATTTTCTTTAGGAATCTACATCCCGGGGTCCTCCCTACAGTTGATTCGGCGATTTATTTTACCATCAAACCTATTTTTCGGTATCCAAAGCCTCTCGAAATTACGTGGCAACCTTATGCCAACACGGGGTATTACTACCGAGCTCTGTCTCGAACCAAGTACCTACAAGGGCGGGGCTTTAATTCCATGGGAGAACTCCGACGCTCAAGTCAGTAGAAAAAGATACCCGAAATGGAAAGTGAATCAGTAGTCAGATGTCCATACCTGTAGAAGTTGACCTCTATTTAAAGATGGTGTAGAGCTTACTCTGAAGAGATAAGATAACTATTGGAGAGAATCTCGATTGACCAGGTCACTCTCGTTCAAATCAAATATAGGATGGAGATCCGGATGACACTTAGCACTTCCTGAGATAGACACGTGGCGGTACCAAGTTGGTGGTCTCCGAGGGTAGTAGAGTAAATTTGTCCTCAATAAAATATCTCCTCACTAGGTACTATACTTGAATAACAAGCCAAAAGATTCAAGAGGCAATAGGGGAGGCTTTTCGAAACCCCAATCAAGGGAGGGTACAAGCAAAGGAGTTTTTGCCTAGAGAAAAGTAGGATGCTTTGAATGATTGTGAGTCAGGAAAAGGAAATCTATGTATTAGCCTAGAGGTCGAGATGGTGATTTAGCATTTCGACAAGAATGGGGTTTAGGTAGAGATGATGGGGGATAGAGCGGATAGGGCAAGGAGAAGAACAACTGAGCATGGAGATGGGGGCAAGGAATCACTGGCAAGATTGAAAGTGAGGCAACATCACCTATAGTATCGGTGACATCCAGAGAAGATGCTTGCGTAGAGGAATTTGTCTGAGACACAAAGAGGTGTCCATTTTCTCAAGACCAATTTAATATCTCTATTTCCTCTTCACCAAACTAAACCTTTTCCCTTCTTCAGCATTTAAAGTTATGTAACTGAAAAATAAATCTTACCAAGTAATTTATTGATACCTTTTTTTTTATTTATAATTTATTGATACACTTTGTACATTTGTACTGAAAGAATAAATAATTTTCTTGAACATAGTAATTCCAAAACTAAAAAGATTGGCAAGCAAGAGTGAAGAATTAAAGAAAAAACACTGCAGTTAGATGGAAGGCCTAAAAGGAATCTAAGGCACAATCTGCATTCGCAGCGAATGCCTCGAGGGAAAAATTTGGAGTTAGCACAGTAGTAGTTAGCAACAACTGCAATAATAACCGATATAGTGCAACCGCCGCCACCCTCAATCGGGGAAGCCAACCATGACCCAGTGAGGCCTAGGATCACTCTCTAGACGATGATCAATTTCTAGGAAAGCATGCATGCTTGGAGGCCATGGCAATAAGTTCAAGGGGCCAAGGCAGTTAGGTTGATTCCTCCAGGTGGCGACAGAAAAGATAGCGGGAGGAAATGGGCTTATTGTAATACGCCATACCAGGCCATCATCCTTAAACCACTAGGCATACGCATTACCCGACAGCCTATTCCAAAGAACTTATACTTTCAAAAGAAAATTAAATAAGCTGTATGACTAAATAAATCAATTTTAACGATATAATTAATTTATGGATACATTTTACCTTTGAATAGAAAGAATGAAGATTTTTTTTGAACATGTAGTAATTCCAAAACTATGAAGATAGGTCACCATGACTCGAAGGAAAACCACTTCGCCCCAAAAGGGAAGCCTTATGAGGGTGGCGATCATTGGCGTAATGTGCATTCGCGGGGAAGGGCTCGAGGGAAACGTTTGGAGTCAGTGCAGTAGTTGTAGATCATGAACTTGTGCTGCACCCATCGCAACCTCTTTCGCTCATTGGAATCAAGTTGTTGAGTTTGCCAAATTGCCTCATCAGAAGACGACGACGTTACCGAGTTGGAGAACTTGGAATAACAAGACGACGACTCAGATGGTGAGGAGGAGGGCAAGCAAGCATTGACCTTGAAGTTCTTGTAGGAAGCAGTGAAGGGAGCTTTGGTCCAATCGGTCTTTACCCTGCCGCCTTGGGTTGCCCAGTCGTCGGCATTCCACAGGCTTGAGTACAACCTCATGGGCTGGCTAGTGGGGAAGGGAACGCCGCTTCCCTCGTTGTTGTTGAACACCCTTAGTGCAATATTATCCACCATCCATCTGGGAAATTAATGAATGAATTAGAATAGCACATATTCAAGTACTGTTTAAATAAAGAGATCACAACGAGAGCGAGCGAGTGTAGATGTATAATGAATGAAGAAATGTTTACATGATGCGTTGAGGGTTCCAGACGATTGGGTAGGTGTGGAAGGCTACAGTGGGGTCAAACCAGAGATGGAATTGCTGCTCACGATTGCCTTTCCCTTGGCAGTAGACATTGGTGTGGAATATGTATGGTTGTCCTGAAACGTTGCCGAGAAACTCGAAGTCTATCTCGTCGTGGGTTGGCCCCTCCGAGGACAACTGCATCAATTAATTCCACACACAACCCAAGAAGAGATATTTATTGAAATGATTAAGTAGTTCATCAAATGAATTAATGAAGAAAGAGAAACAAAATCATCAAGAGGCAAATATATGTGCTTAATTATATACATACATAGTAAGTTGTAACGGTGCCGGCGGAGTTGCCGTGCACAAGCTTGAGCTGCATGTCAAAACGTCCGAATAAGAACTGGTGTTTGGACTGGAAGCCAGACCCAGAAGCCTTGTCCAGTGAGAGGGTGAGCTGCCGGCCGCCGGCGAGTATCTGAGCGCGTTCGTTGCCCCACGTAACTTCGACGTCTTGCTTGAAGTTTCCTCCGGCAACAGTAGCCGTTATCATGCACCTCGTGATCAGAAGTAGATAAGCTAGCAGTGCCGATGCCCTTGTGAAGGACGCCATTGGGGGGAGAGAGAGAGAGATTTTGTGATGGTTATTGGGCTGTGGGAAAAGGGTATATATATATATATATATATATAGGGATGAGGGAGAGAATGCTGTGATGATAATAAACACATATATATATATATATTACTTTTATCTTAAAGGAAGCATCTGAGAATGAGGGAGGCCTATTTATATATACAGAGAGAGAGTAATGACAGGTGGAACTTGCATATCCTTTGCATTGCCATGGTGGAAACAGCTCTCATCCCATATCTCGTCGTAGTGTAAAATATAAACAATTAATGCCACCACGATTACACGCTTGGAATGCAATTAAATTTGAAGCTTCTGGGGTGGGTGGGTACTCGCATTGAATACTACTTCATATAATTCCCATTTTTACTTATTAATTTGTTTTAAGCCTCTGCGTTGCTTCCGCTGCATATCGCCGCTTGCTTGCTTGTGTTTGTTCCCTTTATGATTTTATTATTATTATTTTAAGATGAACTACTTTGCCATTACAAAAGCTCAGTATTTTATTCAAAATGATACTAAAAAATTGACAATAATGAGTAAAAAGGTTATACATTTTTTCTTTAAAACTAAACATAAATTATAAAAAAAATTTGGGTATGCCATTACTTACATTTTGGTATAAAATCCTAATTATGCTTAAAAGATAATTATTTTTGGTGACTTAAATGCCAAAAAATAAGTAAAATACTTCACTAGAAAAAATGTTACGTCAAAAGGAAAAGAGCCAAAAGGTCAAGAATAACTTACGGACCAAATCCCTGCAAAGTTCGAATTAGTCTTGTCTTTCTCTAATGCACCATTTCTTATCTCCCTTGTCATTCTCTTTTTTTTTTTTTCTTTCCCCTCAATGTAGGATAGAGAACATTTCATGCTAAGAGCTCAAATTATTTACAAAATTGAGGCACTACATACATAAACTACAATTATAAAAAGAAATTTTTTATGGGCTAAATTCATTATTAACATTAAACAAAACGAAGAACGTGTGGTAATTGCGAATTAGGATATTTGTTGAGATTAAAAATGATATGGGATTGAGGTATTCAAGTGATGATATTATCGACAATTGAAAATAGTATTTATCGACTTGAGAAAAAAGACAGTCACAATGTTTTGGTTTAGATAAGATTATTTGAAATAAGATAATGAGTTGTGTCCTCCCTTAGTTATTTGATCAGTCAGGCGTGAATTTCGAGAATAAAATTTCTTTAAGAAGAGGTGACTGTAATACCCGAGAATTTCTTAAGTATTCAAGTGTAATTATTTTTGGGCATAAGTGGAATTTTCTAATTTTTTTTAGGCTAAAATGTAATTTCTCAAAATTGTGGGGATTAAATGCAAATTTTGAGAACTTGAGGGCTTGAGAAAAAGAGGGTCAAAATGCAAGAAATTGAAAGTTGGAAGCCTGAACTGCAAAGCAGGCAAAGCAGGTGTGAAACCATCCATGGTAGTTAACTGTGGCACTGGCCGCCGATGTGAAGGTTGAATCCCGGCCGTTTGAGGGTGCCTAGGGCCATCATGGCCTAGGCCTAGACCTTGCGATGCAAGGTGAGGCCATGGTTGGCTGGAGACGCGGTCAGAAAGGTTATAAATAGTAGGAAATGGGTCGAGGGTTTACAGAAATTAAGTCCAGTAATCCGAGCAATTGAGGGAAAATTTGAGAGTATTGTTAAAGGGCTTTTGTTCTCCAAGTTGTGGAGATCATTTTTGTAAAATTTGAACAAGTGAGGTGTCAATTTGAGGTGGTTTTAAGCCTTGCAAAAAAATTAGAAAGTCGTTAAATGACCAAATCGAGGATGTTTCAACTGGAATCACTGTGCAATAGAGTTACCATTGTGTTCAGAAGAAAAAATAGGCCAAGAAGGAAAAAGAAAACCAAAGAAACAAGCTCAAAACCAGTCATCGACAGAAAGGAGAAAGTTAGAAAAGACAACCAGCTTCGGGCACGTGGGTGCACACACAATGCACATGGGTGCGGGCGCGTGAAGGTAAGGAAAAATAGGGGAAAAAATAGGAAAAAATGAAACAAATATAGGAAAATTGGAAAAAAAAAATGGCAAATTCTGAAAAATTAAGAAATTATGTTTTATTAATTTTCAAAAAAATTTGGCCAAGAACTTTGTCAAAGTTTGAGCTTCGAGGTTGGGATACGCATATTGAGGAAGCCTAAGAAGCTAAATCAAGGTGAGTGGTTCACCCAGAAATTTTATATGTGGTATTACTTGCTTAAGTGAACATGAAATTGCCAGGGTTTCGCCAAGTTTATATTAACATATATGCATCTTTATGTGCATAATCATTTTATATTACCTCAGTAAACGTGATATTGCATTGGACATGATATTATTGGTATATTGTTATTTGTGGCATTCATGTTAAACATGATTGGGTGGGATGTTGCCTTACTTGTAACATCCCGCCTTCCCAGAGCGTTAGATAACATAAGATTTCGGGAATATATTTTTTCCAACAAAAACTTGTTGTATCATATTTTTTTGGTATATAAGAAAATATGTTTGATGAAAAACTATATGAAAATCTCATATTTCGAAATAAGTCTCTCATATTTCGAAACATGCATGATTATTGTTTTGGCTCTAAAGGTAAAATGTTTTAAAAATCCAATTTTTATCATACCATGTTTTGAAACTATGTTTCAACGTTTCAAAACATAGATCTGTAATGTTTCTGTTCATATTCAAAATGCTCTTTAATATGTTTAAATAAATTCAATTTTATGCATCATGTTTTGAAACATAGTTTCCATGTTCCAAAACATCAATCTGCCATGTTTCTAAACTTGTTTCTAAATCCATTTGAAATCTGAGCTTATGTTTCGAAACTTATTTAATATATTTCGAAACCTCTGTCAGCAGTGTATCCTTGTTCAACATGTTTTGAAACATATTCCTGAAGTATGTTTCAAAACCTACTTTTCAAATTTCCAAACATCTGACTCTGTCAGAAGAATTTCAAAAATCTGTCATAACTTTGCACTTTATTTGAAAAGCTATTTTAAAAGTATATTTATGAAATTATACCCATACCCTGATGTTCAAATTTTAGATATGTTTTAAGTGGAGAATAAATCCAAATCATTTTATTTTTTAAAGAGAAGTCTTTCACTCTTTTTGTCTCTTGGTGCATATCCAGTTGTAAAGGTTGTATCTTTCGAAACATGTTATGTATGTTTCGAAACCTCTATGTAAAAATGTGTTGTTTCTAAATTTGATAAGTATATTTTGACACCTACTTTATTATCTTGTCTTTAACGGTTACAATTAGCCAAAAATCTATCTGTTTGATATATATATCAGCTCGTTGAAGACAATGAAGTACTCTCTAAGAAGCATACACAATTTTACACATCTACAAGAGATTTTTGCCACAAGCACAAGTGAATAAAGCTCTTCTAACGAACTCTCAAAGAAGTCCCTTTCAATCATTCCTTGGTGTGCATTGTGGTACAAACAGGAGAAGCAAGCCAAATCCAAAGCTCTCATTTCTTCAAGCTCTCCTCATTCCATACCAATAGGTTTGCTATAACAATTTGGTAAGGTGTTTTAATTACATTCAAATTGTTGGGTTGTAAAAGATAAGTGTTATTTATCTTGTTGTAAGGTTTGAGTTGAGACCGTAAAAATTCAGTGTGTAAGGTTTTAGGGTGAATTGTGGTAAAATCCTTGGTGTCATTGATGGCTAGTAAAAGTGATTGTGGTTTGCAAATCCTTCAAGTGGGTAAGCTTGAAGGTAGTGAAGTAGGCAAGTGCTGAACCACTATAAATCTTGTGTGTACTTGATTTCTCATTCCTATTTGTTGTTACTCTTGTTCATGTTTTTAAAAGAATCATTTTTGAAAATCTAAAGGAGTTTTATTATTTGCAAATCAGTGAGTACTATTTCGAAACATACCTTAGTAGGTTTCGAAACATACATACCAGTAAGTTTGATTTCAAAATGTACTCATCTATATTTTGAAACATACTTAACAGAAAGGTTAGTTTCGAAACATACTTCCTCGAGTTTCGAAACATAGTATCTTACAAGACAAAGTTTTTAAGTTATCGAAAAATTTACCCAAATCTCAATTCACCCCCCCCCCCCTCTTGGGATATACTTGCCATTATATAGAACTAACAAAACTCAACACAAAAATCGTTCCCCGAATATCCCGTTACACATTTTCAGTATATCAATTTAAAATCATTAATAAACTAAGACAGGTAAATCACCTCAAATGCGAAAATTAGACCAAAACCTCAATACCGAAATCACTTTATTCATATCATAAAGTCGAACCAACGTTTACATGATGTCATCAAAATAAATAGCATAACTGAATATGATATATTATAAACAATCCATTAATCGCTGTCACTCCTCGGCAATCCCTTTTCCTTTGGCACCATTGCCTTCACCGAGAACGCTTGAATATTCTATGGACATAGTCTATATTAGATGATGAATCATCTAAGAGAGAGTTCAAAAACACGTTTTCATGAATGTATGCAAGACATGAAATAAACCTACACAACCCAGCAAGCCCGAACCCAAGAGAATCCCACAACGCTTAACCCCTACCACGGGGAAATAACAATCTCTCTAAAAGCCATGTCACCATACCGACACATCGACACGACGCGGTTTTAGCTTAAGAAGGGCAAGGTCAACACATCTCCCCAATATCTCGAGAATAATCGTTACCACTCCCGGCCCAAAAGGGTCACATATCCACGTAAGAACCCGGCTCACCACATTTACGTCAGGGATTACGTTCCCACTAAAAAGCGTTCAGGAACCACTACCTAGTCCCAACTCAAATCTTATATGGACCACCTAGTCATCCTAGTGCAACTTCCCTAATCATACGACCCGACACAGAAACCAAGGCGATTATCCCAGCATGCACACTAATACAAAATACCCTTATTATTCCGTCAACACCCTTGGAGAATTATGGCTACACTATCCAAACAACATTTCAGGCTGACATTCCATATGACAACACAAAATGCAAGACAATGCCACATATCATAACTCAATGCATCATATAAACAACATTTTATAAAATACAATGCACCAATACAAAACGTTTAGGGACGAACCTCCCTCATAAAACCAACTGTCACCGGTTTCCGTTTGCATGCACAAAACCATTTTACATGAAATCTCAACATGTTTAGGTAGCATAAATACCAAGTTTTAGGGTAGAAGCACCCTCAATAAATCATGTTTTGGGGGAGAACCACTCACGAGTTAAAACCAAGTTTTTCGGTAGAACACTCACCTCGAATGTATTCGGAATGCCTCGATCCTCGTGCATGACCTCGATTTGCGTGCCAACTCAAGTTTTTTGACCAAACTACCATTTTGCACGAACTCACGTGCTTCCTAAGTGCTCTGTGCGTGTGATGCCTCACGTATGCTTTAAAAGGCCTCTATCCACTAAACTCGAAGCACTCTCGTTTAGCACGAATTTATCACAACTTTGAATGAGAAACCTTTAAGTATGAGCATCCAATTTATAGGCTTTGGAAACTTAGTCACCAAGTAAGTCACATTATAATACAATATTCCTTAATCATTTCAAATCTTCCAAAATCTTTTTCAATCATTGCAAATCTTCTAAGATCTTCTACAATCATTCTAAATCTTCAAAGATTTTCTATAATCATTCCAAATCTTTTAAGATATTCTCTAATCGTTTCAAATCTTATAAGATCTTTTCCAATCATTTCAAATCTTCTAAGATCTTCTACAACCATTCTAGATATTTTAAGATTTTCTGTAATCATTTCAAATCTCATCCAAATCAAATCTTATCAAATCTTATCTTATCTTTAAGGTCATCATGAGACTTCATCTTATCTCTAATGTCATCATAAGCCTTTATCTTATCTCTTAAGTCATCATGAACCTTCATCTTATCTCTAATGTCATCATGAGCCTTTATCTTATTTTCAATGTCATCATGAGTTTTTATCCTTAATCTCCCAAATGGCCTTAGAAAAAAGGTTTCAAGAATTACACTTTGGACCAAACTTTTGGGTAATTGCACTTAAACCCTTTTCAACTTGGTCCCTAGCCCATTTTTTAATTGCATTTTAGTCCCTGAAGAAAGGATTAATTACGCTAATACCCCTAGTTTTTAGGTAAATTACACTTTTACTAGAATCTCAAAAATTACGATTTTGCCCCTGGCTCAGAAATTGAACTTTTGTCTCCAAACATCCACGATCCCTTGAAATATCTGATAGTTGGAAATTTTGGGAGTTTTGTGTTATGTTGGAATAGTCTACCCCAAAATTTCTTAAGTTATAACACGCTTGGAAAAGCGCAGTGTTATAGTTGGTATTAGAGCGAAATTCTAGTTGGAGACTTAGAAAATATCTGATTTGGAGAGTTAGGGATTGTTGATGACATAGAGATTTGTGATTTAGGACAAATCTTGGAGAATGACACGGATTTGAGGTATGAAAATTTTGAGTATGAGATGCTACTATGAGAGATTTGCATGTAGTCTTGGAGATTAACCGTTATCTCAGTTTGAGGATTCATAGAACGAAGCTCTACTCGAAGACTTAGGGTTTGTGAATTTATCAGAATTTCTTAAGTTATAACATGCCTGGAAAACCGTAGTGTTATAGTTGGCATCAAAGCGAAATTCTAGTTGGAGACTTAGAAAATATTTGATTTGGAGACCTAGGGATTGTTGATGACATAGAGATTTGTGATTTAGGAAAAATCTTGGAGAATGACACAGATTTGAGCTATGAAAATTTTGAGTATGAGATGCTACTAGGAGAGATTTGCATGTAGTCTTGGAGATTAACTATTATCTCAGTTTGAGGATTCATAAAACGAAGCTATACTCAAAGACTTAGGGTTTGTGAATTTAGAGCAAACTAAGTTAGAAACTTCGATTGGAGACCTAGGACATAACTTTGAGTCCTAGGTTGATTGAGAATATTCAAACTTAAATCTAAGAAGTCAGTTGCTGGAAACTAGAACACATGTCCTAGCTTGAGGCTTCTAATTAAATCCTTTCCTTGGGTGACAACATGGCTAGGAACAACCCCAATTGGAGACTTAGAGGGGCTAATTGCTTATAAGGGATTATTGATTTGGGGACTCATGAGACTATTGAGTCAAGTTAAAACTTCACTTGGAGACTTGGGGGAAAGAATTAGTCAAGCGTCTATTGATATGCATGTGAAAGTCCCAAAATTAGCAACAATAAACTAAGCTACCATTCATGTGATGACTTAAACCCCTTTGAGATAGATGAAAAACGAGTAGACCCTCATCACGTTGCTTGAGGATAAGTAGGTGCCCAAGTCACGATATTTTGTTGGGAATGCCAATAGGATCACCGAATCAAGGGTATGAATGGATTGTGAGGAAGAAGAGGCTAGAATTGATTAATTGAGATTATAGATCCAATATGAAGTCAAACGATTCGTGAAGTAAGTGCCATAGAGGGAGAGACTTACGAGATAAAAGCTAACCTTGAGTTGAGACTGCTAAAACGTGTGCAGGGACCTCTAAAAGTTGTGAAATGAGTTGTGATAGGCTAAAATATGTGGATGTGGCATGGTTACGGAATCAGTGAGAGGTTACAGTTGAGTGTGGATCCAAAATGTGTCATTGTGTGATAATATTGGATGGATTTCCAACAGATACAAATTTTCGGTAATGATGAATTTCCAATTGATGACATTGGATGGACTTCCAATTGATGATGGATCTCCAGTTGATGACACATGATCAATTGTCAGGACCCGTACTGGTAATAATGGAAGCATGTGGTTGAAGGATTGTGAACGTAAAGCCTTAGTTCATTCCCTTGACTACCATCGACTTAAGAGTTCAATAAGATCTAGAGATCAAATTGGACGAATTTTCAGAAAGTAATCCAAGTCTCAGAGAGTAGTTGGCTGGAATAGGGATATATGACTCAAATGACTATTACCTCAAAGATGAGGACAAAGGATAAGCAACTCCAATGTAACTTGAAATGACTCCCCCAAGCAAAACTTATTCTGAGAAAGCAACGGTTGATGGATTTCTTAGAAAAATTACAACCATCGTACGGTACTCCCTAGCAAAAGCCAATGTGATGGCAAATACCATGAGTAAGAAACTGAGTCCTATGACATGAAGTGGAATCGTGAGTTCCAAAATTATGGAATTTACATTTGAGGCTAAGATGATTTGAAAGATAATTTGGGTGGCAATTAGACCACCTAGCTATGAATGATATAGCCAGTATATTTAAATACTAGGTTATTAGTTAGTAAGTCTATGATGGCTTTAGAGCCAATGTGGCTACTGACTAAATGATGTAGGCTCAATAGAGGTAAAAGATAGTAGAAATTTGGGACTGGGAACAAAATGTTTGGAAGAAATTTCCATTAAGAGTTCATAAGTATGGATTGATAGATAACATCTTTGATGAATGGGGAAAAGAACCCCTAGTTAAGAGTATTATAACATGTGCATAGTTAAGCTTGGGGTATGGACTTAGGAAGTGCACGTTGATGACAAAGGAATGAAATTGCTTATTATGATGGATAAAGGGTGTTGATTAAGCTTAATGACAAATGAGAATCAGTTGCTCAAGATAACAAATGTTCTACCACCTACAAAAGATGCAATTTTTTGAAGGAAAAATAATCCCTAAACAAGTCTTTGCAGAACTGTACTTGAAGACGAATCATCATGGCAGTGAGCTCCTACATGGCAAAGTGGAGACTCGCGGCAACGATAGGGCTCGCGGTAAAGGCTTGCTGCATTAAGGGCCTTGCAGCAAATGATAGCTCATAGCAATAGCTTGCAGCAAAGGGGATCATGACAATGGCTCGTGGCAAGACCAGAAGCTCACGACAATTAATGGCTTGCGACAATGGTAGGCTCGCAGCAACATGGCCTCACGACAACAAGTGGCCCGTTGTAAAACCCCATTTTTGAAATAAATAAGACGGGAAATATTTCATAATTCGTGCAATTAGAATGATTAAATTCAAGGTCTTATATAGCAGATTGTTAGCGATATTTCACTGAATCAATCGAAGGGAGTATCTCGAAGCTCGAAAGATCAAAAGCAAAATCACATCATCGATTCTCAAATCGAAATATGATTTTTAGTACCGAAAGAAATCGGTTCAGAGATAGTTTTTGGTACAGCTTTCGATCGAACTGATAAAACTGAATCGTCAAAGGGGGCTTCCGAAAAGCCAACGAAAAACTTAGAAGGCCTCAATTTTTCAAGTAGAGAAACCCTTCAGAGTTTTTGAATGGAAACGAGAAGAGTTTCAATAAAATAAGTCAATCAAGCCTAAGCGCAGTTTTTCAAAATTGCCCGAGGGAGGTCTAACCATTGTCATTTCTGAATCTTTAGAGTGTGAATGACAATCCTAGAACCTTGGGGTCTTAGTGGAAGAAAGGAAAACCTCAGGGGCTTGTGTGAAGAACCAAAAGTGAAAGAGTCAAAATTAGAGGGGGCAAAACACAATTTTGTAAAATATGAAGCTGCCATTGCCAACAGCTCCTGCCCGTCTCAAACCAAGCGATTCCGACCATGGGGAGTCCAAGAAGGATGGTCAAGCATGCATAGGGGACAAATCGTGGATGACATCGAGCGTGGGGGTGGCTGAAAAAATTGAAAAATCGACCGAGGATGGGTCAGCCATAGACGACCTGTAAATTCGATTTCGAGGGCCTTGGTCGATGCTTTTGCATAGTCCAAGGGCGGTTTAAGGTGTTTAAGACCTCGGTGAAGACGGCCATGGGTGTTTCGAGGTTTGATTTCGCCTATAAATAGGAGTATAGAGGCCGAGGATTTTGAAGATTTAAAGTTTGAAATCAGGCGTGTTAGGGGCCGAATTGAGAGCGAGTAATAAAGGGTTTTTTCTCTAGTGTGGGTGAGGTTTGATTCTAGAGAAAATGGAGGGTTTTAGCATGCGTTTGGTAGGGTTTTGAGGGCTCGCCAAAGAAGGAGGCGGTGGTCTCGACCGAGAGTTCAAGGCTTCGGTTGAGGCATTTTTGAGTGTCCTTTTGAACCACTAGAGGTACCATCGTGATCGACAAAAGGAAGAGAATAGCCTAGGCCAAAAATCCCAGAGCTTTAGTGTGCCGTTGCCAGAGAAGACGACCGAAGCGTGGCCTTGACGTGTCTCTCCCACTCACAGTCCACGCGCTGAGCGCATGAGGGCGAGTGCGCATTTGGTTTTTTCTGTATTTTTTTTTTAGAATTCTTAGAAAATTATTTTAAGAATTGTTATGCAAAAAAATTTGGAAAAAATTGGATGTAGATATTTATTTTAGAATTTTAATGAGGAAAAATAGAGAAAAAATTAAAGGAAAATGTGAGGAAAATATGAGAAAAAATAGTTTTGGTATTTATGGGTTGAATATGGTGTTTAGGGTGCCTTAGGGATTGAGTTTGGGTGTTGGATCGAGTTTCGAGGATTTACACGCTAATCGAGGTGAAACACGAATTTCGAGAAAAACCAAATTTATCAAGGTGAGTAGTCTTATTCCAAAGACTTGATTTTTTGTGAGTATTCTGATTAAAAAACCAGTTATGAGAGAGTTTTCACCCTAAAATTGATTGTGAACGTTTTGTCCTAAAACTTGGTTTCGTAAATGATTTGATCATATTGTCATGCTTTGAAGTGAAGATGTCATTTAGGTTGCATTTACATGCTATGATGAAATGTGTATACATTCATGATATTATTATTTATCATGCGTCGCATGAGAGTTTGTGATTATGAACTGGCACTGTTGCTCTACCAAAGGTGCACCCATAAATCTCGGCCTGGGAAGGGGACTATAAAAATAAGGAGCAATAGTTGGGTGCGATCGACTCAAACCAAAAACGAATGAAGACATGTTGCATCTTGCATACATGCACAAAAATATGTGATTTTGTACTCACTTAGATGATTCATCATCTAACTTGGGCTTTGCCCCTGGGAATATTCAAACGTTCCAGATGTTGTCGTAGCAGAACCAAATACATAAGAAGCATGTGATGGCACTTTGCTAGTGCACGTTGAAGTATGATTATGATGTTGAAGTTAATGTATTTAAGTTTCTACTGCTTAACATTTGAACATTTGAAAGATATTGATGTATTATCGAAACTACGGTTATTGTAATGTTAGGTTCGATTCTTAGCTTTCGCATGTAATGTTTTGATGACTCTTTTTGAGATAGATGGAAATTTTGGGATGATAAATGATGTGATTTAGCATTTAGTTTAGAAGGAAAAAGAAAAAAATATACATTATCCCCGAATTGTCCTAGTTTATGACATGCTCGAGAAAGTGGGGTGTTACACTAGTGCCAAGAGGCCTCATGGAACTAAGGGCCTTGTGGTAAGGGATGGCTCGCGACAATTGGCCTTACGGCACAGGACCTCATGGCAAAAGGGCTCACGACAATCCGCCTTACTGCAAGGGGCTTGGAGACATCAAGGCTCGCGGTAATGTAGCTCGCGACAAGAGGCCTTACGACAGGAGCCTCCTCCCAACAAGACTAGGACTCCCACTCAACGATCGACACGTGTCGGCACTTGATCCCCTCATGATGCAAGCTCTATAAATACCCAGCTACAGGACATTGAAAGGGACTCCCAAATTCGATAAATTTTCAACACATTGATTGCATGTTTACTTTTTTTACGAACAATTATCTTCATCCGGCACTGACTTAAGCATCGAGGGCGAGGATTCCTGCGAGACTTCTAACCCATTTTAGAGTATAAACAGGGCAATATTCTTGCGACGAAGTCCTTGCAACGAGATCCTTGCGAGGAAGACCCTTAATGCAAGAATCTTGAGGCAAAATCCTTGTAGCGAAAACCCTTAAAGCGAGGTCTTTGCAACAAAAATCCTTAAGGCGAAGTCCTTACGAAAAGATCCTTGCAGCGAAGACTCTTAAGGTAAAATCCTTAAGGCGAAGACCCTTGCGGTGAGATCCTTGAGGTGAACCTCCTTGCAGCGAGCATCCTTGTGGTGAACTCCCTTGCAACAAATTTTCTTATGAAAACCTCCTTTCACTAGACACCGAGCTCAAGTAGGTTCCACATCATAAAATTTAATTGTTGTATTTTTGGCAACAACAATTTTTGGCGTCATCTATGGGAAAATGAACAAAAAGCCAAATTGTGAATTGTTACTGATGGCCAACACAAGAAGTAATCGTCGGGCTCGCTTCCAAGGTGGGGAGTCTCATCCACCCCCGTGAGATAGCCAGCATTTAACAGGAGTATGTTTGCCTCCACAAGGCTCTCATCAACAAGGGAGTACGCAACCATCTCCCCTAGATCCTCAACAACAAATAGAGGACCAATTGTTGCCCCTGGGCTTCCCTCATCTGTTTGAGATTAGCATAGGCATCCCGAACAACTAGGCCCTTCACTGCAAGCTCCTCCCACAGTTCCTTGGGAAGCTTATGAAGCTCTATGACAACAGTATACAGAGGGAATGCGGGCATTATGAGACATGGTGGGGATCCTCCAAAGTATGAATCCTCGTATAATGTTACCTGCAACACTGGCAAGATTTGTGCTAGAAATCGCTCTACCAAGGACGACCCAGCCAAGAGGTGACGAACTTAGTTCCTATAGAGAAGATACACCCGACACTCAGTCTCGATCCTTTCCACACCAAGGAAATCAGTCAAAGCCTCTACCCCCAGGACGAACACCAGAACAGAGTCATCAAAGAGGCAAGCAAAGTCCCACTAGGGGTCCCACCCAAAGGAATATAGAAGCTGACAATCACACCAAGGTAAATATACAGGACACTATGAAAAGGATGGTAAAAGAAGTGCTAGAGCAGAAGAAGTTAGTCCCAACTGCAAATGAACAATCAAGAAGGCAGTCCCTTATTACCAAAAATATATTAGGAAAATCACTACCGAGGAAATTCAAAATGCCTCAGGTTCCCCTCTACGACGATGAGGATGATCCTGATGATCATATCCAGAACTACGAATCTCTAATGATGCTCCATGAGGGGGATGACGAGATTATGGGTCGAGTATATTCATTAACCTTGTCAGGACACGCCCAGACTTGGTTCAACAATCTATCAGAAGCATCCATCTACTCATTCAAGTAGCTACGAACGGAATTCATAAAAACCTTCATAATTAACAATCAAAAGAGCAAAAATGTGACGCATCTCCTCAGTATCTGATAAGGGGAAAAGAAACCCTTTGCCAATTTGTAGACAGATTCTGCAATGCCACACTGGAAATTCATGACTTACCAATGGAAATGGCAGTATCAGCGATGTTACAAAGAACACGTCTAACTTCCCTGCATGAGTCACTATCTCTAGACCTGCCAAACTCCTTGGCAAATCTATTTATCAGGGTAAATAACTACATACTCCATGCGGAGGTCATGCAAACTGTGAGGATAGAGAGCGAAAGAGAAAAAAGCAAGACACTAAAGAGGACCCTAGAAAATGGTAGGAGAAGGTCAGCTGGCCAGATGTAGCCGAGCCCCGATTCAATCATTATGCCTGGCTCCTCCAGCCAAGATCAGTCATACTAGCGGCTATAGAAGGGACGGGGTTGATTAGGCTCCCAAAAAGAGTTGATAGACCAATGGGAAGGAAGCAAAACGAATACTACCAATATCATTGAGCTCATGGCCATGCCACCGACCTATGCTGTGAGTTAAAAGATAAAATTGAGAAGCTCATTCGAGAAAGGCACTTGCAGAGGTATGTGCGAGAAGATGAGAAAAATGATAGGGAACCACCGAGAAGGGGAGAAAGGCTCGAAGGACAAGAAACATACAACCATGGTCAACAAGAGAGAATGAGAGACCATGTGTAGAATCCCCTAGATTATGAACCAACACAACAGGCCATACACGTCATCTTAAGTGGCAAAACTTTAGCTGGAGATAGCTCTTCTTCCCGGAAAGCCTATGCCCGCCTAGCCTACCAAGTCAACTATGGGGGAGAGATTAAGGAAAATGAAGACCCCATTACCTTCACGCTAGATGACCAGAGAGATGTAATTCTCCCACATGATGTTCCGATGGTAATTTCAGTTGTCATCGCCAAGCATCCCATTGGGAGAGTCCTACTAGAGAATGGCAATTATGTTATCCTAATCTATTGGAATTGTTTCGAGCATATGAGTATTGCACATAACCAACTCAAACGAGTTTCCTCACCCTTATATAGCTTCACTAGAGAGATAGTTCCAGTAGTGGGGTCGATTCAACTACCAATCACAATGGACTCCGAACCTCAGAATGTAACTCGACAAGCCAACTTCATGGTAGTTGTTGGACCAAGCGAAGACTCAACGAAGAACAGAATACTGAATGGCTATTTTAGAATCCAAATACTTCAGCAGAACAAGAAAATATTAACACACTTACGCAAACAAAAATAATAAGCTAATCAGAACGAAAAGAACAGAAAATAAGAAGAGGACACCAAAAAATTTACCATGGTTCACCCAAAGGGCTACGTCCACGTTGAGCTCAGTAAGAAAGAGCTCACTGCACTATATTGAGTAGGGTTACAAAGGTCCGAACAAACAAACTATACATCAATGGTTCTCCTAACAAAATAGCCTCACAATCATCAAATACAAATTAGAAGCAAACCTAAGAACCAAAGATTACAATGACAAAAAGAAGCTATACAAATCAAAGACAAACATTACTCAAAACCCACAACCAATCGATATCCCTTCTTCCCTCTTTTCTTTCTGCGATTACTTTGTTTGTCCCACTTTTACCATCCCAAGGCACTATTTCATTTATATGGGAGTTGAATGGCTGAGATAGGATCTGATAAAGGCCGCATCAATGGCCATAAATTAATCATAGAGCACGATTAACAGAAAGGCAATAAGGATAAGTAAAAAGGCGTCAGGCAGAGCAAGAATAGTCAAGAGACGCTAGACAGCAATGAAAATGGCCTTGCTGGTTGCAATGTGACCCTCCATCAACCGTCCACGTGGACTGCTGAGGTTGCCAACATTGCCCTCCAATCAAGACGGCAACGTTTTGATGCTTCACCCACAATAGTAGTCAAAACCATCTCGTCTGCATACAATGCGATCATGGGTCGCCCCCTACTTAATGATGTTAGGGCCATAGTCTCCTCCTGCTATCTACTAATAAAGTTTCCTACTCCTTCAGGCATAGGGCAAGTTTGAGGAGACCAGTGACAAGCACGTACTTGCTACATGTCGTCTATAAAGGGAAAAAGGAATGAAGAGACTTCTGCCATTACTAAACTAACCGCACAGAATTGATTGGTAGACTTTAAAAAATTGTAATGTTTCTTTCATTTTGAGTAGCACACTTTAAATTTACACATCAATGTAAGCCCCCGGCGGGATTATGAACCTAGGCATGTGTAACCGAGCCATGTCAAAAAAGAATATGCTTATACTCTTTAATGCAATACATCACTACTTTATGTGCATTCTCTATTATATTTTCCAAGGCTCAGGAACAATCCCTTCGTCCAAACCATTGGCTCGTTGTCCTGCCTAATAGCCTGACAACGTGGTTCGCACAATCCCTTCATCCAAATGATTGGCCCATTGTCTTGCCTAATGGCCCAGCAACGCGGTTCACATAATCTCTTCCTTCAAACAATTGGCCCGTTGTCCTGCCTAATGGCCCAGCAACGCGGTTCACATAATCGCTCCCTCAAAAATGATTAGCCCATTATCCCGCCTGACGGCCCTACAATGTGGTTCGCACAATCACTCCCTCGAAAACGATTGGCCCGTTGTCCCGCCTAATGGCCCTACAATGTAGTTCGCATAATCGCTCCCTCGAAAATGATTGGCTCGTTGTCCTGCCTAACAGCCTGGCAACGCAGTTCGTACAATTCCTTAGTCAAAATGATTGGCCCATTGTCCCACCTAACGACCCGACAATGCATTTTGCGCAATCCTTTAATCCAAACGATTGGCCCATTGTCCATCCTAACAACCCAGCAACGTAGTTCGCACAATCATTCCCTCAAAAATGATTAGCCCATTGTCCCGCTTAACAGCCCGGCATCGTGGTTCACACAATCGCTCCCTCAAAAATGATGGGTATGTTATCTTATCTAACAGCCCGGCAAAGCGATTTGCACAATCCCTTCATCGAAATGATTGGACCGTTGTCCCGCCTAATGGCCCAGAAACGCAGTTTGCACAATCGCTCCCTAAAAAATGATTAGCCTGTTATCCCGCCTAACGACCTGGTAACGTGGTTCGCATCATCTCTTTGTCAACATGATTAGGCCTCTATTCTTCCTATTAGCTTGGTAAAGTGACAAGGACCTTCCCATCTTGAGAGATTGGAAATGGTTTAGGAAATTTTCCTACTCTTCCATTTCATCTTAAGGAAAAAAAGAAGACCATGGGGCAATTGTTGTATCAGCTACTGAAGATGGAATTTGTCGAAGCAAAATAATCCCTAAACAAGACTTCGTGGCAGTGTGCCTGAAGACGGATCATCACAGTAGTGAGCCTCTACGTGGCAAAGTGGAGGCTCGTGGCAAAACCAGGGGTCGCAGAAATGATATGGCTCACGGTAATAGCTTAGGGTATTAAGGGCCTTGTAGCAAAGGATAGCTCGCAGTAATCTCTTTGGGCAAAAGGGCTCGTAACAACGGCTCGCGACAAGACTAGATACTCGCGGCAAGGCCAAAACTAGGGTAATTAGTGGCTTGCAGCAATGACAGGCTTGCAATAAGAGTGGCTTTCCATAAGAAGCCTATCAGTAACGAGTGGTTTGCGCAAAGGCAAGCTTACGGTAAAGGTTGGCTTGCGATAAGGGATGGCTCAAGGCATTAAGGGCCTTGCAACAATGGATGGCTCACGGCAATTGGCTTTGAAGCACAGGGCCTTATGGCAAAGGGGCTCGCAGCAATCTACCTTATGGCGAGGGGCCTAGAGACATTGAGGCTCACGGGAATGTATCTCGTGACAAGAGACCTTGCGGCGCTATAGACCTTGCAGTAAGAGCCTCTTTCTAATAAGACTAAGACTCCCACTCAATGACTGAGACGTGTTGACACCTGATCCCCTCGTGATGCGCGTCCTAAAAATACCTAGCTATAGTACATTGAAAGGGACTCCCAAATTCAATAAAATTTTGACACATTGACTGTGTCTTTACTATTTTTGCAAACAATTATCTCCATCCAGCACTGACTTAGGCATCAGAGGGTCATCACGGGCAAGGATTCTTGCGAACCTTCTAACCCATTTTGAAGTATCAATAGGGCAATATTCTTGCGGCGAAGACCCTTAAGTCGAAGTTCTTGCGGCGAAGACCCTTAAGGTGAAATCCTGAAGGCGAAGTCCTTGCGGGGAAGACCCTTGAGGCGAGATCATTGTGATGAAGACCCTTAAGGCGAAGTCCTTGCGATGAAAATCATTAAGGCGAAGGCCTTACGGCAAGACCCTTAAGGCGAGATCCTTGTGGTGAAGACTCTTAAGGCAAAATCCTTAAGGCGAAGACCCTTGAGGCAAGGATCCTTGACAGGAACCTCCTAATTGTTATGAGCATCCTTGTAGCGAACTCCCTTGCAGTAACTTTTCTTATAGCAACCTCATTTCACCAGACACGGAGCTCAAGTACATCCCACATCATAAAATTTGATTGTTGTATTTTTTGCAACAACAACAGACCTTGTAGAAAGTTATCGATTATGGAAAAAAAAATTGTATGATTGCGTCCTATATAGATATTTTCTTGGAAATCGAGTATGATTAAAAATCATATATGATCTCGAAGATCAATTCAATTGATATAGGCAATTGATAGAGATGATTGGATGATAACATGCTAAGGTGTTAGTATGTCAGATCAACAATAGTTATGGCATATAGCGTCAAAATGTTGTTATCATAATCATGGGAGGTTACAGAGTAAGAACGATGCAAAATCCATGTTAATGGTCAGTAGGTGATATTGTTGACATGAAAAAAAATGGCGAAACAGGCATCATTGTGTCAATATTAAAAACGAGAAGTCAATCACCAAATAATATTAGAAGACAGATGGAATTTGTCGAGCCAATAGTTATCGTAGGTTTTGAAGTCATGCTTAGTAAGTAAATACAAGTTGTAGCAAAAAAGTTGAAATGATATCGGTTAAGGAATAATACTTAGGGAATAAAGGATAAATAGCCTAAGTAAGATCTCAAGTAGACTAGCACAAGGAAATGGCTAAGCCATGAAATGATGGAGTTAAGAAAAGGCTCAAGGATGAAATTTTCTCACGCAAAAGAGCAAGGCAAAGTGAGATTCAAGGACAGAATTTTGAGAAATTAATTAAGGATTAAGCATCGACATAAGATATTACCTTAAGGATTAAACATGACTATAGTCAATTGATATCGATGACGTTTTCAAGATTAAAAGATGTAAGGATTAGTTTGATAATACTGAATATTGAGGGTCAAATGATGTACGAATTAATTTGATGACAAAGAATGTTATTTTGAGGAATCAATTCGAAAAAATATTAAGGTAAGAATTTAAGGTCTTTTGATGAAATAGTATTATGACAACGATTATGGACAATTAACAGAAATTTGTGGTAAAATCCAGTGATCAATACCTACAAGTATGGGGAAGCAATAGTCTAAAAGAAACCTCGAATAGGTTAGCACTAGTAAAATCAAGCAATGATTTAAGTTTTTAGGGGACTTAAGCTAAGGCATAGCAAAATTCAAGGAAAAAGATTCATTTAAGGACTTGAAGTAATGCCATAAGTTACGTAACGGTAAGTGATTCTTAGGTTGTTCTAAGATAAGTTCGTTAATAGATTATATGAATCATCAAGGTTGAGTGTAGGTATGATTTGGTATAAATCAAGGATCTTAGAGATATTAGCTAAGATAGTAAGCCTATGATGGTTCTATAAGTATACTTGCATTATTCTAAAGATAGAACCCGAGAATTTTTAGGAGATTAGCGAGTTCAGGGATTCTAGGAATTTGGACTAGTATTGGTAAAACCACTATAGCTCTCAGAGATGGAACAAGGAGTTTTAGCATATCGGTAACACCATATGTGCATGACCTATAACGACGAGCCTAAGGCTAAGGACGGGGGCAGAGGACTAGTGTTGGCTCACGACGAACGATGATCAGAACGGGCACAGTGGAAGGACTGTAAGCTACCTTGAGATGGGGGTGTAAGACCCAAAGAGTCAAAGAAGCACAGTATATTGTAGGAGACGGTCAGGTGCCGAAGTTTAGGCAGTACTGTGGATGTTATGTTAAGGCTAGAATCCAACTTCCAAAAAAATCATAATAATGTGGTAAAGATGATCCAACACAAGTAGTATACCGAAAAGGCTAAAATGGTCAAAGGAAAAAAGTAAAGAGGAAAACTACCTAGTGCTAGCAATGATAGTATAGGTAAAAGCCTTACCTGTGTGACAAGATGGTTAAAGAGTTGAATATCAGGTAACAATGGTAGGTGAAGTTTCCTTAAGGACTATATTGATGTTATGTTACCAGATCATGCCAATAAAGTGGCTGATGCATTAAGTGGGAATATGCCTACTAATATGATCGGGTTGATGGCCTATAAACGGCATTTGACATAAGCTTTTAGCCTATTAATAGTGATGGTAGTACCTAGAGGATCATCGGACCTTGTTGCTAACCTAACTGTTCTGTTGAATCTAATAAAGAGATGGAAGAGGCATGTAAATCTATGAGTAAATGAGTATGGCCAGCCTATAACAGGGTAATTCAATATGCGAAGTAGCATTCTTAGGATCTAAGAAAGGATACATGTAATTTGAATAAAAGTTCTTTCATGTTATGAGTATAAGTCCAAAATTTGAGAACAAATTTTTTGTAAATGGGAGAATGTAACACCTCAAAATAAAAGAAAGTAATTTCAAAATTTTTAGGAATTTTCCAAGTGACTATGAAGCAGTTTAGAAAACTAGAAGTTAGTGTAATAAACCGAATCCACTAAAGGGAGTACCCCAGAACACAAATACTTAGAAAAAGGACATGATAATGACGAGAATCTCGAGACGAGATTTATGCTGCTGAAAAAAATTAAAATGGAGACAGTTTTTGATACAGCTAAAATACAACTTGAAAAACTGAATGATCATAAGGGACTTTCGAAAAGATAACATAACCTTGAGGGGGCTCCAATTTTATGTAAGGATCAACCTTGAGATGGTTTCAGAATGAAACAAATGTCCTGTGAGGATATTGGGGCAAAAACGTACTTATCGGGTAAGCCTTGAGTTATTAATTTTGGATTTTAAGTATCATGACAAGAATTAATTTAATATCTGAGGGTATAATTGCAATTAAAGAAATACTCAAGCAAGATGATGATGAAATTTGGCATTTAAATTAGTAATTTCCCTTATATCATTGTATATAATATAATATATAATTATATATATGTGCGTGTGCAGTGTGCATGATGGCCAAAGTTTATGGGTGTAAATCAGTGTATATATGCAATTCAATGGGCTAAGTGAAGTAGTGCCCAAGTCTCTCATGCCTATATATATATATATATATGTGTGTGTGTGTGTGTGTGTGTGGGAGGAATTGAAAGAAAGAGAGAGAGGTTGGCCGATTGAGGGAAAGAAGAGATGAAATCAGGGAGGAGAGAAAGAGCAGCGGCCATGGCGGCAGCGTACAGCTACTATGCACGAGGAAGCAAGCTGCGATGGCTCAGGGTGGTGGCAGCCGATGGCGGTGGTCAGAGGCGACTGGCCAGTGGCCGGAGGCAAGTAGCTGTGGTTGTGGCCATTGGCAGCCGTGCATAGGAGCGACTGCATGTGTGAGAAGAAGGATGAACAAAGAAAAAAAAAGAAGAAAAAGAAAAAAGATAAAGAAAGAAAAAAGAGAAAGAAAATAGGGAAAAATGAGGAAGAAATGGAGAAAAATAGGAAAACTTTCTGAAAAATGCAAGAAAATTCTAGAAATTAATTTGGGGCTAGAGAAGCATGCTCGAAGCCAAAAAATTATTCAGCCACGTACTTTAAAGTTAAAGCGCGCATACCAGGAAAGCCTGAGAGGCTAAGTCCTCGAGCTTAAAATATTTTATTGTTATTTTATGTGTTATTATTTGAGCATTGTGTTGGAAATATTCTATGTGGTGAAAAAGGGAGTCAAAATCATAAAAAGGGAAATTGTATGTGTAGAATAGTCAAAGTCAAATAAAATCTATTGTGATATGGTTGAAAAATCAAAGCATGAGGAATTGTAAATGAGAGTTGAAAAGTCAAGGAGATGGGTGTGGAAAAGTCAAAATCTCATGTGGGGGATTTAATTTGAAATGGGTTGCCGAATATGTGTGTGTGTATATAAGAGGGGATATGTTTGTATTATTGAATAAAAGAGAGGGTGAAAATGGAAAAAAGAAAGAGTGGGGTGGTTGGAAAGTAGTGACAGGCCACTCCTCCTCCCTCTCTTCTCCATATTTCATGTTTTTCTTCTTCTTCTTCTTCTTCTTCTCTTCTTTCCTTCTTCTTGACTTGGAGCTTCAAATGAGGGAGATTTAGTAGGTTGCTTCTTCTTTGGTTCCATCAAATAAGGCAATTTCCCTTTATTTCTCTTTTCTTTCCTAGTGTAAGTTCCTTCCTTGTTCTTCTCTCTGAGATAAGGATTTTAAATCCTCTTTTAGTTCAAGGGTTTATTCATCTTTTCCTTGGGATTGGGTTCTTGAAAGCTATTTTTGGACTTGGTGGGTTTTTCGTCTTGGTTGTAAATCTTGTGGGTCTCTTTGTATGGTTGATGGTTTTCTTTTAAAGTCTCAATAGGGTTTTGTTTCACCCTACTTTTCTTCATGGAATGATTCTTTATTTGATTGGGTTTAGGGCAAGGCAAGTTTTGGTGCTCTTGCTTGCATTTTTTCTTTCTTGATTGTGGTCTTCGTGTTGCTTCTCTATATCGAGCAATCAACAGCATGCAAAAGTTGTCAACCATTTCCGAGGAAAGTATCTGGCTGTCGATAGTTTTGGCAAGGTTGTCAATCATTTTCTAATTTCGATTGATAGTTTTGATGTAGTGGTTGTCAACCATTGGAAGCTGAAAGGGTGAATTTTGGTTGTCGACCATTTGCCCAAGACTATCAATCGTTCGTGGTATGTGGGGGACGAAATTGTCGACCGTCCCTTGTTGGTTGTCAACCATTTCTTTCTAAAACACAGAAACGATTGCCCGTTTCTTGGTAATTGTCGACCGATTCTGCCCTGTTTCTCATCCTTGCTGTTTAAATCACTTGTCCTCTTCTCCCTACTTCTCAAATGGATTATTATTAAGTCCAATTGATGATTAGAGCTTTGATTTTAGCCTCAGAAGGGGGAAAATTCATACATGAGGGTAAATTGGGTAAATTTTTATAATGATGCATGATTATATGTGTGTTAAAGTGGCTCATAAGAATATGATGCAGAAATTATTAATCGATTACGTGGCAGCATTCATGATCTTATATGTGTGTTTTAAATGGGTTTCATGATTGTGATATTGAGTTAATGTATCACCATGGATGAGTAGTAGTAGGGAAATCTTTTATGCATATGGTTATGTTTGTATGGAAATGTGTGTGTTTTAAAGCCTTGAGTTGAGCTAATCTTGAATGGGCCCCAAGGACCACATGGTGAGTATATGAGTGCATAGCCTTGGGTTAAGCTATTGAATTGGCCCCAAGGATTGTGTTGGTCATGGATTGAGCTAAAGGTAGAATGAGACCCAAGTACCACAAGGAGTTTTGTTGAGTGCAAAGGCCTTGGCTGGAGCTAAGTTGAATGGGCCCCAAGGACCATTATAACGACCCGATCGAGCGATATGAAGGACCGGAACAACTTACCTTAATGGGCCTACACGAACTTCCTAGGGGGGTCACCCATCCTTGAACTGCTCCCAGCTAAAGCACGCTTAACCCCGGAGTTCCTTGCCTACATTCAGCCCAAAAGGTATCCAGCTGGTGTTGTTTCCTTTCTTACACTATCCTCGATATATACTAACTTCTCTGGGCTCTCGGGGTATTATATTCTCGCCCCCTTAAGCACATGACGTCCTTGTCATGCGACCTTACAACTGGTCCCAGATCTCTCGCCCCTTACATGGCCGATGTGGGATTCGCCTAAGGTGCCCACACGCACCCCCCATAGGGGCCTACATGCCCCCCTCGGGACTCAGCCTCCTCGCTGAGGTTTGCCCCACCACCGCGCTCAGAGGCTCGGGGGTCTGCTCTGATACCACCTGTAACGACCCGATCGAGCGATATGAAGGACCGGAACAACTTACCCTAATAGGCCTACACGAACTTCCTAGGGGGGTCACCCATCCTTGAACTGCTCCCAGCTCAAGTACGCTTAACCCCGGAGTTCCTTGCCTACATTCAGCCCAAAAGGTATCCAGCTAGTGTTGTTTCCTTTCTTACACTATCCTCGATATATACTAACTTCTCTGGGCTCTCGGGGTATTACAACCATATATGGTTTGTGTGCACCTATGTATGTGTTAATATTTGTTGATGTTCAAAAATGTGATTATTTGCTCATAATTGCATGTATGCGTTGCAATATGAAAAGGTAAGGCAGGATATAGTTTATGAAATGTTATAAGTGGTTTCTTGTTATTTATCCCTTAATTCATAATGCTTTCATTATTTTATATTATACTTGTTGAGCTTTATAGCTCACCCCTTTACTTTGGCATCATTCCAGGTAAGAGCAAGGTTGTAGTTGAGAGCGAGGTGAGTGTCGCTTCAGCCGGTGATCTAGTAGGTGTATAGAGACATTCCAACTAAAAGATCTTTAGGGGTCCATTTTGAGAGCCTAAGAAAAAAGGATTTACTTTGTGACTAAAAACTTTTTTATTTTGAAATGTACGAGCAGTTGAGCCCTAAATAGATTATTAAGTGCAAGATAATGTATTTATTTATTTGGCTCCTGTTGTTAGTGAGGAAGATTGGAATTGTAATTATTTTAAGTCATGTATATATCAATTTTGTGAGGACCTCCGTTCATATTCCTATGCTAGCATGATATCCAATAATGGACCCTTACATCCTATGTTGCCTTTCATTGGTATCAGAGTCTCGACTTAGTATTTTCATCCTATGTAAGTATTTGATGTATTGTGTGCTTGTTTCGAGCAAGTTGCTTACCGTTTTGTTGCAAGTTTACATTGTTTGTCATTGTTGTCCAAAGCTGTTGGACTGATTCTAGAGCAGTTCAATCGATTGAACCCTTCAATTCAATCGACCAAGATTAGAACCTTTCAATTCTATATGGCTCCAATCGATTGAACCTTTAGGTTAGTCGACCAAACCCAAGACCCAAGTCTTCGATCGACCATTTTTGGAGCCAATCGACCGAACAAGTAGAACTAGCTCAGAATGGATGTTTGTCATGAAGTTTGGTTTACCGATTGCTCTAGTGGGAGGATTAATTAACTATCTTGGAAACGGGGATCGATCCGACACCATAAGTGTAACACCCCGCTTTTTCAGACGTGTTATAATTTAGGAAATTCTGGGCTAAACAATACCAACATAACATAAAACTCCCAAAAATTTCCAACTACTATTCATCAATCTTGAATAAGAATCAACATAAACATCAAATGCATAAGCTAAGAATCGAACCTCAAAATAACATAGAATCATAACGGTATTACATGATCATTTCTCAAACCTAATTCGTATTACAAAACAATCTTTTATTTTACAAGACTATTCATCAAACAGAACATAAATTTCTCAGCATGACTAAAATATATATGAATCTTCATGAAGAAGCAAAATACAAGGACAACCTGCCAAACCCACAACATCTTATGCCATTACATCTCAACCACTTCCTTGCCTTCGCTGCAAGCCGCAACTAGAATGTTTGAATGTTTCAGGGGTATAAACCAAGTTAGATGTTGAATCACCTAAGTGAGGTTTTACTTAATAAAATCTCATGCATAACATGCCAAGTGCAAAATGCATCATCTTTCCTTTTATGCTAATTATCATTTATGCAACCCTACTTCAAAGGGTGGGATGTGCTTTAAACGTCCGTGATAGATTAGGGATATCATCATTCCACATGTGATGCATGCCAAAAAAATATTAAGAATGTACATATGCATCACAACACATCATATGAATGCATTTCTAAATGTATGAGGCATCATAACATATGACAAATAAAGCATTTGCGTATGATTTTGGAAAATAACCCTCACATAAAGCCATACCAACTTGGGGTAAACCACTCACCTTAAACGTAACTCAGAATACCTCGAATCTCGGGCTCAACCTTGATTTTTGTGTTAGGCCTCAAATAATGGCATTATTACACAACCTCGAGTCTTAACGATCTCTAAGCATCATATTCATTCAAAGGAATATCAATATCTATTTTTTCATAATTTTTCCTTATTTTCTCCCTATTTTTCCCTCAATAATTCCAAAATAAATATCTCCTCAAGTATTTTCTAAAATTTTTCTACACCATAAATCATAAAATATTTTTCTCAAAATATTAAAATTAATTTCAGGAATTTATCTCGTCCTGCACGCCCTCATGCGCCTACGCGTGGCCTGCGTAACTGCCCACATGTTCCTCACGCGCCAACTTCTGGTCATCTTTTCCTACATATCCCCTTGCTGCCAACGACCTAGTTCGACCTTCTTTCTTTGATTTTTTTTCTTCATTCTTGGCCTACCCGATCCTTCGAACACTATGGGACTACTTCTAGCTTGGAAATCTAGCCAAAAACACCCCAATTTGGCCGTTAAATCCTCGACCATGACGAAGCTTTGATTTTTCCCCTTGAAACACCCTTAAATAGACACCAAAACGCCTCAAAATTTCCAAAAACGATCCTGAAAACCTTGAGAGAAAAAGCCCCTTATCCAATCCTAGTGATTTTCTCCAAAAACCAAGATTTAAACCCAAGATTTTTTATGAAGAAACCTTCAACCACCTCCGGCTATTTATAGGTATTCCCAACTGCCTTTTCGACCAATACCAGCCTTGCCTTGCTCCGCAAGGTCTACCTTAGGCCATGATGGCCTTATCCTCTCCCTTGGCCAGCCATTTGACCTGATGGCCGCCGGCCATGTGCAACTGAAATCGCCATGGCAAGTTTCACATTGTCATTTGCAATCTAGCCCTCTTACTTTCAATTCCTTCCACTTTGGCCATTTTTCCTCAAGTCCTGAAGCTTTCTGAATTACACTTGGTCACCCACAACTTTGAGACACTACACTTTAACCCCCAAAGCTTTGAAAAATTCCACTTACGCCCCAAAATAAATTATACTTAAACCCATAAAAATTACACTTAAGTCCTCAAGAAAACTTTTGGGTATTTCTTTAATTGTAATTACACCTTCAAACATTGAATTAATAATCATTGAAATGCTTAAAATCTAAAATTAATAACTCAAAGTTACTCGATAAGTGTGTTTTTGCCCCGATATCCTCACAAGACCTTTGTTTCATCCCGAAACTAACTCAGGGTTGTTCCTTACATAAAACCGAAACCCCCTAAGAGTTATGTTGACTTTTCAGAAATTCTTTACAATCATTCGATTTTTTTAGTGTTATAAATCTCATTTCGAGACGTTCGTTAATGATATACCATTTTCTTTAGACATTTACGTTCTAGGGTACTCCCTTCTATTGACTCGGTTGTTTAAAATTATTAAACTATCTTTTAGATCTTTGAATTTGACTCTTTAACATCGTGAAATATGAAATATTTCGAAATATTACTTATTTTGACTTGGGGTATCACAACAAGGGAATAATGGTGGACCATTTCATGCGTACAGGTTGTCAGTTGTCCAATTTCTTAGGTGTTCACCTAGATGTAAATTGGATTACATTAGGTAGGCTTATTCCAGATAGGAAATGTGACATTAGATGACATTGACCCAAATAGTGGCACACATTACATAAACACAGAAATATTTGAAATTAGATTTCAAAATTTATATCAACTAGTTCAATTAGATTGAACAATGTGATCATGGGTTGATTCAATGAGATTGAATGAATGAATGGTCATAGGTGTTCGGTCACAAAATATGTAATATTATTTATTCATTCGAGTTGTAAAAGGACATAAGTATCTATGTCCTTTTTCAATTTCTAGAATCATTTTATTGTATTTTTTTTTTTTATAAAATAAAGAAGAATCATCAAAGTGTTAATGTTGATCAGACACCGAGACATTAAGAGTTGGTGGCTCAAGGGAGCAAGTCAACCAAATTAATAGCATCAGTGTTATTCTGTTGTTGAATGTCTCTTTCAAAGCTTCCATAATTAGGTCCTCACGCTTAAGTCTAATTAATAGCTTAAGGCCCATGATAATTCAAGATATGTATGTATACGTTTTGTATTATTATGTATTGGATACATCAATTAAAACTCAATGCATATGCAAAGTGAGACCTTAAATTAAAAACCAAAAAATTTTCTCAATTCTACAAATCAATATTAGATTTAAGTGGTTAATTGGATTCATCGTGACCCTTTACAATCGTAGGATATCATCGCTTAATTGAGTATGCCTTGGCTGTCTAAAGATGGGAGGATAAATTTCTTGAGAGTTGATTGATTTTCCTATTTAAGCATTGAATCTTATTGACTACCCCACACGGATATCACTAACATACCACTGAGTATTCTTATTATTACCCCACATCCTATTCCAGAAAACTTTATACTTTCAACAGAAAATCAAATAAGCTGTATGACTAAACAAATCAATTTTAACGATATAATTAATTTATTGATACATTTTACATTTGAATAGAAAGAATGAAGAATATTTTTGAACATGTAGTAATTCCAAAACTACGAAGATGGGTCACCACGACTCGAAGGAAAACCACTTCGCCCAAAAGGGAAGCCTTATGAAGGTGGCGATCATTGGCGTAATGTGCATTCGCGGGGAAGGGCTCGAGGGAAACGTTTGGAGTCAGTGCAGTAGTTGTAGATCATGAACTTGTGCTGCACCCATCGCAACCTCTTTCGGCCATCGGAATCAAGTTGTTGAGTTTGCCAAATCGCCTCATCAGAAGACGACGACGTTGCCGAGGAGGTGGAGAACTTGGAATCACAAGACGACGACTCAGATGGTGAGGAGGAGGGCAAGCAAGCATTGACCTTGAAGTTCCTGTATGAAGCAGTGAAGGGAGCTTTGGTCCAATCGGTCTTTACTCTGCCGCCTTGGGTTGCCCAGTCGTCGGCATTCCACAGGCTTGAGTACAACCTCATGGGCTGGCTTGTGGGGAAGGGAACGCCGCTTCCCTCGTTGTTGTTGAACACCCTTAGTGGAATATTATCCACCATCCATCTGGGAAATTAATGAATGAATTAGAATATAGCACATATTCAAGTACTGTTTAAATAAAGAGATCATCTACGAGAGCGAGCGAGTGTAGATATATAAAGAATGAAGGAATGTTTACATGATGCGTTGAGGGTTCCAGACGATTGAGTAGGTGTGGAAGGCTGCGGTGGGGTCGAACCAGAGATGGAATTGCTGCTCGCGATTGCCTTTCCCTTGGCAGTAGACATTGGTGTGGACTGTGTATGGCTGTCCTGAAACGTTGCCTAGAAACTCGAAGTCTATCTCGTCGTGGGTTGGCCCCTCCGAGGACAGCTGCATCAATTAATTCCACACACAACCCAAGAAGAGATATTTATTGAAATGATCAAGTAGTTCATCAAATGAATTAACGAAGAAAGAGAAACAAAATCATCATGAGGCAAATATATGTGCTTAATTATATACATACATAGTAAGTTGTAACGGTGCCGGCGGAGTTGCCGGGCACAAGCTTGAGCTGCATGTCAAAACGTCCGAATAAGAACTTGTGTTTGGACTGGAAGCCAGACCCAGAAGCCTTGTCCAGTGAGAGGGTGAGCTGCCGGCCGCCGGCGAGTATCTGAGCGCGTTCGTTGCCCCACGTAACTTCGACGTCTTGCTGGAAGTTTCCTCCGGCAACGGCATCCGTTATCAGGCACCTCGTGATCAGAAGTAGAAAAGCTAGCAGTGCCGATGCTCTTGTGAAGGACGCCATTTGGGAGAGAGAGAGAGAGATTTTGTGATGGTTATTGGGCTGTGGGAAAAGGGTATATATATATAGTGATGAGGGAGAGAATGCTGTGATGATAATAAACATATATATATATGTTAGTTTTATCTTAAAGGAAGCATCTGAGAGTGAGGGAGGCCTATTTATATATAGAGAGAGAGAGAGTAATGACAGGTGGAACTTGCATATCCTTTGCATTGCCATGGTGGAAACAGCTCTCATCCCATATCTATCGTCGGAGTGTAAAATATAAACAATTAATGCCACCACTATTACGTCTTGGCCTGGGGATCGATTACACGCTTGGAATGCAATTATATTTGAAGCTTCTGGGGTGGGTGGGTACTCGGACTGCATACTACTTCATATAATTCCCATTTTTATTTATTAATTTGTTTTAAGCCTCTCCGTTGCTTCCGCTGCACATCGCCGCTTGCTTGTGTTTGTCCCTTTTATGATTTTATTATTATTATTTTAAGATGAACTACTTTGCCATTACAAAAGCTCAGTATTTTATTTCAAAACGATACTAAAAAATTGATAATAATGAGTATAAATTCAATTTATTGTTAGGGTAAAACGGTTATACATTTTTTCTTTAATACTAAACATAAATTATCAAAAAATTTTGGATATGCCATTACTTATATTTTGCTATAAAATTCTTATGCTTAAAAGATACTTATTTTTGACAATTTAAATGTCAAAAAATAAGTAAAATACATTTTTGACGACTTAAATGTCAAAAAATAAGTAAAATACTTTACAGATAGAATGTTTCGTCAAAAGTTAAGAATAACTTAGAGATCAAATCCATGCAAAGTTTGAATTAGCCTTGTCTTTCTCTCTATATATATTTTTTTTCTCAATGTAAGATAGAGAACATTTCATGCCTAAGAGCTCAAATTATTTACAAAATTGAGCCACTTCAAACATAAACTATAATCATAAAAAGAAATTATTGATAGACATTGAAAGATGATATCCAACATTCTTATACCATTATGATAACATTTGTTAAAATGAGTAAACTAAAGTTGTATCGAAATAAGTTTCAAATATATTTTGAAGCAAAATATAAAATGATCGAGATAAAACTAAAAAACATTACAAAATTTTTATTAAGCTATCTGTTAAATTTTTTAAAATACACTGAAAGATACAAACATTATTTTTTCTTATCTTAAAGAGAAGAAAGAGAGATAAACATATTTGCAAAAACTCAGATAAAAAATCACGTGACTTTTTTTTCAAAGGTCGTTGAATAAGTTTAACAAACAAATTAGAAAGGACAAAAGTTTGAAACGTTTTTCATATCTTATCTTTTTCTAGTTTATATTTTGAATAACAAATACTATCTAACAAAACACCGAAAAATTATCAGCCAGTGATGGCAATGGTCTTCATAAAGCAAAAATAATTTCTAATAAAAGCAAATGTTAAGAATAGAAATTAAAAGGGGAGGGAGTGATTGCAGAGAATAGTAATTTTCACTATAAGCAGGAATCGAATGGTATCATACAGAGCAAGCAATATCTCATAATATGCACAGCCATTATGAGACTAAAAAACCCAAGAATGCTTTTGTTCAAGGGATTAGAATCAGGATTAGGCTACAATTCCTGTTGCACTAGCTAGTAGTGGCTACAGACAGCTGAGGCAACGAAATAGATTTACTACTTGAGAAACCAGCAGCATCCAAAAATGTTTGGAACTATCAATCGTATGACACTAAAGATCATGTTGATATGATACAATACAGACATGCTTTGCGGACCAATTGCTTCATTCCTCTCCAGATGTGATACTCATCGGCCTACAGTTTCAGTACACCTGCAGGGAGTAAAAATCAAACGTCTGTTTAAGGATTGGAGTACTGCAAAAATCCTTAAACCAATCACCACTCTGATTATCAAAATAGGCAACAAGAACTGAAATATATGAATATGTAGTTGCATAATCTAGAGAAACGGCAGTCCATGAGGAGGGTAGACAGCCTTGCGCCAGCATGTGCAGAGCCTGCCATATTGCAGACCAGGTTGAACAAAAACGAAAATGAAAAATGAGTACAATACAAAACTAAGTTACCATATTGCAAATTATGTTGCATAAAAATAAAAATGAGAAACGCATATGATACGAAACGGAAATTTAGGAATGACATTTTTAAAAAAAGTAAAAAATGGACACGTGGAGAAAACTGATAGATTATTGAAAATAATCTATCTTGGTTTACTGAAACTAGAGAGAAATACAACTGAAAAATTAAGCAAATGAAAAAAAAGTGGACTTTCGAGAGGTCCACACTCTCTCAATATTTTCACCACTCCAAAAAAATTTCTTCTCTATTCTACTATCTTTCCTATTTATATGTTATTCCAGCTATCCTCCTCTAACCGATTCTGTTGTCCACACATGCCACATGCTTGCTCTACCCATATTACCCTTTAACCACTTTTGTTGCTTTCTCCATTTCCCTTATCACTATTTTGCCCCTGTTTATTCTGTCTTTGGTAACAAATTGTATGGGTCTTCTATCAATGCCTCCCCCCATAGAACTCACCTTGTCCTCAAGGTGGAAATCAGGGAATTGTTGCTAGAGCATGTCATAAGGTTCCCAGGTGGCTTCCAAAGGGGGCAGCCCTTTCCACTGAATGAGTACATCCAAGCTTTGTAGGTTCTTACCCGTTCCTGACCTTACTCCAATAACTGCCTCCAGTTCCACTAACATTTCTAGTTCTTCACTAAGTTGACTAGGTATATCAGTTAGGGCAATGAGTATAACGTTGGCTTTGCGTAATTGGGACACATGAAAGATGGGATGTATGTTGTAAGTCGCAGGCAATGACAGCTTTAAGCGACTTACCCAACCTTGTTCTACACAACAAATGGGCCATAAAATCAAGGTGCTAGCTTCTCATGAGGACGTGTAGCCAGCAACTTGGGGCGATAGAGCCTGATCTTCAAGTAAACCATGTCTCCCACTTCAAACTGAACATCCTGCCTTTTCCCATCTGCCCCTTCCTTCATCTGAGTTGAGCCCGCAGCAATTGAGCCTTCAGTTCCTCCAACATCTGATCCCTCGTAACTAGTTGCTGCTCCACTGTCGATATCGGGGTAAAACCCTTTTCGAACCTCAATAACCCTGATGGCTCCCGTCCATAAACCCCCTAAAAGGGAGAAGTTTGGAACCCGTGTGGTAAGAAATGTTATACCATAACTCTGCCCATGGTAGCCAACTAAACCAAGCCTTTGGTTTTCTTGACGCAAAGCATCATAGGTAGGTTTCTAATGTCCGATTTAGTACTTTCATTTACCCATTCGATTAGGGATGGTACGCCGTACTTTTGCATAGCTTCGTGCCCTGGAGGCGAAATAATTCTTCCCAAAAATGGATCATGAAGACTTTGTCCCTGTCAGACACAATAGATCGAGGCACCCCGTGTAGGTGAATTACCTCCTTCACAAAAATTACAGCCACACTGCTAGCAATAAAAAGGTGTCCGAGTCCTATGAAATGTCCATATTTGCTCAATCTATCCACCACAACTAATATCGTGTCCATATTTCCAAATCTAGGCAACCCTTCAATAAAATCCATAGCTATGTCTTCCCATACCTGACCCGAAATAGGGAGCAGTTGCAAAAGGCCTCCCGGTGATAAGGCTTGGTATTTGTGCTACTGGCAGATGGCACATTGGTTCACATAGTGATGGATATCCTTCTTCATTCCACCCCAGTACATATTCCCTGCTATCCTCTTGTACATCTTCAAGAAACCTAAATTCCCACCCGAACTCCCATCGTGCCCCTCTTGAAGCAATATAGGAATCAAAGTCGATCCCTTAGGCAAGTATAATCTGTCCTTGAATAAGAGCTGATTATTGGCCTACTGATAGTCGAGTTTGGCCGAAGGATCACGCTATATTTCTTAGATCAATTTCTGCAAATCCACATCTGCCTCCACTTCCTTAGCCAGCTGTTCAAGTTGAATAACTTTAGGAAATGTTATTGCAAAAAGACCGATTGGGTGATTAATCCTAGAGAGAGGATCTGCTGCCTTGTTCTCCTACCCAGGTAGATATTAGATGTCAAACTGATAGCCCATTAGTTTCAGCAACCATTTTTTGTGTTCGAGACTCACCAATCTTTGCTCTATTAGAAACTTCAAGCTCCTCTTATCAGTGCGTATAATAAACTTCTGGCCCAATAAATAATGCCTCCATTTTTGGACAGCGAACACTATTGCCATCAACTCCCGCTCATACACCGACTTGTTGCGGCCATTAGGATTAAGTGCATGGCTGTAAAAGGCAATGGGGCGATGCTCTTATATTAAAACAACCCCTAAACCTGATTTGGACGCATCTGTTTCCACCATAAACTGTTTAGTGAAATCAGGCAATGTCAACACTAGTAAGGAGGTCATAGCTTCCTTCAATTTCTGGAAAGCCTTCTCAGTTGTTTCATCCCAACCGAACCCGTTCTTTCGTAGTTTTTCTGTGAGAGGCCAAGCCAACTATCCATAATTTTTCACAAAACGTCTATAGTACCCTGTCAGCCCCAAAAACCCCCATAATTCCTTTATCGACCCCAGCCTTGGCCACTCAAGCATGGCCTTAACATTGGACTAGTAAACAGTCACCCCTTCGCGTGAGATGACATGGCCCAAGTACTCCACTTCCTGCTGTCCAAACTGGCTTTTTTTTCTAGTTGCATAGAGTTGGTTTTCAGCCAACACCTTCAGCACCTCTTTCAAATGCTACAAGTCATTGCTAAATACCAAAATATCATCAAAAAAAACCAACACAGATCGTCTCAACTGACCTTTGAAGATCTCATTCATGAGAGACTGAAATGTTGTTGCTGCATTGGTCAGCCCGAAGGGCATGACCAGAAACTCGTAGTGCCTCTCGTGAGTACGGAATGTCATCTTTGACACATCTACTTCCTTAACTCTAATCTGATGGTATTCGGCCTTCAAGTCCAACTTTGAAAACATTGTGGCCCCATGCAGTTCGTCTAACAACTCAATTCACTGGAATATAGGAAATTTATCCGGCACCGTTACCTTATTCAAGGCTCGGTAATCTACATAGAATCTCCATCCCCCGTCCTTTTTAACCAACAAAATAGGGCTGGAAAAGATATTAGTATTAGGTCTAATAATCCCTGCAGCGAGCATCTCTCATACTAACCTCTCAATTTCATTTTTTTGAACATAGGGATAGTGATAGGGCCTTACACTTACCGGGGTAGCTCCCGACTGTAAGTTGATAGCATGTTCTCGTGTCCTTCTTGGTGGCAACCCTTCTAGATCATTAAATACTTCACTGAACTCAGCCAACACCTGCTGGATACACCCCTGTGTGACAACATTAAACTCCCCACTGTCTGCCGACAAACACCCTAATTCAAGAAGCACACCCTCCCTGTTGTCCTTTAGTGCTTTCATCATGGCTTTTAATGTGACAAGGGTTTTGCTTAAACTTGGATCCCCTTGCAACGTAACCATCATTCCTCCTGCATTGAATCTCATAGTTAGGGATTTCCGATCAACTTGTACATTACCCAAGGTTGCCAACCATTTCATTCCTAGGATGACATCCGAGCTGCCCAGCTCCAAGGGAAGAAAGTCCTCGGTTATCTCTAAGTTTTGAAGAGAAAGAAGTACCCCCGTACCCATGATCACTCCGTAGCCTGCTGTCTCTGACCTTGGCAGTCCCAATGTTTGTACCAGCTCAACTGCAATGAAGTTATGAGTAGCCCCGCTGTCTATAAGTACCACGACCTCTTGCCCCGCAATCTACCCTCACACCTTCATGGTTTGGGGTGGGGTAAGCCCCACCACTGAATTCATGGACAATTCTATCACCTCTCCCTTAGCCTGCTGCACCTCCCATTCACACCCTCCTTCCATCTCCTCTTCTTTCCCCAGCTCTTCCTTCTCTTCATCATAAATCACCATGACTTGTACTTCCCTGTTTTTGTAGCGATGCCCAATAGAATATTTCTCATCACATCTAAAGCATAGCCCCTTCTCCCTTTTGGCCTTCAAGTTTGCCTCACTAAGTCTCTTGAAAGGCGGGTTACTCCCCTTATCGACAATCGAATTTCGGTGCAGCACAACCGCATTGGTTGTTGCTGACTTTGGTGCCGCTAATGGGGCAACCGTACTCACCGATCTGTGGTGGTTCAAAAATGGGTTGAAGTGATTCGATCCCCTGTTTTGACCACTTCCTAAAGAGCCTCCTTTGACGACCATGTTTCTTTCCTCAATTCGTTGGGCCACTTCCATTAGCTAATCCAATCCATTTGGCCTTAGCACTTTCAATTTCGCTCTGATTTCCAACTTCAACCCATTAATGAATTGGCCCTCCAGCAAGGCCTCTGGCATGCCTTCGAGAGGTGAAGCCAATGTCCCGAAGCAAAGGTAGTACTCTTTAACGGAGCCCCACTACCTAAGGGCAAGGAATCTCTCCTCCAAGGTCCCCTCATGCATGAACCTAAATCGACTCCTTAGCATCGCCTTCAGTTCTTCCCAACCCTACACCTGATGCCGTCTCTGTTCCCATTGAAACCATGCAAGCGCTGGCCCATCAAAACAAAGGATTGATGATTCCAACTTCTCCAACTCCGTCAATTGGTTGACGATGAAATTCCTTTCAACCCTGAAAATCCAACCATCTGGATCCTCTCCCTCAAAGATCGGCATTTCCAAGCACCTCCCCTTGTAATCAAACATTCCTGCCCCTTCGACTCCATCATCCCCTTCGCCTCTTCCCATACCCACTTCCGACGTTCTCTCTATGAACGAAGAGGAACTCGGTGGCAGCTCTATCCCTTCTCGTTTCCCTTTTCTCCCTCGCTCATGTTCATCCCATTGTGCTATCAGGAGAGCGAACTAATCCATCATCATGGCCATATTTTTCTCGATTCCACTCACCTTATGTAGTTCCAACTTCAACGAGTCTAGCCCACTGTACAACTCATCTATCCGCCTTTCCAAGTCTCCTACTCACTCAGTAAGGTTCACCATGGAAATCGATTTTACTGCTCTAATACCAAATGAAGATAATCTATCTTGGTTTACTAAAATTGGAGAGAAATACAACTGAAAAATTAAGCATATGAAAAGAAAATGGACTTTCGAGAGGTCCACACTCTCCCAATATCTTTCCATACTCCAAAAAAATCCCTTCTCTATTCTACTATCTTTCCTATTTATATGTTATTCCAGTTATCCTCCTCTAACCGATTCTATTGTCCGCACATGCCACCTGCTTGCTCTACCCATATTACCCTTTAACCACTTTTGTTGCTTTCTCCCTTTCCCTTATCACTATTCTACCCTTACTTATTCCATCTTTGATAATGGAATTGTATGGGTCTTCTATCAAAAACGTGTAAGTAAAAAAATATACGGGCCCTTTTGTAAATATATTTTTTAATATAGAAAATTATAAAAAATTAATTATTTAATCAAACATAAACACGAGTTCTATCATCCATAAATCATAACTTAATAATTAAAAATAAATAAATAAATCCGAAGAAAGATGGATGAGAAGATGGATGGAGATGTTGTTGCCGGTCAAGGAGTTCAAAGATGGTGGTTGTTACGGTTCCCGGTCACTAACGAGAAGACGGAAGGACAACAAGAATATGGAAGGACGACGGTGGCAATAGAGGAAGGTTAGGGCTAAACCTAAAAAATTTCCCAAAATTGAGAAGGAAGAACAAGATTCAAGTTCAAACCCAAATCTCAGTTAGAAACAGACTAGTGGTTGCTAAATGCAGGAAATGTGTTTCAAAAGCGGAAAAGCATTTCCAATTTTTTCAAAATTTCAAAAACAGCCCCGAAACATACTTTAGGAGTTTCTTGAGGTTTCGGGATGACCCCATGACACCCAGGTGGCAGTGAAGCCACCTTACTGCTGTATCAGGGCCCGTAGTTCTACAATGTGTTACTTCAAAATGAAACAACCACCTAGAAATACGGGGCTAGAAAAGAGCAGTGCATGGGATAGAGAAATCACAATCAACAATCCAGAATAATGGCATAGGAAACAAATACTGCAGCAGAAAAGATGTGGCATACTTTACTAGTTTTAATAAACTGACTGATGAGCTAAATGGAAGTCAAACTTCAAATAATGTGTAGCATAAACAATATTATCATTTAAGAAAAAACAAGGGATCCTGATAAATGATTGACCGTGTCTCTGATGAGGGCTGTAAGCCAAGCTACTCCATTAAGCGCCATATATTTCTTTGTTTTATTTTCTATTTGTAGGTATATGAAGACTAACAAATCATGATGAACTTTATCTAGATACATGTATATTGACTGCACACTCGGCAAATGCAACGACTTTCAACCAAAGCAATATCACTTGCTTAAGTCATTCATTCACATATTAATTTTGGCACATCCATTTAGGATTCAAAAGGTCAACCATCCAAGTGAAAGTATAAATTAAAAAAGAGCAATGCCTCAAAGCTTCAAAAATCCATCATCAGTGAAAGTTTACAGAAGACCATTTATTTTCAAAGCAGTAAGATACTTCTGCCAGGGAATATTATCCACTGCCGGTCCCAAACCCGAATAAAGGAGGGTTGCGTTAGGTAGCCGACAGCCAGCGTAAAATCTAGTCGGATCCAAATATGAATTCTAGACAAACTATCTATTGGGATGTAACCCACATAGAAGTCTAGAATTCATGTAGCCAACCCCACATAATGGGATAACGGCTGGATATGTATGTATGTAAGATACTTCTGCATCGGTGAAATCTATTTTTACATTTTCATCTTCTTCATAATCTTTACTATGTTCTACAGCATACAATGAGCTCTACCTGTAACTGATGCTGGAGGCTCCGAGCAACTTAAGCGTGGCAATTTGTTGTCAAACGAAGCCAATAAGGGATGATAAACTGCCATATGGAAAAGATACATTTATGTACATGAAAAACATACGCTTAATGGGAGATGTTAAGAGGATAATGATATTTGATTATCTTTATATTAACTATACATACTGATTTGTATGTACTTTGTGTATATCCTTAGAATCTATTGTTTCCTTGCACTAGAATAGGATGCATATATATAAGTCGTTGTACACGTCATTTATGAAATACACTTTCCCATTCTTTTATTTACATGATATTAGAGCCAAAATCATAAACCTAGCCTTTTATTTAAAAAAAATAACCCTAGCTTCTTAAAACGGTTGCTTGTTGACCTCTCCTCAACAGATCTGTGCTTGTTGCCCTCTCAGCACTCATCTCTGGCACTGACTAGTCACATCTGGAAGCCACCACCCTGGACCTACCAGATCCGATGAGAAATTCATCAGATCTGACCTTTCCTTTGCGCATCCTAAACTGATTGCGTGACTTGCAATTCTGTCTTCTTGCACAACTCAATCAACGTCACAGTTGCTAACAGCAACTTATTGCATTTGCATCCTTCCATAAACTCATATTTGACATTGTTCTCTTTTGGTAGCACTGCATCATGCTTGTTCTAGTTGTGTAGTATTGTTGTTCTGGTTTAAGGTGTCAGGAACACTAGAAGATGTCTTGTGTCTATGTTTGAAACTTAGATCCATGCATCACTCAGAGAGAGCTTAAAGATGAATTCTGTATGTTTGGAGTTACGAACAGTGTTTGGGTTGCAAAAAGGCGAGGTTATGCTTTTATTGTCTTTGATGAAGTTATGCACAATATTTCTAAACTGGATGGTAACAATGGTTAACAAGTTGAGATGTCTCACGACTTTAGACGTAGTAGTAGTCGTCATGGCAATGGACACGGTCATCCTCAAGCAACTCATACAACCCCTAGCTATAAACCACAGACACAACAAACAGGTCGTCATGTCGGTGTTGCCAGCGTGTCAAATGCAACAACAGGGCAACATGTGATGAACATGCCCATGTGGTGTGTCCAACACTATTTTCTTTTTCAAGGGGACACACACAAGGATACGAGACAAACATGCGTGTCCCCTTCCTGAACACAGTAGAGATGTTTCCATACCTCGATTGATGCATGATTCTTCAACTGGATTCCAATTTCGATCTCCTTCCTATAAATGCTTCCTTTTTAACCGCCGATTCAAAGACAGGCTTGAGTCTACAACTGGCATACTGGAATACTTTTACTGTCAATGAACTGGTGTGAAGTTGTGATCTTCGACAAATGGAACACCTATATTGTTGGTAGAGTACTATGTTGAAAAGGCCAGTGTTGAACGATTGTTAGAGCCCATCAAAGGAACCTGGAAGGTGAAGGGTGTAAGTATTGTGAGTGATGGTTGGAGTGACTCACAAAGGAGGTCGTTAATTAATTTTAAGGCAGTTTCAGATGGTCAACCCATGTTTTGAAAGCTGTTGACTGTTCTGCAGAAGTTAAAGATAAGAAATTTATTGTTGATCTGATGCAAGAGGTGATCAATGAGATTGGGGCTAATAATGAGATTCAGGTAATTACTAATAATGCTAGAAATTGTAAAGGTGGTGGGCAAATCATTTAAGGATTATTTCGAAATAGATTTTTGGACTCCTTGTGTAGTTCATACATTTAATTTGGCATTGAAAAATATTTGTGCAGCCAGGCATGAATCATGAAAATAATCAAGTTACCATGATGCATGCAATTGGATCACAGAATTCATGATGATGCTTGTCAAATTATTAATTTCATCAATGAATCATTCTATGAGATAAAGATTGGCAATTTTTAATGAGTTTGTTCCTTTGAAGTTGTTGTATGTTGCATAAACATGATTTGCAACAATGATAGTCATGATAAGAAGGCTCAAGCTTATCAAGCATGGTCTGTAATCAGTGGTGATTAGTGAAAAATGGTCATGCTATCAAGATGAGAGAAGATTAAGGCAAGGTTTGACAGGAACAAGATTTTGGATGAACTTTGGTGGGATGGTGTTGATTATATACTTTTCACAACGCTTATATATCACATTCTTAGAGCTTGTGACACAAATATACCTTGTCTCCATTTAGTTTACAAGATGTGGGATTCTATGATTGAAAATGAATAAGGCAATATACAGGCATGAGCGGAAAAGGTTAACCAAATCATTTGTCTTTTATGAGGTGGTGTATGACACACTCATGGAACGCTGAACAAAAAGTAGTACACCACTCCATTGTTTAACTCATTCTTAGAATCCAAGATAATTCTATCTTTTTTTAGTTTAATTTTAAGTTGAGCTTTTGTTTTTGTAATTTATATTCAAACTGATTTTTATGCTTTTTCCTCTTTACAAAATGTTTTGCAAAGGGTTTTACAGTGAAAAGTGTCTCCAAGAAGATCCAAATCGAATTGCTCCACATAAGGATTTAGAAGTAAACAAAGAACAAGGAAAGTGAATGAAAAGATACTTTTATAATAATGAGGAACATGTTAAAGTTGTTATTGGATTTAAAGACAGTGAATCTATAGTAGACAGATACTTAATGGATCCCATTACATGGTGGACTCTCTATGGTTCTTCAGCTCCTTTGCTTCAGGGTTTAGCATTTAGATTGCTTCTGCAACCATCATCCTCTTCATGTTCTAAAAGAAATTGGAACACTTACTCTTTTGTGCATTTCATGAAGAGAAACAAGATGACTCCAAAGTGTGCCGCAGATTTGGTTTTTCATTCATAGCAACCTTCATCTTTTCTCAAGAAAATCCACAAAATATATGCAAAGAGAGACTAAGATGTGGGATATAGCTGGAGATTTGTTTGATCCATGTGGGGATTATAGTTGTTAAAGGCGCGCCTAGGCGCAAGGCACCTTAAGGCGCCAGTTCAACGCCTCGCCTGGGCCGAGGCGAGGCGATTTCAGTGAGGCGTGCACCTTGCACAGTGAGGCACCAAGGCGAGAGGCGCGCCTCATGAAACCTAGGTATGAAACTTAGGTTTTAATTAAAATCTAAGCAGCCCAATTCCTCCCCTCTTCTCAGTTCCAACATGTATACATTACAACATATTTACATTTCTTTAGTTTAAGTAAATGTCCACATTTTCTTTTATTTATATTTTACCTTCCATTTACTTTAATACATAAATATAAATAAGAAAATACCCCCCATTTGGATTCAATAAAAATATCTAAAAAATCAAAATCCATAAGAATAAGAAAATAGAATTTTGATTTTAGTACAAACTCAGGATTTAGCGATTTTACCACCCCCAAAATTCATGCCTACTATTTCTTGAAAAATTCATTAAAAATCATTTTAACAACAATGAATATTAGCTATCAAAATACTGGGAGATAATTTTTCAAAATGAAAACATTTTCTTATATGTCTCCTTATAATGCGTTAATCTTCCAGACTTAGAAAAAAGACATTTTCAAAATGAAAACATTTTCTTGATTGAAGGGGATGATGAAGATATTGACCTTGATGTTGATGATCTCCTTGATGATGATTGATTACAACTTCTTTATTGATTGTGGACTTGTAGTGTTTATATGTTTGTTTAGAACTTTGCATGATGATTGGTACTTGTTTGAATTTGAGACTTTAAGTTTGAACTTTGATAATGTTTCTAGTTTAGAATTTGCATGATGAATGAATCAACTTTGATGATGTTAGTTTAGAATTTGAAAATAATGAATCATTAATGATATGCATGTGCTATTATTGATAATTTGATAGTTTTTTATGATTTTACAAGATTTTGAGTTTTTTTCTAAAAAGTGAGCCTTGCTTCGCAAAGACGTGCCGTGCCTTGCCTCGTGCGCCTCACGCCTCAGGCTCCAAGACCATTTGTGCCTCACTACACCTTGCGCCTTTCAGAACTATGTGATATCCATGTAAACTATTTTGTAGACGTCTTTAACAGTTTCTTATATGATAAATAAAGCATTATGGTTATGTACCATATCAAGTTTGATCTAACTTCCGCGTTTGTAATAATATCGCTTGTCTTAGCTATTTGATTATTGGATTTGTTAGGCTGAGAAAGTAAACATTAGGGTTTTTGAAAAATTGTGTGATCTACATCGATGAATGTGTTGTGAAGAAAAAGAAGAAATTATTGAAATTCTAAGATATAACACGCCGGAAAAATTTGGGGTGTTACACCCTCCCAAGTTTGGTTCATCTAGAGAAAGATTAGCATATTCAAGCATCCCAACATCCCCACCATAGTTTTGAAAGGCGCGAGGCGCAGCGAGGCACAAAGGGTCTTGGAGACTGAGGCACACGAGGTGAGGCGCGCCTTTGTGAAGCAAGGCGCACCTTTTAGAAAAAAAACTAATAATCTTGTAAAATTATCAAATTATCAATAATAACACATGCATATCATTAATGATTCATTATCTTCAAATTCTAAACTAACAACTTCAAAATTGATTCATTCATCATACAAATTCTAACATCATCAAAGTTCAAACTTAAAGTCTCAAATTCAAACAAGTACCAATCATCATGCAAAGTTCTGAACAAACATATAAACACAACTCTACAATCAATAAAGAAGTTTTAATCATCATCATCATCATCATACCCTTCACCAAATTAAAAATCATCATCTAACGGTGTCATATTTCGCTCATCCTTGTTATTCTTCTTCTTTCGCATGTACTCTCCAATCTCTTGTTTTACAAATGGAAGACATTTTGGACAAACTTTAGTACTCTCCACAATCAATAAACACTACAAGTCCACAATCAAGAAAATGTTTTCATTTTGAAAAATATTATTTTTCTAAGTTTGGAAGATTAGCGCATTATAATGAGACATATAAGAAAATGTTTTCATTTTGAAAAACTATCTCCCGGTATTTTGATAACTAATATTCATTGTTGTTAAAATGATTTTTAATGAATTTTTCAAGAAATAGTAGGTATGTATTTTGGGGGTGGTAAAATCGATAAATCCCGAGTTTGTACTAAAACCAAAATTCTATTTTCTTATTGTTATGGATTTTGATTTTTTAGATATTTTAATTGAATCCAAATGGGGGGTACTTTCTTATTTACATTTATGTATTAAAGTAAATGGAAGGTAAAATATAAATTACAGAAAATATGGACATTTACTTAAACTAAAGAAATGTAAATATGTTGTTATGTACACATGCTGGAACCAAGAAGAGGGGAGGCTGGAGAGGAGAGGAAGAGAGGATGCAGGCGCGGCTAGGGTTCATGAGGTGCGCCTCTCATCTCGACGCCTCACCTTGCAAGGTGAGGGCCTTGCTGAAATCGCCTCGCCTCGGCCCAAGCGAGGCGCCAAACTGGCACCTTAAGGCGCCTTGCGCCTAGGCGCGCCTTTAACAACTATAAGAATAACCTTTCATCTGCCCATTTCTACTACCTGAAAATATATTCCCCTTAGTTAGTAGGTACATGACAAGTTTATTAACTAATGTATCCCAACCATGTCATGTCCTAATTTTTTCAAAATGTCATGTCCATGTGTCCTGTGTCCTATGTCCTTGTGTCCATGTTCATGCCTCATATAAACCCCTAGTAGAGCTTCTTCAATTCAATGACTATCTCAAGGGAAGAGTACGCCCAATTCTTTAGTTCCGAGCAAGACAACACGACCCATCATCTATAGCATCGTTTACTCACACTAATAACCCCACTACCTATTTTACACAGTCATCTTCTCTCAATCCATGGATTTTTGACTTAGGTGCACCTAACCACATGTCTAGTAACAATTCTCTATTTTTTGATATCCAAAGTTTAGGGTCTTTACCTTCTATTACACTTGCTAATGGCCCTTAAGTGTCAATCAAGGGTATTAAGAATGCTAAACCACTTTTTAGTTTTCCCTTGTCATTTATTCTACATTTCTCGCAATGACCCTTTAATTTACTTTTTGTCAGTTAATTCACTCGTGATCTTGATTATCATAACCTTTTTTTCTCATTATGTCTTTCTTTAGGATTGAAGGATTGGATAGACTATTGGCATCAAGCATGAGTCTCGAGGATTATACTATCTCCCTTCATCTACTCCATTTGTGGCTTGCACTATTACTATTTCACCGCTACAAGTACATTATCGATTAGTCTATCTAGTCTAAAGAAGAGTAAGCCATGTCAACTTGGGAAACATAATTGTAGTTCATTCCCATGTGGAGTCAATAAGCATGTCAATTCTCCTTTTTCAACTGTTTATTCGATGTGTGGGGTCCTAGTTGTGTTCCTTCAAAACAAGGATTTCATTATTTTTTCACCTTTATTGATGATTTTTCACATAGTACCTGGATATATTAATGAAAAAATGTTCGAAATTATTTCCACCTTTACCACCTTTTGTGCTAAAATTCACACTCATTTCAATGTGCCAGTTCGTGTTCTTAAAAGTGACAATGCACTCAAGTACTTGCCTGCACAATGCACTCAAGTACTTATCTAACTGCACCTTTTAAATGGTGCACGGCATCTAAAGGGATTCTTCACCAAACTTCTTATCCTAACACCCCATAAAAAAATAGGGTAGCTAAAAGGAAGAATCATCATTTAATTGAAATTGTTCAAACCCTACTTCAAATGCATGTCCTTCACCAAAATTGGAATAATGATGTTATAACAGCATATTATTTGATTAATTAGATGTCATAATCTGTCCTTAACAACCAGGTCCCTTATTCTATATTTTTCCTCTGGCTAACACATACTATCTTCCTCCTCGTATATTTGGATGTACATGCTTTATCCATCAACTTGCTCCGAGTCGCAATAAGTTGTCTTCTTGATCTCTCAAATTTGTTTTTCCTAGTTTTCCTCATCCTCAAAAGGGGCATCGATGTTATTCTCCCAAGTGAGCTGCTTAATATTTCATCTCTGCTTATGCTACCTTTTTTGAGTTATCCATTACTTTTTCCCCCATCATCAAGGGATTTGAGAACGAGAATTGAGAGAATGGAAGATATTTGGGAGAGAGAGAGAGATTTAGAGAGAGTTTGAGAGAATTGAGAGAGAATTGAAGGGAAACTAATTTCCGATTTCATTCAACTTTATTTATACTGATCTGAGCTGAGTTTAGGCACCAAAAACGATTGCCTTGCTCGCCCACTTGCGCTTATGGCTTTCTAACTGCATGTTGGAACATTCCTCCAGCTATGCCAAACAAAGTCTAAGTATTATAAGGTATCATATAAGCAAGATAGCCTAATTACAACGACTACATAGCTAGCTACTGTAACAATTGGCAAGTTTACCTTTGCATGTCCCCTTAATCTTACATACCCTCCTCCACCCTATCTTCCTCTCACCTTGATCACATCTCGATCTTCAAACTTATGAGTGTCGTTGTAGGCATGTCGACCCATTGTAGAAAGACTAATGGAGCAACCTGTTGATTCATCCTCCATGTTAGTTGAGCTTCCTCACTTTGATTCGTCTTCTTCACCTTCTGATCCTGATTCATCTATAGCTCTTCATAAAGGTACTCATCAATGCACTACTCAGCATCCCATTTCAAACTTTGTTAGTTATTGTTCTTTATCTCTTTAATATACTATTGTTATCTCTTCTTTATCTTTTGTACCTAATCCTAAGATTGTTCTAGAAGCCCTTTCTGATCCAAGGTGGCAAGCTATTATAGTTAAAGAAACGTTTACCTTACTGTCGTGGACCTAGGGTTTAACCTAGAGTTTTAAGAGGAAAATTGGAAGAGATTGAAGAAGGTAGAATAGAAAAAGAGAGATGACAGAAAGAAATGAGAGAAACAAAATCAGAAGAGAGACTTGGAGAGGGAAATCAAAGGGGGCAAGATAGAAAGAACTTGGAAAAAGAGAGAAAGAGAAGAAGAAAAGCTGAGGGAGGGAAGAGCAGTCATATTCAAGAGGGAGAGAACCTGGAGCGAGGAAATATGAAGTCTGAATTTGATGTATTTCACATAATCCTTTCTTTATAGTTCTTGTAGCTTTATATAGCTACTTCTCCTATGTAGGTCATTTTGTTACAAAGTAAAATAGAAAATATAACTAAAATACCAAAATAACTACAGCTAACTACTATATTTACTGTTATATCATTGGGGTCATAACAATTCCCCTCTCCTTGAGAGATTTTCTATCCCCAAGAAATTATAACAACTAACCACTGTTTTCTTCATCCAATCCCTGCTTTCACTATTTGTTTTATCTTTCTTTCTTTCTTTCTCATTCTAGGCCTATTCCTCTATGCTCTTATATTCTCAAGATCAAATCCAAGCATAAGTTGATCCAAAACTTCAATAGAAGTAAGTTCACTGAATTCAAGCCCAATATAACCACCTACAATAGCTATCCAATTAAGATTGAACTACAACTTAAGAACATGATTGCTGGTACTCACAGTCTGAGGACCCAGTATGGTGCCACGACCTATCAATATGTCCACGCCAAGTGTCTTTAATGAGTTCCTTAATTTTTTACTAATTTTTGAAGCAAGATTACTAGTGTGATCAGCTACTCCCTATTTGTCATAGTTAGCAATTGAAACCTTCGATGTTGGTTGTTTGAGCCCAGAGGATTGTCTAGCTAAATCCTCAATTGCAATAGAAAAATTCCAAACAAGCAAACTGCCTTCCTCTAGAGTTTGCAGTGCCACATCAATTCTCATTCATTGCAATAACTTCCTTGTCTTGTAGTCAACAGACTCTAGCGCTTTTAAAGCACATTTTTCTTCTTGTTTGCCAGCGTACATCAGAGATTCACTTTCAACAGATTTCTCCTCCTATGGAGCCTCAATAACTTCTCCATCAACTTCCATTCCCTTCCTGTCATCCTGAATTGCCTGATCCAATTCAGGTCCTTCCTCATTTCCTGTAACTACCATTCCTAGTCTTAGGACCTCATCAGCCTTATGACCAGTTTCTTTGGAGCCATTATAAGATTGTTCGGGTTTCGATTTGCCTAATCAAAACTTCTTTGTCTGTGGAGCGTCAAAGATTTGATCCGAACTAGTATAGAGGCCTAGGGCACACAACTTATCAGATGTAGGAAATATCTCTTCATCGTCGAAGTCTTGAGTTACAACCGACTAGTCCGCTGCAAATTGTTCCTTAGATTCCTACAATCCATAAGTCTAAGGAATGCTTCCAGTCAATATAATTGGACCTTCAATGAATTTAGAGATTTCCTTTATCTTTGAAAGCTGATTCCACGGACAAGTAGTATATGGATCTCCAACTATCATCGGCACTGGTCTTTTTCTTTGAATAATTGGATCAAAATACTCCTTAGAAAGTAATTTAGCTGGAAGACTAACCTAAAACCGTTTAGCCACCATAATCATGATTTCGTCTAACTTTTTGTAGAGGTTAGCGCATGTTTCTTCGAGTCTTGTGTCCATTGCTTGCTCTTGAAACTTCTCTGAGTTGCTGCTAACAGTCGTCTAGATCTATATTTAGTAATCTTGAATCCACCTAAATCAATTTGTGGAAATAGACAAATCAACAATCGCCTATGAAACTGCCTCAACAATTCACCTAATTCACAATTCAGTAGCCTTGAAAATAGAGGATCGATTAACAACCTCTAAGAACCAAGAATCAATTGGATCTGTCTCGAAAAACAATCTTAGGAATTGCTTGGATCTATCTCAATTAACAGCCTGTGACTTGATCAGTTGCGTTATGGCCTCTTGATACCGCCTGCTGAATTAGCTTCACTGAATCGCTGCTAAGATGCATCTGAATGTTAGCCGAGATTGCTTTGCCCTACTTCGCCTTCAAAGGATCATCTACTCTGCTCGGTTACGATCTGTCTTTGATGTCTTCAAGTTGGATTGGAATTACTGCTAGGAATCGCCTATCAACAATCGCCAATCAAACAGCTTTGCTACTCTGAATCACTAGAATTAAGTTGAAAATCACCTAAATCTGCTTCACTATGGTCAACTACTACAACTTTCAAAATCAAGTCAAGAATTGTTGGCTCTAATAACATTTGTCATGGACCTAGGGCTTTAAGAGGAAAATTGGAAGAGATCAAGGAAAGTAGAACACAAAGAAAGAGATGACAGGCAACATTGAGAGAAACAGGATCAAAAGAGAGAAGTAGAGAGGGAAATCAGAGGAGAAAGAGAAAGAACTCAAAAGAAGAGAGAACGAGAAAAAGAAAAGCTGAGGAAGGGAAGAGGAGTCAAATCCAAGAGGGAGAGAACTTGGAGAGAGGAAATATGAAGCCTGAATTTGATATATTTCACATAATCCCTTCTTTACAGTTCTGGTAGCTATATATAGCTACTTCTCTTATGTAGGTAATTCCGTTACAGAGTGAAACAGAAAATACAAAAACTAAAATACCAAAATAACTACTGCTAACTACTAAATTTACTGTTATATCCTTGGGGTCATGACACTTACATTCCAATGGGACTTGGAACTTAGTATCTCTCCCTTTGAGTAAGTCTACTATTGGATGTCACTAGGTGTATACAATTAAGGTTGGCCCAAATGGCTAGGTTGATCAACTCAAGGCCTGCCTTGTTGCTAAAGAGTACACTCATATTTTTTTGCATTGATTATGGGGACACTTTTTCTCCTATTGCAAATGTATCCTTTGTTCGATTGTTATTGTCTCTAGCTACTGTGCTCCACTAGCCTCTCCATCAACTCAATATTAAGAATGTCTTTCTTCATGGTGACTTACAAGAGGAGGTTTATAGGGAGCAACCTCCTAGTTTTGCTGCTCAGGGAGAGTCCAAGATGGTGTTCTGCCTTCGAAAATCCTTATAGGACCTAAAACAATCTCTTTCGGCTTGCTTTGGTGGATTCAACTTAGTTATCTTGGAGTTTGAATTAACCTACAGTAGAGTTGATCATTTAGTCTTTTATCGATCTAAACCAAGTCGTCACAATCTCTTGGTGGTATTGTCGATGATATAGCTATTTACAAAGGATGATGATGTTGGTATCACTAAATAAAAGACACATCTCGATTAACAATTTTAAGACCAAGGATTTGGTCAATCGAGATATTTTTGGGTATTGAGGTGGTACGTTCGAATCAAGGCATTTATATTTCTAGAGGAAGTATGCTTTGAATATGCTAAAAGAGACAAGGATGCTTGGATGCAAGCTAGTAGATAAGCTTATTGATCCAAATATCAAACTGTTACTGAGACAAGGGGAGCCTATTTCTGACTTACCGCACTCACAATGAATGAAATATCTGGATAGGTGATTGTGAGATAGTTAAGTTTATCAACCAACCGTCTAGATTGATTATCATATTGTTAGGGAGAGATTGCTTTAGGGAGAGATTGCTCTCTAGAGATATTGTCACATCATTTGTGGATTCCAATCATAGTTGCCAAGATCACTTGGGAAGGGGGGGGGGGTTGTGGTACAAGGTTGGGGATGAGGTACATAACATAGCATAATAGATGGTATGTGGAGGGTAGGCTTAATTCATATGCTATTTGGGATCACAATACATTTTGAATATTTATTCAAGTCGATTACATTTATATTAACTAAATTATATATTTTGTTATTTCTTAAAAATTGATGTTTTTATTGATGATGTAAAGCTTTTTTTTGCTTGCATGGAAATTGCAAAAACTAACCACATCTCAAATAGAAAATTCGTTTTTAACCCCTTCCCTAAAAAAAAAAAAAACGTTTTTACCCCCTCAAACAAACTAATTACACTCTATAGCCACTTTTTCCAGTACAGTTTCATTGGGCAGTTAAACCCGATTACGAGTGCAGTTTAGTTTCGATTTTTTCACACAATTTTCAATTCAAATCTATCTTAATATGTTCTACTCACAACTACAATCAAAAGTGACATCCAAAGTGGCTATAGAGTGTAACTTTTTCCAGTACAGTTTCATTGGGCAGTTAAACCCGATTACGAGTGCAGTTTTAGTTTCAATTTTTTCACACAATTTTCAATTCAAATCTATCTTAATATGTTCTACTCACAACTACAATCAAAAGTGACATCCAAAGTGGCTATAGAGTGTAATTAGTTTGTTTAAGTGGCTATAGAGTGTAATTATTTTGTTGGAGGAGGTAAAAACTTTTTTTTTTCTATGAAAGGGTTAAAAACACTTGTTGCTTTTTAATTGTACCCGCAATTACTTTGCCAATCCTTTAATAGCTAAAAAAAGTGCAAAACCATCCAACACACTAATTTTGTAGCAAATGCAAAACAAGTATAGCAACGAGTACAAGTGCTAAAAACATCACAAATGAAACATACCAAATTGTACATAGAGAAATAAGGGGACACATAAGAAAGGGGAAAGGAAGGGGAATTAGTTTGCTTTTGCTTGAAATAGAGTTTCTTGGCTAGGTAGTTGACTTGGGGTAGCAACATTTTGGGTTGAGTACAGTGTTCTAAAACGTGCTAGGCACTAGTAGGGCGCACAACGAGGGCCTAGGATGCCTAGGAAAAATATATATTTTTTTTTTAATTTTTATTTTTTGATGTTAATTAATATGAACAAGCAACAACAACAACAAGATGATGCTTGTTGCTTGCTGTAACTTGTTGCTTGCAGCAAGCAGCAAGGAGGAAGATGGCTTGTTGCAAGCAATGAGCAAGGACGAAGATGGTGCAGCAAGGAGCAAGGCGACAAGTCTAGGTCGCATCCAACGAGAGAGAGTGAACGACCCAAGCGACGACAAGTCCAAGCCACGTCCGACGAGAGAGAGTGAACAAACCAAGTGGCAACAAATCCAAGTCGCATCCGATGAGAGAGAGTGAACGATCCAGGCAGCTAGGCACCGCCTAGGCGCTAATGGAGCCCCATTAATCAGGCCGACGCCTAGAGGGGCCGATTTGGCCTTAATTGCGATGGCCAAGGGCCGCCTTTTAGAACACTAGTTGAGTATGCTATCAGTTTGTTTCTTTGCTAGTTTGCAACCTAGACAAAACAACCCAAGAATTGGGGCGTCCTTTTCAATTCGTGGTCCCATGGGGAGTGCAACAACCCTAGCATCTATGGTTCTAATGATCAATTAGCTGATTTGTTCACTCAATCAGTCAAAGGTTCCCATGTGAGCTACATATGCACCAAGCTTTCTATAATCAACATTTATGCTCTAAATTGATGGGGAGAGTTAAAGAAGATCATGATATTTGATTATTTTTATATTAAGTAACTATATATACTTAGATGATATGTATGGATTTTGTGTATATCCTTAGGATATACTGTTTCCTTACACTAGAATAGGATGCATGTATACAAGTCATTGTACACCTAATTTATGAAATACACTTTCACATTCTTTTATTTTATAGGAGAATTAATAAATACAGCACAGGAACTTCCTCAAATAGCACAGTCTAGAAAAGATTATGTACAAACAAGTTCAATATACTATACCATCAAGTATTAAAATCATGGAAACTTAATAACCACAATTCCATATATAAAGCAAAACAACCATTTATTAGTTTGTTTTTAATCTCACTTTTCCAAATATCCATATTTTTAGAGTATTCAATCTAATTACACAATTCATATACCAAAACTTTCATCTACCCACATTTTTAGCAACTGCAGCAGGGAACACATTTTGAAGGTTACAAGATCTCAAGTGTGAGGAAGAAATGGTTTGGCATCACAAATGTTCCTTTGGGGACAAAAATTGCTATCGTTTTCTTGAAAATAGTCAATTCTCTTGTTGGATAGGTCATGTTTTTTTAAAACAAAAGGCGGTAAGTTTAGATTTCAAGAGATATTTCTATGTAGAATGAGAAGGCCTAATCCCTCACCCACTCATAAAGTCCATCTAAGAAAATAATTAAAAAGAAAAAGATAATACCCCACTAGAGTTGAGTAATACTTGCCCATCTCTAAAAGTTTTGTGTGTTTCACTGTTAGTTGTATATCTTGTAAAGAATACACACCTTAAACACGCTACAAAAAGTATGTACGTCGAAATTCATTCTAAATTTATGCATGGATAACACAGAAAAGGCAAAGAAAAAGAGAAAAAGGGTTTGATGATGGGCTGCAAAAATCTCAATGCCGAAATAATAATAACAATAATAATAGTAAATAGTAAAACATGGAATGAGGACAAGATTGACAGCAAGTGCGTTGGAGATGTGTGCATGCTTTAAACACTGATTGGATGCAGAAACTCAACAACAATACATAAGTATTCTGAATGATTCAGGAAATTCAAGTGGAGAAGCAAATAGGGACCGACTACACAGAACACCCCAATAACACAATGAGGATTGAGGACAATGATTAAAGTTTGTACAGTGGCCAATTGAACCGTTGTTATTTATTAGTTCCTACAGCTACAATTGTATGCATTGTAAATCTTCATTTGCCGAAATTGACACAATAAAAATAGCTTGAGGTAATATTATTTAATATAAGTGTTGTCAACTTGTGCCAAATTTTTTTATGTATTCTATGAAATAGTGCACATTTATGCTCGAAACTTAGTAAGTTCTATTGTAACCCTTCATTTCTCAACTTTTTGAAACAATAAAAATGATTCTAGGTATTATTCAATGTACAAGCTTTTAGTAAATTATGAGAAATTTTGTATTATTTTTCAATTTACACAAACTAGGGAAAAAATGGGGTGAAGCCCAGTCCCCATGGCCCATGGCCTATATGGACCAAGCCCTATGGAGTGTGTTAGGCCTAGTGTTATTAAAGGCGCACCTTTGGCCCCTAGAATGATACCAGGCAGGTGCAAACCAGCCAGGCGCGCCTAGGCCCACCAGGCCCTCAAGTGCAGCCTTGGGCTTAGGCATGCGTAGCTTTTTCTAACTGTTTTTAGGGTTTGTATCTACTATTTATTACTTTATTTGATTTTTTTACTCTTTAGGATTTATATTTATTGCTGTAAGATTTTTAAAAATTAACTATATCTAATAGAATCTTAATGGGAAAAAGAAATTTTTGACTTTTGAGATTCCAATTGCAATTATTACTAAATAAAGAATAAATCAACAAAAAAAAAAAAACAACAACAACATAAGAGACGACAGCCTACAAAAAAAAAAAAAAGAAGACTTTCAGACCAAGCAACGCAAGAACTAAAGAGACTCCCTTCTTCAAACGGCACAATCTCCTTCAAACTTACATCATCTCCCTTCTTCAAATGCCACACTCTTGAGGCAAACGGCACAAAGGGCAAATGACATTAATATTTCCAGGTATGTTTGTTGTCTCCTCTTTTTATTTATTTTCTAGTTTCGTTTTTCTGTTTTTTATTTTCCAAGCTTTAGTGGTATTGTTGTGAATTTTCAGTTTACAGAAACTGTTTTTTTTTTTTTCTTTATGTTGATTAATGAAGAATTTATGCAGAACTTTTATGCATTATTTTCAGTTTTTTGTTATGCAGAATTTTGATTCTTTTTTGTGCAGAATTTTCAGTCTTTTTTATGCAAAATTCTTAGTGACTCCTCTATGCTGATTATAAAGAATTTTTATGCAGAATTTTGATTCTTTTTTATGCAAAATTGAGTTTTTTTATGCAGAATTTTTAGTAACTCTTCTATGTTGCTTATGCAAATTTTTATGCAGAATTTTCAGTCTTTTTTAAGTAGAATTTTTAGTTTTATAACCCTTTTATGAATTATGATGGTTATTGATTTAATTTTATAGCTATGATGATTATGGCAGAATTTTTTCTCTATAAACTACAATGATTGTTATTCTAATTACATTCCATCTTATATGAATCTTGCAAGAATTATCATGTCATCCAATGCTCCTGATAGTAGCTCTTGTGGTCGAAGAAAAGATCTAGCATGAAAATATCACACTTTGATAAATCCGAAAGATATAAATTGTTTCAACTGAAATTTTTGTGGAAAAATAAGTAAATGAGGTGTTTTTTGAGCCAAATAGCACCTTGTTGGAGGCTATGGGAATGATGAAATTTGTCTGAAATGTCCTCCACAATGTCAGAGAAGAAATTTGTCACGGTGTGAAATAATAATTACCTTGAATTAGTGAGATTCAAGGGCAAATAGTGTGAGAGTAGTGAGGAGGGAGAAAGAGAGGGAGAAGAGAGCTGTAGAGGGAGTAATGGAGAAAAAGTTCTATTCATTTCATACCCTCTCCCAAAAGGTTGGGAGAGTTAATATACTCACTCGGTTGGATGTCATTCGTATAACATTCTTCAGCTTCCTATGTTATACGAATGGCATCCAACGTTTGTACACTGTGGTCTCTAATTCATTTCATACCCTCGCCCAAAAAGTTATATTCATTTCTATGTTGCTTATTCATTTCAAGCGGTTACAACCGATTCCCTTGTCCTTTTCTTAAACAGATTCTCTTGTCCTTTTCCTAAGGCCTCATACGTGGCCTGACACCCTAACCGATTGCTAGCTGGAATTGAAATGCAATAATTGAAATAAAGAAGCTACAATGTAGCAGGAAATAACAATGCTGACAGTAAATATAAGAAGCAAAAATTTAAAAGTGGCATGTCCATGACAAAATTAAAGAGTACATGTTAAAAAAGAAAAAAAAGAATGACATTGATGTTATACCAGATTTTCATAATATTGATACAACTAGAGATGATGATGTTGATGAAGTGGACGAAGTGGCCTTCACCTTCCAAAGTCGTGGTAAAAAGCCTATGCAAGGTTCATCTATGCAACAAAAAAAGGCAAAGGCAAAAGAAAAAAGGGCCTCTTGATTTGTTTTTGCCTGCTAAACCTGAAGTGAATAATCAAAGGGATGCAAAAGGGAAGCTGTGAGAAAACAATTATGAGAGAAAAACCTAAAAGATTAGTCTCTTAGTATGTTACTTATAATAGACTCAACGGGCCTAATAACTTACGGGCTTAACCTATGGGTTTAGCCTAATTACACATAGTTGTAACAAATAAATAAATAAAAACACATATAACAATATGCAATATAGCTAATTATACTAATAATTCTAATACTCCCCCTCAAGCTAGAGCATAGATATCATATGCACCAAGCTTGTTACAGATATATTCTATCTGATGACCGTTTAGAGACTTGGTGAAGACATCGGCAAGTTGATCACTGGAGTTAACAAACTCTGTAATAATAATACCTTCAACTAGCTTTTCTCTAATAAAGTGACGGTCGATTTCAGTATGTTTAGTCCGCTCGTGAAACACTGGATTGGAAGCAATGTGCAAGTCAGCCTGATTATCGTAAACAAACTTCATAGGGGACACTTCACAAAACTTGAGTTCCTCCAGGAGTTGTTTAAGTTAGATGAGCTCACAAATTGCATTAGTCATACCCCGATACTCTGCCTCTAAACTGAATCTAGCTACTACATTTTGTTTCTTACTTTTTCAAGAAATCAGATTTCCTCCCACAAGAACACAATATCCAAAGGTCGACCGACGATCAGAATGAGAGCCGACCTAATCTGCATCTGGATAACAACAAATATCTATATGCCCCTTATCCTCATAGAGTAACCCTTTACCTGGTGCTTGTTTGATATATCTCAGAATCCTGATCACAGCATCCCAGTGAGAATCACATGGAGAATTGAGAAACTGACTCACCACACTCACAACAAAAGCAATGTCGGGACGAGTGATTGTGAGATAGTTCAGTTTGCCTACCAATCTTCTATACCTTCCAGGATCTGAGTAAGACTCCCCTTGTCTCAGCAAGAGTTTGACATTTGGGTTCATTTGGGTGTCAATCAGTTTGCAAATCACCATACCAGTTTCTTCTAAGATGTCAAGTGCATACTTCCTCTGAGAGATTTAGATCCCATCTCTTGATTGAGCAACTTCAACACCCAAGAAATACCGAAGTTTGCCTAGATCTTTAGTCTGAAAATGTTGATGGAGATGTTCCTTCAGATTTTGTATACCAACTTGATCGCTCCCTGTGATAACAATATCATTTACATAAACAACGAGGTAGATACATAAGGAAGAAGAATATCGATAGAAAACTGAATGATCAACTTCACTTCGAGTGAGACCAAAGGCTTGAACCACAATGTTGAACCTGTCGAACCACGCTCATGGAGATTGTTTCAGGCCATAAAGAGACTTCTTGAGTTTGCAGACTACATTGGACTCCCCCTGAGCAACAAAATCAGGCGGTTGCTCCATATACACCTCCTCTTGCAAATCAACGTGAAGAAAGACATTCTTAATGTCCAATTGATAAAGCGGCCAATGAAGCGTGGCGACCATAGAGAGAAATAGGCAAACAGAGGCCATTTTAGCAACTGGAGAGAATGTATCACTGTAATCTAGCCCATAGGTCTGTGTAAAGCATTTGGCAACTAATTGGGCTTTAAGACGTTCCACCTGTCCGTTGGGGCCCACTTTAGAGGTGAACACCCACCGACAACCAACGAGAGTCTTTCTTAGTGGCAAAGGCACCAAATCCTAAGTGCTAGTAGAATGCAAAGCACCCATCTCATCTAACATAGCCAGGCGCCAACCAAGATGGGACATGGCTTCACCTGTGGTTTTAGGAATAGAAACAAAAGAAGGGCTCGAAACAAAAGCACTATAAACAGGTGACAAACGGTTATAACATAAAAAGTTATAAAGAGGATGTGGAATGCACAAAACAGATATATCCAAATACACGAAGGGGAACAGAATAAAGGGGTTGGGAGGGGAACAAAAGAGAGTGAGGAATGTTATCTTTTAACATTGAAGATAGCATGCGATTGATCAGATAATACACAGCAAGAATAGCATCTCTCCAGAATTTGGTGGGAAGATTGGCATGTAAAAGTAGTGCTCGTGTAGTTTCAATGAGATGACAATTTTTACACTCGACAACACCATTTTGTTGAGGTGTATAAGGACAAAAGGACTGATGCAGAATGCCACGAGTAATCATGAAAGTAGTAAACTGAGAAGAAAAATACTCAGGGGCATCACGTATAGAAACTCCAAACTGTGTTTTTATTTCAGCAATAAATGTCTGAAAGACATAAAATAACTCAGACTGACTCTTCATGAGAAAGAACCAAGTGCAGCGAAAAAAGTCATCAATGAAAATAACAAAATATGAGAAATCAAGAGTAGAATTGACACGACTGGGCCCCATACATCAGAATGCACAAGAGAAAAGCGAGTCTCAGCCTTATTATTGACACAACTGGAAAAAGAACTACGTGCGTGTTTACCACGCTGACATGACTCACAATCAAAAATAGACAACGATGACAAACTAGGAACTAATTTCTTCAATTTGGAGAAGTTGGGATGACCAAGACGAGAGTGGAGAAGATCTGGGGAAGCAGCACTGGTGCAAGCCATCGGCACAGCAAGATGATAGTGACCCTGTGACTCATGCCTGACGCCAATTGTCCGCCTTGTACCCTGGTCCTATACACAAACAGAGGTAGGACTGAAAGTGACTGAGCAGTTAAGGGTTTTAATAAGCTGGCTAACTGAAATCAAATTGAAAAGACTGTCAGGGACATATAAAACCGAATTTAAAGATAAAGACGAAGTGGGTGTAGTTTGGCCTATCCCTTTAACTGCAATTTTGGTGTCATCGGCTAGGGTAGCTGTAAGCAAGGTATCAGAATAAGTAAGTGAAGAGAAAAGAAGATCATTACCACACATATGATCAGTGGCGCCAGAAGCTATAATCCAAGGACCAAGAGATGGGCTTTTAGCAACGCAAGCAACGGGATTACCGGGATGAGACTGCTGGGTGGCCTGAAACTTCAAAAAGACATAATACTTAGCTACAAACATAGGTATCAACTGTGAACCCGGTGCAGATTGGGCAGAACTAGAATCACTCTGGAATGCATGAGCTGCATTGGTAGATGATGTAGGCAGAGCAACTGGCCGGCCATGTTTCTTCCAACACCTGTCCTCAAAATGACCTAGATTCTTACAAAAGGTACACTGTGGACATGACAAATTATTATTATAGCCTCTATTTCCTCCTGAGTGAGAAGCCTGAGACATAAGGGCTGGAGATTCGGCTAGAGGAACAACATGAAAAGAAGAGGACATACCATGTGCAATGGTCATGTTCAGCAACCTTTTAAAAGAGTCCATCATGGTAGGATTAGCGGAGCTGGTCAAGATTTGATGTCTAATGGCGTCAAATTCTGGTTTTAGGTTGGAAAGAGCAAGAACCATAAAAAACTTCTCTCTTTGAGCAAGCTGTTCAGTCTTGGTCATAGTAATGGGAAGAAGAGCATCAAATTCTTGCATGAGAGCCCGAACCTATCCCAAATAAGATTTCATGGATGATTCTTGCTTCAGATTCTTGATAACAGAGACCACAGTGTACAAACGTTGGATGTCATTCGCATAACATTCTTCAGCTTCCTTCCACACGTCAACACAAGTTTCAAATGGGCGAAAGAGCTGCATGATGGATGGATCAATAGACTACCATAGGAGGCTACATAATTGGGCATCAACTTGTTCCCATCTAGCCCGATTGGCTTCCGGCACACTTTCAGCCTTTGTGGTAAGATTATCGGCTTGGACTTGCCCTTTGAACCACATTTTGACAGAATCTATCCATGAGAGATAATTGGCAGACCCTATCAACCTGACAGTGGTGATATTAGTTGTTCCGAGATTGGAGACAGCAAAGGACTGAGAGGCAACAGGTGCGGTTACAAAAGCAGCACCAACAAAAACTACATCACTGAGGTCAGACATATCAAGGATTTGACACGGGGAATAGACCTAGGGAAGGGAGGCGAGCTGAACTGGAGAAGCCGGGAGAAAACGGCCAACAGACGCCCCTTCACGCGCCGGCGCGTGGGGGTGGACGGCTACGCGTGGCGGCGATGTGTGGCGGCGCATGGGAGCTCCAGCGACAACTCAACCTGAAGGCGGCGAACCCTAGGGTGGGGTCAATTCCAGCAAACAACGGCTAAACAGTGATGTTTCGACTGAACAGTGTCGGTGAAGAGAGAAAAATTAGGGTTTGATGGCTGCTAGAAAAAGATACACAGCGGTGGCTCGGGTTTTTCTCACCGGTGGCTCTGATACCATGTGAAAAAATAATTATGAGAGAAAAACCTAAAAGATTAATCTCTTAGTGTGTTATTTATAATAAGCACCACAGGCCTAATAACCAACGGGCTTAACCTATGGGCTTAGCCTAATTACACATAGTTACAACAAATAAATAAATAAAAACATATATAACAATATGCAATATATCTAATTATACTAATAATTCTAATAGACGCAAACAACAATAGAAAGTCATGTTAACAAAGAGTAGAGAGAGAATGCTTGTGTTTGGTTTTCTAGATGGCCATATCCTATATGAAACTGGTATACCCTTTAATGCAGTCAATTATCCTGTTTTAAGTCAATGATTAAGGCTATTGGGCGAGCTGGTCTAGACATGAAACCCCCAAGTTTTCATGAGGTCAGAGTACCTTATCTCAATAATTATGTATGATGGATGGTTGGAAGGATAAGAGAGATGATGTGGAAGAAGAGGATATTGGAGATGATGCTCAATCCTCCTTATGATTGTAATACTCGAGATTTTTAAACTCAAATACTTGAGAAAATAGGACATTTCAAAAGATTGTTGAAGTCCTAAGGGAAAAGTTCAGTTTCTAAGCCAGGCAGGGGCAAAATCATAATTATTGAAGTCCAAGTAAAAGTGCAGTTTCTGAAAAACTTGGGACACAAGTGTAATTTACTAAAACCCTAGGGTATTGGTGTAATAAATCCTTTCTCCAGGGGCATACGGGAAATTTAAAGAGGGACCGAGGACCAAGTGGCAAGGGTTTAAGTGCAATTATCGAAAAGCTCTGGGGAGTAATTCTTGAAAGCTCATAATTGGGTTATTAAAGTAACGAACTGGATGAACTGGCAACTAGATAGAGATAAGGCATACAAACCAAGGCAAGACAAGTGGCGCATTTTGGTTGGATGTACATGGGCAATAATGATGGCGCAACACATGGCACAACGCGGTTCGTCAGGTAACTCTATAAATAAAGCCTTGGGGGGAAAGGATTGGGGCATTCCAAAGGAGAGGGAAATGAGGATATTGTGAGAGAGATACTCTGCAAAAAAAAAATAGGGGAGGTTCTGCCAAAAACGAGAGAGAAACGAGCGTCACCGAAATTTTCAGGCCTTCCTTGAAGATCGTGTCGAACAGTCAGGAAATCTGCAAGGTAAGTCCGATCTAACTTTATATTCTTGTAAAGGGATGAAATAGGAGCGTGTAGGAAAAAACAGGAGTCGAATTGGAGCTAAAACAAAGGAGTTATGGCCGAAATATGAAAATTTCACAAGGCTGGCTAAAAAATAAAGGCAGCGCGTGAAATTCACGCGTCAGGAAAGGGCTACTCGTAAAGGCGCGTGGGCCACCTTCCCAGGGCACGTGAGACACTATTTTTCCATGAAATTTTTCAGTTTTACTCCTAATTTAATGCTCTACAACCTTATATAAAAATATTTGGGTTTTAATTTACGAAAATACGTGTTTTCTACAGAAAACCTAACCCGACGAGCATGAACAGTACACCCGAATAGTAAACTGTCAAGGTGAGTCCTCTTGATCACTCTTGATTTCATTTGTAGGTGATTTGTTGCTTACGTCTCATGTTTCCTTTGTTTTGAGCATATCCTTTCTATTTTGTTGCATCGGGTTTGAACACGATGACTCTCATGCGTGACTTGTGGCTTGCATATCATATTCCTTCTATTTTGTCATACATCATGTTGTTTTGATGCCTGTGGCTAGTTGGTGGCTTGTCATGTGTGAACTATCACGGGAGCCTGTGTAAGGGGGCTACCTCGAGCTTGTGTAAGGGGACCGAGGGGTTCAAACATGGCAAGTAAGGAGGCTATCTCGTGCCTGTGTAAGGGGGTCGAGAGGTTCAGACATGACAACATCCTGGCATGGCTACCACATGGGAGGTTTTATATTAACATGATCTTGGAAGATTTCGTACTTATTTCTGCATATTTTCTGGCATAATTACATATTGCTCTTACATGCATTGTTTCCTTTCTTGTACCACTCACTTAGATATAACTATATAACTTGGGTATTTCATACCCCTAGAACATTCAACATTCCAAGTATGTCAAAGCGTGACAAGTACTCCAAGTTCTAGTGCAAGCAAAGGCGAAGAGATGGCAGACGTTTAGTTTTCTTTTCTTGGATTCGTTTGTATGAACTTGTAATCCAAAGAGTTGTATTGTAATTAGCAGCTACGATACTTAATAAGAGAATGTACGGATATGGGTGTGTTCTACAATTGTACTACAAACAACGAGCAAAAGATTCGATGTTTATATTATTTAGTGGAAATCCTAGCTATTTAGCATTACAAGTTCGGTCCTTGTTTCCGTTGATAAAGGATTTCCAATAACGCTTGAGGTTGTGATTAGCACGCATTGAATATCATGTAGCTTCATTGTGTATTTGGAAAACGGGGTGTTACAATGACTCTTCATAATTTCATTTGTGTGTGCCAAGATAAGAGAGACGATGTGGAAAAAGAGGATATTGGAGATGATGTTCAATCCTCCTTACGACTCTTCATAATTTCATTTGTGTGTGCCAACTCCTTTTTAAGATAAGGTACTTTGACCTCATGAAAACTTAGGGTTTCATGCCTGGACCAGCTCACCCAATAGCCTCAATCATTGACTTAAAACTAGGATAATTGACTACATTAAAGGGTTGGTAGTATACCAACTTCACACATCTATCTAGAAAACCAAACACAAGCATGCTCTCTCAATTCTTTGTTAACATGACTTTCTATTATTGTTTGCTTCTCTGTTGCATCCTTTTGATTATATTCACTTCAGGTTTAGCAGACAAAAACAAATAAGAGGCTTTTTTTGCTTTTCATTTTGCCTTTTTTGTTGCACAAATGAACCTTGCATAGGGTTTTTACCACGACTTTGGAAGGCAAGGTCCACTTCGCCACTTCATCAACATCATCATCTCCACATGTATCAATATCATCAAAATCTGGAATAACATCAATGTCATTCTTCTCTATCTTTTTTAACATCTAATCTTTAATTTCTTCTCTAACATGTGGAGAACATTTCGGACAAATTTCAGCACTCCGATAACCTCCAACAAGGTGCTATTTGGCTCAAAAAACACCTCCTTTAGTTATTTTTCCACAAAAATTACATTTGAAAGAGTTTATATCTTTCGGATTTATCAAAGTGTGATATTTTCATGCTAGATCTTTTCTTCAACCACAAGAGCTACTATCAGGAGCATTGGATGACATGATAATTCTTGCAAGATTCATATAAAATGGAATAGAATTAGAATAACAATAATTGTAGTTTATAGAGAAAAAATTCTGCCATAATCATCATAGCTATAAAATTAAATCAATAACCATCATAATTCATAAAAGGGTTATAAAACTAAAAATTCTACTTAAAAAAGACTGAAAATTCTGCATAAAAATTTGCATAAGCAACATAGAAGAGTTACTAAAAATTCTGCATAAAAAAACTCAATTTTGCATAAAAAAGAATCACAATTCTGCATAAAAACTCTTTATAATCAACATAGAGGAGTCGCTGAGAATTTTGCATAAAAAAGACTGAAAATTCTGCGTAAAAAAGAATCAAAATTCTGCATAATAAAAGACTGAAAATTATGCATAAAAATTCGGCATGATCAACATAGAAGAGTTACTAAAAATTCTGCATAAATTCTTCATTAATCAACATAAAGAAAAAAGAAACAGTTTCTGTAAACTGAAAATTCACAACAATACCACTAAAGCATGGAAAAGAAAAAACAGAAAAAAGAACCTAGAAAATAAATAGAAAGAGACAACAAAGATACCTGGAAATATTGGAGTCGCTTTTCGTTTACCTCAAGAGAATGTTGTTTCGAGAAGGGAGATGATGTAAGTTTGAAGAAGGAGATTGCAGCGTTTGAAGAAGGGAGAGTCTCTTTAGATCTTGCATTGCTTGGTTTGAAAGTCTCTTTACTTTTCTTTCTTTCCTTTTTTTTTTACGGCTGTCCACTCTTATGTTGTTTTCTTTTTCTTTTGATTTATTGTTTATTTAATATTTAGTAATAATTGGAATTGGAATCTCAAAAGTCAAAAGTTTCCTTTTCCCATTAGGATTTTATTAGATGTAGTTAATTTTTAAAAAAGTTACACCAATAAATATAAACCCTAAACAGTTAAAAATTAAATAAAGTAATAAACAGTAAATATAAACCCTAAAAACAGTTAAAAAAAACCAGTCAAGCCTAAGCCCAAGGTTGTGCCTGGGTGCTTGGTGGGCCTAGGCACGCCTAGCAAGTCTACACCCACCTAGGAGCGTTCCAAGTGCCAAAGGTGCGCCTAGGCACGCCTTTAATAACATTGGCATCCGCTGGACCTAACCAATCAACAAGCCTTTGTCATGATGATCTCTAGAAGTTTGTTATGCTGACCCTACCTAGCATCGGCTTGTAATCTTGAGGAGATACCAAACACACAGTATCCATTCAAATTCATCACAAAAAAGTTTGTTCCTTTCATAGGAAGACAAAGCTACGGAAAAAAAAAAAAAAAACAAGCATTTTGTTTAGTATGTTGATTCCCCACAACAATAATGACAAGCCTTAGAGGGTGGTTTGCTTAACTTATTTTCTAGTCAAAAGGAGCTTATATGCTCCTTAAGAGCTTAAAATTTTTCGTTACCTATTTGGAAAAGTTGGAAAAACTTAAATGCTACCCAGCTTATAAGCTCTTCCAACAATTTTTTTAAAAAGCTAGTACCCCCTAGCTTTTTTTTTTTTTTTTTTTTTTTGGGATAACTTACAAGTTGTCTCAAAAAAGTTCTAGTTGGCAAACTAAAAACTAAAATGTTCTTAAAATCTAAAAAGTAAAATAGACAACTCAAGAGCTTAAAAGCTCTTTAAGCTCCCATAATTTAAGCTAAGCCAAACATCCTCTTAATTTCACTATGCGGACAAGCCCAATATAGTTAATAGGGTCATGTGCACCTCTCTTATCCATAATAATCCCCACTCCATTCCCTAAAAATCCTTCCCCAAGTACCAATGGACGCCTTCCCTCCTACCCATTTCATATCTTGCAGAGCATAATATTAATTTTTCTCTTAGTCATCACATCCACTGCTTTGATATATTTTCCTGCTAAAAGTCCTGATGGTTAGGGGTGAGCATTGTTTGGTTAAAATCAAATTTCTAATCAAACTAATCAATTTGATTAATTTGGTTTGCCTTTTTACTATATTTGGTTCAGTTTGGTTTGTACATGCCCAAAAAATCAATTTCCAATTCAATTTTGACAATAGTATTTCAGTTCCGAACAAGCAACATTATAAAATACCTGATTATTTTACAAAAATAACCCTAGGTTTTAGATTATTCACGAAATTCTCCACTACAATAAACCCAGTTTCATGACAATAATTACTTTGCTTACTAATATATCTTAAATTCCTATTAAACTTTTTTAACATTTGTTATTTTGAATAAAATTCAATTATTTTGATTAATTTTGGTGATTTTGGTTATTTCAGTTAAATTGATTCTTAAAAATTTTGGTTCGGTTCGGTTCTATTTTGTTATATAGAAGTTCAGTTAATTTGATTCAACTACCAAATGACTTCATATCTGACTGAAATAGAAAAATACTCAACCCTACTAATCTTACATGATCCAATTCTTAATCTATGATCCTAGACTAACTTCTTGACTTGTATCAGTCTATGAAAATGAGAGAACCCTTGCAAATAAGCTTACACTAGGTATACTATTCTCCCACCTAGTTCCATTCTCAATTGGCAAGAAATGGTAGCCAAATCTTATATCAAGTTCTTTCTAGTATAGGACAGACTTACCAACATGCAACTAGCAGAGAGACTCAAAGATCCGATGAAGTCATATCATACATTAAAAGATTTTGGATAAGGTACTAGAATGCTACGAGCCTAATCTCAAAATAACACTTGGTCCAAATATGTCTAGCAGGAATGCATAGAAAAGTCAAGGCAAAACTAGCTTTCTAGATACTGGAATGTGCTAGAAACATTGAAGGTTCAGTTTCCTTGCCATCAAATAGGCCTATCAATGTATAGATCTGGTCCAGCCCAGATCTGGCAAGGAAATGATACAATCTAGATCCATTTGTATTTGGACTGAATCTCACAGATCTGGATCTTATGTATCTGGATCAGATCCATGCTATAAATAACACATACTTGACTCAGATTTTTTTTTATATAATCACATATCCTTTAAACCATCAATGACTATAGGTTGAAAAATTAAAGATTTAAGGAAAAAAATGAGACGAGAAAAATAACAATAACAATACTATAGAGACAGAATTTGGGTATAAAAGCTTCATATAAAATGATATATTCAATATGAAAAACTCACTAAAATAAAAACTCTATTTATTTTGACATAAAATACATTTTGGTAAAATATTTTATTGGTAGAAAAATAAGGATATAAATGAAGCTTTTCATGGCTCTCCCATACCTCCCCCAAATAAGGAGAAAGTACTTTACATGCCCTCCTCTCTCAAACAAGCAAAAAACATTTTACATTTCATTCCACTCATTTCTATTCCATTCCATTACTCTCTCTCCTCCAAGTAAACACTTATGCATATAAAACATTCTCAATTTTTATAATGTTTGATTTTTAACATAAAAATAGTTTTTTACATAAAATAACTTTTTATGTAATATTTTTTAAGCATAAACAGTTTTGTAAATAATAATACAAAAAAAATTCTATACTTGTTGAGAGTGAAAATTATAATATGGAAAAAAAAGTTAACCCTCTATCTACCAACTTAAGCTTTTTTAGATGGAATGATGATTAATAATTCAACATAATATAAAAGCAAACAAAGGCCATGAGTTAACCATCTATCTATTAGTTTAAGCTTTTAGATGGAATGGTGGTTAACAATTTAACTTAGTATTAAAGCAAGCAAAGGCCGTGAGTTCAAACCTTACCATTAACCCAATATTTCATTAGTTGCACATGCTTGGACTAGTTATACAATGAAGCTTGGCCACACGATAGGGGGCATGTTGAGAGTAAAAATTATAATATAAAAAATATAAATTAACCTTCTATCCACCAACTTAAGCTTTTAAATGGAATGGTGGTTAACAATTCAACAATACTATAATAAGAAATATGTTGAATTAAATATCAAAATTTTAAAATATGAAAATCTATTCTGATTTTTTGCAAACAGCTACTAGCAGGAAAATGTCTTTGTAGTAGAGAATATATAATGGACTTGGTTTAATACAAGATAGATTGGCTTGATCCAAATCCAACCCAATTATAAATGGATCTATTAGATCTAGTCCTTATTGGATTTGGATTAGATCTGTATGTGAATGAACAAAATTCTATGGGTCAGATCTGATGAACTAGATAGGATCTGATGAACTAGATAGGATCTGCTGATGGACCAAATTTATGTGTTGGATCTGATCCTACCCATTGACAACTCTACAGCCAAAGACAGAATCATGCATATAAAGCAACCAATAGACCTAGTTTTCACCAATGTTCATAGATCGCGAAGCAGGCCTCAACACCTGCCTCTCTCAACTTTCAGGATGGCATAGATCTCCAAACAAAATAGAACAACAGTTGGCTACAGGGTTTAACAATGAGAGAGGATGACCTGTGGTCTGTGCAGATTAGCTTGCAATTACATAAAATCAAGTCCTCCACAAAATTTCACATGTAGATTTATACATTTCATGACGACATGCACATAAAGCAATCCTACCACAGCTTTAGGCAATTTGAAAGGGAGTGGAACAACCTTGTTGAGGGGGTTTATCAATGAGAGAGGATGACCTTTGGTTATGTGCAGATTAGCTTGCAAGTACGTAAATCAAGAAGTTCCAGAATTTCACATCTAGGTGCATAGATTTCAAGCCAACTCCTCTTGGGGCAATTATTGACAAAATGGATATAAAGCAATCCTACTGCAGCTTAAAAGTAATCTAGAAGAAGGGTGGATATTACTATCTCAAAATCTCAGAATCAATTTGAAAGTGATGATTATAAATGTTTTGACGGAAACATACTTGGTGAGCTAAAAACAAATAAGTTGTGGACCATTCAACCCCATTCTTTTGCACTCGATCCTTATCTGATCAGGATGCCAATACTCCTTAACCAATTAAGGTCAAACAAATCAGATGTCAAGTGATTTGTAACACCAGTATCTTGGTACCAAATGTGATAAGTAGCAGCTCTGGATTTGAAAATAAACAGACATTGAACACCTTTTGCTTTGATACACGTGACCAAAGCAGTATAGATAATTAACATACCGTCTAGTGCCTTCCCACACACATAGCACACATAGGCCCATTTGGGATTGAAGTGAGGTGGGTGGGCTGGCGTGAGGTGAGCTGGGTTGATTACATAAAAGTGTTTGCTAAATTGGTCGAGTTGAGTTGAGTTTCAGTTATAATAGTTTAGTTGAACACTTGGACTCACCTAACGCACCAAAACTTGAAGTTGAGTTTGGGCCCTCTAACACACCAAATGTGAGTTGAGTTGAAGAACTTGTACGGTATAGAAAATACACATAAACCAAAAGTATAATTAACTAAATAGTGGTTTCAGGTTGATCCTGGTTAAATTAAGAACAAACTCTTGGTGGGTTATAAGTGATTAATTTAAGGAAGGGTTTCTTGAAATGAATAAATATAAAAAAAAATCAGTTAACAAATAACTGCTCCTAGTGGGTCCGGACGTAACAATATCAATTCTATAAGCTGAGAAGAAAATAAATCCCCTTTCTCTGATTTAGCATAGGCCATAAATCAAGATATATCAGTAGCATAAAATTTTAATGAAATGTGCGTAGATCTTTTAGATGCAATATTTAAATACAGCATAGGTTTAGTGGTCTAAACTTCTATACTTAAAAGTAGATCATACGATAAAGTTCCACAATGAAATGAAGCTTCTGAAGATGCATGAAATACAAAATGAATGGCACAGTTAATTATCATTCATAATTTAGAAACATGAGTCAACGTAGCTTCAAAAACCCTTAAGACGACACTACATTATATTTGACACAACATGCCAGTTCACAGCAGCTTTCATCCACATGGATTCTGGAAGAGTGTTTTGCATTTGCTCCATTTATCAAAGGTCAACCAGTTTTTAGCAAAAGACTACATTAACATATCTAGTCTAATGGATGATAACTAAAGAATAAGTATATCCAACACCTAACATAAGGTCAACTCATATTTATCAACACCTGGAGATTAAAAATTCCAATACTCTAATTTATCAATACCTGGGGATTGAAAATTCCAATGCTTTAATTTACTTGCCCTCAGCAGGTAAAGTATGTGGTTGAACGCCTTTGAGAGATTGCATATCTTCAAATGAGCAACTGAAATCAAATATGGATTAGGCAGTTTTCAAGGACGTTGAAGACAGCTTGTGCATTCAGTAATGAAAATTCTGAAGTTCTTAAAATAAATCAATCAACCATGTATATCTATAATGATTGTCTTATACTCAGGATTCTATTTCTGAAGCAAATGCAATTCAAGGCATAATTCACTCTCTAGGTCATCTTTGTCCCTTGTATAAAGGTTATTGGTCTCACATCAACAATGCCATTCCTTTAAAACTAATAAGTAGTTTGTTTCAGATAGACATTACAGCTTCAACTGAAAATTATATCCAAGTTCAGCAAATCTTTTTTTTCTATTTGATGGCATTCACTGATTTATCTAATGTAAGGAGATAGTAGCATATAAACCTTACAGCATATATCTCAGCAACATGTGACATTCCACATTTTGGACAAGTAGTTCAGTAACCTTTTATCTACACATCTAAAGCAAATTGAGCCATTAGGGGCCCTAACATATACTTGTATGGAGAGGCAGATCCATGCAACTAGAATTTGTGCACTGTTGAAGTGGACAAAATATGCTTTTGTGTGAGACAAAATTTCCTTAAAATTCACATTTGTAGCTAGGTAAATAAAACATTGTAAACTGAATAGGACACTGCCAAAAGAGCAACTTGATGGGAGCATGGAAATGGTTGACATGAAAAATGCAAGCTAAACCTAAGCTTGACGAAAGAAGAAAGAAGAAAGAAGAATGGAAAGAAGGGGAATCCAGCAAATAAAGAAAGAAGCAGGGAAGAGAGGATGAAGAAGAGGGGGAAAGAGAGAATGCTCAAAACTCATTCAAGAATTTAACTTAAAGACCATAATTTTCAACATATAATTATAAAGAGGTAAATGCAAATTCATAAAACCACTCTTAACAACCAACATTCTGATAGGATTCCAATAGAATTCCAATACTAGTATATTTCAATCACTCTCAACAGCAAAACAAGAATGAAACAGGGCATTCGAGAGGCCCTAGCTCTCCCAATTCTCTACCGAAAGCTTGCTGCCTTATTCATTATCTTCTATCCTTTTTATACCCCCCCTCCCATGCATTTCTAACAGAATTCCCCATTCACACTGCTGATTATTCTTTCAGCAGTGTGGATTACAATTTTACCCCCCCTTCCCCAAGCGCACATGCTGTTTGTTACAGCTGCATGTGCGGACTTCTTAATTCCAGCCTCAAGCCTTTAGGTGCTTACTGCGCCTATGATAAGTTTGTTGTATCGGTGGCCTATCATTACTCCCCTCTTGGACTTTCACCTTGTCCTCAAGGTGAAAAGCTGGAAATTGATGCTGAATCATGTTGTAGCGCTCCCAAGTTGCCTCTAACGGTGGTAAGCCCTTCCATTGGATCAAGATATCCAGCCCACGCAAATTAGAACCCTTCCCTGGCCGCACACCTAGCACTGCTTCTGGTTCAACCTTCATTTCTAAGTCAGCCTGCAGCTCGAGGGGAATATGCTCCAATGTGCCAGGCCTGCCCTTAGCTTCCTTCAACTGTGACACATGGAAAACCGGGTGAACTCGGCAGGTGGCTGGGAGATTGAGTCTGTAAGCCATTGACCCCACTTTCTGCTCAACTTTAAATGGCCCGTAGTACCTCGGAGCCAGCTTCTCGTTAGGTTTGCTAGCTAGGGACTTCCTCCTATATGGCCTTAATTTCAAGTAGACAAAATCACCAACTTCAAATTGCACATCCCTTCTTTTCCGGTCAGCTCCTTTCTTCATAATTATCTGAGCTCGTTCCAGCTGGTTCTTAAGCTCATCCAAGGCTAAATCCCTCTCCCGCAACTGCTGTTCCACTGCTGATACCGGAGTTGATCCCTTGTCAAATCGGATCAGGGTTGGTGGTTCTCTCCCATAAACAGCTTGGAAGGGAGTAATCCGAGAGGCAGTGTGGTAAGAGGTGTTGTACCACAATTCCGCCCATGGCAGCCACACATACCATCCTACCGGCCTTGCTGATGCAAAACAGCGCAAATAAGTTTCTAAGGTCCGGTTGAGTACTTCCGTTTGCCCATCCGTTTGGGGGTGGTAGGCTGTACTTCGTTGAAGTTTAGTGCCCTGCAGTCGAAATAGCTCCTCCCAAAAACGACTCATAAAAACCTTATCTCGATCCGAAACAATCGTCCTAGGCATACCATGTAACCGAACTACCTCTTTAACGAAAATTCCAGCTATTGTTCCAGCTGTGAAAGGGTGTTTGAGACCAATAAAATGGCCGTATTTGCTGAGTCTATCCACAACCACCAATATAGCATTCATATGACCCGATTTTGGTAGCCCTTCAATGAAATCCATGGCTATATCCTCCCAAATCTGACAAGGAACTGGAAGAGGCTGCAAAAGTCCCCCTGGAGATAAGGACTCATATTTATTTTGCTGACAAATGACACACCTCTCCACATATCGACGAATATCCTGCTTCATGCCCGCCCAAAAAACACTTGCTGCAATCCGTTTGTAAGTCTTGAGGAACCCAGAATGACCCCCTACACTGCCATCATGTCCATCTTGGAGCACCAAGGGAATCAGGGAGGATTTCTTAGGCAGGAACAGCCGCCCCTTATAGAGGAGCTGGTTGTCTACCAGCTGAAAATTGGGGTTGGAAGTTGGATCTGCCCTTAGCTTTTGTATAATTCCTTGTAAATAAGTGTCCTCCTTCACTTCTCGGACCAGCTGATCGAGTTGCACCACCCTTGGCACTGTTAGAGCGAATAGAGCCACTGGGTGACTGACTCTCGAAAGGCCATCTGCCGCCTTGTTCTCCAATCCGGGCCTGTAGTGTATCTCAAAATTGAAGCCCATTAGTTTCAGCATCCATCTTTGATACTCCGAGCTCACCATGCGCTGTTCAAACAAGAACTTCAAGCTTTTTTGGTCCGTTCTTACTATGAATTTCCTTCCCCAAAGATAATGTCTCCATTTCTGAATTGCAAATACCATAGCCATCAATTCTCTTTCGTAAACAGATTTTTTCTTCTCCGATGGTTTAAGAGCATGGCTGTAAAATGCAATCGGTCTATGGTTCTGCATCAACACTGCCCCTACTCCATGACCTGACGCATCGGATTCAATAATGAAGGGCTGATCGAAGTCAGGTAATGTAAGGACTGGCAGCGACACCATTGCTGTTTTGAGCTGCTGAAATGCTCGTTCAGCCTCTCCATCCCAATGAAAATTGTTCTTCTTTAGTTTCTCGGTGAGGGGCCATGCCATCTTACCATAATTCTTCACGAACCTCCTATAGTATCCCGTAAGGCCAAGGAATCCCCGCAACTCTTTCAAGCAACTCGGTGCTGGCCAGTCGATCATGGCTTGCACCTTGCAACGGTCAGCCGACACTCCTTGTTGGGAGATTATATGGCCCAGGTATTCAACCTCTAATTGCCCAAAGGAGCACTTCTTTTTGTTGGCGAACAGCTGATTTGCAGCCAGCACTTTCAGCACACAACGTAAGTGCTGCAAATGTTGGTCAAAATTTTGGCTATAGATTAAAATATCATCAAAAAAAACTAATACAAACCGGCGCAAATACTCCCTGAAGACATCATTCATCAAGGATTGGAAGGTGGCCGGGGCATTTGTCAATCCGAAGGGCATGACAAGGAATTCGTAATGGCCCTCATGTGTTCGAAAGGCTGTCTTCGGTTCATCTCCAGCCTTGACTCGAATCTGATGGTAGCCAGATTTGAGGTCCAATTTCGAGAAAATCTTCGCACCATGTAGTTCATCCAGCAATTCATCAATGACTGGAATAGGAAACTTATCAGGGATTGTCACCTTGTTGAGGGTCCGGTAATCTACACAAAACCGCCATCCTCCATCCTTTTTCTTAACAAGCAACACCGGACTAGAAAAAGGACTAACACTTGGCTTGATTATACCAGCTGCCAACATCTCTCGTACCATCTTTTCGATCTCATTCTTTTGAAGATACGGATATCGATAAGGGCGAACACTAATCGGGGGGGTGTTGGGTAGGAGATTGATGGCATGATCTCTGTTTCTGGTGGGTGGCAGTCCCATTGGGCTGGAAAAAACTCCTTCAAACTCCGCCAATAATTCTTCTAAACTTCCTGGCAGCCCAACTTGCAGCTCATGGCATTCGGCAGCCACCTCTCCAATTTCCAGCAACATTCCTCCCTCACTCTCCTTCAATGTCTTCATCATAGCCTTTAGGGAGACTAATGTTTTACTTAAGCTAGAATCACCCTGCAAAGTCACTGCCATCCCCCCTACTGAAAACTTCATGGTCAAATTCCTCCAATCTACACTCATTTTACCCACCGAAGCCAGCCATTTCATGCCAAGGATGACATCCGAACTTCCCAACTCAAGTGGGAGGAATTCTTCCACTATCTGCAAGTTGTCTAAAGATAATTTGACCCCCTTACACACGCCTGCACCCTGGACTGCCATTCCAGTACCCATTATCACCCCATAGCCAGCCGTTTCCGTCCTTGGTAAATTCAAGCGCTGCACCAACTCAGAGGAGATGAAGTTATGGGTTGCTCCCCCATCCACCAGAACTACCACTGGTTGTCCTTCAATCAGCCCCCTTATCTTCATCGTTTGAGGGGTGGTTAATCCCACCACTGAATTCATAGATAATTCAATCACCTCGTTGCCATATCCCCCTCCTCCGTCACCTCCTTGCTCCCCTTCTTCTTCTGTCGCAGGCTCGTCTACTTCTTCATCATAGAGCATCAGCACTTGGAGCTCTTTGTTCTTGCATCTATGGCCAATTGAGTACTTCTCATCGCAACGAAAGCAAAGGCCCTTCTCTCGCCTTGCCTTCCACTCAGCCTCACTAAGTTTCTTGAAGGAAAAATTGCCACCAATACTTGCAGTCTGCATCCGGGGGCCTGGCTGGTTCACTGACCTTTGGGAGGATCCGACACCCTTCGCAGTCACCGGTGACAGCCTACTCGCTAACGCGGTTGTAGTGGAATACCCGCTCCTTGTTGACCCAGCTGCCCGATGGTAATGTTGAAGAGCTAAGTTCTTGTCCTCAATGTTTTGTGCCACCAGCATAATTCGGTCAAGCCCCCTTGGTTGTAATACTCTGATCTCGGCTCGTATCTCTGGGTTGAGGCCGTTGAGGAATTGGCCTTCCAAAAACGCCTCCGGCACATCCGGTACAGCTGCAGCCATGGTCTCAAATTTCAATCGATACTCCTTCACCAATCCTTCTTGCCGAAGGGCCAAGAACCGTTCCTCTAACGACCCTTCTTGAGTGGGGCGAAACCGACTCAGAAGTCCTTGTTTCAAGCCTTCCCAGCTCCGGATTCCTCTTCGCCTGGTCTCCCATTGAAACCACGACAGTGCGGCTGCTTCGAAACACAGGGCTGCGGACTCAACCTTCTCTTCATCTGAGAGTTGGTTGACAGAAAAATACCTCTCGGCTCGAAAGATCCACTCATCTGGATTGTCTCCTTCGAAGAGAGGCATCTCCAATCGCCTTCCTCGAAAATCCGTTCGGGACTCCATCCCACTACCCCTTACCGGATTGTATCCACCCATAACTCCAGGGGTTACGTCAGAATCCAAGGTGAATTCCGAAGGCCCTTCCCGCTCTCTGGTCTTGTTCTTCCTTTCCCGCTCCAGTTCATCCCATTTCGCTCGCATGGAAGCGAATTGTTCGAGCATCATCGCCACATTTCTCTCCACCGACTGTACATTCCCTTTAATGTCGTCGACCCCTCTTTTGACGCCTTCCACCGTTAACTCCAACTCGCCAACACGTTCTGTCAAGTTCACCATCGGAAGCGGATTGTCTCTGATACCAAATTGATAGGATTCCAATAGAATTCCAATACTAGTATATTTCAATCACTCTCAACAGCAAAACAAGAATGAAACAGGGCATTCGAGAGGCCCTAGCTCTCCCAATTCTCTACCGAAAGCTTGCTGCCTTATTCATTATCTTCTATCCTTTTTATACCCCCCCTCCCATGCATTTCTAACAGAATTCCCCATTCACACTGCTGATTATTCTTTCAGCAGTGTGGATTACAATTTTACCCCCCCTTCCCCAAGCGCACATGCTGTTTGTTACAGCTGCATGTGCGGACTTCTTAATTCCAGCCTCAAGCCTTTAGGTGCTTACTGCGCCTATGATAAGTTTGTTGTATCGGTGGCCTATCACAGTCTAATAACAACTAATTTTATTTTAACAAAGTACTAGAAGTCTAGAACATAAATGACAAGCATTTTCTCAAATTTCGACATAAGTAGACAAATTCATAAAATGAACAAGTAAAATGAAATACAGTTTGTAAACATAACAAATCAAAAATAATTTTTAAACCATAATCTATCTTCTCAATTCATATGTTAAAAATCACACATTATACTCATTCTATATGCTCCTCATGTTTAAACCTAAATGTTGTAAAAAAGATAAATAAACAATCGGTTTCATAATAGCATAAAAATAAGTTTCACAGAGTTGGACTTGAAAGAACAACAGCTTTGCTTACAGAAAAAAAAAAAAAAAAGAACAACAGCTTGGCATAACAAAAAGAAAGAAAGAAAAAACGAAGGAAACAATAACTAAAAAGCAGGAGTTACAAAAACAGAGATTAGGAGAACCAAAAAAATAAACTTGATTGAAAAATAGAAAAATAGAACAAGAGATTCGAAGAAAGAAAGGGGGAAAGAAAAGAACAGTCGAAGAAGAACAAGCCAACAACAGATATGAGGCATGCCTTGATGCACCTAGGCTAGTGCCTCTAGATGGCGCCGCGCCTCAATGCTTAAGACATCCGCAGAGTTGCACCTCAGGTGTAGGGGTACCTAACAACTATGCTCTTCATATATCTCTTTTGCTAAAAATCTTCTTTCCATCCACTCTCTTCAAAAGAACATCTAACAGCATTTCTCACATAACCAATCAAACCATCTTAATCATGTGTATTTTATATTCAGCAAAAACCACTCCAACCTTACAACATAATAACATATAGCCTCATTTTTATTCTATCTTTTCTTATATAGCTGCATATCCACTACAACATCCTCATCTCTATTACACTTATATCTTGTATATGTAGGTGCTTTATTACTCAACATTCCATACCATATAACAAGGCTAGTCTTAAAATCGTCCAATAAAATTTTCTTTTTAGCCATAATGAAGTTTACTTTCACGTAAAACATTGAATGCACTTCTCGATTTTAACTATTGTCCCTTAATTCTATGAGAAACATTCTCAATACTCTCCCCATCTTTTTGGACAAGTAATCCTATCTGAACTGATCATTTCTTAGAATGACTTGATCTTCAAGTCACACACTCAAGGTAGTCAACAAGAGCGAAAGGTGCCCTTAAGGTGCTATGATGTTCATATCACCAAAGGCACTAGGCACCAAAAAAGCACTCGAGAAAGCAAAGCAAGGCTCTAAATTAATAAAAATTAACAATAAATATATTTAATATAAAAAAAGACAATAAATAATGCATATAATATAAAACATTGCTAAACACAAATTCTTTTATTATTTTTTCAAGCAAAGACATAAAATGTAGCGACATAAAATGTAGCAACAGATAGACGAGGTTGGGTATCCTTTTCTCTACTTGATTTCTCATTTTTCTGCTTACTGCTAAAATCTTTAGGACATTCACATGCCTTCTCTGATTGTCAAAGACAACAATCTTTTATTTTCATTTTTTTCTATTTTTTCCTTTGTTACAACCCAAGAAAGGCACTCACCTAGGCAGCACTTGAGTAAAGGAGCCTTGCCTAGCAATACGCAAGGTGCCTCCATGGCTCCTTGCATCACCCAAACGCCTCACTCACCTTTGACTACACTAGTCACATTATAATATCATCTACACATTTTAACTAAACTTACATTCTAAATATGAGTTTTTCAATATGCTAGGCTTATAGCCCTTAAATTCTAAAGCATCCCTCTATATCTCAAACTTAATGTTCAGGCCTTCTTTTCTCTCATGTATCAACACAATGTCATTTGCAAATAACATACACCAAGACACCTCTTCTTGGATTTATATAGCAAGGTCATCCTTCACTTGAGCAAAGATATAAGAGCTTAGTGCAAATCCCTAATTTAATCCATTTGCAGTTATAGAAGTCTCGGTATGTCCTCCTCATGTTCTAACACATAAATACTCAATGATACATGTCTTTAATAACTTGGATATAAGCAATTCAGACCAATTTCTTCTCTAAAACCCACTACAAGACTTCTTTAGGAACATTTGCAAAAACTTTGTTAAATCTATAATACCATATGTAAATCCTTTCATTTATCTCTAAAATTTCCATCAGGCATCTCAACAAGTATTATAGTGTCTTTTGTCAGCCCACCAGACCTAAAACTATATTGAAAGGTCCATTAAAATTTAAAAAAATAAATAAATAAATAAATCACAAAAGCAGATATAACTAAAAACCCTAATCTCATAACACATAATATGTATCTGAAGGGTTACAATAATCCTGACTTCATCAAGGTTACTTTTCGTAAACTCATTGTACATGAGATATTGGGAGCGTCTGTGAAGTAGTTCCCTAAGTGCATAGCTCCCAGGTGAAGAATCCACATGCATCATATCAATAACCAGGCAACTAGTTTACTGATTGCAATTAATTATAAGCAACAGCACACCCATTACCAAATCCCCAAACCTAATACATCACAAATAGCATAAACATCCTACAAGTAAATAGGCCAAAAAAAGCTTCGTTTTTAGAATGCATTGCAACATAACAGATCAGCATTGTAGCAAAAAACTACGTTGAGAGGCAAAAACAATTGTATGCGCGCGCGCACAAGATGAACCTATTATAATAAAAGGGAAAGCTGCAAGAATCAGAGAAAAAGATAAAAAAGAAAGTGATTTCAAACTAGAAAATGAAGAGGGCAGTAGTTTCGTGGTACCTTGGGGGCCACTGCACCATTGACACCATCTTCCGAGAAAATGTGGCTGAACTGAAAGAGGTAAAGCCATTGTTACCAGCTTGGGTTCACAGACACGTCAAACCCTAAGCGTTATACGGCTTTCATAGACTCTCTCTCTCTCTCTCTCTCTCTCTCTCTCTCTCTTGCTCTCTCTGCGAAGCTCGAAAGATCAAAAGGCAAATCTCTGTGGTATATGGGGTTTTAGGAAGGGTTTGGAAATTAGACGAACAATTCGTTTGAGCGGGACGATGCGTCCCCGCCTTTGCGCTATTATTATCTCCCTTTTTTGGGTAAATTAAACAATATATATTGAATTTTTACGTTTATTAAAATAAAAAATATTTATAACAATCATATGGCTTTTGAAGATGAGCGTACAAAAATTGAGAAATGATATGAAAAATTAATGAGCGATAAATGTGGCTTAACAAATTATGAGATAGCTAAAAAGTTGTGTTTTTATCTAATACTATTATGGCATAGTCTTCGAAGTAGTTCCTTTTGAAAAAGTCCTTGGCAAGCGTGCTCATAATCATTGAAAAACGTGTTCATAGTCCATCAAAAAACATGCACGTAGTTCTTAAGGAGTGTGCCTGTAGTCGAATGTTCATCTGTTAGAGTATCGTGCTTTGAAGCCAAGAGAAAAAAGAAGAAGATAAGGTAAGTTAAGCTAGTCAACCCTATAAATAGGGCGACCATGGTCTTGCTAGGGAATTTTTTAGCCTTTTGGCCGTGCAAGAGATAAGTCTTTGGGAGTTTCGGAAGACTCCTTGTAATACCACGTATTGTATAGTGTTAGAAATGATAAGATTGCCAAGTAATTCTTAAGAAAGTTTGAAAAATTAGAAGTTGGTTTAAGAATTTAATCGCCGAATTAATGGAAGAGAGTACCCAAGAACGTAAATGTCTAAGAAAAATAATATGTCATTGACGAACAATTCAAGACAAGATTTATGACATTGAAAGAAATCAAAATAGAGATAGTTTTCGATACAGTTATAATTTAACCTGAAAAATTGAATGATTGTAAGAAACTTTTGAAAAGTCAACGGAATCTTGAGGGGGCTCTGATTTTATGTAAGGAATAGCCCGTTTACTGTTAACAATAACTTCCAATGGTAAACCTTCAAGATAAGTGGTTCAACCTAAAACTCAATCTTATGTAAATGTTTTTATCACGTTGACATGAATTGTTATGCTATGCATTATGTAGATTGCATACACATGTTATGATAATGAAATATACATATGTTCACAATGATATTGTTGGTCATACATCGCATGTATTTGAGAGTACGGACATGCATTGTTGCTCTATCGCGGGTGCCCTCATACATCTCTCCCTGGTAAGGAGGTTGTAAAAATGAAGAGTAGCAATAAAGTGTTGTTAATGCCTCATCGGCTCAAATAAAAAGAATAAGGACATTTTGCATTTTGCATACATGCACAAAATATGAATTTTGTACTCTTACTTAGATAATTCAACACCTAAGTCGGGCTATGCCCCTAGAATATTCAAATGTTCCAAATAGAGATTATAGCATAAACAAGGATGAAAGAGGCATGTAATGGCACTTACCAAAAGTGCATGATATATTGGTTATATGTTTATGCAGCCTATGTATTTAAGTTCTGCTACTTTGAATTTTGAACACTTTAAAAAATGATGATGTATAACCTTATTTATGGTTAATGTTAAAGTCAAGGTTCAATTATTAGCTTCCACATTTGATGTTTATGATAATTCTCATTCGAGATAAATGAATGAAAATTTTGGGATTGATATGAGGAATGATATAGTTTAGCATTAGTTTGAAAAGAAAAAAATTATTATTCCAAAATTGTCCTAAGTTATAACACGCCTAGAAAAGTGGGGTGTTACACTCCTAGTCCCGGAAATACTCCTAAGACTCCTGAGAAGACTCTTAAGACTCCTAGTCCCAGGGAGACTCCTAAGACATTGAGACCCTTGAGAGTCTTAAGACTCCTAAGACGCCTCATGTCACACCACGAGCTTAATATTAAACAAGTATCTAAGGATGACCTTCTTGAGCATCCACATAAGTATTCGGTCAAGTCTCTGGTGACCTTTTAGGTTACCCGAAGGCCCCTCAAATATCTTACCCTTTGTTGCCTCACAACGACTAGGCCAGCCTATTAAGGCTCTCCTTTCTCTCAGGACTATTCCCCGAGAAAGAGGGTTCTCAAAGCCCTCAAAGCATGCCTAACCTCAAGATCATTGGGTGTAGTAAGGGAATTGTGCTCCTACATCCATGTGTCACGTGTTAACTGCACATCCCAGTCAGACCATCCTGACAATATAATATTTATCTCTATATTTGTTTGGACCACATACATGAAGATTCCACATACACGATACACTCATATACATGAGCACATTGCATCGTACTATTATGACCTATACTAACTTAGGTATCGGTTTCTCCCCCGCAGGCCTCTTAATTGTCTTCTGTTTTACAGACCCTATGGCTCATGTGATACTTCTACCCTTCACCTTCCTCGGCCAGCAGGTCGAGCCCCCCAACTGTTTCTTCTGGTGGTACTCAGCCTCCGCCTTCTCGCCTCCCTCCAAAACTTACATCAAAGGAAAGATAGTGGCAATATTATACTTGATGCTTTGATTTGATAAAATATATTTAATATTTAATATATTTAATAATTTGTGTTCCAATACCAAATGAATTATTTAATATAATACATAGTTAAACTTTTCTTCACAATATATGATCCATCATAAATTGGATCAAAACCTTTCAAAGTTCTATAATTTTTATGTCAAGTTCCAATATAGTTAAGTGTGAAGTGTAATGGAAAAATATATTTCAATATTTAATATATTTAATGATTTGTTGTTCCAATATAATAGCCTTTATATATAAATAGGAAGTTTATATCAAAATTTTCCATTTTTCATAACACCTCACTAGTGTAATTTCTGAGATTAATATATTTTTAAAAGGAAATTTCAAAATATGAATGAAATAGTTGATTTTGTCAATCAAATCAATGTTAGCAAAACGTAATGGAAATTGAAGGTTTGAGTAGTGAGGTTTTAGAAGATTCCATGTTTTGAAGATAAGTTAGAAATCTATAACATTGAGATGGTTTTCATAGATGAACAGATTTTTTTTTCTTATAAGTTTAATGTTAATTGTTAATATAATATCTTTTGTTTTTGCATAAATTATATAAAAATTTCCCACCAAATCCATAGGGTAGAGGAATTTATGCAACAATCAAGTGTGCGTTGGTTCGATCTTTCAAAACATTGATTTGTGAAAGACAACTGTATTTTATGTGCAATTTTGTAGTTGAATACAACAATGTGAAATACAAGACTACAAGTCACAAGTACAAACTAAACTTTATGTCAAAGACTAAGATTATAAATGCTATTGTTGTGCCCCAATAATCGAAAGGAAAAAGGCCAAGCATTGTGGAAGTGGTCAGAAGCTGCTAGGGAAAGGTCCTTCGAAAGCCTCATTCGGAAGGACGCTTCGAAAGCGTTCATTCGGAAGAACCCTTTGGAAATGCCAGGTGTATTACCTGCTCGGTCTCTATAAAAGGCCAAGTTCAATTCTCAGAAAAGATCTAGACATCGGTTTTTCACTTCCACTTTCCTTAAGACATTTAGCCTTTGTTTCCTTTCCTTGCGATTATTTCCCTTTCGTTACTGACTTAAGCGTCGGAGGGTCTTCGTGGGAGGAAAATCCCTCGAGCCTTCTAACCCTTGTTTGTGTCCATAGTCATTTCGAAAGTATTGCACTTGTTCCTTCGGAAGGACCACTCGCAAGAGAAGACCAATATCCTTCAGAAGATCCTGCGAAGACCAAATTCCTGAGGAGATCAACATCATTCCAGAGGAAACACCATCACCAGTGCATCCATAGGTTTCTTCGAAAGCGTCATTCGAAAGGACATTTTTTAAGTCTCGTGGAAACCTCCTACAACAGAAGACCTTTGGCCATCGAAGAGATCCTTGCTAACGTGATACCACACCTTCTGGAGGGAAGCTTCGGGAATACCCTTCAGAATGACCATATCCCAAGATCATTACTTCTCGACCATTGCCTAACAGAAGCATGCCTTCGTGAAGTCCCTTCGGAAGGAACCTTTAGAAGAGCCAGATTGTCAGTTTATCATTGATTCGCCTGGAACCCATTGCAAGCTAGCCTTCGGGAGGAGGCTTCAGAAGGGCCCTTCGGAAGGAACCCTTCGAAAGCCCACCCTAATTTTGCAACCAATCTTCAATCGAGTCCCGAGGTCGACGGCATCCACGGGTATCCTACTCCTAGAAATTCTAATTGTTGTATTTTGACAACAACAATTTGGCCCCATTTGTGGGAAGTCGCAATAAAAAGCCTATTTCAACACAAGATGCCAAAAGGGACAAAATCAATTGATTTGGCAAACCACCTAGCCCTACCCGAATGAGCACTTGTACCAGGACAGGAGACCCCAGTCAGGTGCACTCTACAGTACCAGAATTTTTAGAAGATCACCCTAACAGCGAAGGACGTTCAAAGAACTTTCCTACCCTCGAAGGCAACCAGATCGTCGGACTGGGGGCATGGAGCATTCAGAACAGGAAGAGGTACACATGGTTGGATTGAGGAGACATGTGAGAGGGAGAGGGAAGAAAGTACCACATGCAGCGCCCGCTAGTCAGGAACAACACTCTTTTAGACAGTCGTCAATTCTAAATAAAAACCTCGTGGTGACTTCAGTACCACTAGGACCCACGGGGATAGCTCCACCCACAGTCTTACTATCAGATTATGAAAAGCTATAGAAGAATTTTGAGGAGCTGAAACAACAAAATGATGAAATCAAGATAAATAATGAGAAGAATATGAGAAGACTATAAGGAATCACTGCTTTGCTGCATGAACTAATTCCCCACATGGGACAAGCTGATACAGAAGAAGAACACTGGAGATCCCTAGAAACCCCTCCAAGGACCACACAGTAGGGGGTAAGAGATGGAACTCCATGGCCGAATAACCAAGTCCCAGAGATGACAGAATCGAGAAAGGAACGTGATAGGAGGACAGGGAAAGCTCCCATGTATAAAGAGACAGCGAAAAACACATACTCACGAGCTCTTTATGTCCCACCTCTTTGCAAAAACGAAGTAGAACAGAAAACACTCAAGGCATCTGACATTGATCGCCTCATAGAAGAGGTGCTAGAGCAGAAGCAGGCAATGATTGTGCCAAAGGAAATGCCCCCAAAGGGGTTTCCTCTGTTTGAGGAACTCCAAAGGCAACCTGTGTAACCAGGGTTCAAGCTGCCGTAGCTTTCAGTATACTCTGGAAAGGAGGACCCAGAGAAACACCTACAACACTTCGTCGTAGTTGTAATACCCCATATTTTCGTAAGATTGCCATGTATTTTAAGTGAGTTTAAAATACTGAAAAATGGGTTTGAGAGGGTAGTAAGTCGCCGAATTGACTGTAGGGAGTGCCTTGGAGCTTAGATACCTAAGGACAAAGGTATATCTTTGACGAGCATCTCGAGGCGAGATTTATGACGCTGAAAGAAATAAAATAAGAGACGATTTTCGGTTAAACTAAGTTGTAGCCTAAAAAGACCGAATGATGGTAAGGACTTCCCAAAAATCGTACATATTGAGTAATTTTGAGTTATTAATTTTGAGATTTTAAGTATCTTGATAAATTTGATGTTTGAGGGTGTAATTGTAAATAGAGAATTATTCAAATGAAATAAGGATGAAATTATAAGCTCATGTGGTAAAATATTAAAGTTGAGGACTTGAAATAAGGGTCAAAATGTCATTTGAAAAAAGTTGGGGAATTATGTTGGATTTCAAAAATTAAATCCATTCTAGTTTTGGATTTCAAAAGCCATTCAAATATATCTTTGAGTCTTTAGAGTCCATGGCTTAGATTGTGACAAGTGGCATAATGTGATTGGTTTAAGAAATCTATAAATAGGTACCATGGGTTGTTCTCATATCATTCCAAGCAAGTTTGAGAGTTGAGGCATCCAAAAGGAGGAGCTTTCTCTAGAGAGAGAGGAGGAAGTTCAGCAAGAAGACAGGAAGAAATCGAAGGAGAAGCCGGGGAGAACGAGCCTCGTCAGAGTTGCGAGTCTTTGTCATAATTCACAAAAATTAGTCAGAAAAAAAGAGAGGCAAGTCCCTTTTTCTTTATAATCCTATAAAGTGGAAGAGAGGGTCGCGTAGGTTCAAACGAGGGTCGAATCGGAGTTAAAATGAGGGAGATATGGCCGAAATACGAAAACGACGCAAAGTTATCCGAATTCTGTTGTGCAGCGCGTGAGATACACGTGCCGGAAGTGGCTGCGTGTGAAGGCGCATGGGCCACCTTCCCGAGGCGCGTAAGGGCGAGTGAAACCTCATTTTTCTATGAAAATTTTCAGTTATGCCCCTACTTTAATGCCCCTCAACCCTATGTAAAAATATTTGAGGTTAGGTTTACCAAAATGCACGTTTTACGCAGAAACCTAGGCCGTTTGCAGTGAAATCGTACCGTTCAAGAAATAAACCAACAATGTGAGACTCCTATACTCCAAATCCTATTTTTTATTCTCTTATGAGAGACTCCTATTGCATGAGACGTGTTTTGTGAAGTTCTTGTATGTAAATTCTTATTATTCTCTTACGTGAAATCATGTTGGATATATGAGCTGAATTTTCTTGAAAATATATGTTGTGTACTTTTTAACTGTTACATTTATAAAATTCGTGTGGCCATATTGTTGTAGCTATTTGTTGTTGGCCGAGAGCAAAAGTCGAATATCCCCCGAGAGGCGTTATGCGTGCGCTATCGAGAAAGCTCTCGTGGGGAAGACTGTGAGTCTAAGCAACAACGGATGGGTGCTTGCATGAATTCTATGAGGTCGGGCCGAAGTGACATGGTTAGAGATCTCCCGAGAGGCGTTATGCGTGCGCCATTGAGAAAGCTCTAGTTGGAGAAGGCTGACGTGTTCACGAGGCACTTCGGAGTAGTTCTCCTTGTCTTCTCATATATTTTATACCTGATCATGCATCGTTATAAACTGTTTTTTTTTAGTTTCTCACTAGAAGATTCATCTTCTAATTGGACTATGTCCCTAGAATATTCAAACGTTTCAGCTTTGACGAGTGGCTCTAAGGGAAAGGAGGTAGCTGAAGAATAAGCTTAAATTACTGCATTTAACATGTTTAGCATATTTTTGTTTATGTGCGAACCTATGTAATTTTGGATATGTTTAAGGTGTTCAGTTATCACTTGCTAGAGATAATGTCCATGTAATTTATTTTGTAGACGTCTTGAACAATTTTATGATAAATAAAGCATTATGGTTGTGAACTATATCAGGTTTCATCTAGCTTCCGCATTTGAAATTTTAACGCCTGTCTTAGCTATTTCATTATTGGATTTGTTAAGCTGAAAAGGTGAAAATTAGGATTTTTGGGATATTGTGTGATGTATGACAGCTATTGTGATATGAAAAATTTTATATTCCCGAAATCCTAAGTTATAACACGCTCAAGAAATTTGAGGTGTTATAGCAGTGGTCGTGTTACATGGGTGGAATGAGGTCACTGGGTGCAGAGCCTTCCCACTCTCCCTGACAAGACAGGCTCAACAGTGGTTCACTGAATTACTAGCAGGACATATGTGATCATTCGAACAGTTGAAGAAAGAATTCTTGAATGCGTTCTTTGTCTACCTCTCGAAGAAGCAGAGCGTTGTACTGGAGACTTCGAGAGATTTTTGTCCTGGAAGACTCTTCGGGTCATCCAAATCTTCGGCTTACTTGGAATATTTCTGTGAATTTTAAGATTTTTAGTTTTAATTTTCCTAAAATACCCTCACAACAACTTAAGATGGTTAATCTCTCACTGTCCATCGAAGTCTAGAAATTAACCTCTTTTAACATGTGATTACTTAGCTCAATTGCAAAATATAGGCATTAGAAATTTAGATTGTGTTTCCTATATGAAATGTGTCGACGTTCGGAATTGGTCGACGGTGATTCGTTGGCCCACACTGGTGTGGTAGACCTGAGAGGGAGAAAATGGGATATCTAGTTCGATTTGTTGATCTGCCGGCTAGCCCCTGTTATGATACTCCGACGCTCAAGTCAGTAAGCGAATAAGGAATCAACAGAGTATCAGCAACTTGGCAAGGAAAAGCATACCCTAGCTCTCAAAAGAGTTGGACTATATAAGAGGAAGTCAGATCTCCTTTAGCTTGTCCTGTATGTTTGTAGGTGGTGAAGGGACAGGAATATCTGGCACTGGCGGGAGCGCCCATGCAGTGGCAAGGTGCCAACGGGACCCTCATTAATGTGGATAGGATCTGTCATTAATGATGATGGGATCCAAGAGGGACGCGCGGAAACCCAGGCGCGGCTGTAATGATGTTTGTTGTAAGAGGCCAGGATGGGACTGACATGGGCCAATCGAATGGGCCAGATGGGGCCTGAATAACCCAGCTGGGTCGACCCCCAGCTCGTTCATATTCTCTGGCATATAACCCTCTCGTTGCACGAGTTGATCAATTAAGTTGGCGAATCTGCAAGACTGGTTGGGAGCTCGCTTGAAATACAGTTCGGAGCTTGCTTGGATATGCTGGCGAACTAGAGGTATTTCTGGGAACTCGCTTTTACCTGCCATCTGAGCTTGGGCTCTGGCTATGTATAAGCTCGCTTCAACGAACTCAGTTCGGGGTTTATTGGGTTTTATGCAATTGGATCGCCCTGCTGGGTTAAGCCCAGCTCATAAGGAGTAGAGCGGGAAATACCCGCAACATTAAGCCCCCCAACTCGTAGTGCGATCTTCGGACTAGGAGTTGACACGTGCTAGCCCTTCCGGGAGTCGATAAACCTTTCGGCTTCCCGCCCAATCGCTTCACATCACGCCGTTTCATGTAGCGTGTCTTGTCTGCGGTGCATTTGATGCGCACGTTTCCCATAACCGCTTAATCATTATGTTCGGGGACTCCAAAACTCTCGCGTACCACCGTCGGACCTAGGGCAGCTCATCGATTTTTTCATCCAACAGCGGGGTGCCTTAAATTATAAAAGGGAGAGGAAGTTTTTGTAATACCTCGTTTCGGCATAAGCTTGCCACGTCATTAAGCAATGTTTGAATACCGAAACATTGGCCAGATTACAAAATAAATTGCCGAATCGACTGGAGGGAGTGCCCTGGAGCATAATTGGCTAAAGAAAATGGCACGGTCTCGATGAGCGTTCCGAGATAGGATTTTTGGAAGTAAAAGAAATCAAAATTAAGATGGTTTTCGGTACAGCTAAAATATAGCTTCGGATCAGGTTGAAATACCGAATTGTCACAGGAGACGTCCGGGATTCAACGGAACCCTAAGGAGGCTCCGCTTTTGCATGACGATCAACCCTTAGGCTATTTTAGGATGAATCAAGGGCCCAGTGAGGACCCGAGGGCGAAATCATCCTTGTTAAGCAAATTCGAGGTTATTAATTATGGGTTTTAAATATCGTAACACAATTTTAATTAGTCGTTAGAGGGTATATTCGCAAATAGAGGATTCCTCAGTGTAATAAGGTAGAAAAAATAGGGATTAAATAAGTATTTGTTATAATTATATTAGTATATAATATATATAAATTATATATATATGTTATATGGATATATGCGTATAGGCGTGGGAGACGAATTCTGCAGCATGTTGGGATGTCCTTCAAGCGTGAGTTTTGGGCTAAGGGATTGCAGAGAGATCAAGGGGGAATGTCTGGAGTAATGGCCAAGGCTGTCGGGTGCTCGCTTTCATTTATTTAGGGAGAGAGAAAGAGTGATTGAAGGAGAGAAAGAGGGAATGGCCGAATTGGCCATGGTGTAGCAGTGGCCGAGAATGGCCAAAAAACAGACGGAGAGAATGAGAGCAAAGAGAGAAAGAGAGGGAGAGCTTAGGCCGATTTCGGCCATGGAGGTGGCAGCACAGGCAGCTTCAAGCTGCTGTGCAATGGTGGAGCAGGTCGACGAGGATGCAAGGCAGCTTGGGCGAGCAAACAACGACCAGCGGTGGCCATTCATTGTAATACCCGAGAAGTTATTAAGAGTATAAATCATTTTTAAGGAAGGGTATAACTGGAATTAGCAAAAGAATAAGGCTATATGGCACATTAACGCAGCTTTGGACAACCAAGTTAGTCGGAGGGAGTACCCCGGACCCTAGATAGCCAGGGAAAATGGTATCGTATCGACGAGCGATTTAAACTAAGATTTTTAGTGATGAAATAAATTGAATCAGGAACAGTATTAGGTACAGCTGTCGACCGGGCTGAGAAAATCGACTCGGCGTAGGAGACATCCGAAAAGTCAACAGAACATGTCAGGGACTAATATTCTATGTATAGAACAACCCTTAAGTGATTTCGGATTGAAACGAATGGATTTGAGGTCAAATTGATCAGACGGGCCTATGTGTAATTTTCTAAATTTACCCGAGGGAGGTCAAAACAGTAATTTTTTGAAAGTTTCAAGGACCAAATGAAGAGTACAAGTCTTATGGGCCTTAGTGGTGGTCTCGGAAAGATCAGGGGTGCCAAGAAAGGGGCCAAATTGAGAATTGATGAAATCAGGAGGTTAAAGTGCAAATTAGCAAAAGCTGCACAGTGTGAACGCAAAGCCAAAATCGGCCGCCGCAAATCCACGCATGTGGAGGCCGAAACCGGCGATGGGACGGCCGAGAGAGGTGCGGGAAAGGCTGTATCCGGCGGTAGGGTGCTTGGTGACAAAGAAATGGCCACTGATTGGTCCGTTTTTGGCCGAAAAACGACTATAAAAACCTAGGGTTTCGGCCGAAACTTTGCACAAAAAATAGGTCGCGATTTGCTGTGAATCGAGGAGAGTGAATAGGGGGCTTTTCATCATTACATCAAGGCAAGCCATTCTGGAGAGTTTCGTGAGTTTTCGTGTGCAATTGGGGGCTGTTCAAAGAAGCGAGGCGGTCCGCCTCGCCGGACCTGCAACTAGCCGTTTGGCTGCCTTTCTGGCGTCCTTTCGGCCGGAAAATGGTACCAATGGGATCGACTAATCGAAGGCTTGACGGGGGTGTGGTCAGATCGGTCATCGGAGGGATCGTCGCCGGCCGGTCTTGAGGAAGAAGACGACGCGCGTGGCTGCACTCGCCAGCCTTCACGCGCAGCCACGTGCAGGGCGCGTGAGATCGCGTGCGAAGGGCTATTTTGGTAATTTTAATCCCAATATTTTTATTTAATTATTTTAGGATTTATGGTATTAAAATATTTTGGAAAATAGTTGAGGAAATAATTATTTTGGAATTATCAAGGTAAAAATTGGGAGAAAATGGAGAAAATTATGAAAAAATTAAGGAAAATAGATTTTAATGCTTCTTTAATTAAATATGATGTTTAGGAAGTATCTTAGCTTGAGGTTGAGTACAAGTTCAAGTATTTGGGGTTTGGCACGCAAATCGAGGTCGTGCACGAGGATCGAGGCGATCCGAATACATTCGAGGTGAGTGGTCTAATCCTATCTTTACCTTATCTTGAAAATGTGTTGGAAGGCGTGTAGTGGGTTCAGGTGGGTGGTGTTACCCTCCCGAACTTAGGTTACACGCAAATGAGGCCAGTTCTAGTGAGCGGTTTTACCCTTCGGAACTTGGGTTGTTCTGCGAAAGTGTTTCACTTATGTATTTACGTCGTCATTTGCATATTGTACATATGATATATTGCATCAACTGATTTTACTTACAAAAGAGTCGGGTGCATGGCGTGTGATTTTCATATCATCGGGGTATTGATATTCGTGTCAATGTCGTTTCTACGTGGGACGGGATGGAGTCTTCTTGAGAATGGGACATGGTTAGTCCTGGCGATCGGGTGACACGGTAGGGCATCCGGAGCCGGTACTGGTGATCGGGTGACACGGTAGGGCATCCGGGACTAGTAACCGAGTGACACGGTAGGGCACCCTGGGATTAAGTATGTCAGGATGATTTCTCAAGTTAGACGTGTCTTGCATTTTGACGTTTGTCTGAGTATGCCATGCTCGTGTGTCTCTCATGCATTGTATAAACTGTTTTATGCCGTCACTTAGATGTTTATCATCTAACTTGGGTTACGCCCCTGGAACGTTTAATGTTCCAGCCAGGGACTGCTGCAAGGGCAAGGACGTGGCCGGTTGAGGGCCAATGGTGCTTAGTTTGATAGCCGTTATAACGTTTGGAGGTTTTAGTATGAATTACAGGTTGTAAATGAACAGTTGTATATTAGCAATGTTATCATTTGATCTGTATTACGTATTTTGCTATGGAAATACAATGTAAGAACTATGGTGTTTTGGTATTAATGTATCCGCTGCGTTGTATTAAGACTCGTTTAGTTTAAGATTATTGATCTTGATAGTTAAACGGGCAAGGCTGGGGTTCACAGGGTTTTGTATCTGCATGTGAAGATTGTTCTTGATATACTGCGCGTGTTGAACTTGAAGAGAAAAAAAAAAGAAATCTCGGGAATACCCTTATAGTGACACGCCTAGCGAGACGGGGTGTTACATTCATGGCCGACACAAGCTTGCGGCAGCGAGCAGGTGGGTTCGTGAGGCGCGGCAATGGCCGCGATCTCGCTGCTACTTGCGGCAGCGAGCAGGTGGGTTCGTGAGGCGCGGCAATGGCCGCGAGCTCGCTGTAGCAGCGAGCAAGGAGGCGTCTGGCGGAGCAGGCGCGCGCGGGGTGGCCGCGAGGCAGCCATGCACGTTGTGTGTGTGTGCTCGGTGAAGAAGAAGCCGTGAGTTGCAAGGGCTGCCGCGGTGAAGAAGAAGAAGAAGAAGAAAGAAGAAGAAGAAGAAGAAGAAAGAAAAGAAAGGAAAATGAAAAGAAAGAAAGAAGGAGAAGAAGAAGAAAGAAAAGAAAGGAAAATGAAAAGAAAGAAAGAAGGAGAAGAAGAAGAAGAAGAAGAAGTTGCAGGGGATGCGTGGGAGCAGGGGAGGAAGAAGGTGAACAGTAGAAGAGGAGGAAAAATAAAAGAAGAAGGAAAAAGAAAAGAAAAAGAAAGGAAAAGAAAGAAAATGGGAAAAAGATTATGAAATAATCCCAAAAAATTTCGAAAAAATAGGAAGTGGTGTTGTATTAATATTTTAGAGATTTTGGCAAGAAAAAAATGGTTTGGACACGCGTTTCGAGGTGGTGCACGAAAATCGAGACGACGCGTGAAAATTAAGATGTCGCACAAAAATCGAGGTAAATGCATGGGAAGCAAGGTAATGTGCAAGAATCAAGGTACTGAGCGAGAATCGAGGATGTGCGTGGCAATCGAGGTTAGACACGCCATTCGGGGGCAAGGCACGTATACCAAGGCAGTCCAGGAGGTTAAGTTAAGGTAAACAGAATTCCTTAGAAAATTTTAGTAAATTAGGAATATTATTTTATGAGTTATTATAGAGAAAAATTTGAGGATATGCTTGAGTAATGCTTAGTTTAGATTATTTAGGAATTAATTATTGAGAAAAATAGGAAGAAATAAAGGATAAGTTATAAGAAAATTATGAGCAATAGATTATTAATGTTATTAAATGAATATGATGGCCAGGGTATGTTAAGGATCCGATTTGAGTACGTTAGAAGCCTAGCACGAGGATCGAAATGTTATGAGATGCGTATGAGGTAAGTTGTACTTCCCAAAAAAATTTGGATTTATAGAAAATGCTTTGTTTGTAAGTAGTACCACCCAAATGGATTTAAGTTTGCGAAAAATGCTTGATGTGTAAGTAGTACTTATCGAACTGAATTTAGTTTTATGAAAATGATTGATTTGAAAGTGGTTTTCCCAAAACCTGATTTGATGAAAACAATTTATCATGTTGTCATGTCATGATGTGATTATGTCATGTAGATTGCATTTACATGTATTGATGATGAAATGTGTATATATTCATGATGATATTATTGATCATGCATTACATATGAGTTATGATGGCACCACTGCACCCATTGACCTCGGCATGGAAAGGAAGCCGTAGCAATGAGGGGTAGCATTAAGGTGCAAACGGGAATGCGGATCGTCACCGCTGCACCATTGACCTCGGCATAGAAAGGAAGCCGTAGCAATGGGGATAGCATAAGGTGCGGTCGATTCACGAAATGAGATAAGGAATGATGACATCTGCATTTTGCATACATTCACGAAAATGATTTTGTGCTGCTTACTTAGATGGTTCATCATCTAATTGGGCTTTGCCCCTGGAACATTCAAACGTTCCAGATGGAGATTGTAGCAGGTACGAGGATGAATGAGGCATGAAATGACACTTAGCTAAGTGCACGATGAATGAATGATGTAATGTAGCCCATGTGTTTAAGTCCTGCAACTTTGAAATCTGAACGCTTTGAAAATCCATGATGTAGGATATGATGATGATTAGCGTATGAGGAATGATGATGTAACCTTATGGTTGATGATGACGATGTATAACCCATTTAGGGTTCATGTTAGTAAGAATGCATGTTATGAGTTAATGTTAATTGAGACGTATATTATGTTTTAAGCCTTGTATTGAGGATTAAGTTTGGAAAACAGTGATGTAAAGAATTGATTTATGATTTAATGTTAAAGTATGACGTCAGGTTCGATTCTAGCTTCCGCAATTGAGGTATGTATGTGATGTCTCTCTTTCGAGAGTAAATTAATGTAGGGAAATTCTGGGACTTTTGAGGAATGATGTGGTTTAGTATATGAGTTTGAAAAAAATTATTGTCCTAGGATTGTCCCAAGTTTATAATGCGCTCGGGAAAACGGGGCGTTACAGTTTTCTTCCCCCTCCTTACCGTGTCATTTTGAAAATACCTTTTGCTTCCGCAACTTTATTTTTCTTCCTGACTCCAAGACTCTATTGCTGACGGTTCTGAAGCTTTCTGTCCTTCGTAGTCGCTTTCTTGCTTGTTCTTCGACTTGACTCTTGCAGCCAACGATTTACGAAAAGTAAGTTTCTCATGGCCTCTTAGTTCATTTCGCCTCTGCTTTCACCCTTTCTGTAGATTCAGTTTTTGTGTCTTGTCTCTTATATCGATTTAGTCTTTGTGTCCCGCCTCTTGGCGATCGCTATGCTTGTTTTGAGGTCTAATAGGTTTAGAAACTCAGTCCCTATTCTTTGGAGTCATACCCTGTTGCGAAGTGCACGACCTGGTAGGTAGGAAGAGTCCCTAGGAACTTCGGTTCACGAGGGCCGGTTCATCGACCTGACATGTTTTTTTTTTTTTTACATCGTAGATGTCTACATTAGGTCAGAAGCGCCGCAACCACAAGGTAGAGGGCGATAATACCTCTAGCTCTTCGGAGCACAGAGAAAGGATGCTGCTGCGGACTGCTCAGGACATGGCTTCGTCTGATTTTGAGGTCACTGAGAGAGTTCCTCACCGTACTGCCCCTGTTGTCTCCCAGCGAGCTACTGAGGAGCATGCAACTCGTGAGATCTTCAAGCGCTACCCTTCGAAGTTGACGATTAATGAGCTGAAGTTGTGCGCCTCTACATGCCGTCTCCCTTGCGGCACATGTCTGATGGTGCCTTCTCCTAGTAACCACGCAGCCTTTCCTCTCGCGGGGTTCATTGCCTTCATCCCCAACACTTAGAATTTGGTTTTAAGTTTCCACTCCAACCCTACCTCGTGGCCATTTTGAACGACCTGAAACTCACTCCTTTCCAACTGACCCCTAACTCGTACGCCCAAATAACCTCCTAAGCCCTTCTTTTAAAAAAGAACCGGCTCTCTCTTCCAACCCCCAAAATCCTGAGGTACCTTTACTCTTTCAAAGGTATAAAAGACGAGCTGCATTATATGGCAGCTTATCCCTCGGATTGCAAGAAAGTCTTGCCTCAAGGGAAAGCCAAAGGCAAGTCCAATGTAGGGGACTATAAGTCCCAATGGTTCTACCTCTCCTGCTTTTCTCTTTAAGACCTTAAAAACTTCAGCTTCATTCCTGCGCTGAGTAAGTAGTCCTTTAGCCCGCACTTGCACTAGCAATTCTTTTGCCATTATTTTTTATTTACGAGTGTCTTTCCAATTTTGCAGACGTCGCTGGGGGGCAACCTGAGTTAACCATCTCCGAGGCGTAAGATCTTCAGGCAGCTTCGGAAGCAAAGACTAACGAAGATGATTGCGAGTTCTGTGATTCTCTACTTTACAACTACCAGCTCGCTCCTTCCTTCAGCATCAAGGAAATAAGGAAAAATGACATCGAAGTTCGTGGCCAAAGGGAGATAAGGTCAATCTTTGATGATGTTGATTTTAGGGAGCCTAGTCAGGGAGAGTAGTGCCTGTAGGGGAGTTATGGTCGCGGCCTTACCTCCATCATTAGAAACAATGAAGTTTTAGCTTGAGAGACCAAGCTCTTCTACGATCTCGAGCTTGCCTAAGGTTGTCCGCGCATCCTCTTCTCCCGCAAAAGTCCAAGGGGTGGAGCTCTGTGCCGAGATGGCCAGTGGGAAGCGCAACCTCGCTGTTCTGCCCGGCCCTACCCCCATACCGATTGCAGCAGCTTCTTCAAATCCTATTCCTGCAGGCACTTCCTCACAGCACTCTGCACCCACAGTTGTAGCGGGTCACAGTAAGTCAGTGATACGCGATGTAACACCCCACCTACTCAGGGCGTGTTATATCTTAGGAAATTTGGGACTTATTTTTTTTTTATGCTAAATTATATTATTCTCGAAATTCTCTTAATCCTATCTAGTCCCAGGCGAAACAATTCATACACTAGATTTAAATAGAATCTTATAAAGCAGAAGCTGAAATCGAACCTAAACATGGTATCTCATATATTGGTAATCATAGTACTTGTTACAAAGTTCTCACAATACATAAGTTTTCGAGATAATTTAAAACGTAAATTCTTGTCATGACATACTACATAATACTGGAAATATTCATGCTACAACAAAACATGGTACAACTTACTCATTCCTCGATAACTCGTGTCGTTACACATCTTCGATATCCGTACCATCACTACAAATCCCAACTAGAACGTTTGAATATTCCAGAGGCAAAAACCTAGATTAGATGATGAACCATCTAAGTAAAGGTACAAAATATTTTATCATGTGTGTATGCAATGTCTTACTTCATCGTAGAGGTCAACTACACCCTTTATGCTACTCACCATTTTTACGGCCACCTTTTTCGAAATCAGGGTGTATGGGTGCTCCCTTGCTGAAGAAATGGCTCCAGTTCATACTCCCGACGGACCAAATGCGCGTGATCAATAATGTCAACATGTACAAATGCATTTCATAGTCATTTCATGTATGCAGTCTACTTGATGGATACATATCAGAGCATGTTGATGGAAATATTCCCAAAGATCGGGTTTTAAACGTAATCACTTACGTAATACCAAGTACCTTACTTAAGGGTATAACCATATAAATTTGTAGAAGTATACTTATGTTTCACAATTAAGCTGCCTCGATAAGCGTGACGACCTCGATAAACGTGCCAAACGAGCTATTTCCCAATCCTTGGGCCTCAAGGGTTCCTAAAAACATTAAATTTATTCCAGAATATCAATTTCCTATTTTCCTCATAATTTTCACAATTTCTCCTTATTTTCTAAGTCTTATTTCCTCAAAAATTTGTAATAAATATCTAAACCCTTATTTAACCCAATTTTTCTTCACTAATATTCTTAAAATATTATTTCTAGTCTTCTGGAATTTTCTTGTAATTTTTCAAATTAAATTCTTATTTTCCCCTTATTTCCATAATAAAAAAATCATTAAATAAATAATTAATTTAGCATTTTCCAATTTTTTTTCCAAAATAAGGCATAAATGAAATTCTAGATTTTTTGGAATTTTTTCAGATTTTTTCCAAAACTTCTCCTATTTTATTATTATTTTTTTCTTTCTCTTTATTTCTTACTTGGCGCGTGCGTCCAGCCCACGCACTGGCGCATGCCGCCATGCGCCCGACCCAACTGAGTCGTCTTCTCCGACGGCCACTTCGCCGCCGGCGACCCTGCCGATCCATGAAGGTTTGAAACAAGCTTCTCTACCCCTAAATCCAACCTCTCGAACCCAAATATAGCCTCAGAATTTAGAAAAAAACAATTAAAAATACCTCGTTTTGGCATTTGAAGGCTCGACTCTGGCGGTTGCACGATTTTTCGGTGAGGCTTCGATTCCCCACTTTTTTTGCTCCGTTGGCCACCAAATTCTCCAGACTTTTTGCCCACAACTCGAGGATCAAAACCTTACTCACCAATCTCTCAAACACAGCCCAAATCACCCGTTTCTTGGAGTAAAATCTTTGATGAAGTGGACTACTCGAACGCGACTATTTATAGCCCAAACCGGCCACGAGTTGTCCCATCAAGGGCACCCACGCGTCCTAAAGGTCATTCCGACGGCCATTGCGGCATTAATGCCCCCCTCTCTCCCTTTTGTTGCTTGTTGCAGGCGCGGCCAGAGCATGGCCATTTCGTCTGCTCCGATTTGATTTTTTTTTTATAATATACATATATAAATACATATTTGAATTTATATGCTAATTTTTTGCAAGAAAATTCTAATTTTTAATACAAAATCTCTATCTCACTTCTGATATTTTTTTAATAACTATGTTTATATATTTTATACAATATAAATAAATTTATACATACCTAACTCTATTAAATCTACTGATAAACACTAAAATTCTAATAATTTTACTATGGCTCAAAATACCAAATTTACACTTATTATTCACAATGTCCCAAGGGTATTACATTCTCCACTCCTTACAAAAATTTCGTTCTCGAAATTTGATCATTCTTCACTCATCTAACTATCGGATCCTCAAATAGGTATGGAAAATTAATCTTCATGTCTTCTCCTCGCTCCCAAGTTATCTCTTCACTTATTGAGTTTCTCCACAGAACTTGTACGAGGGGAATTGACTTGTTCCTCAAAACTTGATCTTTACAATCCAAAATTTCGACCAGTTTCTCAAAGTACGAAAGATTTTCTTGAACCTCGATAGCCTCGGTTGGCATTACCAGGGAGGGATTTGGTTCATGCTTACGGAGTTGCAATACATGAAATACGTCATGGAGGTTTGATAGAACCATGGGTAGAGCGAGTCGATAAGCAACTGACCCAATTCTCTCTATTATATCATATGGGCCTATATACTTGGGGCTTAATTTGCCCTTTTTCTTACTACTTCGTGTTACCAATCTTAGAGGAGATATCTTTAAATATACCTTGTCACCCATTTGAAATTCCAAACTCCTTCTTCTAGTATATGCGTAGGATTTTTGACAACTCTGGGCTTCTTTGATTCTTTCTCGAATGATTTTTATCTTTTCTGACGTCTTCTACACTATTTCGGGTCCCAAGATTTGACGTTCTCCTACCTCAGTCTAGTATAACGGGGACCTACATTTTCGTCCGTATAGAGCTTCATATGGAGCCATTCCAATGCTGCTGTGATAGCTATTGTTGTAAGCGAATTCTACTAACGGTAAATGTTCCTCCTAGCTCCTTGGAAAATCGATAGCACATGCTCGCAACATATCCTCTAAGGTCTAAATGGTTCTCTCTGACTAACCATCAGTCTAGGGATGATAGGTTGTACTTAGCCTAAGTTGAGTACCTAAACACTTTTGCAGGCTTCCCCTAAACTTAGAAGTGAACCTTGGGTTGTGGTCTGACACAATACTTACAGGCACTCCATGCAATCTGACAATCTTGTTGAGACACTGCTGGGCTAACTTGCTGATTGGTTGGCCTATTTTCATAGCCAGAAAATGAGCAGACTTGGACAGTCTGTCGACAATCACCCAAATAGCATCATTTCCTTTAGGACTTCTTGGTAATCCCGTCATAAAATCCATTGTGATGTGCTCTCATTTCCACTCTGAGATTTCCAATGGTTGCAGACTTCCACCAAATTTTTAGTGCTCGATCTTGATCCTCTGGCATGTATCACATTGATTAACGTACCTTTCCACACTTTTCTTCATTCCGGTCCACTAATACACAGCCTTCAAATCTTTGTACATCTTAGTAGCACCAGGGTGTATCGAGTATCTGGATCGGTGGGCTTCTCCCAAAATTACTTGTTGCAATTCCTTCACGCGAGGTACATATATCCTCTCTTGAAATCGAAGAATGTTTTCTTTTTCCTCAAATTTTGGTCTCTTTGCTTGTCCGTGCTCATCAACCCATGACTTAATTCGAGAATCTTCTGAATAGGCCTGCCGTATTTGATCCATTAATTCTGGTTATAGCATGAGACTAGCTGGGTAAGCAGAGTTTCCTCGAGAAACTACTTTCACTGTTATCAGACTAAAAGCCTCAACTAGCTTCCACTCGGATACCATCATTCCAGCCACACAAGTGGTTTCTTTTCTACTTAAGGCATCAGCCACAACGTTAGCTTTACCTTGATGATATTGGATAGTGCAGTCGTAATCTTTTAATAGCTCCATCCATCTCCGTTACCTCATGTTTAATTTTTTTTGCGAGAATACGTATTATAGGCTCTTGTGATCAGTAAAAATTTTGAACTTCTCGCCATATAAATAATGTCTCCAAATCTTTAAGGCGAACACCACTGCTGCCAACTCCAGATCATGGGTCAGGTAATTCCGCTCGTGGTTCTTAAGCTGTCGGGACCCATAGGCAATGACCTTACCGTGCTGAATCAGTACACATCCCAAGCCGTTTCTTAAGGCATCGATATACACCATAAATCCTCCTGACCCGTTTGGCATAGCCAGTATTGGAGCAGTCATGAGTTTATTCTTAAGCATCTGAAAGCTTTCTTCACACCACTCATTCCAATCGAACTTTACCCCCTTCTGGGTTAACTTGGTGAGGGGTGTTGCGATCCTGGAAAATCCTTCCACTATCTTTCTGTAATAACTAGCTAATCCCAAGAAACTCTTAACTTCTGTAATAGACTGAGGTTGTTTCCAACCTTTCACAACCACTATCTTTGTTGGGTCGACCAATATTCCTTCGGCTGATATATAACATGTCCCAAAAATGTCACTTGGTCTAACCAAAATTCACACTTGGAGAATTTGGCATACAACTTATGTTCTTGCAACGTTTACAACACCACTCTTAAATGCGACTCATGCTCTTCCTCAAAGGGCGAATATATCAGTATGTCGTATATAAACATGATCACGAACTTGTCTAAGAATGGTCTGAAAACTCGGTTCATGGTATCCATGAAAGCTGTTGGGGCATTGGTTAGCACGAATGGAATCACCATAAATTCGTAGTGCCCATATCGAGAACATAAAGCTATCTTAGGCACGTCCTCTGCCTTAATCCTCAATTGATAGTACTCTGATCTCAGGTCGATCTTTGAGAAGACCTTAGCTCTTTGCAATTGGTTAAACAACTTCTCTATTCTGGGAAGTGGGTACTTATTCTTGATGGTTATCTTGTTCAGCTGTCGGTAATCTATAAACATCCTCAAACTTCCATCCTTTTTCTTAACAAAGAGCACTGGCGCACCCCACGGCGACATGCTTGGTCTGATGAACCCCTTGTCCAACAGGTCTTGAAGTTGGACTTTTAATTCTCTTAATTTTGCGGGAGCCATTTTATACAGGGGTATAGAAACCAAACTTGCCTCTGGCACAATTTCTATTGAAAACTTGACCTCTCTCTACAGCGGCAATCTAGGCAATTCTTCGAGAAACACATCCTGAAACTCCCTAATGATTCGCAGTTCTTCTATTTTTAATGATTCCCCATTTTTCCCCTTGACAGAAGCTAAGTATCCCTGTACCCCTTGTCGTAATAATTTCTCAGCTTTTAGGGCCAAGATCCATTTCCTTTCATTTGCCCTCTTTTGCCCTCAAAACTTAATATTCGAGTCTCCAATCTTGAGACTGGCTGTCTTGGCCTTACAATCTGACAAGATGTTGTATTTAGTTAGGGAATTCATTCCTAGAATTACGTCAAAATCTCAAAATTCTAAAAGGATTAAATCCACCAGGAACTCAACTTCTCCTATCTGAATTTTCCTATTTTTATATCTTGAGGAAGTTTCTAGAGATTTCCCCATCAGGGTTACCACGATCATATGATAATTCAAGTTTTTCGATTTTTCTCCTAGTACTTCAGTAAATGCATGCGAAATGAATGAATGACTTGCTCCTGAATCTATCAAAACATACATAGGAATTCCAGATATAAGCATGGTACCTTCGATTACGACTGGGTCTTCTGCGTATCTTGCCGAGTTAGATGAAATACCTTTCCCTGCTGCACCCTAGCATTTCCTGACGACCCCTGAGGTTGACTCATCTGTTGCGGCTTGGGGCAGTCCCTTGTAAAATGTCCTGTTTGCTGCAGTTAAAACAAGTGATTCATTTCTTGGGGCAATTTAGATTGATATGCCCTTCTTCTCTACAGTTGTAGCAACCTTTCGTTCCTAGCTGGCATGGCTTTTCGGAGTGTTGAGTCTAGCATCTTGGACACGGATTACTAGTTTTAAACTTAGGCTTCTTGAGATCTAGCTTCTTGTCAGCTTTATGACTACTTGCTTGCTGACTTTCCCCTTGAATGGCCTCGATCCGGCTCAGATTAGCCTCAATTGTGATGGTTTGCAATACCACTTCTTCATAAGACTGAGTACTTACGCTGCTCAAGGCTTTCTAAAACCTCAGATTTAGTCCCCCCAAGAACTTTTGAGCTTTGATCCTTTCATCTCCGTTATAAATGGGCATGTACCTGATCAACTGGTTGAAGGCATCTTTGTACTAGGCTATAGTCATGTCCCTGGTTTGCCTTAACTCCATAAATTATCTCTCATTCTTTACTCTCATATTTAAAGGAAAGTACTTCTAGTTAAAAAGTTCTTTGAATAGATCCCAGGTGACGTATGGTGCCCTAGCTCATGGGGTTATTGCTCGCTTAACTCCCTTCCACCATCTGTCCGCCTCGTCTTGGAGCATGAAAGTGGCACAGTTTGTAATACCTGAGAAATTTTAAAGGACTCAAGGGTAATTTATCTTGGGGCAAAAATGAAATTTAAGGATAAATTGAGGGTGTAACGATAATTTATTACCGTATGGATGACCGAATCGACTGCCGAGAGTGCCTTGGAGCTGAGATGCCTAAAGAAAATAATGTGGCATTAACGAGCACCCCGAGATAAGATTTATGGTGCCGAAAAAAATCTGATCGGGAACAGTTTTCGATACAGCAAAATAGCAGCTGCCAATTAGGCTGCAATACCGAATTGTTATAGACGACTTCCGAGAAGTCAACAAAATCTTGAGAGGGTTTATATTTAGTATGTAGAACAACCCTTCAGTAGTTTCAGGAAGAAACGAAGAAGTTTAGGGCCAAAACAGAGATTCGGGCCTAAATGCAATTTTTTGAAATTACTCGAGAGAGGCCAAAACGATATTTTTTCAGAATTCTCAGGGGTCAAATTGACGTTTTAGGACTTGAGGGTCTTGAAAGAAATTACCAAAAGTCGAGGGGCTAGGTGAAATGGGCCAAAGTGAGAAAGCTAAAGTTTAAGGGGTTAAAGTGCAATTTTAAGAAAATCTCCAAACAACCATGGCCGACCAACCCATCAAATCATCGAAATTGGCCACAGGGATGGCACGAGGGCTGCTCAGGGAGCATCTTTTGTAAAGGACTTGACTGACAACAAGAAATGGAATGACCGAAATTGAAAAAAAAGTGGCCGAAAGTTAGGCCACTTAGATCTCGAAAATGGAGCTCTTTCGGTGGATTTTGGACTTGTTAAGGGCAAGAGGGGACATCAGAGGCCTTGATTGAAGTGAGATCCGTCATTTAAGGGACCGAAATTGCCTATAAATAGAGGATATGGTGGCTTAGAGTTTTGCAACATTTGAGCTTCAAATCGACCTCATTTTTGAACAAATTGAGGCACCAAACCATAGGGCTTTTGTTGCCCATGAGGTGAGGATAATTTTTGGAAAGTTTGAGAAATTTTGGAGTTCATTTGAGGGGTGATCGGAGATTCGCCAGAAAAATTGAATCTCGTCGGAGCTGGACTGATTTTTACTCGAAGGGAGGTCTTTCAAGTGTTATTTCAATCTCAAATTTGGTCAAAGTGATAAACTCAAGGTAAGCTATCTTTTGGTATAGCCAGTTTAATTTTCCGGTGTGCCGGCACTAGAGAAGATGACCGGAAATAATTTTTATAATTTTTAAATACTGAAAATAAAGAAAAATAGAGTAAAAATAGAAATAAGATGAAGAAAATTCTGGAAAAATATCGAGAAATACAAGAAAAATGAATAGTTTACCTTTATGAATTGTTATTTTGGAAATTTGATGAGAAAGTAATTATGTTGAATTTTTGAAAGGAAATTTAATTGGAAAAAAATAGGAATAAGTTTCAAAACATTTCCAGAAAATGTATGAAGATTATAAATGTTTTTTTAGAGATTTTCATAAAGAAAAATTAAATAAATTACCTGATTAGGTATTTATTTTGAATTTTGGAAGAAATTATGACTATGAAAAATAAAGAAAAAAATAGAGAAAAAGTTTGAAAAAATTAGATTATTGATTTTACTTGGAAATTATTGGCTAGGAAGTGATTTGGCCATGGATCTTGATGATTTACGTTATTTCCAAGGTTGACACACAAATTGAGGTAATGCGCATTTTTTTAGAAAATTCGAGTTTACGTCTAAAAGTGAGTGGTTTTATCTCGAGAACCTATATATGACACGTCTGCTTCATTATGCATGATATTTATTGAAGTTATGATAATTTCATATTACATGGAAAGACGTTATTCTCGCATAGCACGATATTATTGGCATATTGATACTCATGCATGGGATGGGGATGTCGCCCTAAGAGTGTAACCGTAATTCCCAAGGGCAATGATGGAACAATGTTAGGATTATCCTACAGAGGTTCGGGATTCTGCCTAGGGTGTTGTGCCAAGCTGGTAGGCCAGAGAAGTTACACTAGGGCATATGATTGTTTATGTTATTGCATCATGTATTCATGTATCATGTTTTTAAACCCTCACTAGAAGATTCATCTTCTAATGGGTTATGCCCCTGGAACATTCTACGTTCCAGTTTAGACTTGTAGCTTAGGCAAGGAGCAGGTTGAGATGAGACGGCACGTGGTAGCGTGGCCGATGGATTCAGTGAGCAGACTCAGATATGTTTTAGCTGATGCTTTATTGAGGATTAGCCTTGTTAGAATATTTTAGAATCTCCATGTATTTATGTATTTCAATATTGAGGATATGAAGTTAATGTATGGTATGGATTCTTATACTGTTATAAAGTGAAATTGATTATGTACCATATTAGGTTTCGATTTTAAGCTTCCGTATTTATGATGATTACCTATCTTAGTTTATTGATTCTTATTTAGTGAGTTAAGAAGGTAAAACGAGATTTCTGGGAGATGATTTAAACAAAAAAAATATTCCTGAAATTCCAAGTTATTAACGCTCAGAAAAGCGGGGCGTTACAGTTGGTATTAGAGCTTAACCCTATTTGGAGATTTGGGGAAAAGCAATTTGGAGACTTAAGGGTATCAGATACAATTATAGCCAATTAGTAGAAATCCCAAGTGCTGGCTTAAAGGAAAATAGTTTAAAGGATTCGTAAGAAATCCCTACTTAGAAATTAGGGATTTGTCGGTTGAAGTCTTAAAGGTTACTGGATTTAAGTGTGGGGTAGTGAAAGTGCATGTCTAGGAAAGTTCTGGCTAAGGAAAGATTTAGTACTTAAGTGTGTCCATTGTGACCCACCTCTCTTTCTTGAGAACTTACTTGGTGTACTCTTCACGGCAGACACTGTTTCAGTAGACGACTACTATTCTCGGTGAATAGTAGAATGCCTGATAGAAGCTAATATTGAAAAAATGATCTAGTTATTGGAATAAGGATCCGATGAGATGATTCGAGTGTAAGGTTGACTCGGTAACTATGATCATAGATCTGAGAGATTTAAGGACCGATGATTTGAGGTCATTAGTTAAAATCCTTACAATGAGAGATGAGATAACTGCAGTTATCGAAGGTGATTGGATTAGTGATGATTAGTCCGATGTGACATGGCATAGCTGTCGAGTTAAGGATCGAAGGATAAGGATTTTTGAGGGTCATTTAGTAACTCAGAAATAAGGTAATGGATCCAATGGATTGGATCAAATGAGAGGCCAAAGATGGCCAAGTAATGGCATGTGAGTTGTGTCAATTGATGAGGAGACGGTGGTGCAACCGATGAGACTCGCAGAGACGGGATAGGGAACCCTAGCAGCATGATGACACTACTAGTCGGTGTTTGTAGTGATAGATCTGGAATCTAGGGACCAAGCCAGAAGGCTTGTTATGAGCTTATGATTAACGTACTGAGGAAACTAGTTGGCTATCTCATAGTATGGGTCTAGGACCCAGGGTCTAAGTTGCTTAGTGTACTGCCGAGGAGACGATCAGATGCTGAAGATCTAGGGCAACACAGTAGGGTCAGTACCTTGTAGGGGAGATTCAAGTCCCAATGGATGCGAGGTCTGCCATTAGTTGTGATTGATAGAGGCCGAAAGCCTCGAAAATCGAAATGTGATGGATTGAATATGGACTGTGTGTCCTATTTAAAGAATTACATTAGGGTTTGTGGTCATCTTGGGAGTAGGTAACACAATGAACGAAGAGAGACTCGAGGAACAGAATACCTTGGTGTTTAGTTTGGCAAATGCCAAGTAAGATCATGAGATGGTCGAGGTTGCAATTGCCTCAAGGAAATAGTTGGGTGGCACAAAGGAAAGGCTACCCGACGCATGAAATAGACATGAGAGGTGCATACTCGTGAGCTGTGTAGGCGCTACCTACGAAGTAATGAAATCATCGACCGTGACGAGGGCCTAGAAGGAATGTTCTTACAGAAGGAGTTAAACTCAATGACAGCAACAATGAATGATAGTTCTTAAAAGACTACGACCAAATTGTGCAATTTTCACCCGAGACGTACCCGTGTAAGGGATGACGTATGATGTGGGAGTAAGCCTACAATATGATGGGGGTAATGGTGACAGCTGTGTGCTGGCTGACGGTAAGTGTAGTACCTAAAAAGAACTAATTTAATGGTCGGGTGCTGATAGTCAACTGGATCTGAAGAACAAAAAGTGAGAGTCAGTGGATTCTCGGTAAATGAGATTTCAGGTAGCAGAGCATGGTTAATCCAAAACCTTGACGATGAGTTGTGAGATGGTAGTCTCGACTCAAAGTAGAGTTCGGGTACTAAAAAGGAAAGAGGTGCTTGATGGTCGTATCGACCGTAAAAGAATTATAAGGGGACCTAGTCAACAGAGGTTGTGACTACGGTTTAGTGTGCCAAATGGACCTGCAGAATCAGGTAAGGTTGTTGGTAATCAAACCCGACGAGGAGAGCTTAAAGGCACCATGATGAATGATGGATAGAAAGCTGTGATGGCAAAGGAAATCGAGTTCTTGGAAGATAAATGGAACCAGATATCGTGATTTGATATGGGATCTTCGAGGATAGATCGATTTGAGATTCAGGAGGAATTTCCTTGAAAGAATTGATTTAGAATCTAAGGACTCGTTATGGAACTTTAGAGCTTCAAAAAGAAATCCAGCGAGGATGGGAGTACCATGAGTAATGTAAGTGCCCACCTGCTCTAGCCGGTAGCGTGGCTATGGATTGTCGTCTTGAAAATTGTGTAAATCTTGGACGTGATTAAGAGAAACAAGATGATGGCAGATGTGCCAAGATGATAGGTCGTAGTAGGAGAAGTTGTAGAACCAAATTGATTGAGGATCCGAGATTTTCAAATTTAGAGATTGGAACTCTCGTATGGCTAGACAGTTAGTCTAGGTAGTCTTAATGGGCAAATTGGGAGATGTATTGCTGAGTAATGTCAGTAAGTTATGGAAATAAGGAGCCTGTCAATATATGGTACGGGCACTTGCGGTCAATGAAAAGCCGTAAGAAGAATTGAGAAATAGCAAGATATATTCTTGGAAGAATTAATTGAATTATTTCTTAATGATGAAATTGCCAATGATAGTTTGAGGTTATTGGATGCTTGGTTATGCGTGACTTGATTTAGGACGTGAATTATCATGTGATAATTACGAGTTGATATTTTACCTCGATTTGATGAATTATTGAACAACTGCAAGAGGCTGAGATATTTTATGATCAAAATGCAATCGAGGGTAAGACAAGGGAATGAAACGTTAAAAGTATCCAAAAACATAATATTCATTCCATATGTTCAAAGCAGTTACAAGAAATCAAGCCATACAATCATTCAAAGGAAAAAGGAAAACCATAAAACTGATAACGTGGTCGATGCTCAATGACGACGATGGTTGCCAAACACGACATGTCCCAGCTCATCGATGTCATCTGGGGGTGGCATCTGGCTACTGTTGGTTTCGCTAGGGTAAGGTGGAAGAGTAGCCTCTGGAAAATTATGATGAGGGACGTCCTCTGGTATGATAGGAATATTGGAATTCTAGCTTGAATTTTGATCAAATTGAGGAACAAGTTGGGGATGCGAAGAATAATATGCGAATAGTGAATCTTGCAAATAAGCTCGATAAGCCTGCAAATCACTAACCTGTTACTGAAGATAAAAAATGTGAGATACACATCCATAGATAGGATCCTGAAGCAGGGCCTGAACTTCAACAAAGAGTGTATCGGCAGTCCAAAATCGATCGCTTACCGGAAGCGGAGCTAGGAGGTTAATGACATTTCTGACGCCAAAACCATCGCGGATGGCAGCAAAACGAGTAGTACCATCCTCACGACGGAAGTAAGGGACAAAGATGCATTGTGGACTGCAACCTCTACGTAAGACTAGGCAGGCCCCACATCGAGACTGGGCCCGCATGATAGATCTAGATCTGGCTAAATCTAAACAAATCAGATATGAGTCGAAACATATATGGGTCAGATCTAATGGGTCGAAACAGGGATAGGTCAAACCTGAAGCAGATCGAGTTGGGTCGGGTTGAGTCAGGCCGAGTCGAGTCCGATCGACCCGGATCTGGCAGCAACAGCAGCAGCAAGGACGGCGATGGCTTAGTGGCAGCGGAGGGAAGCCGCTCGATGGCCGGTGGCTTCGCGAGGGGGCTGGCAGCGGCAGTGGTGTGTCGGATCTGGCCAACGGAGGGCCGATTGGGCCTTCGGAGATGGCAATTGGTGACTGGGGGTGCGGAGGAGTCGCATGGTGGCTCGCGGCTAATGGTGGAGCAGGCGTTGGCGGCGGTTGCAGAGGGGGCAGCGGCGACCGTCGGAAGTGGTGCCGATGCTGGAAGGTGGTGGCGATCGGTGGCTATTCACACGCAGGGTCAGCAGAGGAAGGAGGAAGAAGAACAGGAAGAAGAAGGAGAAGAAAGAAGAAAAGAAGAAAAAAAAAAGAAGAAATAGAAAAATGAAAAGAAAAAGGGAAAGAAAAGAAAAGAAATGAAAATGAGAAAAATAAAATAAAATAAAATGTAGAATTTTATGGAAAATCATGTTTTATTGTTCTGGAGATTTTTGCAAGAAGAAAAAAATTTATCCGGATACGCGAAAGTTGAATTCGGGACTTTTTGGGTAATTATAGTCTTGACCCTATGTTCCGAAACATGAAGCAATGTAGGGTTCGAAATGAAAATTTTGGGAATCAAGTTTCAAAATAAAATACTAAGATGTTTCAAAACAAGATGTTTTGGCTAAGCTGTTGTCAGAAGGCAGTGATGGAACACTCTAGAATAATTATGTCCATAATAGGACTCATGAGAAGAGTTTAATAAGAATAATCTGCCAGGTGCAGTAAGAATTTATGATAGCTTAAATGATCGGGTTGCATGATTAGTGCAACATGACCGAATGATGGCGTGCGAATCACGCCAAGGCACATAAAGGACTATCCGATATATGACTTGGAGTTGGCAAATGGGGTATGTGCTCTCGAAGTTGGCAAATGGGATACGCGCGAGCTGATCAGTTAAGCTGGAGAATCTGCAAGACTGGCTGGGAGCTCGCTCCGATATGTTGGCAAACTAGGGGTATTTTTGAGAACTCACTTTTACCTGCAATTTGAGCTTGAGTTCTGACTATGTATGATCTCGATTCAACGAACTCAGTTTGGGGTCTATTGGGTTTTGTGCAATTGGGCCGGCCTACTGGATTAAGTCCAACCCATAAAGAGTAGAGCGGGAAATACCCACAACAAAATATAACTTATGTTTATAAAATTTTAGGAAGTGAGAAAGTAATTGCCACATTTGTTATGTTAGTTGGGAATCACTTTTCATATTTGGGAATGTGATAAAAAAAAATTAGAATAAATTTATTCTTAGCCAATAACGTAAAATTTTCATAAATAAAAAAATTAAAAAAAAACTCATCCTTCTTTTCTCTCATTCATCATTGTCGACTGCCAAGACTACCCTATAATCCCCATCAAATTCTCTTCTCTTTCTTTCTCTTCTCCCCTCGATCTATCTTTTTCAATGCCCCTATTTCAATTGAGAGTGTCTGTGTGTGTAAGAGAGAGAGAGAGAGAGATTGAGATTGAATATATACATCTATAGCCTTATGTTCTTATGACCGTCATGTTTAGGTTAATTTGAATTATTTTGTATTACTAAAAAATAAATTTATAATTATATTATATATAAAAAAAACTTTAGTTACTTTTTCAAAATTTTAGTCTACACTTTATCACGTATGTTAAACACACCAATGTTAAAAAAAGTTTAAATAATACTGATAAAAAAAGTACTCTTGAAATAATAATTATTTTATGTTTGATATGATCAATATGTTCATTTTTTTAAAAATATACGGTAATTATATAATGTATATTTTTAAATAACATAAAAAAATATTTTGATTACAAAATATATTCTTGTTATCAAAATATTTAAATATAAGATATATTGCTGTATTATATTTATATAAAAATTTCAAAGAAGGGGGAAATAAACAAATGGTCCCATGGGGTAATGCAGATGATCCTCCGTACATGTTCAGTAATTTGGGAAATCACAAAAATGTGGGTTTGAATCTGAATCTGTATAGACATCATATCATCTGTGATTATCCATGAGGTCAAAACTCGAGTTTTAACATGTGTTGTTACCCGTCTTATCCAATTGCTTGAAAAGATGGATCGTAGTATATAAGGAGGGTATGATAATTCGAGAGTCGATGGCTGTCTATGTATTGTAGACCCCCCAATTTCATCAATATAAAAAAAAAACAAATGGCACTCAATTTTCACTGGACATGAAGTAGAGAGAAGACCGAGAGATGGCGGTGACAGATGGGGGGATGGGGTAGCCAACGGCAGAGGCAGACTGAGGCCTGAAAAAAGGCAGATCCGAAAGATGATCAGGGGTAAAATTGTCCAATAAAGGCAAAATTGTGTATCCCACAATGCCTGGATTATAAAAGCGTGTCTTATTACGCTAAGCTCGAATAATTTAAGGAAATAAATATTTTTCTTTTCATATTAACCCCAGTAAAACTAAATTAAGACCCAATAATCACATCAAACTTTGATTGTAAACCAATAACAATATATTAAGTCTTCATTTTACTATAGAAGGTAATATTAATAATAAAAAAAGACAAATAAAACTTGTCCTGTTCTCAATTCTGAATCTCAATAACCTACCCTAATACCATGCCCGGACCCTCCCTAGATAGGGACATTCAGCCCATACCTGGCCCAATGTCGGGTGAGGTCAGAGTGCTCGAAAAACCATATAATACATGTACAAATAGGTTCTCAAATAGTTTAAAATTTTGGGGACATATCCTTGAACAAGTAGAAAAATATATTTCAAAATATATTTATATAAATTTTTATTGTTTAAGTAAAATAAAAAAATATTTTAAAATTCACCTTAGGATATTTTTATTTTTCATCACTACAAAATGACTTATTTGTTTAATTAATAGAATATATAATATTTACACATATTTATATATATTTTTTATATGTTGATATATATATAAGTACATAGAATAAATAATAATTTTATATTTTTCATATTTAATAAAATAGATAATATATTTAGAAGTGAGCATTTAGATTATGAAATGTTTTAAATGCTCGTAACAACTCTTTATTTTTAGAGCAATTCCAACGAGAGTTGCCATTCAAGATGCCATTCTCATAATTGCCAAAATGGTACGTCGGATGGCACTATTTTTCACTCTAACGAGAATAGTATTTAAGGTTGCAAAATAACAATAATCTTTCTTATCGTGTCAATTTTCCAATATCTAGAGAAAGAAAAAAAGTCATTTCAAACTGTAAAATCCAATAGTTAAATTACATGAAACAAGGGTTTTGAAGCAAAACGAGCGATGGAGCGAGAGACAGCGATTGGCCAATGAGTGACGGAAGGGCTAGCCAATGAGGCCAAGGTTGAGGCGGCGACACCAATGAGCGACGGAGCGAGAAGAGTAAAGAGAGACAGCAAGCAAGAGCGAGGCAAGCAACCAAGGCCAAGATGTGAGCAGCGATTGGAGAGGGCGAGGCACGAGCGACGACCGGCAAGGGGAAAGACGCACATAGAGAGACACAAAAGAAAGTGGAACTTTCTAGATAGGGTATATATATATATATTTGATTTTAATTTATAATGTGTTTCTATTTTAGTTAATTGTTAGAATTTAAATTGATTATTTTATGTGAAAATTATATATTTTAATTTTAATTTAAAATAAATATTTTAGTTAATTAGAATTTAAATTAATTGTTATAATTATTTTAATTAATTATTTTATGCTCATTCTTTAAATTAATTATAATTTTTGTAAAATTAAAATACAATTTGAAATTAAAAATATTAAAATATTAAAATAACACTCCTATTTTAACACTTGTCATTAGAGCAGATATATAATTCAGAGGTGCAATAATACTGTTCAAAATTACAAATAGATGATTTAAAACCCCAAAATGGCAACTCCCTCTGAAGATCTCTTAATAGATTTTATTAAGAAGCATTTAGAACATTTCATTGCCTGGACTACAAAAAACAAGTACAGTTCAAACTAAAAGTAATTTTATTTGTATATTTATATATATACATACATATATATATATATAGAGAGAGAGAGAGAGAGAGAGAGAGAGAGAGAGAGAGAGAGAGAGAGTACTAGGGCAGAGCACAGGATGGTAGATTGAAAAACAATTGGGAATTCCCTAAACAGGCCTCAACCCCACCCCATGAGTCCTCGCAGGTTTGTATCATTTTGCTAAACTTAAAAAAGGTCATCCCTCAACTGTATGTAAAATCCCATATCCTTTTCGCTGTCACGACCTGGCTGTAAGCTGGTCAAGAATCAGCGAATTAGGGGTAGTATAGATATTTCTTACAGGTATGAATTAGGAGTAGTTGGGTAGTGGAAGTGGAAGTGGTAAGCACTGTAATGCTGAAAATAACTGCTAGATACCTTTGTATATAAAGCTATGCCACAGTTCCAGGAATGATTAGAATACATCAAAATTCAAGTTCTCTCTTTTCTCTTCAGTTCTCTCCCTACCTTCTCTCTGTTTTTTCCTCATTTCTTTCTATTTCTCCCTCTCCCCCTCTGTCAATTCAGTCTTCAAAGAAAACTATAGTTAGCATCGGGTTCCTGACACCTACCGGAGCGAGGACAAGCTCTGAAAGCCCATAATCCTTAATGTTGTAATCCTGTGGGTATATCAATGGAGCTGTTTAAAAGCCATCCCCCCAGTACCACAATACTCAAACAAGTAAATTAGATAAAGCAAGCAGAGAGCAGCTCAAATGGAACAGAAATCATTCAATAACCAACTCTCCTAAATTTCTAATTCCATAAGAGTAGCAGAAATATATAGGGTGAAGTACCAGGAGGGCATACTTAGTTGAAGAAGTCTAGCACAAACAGCATAAAGCCACATGAACCTGCATTGCCAGCAACAGAAGAAAGGAATGCTAGTTTGTGGTAACAATGAAAGCCCTTGGGAAATTCTCCCACCAATAAATCCTCAAGACAAAAATCATTTTAGTCCACCAGTATTTTGATATGATTGAGAACAGCCATAAAGGAAGAAAACAAAAATCACAAAGCTGACAGCAAGATGACAACTATTTTGTGAATGGAAAATGAGATAATAGATAACCTAGACAGGTTTCAATTTCAACTACAAGCCTGATTGTAGGGCCACCAGTATGATGATGAACAAGGTTTAACTGATAAAATTTCTATCTTTCTCCTAATCTTCTCCATCCTTAAAGCCCTGGGATACAAAGAAAACAATCTCAGGCGCATTCTTATCCTGGCACAGGAGGACCATTTTAAAAGCTCTACAGTTCAATGTTCTTTCAAAGGAAGCCAACATCATATCTGACTGTGATCAGCAGTTTATTGAGTCGAGTGAATGAGGAACACCTAAAATACATCATATAGGTCACCATGAGAGTGCGTCAAGCCACAGTTATTTTCACCTAAGTAACATATCAAGCCATATTTATCTCCCATGAGTAGAAACCCTACCTCAGATATTATGAATCTGAAAACTTAAAGATACCAAATGCTATGTTGAATCTAGAAATACCTTACTACAAAAATATAGAAGTTAAAGAAGTGGCATTTCAGCTTGCAGTGAACGAGGTATTCACCCATTTTCATGAAATCACTCCTCTTTGTCCTGTATATCTCAATGATGGTTGGGTAAAGCATGTGTATTACAATGCAAAAAGAGCAACCCACCATTGTAGGGATCCAGGGCTAGATACCTGGAAGGTAGAGAGACTTCACATTGGGATTTAATATGCATGTGACACTGATTAAACCAATTTAACAAGTTAAGTGTCAGGAGCCTACTCCTAACTAATGTTTTCTTTGAAGATAGAATTGGAATTGAGAGAGAAATAGGAAGAATTGAGAAAGAAACAGGCAGAATTATAAGGAGAACAAATAGAAGTGAGGGAGAAAATTGACAGAAATTTAGGGAGAGATTTGAAAGTAAGAGAGAAACTGAGTTATGATATTCCAATAATTCTGATGTCATTCTAGAACTGTGCACAGCGTTATATACAAAGCTATCTGGCAGTTACTTAGTAACAGTTACCACTACTTCCCCAGTACTCCATAACTGTAAATTAATTGTAAATAATACCCAATTACTCCTAAAACACAACTATAAATAATAACTAAATAAATATATAACAACATAACTGCCTAATTCACCTGGGGTTGTGACATTAAGGGCCCATTTGACAATCATTTTGTTTTCAGTTTTCTGTTGTACTTTTCAAAATTTTGAAAACAACAGAAAATGATATATGATTACGAGTGATTGTTTCACAAAAATTTTCAACAGCTATGAATATTTTTCAGAACACAACTAAAATGGTGTGTTCACTTTGTTTTTGTTAACATTTCCTTCTTCTTCACTGACCGTTCATCTCCTTCACCGACTGCCACCATCTTTCATGGATGACTCCCAACAAGGCAGGGATATAGGTGTCCTTGAAGGTAAATAAATGGCCCCTGAAGAAGAAGAAGAAGAAAGAAGACAACTGCAAGAACTGACAGTGTCTCACTGTGTCACGCTCTCTGAGTTGATTCAGTTTGAGCCCGTCACTGGAAAAGACATTTCTAGAGTCAAGGTTGCCAGAAATCCCGAGCACCTTGACTGCTTGCAGCACAACAGCAGAGAGTGTCAAGAAGATATGAAACCCGCAGGAAAATGATGCCCACAATTCTCTCTCTTCTATTTGTTATCTTCTCTTCCTTTTTGTTGGCTTTCCTTTTTTATTATTTTTTAACTTTCACCGACAACAATCAAGACAACAACTGCTAAATCACATATATATGTATGTATTGTTTATATATATGTGTAAATATCAGGAGGGAAGAGAACTAAGAGGAGATCAAAGGGGAGTTGTTTATATAGAAAACAAAATGTAGACAATCGAAACAAGTAAACACAATTTTTTTTTTATATAAACAAGTACAATCTCAGCTTCCAAGGAACCGTAGGCTGCTGGCAACTCCTCCAACCGCTGGCACATTAGGGGTGGGGGCAAAATTCAAAAATATAACAAAAAGGGATACAAAAGTAAAAATGAACAAAATATTGTCAAACAACACGTTAGGTTTTCACTTTTTAAATAAAAATGAACACTGAACACTAAAAAAAAAAACTGGAAGTTTTGTCAAACGGACCCTAAAGAAATCATAAGAGCAGGTACCACAATAATAATCTAAAATTAACAATCAATGTATAAGGAAAAGATGCAAATAAGCTGCACCACTCTGACTGGTTGTTTCACACTTGTAGTTTAGGCTCAAAAACACTTACTAGATCAACATTGAGAGAGTCACTTCATCAGAGATATATGATCAACAACCAAGCCAGATATCCCTTATTACAATTGCAATAACATATGATCAAACCAGCCAACAAATGTCTTCTAATTTTGTGCTCACAGCAAAATATTTGAAGGTTTCAATGTTCAAAGTCTGAGCTATTTCCCAACATTACTTTGCATAAAGTCCATATAACTGCAATAGTCATGCTCCATACTGTATGAGCAGAATTAAAGGGTTGCTGGACTACTCTTAAAAAAGATTAAAGAGAGCCAAACAAAAATACAGTTCCTATAGTACTAGCAGGAAAAAGATCCAAGTGCTGAGCACATTACGGTTCAAAATCTTAAGACAAGGCCACAAAAACATAGCATCTAACAAAATTGAAATATATTAACGATGGAACAACAAAATTCCAAAAACCTGTAAGTCTCTTCAAGTATGTTAACTCTGAAGCAATCAATTCTGCCTTGCAGATCGAAGGTAGTACAAAACCGCCACCGCAGCAATTGCTCCAGTGGATGCTGCAAGCACAGGCCACTGTGACTTCGAACTGAACAATCCCCTCTCTCCTCCCTCAACGATATCCCCATCCATGACGGCCTTGTTTCTACTAATCATCTCCCTTGTATTTTTTTTCAACTCATTAATAATAGCCTCGCGCTGTTCAAATTCCTTGTGCATTCGAGCAATCTTAGCCTCCATCTCGTTACCCTTTCTCTCTGACTTCTTCAAAAGTGCTTCCAGTTCATTCTTTTCAATCTCCAGCTCTTCTCTCTCCTTTTTCATCCTCTCCATCTCCAGACCATTCCTTGCCAATACTGAATCCAAATCCTCAATGGACTTCTTTAATTGCTGAATTTCCTTGTCTTTGTCATTAAGCTTCACCTTGGCTTCTCGCTCAATATTAGTTCTCTCACTCTTTTCAACGCTTTCTCTCCCCTCCAATGCTTCGAGTTTCTTCTCCAACTCACGAACTTTACTCTCTGTCATTGCCTTCATTTGCTCTCCGTCCTTGTGAAGCCGTTCCAACAGCAAATTCCTCTCCTTCTCAAGCACCATCGCTTTCGATTCCTTCTCTGCTTCACTTTTCTTCAATTCTTCAACGAGTATCTTCAATTCAGAGATCTCCTTGTTCGTCTCGTCTGCATCACTCATAGAAGTGATCAGATCATGCTGCATCCTCGAAACTTCAGTCTCGAGTTGGGCTGCCCTCGCCGCAACGGATTGTAATGTCTTTTTTTCAGCCTCAGACTGTTCAACCTCTTTCTTCAACACGGCCTTGTCACTCTCCAACTTTTCAGTCTCTTCCTTCAGTTTCTTGATCCTCCCTTTCACCACGTCGTTCTCATGGACCAATTCGCGCTTCTCCTGTTCGAGAGTTTCGATCTTCTGAATCAGACTAGAAGTCTTGAGATCGCTTTCATCGAAATCGACAAAAACCTCTTCGCGGTCTTCGCTCCCTGCAATTTCTACAGCCCGATCACCCCCGAGCATTGATTCGCCGTTGATCGCCGCCGCATCCGCCATATCTGATCGCACAAAGAAAGACGCAAGAATTAGCAGACGCCTTGAAACCGGAAAGTAAAACTCTATCAAGTCCAGTTACACTGTTTGGCTGTTCAGAAATCTCCGGGAGATTTAAGGGAAAATGAGATCCCGAAAAACGCAACCACAGCCGTAATACAATAGAAATTGCGTGTTCTTGGACAGCCAAACAGTGTTTCAAAAGATAATACAATAGAAATGATGCAAGAAACGAAACCCGAGCAGTGATTCTGTCCTGTTCTGCGGAAAATCGGATGAGAATTCCGTGAGAAAAACAGATATATTCAGGGAAAGATTACTGGAATGAGTGGAGGAATCAATCAGGGAGAGAGAAAAGCGACAAATTAAACTCCACCTTTCTTTTCTGAGACGGTCGATTAGGGTTTTGAGCAGTTTTCTATTGGGTTTGGGTACGGCTATTGCCCGACCACCTTGTCTATTGACAGGGGAAATGTCCAAAGTTTGGAACGATAAAGCGTTGTCCGCAGCCTTGCTGCAAGTAATATTTGATCTGGCACTAAAACTGCCGTTCCTAACAAGCCTAATAGAAAACTGCCGTTCGTACACAGATCACAATGGTTGGTTGGAGCAGTTTTAACAAATTATTTTTTTCTAATTCAATGGGTAAATTAACTTTAAAAACAAAAATATTTTATTTCATTTAAAAATATTTTTATTAAACGAAAAATATGAAAAGAAACGTGTTCAGGAAAATTATAATTATTGATCTAAAAACGGCTGAAACAAAAAAGACAAATTTTGCATTATATATGTGTTTAGTAAATATTCAAAATATATTTTATGTTTATATTCTTTAAATATAATTTTTTTATATTTATTTCAATTTTAAATAGATAATTATAATTTATTTTAGTATATGTTCAAATAAATTTTATTTTGGCTAAGAATATAAATTTTCATAATCATTTTTATTTTAAATAGATAAATAAAATCTATTTATTAATCCATTCACATCCTGATAGTCTGAAAAGTTTACATCACCACCTTGTATACTTCGACAAGATATCTCCACATTTCCATACACAAATTTTTATTCTTGGACGTGTATTCGCAACCACACTCAATACGAAATTTGTTTACATTTTTATTCCCAATCATGCTAGATACGTAATAGGTATTTGATGGATACCCATGATATCTACAAAATAATATTTGGTAATATAAATAATTGCTTAACAATTTTTTATACTATTATTTAACATAATGAGAACAATCAAACTAAAGATACATCAAAATATATAATAAACTATCACAAAAATTCAACATAATTTATCATAGGAATAAGGCCATGTTTGGTTATACGGCACAGTTTTGAAGAAAATAAGCATACCAATGAGAATAGGAACATGCAACGGTGACCTCAACAAGCCATTGGTGGCTGTTGCAGTAGAGATACTGGAGGCTGTCTAGAAGAGGCGTTGATTTGAATTCCCGTCGAGGCAAGAGGCCTAGGGGTGTAAGTTTCCGTGCGAGTTGGCAAAAGTGCATGCAATAATTCAAACAAATGTTTTAATGCCTTGGACTTTTCTTCATCACTTTTCCAAACAAATGTTTCAATGCCTTGGACTTTTCTTCATCACTTTCCCTCGAGTTCTCCTATCTCTGTTCTAACTTTTGAAACTCAATAAAAGATATAGTTGATGACCTCCTAACCTTAGAGGTTCTCGGTGCATCGACCTGGACTTGATCACCTTCTGTGTCACTAGTTGGTTGGGCTTAGGAACTTGTCTAACAGGACGTCCTTATGGTCTAGAGGCTCGTCTGGGGCATACAGAGGTTGGATGTGCAAGGGAAGCATTAATAGGTAATGACTGCCCAATGGACTAACCTCGCTCCAGCAAATACTGTTGTCTAAAAAGTTTATTTTGATATATGTTCAAATAAATTTTATTTTGGCTAAGAATATAAATTTTCTTAATTATTTTAATTTTAAATAGATAAATAAAATATATTTATTAATCCATTCACATCCTGATTGTCTAAAAAGTTTACATCATTGTCTTGTATACTTCGATAGGATATCTTTCCACATCTCCGAATTTTCATTCTTAGATGTGTGTCTGCAACCACACTCAATAAGAAATTTGTTTACATTCTTATTCCCAACCATACTAGATAGGTAATAGGTCTTTGATGAATATCCATGATATTTACAAAATAATATTTTGTAATATATGATAGAATTGAAATGTTATGACACACATCAAGAAAGCGGTGAATTAGTATATTTAAAATTTTTTTTTGAGAGACAGAGGTATCGTCTGTTAAGATCACGAATTCATTAAACCTCAAGATCTTGAAATGGCACGTATCAATCGTGTAAAGACAATCTTGTTTTGTGAAAAATAAATAAGAAATCTTATGAATGAATGAATGAATTAAGTAGGGATAAAAATGCAAACAAGAACAAACGAATTGAAAGCACAGGAGACAATGATTTATAGTGGTTCGGCTTTCCAACCTTAGTCCACTACCTTACCTACTCACTAAGGATTTTGAAGCAAGTTTACTATCAACCCCCTACTCAAAACTAAGTAAGTCATTTAGTCCATGACTAGGAAATGTACAAATCTCTCAATCTAATGGCCCCTATAGCTTACATTAGGATTAATACAATAAATGTGAGAATGAGAGTCTACAAGTACAACTCTTATTTACTAGCTTTCTCTAACTGAAAAATACAGGCTTATAATCAATGTAACAGTGTATACAAAGTCTCAGAAATGTAAATATAAAGAGAGAAGAATTTAACGCTCAATGTAAAAATGAAAGCTCGATAGTTGAAGATATTAAATGTTTTCCAACAGTCTTCAATCGATTCTCCCAACCCATATTTATAGTTGATGGTAGATAAATACAAAAATTCGATCGTTGTAGTGATTGGGCGAGCATTAAATGCGCCAAAAATTAGCCGTTACAAAATTCTATGAAACAAATTGTCGACATAAAGAAAAGGTTAGTCGACTACATTTTCAAATAAACTAAGGCATAGTTGTAACAACCCGCTCCCACTTACGGGCGCTACCAATGAATAATCAACCGGATTACTCACACGCAACACCAAACCAATGAAGAGATGGATTATGTTTCATCGGAAAACGTCTTAGGTGGGGCTAGGCTTCTTCCTTCCCTTCGCTCCACTCAAAGAGTGGGTCCCAAACATAAAAGAAACACAGCGGATGGGACCCGAATCTCGAGTGAGCTTCACCTCTCTTCAGCTCGTCCGATAGCAAGCTAGAGGTGACCCAGGCACAAAGCTAGCATAACAAACACTTCGCTGAGTATTGAGAATTTATGAGAACATACCTCACTGATCTTTACTCGATCTGAAACTTGGCTTCTCCAACTAAGCCATATACAACGAACAATCTCACAATCATTTATCACACTATGATGATTAAATACATTTAATGCTCAACAACACATACATTTACTCACAAGAGTATAAATACATAACACCACATGGCTACATACAAGAGATAATAAAATACACAACTTGGGCAACACAGCTAGTTGCCACAACAGCCTCCCAACGCCATCCTTGCTTGTATCTGGACTTGCAACATCTACACATGAGGTAAAATCTCATGAGTCACAAAGACTCAGTAAGGGTGCAATGCATGTAAATATGAATATAATCGTGTTTATGTATGACAAATGCATGCAAATGAGGCTAGGTTTACTCATCCTCACAACCCATTAAGGTTTGAGGCATCAACCTATCCGCCCCCACCACACTAGTCCTCCATATGGCCATAGGTCCACTAGGTCTTGCATCACACAAGATATAACTACTACATGTCAATGTAACACAAAAACATTATCAAACATATTTACCCACTTGCAAAGCTACCTCCACATGGGGCCGTCCCTTACCTGGCTCGGAGCCTCATCCCTGCCTTGGCCAGAACGTCAGCCCAAACTCTGATCTCTTCTAGGATCACCGCCTTCTCGATTGAACATAGAGGTAACACACAAAAACTCAACTCCATTAACATCCGGCATTAACCCAATGCCCTCAATTTCGCCACACATCGCAAAATCACCATCGACACTATCTCCAAACAACCAACCACGGTATAAACCAGCCGTCAATAATTTCCAAACAACCCCAACTCAGGGTTTAATCTCACAAATAATCATTCTACAACATTTCACATAAGGCAAATAACTAAAAAGAAATAATTAATTTACCTTATCGAATCTGGAGAAGAAAATCGACCAAACGCTCACACCGGCGTCGCTTCATAAGACGTCACCTTGTGCTCAAAACCTTCTTCTCGAGCTTCCGACACGCTCCTCAAGTCCCAAGGTAATTTCCAGAATTTTCTCCTGTTTTCTGGAATTTTCTAAAATTTTTCTCCTATTTTCTTCATTTTTCCTTTATTTTCTTTTTATTTCTTTTCTATTTTTTTCTTTTATTTTTCCTTTTCCTTCCACTGTTCATCGTCTCCTACCTCCCGCGCCTTCTTCTCTTTCTGCTCTTCTTCTCTTTCTCTTCTTTCCGCGCACGAGCAGCTCCTCCTTCTTCCCCATCGCGCGCCCACCTGCGTGCACCACCGGCCACCCACTGCCTGGCCTCCCTCGTTGCTGCCCTCCCCTGCAACGCGTCGGCCATGGCAGCCTCCGCTGCTGGCCGCTGCAACTGGCCACCACCGTGGCCTTCGATGTTGCTCCCGCCATCGACGGCTTCCTCTATTGCTGCTGGTCATCGCGGCTGCCACAAGCTGCCTCCTCTCGAGCCATCGCTGCCCTCGGCCCCTCCTCGAGCTGCAGCACCGCGGACATGGCAGCGGCCTTTAGCTACTGCCGCATCTCTCTCTTGATCTCTATCCCTCTCAAGCTCTCTTTCCGGTCTCGGCCATTACTCCCTCTCTCGATCGCAAGCTCTATCTCTCGATCTCTCATACATTGGATTCGGCCGAGAGCTCTCTTTCTCGTTATTTGCTCTGTTCGAATCCAAGAAAGCCACTGATGATGGCTTGTTCCAGCGCATCCAATGCGCACATATATATATATATATATATATATTGCATAATTTACATATTAATCCCCTATTTTCTCCATAACTTCACTTAGGAAATTTTAATAATTGCATTTAGACCCTATAAGGTCTTAATTAATTGCATCAAGCTACATAGGATCTTGATTTATTCAAAAATAATAATAGGCCATTACTTGTTAAGATCGATTTTGTCCCTGTGCCTTCAAAGGACCTTATTTCAATCTAAAAATACTGTAGGGTTGACTTATTTATAAAACTAGGCCACCCTTCGAGCCCCTCTGACATATCAGTGATTTACTTATTAGCCCTCTCGAGCATTCGGTTCAACAAATAATTTAAGATTATATCGCAGGTGTATCGAAAATTATTCCCGATCTGACTTCTCTTAGAGTCATTAGTCTCATTTCGAAATGTTCGACAATCCCTTGCCCCATTTCCTGGACATCCAAGTCTTACGACATTTCCTGCCATTAATTCAGCAATTTGTTACTTTATTCTCAAACTGCCCTTAGGGCCCACCGGACCGCTCACAGATTAAATTACCAAAATGCCCCTCCCAGGGCCCATCATTTCATTTCCTGCCTCTCTCTCAAAGAGCATTTTTGGAATCTTGTTTTATTTATTTTTAACACCAGTAACACAGGGTGTTACAATAGTCGACAGACAAGAGAGTATAGTCGACAGTTGTCCAACAAAATCTACTGATAGTCGACAAACACATTCACATAGTCGACACATTCAAAATATGAAGAAAATTTCAAACATCATGCACATACATAGTCGACAGAAGAAAATTCATAGTTGACAGACCCTGCATAATAGTCGATATAACAGAATATAATCGACAGAAGCCATACATAGTCGACAGAATATACAAACATAGTCGACTATTCTCAGACATAGTCAACAAAACTTAGGCACATAGTCGACTATTCATAGGCATAGTCGACAGAGCATATACACATAGTCAACTATCCATTTGAAAAATCTGAACATTTAATATTTCATAACTTTGTTTCTTTTGAAAGTAAGCTGAGATTATTAAAAGAATATTAATTTTGAATCTTAATACTCAACCTTACTTCCTATAGAATTCAAGAAAGAATGATTTTCATAACTTTGCTACAAACTCATTCATATAGATTTAGAGATTGATTTTCATGTAGCCATTATCAAAACTATTTTATTTTCTAAGAGTAAAATATCAATATAAATAATTGCTTAACAATTTTTTATACTATTATTTAACATAATGAGAACAATCAAACTAAAGATACATCAAAATATATAATAAAATATCACAAATTCAACATACTTTATCATAGGAATAAGGTCATTTTTGGTTATACGGAACAATTTTGAAGAAAATAAGCATACTAATGAAAATAAGAACATGCAATTGTGACCCCAACAAGACAGTGGTGGTTGTTGTAGTGGAGGTACTAGAGTCTGTCTAGAGGAGGCATTGATTTGAATTCCCCCCTAGGCAAGAGGGCTAGGGGTGTAAGTTTCCTCGAGAGTTGGCAGAAGTGCATGCAACAATTTAGACAAATGTTTTAGTGCCTTGAACTTTTCTTCATCACTTTTCCTCAAGTCCTCATATCTCTATTCTAACTTCTGAAACTCAATAAGAGATACAGTTGATGACTTCCTAACCTTAGAGGTTCTTGGTGCATCGACTTGGACTTGATCACCTTCTACGTCACTGGGTTGGTTGGGCTTAGGAACTTATCTAACAAGACATTCTCATGTCCGGAGGGTCGTCTGGGGTGTATAAAGGTTGGGTGTGCAAGGGAGGCATGCACAGGTAACGACTGCTAAATGAACCAACCTTGCTCCAGCAAATACTATTAGCTGGCCACTCGACTTCCCTGTTTTCTTTGTGATGTTGCAGGGCCCGTGACTCATAAACTTGGGAAATAGCCAAAAGACGCTCCCCATTGGTAGCCTCCCATTGTTCAGGGAGACTGGCATATGTGTCCTTAGGCTAGGATGCCGTTGCATGAGAAGACCTTGTTTTCCTCACCATTTTGGTGACTTTTTGCTCATTTTCCTTAGATGTCATTAAATTGTTGTTATTGAGATACAATAATTAAAATTTGTATGTCTTAAGAAATAGCTTAGCAGAGCTCAACGAGGAATTCAGGGGTAAGGTTTGTGCTGGGAATAGGCACTAGCAAGCACTTGGCAAGAGAATAGCTTAATCCGTTGTCCGAGTAAAGATCATAGGGCTAGTCTCGATCCACTATCCAAGAGAGCTAGAGGGATGCCTCAAGTCTTTAGATGGATAATGGGCTGAAAGGTCTCTAGGAGGCTGGTTCCCTGAAGGCTATGACTCTTCAACTAACTAGTCTTTGAATGGCTTGGCTCCGGAAGAGTTGGGGAGTCTCTGGGAGGTGTCATGCCTTGATGTCTTCGGATGAGTTTGTGGCACAAGAATAATTAGAAGGCACGCGGGGAACTCTCCCTTGTGGGCCCTCCGATGCTAAAGTCAAATGATGTTATGATGTAGAATACATAATGAATATGGGTTGTATGAGGCTTTGGGTAAGTGTCTTTGGATGGGTGACTTCAAATGGGTTTGGATTTGAAATGTTAGGTCTAGGTCTTGGGGTGCTAGATTTGGATCCACAGGGAGCGAACTTGGAGGGTATTTATAAGCCTCAATAGCTGGGCCATGTGGAAAAGTAGGGCATGTGGCATGCTCAGGTTGGATCGACTATTCAGGCAAAAAGTATGTGAATAAGGTCGGAGGGCTTGAAGGTATTTTTGGGGATGGGATGCCCTTATCCTTTAGATGAGACTTCCCCGAAGACCCTAAAGATTCTTTAGTTTTCGAGATTAAGGGTTGGCCTCGAAAACTCTTCTGGGAAAGTCTTCAAGATGAGGGTCTTAAAGGCATTTCAATTAGCTTTTCCCTGAAGACTCTTTGGAGTCATCAAGTGACTTATGCCTAAAAGACTCTTAGGGATGAGTCTTTCGGCTTAAGAGCATGGCTACCTCAAAGACTGTTTGGAGACTTATACCCTAGAGACTTTTCAAGGTCTTCCGGGTTTTCAACCTTCCTTGATATTTCCTTAGATTTTAGTTTGATTTTTCTAAGATATCCCACAACACCAGCATTTAAAGTTAGCAACATTAGTTCTAAAATTAATCTTGAAAAGTTCATTTTCACTTAAATCATGCTCACATCATTATTTTCTTAATCAACTAAGATTAAATATTTCAATAAATATTTTTATCACTATTTTTCAAGATTTCTAAAAAGGACAAACAATTTATGTGCATAAAGTTGCTTTAAATAGAAAAGGTTTTGAAAATCCCAACTAACCCCCCTATTAGGTGTACATTTTTTCTTACATATAACCCAAGTGTAACAGACCTTAGCAATTATAGGCGCAAAAGACCTAATGAGAGGGATAAGCCTTCTTCTACTTCCTCAGCCCAATTACATTGAAGTAAGGAAGTGGGGGAGTCCTGATGATGTCTAGAAATTTGGGTCACTTGACACATGGTTGGGACACAATCCTAGTCAAGCCCAATTAACAACAACCGCATGGAGATACAAATTAATATTAGTGGATAATGATGGCACATGATATTCTATAGCATATTTTATCTTTAAAAGAAGTAAATTTAGATAAAAGAAAAGGCTTATTAAGGAAACAAGATAAACCCAATGAAAAGTTGATTGCCCTTCAAAGTTCTAGCAAGACACATACTACATAGTCTATAAATAAAGGCCTTCGGCAACCTATGGAGACAAGTTTTATTTTAGATAGTTGATTTCACATGGTTTAGAGTTGGAGTCTCACTATTCATATTTGGTATCATATCTCTCGTGTCTTATATCTCAAGATCTCTCAACAATTGTAACTCTATTGTTCTCATGCTTTTCTTTATGTTTCTTAATTTTCATCAATTATTTTCTATCAAATATGTTACTGACTTAAGCGTTGCAATTCCTGAAGTGCCCCTGGTAGTCCTAACCTCTATCTTGTAAGTGTCAAACCCTAGGATTAATTCTCCAACAACCTTCAACATTGATCCATAATCAACTATTACTTCATGATCTACAAATAATTTAGTGACTAATTTTAGTCATCAAATTTATTCTTTGGTAGGATAAATTTATATTTAACCCTTTTTTTTAGTATGTCAAATGTAGCATTACCACCTAACCCCTCAAGGTAATACCGCATTTTATCCGTTAACCAAATTGATTTTTTGCATTTTTTAGATACTTCTTTATAGTTTAAACTAAGTTTACTTACGTTATATTCAAGCATATGCACATTTATATTAAAGGATACAATGTGGAAAAAAAAAATATCTAGTTTGAAAAATGGCATTTTTTTTGAGGGGAGGGGAGAGGGGTGGTGAAATTCATACAAATGAGATTAGAGTTGTGCCAAAATCGAAAATGGGGCAATTCTTTCGAACAGGCCTTTCCAAAGGGTGATGGTTCTTTCTAGAAGGATCTTTCAAAAAGAACTCCTTTCGAAAATGAGGTATTCCTTTTCGAAAAAAAGCAAGACCAATTGGCATGTGTCCCCTAAATCCATGAACACGTGTAATCGTGATGAGCCTTATAAAAGCGAAGCTACAACACTCAGAAAATGACTTTTGGTAATCCTTCGCCACCTTAACTTTTATTTCTAAAGCTTTAGTCTTATTTCGGTAACATGTTTTCTCTCGATAGCTAACTTAAGCATCAGAGAGTCTTCGCGAATGGAAATCCCCCACAAGCCTTCTGACATTTTGTTTGTTGTTCGCAGCTCTTGCCAGAAACTTGCCTTCTCGTCCTTTTTGAGAGAGGTCCCAAACTCTCTCTGAAAACTTTTTACCTTCCTTTCCAAGATAGGTACTACCACAAGACCCATATTTTCACAGATCCTTTCAAAAAGACCCCTTTCGGGAGGCTTAGATCCTTTTAGAAAAACTCATTTCAGGAAGCTCAGATCCTTTCGAAAAGATTCTCTCCCTTGGGTGACCTCTAGCTGGTCGACTCCTAGCGATACCAAAATCTTCCATTGCAGTTTTTTTCACTTCACACAAATTCTAATTGTTGTATTTTTTACAACAAGAGTAAATTGCTTTCCTTTATCAAGTTTGAGTCATTTGTATGTAGATTTCTATCACTTAGAAATGTATCTCTTTATGATTCATCTTTTTTGTTTAGAAGCCCTTTCTTTACAAATCACACTATTTAAATTCTAATTAAATTAGATTTTAATTAACTTAAATTTAATTTAAAAAAAAAAAAAGCTAATGAAACATTGGCTCAATAACATGCAGTGGTTCTGAACCCTTCACATCTCATATTCAATTCCTGATGTGAGTAATATTTTCTTAAAATGTTTTTATTCAATTTATTACTAACTCGAATGAATTTGTATTTGTTGTTTGTGAATTATAGGGTAATGATTGTATTCAAAATTAATACTTTTTGAATTGCATTTGATGAATAATTCATATCTAATTTAGATAATTGAAGCAGCTGCGACATAAACTTTATAGGAGTTCAACTAGCTTGGGAAATGAGTCAATACGATTTAGAGATTAAACCATATGGTCTATATGGTCACCCGTCTTTGTTCTATTCTTATTGAATTAGAGAGTTGTGGTTTAATTAAGAATATCTGGCATGTTAGAAAAGACAGTAACATTTTAGTATATATTTTAGACTCTCGGGTCTGGCTGCGTGATACAATACCAGAATCTACTCTTTCTTTGGTGTTTGTAGGGCTCCTTGCAGTTTTAGTAATGAATCATTGCTTCTTTTGAATTAAAAGAAAAAAGAATTTGTTTTCCCTAAAAATGGCTCAAGTGGTAACTAATATTTCATAATAAATGGAACTAGCAGTTGTCAAACTTAGTTGAGTGAGCCAAAGTTAAGCTTAAAACTCAAAACAGTTCCTTGGTAGTCTGTTAGGAACAAGGGAATAAATAGAAATGAATAAAACCACCACTCATTTCATTTCTCAAATCGTTTTGAGAGAGAGAGAGAGAGAGAGAGACAATAGCAACTGAATAAAATGAAACGGGATGGAAGGAGTTTCCATTAAAAGGGTATAATGGTAATTTACTATTTAACGTCCTCCTTTTACACCATTTCCATTGCTCTTTGCCTCTTTGAAACATGAAGAAACGTTCTTAACTTTTCGCCCCCCCCCCTTCCTAACTAGGTCTGATGTATCGCGCGAAATATAGACCCCCCCCTTCCTAACTAGGTCTGATGTATCGCGCGAAATATAGATAGAGAGGACGCTTGGTATCGACAATGTTCCCATCCTATAGGCAGGCAGTAAGGCATATCTCCCACTAACGGGCCTCCCCAGTATCCCTAGAAAATTGATATGTTTATGAATCAGAGTCATAACGAGGGAGGGAGCCAAATCCAATCACAGGCAAGGAATCCGAAGCCTATAAATATCAGCCCCTACGACACATATCGATGCCTTCAACCTCCTCCTCCCTCCTACCTTACAGCTCAAGATCCCGTACTCTGGTTATATTCTCCAGAGCCACCTACGGATAGTCCGAACGGCTTATTTTGCAAGATTCAAGCTGTGTCCCCAATTCACAAGCCCCGTCATCATCTAGAAGAAGACTCGGCTATTGTCCAAGTCAAGTCAAAGAATTCGACGGGATATTTCTTGCATCCTCACTCTCAAACGCAAAAAATTTCCATTCCATCCATCCATTGCTGTGACTCCCAACAAAGCTGAGACATCTGTTTTCTTTCTTGTAATGTTATTTCTTTCCAAATTTATAATTATTATCTTTCAATTTTTAGGTCTTCTAATTGTAATATTTGGAGTGTCAGAAAGCCATTGCAAACGACCAAGGAAGATTAGGAATCAACAGAGAGAAATTAAAGGGCCGAGAATCGACCCATGCAGCAGCCTGATTAAGTGAAGAAAAACCAAACATCTGTTCCAGACACACCATTAATCCCATCTAACATTACCAACAGCACCGACTCAGTCACGATGAAAGATCCTGCGTTGTTTGCATATGTATATATAATTATAAACACAATCCATGAAAGGACCCACCCTCCAATAGAACACAGAAAATATGAACGATTCTTTATTCTTAAGGAGCAGGCTAGTCTCATATTTACAGGTCAACACAGCTATGGTCTCGTCTTCGCCGTCGAGAATTTCTGGAGAGGGGCAGATAGGGTTAGAGAAAGAGAGAGAAATTAACTGAAGTTAGGGTGTTTCACTAGAGCATAATACATCTACGCTGCAAGATAACCCGGGAATATTGGTACCTTGGACAAGGGAACTCAGCTTTCTGTACAAAACTTACGAGAAACAGCTTACCTTACTCTGTGCAGAACATGGTGTACTCGAAGTGGTCCTCCATAACAGATAACACCCACTTTTTTTTATCTTGCTCTATCTAATACATTTTGGAAAACCCGTACTGAAACGTCCCTAGCCTTCGATGAGCAGCTGCACTTGCGGCTGCTGCTGCAGCAGGAGTAATTCCGGCATACTGGGGTTTAGCCTGCAACAAATTTGTGTCAATGGCTATCCTGTCGTCAACTTGGTCCACCTTTGTCACCCCAACACGTGTCATATAAAATGGGTTGTTGTCAATGCTGATTGACACGTCTGGGGTCAATTTAGCAGGCATGCCAACTTGTTTTTCCTGTGAAGACAAATCCTTTTGTGTCTCAGTTGTAGATCTTTCCAGTTTCCGAGAGCCACTCCTGCTGTAACAGAATGCTGGAGGGATGGACTGGGGATGTTGGACTACGTTTCTGATTACCGTTCTAGGGTCACTAGTTTCTTTTGCAACATTTCCATTCTCGAATGGTACAACTGGGCCCACAACTTTCCCTGGTTTGGCTGAAAAAGCAGACAAGGTTCAAATTATTAGAACAGAACAAATATGGTAACAAGCAGTGCAAGTGGAAGAAACAAGTACCCAAAGGTTTCTTCTGTGGAGCTTGTGAATTTCTTGATAGATTTCCAGGGAATTCATCTTCATCCCCAGAATTCTTATTCCACAAGGGATCCAAAATTTGCCGATCTTTCAAGGTAGAAACATTTGCTTGTTCTTTTAGATGGATTGCACTTGCGTGTACGATAGTGGACCTGCACTCATTCACATGCCACAGACATGAAATAGGAAACAGGAACCATCTAATTCCTGGCTGGCAGACCAGAACAACTTGAACCCTAATATCCCATAAGGGCACAGCAAGATTATTGATCATGGAAAACAAGGAACATCACTCAGATTACTGATAACTGAAGCATAATTGAACAGGATGAATCATTTATTCTGTGCACCACTTTCTTTACTACAGATCTTTCCCAGTTAATGTTATTCTTTTGAGTAGCCATTTTGTCAAAGTAGACTTGTCATTCATTTGCTCTCAGACCTGCATTCAAGACATGCATAGGCTTGTATGATAATAAGACAAGAAGTACACTCTTATCACAACTAATTGCTGGTATATCATTACATCTGAGTTGCAGCATCTAACATACTTCTGTCTTTAAAAATTGTGCGTTATATATGTCATGCATTAAAATTGTTAATTCCTTTATTGGCCTTCCTGCTTAAACTAACTGTTTTTCATGTTATATCACCATTTTTAGTATGGCTTGCTCAAAAAGCTTGTGCATGCATTTGTTCTGAACTTATATGATTTGATGAACCTATGATAAGATCCCTAAACAAGTAAGTGCAGGTAGAAAGTATAGTAAATTTAATATGCGTTCATGTTTTCCTGCCAATCATATATATGCCTGCCAGTCACCAATTACAAAGAATACAGTTGTATCAATTACAAGAGTTAAAAAATCTTTTACCAATAATGGACAGCATTGTCTATGATGCCTTTATTATAACCATGTGCACCATGCACCCGAAGTACCGCACTGACTAAGTTAAAGAGGTTGATCCACATCACCCACTTTCTCCTCTATTATATATGTTCATACAGAAGTCCATTTGGAACACCATACAGACAATTATAACTCTTTACAATATTTTTGGATGGAGGAAAGGGTAAGTGTAGTATAGGTTTCAAGGAAAATGGAAGAGGATATCCCTCCTACTGGTTGGGTAACCAGAAAAATAAACTTTTCCTTCTTTTGTTTGGTTAGCCAGTGGAATATAAGGGGAAGGAACTGTAAAAATCAACTTTTAAACTGATCCTTAAAAAAAATAGAGGATGTTACTGGTTTAAAAATTATTTGAATAACAAAAACTTCACTTCCCATCCATTTCCTCCCAATTCTGAAGGGAGTAAAAAACCAAACCCAGACTGTGGCTCCTCAGTCACCCATTCACCTCTCTTCACTTGAAAAATAATTCAAACAAGATGAACTTGAAATTTTCCCTTCCAAATTCTTCATTTTTTCTCTAAATCCTTTATAATCCAAACAGATTTTATGCTCAGCCAACTTGATACTCAATACACACATAGAGAAGATAAAAAAATTGAGAACATTGGCCACCAATGTTAACGTAAAGGCACAGAAATGAGCTGAGAAATTGTAGTAACATTTTTACCTTGGGAGGGATACATGCTTTCTCTCAAGTGCAACGCTTGGCCCACTTTTACCACCATTTTCTTCAAGATGAGCAAACTGCTTCCGAAACTGATCAACAACACTACACGCAACACCAACTGAATAAGGGGGGAGTACAGAGCTCAACAGCAGTTTTAAAGGATAGATCTATTCAACATGAACAGAAACTGAAAATAAAACCTTGGATAGAGAAAATTAGTCCTCTCTATTCCATTCATGTAGTCCTTGAGCAACTGAGGGTGGTATTCTAGTATCTCACAGAAAATTAATTCCTGCATGTCCTCCTTTGTAACTCTACGCCTCTCAAATTCAAATTCCATTTTCGTAATTGGCTGGCAAGATGGCTCCCTATCAACTTTTGCTAGTCCTTTGAAGTAAGGATCAGCCAATGCCTGATAAAATACCAAATTTAGAAAACATATTCTAGCTCTTAATAGTACCATAGGAAGTTAACTGATCAAATTCATAAAGCAATAGAGAGCTACCAATAAAAAAGCTAATATTACTCTACCATCTATAAACTTTTCCTTTTTTTTTTTGGGGGGGGGGGGGGGGGAGCGGGGGCGGCGCTGCTAAGATAAGTATCAAAGGAGACCATAGGAAAGCATGTAAAATGGAAGTGGTATTGTACAACAGGTACTGACTGTTTTTACTCATGATAGTACATTACTAATAAGGTGTCTCCTAGCCCAGAGAAAAATATGTACAATGGAAGTTCTAAGCTAATCAAACCTCCTCAGCAGTTGGCCTGTCCTTTGGATCGAAAGCAAGTAGCCTTTCCAATAGTCGTAATGCTAAAGGATCTGCATTAGGAAATTTCTGTGTGAAGGGTACAGGCTGTTTTTTCCTCATGCTAGTAAGGTATCTCCTAGCCTTGTCATTTCGAACCTGAGACAAAATGCAAAAAATGATTCCCAATATAAAAGAAAGGTTTAGAATAGAGCAGTTATCTGATGTCCTGCACTCAGTGACTCCATACCCGTGAAATGGTATCCATTGAAGGTGTGCCAAGAAGATCTGTCATCAAATCCAGCTGGTGAACAACATTTTTTCCGGGAAACAGTGGTTTCCCTGTTAAAACCTCAGCAAAGATGCAGCCTATACTCCATATGTCAATTGCAGGTGTGTACTGCATAAGTGCCAACAGAAGAACAGATACTAAGTAAAAAGAAAGAACACAAGTATAACAAAATATCACGCTTATCTTAATAATAAGGGGATATGCTAAATATGCTTAACAACAAAAAATTGAATGTAGTGCCTTGCGTGGAGACTGAATGAGAAGAAATTAAATAAAGCTCAGCTTGAACAGTTGAATCACAACATTAATATGTAACCTAATATAGTAATTGATACACCTGAGGCAAGTGAACTGTGCGATTTGGTATAAACCAAGAATATGCAATTAAAGTATATTACAAGTTCAGTCAGTGACCAGAGTGCAGTCTTGGTTTCCCTATTTGTCAGGATTGAATTGAAGAAAAAGTCCTAGTCACATCCTATTAACAGGATCATGAACCAACTTTCATAGTTCAGATGTAAAAACCAACAATCACAAGCCTTAATCCCATTAGGTGGGGTTGGAATTATGGACCTTCAACCATCTCTATCTACTGTTACATTCTCCACAAGGTTATATTATATGTTGTGTTTAAGGGCTTCCCACTGAGTTTTCTTTTGTCTTCCTCTCCCTCTTTTATTGCAAACTTTCTCCATTTCATCCACTTGCTTCAGCTCTAGTACAACAGGACGCTGTAATTTCTTTGTCATTTTTTCAAGAAAATTTTAAAGGTAAATCATCCTTTGATTTCATCACATAACAAAAAGGAGTATCTTCTATCATTCAAGTGTCTAAAAACATAAATATCATGTTCACATTCATAGTGAGATAAGAGGATATTTTTACATTTGTAATCAGATTATAATTTAAGAATGATACTTAAATTGGATGATTTCAAGACGAAATTCAAATTTTTTCATGACTCGGGTGTATATGTAAATCTTCCAGATCTGCTCAGAATTGACATCTTTATTGCTCCAACCTCAACCCACATGCCCGAACATAATTAGCTAGATTCTTTCTTTTTAAATAAATAAATGAAGGAAGACAAACCTTCAAAGCCACAAAGGGAACTAAAAAACAAGAATAAACTTATCCTACATTTAGAACAGGTATTTATCAGGGAAATGAAAAGGAAAAGAAATAAATGTTTTAATGTATGTATGAATATGCATATACATGAGTAATTTTATTCCCTTTCTATTTTCCATTTTGTTGAAAATCCAAACTTAGGGTTAGAGACCTCTTTTCTTTTCTTTTTTTCATCATCATTGAAGACAATATCTTATTGTAACCATGACTTTGATATGGATGAGATATCCTAATTTTTCCTGTGGAAATCCTTGATTGATTCTATTCTCACCTTTGATAATTAATTAAGAGGGGTCCAGTTATGCTTCATCAGTGCAGTTGTAAGAAGAATGGCATTGTACAGCAGGTCAAGATATTTTGGGGGATATTGATAGATGTGCTGATAAAAGTACACAAGTGGCCTTCACCGAGAGGGAAAATTTCCCCTTTTGACTTTTAAAAAAGGGGAAATTTTCCCTCTCGGCAAAGGCACTTGGTGCACTTTGCTGATACATCAATTATTATCCTATTTTGAGTAAGTTCCTTTATTTGATTTGCAGTCAATGTGTCGGCTTTCTTATAGACTTTTTTTAGCTTTTGAAACTGGGATTGCCAAAGCAGAATGTATCTTCATGGCTGGAGGCTAACTGTTTTTAAAGATATGGCACCTTTGGCCCAAAGGAATATGAGACATTTTGAGGATATTGAGACTCAACTACTTTCTTCCTCTTTCTTGTAGTTTAATGAGGAATTGTGGTTCTCCAAAGTCCCCCTTCGCCCACCCCCACCCCCACCCCCTCCCCCTCCCCCCAAACCCCAAATTTTAGGATGAGCTTTTGATGTAAGAAATTATGGTTTTTCTTAATACAGGGTTTCTCCTCTTTTTGACAGCTTATTTGAGAGTTGGTTTTTTTTTTTCCCATGGGGGTTGGGGGGAGAGGAGGAGGATCCTATTTCAGTTACTGATTTCTAAAATAAAACAAGCAGCAGAAGTCAATGTTGACAAAAATAGTCCAGATACTTTGCCTTCTAACAAGATTGAATATGTAGAGCATAAGCAGTAAAACGGCGTTACGCAAGAACGCTCACACTTGTGGTTCGGTGCTTGGCAGCTTTCTGGGGTTGTTTTCATTTCTCATGAATGTTCCTTTGCTTACCTACTTTTCTTGAAAAGTTTCATTTCACTGCTCAAATGGAAGGCTGACCCCACATAATGGGATAAAGGCTTGGTATGTTGTTATTATTTGTATAAATGGAAGGAAATAAGCCAAAGTGCAGTCATTCATATATTTCATTTAGGTTCTGTTCCCCAAAAAGCAAATCATTGTCGTTTTCATGCCTTCCAATGCAATCTCCCTCCCCTCCAAAAAGAAAGGAGAGAACCCACCCCCACCCTAAAAGTGGAAGCTTAAGCCACTCAAAAGAGTTATCAATTTCATGCAAAAGCACTCAAGCCCAGCTATGATATTATAAATAACAATCACAGAAATTCTCCTAAAAGAACTAACGGATAGTTGCAGTCAGGTTCATCATTCCTACGTCTATACCCAAGATTCCAAGCATAAACTTCCAAATTAGGACCCAACACATTCAAACCAAGACAGGATTGTCATGCATGCTGCTAATGGATAACAGTCCTCCCAAGATGGGAGAAAATTGTACAGGATTTTAGAAGTTCAAAGGTCATGTCAAGGTATAGCATGAAAAGGTATGGATTAACATTTCATGAATAAGAAAAAGATTAATCACCAGCCACATCACATAGAATCCAAGCACATACCTACACCCAAGTTATAAATGGATGAACAATAGAAAAACTAATATTCTCATTAAAATGTATCAAGATATGACCAAGGATGCAAATCCAAAACTGAGCAGGATATGCATGATAAATACAGGTGAAAATATAAGGACAATATGCAGCAAGTCAAATATCACAAGCTTCAAAAACAAGAAATGTAAATTATTTTCAGTTTTTAGATCCAAATAGGTTCATAGTGAAGGATCTAATATCATACTTTTGAGTAGAATGATCCACAGAGTTCTGGAGCCCTATACCACCTTGTAGCAACATAATCCTGTATATACATGACATATAGAAAAGGAGAAAACTATCAAAATCCCACAAGCACACTCTACCAAAAACATAAATAAGAATGGAGTTTGATAATAGCATATTCATGGAGATTAATGGTAGCATATCCAAGTGTCAAATTACTAAATTGCTTACCGTCCAAAATACTGTTGTAGGTGTATCATTGAATGCAACTCTTGCCAAGCCAAAATCACATATTTTGAGCTTACAATTAGCATTTGCCAATATATTCTTTGGTTTTAAATCCCGATGAAAAACATTTGCTGCAGCCAAGTAGCAAACTGTTAAATATGTTGACCGTTCCACAAAGGCAAACCCACAGCCCACTATATGCAAACCACTTGGAAGCCATGTGAGGAAATACCAATTAAATAAATTCAGAAATAATGATTAAAAAAATCAAGGTTCTCAATTGCATGAAAGAAGTTAGCAGTAAAGGAAGAATACAAGTTCAATCAGTTAATCCACAAATTATCTTAGTATGGCAACTGAATGATGTACTCAGCTAAAAAATTAACAAAAGAACATAATTATTCCTATGCCTCCTTCATCCATAGCTAATCTGGCTTATTATTCAGATTATTATGTAGCAATTTTAATCAGAGAATAGAGACACAGCCAAAAAAGTGGCAGTATAATATAGGGAGTGCTTGCCTGTGTGAATATACTTCAAAGCACGTAGCAACTGGTAAAGGAAAAACTGGTAGTGCTCTTTGGTCAGGTCATCATTGGCTTTAATGACTTGGTGAAGATCTGACTCCATCAGCTCAAAAACAACATAAATATCCCTGAACTCTCTTCTTGAAGGTGGAAGCATAATGTGTTTAATTTCAACAATGTCTGGATGCCGCAGAAGTCTGAGCAACTTAATCTCACGAAGTATTCGAGCAGCATCGGAGATGTGTTCAAAAATATCATGGATTTTCTTTATTGCCACTTTTTCACCAGTATAGGTGTCAATAGCTGAGCAAACAACGCCATAGCTGCCTTTCCCTATAACCTCCTGGATTTTATACCTATTGGCATCACCATATTCAGAGAAGAAATCCATCTCTGAAGAATTCTGCAAAAGGAAAACAATGTCAGATCAGATAGCCAGGCACCCAATTAATCATCAATTCATTACACGCTGGACATATACACAGAGAAAGAGGGGGGGGGGGGAAGAAGAACAAGAGGCCAGTAGTTATGAACAGAGAAGAGTAGAAAACAAATACAATTGTACACACAACCAAAATTATTTCAGTTACAGATGCCCTTGTAAAGTTTAACCTCTTAAATAAGAAAAACATATTAATGAAGTTAATGTTACACATCTTCTTCTATAGAAATCTATAGCTTATAACATGACCAGATGAAAAGAACAAGGAAGTTCATGATATTTTAGGGAAAAGGGAAATAAATATAACCCTTTAAAACAAAGAACTATCAACACCAGATTGGCTCTCATCTATTCTGCAAATTTTACTCCTAGCAGTTCTTCTTATAAGCCAGTCCTCATAAATTTTATCATTCCGAACCCTCAAAGAAGATGAATTTTTTGTGGTAAATGAACACGTCAGAATTATTGTGACAGTAATATAAAATATGCATTAAATAACTTGGAACTGAAAAGGAGAATAGACAAGAAAAGTCTATCTATAAGACAAGAAACGATATCTATAAGACAAGAAACGACATTCAAGGAAATTTTATCCAAAACAGGAAAAGAAACTACACCCCAGGAAACAAGCGGGTAAACAGGATAAAAATGTATGGAAAAAAATCAAGATAATTAATAAGGAATTTATCTCTTTTCGAGAACAGGGTGGAAATCCCGTTCTTTGAGGGAAAAGGACTAACACCCGTATCGCCTTTAACGCCATCCATTAAACGAAACAGGGAAAGAAAAATTAACAGAATGATTAAGGGGGAGAAAAAAGAATTAAAAGAAAATCAAAATGTTCCTCCAAAATTGAATCAATTTCGTTTAGTCCACCGTATGCTAAACATCGTATCCCGGCTAACAACCACATCGAACAATCCAACAGCCTAATTTCACACAAAGATCGCCCCTTTTATTTCGTCTCACATCGATATCAGTCAAGCAATCATCAATCAATGCTTTGAAGTTCGAAGGAAATGAACCCTCACCTTCTTCCGGTGATCTTGCTGCATTCTTTCTATCAAGAACTTCACAAAAAACAGTACTCCAAACTGAACTCTTATACCAATTCAGAAGAGAATTAGCCACATTGGCCCCAGAGACCTCGACTCCAAGGACAATCGAATTCTTCAGATACAAAACAAACCTAACCAGATCCCTCGCGCATTCCACCGCCAAAACCTCTCCGGCCAGCAAAACGACGCCGCAACATCACCCGGGCCCCTCCAACAATCACAGACAACGCATCAACACCTGCTCAAACTCCAACCAACCGCCATAATCAAACCTATCTCTACATAAATATGTACATACATCTAACCAATTATACACAAGTATACATCTCACCGAAGCTCTGTGGATCTGAAGAAACCCTAACTGCTCTTAAGAGCTAGAGTAGAAGCTGGAGAGATCTGAACACCGACAGAGAGAGAGAGAGGGAGACAGAGAGAGAGCGTTGGGGGGCACGAATCTAGGGCATCTATGGAGAAAATGGTGGTAAAGTGTATTTCTTATCCGCACCGTATATTTATACGGTGGGGACAGATGAGCTACCGAACGAAGTGGCAGTGGAAGTAATTACAAGAGGTTCGGAGGGCATTTTTGACGGGGAGATTGAGTGACTGTTACTGAACGAATTCTAACATTACCGGCCTGTTTCCTGGAAACGTAAACTGACCCATGTCAGTTCTGTTCTATCCCCTGCGACGACAAGAAATATTTGAAAATTTCTCAACTCATTTAGAGTTTGGTAAAATTTTAAATTTTAATATTAATATTTATTTTAATAAATATTAATATTAATATTTATTTAGACCCATAATTGCATGTTGCGACATCGAATTTGACGCGCGCGCGCACACAATTATCGAATTAGACAACGGCAGCAAGTTTTAAAGAATTGGTTCATTAGGTCAAAAGTCATTTTATGTCTTTCATATAATATAATTTATATTTATTAAGCATAAAAGAATTAAATATCTTTAAGATATAGGTTAAGTGACGGACAAATGGTACATTGAAATTAATATTAATAAGTCACGAGTTTGATACTTAATTTAGACAAAGATCAAAATTCGTCTATAATTTATTTTTTCTATCAAAATTAAGAACACGAGTGACACAAAAATAATAATCTCAAATATAAAAGAATTAAAAATAATTTTTTATTTAATTAGTCATCTTTATTAGCTAAATTTATTGAATAATAATATATGCAACCACGTGTATTTACACAAAAGGGGTCTCTAGTTTTACACATATTTGGAATTTTTTTTTTCAAATATTTGGGTTTTGTGAAACTCTACGAAATTAAGTAAAAAACATTTTTATCCTTTAATTTATTAAACCATAATAACTTTATTTTTATTTTAATACTATTAATTTTATAAAATAAACTTGTAGGATCTTTTAAATATACTTTATTGTTAAAATTTATACTTTGAAGAAATGAAGTTGCCGTTTCAAACTTACTGCCATTTTAAATAAATTAATTGTTTGAAATAAATCCATGTTCTGCCTGTGGCGTTGGCCTAGGACGGCTTCTACCGTCCCCTTAGGCATTAGGCTTTAATATATTTTCTAAAGTGAGGGCAGAAAAGTCAATGCACACGTGTAATAATGTGCATATAGAGAGAGAGAGAGAGAGAATGGTTGGGCAGTTCCATTCGTTGGGTGGCTGAAACCTTGTAGGTTTGGACATCAACGTTCCACCTATATCCCCAACCAAGGTAGAAAAAAAAATTATTTATAAATGTTTAACTTAATGGATAATAATATTATTGTCTCTAGTCCTTGACTAAGATATTAGTTAAAAAAATATAAAATATAAAAAATATTTTAAATAAAAATATTTTTTATTATATTTATTAAATAACATTTAAAAAAATAATTGACGCTTAAGATTTTTTAGATAAATTTATTTTTCTTTTCTCTTCAGATAAATTTATTTTAAATTTTATAAGTAAAAAAAATAATATATTCTAAAAAATTTAATAAATAGTCTTATAAGAATATTAAAATAATTTTTATTCTTATCTTAATTATTTATATATTGATAAATTAAAATATTTTAATTTTATTTTAATATAATTTTATAATACTTATTTTAAATAATGTATGAACTAAGCATTTGACACGGGAAGGTAGAAAAATCAATATCATAACTACACGACGACAAATTATGAGGAGCGTGTAGGCTAGGGGAAGGCGTGTAATCTGTAACCATGACTTGGCATGGCATGGAATGGCATGGCATTCCCTTCAAAATAGGGAACAGTAACATATATTATTAATAATTATTATTCTACACAATGCACGAACTTCAGCTTCAAATTTATACAAAAATAATAAAGGAGAGGTCAATGTTGATGCCTCGAAATCGGATGTGCGGTGGAGCACCCAAAACCCGACAAGCATGAGAAAGTGGGGGAGGAATCAGACAACTTCCTGAGATTAAACCCACCCGCAATTCGTCTCATCGAAGATACGGATATTAGCTTCTTTACTTTTTGGCTTTGGGCTATATAATAATAATTTTAAAACCTTTTCTTTTATTTAAGTTCGTCTTTACATTAAATCATTTAAAAGATTTAGAGACTAAAGTGACAAAAGAAAAATAGTTTGTCGGTCAACAGAAAACGTTACATCTTTTTTTGAAGAGTATTTTTTTTAATGAATATTGTAAAAAATTAATTATGTAATAAAATTGAAGATCAATGAATAAATAATATGTTAAAAATGATATATTTAATAAAATTAATAATGACGTCATTGTATAGCATTATCAAAATATGAAAAAACCATAAAAAATTGATGATAGTATTTGAGACCGACTATCACGTATCGCCTCGACAAATGAACCTCAAGAATAGAACTTTGTACTTGGCTATATCGGATCTCGGGAGTACAACCTGCAAGACAACGGAGTGACGGGATTAGGGTCCCCCGGGGTGGACTCTGACGCTCAAGTCAGTAGAATAAATGCAGGTAGTAGAAAATATAAGAGTTGGAGATCTTGTTATACCTAGTGAGGATTTCTACTTTTTATATGTAGATTCATTATGGGGTACCTGAGATGGGCAGACACGACTCCCAAGGACCCCGGTCAAGTTGGAACAGGTCTCTCGATCAGGCCTAGATTTTGCGGACTCCACTCCGAATTGTAGGCTTGGCACGTGTCAATCTCTCAAGCAACCCACGTGACGAGCGAAATTATCAATGTATGGGGGTATTCTTGTAATTTAGGTTGCGCTACATTAGAAATAATTGTAAAAAAAATTTGTACTTTAATATTATTATTATTATTTTATTTTTAAAATTATATTTTTTATATTTAAATTCACGTTTACTAAATCAAAATCCTAATTTTTCTATTGATTTCATCTCTTGATATATGCAATGAATCTCGTACCATGTTTGAACTTTATTAATAATTATTTTAGTTAAACTTAATTATGAATTTTATAACACGGGATTATTTAAATATTAGTAACGAAATTAAAATTCAAAGTTAAAAAGCTTAAAATTGTGGATGATATTTTTGATCCCTCCCAATACCAAACTAACGAACGTTTGTTATTGACTTTTGAAGTCATGAATGGTGGGTTAAGAGGTGGATTTCACGAGAAAAAGACAACTGTACCATATGAATATATATTTATATATATACACGATGGTTTGGTGGGCACGGGATTCATTCACTAATAAAATGATAAATTGGCTGTCAAAGTGGGGCTTTGGCAGCCGGGCATCCAAAACTAATGATTAGTGGGAAAGCCAAGCAAAGCCAAGGGGTTGTTACGATAAGAAAAGGCAAAGAAGTTTATTAGTGTAATAAAGAAACGACTTTGTTTATGGGATCCTAATCAATTGATCGTTGGACTCATTTTCATGTCACTTTCCTTAATCATTCACTCTTTCTATTCCAAATACTGCAGATAAGATCTTTAGGAATGCACTACAAATAATATTATTATTTATATTGCAGGTGAATTGCATTATTAATTTTTAAATTAATCATTATATTTTAATTTTTATTATCACAATTACTAACTTTTGATTTTTTTTAAAATTCACTCATTTTTTTTTGTTATATTTTGTTAAATGAAAATTGAAGCAATATATATTAATATAAGCTCTAAAATTACTTAATTGTAAGATTTAAATTAATTTTATCATTTATATTAATGTATACCACGTCTCATTTTGTTAATAAAATTTTATAAAAAAAAATAAAAAGACTAAATTTTAATAAAAATCAAAGCCTAGTAGATGTGGTGATAAAATATAATATAATTCCAAAGTAAAATGATTATTTTTTTATAGAATGTAAAATTTAGGGAGGAATAATATAATTTATTTTTATATTATAAGACTAATGAATAATTGGGTAAATTACATTAGTAGTGTGAGATTTTGTCAAATTATGAAACTTTCTAGATAAGTGAATTTTTTAGGCTACGCTCTTTTTCGTGTTTCATTCTTTAGTTTTGAATTTATTTTTAGTTTTGTGTTATAAATGTCTGTTTTAAAATTTTTTAAAATATATTTTTTTTGTCATTTTAAAAAATTATTTCTTAAAACAAAAAACTAGAAAATGCGTTTATTTTGAAATTTTGAAAAAAAATTATTTTATGATATTTTATTCAATAAATTTGATTATTAAATAATAAAATTAACTTTTTTTTATTAAAATTTTACTATTAAAATAAAACAATAAATTTGATTAATGAATTTTTGACTACATCTTATCAATAATTTATATTAAATTATACACTTAATAATATACTATATATTATCTTATATTTTTAATTATTATAATATAAATATACTACATTTTTAAATTTTAAATAAATATATAATTTTATTTTCAAAATTTAAGGGTAAATTTTTATTCTTTCTTTTCTTTTCTTCTTTTATACTCCATCAACGACGATCATTGTCGGCCGAAGATTCACACGATCAGAGCCTACCATTAGAAACTCCAAGCCAATGAGATTAATATACACAAAAATGGGCTAAATTTAACAGTTAGATTTTCGTAAATCTAATTTTTAATTTTCAACCAATGGTGAAAAATGCAGCCAGTAGCCACTGACCATCATGCCTGGAGGTTTCCTATGATCAAAGGCAATCACTCGACACCCATGGACCCATCGACCAACATACTCAAAAATCAATAAGATCCAACGTCCAAATCTCCTTAGATCTAAGTTTAAACATTCGACCCACTCGCCTAATATATGTAGTGCCAGTCATCACCAGCCACCAAGGCTAGTGGTTTTTGGCGATCTGAGACAACCACTTGACACCCAAGAGTCTATCGACTAACATACACAAAACCCAGTAAGAGAAGAAAAATGAGAGAGGAAAGAAGACTAGCAAGATCGAATGACGGGGGGCGGTCGACGACGGTGATGGTGGCAGTTAATGTGGTCGACGACGGCTCGTAGCGGTAACGGAGATGGCGGGTGTGGTCGATGATCGAGGCTTGAAAAGAGAGAGAGAGAAAGGAGAGATTTAGGAGATTGTGGACGAGATTGGGAAGGGGGGTGGGGGTAACATTTTTTGTATTTTGGTGTTTTCAACGTGTTTTGATTGAAAATATTCAAAATAATATTTTTTTTATAATTTTTTTTATTTTCAAAAATATCAAAATAAATATATTTTCAGTATTTTGAAAAATTAAATACTCAAAATAGGTTGAGAACAATAAAGAGAACATATACGTGAATTTTTTACATTTTAATGGAATGTTTTTTTTCTTTTAACTTTTTACTATCAAAACATTGAAAAATATAAAAAATATTTTAGACTAAAAAACAAACATGACTTTAGAATAACTCAAATTTCAAGTCCCATCATCCAAAATCAGCAACCCTTATTTGTTTACCACCTCAAATAGTTCACCACTATTAGAGATTACTTACGACATTCTTGGTAGTTCAAGAACTTTTTTCTCGACAAATTTTCTGGCGATTTGATCGAGCGATTAGAAAGTCGTCAGAATAATTCCCGATGATTTACGCTACCGATGCTAAAATGGCGGGGAATGGGTAATTTTTGTCGGTGGTGCTTTTTTGCTAGGAAAAGTCTACCGCTGGCAGTTACATTACTGCCTAGAATAAGCTAAATTGTTGGTGGTCGTCAATTGTTGCTTTCTATGTAAAAATATCTCATTTACCACAATTCTTTTGCGTCAACACTCTCTGTCAATAGCAAATAAGAAGTCTTCAGGGGCATAGTTTGATAGTCTTTATTTCATCATAATCAGAGTGTTGTTTAAGAATCGAAATTGAGGATCATCGGGTTCTTTAATTTAACTCTTTTACCGTTGTTATGGGCATTTTCTGAACCGCCTTGGATTATTATTTAGACTGCTTTGAGCTGAAAATAGTCAAATGATTGAGTCCAATCTCTTGAAACCCAATAACCCTAAGGCCGAAGACATCTCAGCAAGATCACATAATTGTTAAAGCACGAACTCCAACTGTGAGAGTAAGCGAGCTCCTAGCAGTGTCTCTATTTCTCTGGCCAACTCGATCAGCTCGCAAAACGAACCAAAGAGCAGGATAATTGGAGATGATGTCCACCTATCTTATTCGTGGTAGACCAGGTCTCAAATGGTGCAGAACTTTTTTCTCTCGATTTTATGGAGATGATAAGAACATATTGTCCCTCACGATGTGGCTCCACTGTTTTGAACTCGTGTAAATTGTAAATACCCAACACTATAAATAAGAGGTCAAAAACAATTGTACAGACATGAAAAAATGTATACTATTACTTTGTCAAAATTATCAGAAAGCAGTCGTGGATTAAGCATAATTCTGGTCGAACCACGTAAAATTTCTCACATATTGTTTGTTAATTGTGCTATTGCTTCTTCTCCTCGTATTCGTGATCATTCTATCAGTGTGAGTCGACGAATCATGGTCAACTAATTTTAAACGTCGATAATCATATTCTGAGCTTCAATAAATAAGGGCATTTGTAATGGAATGTTATTAAAAAAAAAAAACAGATAACAAATAAGAAATAACAGCTCAAGTAAGAGTTTTCTTTAAAATTTTTATTGCCTAAACCGGTAACTAGTATGGCTGTAAAACAATTGATAATTATTATATTTATTGTTTAGTATTTCCTAGCCAACTCAAGGAATAGTAGAACTTTTAGGAATAATAAGACAAAATGTTCCCATGACCCTATGGTTTACTTACGTGCAGTTCTTGACTCTTAGTGGCATGACTCGTGGGGAACTAAAATAAAATAAAAAAATTATCTCTTCAAAGTTTGAAATGAACAAGGACGCGAGAACAACTATAATAATATCAATAACGAGATGATTACCCACTATTCAGAAGGCGTGATTAAGTCTCGTTACTCATAGGGTGCATAAGTATTAATAAGCAAGCATAAAAAAATAAAAAAAAATCGTGATTACCCGCCACCTGAAAGGAGCTATTAGATCTCCTCACTTACAGTTTATATGTTAAATTAATTTTGATGATGTTTTGATGATGAATGTTAGTTTCACAAAATTTTAAAAAAATAATCTTGAAACACTTATTTTGTAGTCAAATTTCAAAACTATCAACTAGGTGATGTTATTTATTGACTGATTATTGTATTATCTTCTTGATAAAATTTTTATAGTTAAAATAATCAATTGGTTTTTATAAATTGTCGACTGTCCATTATATAGACCCTTGGTTATTTGCTTCGACTATTGTTATAAATAATTCAAAACTTTTTATAGTTAAAACAATCAATTGGTTTTTACAAACTGTCGACCGTCCATTATACAAACCCTCGATTATTTGTTTCGACTGTTGTTATAAATAATTCGATCGAAAGTTTTCTTAAACTGTCAATTGGGTAGTTCAAAAATTCAAAAATTTGCCAATTGATTACCAAAGTTAGTTAACTATTTTTGTCGCGGAAATTTGAATGGCTAATTTTTCTTAATCTCTATGGGATAGGTCTTTGTTTTTAATGGCTATATCTTCAAGAAGAGATGACAAAAGCCTATAAATAGAATAAAATTTGAAGTTAAAACAAAGAGATTGACAATTGGGCTTTTGTTGTGGGGTGCCCTAAAATTTTCCTAAGTATATAAATCATAGTTCTCCGGGTAACCTCCAACATGAAAGCTTCTGGACCCCCCGATAGGTCCCATGGGATTGCTCTAACCTAATTCATTTTGCATAAGTCTAGAAACCTTTTAGGGTCTCCCAGACCAAAGTCACTCGGTGGCCTCGAAACCCTCTTCAAGACCATCTGCAAACAATCATTGGGGCCTTGCCTTCAAGACGTCTCTAGGCCCTCCGGGCTTTCTCTGCATATGCTCCTTGATGCATCTTTTGGACCTATTTGTGGGCCCTATATATTCGTCTATAAATATTAGTCTATTCAAAGGAAAATAGATATTTGGATCTTTTCCCCAACTCTCATGAATCATTTGGATCTAACTTTGTCTTTCTCTAAAACTCATTCGGAATGCCCCTGTAACACCTTAAATTTTCAAGTGTGTTATAACTTGGGATTTCAGGATTTTTTTTTTTCACAACACATCCACTGATGTATAACATAAGATTCCTAAAAATTCCAATCTCACATTCTCAGCCTAATGCTGCATCACTCACCTTGCATTTGTCACTTTTTGTATTCTTTTTGGGTTAACTCAGATCATTTAACAACTATTTATGTTCAAAGAAAGGGCGAGACATTTATACTCGCCAGTGCACGAGTGTGATTGTAGCAAAAATTTATTTTTACCAGGCAAGTCCGGGTCGATTCACAGGGAGATTACTTATGGAAGGAGATAACTACAGTAGTTTATTTAATCAATAAGATAATAAGATGAGATTAAACTAAATGCAATATAACTATTATTTAGATATGGTAAATTCTTAGGTCAAGACAAATCTAGTCACAAACCCAACTAATTTCCCATATAGTTTTCTTTGATATAACTGAAAGTTCAAATAACTTGGAGTTTAATCATTAAATGTACTACTGAGATGATGATAACTCTTTGTTTAAGCAATCTTCATACATGGTATGGAGACTCTGTGTTAAGCAGCTATCATAAATCAGTGTATAAATAACGTTTTAGCAAGATAATCACTCGGGCTTGGGTATGAGAACGTTTCCAGGTTAAGCAATCTCCATACATGTCATGGAAACTCTAAGTTAGACATACGAACCAATCCAAGCCTAAGGTTTTCATTAGGAACATTTCTCAAGCTATTTTTGTTTTTGTTACTTGAATATTTAAAGCTTTTCTATCTTGGGTTATCAGTGACTTTGGACACCGTCCTTGTCTTGACCCAATGATTGGTTAGCCACACATCTTCATGAGAAGTGCACGACTAAAACTAATCTCAACAGATAATGACAAGAATGAAAATAAGCGATAACAGATAATGAGAACAAAATGTACTATTGTTATATTGATTACTGAAATGAACTATAGCTTGAAAATGAACTTGTAATGTATTTGAAACAAACTAAGAACTAGGAATTAAGAACAATAACTCAAGTGCAAATATTTAAAGTACAAACAAGAACTCAAACTAAAAATAGACAAAATGAAAAAACTTGTAACTTTCCAATGATCCTTTCTTTTTTGTGTTTACTGAGTATTTTGTGCTCTCTACCTCTTCTGATTCCGAGAAATGTTGGCTCCTTTTAAGCTTGTCGCACATGGAAGAGGGGGACCACTTGGTGAAAAGCTTCTCAAAAAGTTGGTTGTATTTACCTTAGAGCCACTGCATTCATTTACGCATGTCAGAGAGTCTTCGGGTTTTCATTTGAATGTGTGTCAACACATTCAAATGTCTGCTTTGATTTCTTTGAATTTATCACTGTCATTCGAATGTCTCCTTCTTCATTTGAATGAATTTCGACTTGCAATGCATTTTCTTCCTTCTTTTCTTCGGTCATTCGAATACAATAGTGATCACATTCAAATGAATTTGAGATTTGTCAATTGGTTTCTTCTATGCATTCAAATGCAACAGTGAACTCATTTGAATGAATTTGAAATTTTATACCTTGGTTCCTTCATGTCATTCGAATGTAATAACACTTTTATTCAAATTGATTTTCCATTTTCTTCAATGCATTCAAATTACTTAGCCTTTGTTCGAATGATTCTTCAGCATCTTCATACGATATGTTTATCCGAATGGCTTCTGATTTCTATATATTCATTTGAATTACTCATCCTTCATTCGAATGATTCCTTCAATATCTTCCTTCATATTTTCATCTGAATGTTCTCATCAGATCTTCTCAATTCATCTGAATGTCTTCTTTAATATTTTCCTTCATTCGAATGAATTCTTCAATAGCTTCATATGATAGCTTCCATCCGAATGCGATAGCCTTCTCTAACATTCATTCGAATGATCTAACTTTATCCAAATGAATTGACTGTCATACTTAACATCTGAATTACTTCATTTCTTGGCTTATTTTTCTTATCCTCATTTGAATATGTTTGATCATGTAGTTGATGGTTCATTTCATCCTTTGACTCTTTTTCTTCCTTTAGGCCTGCAAACAAGTATTTTTGATGTTTTAACTCATTAAATGAATAAAGAGGCAATAAAAATATAACAGATTTTTGGCATTTTTGAGCATCAATCACACCTCCTGACTTAAACATTGCTAGTCCCTTAGCAATCAAATCAAATGCAAGAAAACTTCATCATTCACAAACTCATTGATAGATTAAATCTCGTGTGTGAAGAAAAAATGTATGATTAGTGGCATTGGGACCTAGACACACAAAGGAATATCTATTATTGAACATTTGTCTAGGGCATATTTTTTCAAGAGAAATGTGGTTAAATCAATCAGCATATCACATTAAATCCTCTAAGCTTCGATTTCAAATCTTACTGTGGGTATGTCTTTCTTCAATAAAATGATCACTCAAAGTTACCCCCAAAAGATGTACCTTAATTTGGAGTAAATGTAGTGCAAGTTCAAAGAGGTATCATCTAATTATCAAGAATGCAATTAAGAATGAAAGGGATTTTGACATAGCTTCATGATCAGAATAGTGTCTCAATTAACAACATCCAAAGTTAACCATGGTTCCTTACTCTAAACTTGTATCCTGAAATCACATGAATCATAGAATCAAGTGCGATCTTACTGGGATGTAATGGGGCCAAATGGTGATGTGGGATAGCAAAGAAATTGATGGAAATCAAAGGGTGATGCAGGTCTCGGGAACTTTCGAACTTATCTAAGAACAGGTAAATAAGTTTGAACTTTCTTTTCTCCCCCCCCTTTTTTTTGAATATTGGAAATAAATATATACATGTGATGCATTATTCATACATCAATAGCTAAAATCATATCAGGACACCTAAGCTTAGTTAGTCGTATCCGAACCTAAGTCTAAATGCTATTCCAACTGATAATGACTAAGCCTCCATTGCTTCATCCTTAATGGCTACGGGGGGTGTTTTTAATGTCCCAGACCTAGAGACAACCATTTATCCTAAATGGCAAGGTGGTCTTTTAACGTCAGATTCCTAGAAAAATTCTTTTTTTTTTTTAATGAATCTGTAATGGAAAAACAAACTAAGTCTATAGAATAATTCCCAGGACCTAACTGATGGATGAGAAATTTTTCATGGCTAGGGTTTGGATGGAGGCAACAATACAAGTGGTCATGTAAAGCTCAAGTGGGCCATTAATGGAAATTGATCAAAAAGAAAATGGTCAAATGGCTCAAGTGACAAGAAAATGATCCCTTTATCATGTTCCATAAAACAATGCTATCCATTCAACTAGTTCAAAGCTTAGAGTCAGTTAAATTCAGCTGTTATCATTGAAGACACTCAAGGAAAATTGTTGTTCTGAAGCTATTGAAAGATGAGAGAATCAATGAAGCATTTTATGAGTAGGTGTTATTTCACTCAGAATAAACAGTTGTTAGGTTCAAACACTTACTTGGGTGACAAATCTCCACTTAATTTGAGAACTTGGGGTAATTTGCTGATTAATTTACCATTATATTGTTTTATACCATCCAAATAAATGAACAAAAATAAAGCATCCTAAGCAGTCTTAGTCCTTGTTCTAAATCTCATACAATTCTGGTTTCAAACAAAAGATTATCATTCAAGTAACTGGTTGTGAATCTAAAGCATCAAGCACATTAATCTGAAGCATAGAGTAAGCAAAGTACGTTTCATTCAATGAGGAAATGTAATTAATCTTCGTAGTTCATAGGTTTGTTAACAAAGATCAATCATGAAAATTAAAACTCTATGAGTACTCATTGCCATCAGTGGCATCATCAAAAATGGTGTTCTCCTCAATGAAGTCACCAGAAGTGGTCTTCGAGATAGGGTCGGCAAGATGAGGATCAGTGGAAGTAGATGGAATATCAGCATGGGGAGGGGCAGTATACTCAAGCTGTGGATGTGTCCTTGATGTGGAAGGTGCACCCTCTGGATCTCACCACATGTTAATGGTCTTTTGCATGCAAGTCTCAGCCTCGGCTAACTTGGTCTTTGTAGTATTATGTGGTGGCTTTTCAACCTATGTGTCTAATAGTTGACCCATCTTCTGGTCTAGTGCTTTGTAATGGTCATACATGGTCATCACACTTGAATAGATGACCCTCTGCCTCACCTGCAACTCCTCAAAAATAGCCTCCTGCCTCTCTTGCATCTTCTTCAGTGATTGCTCCAATAAGGTCTCATGCCTCTCCTACCTCTCTTGTATCCCCTTGACTAACTCATACAAATCCTTCAACCGGTAGTGGCAGTTCTTGAGATGGTTTTTCTTGTTCTTCAATCGGCCTGCTTGATGCTTTTCCTATCTCAGGTGTTGTTGCCTCTAGCCTCTTCAACTGGCCTCTACTCTTCCGTGTGGATACTGGGCTGATCATATCTATGGGGTTGATAACTTCAAATGTTGCCTTCTCCTTTACCCCACTCTTCAACACATAGTAAGTAATTAGCCCTCCAAATGGTAGTCCTCCACCTCCATGTGCATTATTGGCCACCAAATCAATAGTATCAAAAATGTGTTTGGCCAAGTTTATATGCACCCCTAGGATCATCTTCCCCATGAAGGTGGCTTGCTTAACCAAGACAGTGCTAGTAAATGCATGAGGCATGAAGTGTGAGCAAAGAAGTCTATGTAAGATAATGCATCTAGGAGACAAATTCTTCTTTGGGAGGGTAGGACTTAATCATACAACATCATCATTTCCTGTTAAAATCCGAACCAGGTTCTCCTTCCCCAAATCTACACTTGACTCCTCAAGGTCCCTATGTGATGCCTTACTTGGGATTTGGAATGTTTCAGCATTATCAGAGGGCCTTAATTCAATCTTCACCTTCATCACTTCAAAAATTAAACACCTATTCCCTGAGTCATCTCTGCTACTAGTCACATTAGCATAAAACTCTTTGACTAGGGGAATGATGGCTTTGTGTTGGAATCTCACCCACGACTGCCATCCTTTTGTTGTGATCAAAGGCAATAAATCACACGAGGGTCCCTCAAATTGCTCCAAAACAATCCCTCTCTCACATAGAACGGGCCTCTTAGTATATCCATCCTTGTAATTTTGTTCAACACTTGGGCTGATGAACCGTGTGCTAGAAAATGGTGGGGGTTGTTCTATGGGCTCACTGACAGGCGGGTTTTCCCTTCTTCTTTGCCTCTTGGGTGCTCTAGAACTCTCCCTTACGACTTTGGATCTTTTTTTCTTTGGGGACATGGCTATGTTTTACGTGTTAAGCCTAGGGAGTTGGTTGAAGACTTTTATTGAACAACTGGTGGGCAGAATTTGGTTCCTTATTTATTTTCTTCTTTCAATCACCCAACCAATCCTCTCATCCTCACAATAATCTCCTTTCCTCCCTCAAGCTAACAACTCTTTCATCCAACAAAATGCTCTTCAAATTTAAATGATTTAAACAAACCTTACCTCTCAACCGTGGTCTTCAAAAGATATTCGAATGTGTGCTTCCCAGATTCGAATGAATGGTCATTGTGCTTCCATTTCGGCTACTCGTGATGATCCTCAATTGGATTTTTGGAAGATGAATGATGGTGATTTGAAACGGATAATGAGATTTTATATGGAGGGTTCAGGTGGGATGGATGAATAGTTGCATGGATTGATGAAGAGATTTGAATGTAATGGGGTGTGTCGATTTGGATTGAGGGTCGGTTATGAAACTAACAGAGGTATCATTCGAATGATAGAGGAAGATTCAAATGATCGCTGGGTGATTCTAATAAGGGTTTGGGTATCAGAACAGTGGGCAATAGGTGATTCGAATAAGCAAGGGTTTATTCGAATGTTCGCTGAAGGCTTTTAAAAGATCGGATGCCTCATTCAAATGTGAGTGAAATTCATTCGAATGAATTTAAAACAGTAACTTGATTATTGAAGGCTTTGAGCTACTCATTTGAATGCAATAGTAATGTCATTCGAATGAATTTCTCGATCATTTGCATGACTATGAGGGTGATTCGAATGTTTTCAGCAATACACTCACTAAGAACTACGGGCTATTCGAATACAGTAGTCATTCAAATGTGCAAAGCATCATTCGAATGACTTATCCGAACGTCAAGAGAAAGTTTTATTTTGATTTTGATTTATTTATTTATTTATCTTTTATTATTATTATTATTATTCTTTTTTATTATTTTTTAAATAATAGAAACAAATCAAATAAACAAAGTCGCATTTGAATACTAGAAATGGATTTGGATGAAGGTCGGGTTATTTGAATGAACGTAAGGCTTTATTCGAATGTGATGAGGGTTTTTAAAATGAGCGAACATTTCATTCGAATGAATTTTGCTCTCATTTGAATGAATTTCAAATAGTAACCCACTTAACAAAGGATTTGCGCAGGGTATTCAAATGCAACAATAACGCATTCGAATGAATTGCACGGACATTTGAATTGTTTTAGCGTTATGCTCACTGAGGACTAAGGGGTCATTCGAATGTGCTTGAGCTCATTTGAATGCTGCAAGGGTCACTCAGATATGTTATTCGAATATCAAAACTCTCTCTCTCTCTTTTTTTTTTTTTGAAATGAACTATTAACTAAGACTTTAATGGAAATAAATTGCCACAAATTAAATACAGATAATAAAGCAAAAATTAAAGAAAATAAGCATAGCTTAGGCATAAGAACAGATATACCTTATTTCCTCTTACAATATGAAATAATTCAGAGGGAGTTGGAAGAATACCTAGAAGTCTTCAATGCAGATGTGAATCCATGAGCTTGCTAAAAAAATCAAAACAAAGAGTGAAAACAGCACATCAAAGCAAAACACCATATATTTTTTCTTTTATATGTACACACAAATTTTTTTTGTTGTTTTTTCATTTCTCTGGATCAGCAAGATCCATGCTTGTTTCTTCATTAGACAGTAGCTTAAGATAAGCTTTCAATCTATGCCCATTTACCATAGTCACTTGGCCATCCTGAAGATTTTCTATGTCATAGGCACCATGATTTGAGATAAATCAGATTCTACAAGGTCCAGTCCATTTGGACTTCAGCTTTCCAGGAAATAAATGAAGCCTAGAATCATACAAAAGCACATGTTGACCTACTTTGAAATCCTTTCTGCTAATGTGTCTGTCATGTAGGTTCTTGATGTGCATTTTTGAAATTTTGGCATTCTCAAAAGCTTCATTTCTCACTTCTTCTAATTCATTCATCTATAGTTTCCTGTTGTGGCCTACCTCATTTGGATCTTCATTAATTTTTCTGATAGCCCAATAAGCCTTATGTTCCACTTCCACCTGCAGATGACAAGGCTTTCCAAATACCAACCTATAGGGAGACATTCCTAAGATTGTCTTGTATGCAGTCCTGTATACCCATAGAGCATCAATTAACCTCAAAGACCAATCTTTTTAGTTAGAATTGACAGTATTTTCCAAAATTCTCTTTATTTCCCTATTGGTTAGTTCAACTTAGCCATTGGTTTGGGGGGTGATAAGGTGTGGAGACTTTGTGCACTACCCCATATTTTCTCATGAGCTCTACCACTGGCTTATTACAGAAATGTGATCCTCCATCACTGATGATGGCACGTGGTATACCAAAATGACTAAAAATATTTTCTTTTAGGAATTTCACCACTGTCCTATGGTCATTGTTTCTGGCAGGAATGGCTTCAACCCATATGGATACATAGTCTACAGCAAGCAAAACGTACTCATATCCAAAAGAATGGACAAATGGACCCATAAAATCTATTCCCCAACAATCAAAGATTTCTAGGACATGGATGGGCTGCAGAGGCATCATGTTTCTCTTTGTCAGACTTCCTAATCATTGACAACGGTCACATGAAGAACAAAATTGGTTCACATCTTTAAACAAAGTCGACCAATAAAATCCACTCTGAAAAATTTTTGCAATGATTTTTCTTGTGGAGAAATGGCCTTTGCAAGCAAGAGTATGGCAGAAATTTATCACACTATGCTGTTCATGATCAGGTATGCATCTTCTAAGGATTTCATCAGCACAATATTTAAATAGGTAAGGTTCATCCTAGAAGTAAGTTCTAACCTTCCTAAAGAATTTTTGTTTATCTAACTTGGTCCAATAACTTGGTATTGAACCTACAACTAAATAATTGGCTATATCAGCATACCAAGGAGTAGAAGTCAATGTGCTTACATGAAGAAGATGTTCATCAAGAAAACTATCAGGAATGGGGCCCTTAGTGAGATCCTGACCCGGGATTCTAGACAGATGATAAGCTACCACATTCTCTACTCTCTTTTTATCCTTAAATTCGATGTGAAACTCTTGGAGTAGTAGAATCCACCTAATGAGGCGTGGTTTGGCGTTTTACTTGGTGAGCAGGTATTTCAAAGTAGCGTGATCTGTGTAAACAATCACCTTTGATCCTACCAGGTATGACCTAAACTTATCCAAAGCAAATACTACAGCCAATAATTCTTTCTTTCTCTATGGTAGTGTAATTTTTTTGAGCTTTATTCAAGGTTTTACTAGCATAGTAAATGACATGGGGCTTCTTATCCTTGCTCTTTCCTAGCATGGATCCTATGGCATAGTCTCTTGCATCACACATTAGTTCAAAGGGCAAAGTCCAATCAAGAGGTTGTACGATGGGTGTTGAAATAAGTGCATTCTTCAGTTGTTCAAAAGCACTTTGACAATTTGATGTCCATTCAAATGGAGCATCCTGAGATAATAGACAACATAGAGGTCTTGCTATTATGCTAAATGAGGCAATAAATCTCTTGTAAAAACCAGCGTGACCAAGAAAAGATTTGATGTCTTTGACATTTCTAGGGGCTGAGAGCTTCTATTGGCTTTGTCCACTTCAAGACCCCCAGATGAGACTATGTATCCTAAAACAATGCCTTGGTTAACCATGAAGTGACATTTTTCCCAATTGAGCATAAGATGAGTTTCCTCACATCGAGTCAAAACTTTTTCCAAATTCTCTAAACACAAGTCCAAATTACTTTCATAGATAGAGAAGTCATCCATAAATACCTCCACAATATGTTCAGCCATTTCATTAAAAATGCTCATCATGCACCTTTGAAAGGTGGCAGGAGCATTGCACAACCCAAATGACATATGTTTATATGCAAATGTCCCATATGGACATGTGAAGGTGGTTTTCTCTTGATCTTCCAATGCTATATCAATTTGATTATATCCTGAATATCCATCCAAAAAGCAGTAGTATGCTTGGCCTGCTATCCTTTCAAGCACTTAATCCAGAAATAGGAGTGGAAAATGGTCCTTCCTAGTCATGGAATTGAGCTTCCTATAGTCTATACACACAAGGCAACCTATTTGGAGGCAGATTGGAACTAACTCATTTTTATCATTTTTCACCCCAGTGACTCCAGACCGTTTAGGCACTACCTGAGTTAGACTAACCCATTTTGAATAAGATATTGGATAGATAATACCTGCATCCAATAATTTGAGCACTTCTTTTCTCACCACTTCTTTCATGTTGGGATTTAGTCTTCTCTGCATTTGCCTCATTGGTTTTGCATTTTCCTCTAAAAAAATCCTATGGGTGCAAATCAGAGGGCTAATTCCATGTAAGTCTGATATGGTCCATCCTAAAGCCTTCTTGTGTGCTCTCAGTACTTCTATCAATTGCACTTCTTGTTGGGTAGTCAACCTAGAAGAAATAACTACTGGGTATGTCTTTCCTTCACTTAGGAAGACATACTTCAACTCACTTGGTAATGGTTTCCTTTTAGGTATGGGTGGGTGACTCACAGAGGTTGATGGCTCTTTATGCAAAGGCTCCAGAGGTTCTAGCTTAGGAATCCATCGAGTCATGGGCATTTCATTTTCTCCTCTACTATTTTCCAAATTTTTATCTTTTTCCATAGTTCCACTCACAAGTTCTTTCTCAAAATACCCTTCAGACAGAGTTTGAATCAAGTCTACCTCTTTTATCTCACTTTTAGTATTCTGTTGGTTAGAAATTCTGAAAATATTCATCTCCACAGTCATGTCTCCTAAAGACAATTTCAAGACTCCATTCCTACAATTGATGATTGCATTTGAGGTGGCTAGGAATGGTCTACCAAGAATGATTGGGACAGGAGGTTGAGGATCATGGTGGGGCTGAGTATCTAGAACTATGAAGTCTACTGGAGAGTAGAATTTGTCCACCTAAACTAAGACATCTTCCACAATACCCCTTGGAACTTTGACTGATCTGTCTGCCAGTTGCAGAGTGACTTTGGTAGGTTTAAGTTCTCCTAATCCCAATTGTTGGTACACACTGTATGGTAACAGATTGACACTTGCTCCTAAATTTAAGAGTGCTTGGTTAACCTTCTGACTTCCTATGATACATGAGATGGTTAAACAGCTTGGATCTTTGTATTTGGGAGGAGTCTTAAATTGTAAAATAGAACTCACTTGTTTAGTCAAAAATGCTTTTCCATGCACATTTATTTTTCTTTTTACAGTGCAAAGATCTTTCAAGAATTTTGCATATGAAGGTGTTTGTTTAATTGCATCCAAAAATGGAATGTTGACTCTCACTTGTTTAAACACCTCATATATATCAGCATTTTGTTATTCCTTTTTTGTAATATTCAGTCTTTGAGGAAAATTAGGTTTGGGATGATATTCGATTTCTCTTTCAATGTTCTTACCTTTTCCATCTTCTTTTTGTTTTTGCTTGATTTTTTCTTCTTTTTCATTTTTCTCTATGATTGGTTCATGACCTTCTGATTTCTCTTTCTCATCAATAGTTTGGCTTATCCTAAGATCAGTTGGTTTTTCAATTATCTTTCCACTTCTTAGGATAATCATTGATTGTACTTGTTCATGTGTGTCATTTTCACTACTAGAAGACTCCACCTGATTTGCTTGCCTAACTGGGTTAGGGTTTGTTTGGGAAGGAAATCTTCCAAGTTCTCTTACACTCAGTGTTTGGGTTAACTTTGTTAACTGGCTTCTCATGTCTTCCATGGCTTTATTTGTTTGCTTTTGATTTTTGGCAACTTGATTGTTGATGCTTATTTGACTTTGAATGAATTGATGCAAGGTATCTTCCAAAGATCTCCTATGAGGAGGTTAGTAAGTATTGGATGAAGAACCTTGATTTTGTTAGAAGGATTGTTGTTGTGCAGGGAAGGGAGATTGAGAGTGATTTCTAGATTGTGGATTTTCTCTTGAATCAATAGAAGATGTTGAACCAACTTCCCAATTCCTTGTATTCTTAGCCAATGTGCCAAAGAAGTGAAAGGCTTCTTTTGGAGTTTTCTCATAAAACTCTCCATTGCACATTGTAGAAACTAGCATTTTCTCATAAAACTCTCCATTGCTCAAAAGCATGGTGTGGACAAGTGTGAAGAAGGTCTTTAAACCTTTCCCACGCTTGAGCAAAGTTTTCATTTGATTTACAAGCAAAGTTCATGATTTGTCTTTGAAGAGTAGCAGTTCTGTTGGCAGGAAGTATTTTTTTAAGAAAGTCACTTGCATTTCTCTCCAAGTTCCTATAAATCTAGGTGGAAGAGTGTCTAACCGCATTTTTTCTTAATCTTTTAATGAGAATGGAAAGAGTTTTAATCTTATGACATCCTCATTCACTGTATGGTCCATGCAAGTGCTACATACTTCCTCAAATTATTTCATATGAGTGTATGGATTTTCAAAATCCATGCCATGGAAAGTTGGCAACAGTTGGATTGTGCCAGGTTTGAAATTGAACCTATGATGGTTTATGGGAAGGATGATGCATGAGGGTGTTATCTGTCTAGGAGGATGGAGATAATCCCTAAGAGGTTTGATTATTTCCTGATCGACAGGGTTAGGTCCACCATTTTCATCACCATGTTCATACATATTATCGTGTCGAGACATGAATAAATGTAACAATGAAAGCTCAAAATTAGATAGAGAGTTTTCTGAATGTGATTTTTGTTCTACAACTCTACCAGATCTAAGTCTTATACACCAAGCCAAGCTAACAGAGAAGAGAAACTAAAGGAAAGAAAACAATAAAAACAAAAGAACTAGGAATGATTATTTAGCTTACCTTAATCTCCCCAGAAACGAAACCAAAATTTGCTGCATCACTTACCTTGCATTTGTCACTTTTTGTATTCTTTTTAGGTTAACTCAGATTATTTAGTAGCTATTTATGTTCAAAGAAAGGGTGATGCGTTTATACTCGCTAGTGCACGAGTGTGATTGTAGAAGAAATTTATTTTTACCGGCAAGGCTGGGTTGATTCATAGGGAGATTACTCATGGAAGGAGATAACCACAATAGTTCACTTGATCAATAAGATAATAAGATGAGATTAAACTAAATGTAATATAACTGTTATCTGAATATGGTGAGTTCTTGGGTCAAGACAAATCTAGTGCCAAATCCAACTGATTTTCCATATAGCTCTTTTTGATATAACCGAAAGTTCAAATAGCTTGAAGTTTAATCATTAAATGTACTACTGAGATGATGATAACTCTTTGTTTAAGCAACCTCCATACATGGCATGGAGACTCTATGTTAAGCAGCTATCATAAATCAGTGTATAAATAACATTTTAGCAAGATAATCACTCGGGCTTAGGTATGAGAACGTTTCCAAGTTAAGCAATCTCCATACATGGCATGGAAACTCTAAGTTAGGCATACGAACCAATCCAAGCCTGAGGTTTTCATTAGGAACATTTCTCAAGCTATTTTTGTTTCTATTACTTGAAGTTTTGCTATCTTGGGTTATCAGTGGCTTTGGACATCGTCCTTGCCTTAACCCAAGGATTGGATTAGTCGCACATTTTCATGAGAAGTGCACGACAAAAACTAATCTCAACAGATAATGACGAGAATGAAAATAAGCAATAACAGATAATGAGAATAAGATGAACTACTGTTATATTGATTACTAAAATGAACTACAACTTGAAAATGAACTTGTAATGTATTTGAAACAAACTAAGAATTGGGAATTAAGAATAATAACTCAAGTGCAAATATTTAAAGTACAAACAAGAACTGAGACTAAGTATTCTATGCTCTCTACCTGCTCTGATTTCAAGGAATGTTGGCTCCTTTTAAGCTTATCGCGCATGGAAGAGGGGGACCACTTGGTGAAAAGCTGCTCAAAAAGTTGGTTGTATTTACCTTAGAGCCACCGCGTTCATTTGCGCATGTCAGAGAGTCTTCGGGTTTTCATTTGAATGTGTGTCAACACATTCGAATGTCTGCTTTGATTTCTTTGAATTTATCACTATCATTTGAATGTCTTCTTCTTCATTCGAATGAATTTCGACTTGCAGTGCATTTTCTTCCTTCTTTTCTTCAGTCATTTGAATACAACAACGATCACATTCGAATGAATTTGAGATTTGTCAACTGGTTTCTTATATGCATTTGAATACAACAGTGAACTCATCCGAATGAATTTGAAATTTTATACCTCGGTTCCTTCTTGTCATTCGAATGTAATAACATTTTTATTTGAATGGATTTTCCATTTTCTTCAATGCATTCGAATTACTTAGCCTTCATTCGAATGATTCTTCAGCATCTTCATAGGATATGTTTATCCGAATGGCTTTTGATTTCTATATACTCATTCGAATTACTCAGCATTCATTCGAATGATTCCTTCAATATCTTCATTCATATTTTCATCCGAATGTTCTCATTAGATCTTCTTAATTCATCCGAATGTCTTCTTTAATATTTTCCTTTATTCGAATGAATTCTTCATTTGATAGCTTCCATCCAAATGCGATAGCCTTCTCTAAGATTCATTCGAATAATCTAACTTTATCTGAATGAATTGACTGTCATACTTAATGTTCTAATTACTTCACTTCTTGGCTTATTCTTCTTATCCTCATTTGAATCTGTTTGATCATGTAGTTGATGGTTCATTTCATCGTTTGACTCTTTTTCTTCCTTTGGGCCTGCAAACAAGTATTTTTGATATTTTAGCTCATTAAATGAATTAAGAGGCAATAAAAATATAACAAATTTTTGGCATTTTTGAGCATCAATCACCTAACAAGCTTAATAAACAAATAGCTAAGACAAGTGATATAATTACAAATACGGAAGCTAAATCGAACCTGATATGGTACATAACCATAATGCTTTATTTATCATATAAGAAACCGATGAAGATGTTTACAAAATGGATTACATAGATATCATCTCTTGAAAGCAATAACCGAACGCCTCAAACATAATCAAAATGTAATAAGGTTCGCATTAACTGAATTTCTCATACAACTTAAAGATATGCTAAAACAAGCTTATCCTTCAGCCATCTCTTTCCTTAGAGCCTCTTGTAGAACCTGAAATGTTTGAATATTTTAGGGACACAGTCCAATTAGAAGATGAATTTTCTAGTGAGAATTGCAAAACAATTTATATAAATGCATGAACATGTATAAAACGTATGAGGAAACAATGAGGACTATTCCGAAATGGCTCGTGACCATGTCAGCCTCCTTTAATGAGAGATTTCTCAATGACGCACATATAGCGCCCCTCGGAAGGTCCCTAAACATGCAACCCTAGCCCGACCTCATAGAACTCATGAGAGTACCACATTCGCCGCTCTTAGGCTCACAGTCTTTCTCGTGAGAGTTTTCTCGATGATGCATGCATAACGCCTCTCGGGGGATATCCAAACTTTTGCCCTCAGCCAACAACGAATAGGTATGATAGTATGGCCACACGGATTTTTATAAATGCAATAGTTTAAAGCCAACAACATATATTTTCAGAAAAACAAATTTCATATATACAACATGATTTCACGTAAGAGAACAACAAGAGTTTGTGTACAGGAACTTCACAAAACACGTTTCATGCAATAGAAACTTTATACAAAAATAGGAGTTTGAGTACCAGAGTCTCATCTTGAACTTAATTCGGGATTTCTCGTAATTCGTGCCCGATCTTGATTCTCGTGCCAGATGTACTATTGCTCAACTTTGAGTCTCAATGATCCCTAGCCATTATATTTGTTCAAAGGAATATCAATGTCAATTTTTACAAATTTTTTTCATAATTTTTCCTTATTTTTTCCCCTATTTTCTCCTTAAAAATTCCAAAATAAATACTTTCTCAAGGTTTTTCTCAAATTTTTCTCCACTATAAATCATAAAATATTTTTCTAAAAATTTTAAAATAAAAATCAGGAAATTATACCTTGGCACGTGTCCCCATGCGTTGGCCCATGGACTATGCACGTGGAACTGCACTTGTAGGCCACAAGTATCTTCTTGTCCGACGAGCTGTTTGCTGGCCGGTGACCGGAATTTTTCCCCGACTTCACCAACTCGAAGCCCTTTTCTAGTCAATCACCATGACACCTTTGGGTGCCCGAAACAACCGCCAAAAGGCTATTAGACTGGGAGGTGATATGGCACACACCAAGAAAGGGGATGAATTGGTTATTTTAAAAATAGTTTGAAAGCTTTGAATTCTTTTTCAAAACAAATAAGAATATAATGAAGGATTGATATGTGAAACAAGTGTGGAATGGGTAGGTGCTTGACAATAAAGAGAATTTAAAGAACATAAGCACATGATGACACTAAGATTTATAGTGGTTTGACTTAACCAAGTCTAATCGACTACCTTAGTTTCTAACTAAGGATTTTTCAACCAATCCACTAAAAATCCTCCTACTTAACCAAGTAGGCCCTCTAGTCCAAGACTAGGAAATTACAAACATCTTGCTTATACAAGCAAGCCCTTTAGCAATACAAGTTAGGAAAAACAAGAAAGATACAAAAGAGAGTTTCTAAGAGTATACACTTTTATTTACAATGTCTCTCAATAAAGATACAAGGCTTGAAGTAAATAATTACAAATGAAGATTAAAGCCTTGAAGAGAGAAAAATGAAGCACCGTCGATGTAAAGACAAATGAGAATAACTGTAAGCTCAAATTATTTCATTCCCGTCCATTAGCCTTCTCAACTTCATCCATGACTTGTATTTATATGCATCCCAAGAGCTTTGCCCGAACTAGCCATTTTTGAGCTGTTGGAGGTTTGAAAAACTAGCTATTATAGCTTTCTGCGAAAAGAGTTAGTCGATAGAATAGAATCAATAGTCGATTGAATCAAGTAACAAAATGAGACATAGTCGACAAAACCATACCCATAGTCGACCAATAAAAAATATGAAGAAAATTTATAACATCATACACACAAATAGTCGATAGAGAAATTTTGGTAGTCGAATGAACCAACACAATAGTCGACAGAACAAAACATAGTCGACAGATGCTTAGGTGTAGTTGACAGATACATGGCGCAAAGTCGACAGATGAAGAAGTGTAGTTGACAGAAGCATAGAGATAGTCGATAGATGTAATGACTTTAGTCGACAGATGATGCATTTAGTCGACAGATGAAGCAATTAGTTGACAGATGAAGAAAAATTTCAATCAATACATTACAACATATTTACATTTCTTTAGTTTAAGTAAATGTCCTCATTTTCTTTAATTTATATTTTATCTTCCATTTACTTTAATACATAAATGTAAATAAGAAAGTACCTCCTATTTGGATTGAATAAAAATACCCAAAAAATCAAAATCCATAACCATAAGAAAATAGAATTTTGGTTTTAGTACAAATCCAAGATTTAGCAATTTCACCACTCCCAAAATACATACCTTGTACTTCTTGAAAAATTTAATAAAAATCGTTTTAACAACAATGAATACTAGCTATTAAAATATCGGGAGATAGTTTTTCAAAATGGAAACTTTTTCGTATATGTCTCCTTATAATGCTCTAATCTTCCATACTTAGAAGTTAAACATCAAAATACACAATAGGATGGTTTGAGCAATTTGGCTCAACAACATGGTTTTTTGCAAATCAATTTGAAAAATCATTTAGGAGATTCTTTTAAATCTTAATACTTGATTGTGCAAATCTCCATCTATAGAAATATATAGATCATTTGGTTTTCATTTTCACAAACGTACTTGAAATAGATTTTTGTTTCCAAATCACATACCTTGATTTAGAGTATAAAACCATTTGATTTTTTTCATCATCAAAACTAAACACAAGAGAAAAACATCAAAGGCCTCCAAATCGGCCAAGATCAGTCTAGTTCTGACCACCGATGCACTTTTTCGGCCACCTTCGAAACAACTTCAAATCAACACGAAAATGCCCCAAAATTTTTAAAAATCATCCTCTCAACACAAGGAACAAAAGCCCCTTATTGGCTTTCCTCGATTCACCCTCAAACTCTTGCAATTTGATGCTCAACATTCGGCCAAACCCTTGCCTATTTATTGGCGAAATTTAACCACCTTCTAGCCAATCATCGATCCTTGCTTCACCCATATGCCTCCTAGGCCAGAGATGGCCATACACTAGTTGAGATAGGGCCATGTGAGGGTTTTCTCTCGTTATTACGAGCCTTCAAAAGTTTATCTCTTGCAATTACGTGAGCCCTCAAGAGAAGAACGCACCTCTCCATCCTGTATCTCTACTAGACGTCCATGCTGTTCATCAAGGTAGAGATTCAGGCTGGGCAAGTATAAAGTGAGGAGGATGGTCCCCTTATTGATGAATGCCAAGTTTAGGAGCACGATAATTTTTAAACTTGAATTTGATGTCCATGTATCATACTACCTAGACCTCTCCCGTGAGGAAAGTCTTCGTGGGATGTGTCTACAAGAGTGTTCTATGAACCTAGGAAGCACCTCCCTGGACTTCCCAGTTTCCTTGGATATATTTTTCCAAGTTTTAGGAGTTCCAAAAGTAGAGGGTGGCCTACCAACTCAAATGGAGGCAGGAGTTGTAAAGCCACATGAAGTGCTGATGAGAGGAGATTAATTATCAGTGCTTTCTACAGTAGCTTTGCAAAGGCTGAACTATCAATCCAAGAAGACAGCTCTACGACAACCCTTTTTTGTAACCACTCTAGTCACAACCTCAGCCCCCTCTTTCTAGAAGTTCCACCCTAGCTCACTCAAGGCCTTATGCGAGACAAGCCAGGTGATTGACATATTAAGAAGGCCATAAGTGCTTTAAAGGCAAAAGGCTGCCCAGCATTATGTCGATCGTTCTAGGAAAGCCACCCAAGTTATTCCAAGATCGAAAGTAGAAGCTGTCAAGCCACAAATAGAAGTTGTTAAGCGAGGACACGACTAACTTAAAGCTAACTTCTTGTAAATTGTGGACGTAGGTGCCTGTACAAAATCGCAAAAACAAAATGCTACTATTATGTAAAAAATGTATATAGGGTAACTTATATGTGTGTGTATTCTCTATTTTGCAGCAACTCAGTGAAAAGGTAAGATAAGATTTAGATGGGGGAGCTAAGGGGATGGAAACCCTTAGGCTCAACTTGATACTCATCTTTTATAGTCTCGAATTCAAAGACAAACAATTATAAATAAAAGAGATTATGGAACATAAATATTACAACAACACTACAAGTCGTACAGTATTTTGATAATGAGGATAACTCTGTCAAAGACTTATTTTGCTATAATAATTCCTAAGGGCGGACGTAGGCAAATGGCTAAATTGCCAAAACAAAAATTATTCAACCGTCACCACGGTTAAAGGCACTTTGCCAGGTAATTATGAATGGAATATCACTGTTACAAACTACTGTTATAGTTATAATGATGGACATAGGCATCAGGCCAAACTACCAAAGCAAAAATATTTATCTGATCTTTCATACATCGGGCCACAAAAGTCATGCCCTGGTACATATCTACTTGCAAAAATAGGTGTTTTGCCAAACTGATAAAACCAAAATGTTTATCCTTCTACATGATAGTAGAAGTAGGTGCCCTGTTGAACCACTTCGACAACATCTTATCATAGAAGAAGTAGGCACCCCATGGAATCGCTTTGACAAAACATTATAATTGAGGAAGTAGGCACTCCGCCGAACCGCTTTGACAAAATATTGATATTCTAATGGCGAAAGTAGGTGGCTTAGGAAAAATCCCACTGAACAATCGAAACAAAACTCATGGATGTAGATTATCAAACCACTTTAACAAAATAGATTCCTCTTGGTGCGCTCCGTGCCATTAGGGCCCATGTCTTCTCCACCTGGTATTCTTTTTTATGGGCCCAATTCATATCTATTTGGCCAATTCCATTGTCTTTGGATGCAATGACTAGGGTCACTCCCTTTAAATTACTACTCCACAGGTACTACGCATCCATGCACCAATTGGTGGAAGGAACGAAGTTTCCAGAAAGTTCTTTTATTTTGCAAGACTACTGGGGCACCTAGGACTGTGTATCGCTCCTCGTGGCTAGACCTTTCCACAAAGGGAATTTATGGGTCGGCGTCCTCCCTCCCGCATGGCCCTGGGGCGTAGTGGTGACATTTCATCTTCGAACGAGACCAGTGGCTCAAAGGCGGTTGATGGACTTGGGTGTGCTTCCCCCGCCTAGTTGCAAGTGACGGTAATGGTGCTCTCGGTTGATGTTAGATGTGGGATGATCTATACCATATTTCTCTAAATATCCATTTGGAAATTCTATATTATGTCTCAGGGCTGGATATTTCATATTGCCCTAACAGGTATATCAATACCCTTGAAAGCACTTTACTGTTTCCATAAATTTATATGTACAACTGTTTTACCCTTCACATGCAAGAGGAGGTCAACACCCCCATTACACTGGGGAGCTAGATTTTCTTTATGTGCCCAGGAATATGTAGGAACATAGGTACTCGAACCTTGCTTAAATAGAAGGCACATCCTTATTGGTAACGATTAAATTGTTTTAATTTTTATTTATGCTCCATGGTTTCATATAGTTTATGCACACATTAGACTCTTGTGTAGCCAACCAAAAACTAAATTGTTATCCCCAATATATGTTTAATTCCCAAAAGTACAACAAGTGTAATGAACCAAAAATATAGAAAATGAGGGCAAGGGTAAATCTATCCTAGATCAAGGACCCAGGAAATCCATCCTCCTATGCAAGGGCTCCATTTGCAAATTCCAAGTCTGTAAATTTGACATCATCCAAAGCATCAATGCCCCATTAGTATGCTATGGCTACTTAGTATTATTCTAAGAAACTCTTATTTTGTGAAAAATAACTTGGTGAATTATTTGATATGTGCAAGGTGAGGCTTAAAGGTTAAGGAGGAATTAAGGAAGACAAGGGAATGGGTTTGACAAGTCAAAGAAGAGCAAGCAAGGGAGGTGGAATATTCAAAAGTCAAATGGAGAAGGCAACAAGTCAAAACTGGAGGGCTTTGAAGAAGTGGCTAAAATGTAAGGTAAATGGCCATTAAATTTAAGAAAATTAAATGTAAATGTGGGATTTAAATATGCTAAAGTGGGATGAAAATGGGGGATTAAATTAAATCAAAATGTTAAGTAAATATATATAGAGCAAATGTTTGAAGAAGAAGTAAATTGAGGCGATGAAAGATCGGGAGAGGCTTCTCCAGTTGCTAGGGTTCTCCTCTCCACCATTTCTCTTCTTCTTGTGGCTACTAGGGTTCTCAAGAAAGGGATTAAAATGGCAGGAACTCACTTTCCAACCTTCCTTAGCTTATAACCTCTATTTTTGCTCTGTTTTGTGGCTAAAAAGAGATGTAAATCTCCTTGTATGGAAGCCTATAAGTGGAGTTGAAGGTAAAGGAGAGCTAGGAGGTGATAACGGAGAATGCTAAGGCAAGTTCTCTTCCTTTCTATTGATTGGAAATCTTGAATTTACAAACTTTGAAAGGATTTTTACAAAACTCTCTATTTTGAGTGCAAAATAACTACATGATTGTAATTTAATTCCTTCCTCTTGTTTAATCTCCTTGTAAATGCTTCAAATGGAACTTGTTCTCCCTACTTCTCTTGGGAATGATGACTCTTTTGCTAGGATGAAGATTTGGCAAGGTTTTGATCCATTTTGCCATGGTTTTGGGTGTGAGAAGCATAGAATTGGGGAGATTTTTTATTTTGTTTGTCGACAGATTGGGGACAATATGTTGACAGATTTCCTTCTAAAGGGTAACTGTCAACATATGCCTATGGATTTGTCGATCGATTATTCTATTTTTGGCTCAAATGCTTCCTACAAGCTTAAATACATATTTTCTTCCTCTAAAGTCACGTTTCCCTGTCCTTGAGTGTATCCCATGCATTTCAAACATAGTTATATGATTATGCTTGGCATTGTGCATGTTGTTTATAAGTGGTCCTATGCATGGGTTTTGTGGGACATGATGTTTATGCTTATGCATGGCATGGTTTTGGGGTTATATGTGATACTTGATGTCTGTTGTGGACGAGATCTGCTGGGATATATCCTCTACGGTGTTAAGCTGAAAGCTTGGGTGGGCTGTAATGCTAGACTCGTGTAAAGCTCGATGGGTTGTAGTGCCAGACTCGTGTGGGTGCATGTTGTTATATGAGCATGGTGCATATAACTTGATTACTCTCCTCTGTATATGCATGAGTGGGGATACTCGTTATTATCTATGATTTAGTGCTTGATACTCTTATTGTTTATAATTTTATTATGCATGCTGGCCTTGTGGCTAATTTATGTTGGCATCATTCCAGGTAAAGGCAAGTTAAAAGAAGATGGGGGGCCTAACAATGTGGGGTCCAGTGTATAGACATGTATAGAGTTGTTCTAGCTAAAAGGTCCATTGGGGATTTTGGCATGGTGCCTGTCAGTAGATGTTTTATCCTTTTGAGGGCCATGTATTATTCTCTTTTGAGTTGTTATGGGTGTATAATCTTGTTGTATATGACAGTGCTTGATGTTTAATTTTGTATATATAACCTTGATGTTGGTTATGAAATAAATGTGATGTTTCCTTCAATGATTTAGTAGGTACCTTTTTTCCTAAGACTTCTCCCTTGGTTCCCTTGGCCAGGGTCTCCAAGGTTTTGGGGTCATCATAAGTTTGGTATCAGAGTAAGGTTGGGATAAATCTCTATACACGTAGGCATGCTGGGTAGAGTTAGGGATATGTCTTAGGAATGATGTGAGTTTAGTTGCAGAATTAAATTTTTGGATATGTTGGTTGTGTAGGAAAGATGAGTGCTTGTAAGGGACGACCACCGACCCACAGTCGAGGTCGAGGTCGAGCTGAGCTTACACGTGAGATTCCAGAGGTGCCTAGTGGATATTGGTGTCAGGAGATGGTGGAAGTGCGAGGGGCTTTGGCGAGGATGATGAGGACTATGGAGACACTCACAACTAATCAAGCAAGGCAAGATCAGGCACGCTAAGGGGTCGAGGGGGATCTGAGTGGAAACAATGAGAGGCAGACTTTTGATCCTGTGGTTTAAGGAATAAGTGGCAATACTGGGAGTCAGCTACTCAAGAACTTTATAACACTTCGACCACCTGAATTTTGTGGGAGTATGAATGTTGCGGCTGCAAAGGCCTGGATGTTATCTAAAGATTAACATCTCTGGGTTATGGATTGTACTAATAGGCAGAGGGTGCAATTAGCTATTTTTATTTTGAGAGGCGATGCCGAGCATTGGTGGGAGATGATCCAATAATGGTTTGGGAATCAGGAGCCACTTTAGGTGGAATTCTAGGCAACATTTAATGAGCACTTCTTTCTTGACTAGATACGGGAGAAAAAGACATATAACTTCATCAAACTGGTGTAGGGTGGAAACACCGTAGCTTAGTATGAGGCTGAGTTTACTTAGCTCGGTTTACTCCATATTTAATATCTATAGAGGCTAAGAAAGTGACCAAGTTTCATAGAGGCCTTCGAGCAAAGATTCGACATGCCTTGGCTGGAGCGAGGATCTTGGATTTCTCTACTCTTGTCCAATAGGCTTATGCTATTAAAAAGGACTTAAATGAATTTAAGAACAACCAAGAACCATGGTTACTCCCAGAAACATGATCCTATTGGGTATGAAGTCCTTAAGGATTGTGAAATTAAAGTATGTGACAGGGAGTGTCCTGGTGATTTGGTGGTGTTAGATATTAAATATTTTGATCTTATTTTGGGTATGGATTGACTATTTTGGCACTACGCTAAGGTGGATTGTCAGTAGAAGATAATTCATTTTGAGTTGCCCCAGCAACCTACTATTGTGTATAGAGGGATTAAGTCAGTTAGTTCCACTCCTATAATTTTTGTAATGAAAGCAAAAAAGTTATGCGGCATTATGAAGCATATCTAACCTTTGTGATAACGAGTGGGGGACATAAAATAGAGTTGATAGAGATACCTATGGTACGTGATTTCCTTAATGTTTTCCCTAATGATTTATAAGGTTTACCACCCCGATAAGAGATTGATTTCTCGATAGATTTAGTACCTAGGACTTAGCCCATCTCTAAAACTCCATATAGAATGGCCCCAAATGAGTCGAATGAACTAAAACGCAATTAGAGGAGCTAATTGACAAAGGCTTTATTCAGCCTAGTACCTCACCATGGGGTTCACAGTGTTGTTTGTGCGGAAGAAGGATGGGTCAATGAGGTTGTGTATTGATTACTGACAACTAAATCAGGTAACCCCAAAGAATAAATATCCTCTACCTCGTGTGGATGATTTATTAGACCAACTTCAGGGAGCCTTTGTATTCTCTAAAATTGATTTGAGATCGTGTTATCATCAAATCCGAGTAAGAGAAGAAGATATTCCAAAGACTACTTTTTGCACCTGTTATAGACACTTTGAATTTATGGTGATTCCATTCAGACTGACTAATGTCTCGAGTATTTCAAGAGTGCCTTGATTGTTTTGTGATTATAATTATTGATGATATTTTGGTGTACTCATTGAGTCTCGAAGAACATGAGATGCACCTTAGAACAATATTACAAAAGCTGCGGGAGAAGCAACTTTAGGCAAAGCTTAGTAAATGTGATTTTTGGCAGAGACAGGTTGGGTTTTTGGGGCATATAGTTTTCGGGGACGGTATTTCAGTAGATTTGGAAAGGACAAAGGTTGTGGTGGAATGGCTGAGACCTAAAACTATGACAGAGGTTCAGAGTTTTATCGGACTTTCTAGTTACTATCGAAGGTTTATTGAGAGATTTGCTCGCTTGGTTTCATCGATGACTAAATTATCAAGGAAATGGGAAAAAATTGAATGGAGCGAGGCTTACAAAGAATGTTTCCAAGAGTTGAAACGACGATTAACTACTACGCATGTATTGACTATTCCTAAGAGTGGAATAGGGTTTATTATATATAGTGATGCCTCATATTTAGGTTTGGGTTATGTTTTAATGCAAGAAGGTCGTGTGAATGCTTATGTCTCTAGGCAACTGAAGAAGCACAAAATGAAATACCCTACCCATGATCTAGAGTTGGTCGCGGTAGTATTTGCCCTTAAAATTTGGAGACATTATCTATATGGCGAGAAAGTAGAAATTTACATCGATCATAAGAGTTTAAAATACCTTTTCTCTTAGAAAGAATTGAATATGAGGTAACGACGTTGGATAGAGTTACTCATGGACTACGATTGTGAGATTTTGTATCACCCTAAAAAGGCTAATGTTGTGGCAGATGCCTTGAGTCGACGCCGAGTGTCCATGGCAACGTTAATGGTGCACAAATGGGAATTACTAAAACACATGAGTGAGTTGACTATTACCCTTACTAAGGATAAACTTCTTGTGTTCTGTGCTTATGTAAAGGTGTAACTAGAATTAATCGATTGGATTTAGGGGTAACAACATGGTGACAAACTATTGGCTAAGATTTTGGGAGATATGGAGAGATTTACTCCTTTGGGTTATCACCAGCGGGTTAATGGCTTAATGTTATATCAAGGCTAGGTTTGTATACCTGATAATGAGGATATAAGACATGAAATTCTTATTGAGGCTTACGGAGCACGATATGATATCTACTTAGGAATGACAAAGATGTATTAGACACTACAACGTTAATTTTGGTGGGAAGGCATGAAGAGAGATGTAACAAAGTTTGTATCTCGATGCCTTGTATGCCAATAAGTGAAAGTGGAACACTAAAGACTGGCAGGTATGTTGCAATCTTTACCTATACTAGAATGGAAATGGGATGGTGTGTCCATGGATTTTGTCACAGGCTTGCCACGAACTGTAAAAGGACATGGTGCCATATGGGTAATTATGGAGAGAAAAGTGAAGACAGCACAATTTATATCAATAAAGAAGACTTATTCCCTGAATTATATATTAAGGAGATTCTAAGATTACATGGAGTACCATCTAATATTGTGTTCAACCGTGATTCCTGATTCACTTCTCATTTCGGGAGGGCCTTACATGATGCGCTAGGGACTTAATTACGGTTTAGCATGGCATTCCATCCGCAAAATGATAGGTAGACAAAACGGACCATTCAAACATTGGAAGATATGCTAAGAGCTTGTCTGTTAGACTTTTGTGGCAACTAAGATGATCATCTACCTTTGGCAGAATTTGCATATAATAATAGCTACCATTCCAGCATTGGGATACCACATTATGAGGCTTTGTATGGCTGACCATGCAGGTCGTCATTATGCTGGGAGGAACCAGGAGATAGGATTATGTTGGGACCAGAAGTGGTTCAGCAAACGATGGAGAAAATTTGGATTATCAAGGCATGTATGAAGACTACCTAAGATCGATAGAAAAGTTATGCAAATAAACGATACTGTGAGCTAGAGTTTGTTATCGATGATTATGTATTATTGAGAGTCATTACAAAGGGCTTGCGAAGATTTGGGATAACAAGAAAGCTTAGTCCTCAATATATTGGACCTTTCGAGATACTTGAGCGAGTAGGGTCTATAGCCTACCGCCTAGCTTTACCCCCACAGTTATTGCATGTACATAATGTGTTCCATGTGTCTATGTTATGTAAATATATGTACCAGATCCATGACATATCATTGACTATCAGACCCTTGAAAGGAAGGAGAATGCATCATATGAAAAGTTCCTATTTATATCTTAGATTGCAGAGAAAAAGTATTAAGAACCCAGTCTATTCCATATGTGAATTTGCAACGGCAGTCCCACGGCCCAAACAAAGCTACGTGGGAATTGGAGGACAAGATGAAACAGTCCTACCCTCAGTTGTTCAAATGATTAGGTACGAATTTAGGGGACCAAATTCTATTAAGGGGGGGAGGGTGAGAGAACTATTAATGCCCCATTAGTATGTTATGGCTACTTATATAGTATTATTTTAGGAAATTCTCATCTTGTGAGAAATTACTTGGTGAATTATTTGATATGTGCAAGGTGAGGCTTAAAGGGCTAAGAAGGAATCAAGGAAGACAAGGGAATGGGTTTGATAAGTCAAAGAAGATCAAGCAAAAGGGGTGGAAAATTCAAAAATCAAATGGAGAAGGAAACAAGTCAAAATTGGAAGGCTTCGAAGAAGTAGCTGAAACGTAAGGTGATAGGGCTTAATTGTATGTATATTTTTATCTAATTTTCATCTTAACCTTGTGCTATTTTTTCTACATAAATATGTATTTATATGGATTTTATATTATTTTAATCTCTTTTTGTGGAACCCAACAATGGATATTATTTCGAAGATTTGGGCGTAAAAAGAAAAAAATATATTATAAAGTTAATTTTAAAAATAATATTATAATATAAAATAAAAATAAATAAATATTTTTTATAATTAATATTATAATATAATTAAAGTTATTATAATTAATATTATATTATCTTATATTATTTATATATATAATATTATAAAAAAAGATAACTATTATATATATATTAATTGGTGGCCTATATGGAGACTAGGGCTCCATGTGCATGTATATATATATATATATTATAATATATAAAGTAGGCAGATGGAATTGGAGGGCTAGGGCAGCCGAGCTTCATATATATATATATATAATAATAATATTGTAAAAGAGAAGAGGAATTGGAGATTGGGAGACTTCTCTACAGCCCCAATGGGAGAAGGCTGGGAAGACAGTGGATGCTGGGAGTTGAAGCGGTGCATAGGCGGACACAGGGAGAAAAACAGAACAACAAGGCAGAAGACTCACGCACGCAACCTCAATTGAGACCCAGATTTATTTCAGATCTGGGTAGGAAGCATTCTTTTTCTTTTCTCTTCAGTTTTTTGTTTTTATTTTTATTTTAATTATGTCTAGTTAAATTATTTAGCTAGGGTTTGGATGAATTTTAATTTTACGATTATGTGATTATTTGTTTAGTTTGATTCAAAACCTGATTATTATTTGCGTGAGATTTTATATTGTTATGCTTAATGTTTTAAAAGATTGACCATATTTTAATGATGTATACATGTCTGACTAAATGATTGTTATAAATTAGATTTATAGACAATATAAATCACATGCTTGACTATGATATCGAGAGATGATTACCTCATATGTGGAAATCGAGGAAGATTAGTGAGTCAAATTTCCTTCCAAGATTAGATGTTTTCAAAGAATTTAATGCTTATTTATTTTGTTGCTATCTGCTCAGAAATCTGACAGTAAAATTGAATTAATAAAGGATTAATATGACTTGAGAAAACGTATTAATTAATTGAGGAAAATCCACCGTCACATGCAAATAATTATAAAATACTGTAAAGGTATTTTTGCTTTTGAATTAGAATTGAATAGATAATTACATGAACCAGATTAAATGAAATCTAAACCCTAGTGCATTCATTAATTAATTTTCTCATAAAGAATTCAACTTTCTATTTATTTTTCTTTTTATTTATCTAATTAATTAATTAGTTCAACTTAGTTTAATTAAAATTATTTTGGTATTGTGATCTAGTCCTCGTGCGATTGACACTTTTTTTTATAACTATATGCATATTTGACTAGGGTATACTTGCCCGAACTAATTGTGTATAAATCACATATCACAAGGTAAATGACCATCAAATTTAAGGAAATTAAACGCAAATATGATATTTAAATATGCTAAAGTGGGCTAGAAATGGGGATTAAATTAAATCAAAATGTTAAGTAAATATATATATATATATAACAAATGTTTGAAGAAGAAACAAATTCAGGCGATGGAAGATCCGGAGAGGATTCTCCAACTGCTAGGGTTCTTCTCTCTACCATTTCTCTTCTTCTTGTGGTTACTAGGATTCTCAAGGAAGGGATTAAAATGGTAGGAACTCACTTTCCAGCCTTCCGTAGCTTAGAACCTCTGTTTTTGCTTTGTTTTGTGGCTAAAAAGAGATGTAAATTCTCCTAAACTGACAAGACACATAAAATCAGCAACACCCAGACATCTTTTGTTCTTGAGCTACTCCTCATACACACTCTATTGTTCAACACTACTAGGCCCCACATATGGTACTTCCCTACTAGGACCTAGAATGGTGAAGATTACAAGGTGAGCTACAAAGCTCAACAAGTAATAATCATGAAAGGAAAACTGTAGCTAAATCAAAGAACATCGATACTCATAAAACACTAACTGTCTTGGTACTGAGGGAAAATTAATCACTGTAGGAATGCATTTACAAGATGTCAATGCACATAGATTGTAAAATAAATGCAGGTAAGCAACTTTGGCCCTTTGACTCACATAATCTGAAATACATACCTGCCTAATCTAAATCCTATAACCGTAAAAACTGTAAGTATATACTGTGGGCATTGTTCTCCTAGCCCTCTAGTCGTCATCAGGTGAGCAATACATAAATTGAACTGTAATATAAACTTATGAGATCCCTGCAGACTAGCCGCTTGGCGCGCATACTACAATGGAATGGTCATATACATGCTCGCACACAACATGTAGTGCTTCATAGAAAGTCATGCTTCATGCTTATACCAATATGTATGCACATAATATCATACACGTCATATAATAATGCTAAGTGTGTAATATAATCATTATCAACATTATTAATCGTCGTCAACATTATCGAAATACAAAGATTCTACAAATTATGATTGATGGTATGGGGATATTAGATTTGTTATATTTGGCATGAGAATTCAATATTTGATAATATTTAATCTTTTATTCACTTAATAACTTGGATTGGGATTCACTAGAAGCTGTTTCTGATTTCAAAAGATCCATATGGATATGAGGAAAGACATATAGATATGAAGGAAGACATTTGAATATGAAATAGGACATCCGGATGTGTTGAAGAACTCATTGATCGGTGTTGTCGAACAATGATAGATTAGATGAAATATAGATTCGGATTTGCAATAAGGGTGCAACCCAAAGTCGTCTCCCAACGAACCTCAAACGGATCTGTCAAAACAAGATTAAACGAGGGGGTTTGTGATGAAAACCAGAATTAAAAACGTTCAAGAATGAAACAAAGATAAAGTAAAACGTAACCCGCTACAAACCCTACCTCCTTACCACGGTAATCCTTGTCTCATTTATGAAAACAATCTGTTTTGGTTTGATTTTCTTTTGATTTGAAAAACTCTTCTACAACCGTAAAAGATTAAATCCAATCGAGCAATCGCTCATACAAATATATCGTTTCTTTCTAATCAAAGCCTCAACCGAGTACATCAATTAACACCATCCAAAGATCATGAATGCATTCACACAATCGCATAAAAGAAACATACATAAACTTAGAGAAGGAAAAGAAACAAAATCATCCATAAAAATATGAAAATCGAGTTCCAAACCGGATTCAACAATATAACCGAGACTCAAACCGAGCGAGGGGTATGAGAGTGTAGAGAATCACAAGCGAATTAGTCTTCCATCTTCTTGGTTGAAATTGTGAGAATTCTTCCAAAATCGGCCACACCCAAAATCGGCCACTTAATGTGCTTAAATAGAGCTTAGGGAGCAAACCCTAAGTTACTGCAACTTCATAGATGATTTCGAATAGGATAACGTGCGTTTTGGGCTTCATCCCCTTCATCAAGATTGTATATCAGGAAGAGTATATGAATTTGGGATTTTAAATCACTTTATTTGGATATCGGACGCCCAAGTTATGGCCTTTTAAAGATTTAGCATCTGTGCAGCTTTTCTAATTTGACCCGACTTTCTGGTCCCGACTTTGAAGCGATGTTTGGAGGCCCAAAAGAACTTGGATTTAGACCTACCATACCATTCCAGAAAGCCCAAGAAGTTCTATACAATATCTCTGAAGATATTATTCACATTCTGGGATTTTAACTTGGCCAAAAACTTGAAAGAAGCATAGAAGGTCAAATTTGTCAGCACACTTTTGCTTCTTTTGTCTCCAATCTCCTTATTTCCCTTCTTGCCATCAAAATTCCTCATGACCCAGGAAGCCTAAATCTGTCCAAAATAAGATAAAACAGTGTGAAGCTCAATTCCTATAAAATAAAATAAAACAAAATCAAGATGAATAAAATGACACAACTAACGTGCAAAAAGACTAAATATGAGGGCTAAATAGTATGAAAATATGTGCTCTATCAAATTCCCCCACACTTAGACTTTTGCACTCCTGGGTAAAACACTAAATGCTAACATTCACTCTTTCAAACAAAAAGGATGCGAAGAATGCAAAATGAGAGGCACGGCAAGTTTTATAGGAATTCAACACTCAAAGATCATCTTTCTTACACTTCCCAAACAAATAAGTAGCATGGCAATTTTACTTGGCAAGACGAGTCAAAATAAGCAGAACCTTATAAGAACATGTTGTCAAGTTTCTCACATGCTATGCCTAACTCTACCCAATCATAATTCCACTACCAGATATGCTGATCTTCTAAATCTCCACTCTCAATGCTTTATGCATGCAAATCAAAAGGACTTTTATTCATGGCTCCAACATGGTAAGGTGAAAGGGATAGGAAGATAACAATGAAAAGTAAACCTTAGGAAGAAAGAAAACATTCAAGACAACCCAAGATCAATGAAGAACTATTAAGCAAGCAGAAAATAGATTTTTTTTTTTTTTTGAATGGTGGGTGCGTTTTACGCTCCATCCCAACCTTGGTGAGTGCGTTTTACGCTCCATCTCACCTTGGCCTTTGGCCTTTCTATTTATTTTCTTTTGATTCCAAAGAACTTGCTTAATATTTTTGCCATAATTAAGGGATGCAATGAATGTTCTTCAACCTAAAGAAGGGAAATAAACTTTTTTTTTTTTTGAGAAGTATGGCGAGTAAAATGAAAGAATGCCTTAATCATCTTTTCACATGCATGAGCACTGATAGCTTCAATAAAGATTCAAAACAAGCTCTAGAGTGATACCCATAATTAGTGAATGCACGCATAACATAAGAAAGAACATGCACAACTATCCTCACAAAGACTACCTCAATCAACTCACCAAGCCAAACTCATTGCCAATTTACTTGAAAGCCCAAAAAGATAAGATCGACTTTCTAATCATGCCAAATTCTGTCAAACTCAATTTGCCTTATTTTGCCTTTTTTTTTTAATTTATTTACTGATTTTTTTTAAAGAAACTTCTATTCCAAAACTCCCCCCCCACACTCAAACATTACATTGTCCTCAATGTAAGCATGCAGCAAGAATCAGGTATAGGACAAGTAAGAAAAGTAAGGAGAGAGAAACAGCCTGGTGGTATCAAGTCGAGGGAGGTCCAAGAGAGATAGCTCCTCCACTGTGTGTTCTGTAAAGCCCTCGTAGAAATGCTTAAGCCTCTGCCCATTAACTGTGAATTTCTTCGTAGTCGACTCGTCCATAATCTCAACTGCACCATAAGGAAAAACATGAGTAACCACAAAAGGACCAACCCATCTAGAATGCAACTTACCAGGCATCAGCTTTAGGCGTGAATTGTAGAGGAGGACTTTATTGCCAACATGGAACTCCTTCTTGGCAATCAATTTGTCGTGTGCAGCTTTGGTCTTTTCCTTGTAAATCCTGGAGTTCTCATATGCCTCTAACCTCAATTCATCAAGCTCTTGCAATTGAAGCTTCCGCTTAGAACCAGTTTCTTTCATGTCCATGTTGCATTGCTTCACCGCCCAATAGGCCTTATGCTCGATCTCTATCGGTAGATGACATGCTTTTCCAAAGACCAGTCAATATGGGGACATGCCGATCGGGGTCTTGTAAGCCGTGCGGTAAGCCCAAAGTGCATCTTCCAACCTTTGGCTCCAGTCTTTCCTGTTGGGCTGGACTGTCTTCTCTAGAATCTGCTTGATCTCTCTGTTTGAAACCTCAGCCTGCCCATTGGTCTGTGGATGGTAGGGCGTCGCCACTTTATGTAAAACTCCATACTTCCGGAGCATGGATTGCATCTTTCTATTGCAGAAGTGGGATCCTTGATCACTAATGATGGCCCTGGGAATGCCAAACCTGCAGAAAATATGAGATCTAACAAAATCTGCAACCACAGAAGAATCATCAGTACGGGTGGCTTTAGCTTCCACCCATTTTGAAACATAATCCACAGCCAAAAGAATGTACACAAAACCAAAAGAGACAGGAAAAGGACCCATGAAATCAATGCCCCATACATCAAATATCTCACAGAATAATAAAGGTTGTTGAGGTATTTCATTCCTACGTGATATAGTGCCTGTGTGTTGGCAACGTGTACAATTCTTACAGAACTCATATGAATCTTTAAAGAGTGAAGGCCAATATAATCCAGAATCTAGGACTTTCCTAGCTGTACGTTGGGGACCAAAGTGACCACCACATGCAAGTGTGTGACAAAATTTTAAGACAGAAGCAAACTCATGATCAGGGACACACCTCCTAAGGACTTGGTCACTACACAAGCGCCACAAATATGGATCATCCCATACATAGTACTTGGCTTCGCTTTTAAATTTATTTAATTGTGCTTTCTTAAAAGGTGTAGGTAATTCAGAAGCAACCAGGAAATTTACCATGTTAGCATACCAAGGTTCAGTACCATGTAAGTGATAAAGCAACTCATCTGGAAAATTATCTCTGATAGGCGGATGATCCATGTCAGACGAGTCAGGAGAAGCAAGTATCCGGCTCAGGTGGTCGGCTACCAAGTTTTCAGCTCCACTTTTGTCTTTGATTTCAATATCAAATTCCTAGAGTAGCAACATCCACCGGATAAGCCTAGGTTTTGCATCGGGCTTCTTCAGAAGGAACTTCAGGGTTGTATGATCAGAAAACACAATAACTTTAGATCCCAATAAACATGATCAAAATTTATCTAAAGCAAAGACAATGGCTAAGAGCTCTTTTTCAGTAGTGGTGTAATTGGCTTGAGCACTGTCCAGGGTACGTGAGGCGTAGGCAATGACATGTGACTTTTTATTCACCCGCTGAGAGAGAACGGTGCCCACTGCAAAGTTGGAAGCATCGCACATGAGCTCGAAGGGCAACTCCCAGTTGGGTGGCTAGATGATCGGTGGAGAAGTCAATCGCCTCTTAAGTTCCTCGAAGGCTTGCTTGCATTGTTTATCAAACTTGAAATCCACATCCTTTTGGAGGAGGTGGGATAATGGAATTGCAATCTTACTGAAATCTTGGATGAATCTCCTGTAAAACCCTGCATGGCCAAGGAAAGAGCGAACTTCCCGCACAGACGCGGGGTAAGGTAAAGAAGCAATGATATCCACCTTGGCACTATCGACTGCTATACCCTATTTGGAGATTACATGACCTAAGACTATGCCCTGCTCAACTATGAAGTGACATTTTTCATAATTCAAAACAAGGTTTTTCTCAACACACCTTTCCAAAACTTTACCCAAGCTAACCAAGCAGTCATCAAATGAGGTGCCATAAACAGAAAAGTCATCCATGAATACTTCCATACAATGCTCAAGAAATTCAGAAAATAAACTCATCATGCACTGTTGGAACGTACCTGGAACATTACATAGGCAAATGGCATCTTTCGATAGGCAAAAGTGCCAAAAGGACAAGTGAAGGTGGTCTTCTCCTAATCCTCTGGTGCTATGCATATCTGAAAATAACCAGAAAATCCATCAAGAAAACAATAATGAGATTTACCTGCTAACCTCTCCAACATTTGGTCGATGAATGGAAGGGGAAAATGATCTTTTCTGGTTGCTTGGTTGAGCTTCCTATAGTCGATGCAAACCCTCCAGCTGCTCTGCACTCTCATGGGCACTAGCTCATTTCTTTCATTAGCCACCACTGTGAAACCTGTCTTCTTGGGGACAACCTGCACTGGACTCACCCACTTGCTATCAGATATAGGATAAATGATACCAGCCGAAAGTAACTTACTTACCTCTTTCTTGACCACATCTAGGATGGTGGGATTGAGTCTCCTCTGTGGCTGCCTCACTGGTCGGGCTTCTTCCTCTAAATGAATCCTATGCATGCATATGGAAGGGCTAATCCCAGGTATGTCTGCCAATGTCCAACCTATGGCCTGCTTGTTCCTCTTCAGCACATCCAATAACCTTTTCTCTTGGTCAGGCTGCAAGTTATTGGCAATGATGACTGGCAGCTTCTCACCATCCTCCAAGAATGCATACTTGAGATGCTCGGGCAAAGGCTTGCACTCAAGGGATGGTGGCTGCTACAATGAAGGGACTAACCTGCTTGCCTTTATCTTAAGGGTACTATCTACCTGTTCAACATGGTTAGCAGAAACACTATCCTCCCTATGAGATGTATAAGAATCAGCTTGTGCATGCTCAATATGAATATCAGAATCATGGCTATTCAAAAATGCAGCAATCTCAGAACATGCATCATATGGATCACTCTCATTACTACAATCAGGATAGATGAAGGAATCTGGAAGGTCATGAATAGTGGGGAATGCATCAATCAAATCACAAGACTTAGTGCATGCTTCATCAACCAACAATTGAATCAAGTTAACTTGCAAAGTGGAATGATCTTCAGGGGGACATTTCATGGCATCAAGTATGTTAAAATGAATGGTGCTACCAGCAAATTCCATGGAAAGTGTACACTCATGCACATTGATGATAGTCCTTGTAGTTTTTAAAAATGGCCTACCTAATATAAGAGGTGCATGCTCATGCAAATTGTCATCTTCCATATTTAAAACATAAAAATCAGCAGGGAAGATACAATCCTTAACCTTAACTAGGACATCCTCTAAGACTCCAGAGGGGTAGGCTGTTCTTCTATTAGCTAGCTGGACAACCACTCCTGTTGGCTTCAAAGGACCACACTGCAATGAAGCATAGATAGAGTTAGGCATAACATTAATGGATGCACCTAAATCTAGCGAAACATTACTAAATTGCATGTCTCCTATAGTACAAGGAATGGAAAACGTCCCTGGATCTTTGCACTTCCTTGGTATGGTAGGTTGTATGAGAGCTGAAACATTCCTCCCAAGGTTGACTTGTTCGTTCCCTCTTAATCTCCTCTTGTGCGTACACAAATCTTTGAGAAATTTTGCATACTTGGGGATCTGTCTGATGGCTTCAAGGAGGGGTCTATTGACTTCCACTTTCTGGAATGTCTCCAGAATCTCTTTATCTAATTCGGCCTCTGCTATTTTCTTATTTTGTGTAGCTCGATGTGGGAATGGCAGGGGCTGGTTGTTGGAAGACTCTCCTTGTTCTTGATAGCTGGAATTTGGCTTCTTGGCTTCTTGGATTGAGGAGGGTTGCTGCTCTTCTTTTCTACCAGTTTCTTCTTATGCCTTCTCTGGAACATCCACTTCTTTACCACTACGCAACATGATCGCACTCACATTCCCCTTTTGATTGGATATTGACTGTGAAGGTAGCTGACCCGATCCTTGACTCCTTAGCTCATTTATGTTAGTTGCTAACTGCCCAATCTGTGTCTCCAAATTCTGTATGGTGGTGTCAGTCCGTTGTTGGAATTTGAGAGTATTGGCAGCCAATTGCTGCACTATGTCATTCAAGCTCGGTTCTGTCTTGGGTAATGTTTGTGCTTGTTGCTTCATTGGTGTGGCATTACTCTGACCCGGTGCATTGAACCTCTGTTGGAATGGTTGAGTTGAAGCACCCCCTTATCTGAAGTTGGGATGGTCTCTCCAGCCCGGATTGTAAGTGGGAACATAGGGATTATACCTACTCTGTTGTGGCTGGTGCTGAAATGGTCTTCCAGGGAAGATTCCATTGCATGATTCTGTGTTATCCTACAATTGTGGGCATTGATCAGTGACATGTGAAGATAATGAACAAATGCCACATACCTGCTGAGGCTGGTTTCGATCAAAGGCTAACTGGCGAACCATTGAAGTTAGTTCCTTCAGCCTATTTTCTATTCTCCTTTGGTCCATAGGTGCAGCAAAACCAACCTCATTAACAGTCTTCATGGGAGTGTTTAACCTGGTACCAAATTGTTGTGCATTTTGAGCCATCTTTGAAATTAAGTCCCGGGCTGCAGCTGGTGTCTTTTCCACTAAGGCTCCTCCAAATGCAGCATCCACTAAGTACCTGTCCATGGGAAGCAAACCTTCATAAAAATATTGAATGAGGAGCTGGTCACTTATCTGATGATGAGGACAACTAGAACACAGTTTCTTGAATCTCTCCCAATACTCATGCAAGCTTTCTCCATCTATCTGTCGGATGCCACAAATGTCCTTCCGGATGGCTACTGTCTTGGAAGCAGGGAAGAACTTCTCCAGAAATATTCTCCTCAGGCCATCCCAATTGGTAATGGAAGCAGGTGGCAAGTAATACAGCCAGTCTTTGGCAGCTCCATCAAGAAAGAAAGGGAATGCCCTTAGCTTGAATCGTTCTTCATCAACCCCTTGCGGCCTCATGGTGGAGCATACAACATGAAACTCTTTCAAATGCTTGTGTGGATCTTCACCTGCAAGACCATGAAACTTAGGTAGCAAATGTATCAATCCAGATTTCAGTTCAAAGTTTACCTGCAATTGAGGATACTGAATACACAAGGGTTGATAATGCACATCAGGGGTAGCCAATTCTCTAATAGTTCTGTTAGCATTATTCCCATTATTCCTATTCTTATTGCCATTGTTTTCATTGACGGCCATATTGATCAGTTTAGGTTGGAACTCAAACACAATATCAGAAACAGAGGAAAAGACACTATTAGTCACTGCCCTATCTTGAGATCTAAGTTCTCTTGCTTGTTGCCTAAGGGTTCTATCAATTTCTGGATCTAAATCAATTAGGTCACCCTTAGATGATCTGGTCATGCATTAAATATCAACAAGAACAAAAACACAACAAAACACACAAGGAAAAATCACATAAACACACCAAGAAAACACAAAATGGCCCAAAAAGTAGTTTAAACGTTGGATTTTAGCCAAAATACGCTCTCCTCACTACATTGCAATGACTATTTCTCCTCACACCCCCATTCCTTTGGACACCAAAAATCAGGGCATTCCGAGATAGTCGTTGGCGGTGAACAATGCTATTTATGGCAAAAAACAGAAAACAAGCAAACCGAAAAGAAAAACACAAAGAATGAAAAAAATAAAAACACAAAGAATCAACAAAGAAATAAAAGAACAGAGAAACAAAAGAAGCAAACACAAAGAACAGCAAAAGAAAGCAACAAAGAATGAAAGAGAATTAAAAAGAAAAAGAAAGGTAGAAAACAAATCTTGTTATGGCAGAAAAGATTAACGGTTCCCCGGCAATGGCGCCAAAATCTGATCGGTGCTGTCGAACAACGATAGATTAGATGAAATATAGATTCGGATTTGCAATAAGGGTGCAACCCAAAGTCGTCTCCGAACGAACCTCAAACGGATCTGTCAAAACAAGATTAAATGAGGGGGTTTGTGATGAAAATCGAAATTAAAAACGTTCAAGAATGAAACAAAGATAAAGTAAAACGTAACCCGCTACAAACCCTACCTCCTTACCACGGTAATCCTTGTCTCATTTATGAAAACAATCTGTTTTGGTTTGATTTTCTTTTGATTTGAAAAACTCTTCTACAACCGTAAAAGATTAAATCCAATCGAGCAATCGCTCATACAAATATATCGTTTCTTTCTAATCAAAGCCTCAACCGAGTACATCAATTAACACCATCCAAAGATCATGCATGCATTCACACAATCGCATAAAAGAAACATACATAAACTTAGAGAAGGAAAAGAAACAAAATCATCCATAAAAACATGAAAATCGAGTTCCAAACCGGATTCAACAATATAACCGAGACTCAAACCGGGTGAGGGGTACGAGAGTGTAGCGAATCACAAGTGAATTAGCCTTCCATATTCTTGGTTGAAATTGTGAGAATTCTTCCAAAATCGGCCACACTCAAAATCGGCCACTTAATGTGCTTAAATAGAGCTTAGGGAGGAAACCCTAAGTTACCGCAACTTCATAGATGATTTTGAATAGGATAACATGCGTTCTGGGATTCATCCCCTTCATAAAGATTGTAGATCAGGAAGAGTATATGAATTTGGGATTTTAAATCACTTGATTTGGATATCGGACGCTCAAGTTATGGCCTTTTAAAGATTCAGCATCTGTGCAGCTTTTCTAATTTGACCCGACTTTTTGGTCCCGACTTTGAAGCGATGTTTGGAGGCCCAAAAGAACTTGGATTTGGACCTAACATACCATTCCGGAAATCCCAAGAAGTCCTCTAAAATATCTCTGAAGATATTATTCACGTTCTGAGATTTTAACTTGGCCAAAAACTTGAAAGAAGCATAGAAGGTCAAATCTTTCAGCACACTTTTGCTTCTTTTGTCTCCAATCTCCTTGTTTCCCTTCTTGCCATCAAAATTCCTCATGACCCAGGAAGCCTAAATCTGTCCAAAATAAGATAAAACAGTGTGAATCTCAATTCCTATAAAATAAAATAAAACAAAATCAAGATGAATAAAATGACACAACTAACGTGCAAAAAGACTAAATATGAGGGCTAAATAGTATGAAAATATGTGCTCTATCACTCATTCGACAGATTGCATGATCTACATCCTAACAACCAACACACCATTCCCAATGAATTATAGGGTGGAACAAGCCCAATTTTGAGTTTCAAAACACTTTTACAAGAATAGATAAGAATTAAGGGAGGTTTACAATCCTTTCTACATGGATATCTTTCAAGAACTTCTTCCAAAACTAAGGTGTTTTTGGCCTATAAACCTTAAAGACTATGGTTCTTGAGTTTGAAAGATCATAAGGAGATTAGAACTTGCCTTATTGAGCTTCTCCTTTGATTTAAGCTTGGAAGAACCTCCACAAAAGATGTAATCTTTAAACCACCTTCAAGCCATGAGAAATCCAACTAAAGAGGAGGAACAAGATGGAGAATCAACTTCCCACTTGAACATAACCTTTTTGAATCCTTTGGTAATCAACGAAGATGGAGAAGAAGAAAGAGATATGGAAGCCCTAGCCTCCCCTTCTCAAGCTGTCGACCCTTTCTCTTTTCCTCCCAATTCCTTTAATTTCTCATGCCACTTCCCTCATTTTATACTTATCCCCATTTCCTTTAATTAACTATTTACATAATTACACTAAATTACACACTTAAGCCAAAATTCTTATATATTAATCCCAAAGGTCCTTAATCCAATATTTCATATTCCCTAAATACCACAAATCCAATAACAACTATTCATATAAATTTTGTCCCACCTTTGACTTTCCAATTCCCCTTGATTTGACTCCCACCTTTGAACCAACCTCAGTTTAGCTCACTCGTTCCTTTCCATTTATTATTTGGGCATCACATTATTCATCCAATTTTGACACGATTAACTAGGATAACTGATTTGATTGCGTCATTATTAGTCGACCTTCCATGATTCTCATCAATTTGTATCATCAAATCCTAGAAATAGATTTTATGCCCGACAGGAATATAGACCTGGAAAATTTTAAGTGGATTATCACAATGGGATGGTTTAGACTGTCAACTCTAAACACTCCCATATTTCCCAACAAACTAGGAGAATTTTACTTAAGTATTTCAAACTCTTCCAAGGAAATTTCTTAAAAGATTCCCTTTATTTGAAGATAAATGGTACAAGCCATTCCTTCTCCTCTGAAGAACTAACCAAGCTGCTAGGATTAGTTTGTAGTGATATCTCTCTCAAAGATCTTAATCTTGACCTTGATGAAATTTGGTCATTCTTTTCTGGCCGAGAAGAATCCTTCAAAGCTCTTAAGTATCTTGGATCCCAAGCAATCCTAGACCTAGTACATTGAGTTCTTCACCATTTTGTTGTCACTTCCATCAACTGTAGAGGAACATCTCACCACCTTGTCACTCCATCTAACCTAGAAATTATGTGGTGTATCATCATCAAATCTCATTTCAATCTTCCCAATTTCATCCTTTCAAAGATTTATGAATCAGTTAAAAGACCTTTTGGAAAACTTCCCTACGGTAAAATCATCACCCTTATTCAAGACTCTATTATTGGAACTTTGGATGGAGATTCCATTCCATATTCTTCTTTTGATTCTTATAATGAACATTTCCTTAAGAGAATAAACATCTTTTGTTAAAATAGAGTTTGGAAAATGTCTTCCAATTCAGTAATCCCAAGCCTTCTAGAATCTCCTGAGAAATCATATTTATCATCTTCTTCATCTACCCCTTCCTCCTCTGAATCTCAACCCTCTGATCCCGAGCATTGATGTTTGGCTACTTTTCGCCAACTTAGCTCTTTTTAGATGTCTTTTTTTCACATCTGTAAAAAAATCTCTCTTGTCATAAGAAGAAATATTGTCCAGGCTCACAAGGATAGGAGAGAGGCAAACCAAGATGGATCAGTAACTAAGTAAGCTGATGTTTGCCACACCATCATCTAGTAGAAGGAAACTCACTACTTAAAAGGCTGCAAGAATTACTACTGAAGACGATAATTAGGAAGAATCTGACGAGGAAAATTAACATTTAGGATTAAACTTTTTAAGGAAATGTATTTTTAAAACAACTTGATGGATTTTGGGTGGATTTGTACATTGTGAATGTTTGATGAATATTTTCTCTTTTTGGTTCACCTATCATTAGTTCCATAGTAATTATTATTATTATTATTATTTTTGTTTTGCAATTGTGGTTCACATCTCGCTATGATTTGCATGCCATCATGCTTATTCTAAGTCACATATATGCTAATGCTTCTTATTCATGTCATCTTATATGCTATTCTCCTTATTTTTCTTTATTGCTCATATAGTTTCTAAATTAGGGGGAGTTAGCTCTTCCTCTTAAAAATTTCTTAGAATTTGTTGTAAATTCTATAGAGTTAGGATGAGTTTCTTATAAGTAAAATTAAGGTGTGTTTGATTGGAAAAAGATGGAAAAAGAAAATATATTCCAATTCCATGGAAAACAATTCCCACCTCCTCCCAGTTGCAATTTTCTATGAAAAATGGGCCAAAACATGCTTCAATGTGTTGTACCATGGAAAATATTATGCAATCAAACATGCAAGCATGGAAAATTTTCTATTGATGTGACATTTTCCATGGAAAACAATTCAAATCAAACACACACTTAAGTGTTTTAGGGGGAATTGTACTTCTATCTTAAGAATCATCTTCTCTTATCTTATTTTCTATATTCTTATATTTTTTAGTCCTTATGAATCTTCCCAAAATGTTTTTCATAAACATTTTAGAACCATTTTGAGTTCTGACAAAAAGGGGGAGAAAAAATGTATATCTCAAAGGGGATAGAAATAAGATATATTAGATCTAGGGGGAGCTTTCTAGAAAGAAAATAGGGATAATAGTTTCAAGGGGAGTTTTCCTTCTTATAGGTAAAATTCTAGGAGAGTTCTGTTTTCTTAAAGTTTTCTTAAAACTCAATATTTTCTTAAATCTCTATATTTTCCAAATATAATCTTTTCTACAATCGCCTCCTTATATATTTTCTAAAAGCCCTTTGAATCAAAATGTTTTGTCATCATCAAATGGGCTTATAAATCAAAAAGGGAGAGATCATTGAGAAATTTACATTTTGATTTATGGAGAAAATAATTTTAAAAATGTATTTTTAGTAAATTTAGGTGGCGTTCTCTTCACGTTTCAATTTTGAGTTTTTAGTTTTGAATTCATTTTTATTTTTTTGTTTTCAGTATCTGTTTTGAGATTTTTAAAAATGCGTTCCTTTTTTCATTCTGAAAAACTGTTTCTTAAAGCAAAAAACTAGAAAAACATGTTTGCTTTGAAATTTTGAAAAAAAAAAATTATTTTATGATATTTTATTCAATAAATTTGATTATTAAATAATAAAATTAACTCTTTTTAATATAAGATTATATATCAAATATTATAATACATAATATGTGTAATACACTTAATAATATACTATATGTTATCCTATATTTTTAATTATAATATATATTGTAACGTCCCGAGTTTTCAGGATAGAGAGCAAGGTGGTCTCATGTGGGCTTTAAAGGAATTTTGTGGGTCTTTTGGGAGTTTGTCATTGATAGGTTTTCGGTTTCGTGTGAGTTGAGTTAACTTTTTGAGCTAAAAATTTTAAAATAGCCAAACATAAACCTATATTTCGAAAAATGCCCTTTATATTTCCAAACATGCCAAATAGAAACTTTTATTTCGAAACATGCACCTTATATTTCAAAACTTTTACAACGGAATCACTGCACACCTTATACTATTTTGTCCATAACTTTTGATATAGAAGTTTGAATTGAGATCCGTTTGAACTGTTATAATCTAGACTTTGAGGGCTTCAATTTGATATATAATATTTCATACTTTTGTTATGGTTTGAGTCAATTAACCTTTCCTCAATCCAAATTAAGCATGAGGCCTATTCAGATATGTTAAGGAATGAGTGAATGGCCATTTGGATGTGTGGAAGCTCCATCTAGATGTGTCAAGATGTATTTGGATATGTGGGAAAAGGAGAGAAGGACTTCATTCAGATAATGCTAGAAGGGTATTCGGATAGGTGAGGTATGATAAGGTATGGTGAGGTGAGGTGAGGTAAGGTATGGTAAGGTATGATGAGGTATGGTGAGGTGAGGTATGGTTAGGTATGGTAAGGTGAGGTAAGGTATGGTAGATCTGGTTATGTATGGTGAGGTGATGTGAGGTATGGTGAGTTAGTAAAACAAATGATGGCATAAATTAATTAAGGGTATGGCCTTGGGGAATGGGGAAACTTGGTTGCCAAGGCATGAAGATGCCTATAAATAGCGAGGAAAAATTTAGAGAAATTGGAGGAGAAGCTTGGGAAGAGGAAGAAGAGGTCGAGCAGCAAGGAGAATAGAAGAAAATAGAAGAAAGCTTCGCTTAAGGCAAGCTCCTAACCCTCCCCTTTACATGCTTAAGTTTTTGCATAAGTCTCTGTAGTTTTTCATATCTTATTCCCTCCCTTACAGCGACTCGGTTCCACGCATTAATAATGTAAATTTACATGGTAGCCATCCTATGACTTATACATTTTTGATGGGTTTATTGCCGATGAAATAAGTTAGTAAATGATTTTTTAGTGTTATTGATTTTATCCGTCACGGGGCTTTATATCGCTCTACTTTCTTTGGTAATGATGTCGAACCTATTATGGCTAGATTCTTAGAAAGTTGGTTATGATCAAGATTATGGGTTAAGAGTCTTAATGAGAAAAGAGTAATGTTTAGTAATATGTATGTCGATACAGGTTCTTATGCATGATAAGACACAAGAACAAGAACGGTACGTTGATGTTAATGTTATCAAGTGCATAAAAAGTAATGGGGAAAGGTTATGAAATGTTAAGTCTAAAGAATGTAAGTTTAACGGTGTCTATGTGTGTCTAAGGGTATGGGGTACAGAACCACTGACTGTCAACTGTGGGTCGTGGCAGTTGATGGCTGGATGTAAGGGCGTCAGTCATCTACTTTTAAGGTAAGCGATAGATGGGGCAGAAGAGCTGGTACTGCCAGATTCTCGCGTTAACTTTGTACATATCATAATGTGTGTGTTGCATGGGGATTGGGTTGCATTTATTGGGGTGACATGCTTTATGTGTGGATTGTGTGAGCATTTGCATGACCGGGTTGGTCTAAGAGCCAGTTTGGGTACCCTAGACGAGCATATGCATTTAGAAGCATTTCGCATGTGTGTGTTCTTATGTGGGTGTAGCATGGCCTGATGCTTGATTTATAGGGGCCTTGACATCACATTTATGCTACACAAGCCATTGCATCTCTTATGTGTTGCATTGCATGGCGGTGTGTCCACTAAAGTATATTGCATGGCAGTGTGTCCGTGAAAGTATTGTTGGTCTCTTGACACACAATGACCACTCAAGAGGGGGGTGAATTGAGTGATTAAAAACTTATTGAACCAATTCTTCCCTTTTAAAACTCTTGAGATTTTCTTATACACAAAATACATTTGTTATATATATATATATGTTGTTTGGTGTGAAAACAATATAAATACACAAATAGCCACAATAATCGACACAAGAAATATAGTGGTTCGGTGTCTCCAACACCTACTCCAGTCTCTTAAGGTCAACCCGACACTTGAGATTTCACTAAAACCACACCTAGGTTTTCCAACAAGCTCACCTAGGGAACTTTTACACAACACCGAGGTTTCTCCTTGGCTCACCCCGAAAACTATTACAACCAAACAATAATAACAACACCTAGATTACAATAGGCTCTAGGATGCCACACCACAATCCAATAAAATTAAACCAATCCTATGTCCAACATACTTGGACTAAAATGAATATCAATACAAGAACAATATACAAGGCAAATGAAATAATACAAGTCAATTACCAACAAGAAGAAAACTTCTTCTTTGCCTTGAGTCTCCAATGGATAGATCTTTGAAGCTCTTTGGGCTTTGGATTGCTTTGATTGAGTGCTTGAGAGCTTGGGCGTGCTTTAGGAAGATAGGAAATGGTAGAGCATTAGTCTTCTCCAGATTTCTCTTTAACATATATATAGTGGGGCACCGAAAACAACCTGCAATGGCTCCAAAAATTTGATCGTTGGAGTCTGGCAATCGGCTGTTCTAACCGATAGTCGACTCCGCGACACCCATAGTCAACTCTTACTGCCGACAGTCAACTCTTACTCAACCCATAATCAATTTCTCACATACAGTCAACTCTTATTGGCCTACAGTCGATTGGCTAAAACCCACTCTCGGTTATCTTGACTCTACATAAACAATGCTCGGCTATGTCGACTGATGCACATCCAAAGTTGACTGCCATATGATTTCTAGTCGATTGTCCCTCACCGGGAGTTGACTCTCAATCCAGATTTTCAGAAAAATAAAGATTTGCTTTGATAATACAATACATAGCATGAATTCATTATAAGATATTTACATTTCTCCATGTACTTTAATACATAAACGTAAATAACAAAGTACCCCCCATTTGGATTCAATAAAAATATCTAAAAAATCAAAATGCAAATAGATAAGAAAGTAGATTTTTGATTTTTAGAACAAATTCAAAATTTGACTATTTTACCACCTCCAAAATACATACTTTCTATTACTTGAAAAATTCATTAAAAATCATTTTTACAATAATGAATACTAGCAATCAAAATACTGGGAGTTAGTTTTCCAAAATGAAAATATTTTTTTATATGTTCTCTTATAGTGTGCTAATATTCTACTTAGAACAAATAGCATTTCTTGGTTCATTTTGATACACAAAATACTATAATACTTAACACATATCAAAAATCTATTAGGGGTTTTAAATATACCAAAAATAGTTTTACTAAAATTATATTTTGTTAAACATCAAAATACACAATAGGTTGATTGAAGCAACTTGGCTCAACAAGTATATTGCATAGCGGTGTGTCCGGTAGAGGAGATGCTCGTGTTGGCCGGTACGTTCAACAGGGTTGGGTCCAGAACATTGAGTCAGGATAGTAGGTGTAGAGTTCCTCCAAACTTAGGATCCTAGGTGTCGTTGTGTTAGGGTAATGTTTTTAGATGTATGTTATATAAGCCCAAGTGGGCTCATGTTGAGAATGGTTATGTAAGAATGGTTACAAATTGTTATGTGATAAAAAGGTTATGGTTTCAATAAGGGTTGTGAGTGGGTTTTAGCTTGCATTGTTGTTCTTTATCATTCAAGTAATGACTCTCTTACGGATCCTCTATATGCGGTAGGGGCTCTGGGAGGCGGGCCGTTACATATATATACTATATTTTTAAAATTTTAAATAAATATATAATTTTATTTTCTAAATTTTAGAATAAATTTTTATTTTTTTCCTTTTTTCCTTTTTTTTTCTATTCTTTCCAGCGCTTGCATCTTCTCCATCATCGGCAACCACCGCCAACTGGTGATTCACACGATCAGAGTCCACCATTAGAAAGGCCAAGCCAAGGGGATTAATGTACACAAAAATGGGGTAATTTAACGACTAAATTTTCATATATCTAAATTTTAATTTTCTGACAAAATGCAAAAAACGAAGTCAGTTGCCACCAGCCACCGTGGCTGGTGGTTTCCGAAGATAAAAGGCCTCGAGCGCCTCCACCATGTCGACCAACCATGGCCTTATGCATCGCTATGGTTGTCGGCCTTTATTCATCTGCCATGGTCGTCGTTTGGATGTTGTTTGGCCATTAGCATCATCAAGCCATCATCACCGGCTTCATGTGGCTGTCAACAATGGAGGATGAAGGAGAAAAGAGGATTCGGCAGTGGTGGGCGAGGTCGACGATAGCTTGAGAAGGAAGGGAAGAGAGGAGAAAGGAGAGAACAACGGAGAGAAGGAGAGACGATAGGTTTTGTGTGAGATTGGGTTTAGGGGCGGGGTTGGGTTTGTTTTCCAAGTTTTGGTGTTTTCAACTAGTTTTAGGTGTAAACACCCAAAACAACATATTTGTTTTGGGTTTTCTTTACAAAATTATTCATTATTTTTGAAAAAACATTTTTAAAAATAGCAAACCAAACGTGTTTTCAATGTTTTGAAAAACTAAAAACTCAAAATGAGCTGAAAATAGCAAAGAGAACAAGGCCTTAGTTTCTTGATTGTTTCCCAAACATTTCTATTAATAATTTTTGAAACATTTTATATTCCTTTCTTAAATTAGAAAACTTCATGCTCATAAATATTTATATCTTCCAAATTAGCCAGAATGTATTTTGCATATGTCGAGCATGATGAAATGCATACTTTTGCGTTTAATTAAGGAGTTTGAAACTTATGAAAATAGTTATCTTAAATTGGAGAACTTCATCTCTTATATATTTTCAATATAGTTGAGTTTGTTTCTATATTGATCAAGCATTATGAAATCTCTTGAAAATTGACTATGTATAAAAAGCTATTTTGTTAAACTAAGTATATGTATTTTTGAAGGTAAAGTATTCAAACATTCTTTTATATCCTTTTCACAATCAAAAATAGCTTTTGAATTAATTAAGTATTACTCAGTATATTTTTCAAAACCTACTCGAATATGTGTTATATAAAATCTATATCTTTTAGAATTATAATTGAGTATGGTATTTGTATAATCGAGTATCTTAATTGCTATTGAAATCTAAGCATATTTTTCAATCGAGTGCTGCTTTATGTATTATTCAAATCAGTCGATTATATGCTCTAGAAAAACCTTCTTTCAATCGACTATTAAGGTTTCTTACTCAAGTAATTTTTACAAACTCTCTGTAGTTTAAAAATCAATCGAGTAAGGTTGTTTACAATCAAGTATTTTTTTCTAGTATCAAAACTCCGAGAATCTCTTTAATTGAGTATATCTTTCTCTCAATCGACTAATATATTTTTGAAATTGATTATCTATATGTTTTAATCGAGTAAAAATTGGATAGAATATGGCTAAGTCTTTATACTTAATTCTAATCAATAATCAGTTATATGTACTCAAGTACATCATTTTGTTAGTCGAGTAATAAGCTTAGCCTGGTAGTCAAGTGCTTAATGCAAAGTCTCTGTGATTTTTGAGTTAGTCGAGTAATGCTTTGTCATACTCTAGTGAGGCTTCTATATAATCAATTACATAAATTGTACAATTGAGTGTGCTCCTCATTAATCGAGTATATCTAAGAATTAGTCGAGTAACTAGCTTTGAAATTTGAATTTTATAGTCGTTACTCAGAAAGCAAAAAAAGGACAATTTTGACCGTTAGAGCTTTATTTGTTTATTCCTTTGTGTCTAACTGTGTTCTCTTATAAAAGAATGTTATAATATATTTATGCAAGAGTGTTTAATGATAATCTATATGTTATGCATATGTTTCTAACAAATTTGACCGTTAATGGTCAAATCAAAGAAGTTGTGAGTGTGTGTAAATTTCTACGCCAAATCTTCAAAGTCTCAAGCTTCTATAAAAGGTCACGAGCAACAAAAGATGAAGTTGTCGTTAAGGAATCAATCCAAGCTACTGATATTGCTCTAAACTCAACTACCTATATTCTTTTTGGGGCTAATAGCAAATGCTTGAAGTGAGCGATCTGCATATTTATTCTCTTTTACTTCCAAGCTAATATTTGGTGAGATTACTTGTATATCTTTTTAAACCAAATTTAATGTAATGACCTGCATTTAGTTATTCTTGTTTCATGCCTAGAGGGTCGAGTTAGTTAGTCTTGATGTTTAACATGTTGTTTTGGTAATAATTTTCTAAGTGTTTAATAAGGGTTAAGTGTGTAAGTTAAGTGATTAAGCTAAATTTTTGGTGTTGTAACTAAATGTATGTGAAAATTGAAGCTTAGATATCCGAATGTAAGCTAGGATATTTGAATGAGAGTTTAGGCATTTGAATGTGTGAGTCTTGGGTTTCATTCGGATGAGTTTTGTGAGTTTTAGTGAAGAGATTCGAATGCTATAGGGAGCCATTCGAATGGGGAGTGAAGCATTCGAATGAGGAGCCAAGCAATTCGAATGGCCTATGTTCTTGTGTGCGTGTTCTCTTTGCAACCCAATTTCGACCATGTTTTAGTCCGAATCTCTCAAAACTCAAAACATTAAAGTTGTAGATCTTTCTTTTTTTCGTTCCATAGAATCTTGAATCACCTCAATCTGAGTTCGGATGAGAGAGTTATGGCCAAAGTTCAAACAGGTGTCGAAGTTGTCCATAATCCGATTTTGTAAATTAAACCCTCACATTCGAATTACTACCCTTCCATTCGAATGAGCCCAGCGAAAATTCAGAAATTCATCCCAATAAGGCCACTGTTGCATTTGAATGAGCTTCCAATTCCTTCAGCAAATCACCCGACTATTTAAAATTCATTTGAATGTCCTCCTGCCTCATTTGAATGTCACTCTCATAACTTGAAATCTTTCTCTAATTCATTCGAATACAAGCCATATCATTGGAATGTCTTTGCATGGAACCTTATATCTTTAAGAAAGACATCCGAATGGCCTATGATACATTCAAATGACTCTCTCAACTTTTGAATTCTGACTCCTTGACATTCGAATGCCTCATAACACATTCGAATGTCCTCCTCAATGATACATATATATATATATATATACATTCTAGGTCATCATTAACTCTGGAAAGTCATAGAAAATTCTAGAATTATGACATATGAAGGAAATTTTAGAGAAATTATAGAAATAATCAGATGGATAAGTATCACTTTTTGAGAAAATATAAAATAGGAAAATTTTTGGAAAATATATCAACATATCACACCAGTAACTCGAAACTTCTCTCAAAAGTTTCTTCTTCTTTGCAAACCCTCCTCCTCCTCTCCAACCTCAAGTTGAATACTACCATCCAAGAGGTTTCTAGCTACTATTGAGCGTCACAAGAAGCTTAAGAAGGCAAGTTCTCTTCCTTCCTTCCTATCTTTTGAATTGTAATTCACTGTAAACGTGGTATAGGGTTCTGGGAATTTTGATAGAACCTTGATATATGCACATGGGGGTGACAAGAAGAGTATTGTGAGAGTGGTTTAGGAACTTAAGGGTGTTGTTAAGGTTGAATACAGGGGAAATAAACAAAAGCTACTACATAAACAGGGGTGTGAGTTTATACGGTTGATTCTTATGGGGTAATGGCTTACAACTTGGGGGATGTTTTGACAGCTATGTGGGGTTTGTTCTTCTCCACTTCCCTTAAGGAATGGTGATTTTGTTAAGTTTTGCACGGGAAGCTTGTCCCTTCCCCTTGCCCTACCAACGTTTCTAATATTTAACAATTTACTCTTGAAGCCTAAGAGTAAAGCCTTCCATATCCTCAATGTTATTACTGTCATCGATTTTCACGACATGAAAAAGAAATAATTTTTAAATTTAGATATTACTCCCCACCATGGCCTGTATATTTGGAGCCTCGTTACTACTTCGCACGCCCAAAAATATTTTCTCTTACTTTTCATGTTCCTAGGAGTTAAGTGTGAAATTTCCATATTTCTGGTGCTATTCAATAACTGTGATGTCCATGATTATGAGATGAGAATAATTACAATTGAGAATGTTACTCCCTGTTATGACATGTTTTGATAGTGAGGTAATTGTGCATCATGGGTATGGACTGGCATGAATATTATTACCATGTAACATGAGTGGACACGAGCATAACATATTGCCACTATTTCATGTGCATTTGCATGTGGTCATCCTACGTGTTGCATATGCATTGGCAAGATCAGAGATGGCAATGCGCGCTGCGGTTGTGTACTACCGGGATATATCTCCCAAAACTAGTAGGCACTAGCCTGACTGGGGTAACACTCATGTAGTGACGACTGAGGGGCCCACCCAGAGTGACAACCCTAGGCGAGATTATATATATGTATGGTTATAGCCGAGTATATGAGATAGGACCTATGGTCCACAGATTATCACAGATTCTCTAGTTGCAGGTATCAAATGCAGGCCGGTATATGTTTTAATGCACTTTATATTGTTATGTGAGGCAGTTGGCCAGTTACATATTTACCGGTTTCCCGTGTATTATGCATGACATTATTATCATCGATGGGTGTGTGGTCCATGTGTTGTAATCTATCATCCACATCTAGATGCTTTTCAGATACCACTCACCCTACCCCTGTCATATTACTATCTGCTATGTGTTTCCTTCATATTTCTTATACTTGCTGAGGTTTGTAGCTCACCTTGTACTCTTCACCATTCCAGGTAAAAGTAAAGAAATAGCTGGCAAGGAGTCAAGCAGGAAGGATGGGTGGTAAGATGTGTGCGTGGGTCTACTCTCAAATCAAAGGTCTTAGGGAAATGTGTGGTTAAAGATTGTATAGGTTTTATCTTGTAACATGTAACCTAGCTTAGAATTGGGTTTCTAACCCCTAAAATTTTCTATTTACATTCTGGGTCTTGTGACATACACGTGGTGTATATATATTATATGGTTGTTAGTGGTTGTCGGATCTTTTCTGAATTCATGACGTTCTTCCTTCTAAGTTGCCCGGGGATTAGGGTAGCTCGGGAGAGGGGGTGTTACATTTAATAAGAGAGTTGAGTGCTTATTCATTCATTCTTTTGTACTCTCTTTTATCCAAGAGAAAAGTGGTATCTTTGTATCATTTTATATTTTTCTCTTGAGAGACCCTTACACATGTTTTGTGTAAACTTGTAAAAGGTTATGCTTGTGCCTTTAAAAAGTATTGTCTTGGTTGTGGCTAAGCTAAGTGTTAAAAAGCCTCATGTAAAGGTTATTGCTTAGCCTTTGAAAAGCAGAGGTTCCTACTTAACTTGTAAAAGTGGAGATTACTACTTAGATTGTAAAAACGGGGGTTCTTACTTAACCCTTTAAAAGTGGAGATCATAGTTGAACCAGTAAAAACTACTATCCTTAGTGGATGTTTTTCAAAATCCTTAATGAGGAGCTAAGATAGTGGATTAGGCATGTTGCTTGAACCACTCTAAATCTGTTGTGTCCATGATGCTTATATTTTCATTTCAATTTCAACAACATTATTCTTTATTTGTCATGCATATGTTTTTCATACTTAATCTCTGCTCATATAATTGTCTTTCCATCTGTCATTAAAATGTTTTCTTAGTTGAAATCATCTTAAAAGGAATTCTCTCTCTTTCTCATAATTGTTTTACAAACTTTTCATTTCAAATATTCTTCTTCATCTTGATATGAAAACTAAAAGCATAGTAGATATCTTGCATTCAATTTTCATCTTTGTTTTCAACTTTCAAGAAATTCATAAGTTTCTCAAACATTAGTTTCAGTGCATATATTTACTTCATATGTATCAAATTGATTTCTTTCAATAACCAAAAAAAAATTTAAATCCTTTCTGAAATACATGCATTCTCATATCAATATTTTCATACATAAATTTATTAAATGACAAAAGCCTTTTCAATTTGATATGCCCTACAAACTTGGAAAGAGGTAAAGCTACAAAAGAGTCACGAGACTTGAAAGGATGACGAGAGTCACGAGACATGGATATGAATCCCAAAGGGCAAATAGGTTGCAAGAGATCAAGTAAACAAGCCAAAGGAGCAAGAGGTCGAGCCGAGACCAAGTGGAGAGGACTCACACAGTCATGACTAAGTGGGTGTGGCACTACTTTGGTTTTTTAGGCATAAATCTCTCGTTCGAGCTCCGATTGAGATGATTCAAAATTGTATGGAAATTTAAGATAATTTTCTACAACTTTCATGTTTTGAGTTTTGAGAGATACTAGCCGCATCAAGGCTGAAATCAGCCTAGACCAAATGGGGAGGACTCATTCGGTCATGATCGAGTGGGTATGGCACTGCTTTGCTTTTTTGGGTATAACTCTTTCATCCGAACTCTAATTGAGGTGATTAAAAATTCTATAGAAAGCTAAGAGAATTATATACGTTTATGTTTTTAGTTTTGAGAGATACGAAATGCATCAAGGTGGAAATTAGGTTTGAAGTTAATGCACTTTTACTGTTGACGTTAAGGCAAGGGAACCACTCAAGACCGAACCAAGACAAAAGGCAAAAGCGTCGCTCAAAACCAAGTGGATGAAGACCTACTCGATCATGATCGAGTGGGTAGGGGACCAATCCCCCCTCTCTTTTTATGACCCACTTGGTCATGACCAAGTGGGTATGGAGACCACTCTTCCCCTCTTATTGCCTCGCATAGTGACTCAAGACATGAAGTGGCAAAGACACTTACTCGGTCATGACTGAGAAAGCGTCACTCGCACACTCTCAAATGGGCCAAGAAATCCACGGGATAGGTTGCGAGACTCTCGGCGCAGTCGCCACGCGTCTCCCCTCTCATTTCTCTATAAATAGGAGGCTCTGACTTCGACCTCAGGTACGCACTCTTGGGCACTCTCAATACATTCTCGCACTCTTGCTCTCAAGAATTGACTTAAGCATCAGAGAGTTTGCGTGGGGTCACCCACCCGCACCCTTAACGATGCTCTCGTCTTTCAGGTCTCTCGATCATCAAGACTTTCTAGATCACCAAGACTCTCTTGGTCACTAAGACTTTCAGAATGCGTTGGTGACAAGACTCCACTCTCAGAAAGCTTGGTGACGAGACTCAACTCTCAAGACACTTGGTGATGAGACTCATCTCTGACGACACTTGGTGACGAGACTCAACTCTCGGGACACTTGGTGACGAGACTCCACTCTTAGGACACTGGGTGATGAGACTCAACTCTCAGGACACTTGGTGACGAAACTTAACTCTCGGAACATTTGACTCTCAAAACCCTCAAAACTCACAAGATCTACAAGATCCTCAAGTCTCTCAAAGACTCTCAGGATCCCCGATACTCATAAAACACTACATTCTCGAGATTCTTGTGATCAACCATACACAAATTGTATTCTCCCACCAAAAAAAAAAAAAAAAGATTATTCTATTTTGGCAACAACACAATTTATCATCTATGAAAAATCCTTATGTTGTGCATTCACTCATACTTATTCCATCTATTGTTGCACTTGTTTTGTAGTTTAAAAAAATTATTTTCTTCAAATATCTTTATTATATCTTGATTTTCCAAGATATTTTAATATTTGTAAAAATAATCAAATCACTCAATTTACCCCCCTCTTGGATAATCTTTTATTTCTATGGATGATTTTGATTCTAGTTCCCTGATTGTTCAATTTTGGTTCCTAACAATTTCGATTTTGGTTCTAGTTTGAGCCGATTTAAAAAAAAGAAAAAAGATGAAAAAAATTAAAAAATGGTTTGAACTTAATTTATATAAATTAAGTTGCCAACATATTTTTTGGGGGTTTAAAGGAATCGAGTCTCTACGTAGTTCATTTACCATTTAAATTTGTAATCTTTTTACCTTAATCGAAATTATTTTTGGAGGTATCGATTATTGTACATTGTACTATATATTTAATTTATTTTTTAATAGTTTGAACCGTTTCGATTCCGATTCTTTATTTTTAGGAACCAAAATTGAACCGTAAATTTACGATTCCAGTTCCAATTTTTAAAGCAAATCCAAAAAGACAATTTTGATTCGATTTTTAAAATAATGATTTCGGTTTAATTTAGTGTTCGAACTGAATCGTGATAAGGCTTAAATAAACATACAAGTTTGATATTAAAAAAAAATTAATCCTCAATTAAAGAGAAGAGGATAGCCTAGCCACTTACCACCTAATCAACTCTACAAAAGAGTTATCTGAACACTAAATCCTGTAGTTTATTTAAAAATAAAATAAACCTTAATTAATGAGGAGAGGAAAGCGTAGCCACTTTTCGCCTAATCAACTCTACGTAAGAGTTACCTGAACACTAAATCCTTATAGTTTATTTAAAAAAATAAAATAAAAATGCATCCAACCGCATTACTTTGGATAATCGAAAAATGCAGTTGTGGGTCAAATAAGCAAAAAGCCTATCTTATTATTATTATTATTATTATTATTATTATTATTATTATTATTATTATTATTATTATTATTATTAATTAATTATCAATAATCTTTTCAACGTGTAATTTATACTCCCAAATTGTATAATTAAATAATATTTCAACCCAACAAAGGAACGTAGTCATATCTCTGCCGCACATCCATCCCTTCAATATTGTCTAAGCTGATATGTTACTGTCATCTTGAGGTTATTTGGTGTAAATTTAAGTATTATTAATTGTGTAAGAGATATTTTTTAATTACATTTTTAAAGCGTTAAAATGTTTGGTGGAGTTTATGAAACCCTAATACGATGCTCCGCTTATCAGATCGTGCGATGAAATCTGTGAAAATGGGGGGATTTATCATCTGTGGTTATCACCAGCCTTGACTTAATTACTACCAAGCTGTAGAATCTTTGCCCAGTGAAATAAATTCGCCTCTGCAACGGAGCTGACCCCTCCACAGGAAGTGTACAACCTTCCAATGCATCCACGTGTTGCACGGATCCGTGAACGCTCCCACAAGTCAAAAGCAAACCGATATTGTCTATTTACTAATTTGGCCCTCACCCATAAATACATATAAATATACGTATATGTATATGTATACAGAGGTATTGGTTGGCGGTGGGGATATGCCAGACGTCCATCACAAGTATATGCTGTCGCCCTCCCGCCACGTGACCACGTGAACCTTTCCGGTGATAAAAAATTCCCTGCGGCGGGTCCCGCCGCCGTGAACGGTCGACCGTCGGCTGCAACTACCGGACAAACATGGCAACATCACCCCATCGCCTCTGTGTCCATCTGTCTCCCAAATATCATCTCTGACCTAAAAATTCAGATTTTTACAAGTTCATATTGTCACATTAACATTAAATTCAAATTTCTCTTAGAGCAAAAGAAGCAAAAAAATTCAAAATTTTAATTTTTTAATAAAAAGGCATGATGAAAGAACGTATTTGTATTGGACCATTTAATTGCAGTTGAGAGAGATATTAAGAATTTTTAAGATTCTAAGTTTGACTTTAAAGGTGTTTTAAGTTATTTATAAATTTTTTTCTAACGTGTTGTTGTATTTAATTCATATATTTATGTGACATGCAGTTTTTGTTTCATATGTGTGTTTAATTTAAATTTAAATTTATATTTTAAAAATATATAGTATTTTAGTCATAGAGTACCATAGTTTATACTATATTTTTTAAAAATCTATTTTTATAATATAAAAAATATATTTAGAGAAGAGATAGATTGAGAGAAAAAAAATATTTTATTACATTTTTAATTATAATGGAGGTTGTATCATTTTTGAAAATATAGAGGTATCACATGTAATTTCACCTAATCTTGGGTGTCATGAGATATCAATTAAATCATATTAAAAAGTAAAGGAAGTTTTGTCCAAAAATGCCAAAGACTCGAAACAAACATCTCGTGCATTTTATTGCAATTAATATTCTTCAATACTTTACCTACCGTTGGATATATGATTAATGATTTTGCACACCCATTTCAATTCTCTAGAAGATTAACGTTCAAGATAATTAATTCTTTTTTTTTTTTAACTATTGGGGATATTTTCCAAGAAGATCTAATGGTTATTCTTTAATTGCTCTTGTATAAATACTTTTTCTTCTCCTTTGTATGTAGAGTTCAAAAAATCAAATAAAAATTACTGTACAATCTTTTTCTCTTTATGATATCAAAGCACTGCATTGTCTCTCTTGATTCAATAACCTTTTTTCACCAAACATCACAGAGATTCAATGGTTCTTTTCATTGAACCAAAACTTTCAATCCAACATTTTCACTTACATGCCAATCTTGTTCTCACCAAACTCACCAGCACAAATTACCTTCAATGGAAAATTCAGATTCTTCCTTTGATAAAAAGTCTAGGCATTGAACATCATATCAATGGAGATATTGGGGAAACTTCTCACAAGATAAATAATCCTAGTAAGTTTGAAAAACCCTTCCCTTGCAAAGGAAAAGACAAAGTTCTTGTTGGTAACGGACAAGGACAGTTTATTTCATATATTGGAAAAACTAATTTAAACACAAAATATGATAAAATAAAATTAAGTAGAGTGCTTGTTGTTCCTCATCTTCGTAAAAATCTTTTGTCCACAGGTCAACTTACCTTTGATAACAAGTGTTATGTTGTTTTTAATGATAATATTTTTGTTGTTAAGGATTAGGAAAACAAAATTACGACAAAGGGAAATAAGCAAGATGGGTTTTATGCATTAGAAGAATGCACTAAACAAGTATATCAAGCCATTATCAGACGATTTGCTTTATCTAGCTTTCGACATCAAAGACTTGGCCACCCAAGTAAAGAAGTTTTTCAAAGTTTAAATTCTAATAAAGACATCAATATTTCTAGTTGGACTATCAAACGAAAAATATGTATTTCATGTCAATAAGGAAAAAGTTGCAAACTTAGTTTTTTTTTGCGTAATGAAATTTTAGTTGTTCCTTTAGAAAAAGTTCACCATGATTTATGGGGACCTACCCCAATTACTTCCTCGCAAATTTTTCGATATTATGCTCTTTTCATTGATGATTGTACTAGATTTTCTTGTTTATTTACCCTTTGTTGAAAATCTGAATTTTTTGAATGCTTTTTGAAGTTTCAAAGACAAGTAGAAAATCTCTTAGAAAGAAAGATAAAAATCTTTCAATGTGATGGTGGAGGAGAATTTACTAATAAAAAATTCTTAACTCATCTTAATTAATGTGGTATTATCAAGCAAATTTCTTGTCCTTATACTTCTGAACAAAATGGAGTCATTAAGAGAAAACATTGTCACATAAACGACTCGTACTATGATGTTTCATGCTTTTATTTCTTTAAAACTTTGGGTTGATGCTTTTTCAATAGCAATTTACTTGATTAACAAGATGCCTCTTTCTATTCTCAATATGATGAGTCCATTCTAAAAGCTCTTCAAAAGAAAACCATATTACACAAAACTAAGAACATGTGGTTGTTGTTGTTTTCCATACATGAGAGACTACACTAAAACAAGTTTCAAAGAAAGATGTATCCTTGCATTTTTCTAGGCTATAGTCCACTTCATAAAGGATGTCGTTGTCTTGAACCTAGCTTGAGTAGAGTTTATATACCTCGCCACGTAATTTTCGACGAAACAATTTTTTCTTTTGCTAATAATGATTTCTTTTCACCTGTGCAGAAACCTGGTCAAATGGTCTCGTATCCTTAATTTGATGAATAGCTAAAACTCGCTAAGAACACCACATTATACCACCATAACTCCTCTAAGGATCTTGATCAACAAAATCAGCATAATAGCACCTCCAACCACCGTACTCGCTATCTTGATTGTTGTGACAATAACATCTCTCAAACAGCCTCAACAATTCTTGGTGTTCTTGGAAATATTGGCATTTTTGAATCCCCTAATAATTCCACTCTTCCAACCTCTACCCTGTCAACATCCAGAACATCTTCCTCTACTCTCAATGCTAAATCCAATGCCTCTTCCATCTCCATTTCAGATGATGTTCTTGATATTTCAAAGCATTTATTCATTATCTTCCTCCTTCACAAAATATTTCTACTTCAAGTTCATCACTAACAACAATTGTTCCTTGTAGCATGATAAATCGCAGCTAACTGCGATCTAACCCTGAACTGGATCCAAGTCTAGCCTCACAACGAGCACTCATCACTACCAACATTCCTCCTAGTGAACCAAAAATGCTAAAAACTGCTTTTAAAAATCTTTTATGGTTTTGAGCCATGGAAGAAGAACTTACTGCTCTTCACCAAAACAATACTTGGATTTTGGTCCCTCAACTTTCAAATACCAATGTCGTTGGCTCAAAATGGGTTTACTGTATTAAATATGAAGAAGATGACAACATTGATTGCTACAAAGCACGATTAGTCACTAAGGGTTTCACACAAATCCTAGGAATGAACTTTGATGAAACATTTAGTTCTGTCATTGCTATATATAGCTCTTGCTTCAAAATAGGAAATAAAATAACTAGTTGTTAAAAATTATTTTCTTCATGGAAATCTCAAAGAAGATGTTTATATGGAACAAACTCTAGGATTTATCGACTCAAACTATCTTTCTTATGTTTGTAAACTTCATCATTCCATCTATGGCCACAAACAAGCACCTTGTGCTTGGTTTGAATGCCTTTCGAAAGCTCTTTTCACATTTGGATTTCATAGTAGTAAGGATGACTCCTCTTTGTTTATTTTTAAAACCTCTTTAATTCGTACACTAATTTTGGTTTATGTTGATGATGTGATCATAACAGGTTCAGCATTTATGTCATTAATAATATCATCAACACTCTCAGCTGTCAACTTTCTCTCAAAGATCTTGGTAGACTTCATTATTTTCTTGGCATTGAAGTTAAATATTTTAACAATGGACTTTTCTTAGCTCAAGTGAAATATATCAATGATCTATTAGCTAAAACTCACATGCTAGATTGCTCACCTACGTCTACTCCTATGGCGGTTAAAGCTCCTCCAAAATCCAATGATGACGAACTTGTTGATGCTACTCATTTTCGTGCCATTGTTGGGAGTTTACAATACCTCACTTTCACTCGACCGAACATCCAACATGCTATCAGCCGTGTATGCCAACATTTTCAAAATCCAACTAAAACACACCTCAGTGAAGTTAAATGAATTCTTCGCTATCTCAAAGGCACTTCTCACTATGGCCTACGATATCTATCTCAGAGTGCTCCCAAACTTTACGCCTTTTCTGCTTCTGATTGGGCAGGTTGCCTTATCACTAGGCGTAGCACTTTAGGTTTCTGTGTTTATTTGGGTTCCAACTGCATCTCTTGGAGTTCTAAGAAACAAACCACAGTTTCTTGCTCTAGTATTGAAGTTGAGTATCGTTCGCTGGCCTCCACTAAAAGAAATTGGTTTTTCACTTGCCAATCCTCCGCTGCTCCTTTGTGACAATCAAAGTGCTCTCCATATGATAAAAAAAATCCCATATTTCATGCTCGTACAAAGCACATTGAGTTGGATTTCCATTTTATCCGAGAAAAGATACATGAAGGGATTATCAAAACTCAATATGTTCCTACTGCCCTCCAAATTGCTGATGTTCTCACAAAACTTTTGCCTCAAGCCTTATTTTCAGCTTTTCGCACCAAGCTGGGAGTTCACCTCATGACACTCTCCAGCTTGAGGGGGGCTGATAAGATATCAATTAAATCATATTCAAAAATTGATTAAGCTCTGCCCAAAAATGCCAAAGACCGGGACAAACAACTTGTGCATTTTATTGCAATTAATATTCTTCAATGCTTTGACTACTGTTGGATATATGATTAATGATTTTTCACACTCATTTCAATCCTCTAGGAGACTAACGCTCAAGACAATTAATTCTTTTTTTTTTTACTGTTGGGGATATTTTCGAGTTCCTTAATTGCTCTTGTATAAATATTTCTTCTTCTCCTTTGTATGTAGAGCTGAAAAGATCAAATAAAAATTAATGTACAATCTTTTTCTCTTTAGGGAGACGTTGGCTATAATTATCCCTACGTAGATCCACCTCACTTTAGATTTCATAATTAATACAAGGGATGAAAAATCCCCCCTTTATGGGGCTCAGCCACCTGACCTACGGACGTCCTAAGCTCTGACTGACCCTTAAGCTCTTAAGCTCTTTGCCCTCAATATTTGTATAATATCAACCATGTAAGAAATGTTAACCAACCTCTCGTTAGATATGCATGGGCTGCCAATAAAGGACCAAGCTGAAGTGCTTCCAAAAATAGCAAAGCATATCCTTGATACCACAACAAAGGCAGGGCACAGTGTGTTAAAATTGGGGAGTTCCCTAGAAAAGAAAGATCTCCTCGATTCATATGGTGATTTGGATCCTAGGGTATAAAATCTCCCATCAAAATAGGGTAAATGTCTCTCTCTCTCTCTCTCTCATGGTCCTTCTTTAATATGCTTCCCTTATTTATTTGCCTGCTAACTTCAGATCCACGGTCAATTTTGACTTAACTATTGGAGGGTTCTTGTACTAGAGGTCTCTTGCAATAGTCAATGGACGAGACTATCATGCCAAAACAAGCCCAATGCAACCTAGGAAGCTACACTTGATTTGATCATATTCCTGGATGATGTAGTTTTTTTGTCATCAAGTGGCACAATATGTGGGAACGAATTAAGGGGAAAAAAATTGGATCAGTTGCAAATTTCTTGGGCCACGGACACAATAATCTAATGAGTTCAAAGTGTCAACATATTTGTGAAAAAGAAAAAAGGAAGAGATGAGGAAGGAAAAGAAAATGTGTGTTTATTTAGAAAAAGAAAAAAAAACACTTAATGATAATTAAAAAAAAAAAGAAAGAAAGAAAGAGGGAGTGAGATAAAGTAAAAGAAGAAGAAATGGGGATGGGCAAACAATGCAACCCAAGACACTTAAGCTAGCCATTTGGTTTGACAACCTCTTCTAGTGTCACCTAGGCATGACTAGCACCCCTTGGAACACCTTGATTACTGCTTCATTGGAAGATCTTACCATGTCTCAAAGTTGATAAACAAAGTCATCCCTTTCCCAGTCTTTTTCATTAAGGTTTTTTGAAGCTTCTCTTGAGTGTCAATTGCATGATCTAGCCTTTACTTCAAGGATGATGCCTCCATTTGTTTCTGGGCACGATTGCATTCACATTGGAAGTGCTTAAGGAAAAAGTCCTCTAAGGGAGATCTAAAGACCTATAATTTTATCTCTTATTTTGGAAATAATGGAGTAAATTAGAAAAATATTTATTTTGGAGGAAAAACAAAGAAAATAGCTCAAGGGATAGTAAATTCTCAAAATCAAGCTCATAATAGGTTAAAAGTGACCGGCTAGATTTCTTTTACGGGTTGAGTGATGACTTGGTGGACCTCGAAAAGATAATAAATTTAATTAAGTATGGAATTAAATTAAGAATTGGACAATGACGTACTGGACCAAAGTGATGGTCAAAGAGATGAATATATATGTTAGTATATGTACAATAAGTGGAAAAAAATGAATGAAATGGATATGTATATATATATATATATAAGAAAGAAGAAGAAAGTGAAAAAAAATTGAATTAGCCAATGGCCACACCCTAGCACAAAGGCCAGGCATGCAACCGCCCAGTAGTTAGCCCTTGCCAACCACTATTTGTTTTCGGCCAGCAAGCAACTAGTAAGACTAACTCTTGCTGGGCAGTGATAAGGGGACCACTTTGGTCCTCTCTCATCCAACTCACCCGTTCTTTTTTTAAAAAAAATATATATAGGGGAAAATGACAAAGTAAATGGTGCAATATAGATAGGAGGCAATCCTTTTATTCTCTTATTTTATCAAGTGCAAGTCAAAGAGAGTTTGGAGAAGTTAAGTTTGAGGGTTCTTCTTTTGGAGTTGGATCATTCTTCATCAAGGTAATGAGACTAACTCCATTATTATTTATTTGCTATCATGATTAGCTAAGAGAATAGGCTAATCGTTGGGTTCCTAATGTAGTTTTAAAGGTGATAAGCTCACTAATTTCCAATTTTCTAGCTCCTAAACTCATCCTAGTTAGTCCTTTATCCCCATTTTCATAATGCATGGAGCATTCATTGGCATGAAAATGTTGATGGTTTGTCTTTTGGGTGCATTATCGCCTATTTATTTTGTAAATGTCATGGAGACATATTGGGGTTATGTGTGTGAGATCTTTAGACGAGAATATTAGAGGTTAGGGACCATTAATTATCAATAAGAGATCGATACATAAGACTTCAAGATGAGAATACCAGAGGTTAGATGCTACCGTTTTTGAAAGTCCAGACATCTTTGGTCATAAAAACCTTAAAAATGTGGATAATGTAGTTAGGGGTTGCATTTCATGATTTGTGTGCTTGGACTTACTAAGCTTGCAAATTTCATGGTTACATCTCTATCATTTTTGGATGCTTGTAAGGGCATTTTAACCATCGAAGCTCGTTAGAAGACTACCATTTGTTGTTTAAGATCTAGTACTAAATTATGTGTTGAGCCAAATTGCTCCAATCAACCTATTGTATATTTTGATGATTAACAAAATATAATTTTAGTAAAACTATTTTTGGTATATTTAAAACCCTAATTGATTTTTGATATGTTTTAAGTATTACAGTATTTTGTGTATCAAAATGAACCAAGTATTTCTATTTCTCTAAGTCTGGAATATTAACGAGCTATAAGGGAACATATAAGAAAATGTTTTCTTTTTAGAAAACTAACTCTTGGTATTTTCATAGCTAATATTCATTAGTGTTAAAATGATTTTTAATGATTTTTTTAAAAAATTGAAAGTATGTATTTTGGAAGTGCTAAAATCACCAAATTCGAAATTTGTTCTAAAACCAAAATTCTACTTTCTTATCTATTTGGATTTTAATTTTTTAGATATTTTTATTGAATTCAAATAGAGATACTTTATTATTTACATTTATGTATTAAAGCAAATTGAATGTAAAATATAAATAAAATAAAATGAAGACATTTACTTGTATTGTAAAAGTAAATGTAAATATCTTGTATTGTATACATGTTATATGGATTAAGTTTTCAAATAATTGCTACATGTATAAAATCTATTTTCTGTAAATTTGGCCTCAGAAGTCGACTCTTGGTTCAAAGGAGTTGACTCCCTTTAAGTTGGAGTCGACTCTTGTAAAGCGAGAGGTGACCCAGCCAAGAGCAGGTTTATGCAGAGTCGACCTGGCAACATTGATGTTTTTCGAAGAGTCGACTCCTACATCAAATATGAGTCGACTCTTGTTTTAGAGAAGTCGACTCTCGGGTGCAACAATCGAATTTTTCCTTGCCGTTACAAATTCGTTGGAAACTCCATTATAAATATCAAGGAAGGATTTTTGGAAAAGACTAATGCACAATCAAGATCTATCTTCCTAAAGCACACCTAAACTCACAAGCAACTCAAGAATAGCAATCCAAGGCTCAAGATTAAAGTTTAATCCATTGGAGCCCAAGGCAAAGGAGAAGACATTCTCTCCATTTGTTGTAACTTGTATTATTTCTATTTTGCCTTGTATATCATTGTGTTTGTTTCCATATTAGTCCAAGGTTGTTTGAACATAAGATTTATTTGTATTGGATTGTGGTGTGACATCCTAGAGCCTATTGTAATCTAGGTGTTCCCTATGTGAGTTTGTTGAAAACTTAGGTGTGGTTATAGTGGAACTTCAAGTGTCGAGTTGACCTTGAGAGAGTGGAGTAGGTATTGGAAATACCAAACCACTATATATTCTTGTGTTATTATTGTTGTTTGCATATTTATATTGTTATCACTCTCAAACAACATATATATTTATAAGAAGTGTATTTTGTATAAGAAAATCTCAAGAGTTTTTAAAAAGAAATAATTTGATTTTATAAATTTTTAATCACTCAATTCACCTCTTCTTGAGTGGCCATTGTGCGTGTCAAGGAACCAATATTATGATGTGATGTGATGCTATTATTTGGTACTTAAATAGGGCGATAAAAATGGGTCATACACTAGATTATATTTTTATTAGAAGATACATGAGAAAATGATTTTTTTGCAATTAGTTATAAATTTTATCATAAACCCTATCTAAATAATTCGAGATGAAACGCGATGGTGGTACATCAGTATGTTTTGATGAGTGTCTGAAACTTTTACATGGAATGGAAAATTATTATAAGAAAAATCAACATTATTTAAAAAGAAGTTTAGTTTCTAACAAATCTAGCCTTATAATTAACATTCAGATTTTGTAACAGATATGCCCATTTAATTTGTAATGATTATGAGCTACAATTATTTAGTCAGACTAGTTGACTTTGACTCTAACTTGGGAGGGTCAAACGTTCTTGGAATACAATAAAATTTGGTTATGTTGTAGCTCGCTAACTAAGCTTTTCAACGATGCATGGATCGTCCCAAAAGACAAAATTTTGATCATTGGAATATTAAAAATATTGAAATGTCTCATAAAAGCAACACAGTAGTGAATAGTCTACTTCATGAAATTTTTTGATGGGATAAATGATGCCCTTTGGGGTTTGTACTCTTTCATAAGGTTAACTTATGGATATTTTAGTCCTGGTGAGATTTTCAAGATTTTACATGAAAGTTGAAATAATTTACTAATTAAAACCTGACAAGGTGATGGATAGCACTTGTCTCTTGTGAGTTGCATGATCGGGCGACCAACTAGGGAAACCACAGGATTTTCCATTAATGGCTCCATTGTGTAACCCAGTCTTACATTTAAATATTCAAATTGGTATTAATTTGAAATAAAAAATTTCCTATATTATTTTTAAATTAGGGATAAAAAGGACAAGTGTTATATGAGGGCTCCAAAGAACATTTAATAGAGGAACAAAACCTGACAGTACCTATGTTTTTTCCTTCTTTTCTTTTTGGTATCATAAGACTCAGACAAACTCTATTACATAAGTTTTTGATAGAGATTGCCACTATCTCCCCTATAACCTACGTGTATCGATTCAAATCGAACAATCAAGTCGAGTCAAGTAAAATTGGGTCAAAAACTCGTGCCCGTAATCTCTCATGTAGCAACGTAATACCTATCGCATTGTCCAGGATTCGAACACACAATGTAATGACTAGTTAACAAAGTTTGAGTCACTCTGTTGAAATTTTTGCATGTGTTGTACATTTTTATTAATAAATGAATTTGAACCATTATATTTAATGTTTGAACATGGAATATGCATGATTATGATCAACCATAATTGTGTGTAAAATTTTATGAAAATTGATATTTAGTAATTTTGTGAAGATTTAGGGACTTGAGTGTAAACAATGAAAAATTTGAAAATTTAGATTCTTGAAATGCTAATGGCATATTTTCGATATATAATTAGAATTGTCAACCTTTTATAACGTTTTGATTGTCAAAATAATTATTTTATTTTTTAAACAAAATAACAATATTTCTTCCATTAAGAATTAACGAGACTAAAAATCATTAAGTGTGAAAATGTTGATAAAATATATATATTATTAAAAAATAAAAATACTTTAGTGAGATATTAGTTATGAAAATTATTTTTATGATGTGATTAATTTTTATATAATATTATATGTGTAATAGTATATTATAATAAAAGAATTAATAAAATAAAAAATTGTTTAATTAATAATAAAAAAAATAGAAAATAGTAAAGATTGGGGAGGAGCAGCTTCACGTGAAGCTGTCCCCATCTATATATATAATATAATATTATATTATAATAAATTATTATATATTATTAAAAAAAATCTAACACAGTAAAACGGCGACTGCATATCATTGTGGGAAGGGTTGCCCCCGGCTGAATAGTATATATATACAATATAATATATTATATTATTATTATTATTATTATTATTTAATATATATATATATAATTAAAAAAAGAAAAAAAAGACAAGGAAAGACACGGAAGTCCTGTGCGCGTGTGTCGTGTGTAATAAATATATATATATATATATATTATAATATATAAAAAAAAAGTTGTAGCTGGCAGCCCCTTTTCCCCTGCGGTGTATGGCATAGTTCTCTCTTTTTTTTTATCTTCATAATTTTAAATTCACTTCTAATATTTTAGCACCTCTGTTCAAGTAATAAAATAATAAAAAATAATATTTAAGAAAAACTCTTTTTTCTTCTTTTTTTCCTTTCGGTGGAAAATTTTATATTTATCTTTTCTTTCAAATGCAATTTCTTATATCGTTGTTCTTTTATATGCAAGTTCTTATTTTTTTTTAATTTAAAAATTTAATGGTTATTTTGAAATTTTTGTTCTTTCTTAAATATTTGATGAATCTTGTGTAATACTCCGTTTTTTCTAAACGTGCGTTAACCCAGAATTTTGGTAATGTATATATATTTTTTTTTCACATACACTTGACATATATCATTTCTTGACAATCTCATGCATATTAAACTTAAAAATAAATATGTTAAGATAGATAATCATCACATATACAGAAACAAGATCGAAACCTCAACAATACATAACCGTTAATTTCTTATTTATAACAAAATAATTAAGTAATTGTATCAATGTTCAACATGACATCATCAAAATAATATACATAACAACTGAATGACTCGTACAAAGTCAAAAACCTACTAAAGATCTAATATAGTGGTTACATCTTGATCACCTCTTTTCCTTTGACATCGTTACTTTCACTTGGAACATATGAATATTTCAGAATCATAGTTCAAATTAAATGCTGAATCATCTAAGTGAGAGTTCAAAACATTTTCATAAACATATACAAGACCATGAATAAACTAACATATTCCAACATGTCTCTGTCCAAGAGAATCTCATACAACGCTTAACCCATATCACGAGAAAAGAGCAATCTCTCTAAAGGCAATATAATCACATTGACGCATTGGCATAACACAATCCTAGCTTAAGAGGAGCAACATCAACATATCTCTCTGACACCTTGAGAACAATCGTTATCACTCTCGTCACAAGAGGGTCAACAGTAACGTAGGAATTAACCCGGCACATCATAATCACGTTAGAGATTACGTTCCCACTCAAAAACATCTCGAAAATATTACCCATTTCCAATACACATGCCAATGCCATAACCACAACATGTAATGATACATTACATAAAACGATATTTTTATGCACGTATTTCAATGCACACGTAAATAAATATTTTGGATGAACCATTTACATAAAATCAACCTATCGCAGGTCGAGCTGTTTGTATAAAACAAATCAAGTATAGAGTTGAACCACCCTCAATAAACTAAGTTTTGAAGTAAGAACTCACAAACAATCAAGTTTAAAGTATAAACTCTCACCTTGAATGTACTTAAAATATCTCGATTTTTGTGCCCAATCTCGATTTCCATGTCAGGCCTCAAATAATCTTACTATTACTCAACCTCAGGCCCCAACAATCCTTAGACATCATATTCATTCAAAAAAATATCAACATCTATTTTTTCATAATTTCTCCTCATTTTCTCAAAAATTTCAAAATAAATACGTTCCCAAAGTTTTCCCAAATTTTTCTCCACCATAATTCATAAAATATTTTTCTAAACATAATAAAATTAATTTTAGACAAAATTGATACCTCATGCATTCTTATGCGCCACCCATGCGCCCTACGCGTAATGAACCGCACGCGTACCTCACACGCCTTGTTTTCTCAAGTGAACCCTTCGTTCTCGGCGACTGGAACGACCTCATATGGTCGATTTGATTCCACCCTCTTGAAGTACTCTTCAAGTCGGTTACGAGGGCAACCTCTTTGACCTGAAAACACCACTAGAAGGCTTTCAATTGGTTCGTTATAAGTCTGGCTCTAGCGAAGCTTGTGTTTTTTGGCCACCCTTCAAAACATCCTAAACCATCATGAAAACTCATCAAAATTCTCCAGAAATCATGCTCACACACTAATGAACAAAAGCCCCTTATCCAATCTCTTAAAAATACTTCACAACACGAACAAATTGATGCCCAAAACCTTTGAAACCCTTGGCCTATTTATAAGCAAAATTTGCTAATCCCTCGGCCAATCATCGGTCATAGCTTCGCCCCTACGCTTCCTAGGCCTATGCTGGCCATGCCCTGACAAGATCTAGCCGTCCCATTGTCGAATTTTTCCTTCATGTGCAGTGGCAGGTCAGGCATGCTACTGTGTTCATTGTAAGTTTCAGAAATTACTCTATCACCCCCAAGCTTCTTCCAAATACCATTTTACTCTATCAATTCTATTAAGCCCCATAAGTTTCAAACTCTTCATTTCATCCCCAAAGATTTAGAAATAACATCATTTTGACCTCTCTTGGGTAAGATTAAAAAAATACACTTAGGCCCGAATATAAGTAAGATCATGTTTTGACTGAAAATCCTTTTATTTCTTCTTGAAACCGCTTAAGGGTTGTTCCTTATGCTAAATATGAATCTTTTCAGGGTTCCGTTGACTTCCCAAAACTCCCTTACAATCATTCAATTTTTTAGCCTGAATCATAGCTGTATCGAAAACTATCTCTGATCCAATTTCTCTATATGCCATAAATCTTGTCTCGAGATGTTCATCGACCAAATAACCTTTTCCTTATATATCTAAGTGTCAGGGTACTTCCTGTAGTTGATTCGGTCATTTATTCAGGGTATTTTGATATCAATTTTTATGAAATTTCATATTCCACGAAAACATTTATTACCAAAATATCTCAAAATTTTTGGGTATTACATCTCGTCCAAAAGGTTAAATAAGGTTTGATTAACCCTATATTTTCAAAGAAATGATACCTCTCTCATGTTGGGTCCTCACATTTAAAGTAGGTGTTGTTCTATTGTGTATGTGTATCAGTCAATCATACATGTATTTATTGATTTAATATTATGGTTGATCATTGTTGGGGCTATATGTATGTTGTTAATGTACAAACATGGACATGGTAGTGTGTATACCATTTGGTCACATATGGTCATGTTCGTGGAATATTTTGGGACATGTGATCATGAACAAATTTATATATATATATATATATATATATATTTACGAGTTGATACGTGTGCATAATAATTACTTTGTGCAGCGAACTATGTTTGCGTGGTACCTTTAAGCTCGGTAGGTGAAAGCCTGATGTGAGGAAACTTCAACTCACAGTTGATGGTTTTTATGTCATAAGCTCAGTAGGTGTAAACCTAATATGAGAAAGGATTTAGGTCCACAGTTTAATGATTTGTTTACAAATATGTATTTTTACTTGTATTTTAGGGTCTTGAGTGTCGAAATGTCTTATGTAGATCCCAATAACCGTATGCGTGGATCTGTACATATGCATAAGGTTATGTGATTGGGTACAACATGACATGGGTGCACATAATGTGTTAAGTTATTCTGTAATACTTTGATTCTTATTGCTTCACGTTCCTTTTAGATTATATACTTGCTTTAATATCATTCTAGAAAAGGGGAAAACAAAGGTTGAAAGTGAGCCTAATAGAGTTTGATTTTGGTGGGGTAACTTTGTGTATGAAGCAATCCTTATCGAAAAGGTTTTTGGGAGTATTTCGTGTGTAGGGGCAACATTGGTATAATTTGTTATGTTGTAATTGAATCTTTTGAGAGTCGTAAATAAATAAGTCCTTAATGTTTGTATTAAATAAATTTATAATTTTAATATTTTTTTTGCTTCCGTTGTAAAAAAACAAAGGATAATTTATTTACTCAAGTGTTTATTTGTACTAATTTTTTTGAGATTTCTTCTCAAAATTCTTTTATAGCGATATCTCTAATTGAGAGTCTTTAGACAATCTTGACATACCCAACATCCAAATTCCATGTGATTGACCACTTGAACTACCCCAAAAAATTGACGGTCCGTATGTCAGCCTTATACTTTGCGCAATTACGATCTACAAGGAATAAGTGGTTTCGTCATAGAAAAATCTTAAAGAAACAAAAAAGGTAAAGTAGTAGGGGTCAAGAAACTCATCAGTTCAATTTGCCATAAAACCTGCGTGATAGGATGAACTGACCAATGGTGAGCATACTTGTAGACAAGTAGAGCAAGCAATGCTACAAGACAATATGAGGTGACATATATAAATAATGCTAGAAACGTGGCCACACAAAATATCATGACAATCCAGTTCCTGTTGGTGCATCTGCATAACGATGCCCCATTGCCTTAAATACACCCATTTTGTTCCTCAATGCAATGACGATTATGACAACCAACATGAGTCCCTGACATGCTTGGATGTGCAAGGTAAGTGTTTATACATGGAGCGGATTAAACAGTAATGTCCAGAAACTTTCAAGTCTTAAAGCTATCTTTCTCAACCAAACCTTCTATTCACTAAGCTACGGGAAACTTAGACCCTAATCAAGAAGCCTCCCTAGCTAGCTTTATGTTTGACCTTCACTAGCCAAGGTGAATGGTTTCCTTTCTCTAAGATAAACCAAAGCTATCTATGGTCATAGTTTTTATGCGAATGCAAAATAAATCGTCTTTGATGCAAAATTCATTTACAACATTTATCATATATTCCATGCTTGAAATGCTCAACATAAACATAATCTGCATGCATTTTTAGTTTAATAAACCTTGCCTTGAAGCTTGAAGAAAAACTTGGGCATGCTAGCTCGTCTTCTTTCCCTCTCTCATTCTCTTCGTCTTCTTTTTTACTCTTTTAGATCTCTAAAAAGATTAATATATAACTATACAAGAAATATATTAAAAAAATAAAAATGATAGAAAAATAAGAAAATAAAAATGAATGTTTAACTTGTTTTTAGAGTTTGAATACTATAATACCTCAAAATTTTTGAGAAAATAAAGAGATTATATATATGTATATATATATATGAATATATTGTTATGGATAAATAAAAGGGATGAATCTTATAAATGATTATTAAAAAAATTAATTATAGAAATATTGGAAAAATATGTGTATTATATATGAAATAATATAATAAAATTAAATTATGTGGATGAGATTAATCAATAAAATTAATCAAAAATTTAAGGATAATGTTTGGATAATAATTATTACTAAGATAGGATAAGATAATGATTATGGGGTGTAATTACAATTACTTTTCAAATATCCCTAGGGATAAGGGAGATAAATTTTTAATTCTTGACGAGTCAAATTGCAATATTTTAATTGGATGAGGGTTAAAGTGTAATAAACAAAGTTATATGTCATAATCGTAGGAAAGATTAGGGGTGAAAGTACAGACTTTAAAAAGTTTGGTCATGCGAATATTGCAATGCCGGACTGCCACCTCTGACCACCATGGCACCAGTTGGAGGGAATGGAGCCTAGGGCAGTGGTGCCCCTCTAGTAGGCGATGACTTTTGATTGATTGGAATTGGCTTAGTTTTTGGCTATAAATTGAGTAGTTTCCTAGTTGAAAATTATAAATAACTGAAGATAAATTTGGATTGTTTTTTTGAGAGTATTAAGGCATATTGATAAGTTATTTATTTATTTATGAGGTCTAGGTTTGACAATTTTGTGTTGTTTTTGAGTATGTTTTGGTAACAGGCCAAATATTTGGCATTTGTTGAAGTTGAGGCCTTTTTAGATAAATTGGTAGCTTGCTAGGGTTTGTTCTAAGAAATCAAGGTCAGGTCAGGTAAGGTATAGAGGGAAGACCAGAAAAGATTAGGTTAGTAGGGTGAATTTTGGTGAGATTCTGGAGAGTTTTGTTATTTTGTTAGAAAATTTTACCTCATAAAAAAACTAATTTGGTAAGGTATAATCAATAACAATGGTGGTTGTTTCAGCTTGAAAGGAAGAAAGAGAGAAAAAGGGACGAGAAAAGCATAAGAAATATGAATAAAAGAGAAAGAACCTAACAAATTATATGTGATTCACAACAAGCATCTTGCTAGAGAAGAAGACTAGAGATAAGAGCTTGAGCATGTGCATCACATGCACTAGATCGAGGTGCACGAAGCTCACACATTAGGAAGAAAAAGAAAAAAATTAAAAAATTAAAAGTAATATAAAGGTGAAATTTATGAAAAATATATAAAAAAATATCAAAAAAATATTTAGAAGGCCAGGGCATGTTCAAGGCCAAGATGGAGGCTTGACAATCATTTTAATAAGCCAAACGAGGAAGTTAAACACATATTAGGACAATTTAACACTTTTTAAGGTGAGTGACCCTTAAAAGATTCATGTTGTGCATGATTTACTATTTGAGTTGTGAAATTCATAATTCAATATGAGTAATGCTATTTGGCCACCCAGAAAGCCACCCTTAAAACCACCCTCAACGAGATTACCAATCTACCCATAATTGAATTTATGAAAATAACCTAATCTATCTCATTCATAATTCAATATGAGTAATGCTATTTGGCCACCCAGGAAGCCACCCTTAAAACCACCCTTTGATTATCTTTCCAGTCGTTAAACTCATCGTCTCTTGCCTGTGTGACTTTATCTCTGGCGTTCCTTAGGCTCGTTCTGACCTTCTCTTTGTCTCTCTTGTCCGTTGCACGTCACCATTGACTCTGATTTACAAGGAGGTAAGTCTTTTAAACTTTTACTCATGATTTTCAGCACACATCCATTATATATATGTATATACGCATTTTTTGGGTTTGACATAAACTTTAAGGTTAGATCTTGGGAGATTGAGTCGTTGGATCTTGTTGGTTTTTGGGTATATTAGTTGATGGGCCTTTGGGTGTCAGATGGTTGCCTTTGATCGCCGGAAACCATCGGCTATGGTGGTCGGTGGCGACTAGCAGTGTATATATACGCGTTATGGGTTTGGCCGAAACTTTAAACTTAGATCTACAAAGATTCACCTGTTAGATCTTGTTGGTTTTTTGGTATGTTGGTCGATGGGCCCTTAGGTGTAGGCTGGTTGCCTCTGATTGTTGGAAACTATTGACCACAATGGCGACTAGCAGTGCGTTTTTAAGTTGTGGCCAAAAATTAAAATTTAGATCTATAAAAATCTAATAGTTAAATATTGCCCATTTTTTTGTATATTAACTCTCTTGAAGTGATGTTTCTAATGGTAGGTTCTGATCATGTGAATCTTTAGTCGACGATGGTCGCCGACAACTAGGGTTATAACCAAATCGAACTGACCAAAAATCATTAACCAAATCAAACTGAATCAAGGCATATAACCAAACCGAATCAACCGGATAATCTAAACTATCTGAAATAATCGAAATTGAACTAACCGAATTTTGAGTCGTTGTAACTAAACCAAAATTTTTACCAAAACAACGAAACCAAACCTAATAATCGAACCGAATCTAATAAAAGAGGGTTAATTTGTCGGTTCAGTTCGATTTTTTGGTTAATAATACCAAAAAAATCGAACCAAATAAGCGAAATTCTTAAAAAAAAATAACCGAATCGAATCGAAGTTAATAACCGAACCGAACTAAATAACCGAAAATATTAAAGAAAATAACCGAACCGAACAGAACCACTACCGGTAAAAAATCGAACCGAACCGACAAGTTCGGTTGGTTCGATTTACTTAAATTTTTGCTCACCCCTATCAGTGGCCCATTGGCGATGGCGGTTGTGACTGTTTTTGTGCATCCGTACATTCATACATACATACATACATATATTTATATATTTTTCTTTATTCTATATTAATTTTTGTTATTTGCATGTATTATTTTTTTGATGGGAATGATGATGATGATTTGGTTGTTGAAGTGAAAATTTAAAAATTTGATTTATTTTTTTTTTATTATGTTCTGTGTGCATTCAGATGAGAAGGAGCTTGGGTCTCATTTGCAAAGGAAAATGGACAATTAGGCATACACGATAGAGGGGCTCTACAAATTAGTGTTTAGATATTATTTTGTAATTATTTTAATTCATGTTGTAAATGTCGATATGTAATGTGATATTTAATTATGAATTTGTATTGTAGATGTTGAAGTCGAATCTTAAGTTGAATATTAGATTTGTGATTTTTTGAATATGTGAAGTTTAAAATGAAATTATTGATTAAAATTTGAATGTTAATAAATTGAATTGTTAGTGAATTTTTGAAGTGAAATTATTTAAAAATTAAATGATAAATAGTTATTGTTAATTTTATTTAAATTTAGATATTTATTAATGTGTATATATATATTAAATTTATATTAAATAAAATTAAAAAATATTTACTAAATTTAAACTATGTTAATTTCTTTTGATAATAAATTGAAGACTTTAAATTAAAAAGTTTTAATTTCAATTTGTTAACTATATTTAGATATATATATATATAATATAATAAAAAAATAAATTATATTTTTTAATTTTTTATTTTAACTATTTAAATTAAATTTACTCACAAATTTAAATGTAATTATATAATTTTAAGTAAAAATGTTTGTTTTATCTATTGTTTATTTCTTTTATATATAAATGCTTGCTAGCAATTCGACATATGAAAAATATTTCAAATAGTAAAAGTACGATTATAATTCAGTTAGATATATTTTAAATATAATTAAAAATTTAATCAAACATTCGTCATAAAAAAATTCGATCTTCAATCTTTAATTACTAACAAAATTATTCATGTATTATACACTACTTATTCAACTAATTATTAACAAAATTTAAAAATCTTCACTTTTGTCTTTTTAATTTTTTATGCTTATAATCAATCTTTAAAAATTTGATCTTCCATCTTTAAAATAATTTTTTTTAATAACTCAATTTTACTATATCATTAAATCTTCATAAACCTAAGTTTAAACTTTCAACCAAACACAACACTTATGTACATACCTTTGCTGAAATGAAATCCAAACTAAAGACTTACCTCCTTATAGATTGGGGCTAGATCGAGCCAAAGGGATATTGGAGATGTCGCACGGAATTGGATAGAGAGAGATGGTCGGAACGAGCCCAGGGGACGTCGAAGGCTTAGTCGGATGCACATGAAAGAGAGAGAGAGAGATAGAAAGAGATGGCTTGAACGAGAGGAAGGAAGGAACGAGTCGAAGGTTCCCATGGGAGAGTGAGAGAGAGAGAAGACCAGAATGAGAGGAAGAGTCACACACAGAGAATGTGTGAGAGAGAGAGGGGTGACACAGAGAGAAAGGAATTTGAATTTGGAAACTTTTGCTACCCTCTCTTCATTGGAAATATCGCGATATCTCTTGGGTGGCTTTCTGGGTGGCCGAATAGCATTACTCTTTCAATATTGTGAATGCCTTTTAAATTTGTAGTTTTGTCATCTTATTTTTATAAATTCCATCATTAATGGTATAAATACATGCGTAGCGTTCATCTTTTATATTTTTGTGGCTTTGTGTACGAGGGTGGATTAAAACTAATTTATCATGGATAAATATGACATTTTTCTTCCTAATCTTGGGGTGTAGGATATATGACGATAAATAATTTGGTGGATTCTCCCTTAAGTTTCATAGTGGTGTTATAACATGAGAAATATTAATTTTCAAATTAGATTGAGTTTGAACAACTTAAGCAGATTTGTAAAGCTAGTGGTGTTAAAATAGATTGAGTTTTACAAATCAGCTTTAACAACATAAATAAAATACTCAATCACCAATTAAATATAGTCGATTATATATCAACTTACACTCAATTATAAAAGAAAAATACTCAATTATATGAAAATAATACTCCATTATAAATTTGATTACTTTTGATCTAATCAAAACTTACAATAAATACTTGATTACAAAAGAATAAATAGTTGAGTATAAACTCTTACGTACTCGAACACATTATAACTTATAATCGATTATATGCTATACAAAATTGGCTTTACTCGATTATAATAGAATTTTATACTCGCTTAAATAGGTGAAGTCATACACTCAAATGCCTAGATCAATAAATTACTCGAGTAATATAGAATTTTTACTCGATTAATGCTTTGATACTCAATTAATTCTATGACTTACTCGATTGAAACTCTATCCAAAATCATTCTTAATATATTGTTGTGAATATCATCATGAAAACAATTTTCTCTTCTACATCAACACTTAATATAAGACTTAACATAACACATTAAGCCAAAAAATTTAAAACGCAAGTATTGTTTGTGAAAGAACTAACTTTCCAATCGCATTCACTTAGTTACATAAAAAGCCTTAATAAACCAATATAATGAGATAATCTCATATTATGGAATATTACTAGATTCTCAAAAAATAATAAGTTGAGTATACTAAATGTTACTCAACTAAAAATATTCTATTCTAGAACAAGGAAAGATTATTCTTCTTAACACAATATATGTTATAGAAATATTAATACCCAAATGAACATTCATTCACACTATCAAATATATACACATGAAACATACATAAGTTAAAGAGCTTACTTGCTATTTAACTGAGACAAAACATATGGAAGTTTGCAAATATATTGAGCATACTATACGTTATTGAACAACAAAACATAAGATATGTTACAAAGATGCACTAGCTTAAGCATCATGATTTTTCAATCATGCTTACTAAAACAAGAACACATATAAGCTGAACAAAACATATATGATTTTTATTCTATAAGTTCTAAGTCATTATACACATATGTACATTTTGAGTAATTCTTAAAAGATAGAAATTTTAAAATTTCATTACTCAAATGCATTGAAACTAATACTTTATTCACAAACTAGACAAGCAACACTAGAATGTATTGCTTGGTAAACATTCAGCATTCAAATTCTTTCAAGTACTTGAATGATTTTGCTTATCTAGCAACAACCATTCAATATTATGAGTTCTTCAAGAGTTCTTCCATTAAATTTCAGAACATTGAAAATCTTAAGAATTTGATACTTAAATAACAAATAGGCAATCTAAGATCATAAGATCAAAACTCAAGAGACATCTCATGAGTATATGATCATTTGTTACAAGAACTTGATGTAACTCGCGCTCTTTGAATCACAATATAAATATTGATCACTTAGGACAACAAACTTAATCCTAAGTTTACCTTAAGAACCATAAACACCATAAGATCTATAAGACACTTATGCAATATGGATATTTAGAATATTTCTTGAAAAGATAAACCACCCATTAGCATAGCATAGATAAGACATAAAAACAATCTTATTAGTAAATAGATAAAATATAATAATATATTAAGGTTATCAACGCAACCTTAACATTTTCTTAAGAAATATGAGAATTTATCATATCCTAGAGAAAGAAAAAATATTTTTCACATATATAAATCATATTAACAGGTAAACATATCAAGATTTCTTGAATTTATTCTTAAAGCATCCTTATCATAGAACATGCCTTCGATTAAAGTATTGCATAAGATAATCAACAAAACATTCAAGAAAAAACTCAACAAATTTTGACACTCTTCTTTATACATCATTTGATTTCAAAATAAATCTTCTTTCAAGTTGAAAATTTATGCTGCAAAGGATTTTGCATATATAGAGAAGAAATCTATCATTTGGCATTATTGGGAATTTTCATTTTTAATGTTCAAAGATGTGAAATATATTCATTTTTAAATTCCAAAGATATAAAATTTTTCATCACAAAAAACAAAGCAACAAGATATAAATCTGAGAGCCTAATAAATGTATCTATTCTAAATTTGATAGAAAAGTTGGTGTCATCATTTGTTTATATATGGATGATATACTTATACTTGGGATTGACATGGAAATAGTTTGTGAAACTAAGAGTTTTTAATCCTCACTATTTGACATAAAAGACTTGGGTGAAACTAATGTGATTCTTAGAATTAAGTTTGAGAAAACTCAATGTGGCTATATGATTTCTTTATTGAGAAAATTTAAGCACCTTGATACTAAACTAAAAGCATTACATATGATCCCTATGTGCAATTAAAGAAAAATTGTGGTGATAGTGTCTCTCAATCTAAATATGCTCAAATCATTGGTAATTTGATGTACCTCATGAATTATTCCAAACTTGCAAGACCACCACTCTTAGAGTCATCCCTTATCTGGCTAGAAACCTCTCCTCTGCCACATGAAAAAAACGCCTGGCTAAACTCCTAACTCTTCTAGGATTATTGTCTCTTTGGTAGAACTTAGATGCCACACCAACCCAACAATCACATCAGACATTAAATAAGGGCTTTTATTTTTGCTACACACTACAAAAATCACTCATCAACAACTTTCAACCAACCCCAACTGAGGGTCTAATCCAACCAACAATTCACATTACATCATCTCACATAATTCAAATAACTAGACAAGAATTAAATTAATTTACCTTAATCATCTAGAAGAGAAATCTAAAAAATACCCACACCGGCGTTATCTCATAGGATGCCACCTTGCACTCAAAACCCAATTTTTGAGCTTCCAGCATACTCCTCGAGCCCCAAAATAATTTTCAAAAATTTCTCTCGTTTTTCTAAAATTTTTAACTATTTTTCGCATATTTTTCTCCATTTTCTTATTTTTTTTTATTTCTCCTTTTCTTCTTTCTCCACCTCCATCTTCCTCCTCTGCTTCTTCTTCTTCACGACGCTCGCACAGCCCCTGCGCATGCACCTTCCTCTGGTCGTCGCCACTTGCCTGTGGCTACTGGTCGGCCACCGCAGGCCGCACGCAGCCACCGCGCGACCACACCTCCGCCCGCCACCATCGACCGCAGCCTCCCGCGCACAGCAGCGGCGCTGCTGCCCGACCACCTCTCGCGGCGGCCATGGCCGCTGCTGCCTCTAGCCGCCTCCAGTGTCGCCTCCCACCGGTGCCACTACACGCTTGCTACCAGCCACCAACGTTCGCCTCCACGCAAGTCGCCGCAGCCGCTCTTGCTTCGCTTGCTGCTACCATGGCCGACGCGGCTGCAGCGCCTCTAGCCGCGACTGCCATGGCCGATCGGCCACCCACGATCGGCCCTCTCTCTCGCCTCCTCTCTCTCTCTCTCTCTCTCTCTCTCTCTCTCTCTCTCTCTCTCTCAATCTTTCGTGGTCTCTCGCGATCTCTTTCTCTGTTTCTCACTTCCTAATTTCAAAATCAGAGAAATGGAGCATTGTTTCAAGCTTGGGCGGCAAGCTTGCACGCACACACTTATATATATATATATATATATATAATTTACACATTAAACCCTCCATATTCTCTTTAACTATACTTGAGGGATTTATTAATTATAATTAAAATTTAAATAATTACACTTGTACTCTCCATGCCTTCAATTATATATAATCAAACCACTCAAAATCTCGATTTATCCAAAATTAATAACCGACGTCTACTCAAGAATTTCGATTTCGTCCTTACTCCTGCATGAGAGCTCGATTCTATCCGAAGACACTTCAAGATTGCCTTACTCACAAAATCAGACCACCTCTAGAGTTCTTTCAGCTTCCCAGAGATTCCTTGCAACTATTCGGTACTGACACCCATTCGGGTTTATACAAAATTTATTTCGAAAATTATTCCCGGTTAGATTACTTCTAGCGTCATTAGCCTCGCCTCGAAATGCTCACCAATTTCATGCCCTCTTCCCTGGACATCCAAGTCTCTGAGTATTCTCTATCGCTAATTCGATAGTTTCTTTAATTAATTTCTCGAAATCGACCTTTGGGCTTCCTAGACCACTCGAGGTCCATTCCAAATAATCGAAAATCATATCTTTTCCATTTCCATGTAATACCTCCAATATTTTTACATAGGGTTGAAGGGCATTAAATAGAGAGCATAACTTGAAAATTTCAGGGCAAAGAGGCCTCACACAAGCCCTCACGCATCTTGGGAAGGTGGCCAATGTGCCTTCAACCACAACCCCTTCCCGGCGCGTGTATTATATGCGTCGCCCTTATATTTCTCACAACTTTGCCTTCTTTTATTTTTTCGGACATAACTTCCTCGTTTTAGCTCCGATTCAATCCCCATTTGAACCTATAGGTCCCTCTTTTCCCCCTCTATTTACAAAAACACTAATTTACCTTGCCTTTTTTTGATTGTTTGACACAAATTCAGGTGAAGACTCGAAATTCCGATGAGACCCATTCTCCTTTGATTCCTTCCCTTCTTCTTTCAAAATTTTCTCTCTTCTCTCAAGAATTAGATCCTCACCTTATAATCCCTCAATCCTCAAACTCACTTGGAATGGTTTGTGAACAACCCCATGGCCCTATTTATAGATTTTTCAGGCCAATCACGCGTTGCCACATGTCCTAGACTTGATTTAAATAAGGTTTGAACTCCAAAGTGATCCAAAGTTAGAATGAAATGTTGTTTGAAATCCAAAATGACTCAAAGCTAGAATGGAGTGAGTTTTTAAATCCAAAGTGATTCAAAACTGTATTGTATAAATTTTGAAATAATCCAAGTGATTTATTACGCTAATACCCCAATCTTCTTCCAAAAGCCATTTTAGCATTTATTTCAAGTATTCAAACTTTGATATTTTTACCACTTGAACCCCTAAGTCCCACGTTTTTCAATTGGCCCAACAAATTTGAAAAAATATCATTTTCAACCCATTTTTAACTAAAATTAAAAATTACACTTAGGTCCAAATGCATGCTTTGATTGCAAACTCTTTTGATTCTTCCCGAAACCATTTAAGGGTTGTTGCTTATGCTAAATATAAACCTACTCAGTGTTTCATTGACTTCCCAAAAGTTCTTTACGATTATTTAGTTTCTCAACTTGAATCATAGCTGTACCAAAAGATGTCTTTGATCTAATTCCTCTCTATGCCATAAATCTTATCTCAGGACGCTCGTCGAACACATAACCTTTGCCTTAGATATCTAACCTCTAGGGTACTCCTTGCAGTTGATTCGATTACTCATTCAAGGTATTTTAATATCACTTTTCATGAAATTTCATATTTCCATTAAAACATACATTACCAAAATATCACACAATTTTTGGGTATTACAGCACTGAATCATCCAACTGAGAGGTGAGAATGTTCATTTATGTGGTCTCGTATTGCTGGTGCATGAAGGAAAATGCTTATGAATAGGATATGTCACCCTCATTAAGTTGGGGCGAATATCTTATGTGATCTACTGTTAGTGTGACAGGAAAGTCCTTGGCTAAAGTAGTATGATTAATTAAGAAAGAGTTTTTTGAGGTGTCATCTAGTCATGCTGATGAGATTAGACATATAGTTACTGAGTTTGTGAGTTTATCATATCATGACTCTCGTTTAGTCGGGATGTTAGGTGATGAAAGGATTGTATTACATGGTAATCGTTAACTATAATAGGCTCTCTTAATGTTAGACTTCATTGCCTCTTATATTGGTCCGAGCTATTACTAGGTGCTATCTAGGGACTTTTAGAACATCTCGAGAACATAGAGAGATTCTCGAGATGGATTGAGGTGTTTGACCAACATCGAAAAGAGTTTGATGTTATCTGATTGCTGTTACGTGGTGAACCTAGAAAGTCAAACACCATATAACATGGCGTCTTATATCAGAACTATGCACTTGTTGTGTTCTTGTCATTATTAATAGTTAATGATGGATTAAAATATATCATTAAAAATTAATGATATGGTTCATTAAATGTTAATGAATCGGTTGCAGCTATATGTGGGACCATGCAACATACAGGTCAAAACTGTCAATTGCTTCTATAAACAATCAACTGTTTTCCTTAATATAGGGAGAAAAAATCAACTTTTTTTCCTTATATAGGGAGAAACAATCAACAATTTAAGGAGACTATTGACTATTTTTCCAAAGAGTTGGGAAACTGTCAATAGCTTAAGTGAAACGCTCAACTGTTTCTACCACCTTAGCTTATATTAGTGCCTTACACGTGTCATCTTCGTAGCTATCTTGTGGGGACACGTGGAGGTTTTCTTGGAGACCTAATTTGAGGTAGAAAAGGGTGAGAAATTGGTGAGCTAAACTTTGTCTTCTTCATCTTGGCTTGCTCTGTTCTTCTCTATTTCTGCTTTTGTTTTGTGGTTGCACATAAATCAATCATTGAACCAAGAGATTTCGGATAGTCTGGGTGAGAGAAATGGGTGCAACTGGCTCAGTATCCTCTGGTTAGCATGGGATGAGGATAAGGATGAGGACTTGATACCGAAAGGCTTACTAGGTGTGGACGAACTAGGCTCTCCACAGTCTGAAAAGGATTCGATCCTAGTGTAGAAATAATTTCTACACTCACCTGAGATCAAATTTTTAGGTATGTTGTTTATTGTGTTACATAAGTTGTAATATTGCGTTGCTTAAATACCCGAACTGCGTATGGTTAGTATAGAATTGTGCTTTCGCTGTGCATACTTGATACACGAAAAATTTTAAATTCACATACACTACTATATGACTATTCCAACCAAGGTTGTTAAAATCGGGATTTTAAGTGGGATCGAAAAAGTGTCCATAAAATCGGATCGTAAAATCGAATCGTAAAATCGAAAGATTTTAGAGATAATTAAAAATACCCTTCAATTTTTGTAAATATATGTTTATAATAACATAATTTTGTAGAAAATGAATTAATATCTTTTAATAACCTGATTATTCCTTATTATAGTTTAAAAGATGATACTTCCAAAATATAGCTCAAAAACTAGCAGATTGGTATAGGCAATTTAGAGGCAAAATATAGGTAATTTAAAGGAAAAATATAGCTTAAAATTCTTTAGAGGATTCTTTCAACATCTTCCATTAGATTTATGTTGCATTTTTTTCTTGATTTAACATTTATTAAATCAAGCAAAATCCCGATTTGGGGTTTGGTGGTCCATTAATTAATTACTTGTTTGTCTTGATTTACTTATGCAATCAATGTTAAATCAAGTAAAAATTATAATTTAAATCAAGTAAATTAGAACTTATGCAATTAATGTTAGATGCTATGTGACATTGGAACTTATGCAATCAATGTTAAATCAAGTCCCAATTTAGAGGCAAAATATAACAATTCATTGCATAAGTTCCAATGTCAGATGCTATGTGACATTGAGACGTTGGAAGTATCCTCTAAATTGCAACTTAAATCAATGAAGGTCTTTGAATCGTAAAATCGTTTGGGGATTTCTGAAGCGTAAAATTGTAAAATCATATATATAAAATCGAGATTTTATAGGATTTTATCCCAAATTGGATTTTACATGGGATTTGAATCGTTTAGGGGTCTTCGAATCGTAAAATCGTACGCATAAAATCGGAATTTTAACAACAATGATTCCAACAATATCCCATTATGGATGAGACTAGTTCCATTTGGGTCATTTCATTATGATTGCCATACTGCTATTGGCAATGCAAATAATAAGATGTATAACGGTGAAAGTAGGCATATATGGCTAAGAGACAATATTGTTAAGCAACTATTATTTGATGGTGTGATATCACTTAATGTTTTTAGGCCAAAGTTGAATTTGATCGATCCTCTAACAAAATGACTAAAAAAAGCTAGTGAGCAATACATTGAGAGGGATAAGACTTTAGCCTAGAACAAAGGTTTAGAGTGATGGAAACACAACTTATGTGAATGGCGATTTCAAAGAGTAGTTCATATGGATAATGACAAGTCTTGTGAACAAATTGAGATACTGTCCAATTTTCCTATATTATGATCCATTCCTATGGTGTAGGATAATGTAATTGGGAGGTTTAGCTTTTGCTCTTAAAGTATTCCATAGCCATTATTAGGTGGTGTGTTTAACTGTGCTACACACATGATTTATGCAAAGAGAACAAGAAGTTATAGAAATCTATTCTATGTTAGATAATCTCATTTTGCCTAGGCATTGGGTCATAGCCCATGAGACACTAGTGTTGACAGGATGTACTTTCATGCTCTTTTGAGTTCTTTTATTCTTTCTTACCCTATTGTCTATGCAATATGTGGAGGATTGTTGTATCTTGAGCTTCAAGGTGGGTATTTCAAAGTTAAGGTTGGAACTTTGTTCCACATTAGTAAGCATGTATGTACTTCATTTGTGTAAATATATATCATCTTGAGTTTAAATAAAATACTTATGGAATATGGATTAGGGGGTGGACCCATTGTGATAAATCTAGTTTTATTGAAATTAATTTTTTTTTATTTTCTAATCCTAATTTGTTATGGGATTAATTCTTTTATTTATAAATTCATCATTGGTCAATCCCAAAACAAAAGGAAAAAAAATTGAATCTCACCTAAGTGTTGCAACCATTCCTCCTAATTGCCACTGAAATCAAATTCCAATTTGACTTCAAGTGCTGAAATCCTTCTTCTTATTTAATTTGAATTGCTATTGTAATTAAGGTCTTTTAACTTTATAAAAGGTGAGCAACATTCTTCAAAGGGGAACAACAAAAATTAATTAGGGTGGTTGTGGTCATCTTTTAGCAATTTTTCTTCTTTTGCTTGTTGGAAAGAGCAAAGTAAAGGTTGTTTCTGTGACCTCTTTAGTTTGAGTGTGCAATTAAAGAGATGAGACTGATGAATCTTAAAAGCTAAGTCTGCCTTTTCTTTTTTATTTTTAATTTATTTTTAGTTTTTAATTTTTTTAAAACAATAAAAATATGTTTACTTTATTATTTTTAAGAATATATTTTTGAAAACAAGAAAAAAATTTATAAAAGAAATCCAACACAACAAAATGTTGTTTTGATTATTTTCAGCCAAAACAATCTCTAAGTCCAAAGCATGGAGAACACAATCCATTTTTTTTATGTTTTTTCTCTAAAAAATAAAAGGGTAAAAAAGAAAAAAATTATTCTTAAATTTCAAAAATAAAATTATATGTTTATTTAAAATTTTAAAAATATAGTATATTTATATTATAATTAAAAATATAAGATAACATATAGTATATTATTAAATTATTAAGTATATTACACATATTATCTATAATAATATTTAATATAAATTATCATTCAGATGTCACTAATTTATTAATCAAATTTATTATTTTATTTTAATAGTAAAATTTTATTAAAAATAATTAATTTTATCATTTAATAATCAAATTTATTGAATAAAATATCATAAAATAATTTTTCTCAAAATTTTAAATTAAACACATTTTCTAATTTTTTGTTTTAAGCAATAATTTTTTAAAATAACAAAAAGAACATGTTTTTAGTTTTCTGAAAATAAACTATCAAAATAAAAAATTTAAAATTCAAAATTGAAGATTAAAAACATAAAGAGAACATAGCCTAAAGCTATACAAATTTTTGTATCGAGATATTATCCTCAAGGATAAAAATGAATAGCATAACACACGCTTCGATCAAATTGTTGTTATTCATGACCCAAATTATTGATTTTTGACATCCATACTATAATTGAAGATCTGAGTATTTTCTTTACATTATTTTCACAACAGACGTACATTCCATCAAGGCATAAAATATGAAAAAATATTTTTAATATGTGTTATTTAGTAATAGATTTTTGTCATATAATTAATTATAATTGTGAACGAATTTAAAATTGATCAAAAGGTCAGTTTGCACACTTGTATTAGATGCGCATCGCTAGTTTTATGTATCAACTTTTCTTTTATAATAATTTAATACTTAAAACTTTTAAAATAATCAATTTCACATGCACCATTAGTCGGTAAGGTGTTGCCTAATTGTAGACCGATAGCCTATTTGCTTTGCCACATTAGCAATAGCTATGAAAGTGATTTCTTTATAAACGTGGAAGCGCCAAATTGTCTTAAAAAATAAAATATAGAATTAAAATTATTTTGCGACAGAGAAGAAGAAAAAAATAAATTGTAAAAAATATTTTCAAAATGAATAGTGATAAACTATAAACAAAATGATTTTTGATATAGTGATAAATTTATTTGAGAAATCAATTATTTCTAAGGGATTATAAGTTCAAACACTTAATTATAATCAATATATATAAAGAGTATTACAGAAAAATACTTTATTGGTAGGAATTTATAAAACTAAAAGTGAATATTTGTTTACATAATATTATAGATATACATATATATATATATGTTGTTAGGCCAAGTTATTGGTCCAGGTCTGCTAAAATCCAAGTGATAAAATAGGGTTAAAAATTTGTACCCGCCAAGACCATCAAAACTAAGACCAAGTGGGCCAAGGAAGTGCTTTCCGGCTTCATAGGAGCCAAAGGAGATTGTGACGGCAGCTAACCAAAGGAAACTTGGCTATAACCGAGTGACTTGGGGGTAACTTTGTTATAATCGAGTGGATGTATAGGTCACTCGGTCATAACAGAGTGTAACGCCCAATCTTTCAAATATATAATGAAGCTAAACACAAACTAATCAGGCAATTTACAACACACAAGCGTTATTGAAAATCCTTTATCAATGGAAGTAAGGATCGAACCTGAGTAGGTAAATATCTAGGATTTCCATAATGTCACCTTAACTCAAGTCCATAGAATAAACACACACACGCGTCTTCATAACAACTGTCATGTCTCTCACAAATTCCAAACATATATCTCACACCCTTATAGATTTACAAAAGTTTCATACATACATCCATATATTTTGTAATCTAAGTATCATAACCGCTATTTACAATACAACAGTCATACTACAACATCATATAAAACGTTTCAAGAAGGTTTAAACAAAACATCCACCACCTCCTCGCCACTTGCTCGAGCTTGCACCTATAGCACCTGGCACTTCCGTTATACCTGGGATGTTGAATATCCCAGGGGTATGAAACACTCAAGTTAGATAATTACATCTATGTGAGTGGTACAAGAAAATAAACTATGCATGCAAGAGCAATATGCAGTTATGCTAGGAAATATACAGAGATAAGTACAAATCTCCCAAGATCATGTCAATATAAAACTTCTCATGTGGTAACAAGGTCAGGGGGTTGCAATCACCCTTGCAATCATCATGGTAGCTCACCACAAGAGCATGAGATCATGGCTCATCGCAAGAGCACAAAATCCGCCGTGATGTCCCACAATCATCATGGAAACTCACCGCAAGAGCATGAGATCATGGCTCACCACAAGAGCACGAGATCCTCCGTGATGTCCCAACAACCAACCACAGATATAAATATCGAGATGCGTATAAAATAGGCAAGATATGCTCAAAAGAAATAAAACATGAGATGTAAGCCACCAACCATGACTTGTTGCATGACAAAGCAGAAGGAATATGATATGCAAGCCACAAGGCACACACGAAAGTTGTCATGGTCAAACCCAATGTAACAAAGTAGAAATGATATGCTCGAAACAAATGGACCATAGACGTAAGCAACAAACCGTCAACAAATGAAACAAAGAGTGATCAAGAGGAAGCAAGAAACATGCATAAACCACTCACCATGATTGTTTACCTTTTAGGTGTACCGTTTACACACAAATTGAGGTTGTTTACTACCAAAACATGAGTTTTCGTAAGGTAATCATCAAATATTTTTATATTAAAGTGTGGAGATTAAATCAAGGGTCATTATTACAAAATTTGAAAAGCAAATAAGGTCGAACGCGCCCTCACATGCCCCAGGAAGGGGCCTCACACGCTGCCCTTATTTTCAGCCAGCTTCGCCCAGTTTCCATATTTCGACCGTATCTCTCTCATTTTAACTTCGATTCGACCCCCGTTTGAACCTACGGACTCCTCTTTCGACCCTCTAATGATTACGGAAAGAAACTAAGCTTACATCCTAGTTTTGGTGACTGTTATGCATGAACTTTGAGACGAATTCGTAACTTCCGAAGGCCTGATTTCGCCTTCAACTCGGGCAGAGCTTCTTCCCCTCTTTCATGAGATACTTACCCCCTTGATTTAGTGGCTAAATTCCAAGCCCAATGCCTGCTTATATAGAACCTTTAAACCAATAGGATTGTGACACTTGGCTCAATAAGATGGTGACATTTGTCCTTGAGATTTGCACCCTAATCATGACTTTTCTCCCCTTGTGATAAGTGGCCCTAGAGATTTAGGCCTAATCATGACATATCAAATTTCTCGACGAATAGTTTTACGCCACGTGTCATTGGAATTTGAACCACCATAATTGTTTTTATCTTATGGCACCATTTGTCCCATATAATCATTTCTATCCATGTGTTCTTATCAAATGGTGCCATGTGTCCCATATAATCATGAGGCCTCATTATTACCTTCCATGTGTGGCCAATAAAAGCTTGCCACATGTCCCAACCTTGGAGGCTATGTAATCTTGGAAGCTAAGCAAAAGACGTGGACTTGGACTTTAAAATAAATTTAATAAGATTTAAAATCCAAAGCTAGATTTGAAATCCATTTGAAATCCAAAGCTTTTCAAAAACTATATTGGAATATAAGCTCAAATCCACAACCTTTGTGTTAATACTCTTTGAATCGAGCCTTTCAAATATAACACTCTTGCTCAGAACTTTTCGATAATTGCACTTGTGCCCTGAGTTTTTTTAGAAACTACACCTTTACCAAGGCTCAAAAATTATGATTTTTCCACTAGTTTCGAAATTGTACTTTTATCTCAAAACTTTCATAATCTTTTGAAATGTCCTTTTTCCCTAAACATTTGAGTTCAAAAATCTCGGGTATTACATCCTCCCCCCTTAAAAGAAAATCCGTCCTCGAAATTCTATTTCATTCATTAAAACTCGCTACATTCTCTTTTCCTAAGCAAATTTCTCAAAATCATGGTGTCTCCAGAACATCCTTCCCCAAGAGGTATACTTTCATTTCTCAACACTCACGTCAGGGTGGATAGTGTACCTAGCTTTGTGTATTTTGTCCGATATGATTTTCCTTAACTCTTGGTTTCAAGCACATAAATTCCATCCAATACCCACAATCAGGGTTTTTTTCTTTTTTTTGACCCATTCCCAATTGTCAACACATGACTATACCTTCGAGTCTTCTAAAATAGCTTGTTAGATCTGTTCATCAGAGGAGAGCTAATCGCCAGACTAGCGACGCAAACAAACGTTTCCTTAGGGAACCACATCCACTAACAACATCTGTATGTGCTCTTGTGTGAACTCATTATGTGTAGGGGGCGTAGAAGGCTCTCCTCCTAGGGTTCCCCTTTCCTCGAGAGAGATAATAAATGACCTTTTGGTTCTAGAGGGACCAGGTATGTCAGCCTGGATCTGGCCAACTTTAGTATTCCTTAGATAAGGCGGTTTTGAAACTGGTTGCCAGACGGCCGGGTGCGCAAAGGGGATAGGAGACGTCTACTCTATAGACTAATCTTGCATTACGGTAGGGGTTAGTCGCTAACTACCCGACTTTCTTGTCCTCTTTAGGGCTTTCCTAACTCTGGAGAAGGGTTCGGAAGGTGCTTCCCTATAGTGATTTCACGTTGGGAACATCTAGTTGGCAAAGACCTTGACCCTCTAGCCATGAACAATGACATTTTGCGCATTTCCCACAGACAATGCCAAATTGTCAACCGAGTAGGAGTTACAATCCTAAAGGCTGAATCTGGATGAACCCAAATGAGGGGTCTTTGAGGCCTTCAGGGTTATGCGCTCGGAAGGACCTTTAGGGCTTTGAAGAAGAACGGGCCCCCGATAGGTCTTTAGGGAAGCAAGGCTTCTGGATATTCAGGGAGCACAAGTGAGACTTAGCCTGGAAGCACAAATGTCAGATGTATGTAGCATGTAAATGTTCTTTGTCCCAAAGAGATGATTGTTTAGGTTCCCAGATGGGTTGTAGTGAGTGAGAGAGATAGAGTATTGGTCAAATGGCTCACAAGAGTTGGGAAAAAATCCATTTTCCTTTGAGGAGGTGTGTATTTACAATCAAGCCAGAAGGCTCTTCTAGGGAATGCTTCTAGAGAGGCCGGAGGGCCTGGAGATGTCATCAGGGCAAGCCCCTGATGGCTATCTTCGGGTGGTCTCAAAAAAAGGGTTCGTGGCCATCGAATCACTTGGGTCTGAGAGGCCCGAAGGATGTCCTCGAACTTATGCAAAATGGAGGCCAAACCATTCCCGGGGGATCCTTTAGGGGGACCTGGGAGGTTATCATCCTAGAGACTCTTCGGGAAATTGCTTAAGACTTAGGAAAATTTTAAGGTATCTCATAACAGGTGCATTGCCTACATTCGTAACTCAAAAATGGTGTGAGACATACTCATCTTGAGGGGCACGTTTGCTCTTTGGCTATGTCTGCGAAGGACTTTCCAACCACAAGTGTTAGTACATAAAAAATAAGAGTGTCATCCGACTGATGATTGCACACTAGTTTGTAACTGCTTGAAATGAGAATTGTGTAATTTTTGAGTGCCTTTCATTCACCCCAATTATCTCCTGATAAAGTTTCCAACTCTAGACAACATAGGTTAAGTCTAGGGCGACCAAAAGAAGACTTCAGTTTGTTACATATCATCTACTACGGCAGCGAAAGGAAAAAAAGTTTCTTGCATCTTTGAAGAAACCGTGTCTATTTTAAAACAAGTGTTAAAGCCCCAGCCCGTGGAGGCCCTAGAGTCTGTCCAACTCCATGAGGATGAGGAAAATAAGGTAATTTATGTGGGAAGTCAGTTGCTCACAGAAAAGAAACAAAAAATTATATAGTGCCTGTTAGTGTTGGTGCCTTAATGTTAGATTTAGATGGCATTTGGCATTTATAATTATGGGACTAATGATGTAATTCTTGCAATATGTAATAAAATATATTTTCATATTTTAAGGTCATGTCTTTATTCATACCTCTCCAATCTTTATATATGAATGAGTCCTTAGATTTTCCATTGAAGGTCATATTCTTAAGTGTTAAAAATATGTGACAATTGACCTTTGTAATAAGGATATCTTAATGATAATTCCCGGTCCTTATTCTCAGAAGGGGACTATGATTAGTCAATTATGGACTAGCACATGAGATACTACCTTTGATTAGTATGAGATGCTAATGATAAAGAATGGTGACTCGCATGCTATAATCCATGAGATAGATATAGCATACATGTGGGTAGGTGTTAATGGAACACTTACTAAATGTGATGCATGTGATAGATCACATGGCTGAGAGGATCTATGGTCTATCACAGGGTTCGATTGTGCTATGGTCCTTTGACTAGAGGTAAAACAGTTGTCTTGTGTGTCGATGCCAAGGATTTGTCGTTGCTAAGACCTATTTGGTTACTGGGTGGGAGATGCACTGTGTGGTCCCTATGTAGTGGCATATGGAGGTAGGTGATTGCTAATGGGATCTGTCGATCTCCGGCGTGAGGTGATATGACGACCCCGCCTTTGGACACCCCGGTTGAGGCACCAAGGGAAAGATGTCAAAAAGAAACGGTTCCTGCTGGGGCTATAGAGGAACACATACATACACCAGGCCGGAAAAGATAACAAAACTTTATAAATAGCTAAGCAACGAGCTACCATATACAATGGGTCATACATCTTAAAGATCACAGCAAAAGACAAAATAAGACCCACAAAACTACATACCTACAGTCCAAGCACACGCCAAAAACCCCAAAGATCTCTCGGTCATGGACGGTTCTATACACAACTAGAGGCCGAACCTTGCCTGGCTAGGCTCCCCGTCAGCCACAGTCTTGCCCTTACTTGGACTGATGCAGAAACGAATGAGCTACAAAGCTAAGAAAGTAACATAGAATAAAAGACAAGAAGAGCTAGGAGAACCATCCATAGATAACCATAAATATCTCACCGACCCACGGAATGAGGGAAAATGTGTACATGCAAGTTCCAGCCATCATAATGTATGCTTCTACATTACCATCACAACACATATAACAAGTATAATAAGGAAATCTGGGTCCTACACGATTCCAGCCTTACCGCCCGCTCGAGCTTACACAAGTTCGGCTCTTAGCCACCTGAGCTTGATGGTGTAGCACCATAGGGGACATTTACACACATATAACATGCTTTATTCTCAATAAAGTAAACACAATACACATGATACATGCACAAGATCTCTTCACTTTAGGTGTATTAAGCTAGCTCACTCATTTTGATGTTTTACACTTGTGATCAGTTTTGATGATGAAAAACATCATTTGGTTTTGATCCCCAAGACATGAGTCAAGTTTATGGTTTTCAACAAAAATCAATTTCAAGTACCTATGTGAAAATGAAAACCGAACGATCTATAATTTTTTCTAAATCTGAAAGATTAGTACATTATAAAGAGACATATATGAAAATGTTTTCATTTTAAAAAACTATTTTCCGGTATTTTTATATCTAATATTCATTATTGTTAAAATAATTTTTAATAAATTTTTCAAGAAATAGAAGGTATGTATTTTGGGAGTGGTGAAATTGCTAAATCCTGAATTTGTACTAAAACCAAAATTCTACTTTCTTATTGGTTTGGTTTTTGATTTTTTAGATATTTTTATTCAATCCAAATGAGGGGTACTTTCTTATTTACATTTATGTATTAAAGTAAATGGAATGTGTTGTTGCCAAAATACAACAATCTATTTTTAATTGCGGGCAGATGTAAAAGCCTTGGGAGTCGTACCTTCAACAATGAGAACCTCGATGAGCAACTGGATTTGGCAACTGAGTAGATCTGGTGATCCAACAGAGCTGATAGTCTGATAGGGCTGATGAACTGGTGGGCTGATAAAACAAATTTCAAACAAAAATCCTTTACTTCACATTCTAACTATTGGTATCATCTGAAACACAAAAGTTTTATAAGAAACTATCCAAGATTTTTAAACAAGTATGGGTTCCTAAGGGAACACTCTATGCTAACAATGGCGAACCCAAAGTGGTTTGGGCACCAAAAACTTGTGGATAAGTATTTTTGTAGGTTGCTTGTCATCCAAATGAATCTCAAAGAGAAATCCTTATGGATGAATGAAGCATGAAGGAAAAAGGGATGAAAAAGGAAGTCAACCCCAAATGATGCATTTCCATCTAAGAGTAAGATTTTATTAAACAAAATCTTGGTGGTATGTTTCTATGCCCAAAGTCTCTATGCTTATAAGTTTTGATGATAATGAATTGTGAATATGCCCTTTATGATTTTTTTGTTGAAGACTTGTATCAATTTCTATAATTAAAGGAGAGTTATAATATTTTGATATATGTATTGAATAAAGGGGAGAATAAAATGTGTTGATATGTACTAAGAAATGTTATCTTGATAGATAATCTTAAGCACAACCTAACTAGCATACGCAAATCGTGTGACAAAAGATATAATGTATGCTTTAATCCATGTGAAGTATCTTGTCATAGAACAAATAAAACAAAAAGAATAGATAATAGGACAGAGTATGTACTTAGAATTATTTAGTATAGAAAAATGCCTAGTATCAACTATCTCTCAAAATACTTAAATTGCAACACATTTGTAAGATATTTACTCGCTAATCATTCCATCCATAGATCCAATATTACATAACATAAAAAAAAAAAAAAGAAATCGTAAAATATTCGAGGGGTACAATATCATTATATAATCCTCAAATCTAATTTACCTTCATAATGCTCAATGTCGATGTCTGCTGAACACGACTGGTCTAAGTTCATCAATATGAACAAAATCATCGGTGATGCTCGAATCCAATTCTGGAATAGGGTTGGTTTCTGGGGGAATTTGATTTTGAACATTTTAAAGGTTTGCATAAGAGTCAGCAAACTCCTTCAAAAATGCTCAATAAATTTGCAGATTGATAACCTAAAAATCACACATAATTAGCAAATTAAGTCCAAAAACTCAAAAAGATTAAGGATTTAGGGTTCATCATACCTGCTGTTGGAGGATAGGAATTTCAAATACACAGCCATAAGTCGGATCTTAAATCCTAGCTTGAGCCTCATATATCATTGTAGCAACAACCTCATTACGGTCTCTTACCAGAGGATGGCTCAAGAGATTGAAGGCATTTCTGGCTCAAAAAACTTTGTGAATAGCTTCAAAATCAGTATTTCCTATTTCATTGCGGAAATAAGGGGCAAAGATGCACCATTCGATACATCTTCTTCTCAAGTACTTGCAAGCACCGCATGGAAAACCCAATCTTAACATGATCTCCTAGTTATTTCTAAAGAAAAAGAGAAAGGATAAGCTGAAGATGTAACGACCCGTTAGAGGGCCTAAATTTAGAATTGTTTAATTAATTATTGAAATATTTAATTAAGAGAATTTGCCAATTAATTGTTAATGTGACAATTTAGATTTTTAATTGAGAAAATATAAATTAAATGGCATTTAATTATATTTATTTATTAAATGCAAGGACATGATGGTCATTTAAGGATTGGTTATTAGAATTTATTTAATTAATGGGAGTTATTATGATTAAGGGATTGAGGAGAGTCCATATGAGAGGGTTTTGGATTTGTGGAGTCTCCTAGTTGTGTTAGGAGAATGAGAGGCCCTAGGGTTGCTCTTTCTCTCTCTCTCTCTCTCTCTCTCTATATATATATATATATATATTCCCATAGCATTGAGTTTTTTCACGCCGTGAAGAACAAAAGAAAAGAAATTGAAGAAGCCGAGAGTTCATTCAAGTTTCATCCGTTTGGTTTTCATCGGTCGATTGATCCAATCAAAGGCAAGTATCTTTCCCCTATAAACCTTTCTTACATGATTTGATTGAGTTTGATATCAGATTTCTAGAGGTATATCAGTTCCAATGCATGTATATATATAGATATATGCGTTACAGTGACTTCATGGCAGATTATGCATGTTTTCTCTAACGATTCTTATAAGATATGATCACTAAATCATTCCTAAAGTTGTTTCAAATCAATTGGGACTTGTTTTCCCAAGTTTTATTCGGAATGGTGTAGTTTTGATTAAGTTTGAATCAGGAATGAAGTCTTTGTGTTCGTCATTTCTGGGTTTAAAAGTTGTAGACATCCAGATAGGTTCCCTCATATCTGGATGGGATTTTTCAGAGTATGTGAGTAACATCCGGATGGGCCAAAGGCTTTCTAGATGTGTCAAAAAGATTTATGTGAGTGACATCCGGATGGTCTCAATAATATCCGAATGCCTTGTTCTCGTATCCGAATGTGCCAGTGTTTATTTTGTGAGTGGTATTCAGATACATCGTGTTGTATCTGGATGCGTCTAATTCAAGTGATATTCGGATACATCGAGTCGTATCCGGATGTGTCCAGTATGATATTCGGATATCTTGTTTCATGTCTGGATGCCCCTTTCAGAAGTTGAAATTTTTATATTCAAATAAGCTCCAATAATATCCGAATGCCTTAGTGAGATATCCGGAAGGCCAGAATCATATCCGGATGTCCTCATCCATATCCAAATACTCCCTAGTATCTCCGTATAGCTCAGTCATTGTGTTCCAATGTATCCAGATAGCTTGTCTCCTATCCAGATGTCTCCACTCATATCCAGATATGTCCATCTATATCCGGATGACCTTTCCCAGAATTCCAGATATACTTACAGTGAGTTCTAATTCAAGTTTAATTCAACTAATGTGTTCAATACCCTCCAATATTGAATTTAGATGCCAAAATAAGACAAGTTGAACATGCCCATACCATAATTCATAAATCATAGAGTCGGTGTATTCCAATATATTAGATCAGATGGCATGATAAGTTTGGATATGACATGAACATTATTTTATGAGATTATGTGCATACATCTTGGTATGAGCATTGAGCATGACTTTCTATGGAGCACTACATATTGTGTGTTAGCATGTATGTGAGCATTGCATTATGCGCATCAGGCGGCTAGTCCGCGGGGATCCCACCAGTTTCAGTTTGTGTGTCGCTCACCTGATGTCGACCAGGGAGCTAGGGGCATATTGCTCACAGTATGTGCTTACAGTTTTTATGTTTGCAGGTTTCAGATTAGCCAGGTATATATTACATTTATGTGGGCCTATGTGCCAAAGTTGCATATCTGCATTTATCTTATAGTTTATGTGCATTACATTTATGAATGCAAACAGATAGTGTTATACTCAGTACAAGTTCAGTAAGTTTTCTTCAGTATCAATATTCCTCGATTCAACTTCAGTTATTCTTTCCAGCTTATTACTTGCTGAGCTTTGTAGCTCACCTTGTACTTTTCACCATTCCAGCCCCTAGTGGGAGAGTACCAGATATGGGGCCTAGTAGTAGTGTCCAGTAGTGTGTGTACGTGGAGCCGCTCAAGACCAAAGATGTCTGGGAGTTTTATCAAATTGTTAGTTTAGAATGTTTGTCAGTTTAGTATTAGTGTATTTCCCAGTTGAGGGATTATCCCCATAGACAGTGTTTATGGTTTTCAGTTTTGTAACTCAGGGTTTTATTTCAGTTGATTGAGATATTTATATTGGTATCAGATTTCAATTATCAGTTAATTTTGTTTTATTTCCCCATAGCACCTCGTCTCGGGCAGTTCTAGGAGAGGGGGTGTTATAGAAGAACTCCTGGAACCTAGAAATGCACATGGACGATCCAAAAACCCCTAATCTCATTCCAATCTCCAAATTTTCTAAATTCCTACCCTAACAATATTCCTTTGAAAGATTGAGGTGATTCATGGTCTCCTTCAGGTTATAAACCCATTTTACCAAATTTTTGAGAAATTATTCTTGAAATATAAATAATCAGGTTTTTATGCAAAAACCCTAAACCATCTCTACAACCCCCAATATAAATAGGATGTCACTGGTGAAAGCCACAACTTAGTTAAACCTCAAGACCGTTGAATGGCATGATGAGGTATCAACCGTGTAAAAACAATTCTTTTTAAGTAAGCAATAAAGCCGAATTTGAAGTGCAAAGAGACAATTTTCAAAATATAAACAAAGAAATTTCGAAATATAAGTTTATTTGTTTTATATGTTTCATAATGTGATATGCAGGTTTCGAAACCTAAGGTCTTGTTTTGTAAAGATATGCTTTGAAAAACTCTTTAAATGATGAATATTTTGAAGCGAAGGGAATGAATCTTGCACCACAAAAGTGAAAAATATGGATGATGATAGTGTTTATATTCTGCAATAGCTCTAACAACTCTACACCTTTCGAAAAATTCCATTCGATATGAAATAATCTCAAGAATGATTCAACGATCAGATTTGAAAGAATCGCTATAAGAAAAAATTCATTACTTGCTCGTGAACTTATTGTATGTGCACATGTATATATATATATATATATATTGACTATTAATCATCTGAAATCAAGAACAAAGAGTCAAGTATCCAACTAGTAGTACGATATGCCCATAAGATGCTAGGGAGTTCATCGGCTCATCTGCCTTTCGCCTTTTCTAACCAAGTCTTCAGCCCATGCAATATGGTCTTGTTGCTTACTTCGGCCTGTCCATTAGTTTGTGGGTATGTGACGGATGACATCCTCAAACTGATCCCCCATCGATGACAAAAAGCTTTGAATGCATCCGAGTCAAACTGTGTTCCATGATCTGTGTTGAGTATATGGGGCACACCAAAATGAAAAATGATATCCTTCCATACCATCCCTTCCACTCTCTTTTCAGTTATCGTTGCCAAAGGCTCAACTTCCACCCACTTTGTGAAATAATTCGTGGCTACTAGCAAGAATTTCCTTTGAGCAAATGCCACTGGGAATGGGCCCAGTATGTCTAGCCCCCATTGCATGAACGGTAGAGGTTAGAATATAGGTTGGATGGAGGCAGGAGGCCTCGTCGTCAGAGAAGCGTGTTTTTGGCACTTATTGCAAGTTTGAACTTTCCTGGCCGCATCTTGCCTCAATATGGGCAAAAAAAAACTAGCTCGCAAGAACTTCCCGGCCAGTGTCGTTCCTCTGAGGTGTTCACCACAGTCCCCTTCATGCACTTCCTCCAGAGCTTGTATGGAGTATCCTCTTTTGTAAAGTTCTTGATCGATTACTATGAAATGAGCTACGCTAGTTTTTAATCTCCTAACTTCCATAAGGGTTTCTAGAAGTTCTTGACCGAGTAAATACTTTAGTATCGAGTTTCTCCAATCTTCGACCCCATAATCCAATACATCACGGTGTCTTCTTCTCCTATGATAGGCTGTTGGAGGACTTCCATGTGAATTAAGCATCCGGGAGTGTCTCGGGTAAAGGCTAATTTTGACAATGCGTCTGCATGCTGATTGAGGGACCTATTCATCTGAATTAGTTCAAAATGCCCAAAATTGTGGCGAGCTCTTTCACCTTTTGCAAAACATCGGCTCCCTCACTTCATAAGTACCTTGGAACTGCTATACTACCAACTAAAAATCGCTGTGGGCTATCAAGCTTTTTACTTCTAATTTTTCAACCAACTTCATTCCGACTAGAAAAGCCTCATATTCTGCTACGTTGTTTGTACTGGGGAAGGTGAAGCGGAGTGAGTACTCCAAGATCTCCTATTTCGGGGAAATCAACACTACCCCTACCCCGCTCCGTTTGGCATTTGAGGCCCCATCGACAAACAACATCCACTCGTTATCGCAGGTTTCTTCTATTGTAGGCAGGTGAGTGCCCTCGACTGTGAAATCTCCCAATCCTTGCCCTTTTATCACCTTTCTAGGCTCGAACCTGATATCATATTCACTGAGTTTAATAACCCATTTGGTTAGCTTCCCTGAGCATTCAGGCTTTTGCAAGACTTGCTTTAATGGTTAATTTGTCAATATTGTTACAGAGTGCGCTTGGAAATAGGGTCTCAATTTCCTTCTTTTTGTCACTAATGCCAAAACTATTTTTTCAGAGTAAGGGTATCGTGATTCTCCCCCCTATAACACTTTACTTACGTAATAGACTGGTCTATCGGCCTGTTCCCCTTGTCTGACAAGGACTGCACTTACTACATGATGGTTGATTCCCAAATATAGACATAGCTTTTCTTCAGTTTTTGGTCGAGTCAACAAGGGAATCTTCTTTAAGTATTCTTTCAATTATTGAAAGGCCTTCTCACACTCAGGAGTCCACTAAAAATTTATGACCCCCTTTAAGGCCTTGAAGAAAGGAAGGCTACGTTCGACATATTTCGAGAGGAATCTGCCCAAGGCTGTCAAGCGACCTGTCAACCTCTGAACCTCTTTTACTGAGGAGGAGGACTACATGTCGATTACTGCTTACACCTTTTCCGAGTTGGCCTCTATCCCCCTGCGGGTAATCATGTATCCCAAGAATTTTTCTAATTTCACCCCGAATGCTCACTTGTCAGGATTCAAGCGCGTATTATTCTTTCTAAACACAACAAAGACTTTTTCAAGTTGTCTAGCATGCGACTCGCCTTGTTTGCTTTTTACTATCATGTCATCCACATAAGCCTCCATTGCCTCCCCAAGTAAGTCTTTGAATACCTTGTTGACCATCCTCTGCTACGTGGCCCCTGCATTCTTTAAGTCAAAAAGCATCACCTGGTAACAGTACGTTTCCTTTTATGTGATAAAGGTCATTTTCTCAGCGTCGAGTGGATACATACTGATTTAATGGTAACCCGAGAAAGCATCCAAGAAGCTCAACAAGGCATATCCAGAGGTATCATCCATTAACCTGTCTATTCAAGGGAGGGGATAGGAGTCTTTTGGGCAAGCCTTGTTCAGGTTGGTAAAATCGATGCATACTCGCCATTTCCCATTGGTCTTAGGTACCATCACGACATTTTCTAGCCATTCGGGGTATTGGACCTCCCTAATGAATCCCGCTTCAAGGAGTTTATCTACTTCTTCTTCCAGGTACCTCAATCTCTCTAGGGCGATGTGTCTTTTCTTCTACTTCGGACGGACATTTAGTTGGTAGGATATAATCTCTGGGTTAATCCCAAGCATATTAGCCGGCATCCAAGTGAATATGTCTGCATAGGACCGTAGACATCTGATGACCTTCTCTTTTTCTAAACCCTCTAATTAGCTCCCCACACGCACCTGTCTGTTACTATCGTCGGGGTTTAAAGGGATTACTTCAAGCATTTCCACTGGATGAGGCTTGTTAGCTTCAAGGGTCTGCTTACTGATCATTAAAGTCTCTCTAGTTACTATTTTTCCTTCCCTTTGGTGCCTTTTGTAGAGCTCACATAACATACCATGTCTTATTTTTTATTACCTCTTACCTGGCTTACCCCCCGTGGCATGTGGAATTTCATCAGCATGTACCCTGAGAAATGACGACTCTCATAGCATTAATGAATAATGAGGGAACGTCCTAGGATCACGTTATAAGCAGGGGAGAAAGTCTTAACTACCATGAAGTTAACTTGTAGAGTGATCACTTGGGGGTATTCCCCAAGTGTAATAGGCAACTAAACCGATCCAACCATTGGTACCGTTTCTCCCGTGAAGCTATACAGAGGGGAAGTGTTGTCTTTAGTCCGTTATGGGCAATATGCATCTTCTCAAAGAAATTCCAATATAACAGATTGATAGAGCTTCCGCTATCCACCAGTATTCTTTCAATAAGGTGCTTGGCAATAATGGCAAAGATAACTAAAGGATCATCATGAGGGAGCAGCACATCTCCTTGGTTTTCAGGTGTGAAAATGATGGGATCTTTGTCTTCTTGAACCTTTGCCACCAAGTCCACGTGTAGCGCCTGGTGCACATATTAACCATTCTGACTGGTTTTCAACTTCTAGTTCACCAGTGTGCATTCAACTATAAAATCTGCTAATGCTTGTCCCTTAATGGCCTGTCTTGGTTGAAATTGTATGTCATATTCACTCAGTTCAATCAACCATTTGGTATGTCGACCAGAACACTCCGGCTTTTGCAAGACACTTCGCAGTGATTGGTCTATCCACACAATGAGGGAATGGGCCTGAAAGTATGGTCTCAACTTTCGAGCAGCATTTACCAAGGCAAGGACTACCTTTTCTGCAAAAGGATAACATGTTTCTGGACCTTGTAAAACCTTACTGACATAGTATACCGGCCGGTCCAGTTGTCCTTCTTTCTTAATCAGTACTGCACTTATTGCTCTCTCACTTATGCCCAAGTACACATATAATGTCTCCCCAGTTTCCAGGCGTGTCAATAAGGGAACTTCTTTCAAGTATTCCTTTAATGCCTCAAACGAGTTCTGACATTGCTCTGTCCACTCAAACTTTTTCCCAGCCTTAAATGTTTGAAGAAATGGGAGTTCTCTTTCGGTTGACTTGGAGAGGAAACGTCCTAGAGCCGACATCCGACCTGTCAACCGTTGCACATCCTTAATTGATGTCAGGGGCTCCATATCCAATATTACTTGAATTTTTTCAAGGTTTGCCTCAATGCCCCTCTGTGTAATCATATACCCCAGGAATTTGTCAGACTTCACTCCAAAGGACATTTTGAGGGATTCAGTCTCATGTTGTATTGCCGGAGTACTTCAAACACTTGAGACAACTTTTTTACATGTGACTCTTGCTCTTAGCTTTTCACAATCATATCGTCCACATAAGCCTCCATTGTATTACCCAACGAGTCTTTAAAAACTTTGTTTACCATGCGTTGGTAGGTAGCCCCGGCATTCTTAAGCCCAAAAGGCATGAGTTTGTAGTAGTAAGTTCCCTTTTCTGTAATGAAGGAAGTTTTTTCTTGATCTGAGGGATGCATCATTATCTGGTGATACCCCGAGAATGCATCCAAGAAACTCAATAATTGGTATCCAGATGTGTCGTCCACTAATCAATCAATTATTGGAAGTGAGTACGAGTCTTTTGGATAGGCATTATTGATATTTGTGAAATCCACGCACACTCGCCATTTGCCGTTTGACTTTTTGACCATTACCACATTTGCTAACTAGTTTGGATATAATACTTCTCGGATGAACCCAGCCTCTGACAACTTATCAACCTCTTCTTCTAAAGCTGCCAATCTATCAGGAGCGATATTCCGCTTCTTCTTACATATAGGTTTGAAATGAGGATCCACGTTTAAATGATGACAAATTACTTCTGGATTAATCCCAGGAATGTTAGCTAGCGCCCAAGCAAAGATGTTCATATTTTCTCTTAAACATGCTACTATCTCATGTTTTAATTTCTCGAGTAGTTGTGAGCCGATGTGCACTTTCTTTTCTGGCTCGCTCTCACTTAATCGTATAATCTCCATTTTTTCAACTGGTTGAGGTTTGTATACGGCTTGTTTGGTGAGAGAATTTTGTATTGCCTGTTCAGTTATTGATAAAGTCTCGTTCCTCCTCTTTCCCTTTGTGGAAGAGACATAGCAAGCATGAGCTTTCCTTTGATCTCCACGCACTTGTCCCACTCCTTGAGGTGTTGAAAATTTTATTAACAAGTAATAGGATGAAACCACTACTCTTATGTCGTTTAGTAAGGGACGCCACAAAATTATATTATAAGCGGCTGATGAAGTTTTTACAACCATAAAGTTGGGTTGCCGGGTCACACTTTGTGGATTAGAACCTAACGTGATTGGCAATTGTATTGCACCGACGACTTGTACGGCTTCTCTCATAAAACTGTACAAAGATGAGGAGATTAATTTCAGACGATCAGGAGAGATGTGCACCTGCTCAAAGCAATTCTAATAAATGAGATTGATTGAGCTGCCACTATCAACCAAAATTCTTTCAATTGGGTGTTTTGCAACGACAACTCAAATTACTACGGGATCGTCATGGGGAATAATTACGTCTCCCTTATCGGCGGGTGTAAATATGATGGGCTCTTCATCGTCTTGCACCTCCATTATAGAGTTCACCTGGTAAGCTTGGCGAGCGTAAGCCTTTCGGGAAGAAGAAGTTGTACCGGCTAAAGTTTCACCACCAGATATAACGTTTATTTCTTGGTACGTAGGCATGTTTTCCAAGGGAACAACTGATCTATTGTCCATTCCCCCATCATTTTGTTGTGGGTTTTGTCTTTCTTGCCTCTCTGGTCTTTCTTCTCTTCTCCGGGGCTCCTTGTTTATTCTTTCTTCTTCCCTTATATAACTTTACAGATGCCTTTCCCGTATGAACATCTCGATTTGATTTTTAAGTTCTCGACATTGGTCGGTGGAGTGTCCTCGAGTTTCATGATATCTACAATATTCTCCTTGGTTTCTTCCCATGGGGTGATTGACTTTCTTCGGGAGTTCAATAAGACCCAAACCTTCCACGGCTACCAATATCGTCAATCGAGGTTGGGTAAGCCGAGTATAGTGATTAAACCGGCATTAGGGGGCGTCTGATCTTCCTAGATTTTCGTGTTGCCTGGTAGAGTGTTCTTCACCTTCTCAATCTTTTCTTTTCCGCTCTCTATCTTCTCCACCTATTACTGTTGTCATAACTTCGGTATGGAGTATATACCTGTTTGCCCTAGCAAACAAATCTGCCAAGGATCTTGGGGGATCCAAAGACAGATTTTTGAAAAGACGTCAATCGCGCCCCTTGCATCATTGCAGATATTACCATTTTGAGCGATAGGTTTCAAATTTCAAGAGTGGCACTTCGAAATCTATCCACATACTGTCGTAAGGTTTCTTAAATACCTTGTCGAATACTGAGGAGATGTGTTGCATCTCTTTTCTTCCGACTATTGATTATAAAAGTTTTTCACAAATTCTATTCTCAGTTGTGCAAATGATGAAATTGATGCCTCGGGCATACCCAGTTAGGGTTAGCGAAAATGCTTGACACATAATCTCGTCTTCCTAGCCGTGGAGTATCATCAGTGATTCGTAATTCTCAATATGATCATCTGGGTTATCCTTTCTAGTATACGAAGTAATCTGTGGCATTTTGAATTTTTTTGGCAATGGCTTCTCCAATATGCTTCAGGTGAACGTGGATTTCTTCCTGGACTACTCTTTAGTGGCCGAGACAAATTTCTTATGTTCCAACACTTCTTCTATTACTTTTCTCATATCGTTTCACATACTCATTGCAGTATTTTCATCACCTCCTCTATTTCTTGGTGTTTTCCACCTGTGGGTGTACTTGCCACGACTTCTGGTTGTCTTTCACCTTTTAGGCTTCGCCTATCCCCTTTTTCTCTTTCATATCCCAGCCTTTTCCCTTGATTTTGTCATGTGGTGGCTCTATGATCTCGCGATGGTTGTTTTGAACAATTACCTCGGTGGGGTGAGTGCCGAGAGTAAGTGTCAGATGCAACTCCTTAATAAGAATCAACTTCTTTTATCTCTTGGTTGAGTTTTCCTCAGTAGTGTTGTTTTGGGGATAAACCTTCTCAGCGTCATGGGAAGTACAGTACCGAGAACCATACTTTGAAGTATTCCTGCCATGTCTCGTAGGGTTTGCATTCCTTTGATATGTTATTGTTGCAGTGCCTCATAGTTTGCCAAGGGATAGTAGGAAAAACCTGATGTGACGTTTCAAGCTGATGGTGAGCTTCGTGTTGATCCACCAAGTGACAAGAACCTGGTAGGGGTGACTGGGTCTCCACTTGCAGCTGTGGATCGAAAGGAGTTAATTGAAGACTCCCTTGTTATTGGAAATCAAGTGGAGGCCGAGGCATCTGTTTGGGATTTTGTGAGCCCCGCGAATGGGGACGAGTTTCAACGCCCTGAGAGAAAGTCCATTGATTACCCCTGGTGCTTGCCATCGACTACGTTCTTAATTTAACCTTTTGTTGCGTTTCCCACAGACGACGCCAATTGTTGTTGCCAAGTTACAACAATAAATTTGTAATAGGGAAAATACATAATCGATATTAGTATCCAAGAATAAGCAGACAAATGAGTAATGATTAATGAATCTCGTGATGATGACTTGTCGCTGATGAATAGTTACACTCCGGCGGTACTACTGAAAGAACCAACTGGGTCTTGGTAAAAACAAACTAGTTGAAGAACTGACTACCTCCTGATTAAAACCGACTAGCTTCTAATTAAAACCGACTGGCTGGAGAAACGATTGGCTCCTGGTTAAAACCAACTGGCTTCTGATTAAACCGACTGGTTGGAGAAACGACTGAGTCTTGATTAAAAGCGACTAGCTGGAGAAACGACTAGCTTGGGAAACCGATTCGCCGTAAAACCGACTGAACTTGGAGAACCGATTTGTCGTGGAACTGACTGGGCCTATAAAACGAGCGAATAGTGAGAGGCGCAGGTGACTTCGCGCAAACTCTCTGATGCTTCAATTAGTACGTATTCAAGAGAGAAAATGAGTCTTGGTAGGAGGAATGAACATTCCCGAAATGAGGAGTCAAGCCTTGTATTTATAAGAGAGTTTGAAAGGGACAAAGTGGTCTTCATCCCAAATTTTTCGGAAGACACGTGGTAGTCATTGGAAGCTTCAAGAGAAGCATATTCTTGGAATATCCCACGTAATAGGGATCAAATGGGTCTCGGTTTAAAGAAATCGAGTGGGGCTCGGTTCAAGAGAACCGAGATTAATCTAATGGCAGCTATTATTCTTGGGCGAAGACTATAGAAAACGTTTCGGCTTTGGCTTAAATGAAGCAAATGCGACTCTCAAGAATCGAATGGGACTCAGTTCCTAAGAACCGAATGAGTCTCGGTTCCTAAGAACTGAGACTATTTGATGACCACCATTTGCATGGCCACTATGCAAACCGAGCAGGTCTTGGTTCAACCGAGACCCAGTCAATTTTGTGGCCACCATTGTGTGGCCACTTTTAAATTGAGGAACCAAGTGGGTCTCGGTTCCATAGAATTGCTCCCGGCCGATATTTGTTGGGCATATCAACTTCTATCATGAACTGCTTTGAGCACAAAATTAGCTCCCATTATTTCACATGAACAATAACCGTATGTGTGAATAGTATTTAGTACCTTCCAAAAGAGTGATTAATAATCTAATTATTTTCTGATATGGAGAATTCACTTTTATAATGACAACCACAAAGTATATAAATATATAAATATCTTAATGTAAGATCTGATATCACTTGTTGTAAAATTAATACCGAATTAGAGTAAGATCACAACTAATAATTTAAGAAAAATAATAATAATGAAGAAAATTGGATACAATTTTATGTAAAAAAATCTCAAATTAAAAATTACGGAAAAAATAGAAGAATTTACTATAAAAAAATAATACAAATTACAATATATTCATTTTAAATCACAAGAAAATAATAACATGGATTGCCAAATTTAGTGATGAGATTGCAATATGCAAAACTTTGGTAACGACGAGTAGCATTGAATGTCAAAAAATAATATTACCTTATTATTTATTTGACGGCGTGCATTTTGGCGAGATATTGGAGAGAGTCATATCATTAAAAATTAAAAATTAAGAATTTAATTTTAATTTAAAATTGAAAAAAGAAGAGAAAGAAAAACCAATATTCTTTCCTGTGAGCATTTTCCAGCAGTGCAATTTTGTGCACCCCATTTAACCGGGGTAAGTTTACCCTCTGTCAACTCTGCCAAATAAATCTCTACCCATCTATTATTTTAATCTTCCGTGAGTTCTGTCAAGCCCAGCCATTTCTTTAATTTTCTTTTAATTATTTCAAAATCACGTGGCCCAATAACATTGCCCTCTCTATCTGATGGTTCATGTACTCTCTCTTTCACTTTATTTCCAGAAAACAGTTTCTCTCTCGAGGGCGCAGGCTTCTTCCATCTCCCTCTTTCACGCATCTCTCTCTCTGTCTCTCTGTGTGTGGAAGCGGGCTTCCATCTCTGACGTGGTCCAGTAGTAGCGGTCGCGACTTCCCTTCCACATCCGGCGTTTCTTCCAGCAACAATCGCGGCATCCCCTCCACCTCCGGCGCCCCAGCAGCGACCCTTCACTTTCGGCGTTAGTCCTCACATTCTCTCAAGTTTGTGTTTAATTTGTTTCACCTTATTTTGCTTCATTCGTATTTCATTGCTTTAAGTTATAAAACCCTAAATGTTTGGATTCTGTGAAGCAGGAACTATATAAACGGGTAGCGGCCGAGGCATCCCCTCCCTTCTGCCAGCAACCGTGGTCCTCAAGTGTCCCCTCCAACAACGGCATCTCTCTGTCGCTGGTGTGTCGTCACCCTCGTCTTTCTCGAATGATCAAAGAACCAGGTAAGATACAAAACCACTCCTTATAACAGAATTAAAAATATTGAAATATTTTTCTATGGATGAATATTTTGTTATTTATACTTTTCTGCAGGTTAATATGGATAATAATAAAACTCTAAATATGAATGCAACAATCAATAGTTCTGATGAAGAAATGAGTAATCAAGACTTGGATTTTAGTGATGATGAGAATTCTCCTATAGTTGATGAAAGGTGTCGGGGTTCAAATGATTAGTTTGAAATAGATATAGATTGCGAGGTAGAACCAAAAATTGGAATGACGTTTGACACAACAAAAGAAGCATATGACTTCTATAATAGATATGCAAGACAGGTTGGCTTTAGTGTGAGGATATTAAGAACAAACAAGAACAAAAATAAAATCCAACGACAAGCACTGGTTTGTTCATGTGAGGGCAATTCTAGAAAAGTCAAGACACCTGAAAGAAAAAGAGATAGTCGGTGGTTTAATTGTAAGGCAAATTTTGTGATTAAAAGAATTCCCGATGATAAGTATAGACTAATTGGGTTCAAGTCGGAGCATACTCATGATCTTGTCCCACCTGAGCATTTTTATTATTTAAGGTCCCATAGGAAAATCGATTTTTCACAAGCTGAATTTATGAACAAAATGCGTTCACCTGGAATAAGACAAGGACAAATTTTCTCTTACATGTGTGAAGAAGCTAGTGGAGCCCAAAATCTTAATTTCACAAGATCTGATTGCAACAATTTATTACAAAGAACACGGGCTAAATTTTTCAAGAAAGGTGATGCTGAATGTCTCCTTGAATACTTCAAACAAAAGAAAGGGGAAAACAAACATTTTTTTTACTCTTTTCGAACTTAGGAAGATGGTGAGATACGGGGTGTATTTTTTTGTGATGCAAAATCGAGGCGTGATTATGGGTTATTTGGTGATGCAATATGTTTTGATACAACATTTCGGACAAACAATTATGACATGTTATGTGCACCAATTGTTGGCATCAACCATCATGGGAAAACATCACTTTTTGGATGTGGTCTGCTTGATGGTGAGACAATTGATGCAGTAATGTGGTTGTTTACTACTTTCTTTGAGGCTATGGGAGGGAAAAAACCAAGAAGCATATTTACAGATCAGTCTGCAGCTATATCAAGTGTTATTGATATGGTATTGCCTGAAGCCCACCATGGATTGTGTTTGTGGCATTTATGTCAAAATGCTGCAAAGAACTTGAGTAATAATGGATATAAATCATTTGCACCACAATTCAAGGCTTGCATTTATAATCCTGAAACAGTTGAAGAATTTGAACAAAGTTGGGACAAATTGCTTGAAGATAATGGGCTAAGAGGTAATGAGTGGTTGCAAAGAACATATGAGTTAAGAAAGAAATGGGCTCAAGTGTACAGTCGGGCTCACTCTTGTGCTGGCATGACCACTTCACAGAGAAGTGAGAGCATTAATAAGTTTTTGAAGGATTATTTTAATCATGGTAGAATTGTACTTCGGGAATTTGTAAGTCTGTACTCTAGGGCCATGGATAATCGCCGTGAAAATGAAAGGGAAGTTGAACACTTAACACAACAAACAACACCTAATTTGGTTTGTAGAACATGAAGCTGCAAAAAAATACACCAAAAAAATATTTTATTGGTTTCAAGAAGGTATTAAGCAAACTATTGATTTGTCATTGGAATTGGATAATGATGATGGAACTATTCGTACATATAAAGCTAAAGAGATTGAAGGTCGACAAAGGATTCACACACTTACATACAATTAATTGGAACAAACAGTGTCATGCACATGTAGAAGCTTTGAGTTCAATGGAATCATTTGTTTGCATGCATTGAAGCTATTTCGCCACTTAGAGTTCAAAAGTTTACCTTCTCAATACTATTTGAAAAGATGGACACGGGCAGCAACACATGATATTATTTGTGACCCCATGGGAGAGATAATACCAAATGACAATGATCCAATGCTATCAGCACATTATAGTGAGTTATCACAAATTTCACAAAGAATTATTGTCAAGGGTTCAAGGTGTCTTGATTTTTTTTCATTAAGCAAGTCATTATTGCTAGAAGTGGAAGAAAAGATTGAGGCCTTGGCTATAGCCTCCGATCAAGATGTGAACAAGAGCATTCCGATCGACACACATCATAATTTAGAATCAAATATGCAGCAGGACCTACAATTGAAAGACCCAACAAAAAGACACTTGAAAGGCCAATGTAGTAAAAGAATGAAAGGTCCAATGGAAACCAAATCACAGAAAAAGAAATCGCCAAAAATAACGAGTCAGTTGTTAACCAAACTTACTTATATTATTTTTCATTCATGTATGTATATGACAAAGAAAAATAACACGGTATATTTTTTTGGATGGCAAGACAGATAATAGGAATGCAACCCACATCATGAATCTTGGATGCTTGAACTCTAATCGTGTTGTAGATGTGGTAAATAACGATTCTATTTTTATAAAACAAATGTTTGTTGTTAATTATCTTCTTAAATTTATTATATTTATGTGAATAATTAATATTTTTCATTTATATTTATGTAGGGGGTCTTTGAAATGGCCCAAAAAGCATATTATAACAATAATAGTTGGCAATTGATGCATCCTGGAGGCATGTATCCATATGCAAGCTTACAACCTCGAGGCATGTTTCAACCATGGCATATTGCATCTCAACAAAGGGCACGCCCCTCAAATGATTTCTCAATGTCACAAGAGGTATATAAATTCTATATGTTTCTACAAATTTGGTCTCTATGTTGCCTTACCATCTCAACTTATGATTTAGTTATTCATTTTGTGGACTCTCATCAGACTTCTTCATCCCAAATGTATGCATTTCCAAAAATACCTAGAAGTCAACAATTTCAAAGTTCGTCAACATCAAACTTCACGAATTAACCGACATTGTAGAAAGCAATAGTTCACTAAGTGTAAGTTGCTATTTAATTAATTATTTTATTTGTTTTATTCTTTTAACATAATGCACTTTTTATTTGGGCTGATTCTAGTTAGCTTTATGTGGCAGATTGTAACGAGTCGGTTTTCTTAGTCAGTTAGTAATTTAGTTTTTCCAGCTGGCTGCCAGGTGTTAGTTTGTTAGAGAAGTTGTTAGATTAAGACAGCTACTATAAAAGGATTCTTGTAGTTTTTAAACTCTTTCACTTTTTTAAACTGTCTTTTATTTCAATATCATCAACCTGTTGATAGCAAATTCCACTCCCTATTTCTCTCTAAAATGGTTTACATCTTCAGATGATATATATGTGGTATGCAACAGAAATAGCATATCTTCCTATATACATATAGGAAAAGAATTTGTGACTGCAAATTTTACATAAATAAGTATTTCGTAAAAGAAGCAGTTCAAGAATATCTTCCAATAATGAGCCACTTGTTTTTTCATTTCAATGTTGGGCAAACATTTTTAATTTTATTTGAAAATGCTCAACATACATGAGAAAGTGAAGGAGTTCTGCATTAAGCAACCAATAGATTTAGAAGGTAGAAAATTCTCAAATCACTCTGAAGATTCTGGAGCTAGGATCATTATTGTTGTGATCACAGTTTGAAAGATATGTAATTGGTTTATGTAAGTGATGTAGTCTTAAGGTGAATTTTAATTCATTGTCTAATATGCAGGTTTTGATGGAGTTGAGATCCATGGAGCTCATGGTTTTCTATTACTGCAATTTCTAAAAGACCAAGTCAATGATGTAAATTGTCATTCTGAAGGATCTTTGGAGAGCAGATGTTGATTTGCACTTGAAATTGTTGAAGCTGTTGCTAATGAGATAGGAGCAGATAAATTGTTGAAGCTATTGTTATTAATGAAATTGTTATTATGTTTATGAACGTGTAGCAAAGAATTGTTGGAGTTGTTTCTTATAATTTCTATATTAAGCAACCAATATAATTATGTTTATGGAGTTGTTTCTTATAATTTCTTATAAATTGTTGGAGCTATTAAATTTGTTGGGGATTTATCCCTTAGTAAGTGGTTTCAGGCTTCTCCTATAGGTTGTATTTGGTCTTTTTTTTTATGTAGAAGAAATTTTCAGGATTAGGAATTGGATTCTTTGACAATTTTCTCCTATAGGTTGTATTTTAGTCCTTTTATGTACAAGAAATTTTTAGGACTAGGAATTGAATTCTTTGTCAATTTTTTACGTTCTGCTTGATAATTATGTTTTGTTTGCTGAGAACAATTGGATTTGATGTCTTTGTTAAAAGATTCTTTTTGTTAAATACATTATAAGGTGCTATTTTTTTAAATTTTGATTAAATTATTAAAAATTAAAAATTAAATCTAATCAATAATGTACTAATATATATGTATATATATATTTAAGTGATTTAATTAGAATTAAACCATTATTTGCTATAAATAAGAGAGTAACAGATAAATTAATTAAAAATATTATAAAAGAACACAATTTTAATTGACTGTTCTTTGAAGAGAAACTGTTCTCTAAAAATAAAGTGAGAGAGAGAGTACATGAACCATGAAATGGAGAGGGTAATGTTATTGGATCGCGTGATTTTAAAATAATTAAAAAAAAATTAAAAAAAATAACTGGGATTGACAGAACTCATGAAAAATTAAAATAATAAATAAGTAAAGATTTATTTGACAGAAACTTACCCATGGGTGCACAAAATCGCACTCATTTTCCGGCGCCCTTTTCTTACCTTTTGTCTGTCTCTATCTGCCATCCAATCAAATCCTCACCGAGCGGATGGCAGCCTCGTAATTCCCTCCACCGTCAGGGTCAATCTCCGGACCCAAAATAACTCCATTCGGGTGGGCAAAACAGTCAACGGACGCCAAAAGGAATTCAAATACAGCCAAATCGGTGTAGAGAGAGAAACTACAGCACACGGGAAGAGAGAGAGAGGAAGAGAGAGAGGCAAAGAGAAGCACCTCGTTCACAGAGCGAGAATCTTTCAACAATAATTCTGCTCCCTTTGCCGCCGCTTTGCTTCTTGTCGGCTGCAGTTCTACTCCGCTTCCCTCCAATCATACGGCTCTTTGATTATCTTTCTTTTTATCTAGGGACTGGATCGCTTTGGTCTTCCTTTCCGGCGGAAGAGGAGGAGCAAGTGGACGATGAGTAGAAGAAACTCTTTTCTCTGCTTCTACGAAACCACTGTTGCGTTGTTCTTGCTGTCAATTTATCCAATTCTTTGAGGTTTGGAGTTTCCCGAGGAAAAGTATAAAGTATTTGTTGTACTCTACTCGTTCTCTGCCGCTGCTTCCCTGTCTTTTCTTTGTATCGGGATTTAGTGATCGTCGCATGTTAATATCACATGGTAAGGTATTCTTTCTGTCTTTCGCTTTTCTGCGAAATCTAGGCGCCGAAGTGGATTTTTGTGATCGATTTTATGTTTTGGATTTCTAGGTGTGATGTTTTGTTGTTCCTTTTGTGCTTCAAGTTGTGGTTGATTAATTTGTGAAGTTTGTGATTAATTCATGACGGCTAGTTATCCAATACGTCTTCTTGCTATGAGCCGCTCTCTCTAACTTCCTTTCATCTATAAAATCTTGGTGCTAGGTAACTTGGTTGATTTAGTTTATGAGGTTGTAGTATGTGCTACGAATTTGTACTACTGTACTTTGAACTCTTTCATTGTTGTTTATGAAAGAGTTGATAGTGAGGACTGTTGAAGGCTTGGCTTCTTGTCATTATCTCAATCTGCAGCTTACAATTGCTTGTATTCTGTACAAATTGAACTCTTTCTTGGTTGAATTTGTAACATGGATTGGTTCGGGAACGTTGTTGGCAAACGCATTTTATGAGTTTATCCTTTTGTTTTGTTTTACAGTTATATGAATTGGTTCAAAAATTGCGTTTGGAATGTTGTTGATCATAGAAATCTTGGATATCTATGAGCTGGTCTTTTCTGAGTTTGTTTTCAATGTTTATTGCCTTGAGATTGGGACTTTAAATTTGTGTTGGTAGTGTGGAAATGTGGATTTGGGTGGAAATGTCTTTGGTTGGTTGGGATTTTGAAGCCTAACGCACTGAAAGGAATTGGATTCTAGTCTAGCCACTATCATCATTCAGCTGGATGGAAGTGTAACTTTTAGATACCAGAAAATTAACAGCAGTTGATAAGGTAAATTGGAGAAGCTCTATATAAACATTGTTTCAGTCTAGCTTGAATTGCATAACTTTTTTCCATATAGCATGGTATATAATTTTGGGACATGTTTGTACCTTGCATATGTTGATGAGTATGTTGGATTATAATTTCCTTTCCTTTATTTGTAGTGATGGTCTTCTGGCTGGGTGACCATAAAGTTTCTCCAAAGAAATTGTTGATTAGTGATTATGAACAAGTTAATCAAATTAGCAACTACCATGCTCAACAGATGAAAGTTGTCATGTGAACTGTATGTTATAAACTTTAGTCATTATGAAAATGGTCAATCTGATTGCGCCATTTGGTTTTTCCACCATTATGGAATAATTGGGCATCTTAAAGAACCAGAATATCTGTTCAAATGTGGTAATGAGCTTGCTGTATGGAATCTTAATTTAGTGACTTATATATAGATCTTACCATAATTGTATTTGAACTTGGTCTTGCGTGTTTAATGTGAATATGTGGTCAATTAATTGCTATTATCAAGCATGGAGCCTAAAGATGTTGAAAAGGGAAGTATAATTTGGGTACAAAAACTTATAAAATAAAAAAGAAAAAGAAACAAATAAGAAAGTAGAAGAAAAAAATTTGATTCTATTTTCTGTAGTAGTAAATAATTAAATACTATTTTATCTTTAATATCATGCTGTCTCTGAATGTTTTACTTCATCTCTCAGTAACGTGGTTCTCCTTTGCATAATTTGAATTATGTGCTGTATCTTGGCATGTCTATTTGTGTAGAAGTATTGGTGGAGTTAGTAGACTTGATGATATTATAATACTCTAGTTTCGTCTTTTTCTTTGTTCTTGAGTTGCAGAAAGTGACTAATGGATCGACACTTAAAGGATCCTACTTCAGGTAATTCTCTAGGCCCTGTCAGCCTTTTCTTCACCTGATTAATGCCTTGGTACAAACCCTAGGGATATGTTATCCATGTCTCTGTACATATTGTTTATTATACCTTGATCAGTTGTTAATACTGTTGTATGCTAATCTAACTTTCATCGGTAGATGCTTCTAAAGACCTGGGTGGTGGATGGAGGATCCCACGTGGAACTGATGCATATCATGCATCAAATGATGCCAGCTTGTTTTCTAGCTCGTTGCCTGTCCTTCCACATGAGAAGTGTATGTGTGGTTTCTTTTAAAAGCTTGATATGTTGTTTATCTATGTTAGAATGTTTCTGACATTTGTTTCTGCCAATGGCAGTGAACTATACTGACTCAGATAACTGTGATCAATCTGTCGATGATTGCTTCTCTAGCTTAAAGAAACTTCATCAAGAAGATGAGAGCAAGGATCCACTTGATGATATTGAACCAAGTGCCATTGGGAGTATGCTTCCTGGTGATGAAGATGAGCTTTTAGCAGGCATAATGGATGATTTTGATCTGAGTGGTTTGCCTACTCAACTAGAGGACATGGAAGATGATTTTTTTGGTTGTGGGGGTGGGATGGAATTGGATTTTGAGCCTCAGGAGAGCCTGAATGCTGGCATGTCAAAGTTAAGCATGTCTGATGTCATTCCCGTGAATGGAATTGGTCATTTTGGTCTTCCAAATGGTGTGGCTACAGTTGCCGGGGAGCATCCATATGGGGAACATCCTTCAAGGACTTTATTTGTAAGAAACATCAATAGTAATGTTGAGGACTCTGAGTTGAGATCTCTATTTGAGGTATTTCACAATACATAAATTACTTTTATCAAGTCTTTCAAAGTATGATCTACCTGCCTCATATGTCGTGGCAAATACTTCCAAGGTTTTTTATGTGCATGCTAATGATGGTATTCTGGTTTCTTCAAACAAGTTAATTACATGAAGAATCAAGTACTCATTATAAATCAAATATATTCAAATGCTAAAAAGGTGTCATTCCACTATTTGTATGTGGTATTTGTTTTGAAGTTTTACAAGAATTGTACTACAGTAAAACTTTTCTGTTGATTAATTTAATGACTGATTACTTTTCCTGAACTTCCTTGCTGAATGTATATGATATAAATGATTATAACTGAACAAAGTTGGAACTAGCTCACCAAGGGAATGAATGTTTTTTGTCTGGTGGTCCAACTTGGATATCTGTATTCTCCTGATCACTAAATTCTGTTTCCTTCTCTAGGTAAAGTAATTTCCACCACCTGCAATGTATGATAAGGGATCAGTTATTGACTTTGGTTGCACGCTCTTTTAAGTTACATTGAAATGCAAGGTCTTATTGATACCTTGAAGTACATTTTCTTTTAATCTGTGCCATATTGTTTTGTGGATCTCTATATTGTTATGCAATCAGTTTTTGTTTAATCATTTTTTATGGTAATTTTTCCCTTTTAACTTCATCTGATGTGGTGATTGGTTGTTTCTATGACATGTATAATCTCTTCTATGTGAAAGCTGGCTTGAAAAATGTTGGTTACTTTGCCAAGGTATATATGGAAAGTCTTTATTCTGAATGGTTTTATGAAGATCTCTGTCTGCTTTCTCTCCTTTTTCTTTTCTTATCTTAGTTTTCTGAATCATCCAAAGATTGAAGAGTACACTGAAAATAAGGAATTGAAGGTAATGTAAGTTTCCTTTCAATCATTGTCAGGTCAGATTAATCAAAATTCACAAAAGACAGAAAAGTATAAGATGTATAATATTACAAAAACAACTGGGCGTGCGATAGTTAATGGGAGAGGTCAAGGTCTTATTGGTCATTCTTCAATGAAGACTCCGTTGTATCAAAAGAATTTTTCATCAACGTTTTACATGGATGCATAAGCTATCTTTTTAGTTTGCTGCATTGTTTAATGGTCCATAAATCCTTTTTGGTAACCCTTTCATATCCTACTTAATACAAATGGTATTCTTGCCAGTTGGTTAAGTCTGACTTGACTTTGTTAGGAAAATAGACACCATTGTCTCTTTTTGGCTGCTAACTATTATTTCTAGCCAACATCACATCCTTCTTTATCAGATATGATTGGTCCAAAGCCAGTTTCCATATGTAAAAGTCTGGTTATCAATGTACCATGTGGTTCTTTTCTTTGTTATTATTATTACTTCTGGTTTGGAATAATGAATATGTTTGATGTTGAATAATAGGTTTAGCCTTTTTCTTGAGTAATTAGGCTCCGGTCACAGGCATATTAATACTCAATTCCCTATATTATTTGCCTTTTCTCTGAAATCTGATCCTTGGAGGTACAGTCATTTTTGCATTGTTTAGCCAGAAGTTCTACAACCTTCAATGTACTTATATACGAAGAAGTTGAAGGAGATTTTTCATGTTCTTCCTGTTACATGATTTCAATGATTTTTAATAAATAGTTTTGTATATGTTAGTGTTATCTTAATTGCTGATTGATTGTGTTATCTTATATGTTAGTGTTATCTTCTGTTGCAGCAATATGGGGATATCAGAACTCTATATACTGCTTGCAAACATCGGGGCTTTGTAATGATATCTTATTATGATATCCGAGCAGCTCGAACTGCAATGCGTGCATTACAAAACAAACCCCTAAGACGAAGAAAACTTGATATCCATTTTTCAATTCCTAAGGTTTGAACCAAAACTCGTGTGTGTGCATGTAAATTGAGAGGTTGATTTCATTAACATCTAAATTAACTATTTTCTTCCTTGGTGCTTTGAAGGATAATCCATCAGAAAAGGACGTTAACCAAGGAACTCTTGTTGTGTTCAACTTGGATGCATCAGTATCAAATGATGACCTTCGTCAAATATTTGGTGCTTATGGGGAGGTCAAAGAGGTGGAGTCCTGCTTAACTTCAATCCTTCAGCCCCTTGCCCCTTAAACTGAATTGTATGTGTATACACCCCAATATCCCATCACTTCTCTGATAATGTGTTGGGGATTTCCTCTTAAAACTGCAGATTAGGGAAACACCACACAAGCGACATCATAAGTTCATTGAATTTTATGATGTTAGAGCTGCAGAGGCAGCTCTCAAAGCTTTGAATAGGAGTGACATTGCTGGGAAACGCATAAAGCTTGAACCCAGCCGACCTGGTGGAGCTCGTCGAAAGTATGTATTGGTATATTATTCTTCCATTTTATCATGGTGGCTTGTTGAGGCACTTATTTATTTATTTCAACATGTTTCCCCTTTGTTTTTAAACTAGATGCGTGTTCATAAAAGTGATCCCATGCTTTCTCTCTGTTTTTTGTCTCATATATTCTTTTATTGTTTTCTAAATATTTTATAAGTTGTAGCATTATACGTTAATTTTTTTTCCTTCATGAGTCTTCAACTTTGTGGGGATGTCATTCTGTCACTTAACCGAGCAATCATAGGAAATGCAGTGTTCTTCAGAGTTCTGTATCCTGGGGTATCAAACTGCAATTATGCAACTGTAATTGCTGCTTTGAGTATTTGACTTTTTGCTTGTTTTTGTGATCATAAGATTTTAACACTTTATTTGCATGATATTCCCAAGTTCTAGTACTTCTAACATGATATGGTCAGTAAAATTGATAAGAGGGAACTTTGTTGATTAACACCTGATCATTTGGATGCTTCAACCAAATTGTGTAACCTTGGGCAGAGATGAATACCAATTAAGGAATTGCAAAATGCAATGCTTGTTTCCCATTGATGATACCAGTTTGCAGCCTAAGAGTTTCCATTGGGCTTTAACAAGCTCATTGATGGTTCATTGTGCTTGTGAATCAATTCTACATGGGGGAGAATCTAGATTTCATAAGAGTACCTTATATCGTGTCAGGTGATGATTTAGGTTACATTTGGAAGTCTAAGCAATAGGCAGCTTGATGAGTGATTACCCACACGGCTTATTTGTTTTCATCAGTGTTATAGTTGCCAGATGGTACAGTTCAAATGGAAACTTACTACTACAAATATTTTTCAGGGCCAATTATGATCTTATGAAATTGATGGTGACATTTTTGAATACCTTTTAAAAATTTCATACAATCTGTCAAGATCCTATATCCTCCTATTTTAGGCAATGCATAGCTAGGAGAATATACAGCTTTCAAAACTCATTGATTATTCCTTTGATTAGGGTGATTGCAGATTCTTAGGAATTTCCAGATTTAGCAATGTGATTAGATCCTCTATGTGTATATATATATACAACGCTTGTACAGTTTTTGATATACAATCAATAGAGAGATTATATTTGTCACACAATTTATTGCAGCCTTGTTTGTTCTTCTCTCTCCCCCATGCTCTCTCAACTTTTTATGAATGTAGTTTATTTCAATAGACAGCTAGACATCTAAGGGGCTGTTCGACAGAGCTTTCAGTTTCTGATTCAGTTTTTGTTTTCAAATTTTTTATGTTCAGTTTTTGTGTCCATGTAAAAAATGCAAACTTATCATGTTTCACCACAATTTTTTGTTTTCATTTTTTGTGTTTGGGTTAACTGGCTACAGGAAACCTGGGAATGAGGTTTTTTTTTTTTTTCCTTCTCATAGCTTCTTTAAGCAGCCTTTTTACTTAAAATGAGCTAAAGGATCTTGGTTGTCAGCCTTTTCCTCCCCTTAAAAAAGCAAGCCTTTTGGCCCTAAAAGGCACGAAAAGCATAGACAATGATGTTTTTCTTGTTTCTCTATAAAGAAAGATACTAAATATATTTCATTTCTTATGTATCTCTTTTCATAGATATATTACAATCCTCTTATTCTTGGTGGGGTTATTTATCATTTTCTAGTTAATTTTCAAAAATGATTAGCAAAAAAGTTAGTTTTTTCTTTCAGCAGTTACCAACCACTGCAATATAGCGTTTATCAAGTTGTTATTATCTTTTTGGTTACTGCTTTTCAAAGCCCAAATGGTGTTGAAGCTTCTTAATTTATGGGTGTGGCACACACTCAGAAACCATAGTTTAATATGTGTCCAGCTATGCCTGTTTAGTGGATTTACTATTTTTGATCCATTCTACTACTTTTTAAAGAAAGTAACAAGGTAACACTTCAACTTAAAGAAAATAAAGAGAAAGAAAGAAGGAAAAGAAAGGTAACACTTCTCTGTTCTAGGGATGAATGACTGAAATAAATTGCTGTGACGGTAAATGATTTGGTCCATTAGGCTAGTCAAAACAAAAAGAGCTATGCTCAGGAACTGCAACTGAAATGGATTGGTTTTTGTCTTTAACAAGTGTGGGTTACCTAAATATCATCATTCAGGTTTAAAGATGATATGTATTAAAGAGAAACCAGATTAGTAGAGCAGGATTATGGAACTATCTGCATGAGGATACTGGAAATGATTGGGAGAACAGCACTATGTACTGAGGAAAACAATTTGTGAAATTTCATTGACTCTTCTTAGTTGATTATTGTGGCAATCTTTGACTGAATATCCTACTTGGCTGTTATGTCAATCCAGAAAAGCTTATATCTTCTAAAAATTTATGACAGTTCTCCCTCTATATCTCCCGCTGTCCTGATCTGAGCAAATGGATTTGCCAAGGGAGACAATTTAACATACATTCACAGACTAAATTAAGATTTAACCTCAAAGAACAATGACCAGCGAGATATAAAAGCAAATTATTTGGCAACAAACGTTATGGCTGTCACCTAAGAAGCACGAACACGGACATGGGGACACAACATTTTTCAAAAAATTAGGACACGATACGGTTTGGGATATGTTAGTTAATAAACTATTTTTTTATATTTCTACTGACAGTAAAATACTAAAACTATATTCTAAACTCATAAATATATGTCAGGCCCTATGGGCTTGACAGGTAATTTTGAGTAGATTTTAGGAACTTTGGGAGAAAGGATGCAGAGAGGGAGAGAACAGAGGGATGCCGGAGAAAGAGAAGGATCGAGAGAGAGAATTCTGTTTCAGAGAATATGCTTTTTGTACCATTCTCATTCTGTTAAGATAGCTTTTATAGCTATTCCTTGGCAGAAAATAACTGCCAAGGTACAACTTGAGTAGCAGTCTAGGTGCAATAGCATAACAACCTTACATTGTATAAACAAAAGACAGAATAGACAGAATTTCCCATCATAACCCTAGGGTCCTGACAAATTACCCCCCCCCCCCCCAAAAAAAAAAAAAACAAAATTCTTGTCCTCAAGAAATGGAAAGAAGTTGAATTGCTTGAGGGAATTGTTGGAGCAAATCAGGGAGGTATTCCTAGGTGTTGATGTCCGGATGGAGGTGAGCCCATTGGACCAACACTTGAGTGATAGGGGCCCCTTCTTTTTGAATTACCCGCTTATCCAAGATGAGGGCTGGTTCCATTGGCGGAGAAGCATCGAATACATAGGCAGGTAAAGTAGGATCAACCAATTGGGTATCCACTAATTTCTTGAGCAAGGAGACATGGAAGACAGGATGTATGTGAGAATTGGTAAGTACTTGGAGCTTATAAGCTGCAGTCCCAAATTTGGCCAAATGGGAAAGGGACCAAAAAACTTAGAATTTAGTTTAGAAACCAGTTTGTGAGTAATAACCCTTTGGTGGGAATGTCTTAACTTCAAATAAACATGATCACCCACTGAGAACTCCCTTTCACTTCACCTGCGATCAGCAAATTGTTTCATCCGGTGCTGAGCTGTGGCCAACTCCCTGCGAATCACCTGTAAAACATCCTGTTGCTGCTATAAATAGTCATCTACAGCGGCTACAGATGTGGATTCTAAGATGGCTGGCAGCAGTGGGTATCTTGAAAGGGGGACATTTTGATGGAGTTGTGGTAACATGAATTGTACCACCACTGTGCTAAGGATAACCACTTGTGCCAGGCCTGAGGCTGTATAAAACAAAAGCATCCTAGGTACATTTCTAGGCCTGATTTACCCGTTTTGTTTGGCTGTTAGTCTCTAGATGATATGTGGTAGACATATGGAGTTTGACACCTAAGGACTTAAAACAATTCTTGCCATAGGAAACTGGTGAAGACCTTGTCTCAATGAGAGACTATGGTTTGAGGCACCCCATGCAAACTGATCACCAAATCCAAAAATACTCTTGCCACCTCCTGTGTTGAAAAGGGGTGAGATAGACCTATAAAATGGGCAAACTTAGTGAATTTGTCTACCACCACAAGGATATAGTTCTTGCCTTTTGATTTTGGTAATCCTTTTATGAAATCCATGGATAGGCATGCCCAGGCTTGTGCCGGTCTTCCCAAAGGCCGTAATAACCCTGGTGTTGCCACTATTTCATGTTTACAACGTTGACACACCTCACTAGACCTCACGTACTGTATCACCCTCCTCTTTAAGTTTGGCCAATAAAACAATTGCTTTACCTCATGATAGGTATTTCATATGCCTGAGTGCCCACCCACTGGTGACTCATGCAAAGCTTGCAGAATTTTGGACTTAAGCTGTTCACAATCTCCTATTACTATCTTGCCATGAAACTGGATAAGCCCATTAGTCATTGTGTATCTTGATCTACTTGAAGGATCAATGAGTAGTTGCTCTAGCAACTCTTTAGACCATTTAGCTAGTGTATAACTAGTTGTCACCTCTTGTAACCAATCAAGTATGACTGGAGTGATGGCGACCACCATTCCTTTTTCAAATCACCGATAGAGCATTTGCAGCCACATTCTTTTTCCCTTTTCTATATTGAATAGTATAGTCCAAACCCATCAGTTTACTCATTCCCTTTCTTTGTAATTGTGTCTACAACTTTTGTTGTAATAGGAACTTCAAACTCTCATGGTCGGTGCGGATAACAAAGGAACCACCCTCTAAGTAATGCCTCCATTTATCAACAGCTATCTACACTGCCAATAACTCCTTATCATATGCATTTAGTCCCACATGTTTGGGAGTTGAGGCTTGGCTAAGGAAGGCTATTGGGCAGTCCTTCTGCATGAGAACAACTCCCACCCTAACATTTCTCACATCTGTCTCTAAGATAAAGGGTAGATTAAAGTCTGGCAAGGCCAAGACAGATGCCTCACTCATTGACTTCTTTATGTTTACAAAGGCCTCCTCTGCCCGTGGGTTTCATTGAAAGCTGTCTTTCTTTAACAACTTCGTCAAAGGCTTACTAATGACTCCATATTCTCATATAAACCTCTGTTAATACCCAGTCAGCCCTAAGAATCCCCTCACATCCTTCACGTTAGTAGGCCTTGGCCATTCGAACATAGCAGTCACCTTTTTTGGATTAGTGCTGACTCCAGCTGAAACAATGTGCCCCAAGTGCTCAACCTGTCTTTGAGCAAAAGTAAATTTTGATTTCTTCACATACAAGTGATTGAGCTTAAGGATCTATAATGTAGATTTGAAATGATTGAGGTGTTCAGCAAAGGTAGGGCTATAGATAAGGATGTCATCAAAGAAAACAAGGACAAATTCCCTTAGGTAAGGTTCAAAGATGTGGTTCATCAAGGATTGGAAGGTGGCTGGGGTATTTGTGAGGCCAAAAGGCATGACCTTAAATTCATAATGCCCTTGATGTTTTCGAAAGGCTGTTTTGTGAGTATCATCCAGTTTCATTCGAATCTGATGATAATCGACTCTTAGGTTTACCTTAGAAAAAATGATAGCATGCATAAGTTCGTCAAGTAGGTTTGCAATTATGGGAATGAGAAACTTGTCTTTGACGGTTATGGCCTTTAGTTGACGATAGTCAACATAGAATCGCCTTGAACCATCTTTTTTTGTTGACAAGTACCAGGACCCTAGGATGTATAAGAGCTTATTGTAGGGTTGAGTGTAGCAGATTATCCCTCAGTTATAATTAATTCTGTTCAGTTATTAAGGTAGTTATTTTACTACTAGTATTTTCTATTAAACTATTGAAGTTAACTATATAAAGCTACTTGGGTTGTTGTAGATGGATTATCTAGAAAATATCAATTGAATATTCTGATTTTCTCTCTCCAAACTCTCCCCCTCTTGGATCTGTCTCTTCTCTCCCTTAGCTTCTCTTCCTCTCTCTCTCCCTTCTGATTCTCCACCTATTCTCCCTCTCGATCTCCCTATTTCTTTCGCCTCTTTTTGTTTTCCCCTCTCCTTCTCTAATTCTGCCTAAAATCAACCCTAATTCTTTGCTGAAACTTTAGGAAAACCTTAGGTTCATGAAAATTTGGTATTAGAGTGTCATGACTTGTTGGTTAATTAGGAGCGATTGTAGTATTTTTATTTAGTTTCAGTATTTTTACAGTTATGTTCTAGGAATAATTGGGTATTATTTACAATTAATTTATAGTTATGGAAAGTGGGGAGGTAGTGGAGTGATTTAGGAGCAGTTATTAGTAGTGGAGGGGGGTATTATTTACAATTAATTTATAGTTATGGAAAGTGGGGAGGTAGTGGAGTGATTTAGGAGCAGTTATTAGTAGTGGAGGGGGGGTAACCACCACAAATAACTGTTGGTTAGCTTTCTATATAAACTTGTAACCCCACAGTGCAGATAATGTATGAATTATGAAGAATTTATTAGAATCTCTTATTTCCCCCTATTGTTTCTCTTTGATTTCCCTCTCAATTCTATTAAATTTCTCCCCAATTTCTTCAGTTTTTCCCCTACTTTTTGTCACTTTCCCTCACTTTAGTCCATTCTCCTTGATATTTTGTCTGTTCCCCCTCAATTCTTGCTATTTCTTCCCTTAATTTCTAGTTCTATCTCCAAATAAAACATCAATTAGGACAAAGGTCTTGACATTTGGTATCAAAGCAGCGATTTCTTGGATATAATTTAGGGTTCCTACTACTTGATTTTTAATCAAAACAAGGTGGTTATTGTAGCAGTGATACACAGTAGATTTTGAAGAATTTGGACTGTGCAGATGGCTAAAGGAACTTTTGAGAGAATTCAATCGCTAGAGAAAGTATTCAAGGAAGAGTTAAATAAAAAACTAGACAACTTAATGATTATGATTTCAAAGAGGTTTCAAGTCTTCCAGTAGAATTTCTTTTAAGTTCTACTGTAGAATTGATTCAAGTAGGCGCTGGGGTCCTTCCTCTAATTTCGGACTTACAAGAAGCTGAGGAACATCTTGAATTGGATGCCAAGAAAGCGGGAAAAATCACTGCAACACAATTGGAAGAGATATCGGTTAATGATGGACCCTTGGGGTACACTCGCAAGTAGGCAACATAAGGTGTTGTGCCATTGGAGAAGGTTATGATTACATCAACTCCGAATCTTGAAGATTTCAAGCGTGCTATTCTTGACAGAATGGGTACCCCTCCATTACTTGAGGTCAATGCAAAGAGAGTAATGGAGGATTTATTGGATAGAGCCAGCGAGGTGGAGGAAAAAGAAGTTAACATTTGTCCTTGACTGGTAACAGACTTGGCTGATTGTTTAGGCACCATCAAGGATCCTGCACCCGACAGTCTAAGAAGGATGAATCAAATAGTAAAAGCAGGGATTGGATGAAGAAGTGAGGCCGGAAGATAGGATTTATTGGGAACAATAAATCTTTTTAGGGGGAGGGAATGTCACGACCTACTAGTTAATTAGGGGCAATTGTATTTTTATTCAGTTGCAGTATTTTTACAGTTATGTTCTAGGAATAATTGGGTATTATTTACAATTAATGTACAGTTATGGAAAGTGAGAATATAGTGGAGTGATTTATGAGTAGTTATTAGTAGTGGAGGAGTAGTAACCACCACAAATAACTGTTGGTGAGCTTTCTAGATAAACCTGTAACCCCACAATGTAGATAATGTATGAATTATGAAGAATTTATTGAAGTCTCACATTTCCTCCTATTGTTCTCTTTGATTTCCCCCTCAATTCTGTCAGATTTCTCCCTTATTTCTCCGATTTTCCCCGTACTTTTTGTTAGTCTCCCTCACTTCAGTCCGTTCTCTCTGATATTCTGGCTGTTCCCCTCAATTCTTGCTATTTCTCCCTTAATTTCCAATTCTATCTCCAAAGAAAATATCAGTTACGACTAGGGTTCTGACATAGAGCAGTCAATCCTTAACTATGATTTCGATTCGATTTGGAGGCGAACAAAGCTGACAATTCCTCGGTGATGAATTCCGGCTATTCGTGTTCAAATTTTGCAGGAGAAATCAGTTTCAATGATTTCGATGGAGGAATTCTCAACTAGATTCTAGAAATTTTTAGCAATTGATTCACGGTTGCTATGGGTGATAACTGCAAATTAGTGAAGCTAATATAGAGGTGATGTTGCAATGATTGTAACAAAGCAACTAATCAGAAATTTATGTTCAACTTTTGAAGGCAACTTGGCCAGGCAATTCGGACAGCGCTTATGGCAACTCCTAGAGCAATTTCAATTGATTAGAAATTGCCGACGAGCAGACGAGGTGAATCTGATTGAAAGTCCAATGACTCATAGAAGCAGAATAGCAAGTTGTTTTGCGATTGTTTTTCGAGGCCGTTGCAGTGTGATTTAGTAAGGCAAACTTGATAGCAAGCAGAGTTGGTGAATTCAAGCATTCCAATGAGTTCAATTGGTCTCGGTTGTTGGAATCAAAGACCGATCATAACCAAAAAGTAGAAGCAACTCTCGGCTCGAAAAATGTAGTTGGTTTTGACGAAGATTCCAGACATTTTTACAGTCGACCTAGGAAGGCGAAGCAAATTCAGGAGATTTTGTAACCTTAGGTGATTGCAGTAGGCTGTGAGAAAGCAGAATCAACGGTGGAATTCCGGTGACTATGATCATCGACGATGGGAGATTGAATTGTTAGAGCTTCGAACCTTTGTCTCTGACTTTCAATTGGACACAGTAAGCAATGGCAGATGGAACGAGAATGAAGCGGAGGGAGGCGCAGCTTCAGCAGGTGACTACAGCCATGTTGGACGTGCAAATGCGAGTAGGAGCCCTTGATGAGATGATAGGTCAGAAGCTAGATCACACGTTCCCTCACATGCGCGAGGAGATGACGAGCCAAATCTGAGAGATCTGTGATCAACTGTAGAGCTTCATGCTGATGTTCACGGGGCAAAATCAAGTTAGACCACCTGCTGTCATAGCCTAGGGGTAATATTGTAATTAGCACTTCAGTTAGTTGGGGTAGTTACTCGGGTGTATGAACTAAAAGATGTAGAGAATCATAGCTAAGTGCACATGGCCACTTGGCTGGCCAATTGGCGGTTCTAGAAGATGTACTAAATGTCTCCCTTATAAATAAAGAAGGCTACCGAGGATGGGGATCAGGTGAGAATTCTACATTGATCTTTTCCCTCCTTTTCCTCTCTCAAATTCTGTCTCTCTTAATCCCTCTCTGTCTCTTTTCCCTCCCTTATTTCTCCTTCCCGCCTATTCGGCCTTCTCTCAATTACGAGAAGGTTCCTAATCGGATCGAGGATCTAACACCTGTCTGCTTGCTTTTTAGAGAATATGTTGATTCAATTAGTATAAGGAAGCAACCAAATCTTGTGATTGGTGGGAATCCTTCCTCTTTTCGAAGAAATGAATCAGATCCTGTTTCAGTGGGAACTTCGTACCTTACTCGTTGTGGAGTCAAAATTCTAAGAACAATCCATGGAATTAGAACTCCATTGTCAAATCTCAGAGTTCAAATAAGAGATGAAATTGTTCTAACGGAAAAGGATTTTGGAATGTCTAAGGAAGAAAGCAATAATAAGAAGGGTGCAGCCTCAGGAGTTCCTTAAAATGGAGTAGTCTAAGGAGAAGTTAAGATTGCAGAAAATTGATTCACTGCTTACCTCCGATTTTGAGTAGAAGAAGTATTCTGATTTAGGCAGTATTGATAAAGAGGGTGACTGTAATGACAATATTGGCAGCAATAATAGTAATCCAGGAGGCTTTTTTTTTTTTTTTTGGCTCTATATTTGTTTATTTATTAAAAAAGTGTATCTAATTCTGAATTGGGTTTCTTTGTAGAACTTCACTTTATTCCTTACTTTCTCTGAAATTTGAACAAAGTTTTGAAAAGAAAACTAGGACTTGTTTTGGGATAAAGAGGATGACATACAAGCTGAAATGCTTCCTTGATGTTCTGTGATTTGACTATAAGAACAGCCCTCCTAAATGGTGCTTTTGGATTGGCACTTTTCTCATTTGTTCTTTGGGGGGTTAGTAGAGAGGTGGTTACAGGTTAAATCCTTATTCTATGACTATTTTTTCAAAGAACATTAAATCCCTAGTGTAAATGCTGTCTTAATTGCATGATCTATAGAGAATGTATTTTGCTTGTAGTGAAAGGTTCATGTTGGTTTTTCAACTACATCTTGTGTTTAATGGATTTATTACATCAGTTGAAGTTGTTGGAATGAATGGAGAAATAATATTATCTTTTTGCACCTTCTATACTCAGCTTAATGCAGCAACTGAGTCAGGAGTTGGAACAGGATGACACTCGAACTTTTCGACATCAAGTAGGTTCACCTGTAGCAAACTCTCCACCAGGTAATACATTTGTTGGGGCTTTACAATTGTGTGAGAAGTGAGAACATGATGGTTATTATATTGTTCCTGTTGCTACCCTTCTAATAAATGTGTTTTCTACATATCTAAATCAGTGGCTCACTTCTGACAGGTAACTGGGTGCATTTTGGTAGCCCAGCTGAGCACAATCCTTTGCAAGGTTTTAACCAATCATCAGGCATGGGAACACTCAGTCCAATGAAGAGCAATCATATGCCTGGTTTAGCCTCTATTCTATCACCCCATGTTTCACACCCTACAAAGATTGCACCTATTGGGAAGGACCAGGCAAAGATCAGCCATGTCAACCAGGTGATTGGGAGTCCCAAAACAACTCAAGGAGTGGGTTATCAGCTTTCCGATTCATTTCCTGAGCAAAGATTAAGTGCAAGTCCTGGACCAATGTCTTCTTTTGGTGAATCAAATTCTAATTCCTCTGGAATTGGGACACTCTCTGGTCCTCAATTTCTTTGGGGAAGTCCCTCTCCTTTCTCAGAGCACGCCAGTTCTTCTGCCTGGCCAACATCATCAACAGGTCATCCATTTGCATCCACTTCACAGGGACAAGGTTATCCATACACAACTCATCATGGTTCATTCCTTGGCTCACATCACACGCATCATGTTGGATCTGCTCCATCTGGAATCCCCCTTGATAGGCATTTTGGTTACTTCCCAGAGTCACCAGAGACATCCTTTATGAATCCAGTTGGTTTTGGTGGTGTGGATTTAAGTCGAAAAACTGCAAGTTATGCAATGACTATGGGTGCCCATCCAGCTATGAGTGTTGGTGTTGCTCTGCCAGGAAAAATGACTGATACTGGTTCACTTGGTTCAAGAATGATGTCATTGCCAAGAAATGGTCCTTTGTTTTTTGGCAATGGTACTTTTCAAGGAATTGGAGCAACCAGCAATGAGGGATTGTTTGAACGTAGTCACAGTAGGAGGCTGGAATACACTGTCAATCAGATAGACAACAAGAAACAGTATCAACTTGATTTGGATAAGATCAAGAGTGGTGAAGATACTAGAGCTACTTTAATGATCAAAAACATCCCCAACAAGTAAGAAAAATCTGTTTTTATTTGGTTGTATAAATTGTGAAACATCTCAAGCCTCTTCAATTTAGGTTGTTGATTTCTTCTTTCATCTTTCTTTTAGGTATACTTCAAAGATGTTACTGGCAGCTATTGATGAGAACCATCGGGGTACTTACGACTTTCTCTACCTGCCAATTGATTTTAAGGTAATTCTACTTGGGACCTTCCATGCATTGTTACTGTATACCCCACTTTTGAATCAGAACTGATATTCTGTCCTCTGGTTGCAGAATAAATGCAATGTTGGTTATGCTTTCATCAATATGGTGTCTCCATCACACATCATTTCCTTCTATGAGGTTCATTACTCTGTCCTCAGTGTCTTGGACATCATTGGTTCTCAATTTATTTCTTCATTTAGTTCTATACTGAGAAAAGTAAGAGAAGGTGAAAGGGACAATATCTTTCTTAATTTCTAAATAGAAATTAAAAAAAAAAAAAAAAAAGATGGGGGGAGAGAGAGAGAATTCATATAGCCGATTAAGGCTTGTGAGAAATGACAAATGTATTTTAAAAGGAGGCAGTAAGCTAGCTGTATGTGTTTGCTACCCTTCCTGTTTGGTCCTGTTTGCTGGCATTTCCTTGGATCAAGTTTGACTAATCGATGAGTTCCCTGTGCCAAGTTTTTTCTTCCACTGAAGTATCCACTTTTAATTCTTTCAAAGTGTTTGATTGAATAACTTATCCACAGAATTCATGCAGGCATTCAATGGGAAGAAGTGGGAAAAGTTTAATAGTGAAAAAGTTGCTTCCTTGGCATATGCGAGAATTCAAGGAAAGGTTGCCCTTGTTGCACACTTTCAGAATTCTAGCCTAATGAATGAAGATAAGCGCTGTCGTCCAATTTTGTTCCAGTCAGAGGGTCAAGAGACTGCTGAGCAGGTAATTACCATCAATGTCATTACTCTCTTAACTTTGACAGTTCAACTCGAGTCTTTTTGTCAACACCATTGCCACTGCCATCAAACCTTAAATCCACTGGGATTATGGTACGAAATGTTAGACCCCACTGCAGAAAAGCTCCCTGATCCCATCCCCATATTAGTGAAGTTCTTAGACTCGAAGCCCCATCCACCACCTGACAAGTCTAGGCAAACTCATCTCAACTTTAGGCACCTGAGATAGGAGAAAATTTTGATTACTCATGGAAAAGTTACCTAATGGTAAACTCAAGAAAGGCCTGCACATTTATTATATATACATAAAGGGAAGGGGAATGACACCAAATGACTAGTTCAAAGCTGTCAGAAATTATAACCACCATAAAGGACAATCTCAACAAGCCTATATAGTCCTTGCCTCTCATTGTGAACTCCATTGACAATCACTATAGAGGATGAGATGAATGAGCTTAAGAGAAGAGGACTTGGGTAGAACTATGGGTGGACAATTGATATGATGCTGAGTGAGCTTAAGACAAGAAAACTTGGGTAGAACTATGGCGGGACAATTGATATGATGCTGGAAGGCACGAGACTGGTATATTGCAGGGCTCATTAGAAACTAATGAACACGAGGATAGTTCAGTTATTTTTTGTGTAACCAGGGTTGGGGGAAGCACCTTAATCCAATCCCAACGTGTGGGGGCTAAAAATGTTGAACTGAATGTTTTTTCTTTGGAAGGAAGAATTCTGTCTCACCGCATCTGTATCTAGAAATTTTTCTTTATTTTTATACAAGTGGTTTGCACGCTTTTTTTTAAAAAAAATAATTGTTGGAGGTCAGACAGCAGTGACTTTAACCCAACTATTACTTGGAGGTTGTTAAGTTGGAGATCCTGATTTATAAACTCAGCTGATGTAGTCTTTATTGATGAACTCATTATAGCCAACGTATTTATTGAAATGCTTGGAATAGTAACTAAATCAAACTATTTACTGATGCACTCTGGGTCACTTTTGGCTGTGCAGGAACCACTTCTCTTCAGCAATTTGAACATATGTATTCGTCAGCCAGATGGGTCCTACTCTGGGGATGTGCTGGAGAGCCCAAAGGGTAATCTGGATGAGAAGGCGGAGATGAGACGAGCTTCCTCTTAATGGGTGGCCGAGTGCTAACTAGTACAGTGGTATGTTATAAACTAACTAGCCATATAATGTTTGTATTATAGCAAGGTGTCCACGTTTTAGGTGACGGATGCTACAAGTTCATGCACTAGAGAACTGCAAAGGGGAGAGGCAGAAGCATCATTTGTTTGTAAGCAACAAATTGATATTTAGGTAAGGAAGAAGAATAAAGGAGAGCGTGCGCCAAAAGTTATGCTCGGACTGGTTTGTTCGTTATGTCCTCCTCCTATCTTGCCTTCTGTTGTGATGGGTTTTTTCTTGTTTATATGTGCAAATGTGAGTACATGCCTTATTGGGGGGTAAATATCCAAAGGAAATAGAGTTTGGGGGTTGTTTTCTGGAATTGTAAAGAAGGGAAGAGAAACAGACCCCGGGTGCTGTTTGTGCTGAGTCAGTCAGTGTCATTGTCTTGTACCTAAAAACCTTGTATATATTAGAGATGCCCTTTGTATAGCTCTGTTCGAATTTGCTGGAGTGGACTTAAAATTAAGTTAATCCAATCATTTGCTGTTAACCCAATTTGAAGGATTTTTAATCTTCTCTCTATTACGTTCCTTTTCATGTGGTGTTTTCTACAAGGTTTAGAAATTAAGGCCCCAATTGTAATCATAAGAAGCTCCTCTTTTTTTTTGTAAGGGTCTCAAAATTACACACGCCATAATCCGTATTCTATATTCTATATTCTATATTCTATATTCTATTCTTGTTTGTAAAGAGATTGTTTTTATAATTTATTTGAACTGGTGGCCTCGTTTACAAAGGAATGAGGTTATTATTGTTGAGAATTAAAAAGCTTTTATCGATCTTATCGTATTATAAAGTTGTTAAATCCTAAAGGTGTTAACCGATCGATCTTATCGAAAAATCCAAGTGGTTTTGTGTTTTTTTCTTCCATTTAATGGTTTCGATAAATTCTAATTAACTCAATAATTGAAAACTTTTACTAAACATAATCTAGGACTATTGTCATTGGATTTCTGCATGCAATGCATATAATAAGCTCCACTTCATAGATTTGTTTTTAAGAAGACTTGGACCCATAAGTGGGTATATTTGGTAACCTACTTTCATACACGGTCTTGCAAATGGTCATTATAACTGATAATACCAATATTTTGAAAATCAGATTGTGATGTTAAATTAGAGGAAGTATTTGTGAGAAGTTAGAGATAGAACTCTAATCTGAAAACTTAGCTTAACAGGTGGAGGGATCTTCCTCCTTATATATAGGCTAGGTCTTCCTTGTTGAAGCGATGTGAGATTCTCACATTCCTCCCCACACCGAACCTTCTCTAGTAACTAATACATGTCTAGGTGATCGACCAAGGTATTGGTCCATGACCACGACCGACAATAGTCTCCCAGCCAATGGTTGACTCTGATACCATGTGAGAAGTTAGAGATAGAATTTCAACCTGAAAAACTAGCTTAACGGATGGAGAGATCCTCCTCTTTATATATAATTTAAGTCTTCCTTGCTGAGACGACGTAAGATTTTTACGGTATTCAAAGTAATTGAGACATGTCATGAGGGTGATAAAGACATTATTATTATACTAAATATTGAATTGGGTTTTAAAAGTTTTTGCAATTATTACGCAGACTTTAACAAGAAAGAAAGAAAGAAATTTGTAAGGAAGCTGAGAGGATATGATAAGTTTAGATGAATTGGTCAGGTCAACTGCTTCGAATACACAAATTAGTTGAACAGAGAATTTAGAAGAGGTAGGTTCCTCATGTCTAAATTGGGGGAGAGAGCTGAGCCCCAAAAGAGAAAGAAAATCAAAACAGAAAACATTTGGATGGTGTTTTTTATGTTGCCATGCAAAAACCATGCACACTATTCAAACCTCCACACACACATCAAATGATTGCAGCCTCACCAACCCATTAACCACAACTGCATGATCTCAACTGCTTCACCAACAAAATTATTTTCCCATGCCCTTAAATTTGTCCACCACAAAATTATCTTTCTGTCATTGAAACATTCCAAGTTTGAGGAACAGAAACTGCATTCACTTCATCATACAACAAAAATAAAAGGAAAAGTTTAACATCATATTTTTACAATTTAGAATAATTACAAAAAATACTTTGAAGTTTAATGTATTGTTGTAATTTTTCTCTTTTCGTTAATTAACCAACGTTAAGTATTAGAAAATGACCAAAATGCTATTATGGAACGAATCAAGCGATAAAAAAAAAAAAATAAAACACAATCATGTCTACACACAAGACAAAAGTTACATGATTTGACAAAGAATGTCTACGACAAAGATGATAGCGATAAGTCTCTCTCTCTTCCTCCTCTTTTTCTTCTTGGGTTCCAACAAAACCCAATATGGGTTTAAACCTCAATTGGGTTTCTTTTTTTTCCTTCTTCTTCTTGAGTTTTGAAGAGCCCAAATTTGGATTCAAACTCAAAATTTCTTTTTTTGTGTTTTGGGTTTGATGGAATCAATATTTGGCTTTGATTAAACCCTTTTTCTTTTTCTCCTTCTCTTCCTCTCTCTGTGTTGTTCCAAGTTTAACAGAATCTAGATCTAGCTTCTATCAACCTCCCCCCCCCCCACCACCACCAATTTTTTCTTCTTCTTCTCTCTCTCTCTCTCTCTCTCTCTCTATGTGTACTGTGTTTGACAAATTCAAATTTGGGTTTCATCAAACATTTCTTCTTCTTTCACTTATTCTTCTTCTTTTTTTTTTTTTTTGTTTCTCTTTGTTCATTACCTAAGTTCATGATACACAGGCGATGAACTTAGTGGGTTTGGTCTAGTGTAAGTTAATTTTTTTACTTTTTATTTTTAGTCAAAAGATAAAAGGAGAGAGAATGAAGAATAAATTGATCATTTTACCCCTTTTATTTAACAACAAAGGTGGTTATTGCTATTTTTCAAACTTCAAAGAATTACTTACAATTTCATCAAACTTTATAGGTGTTGTTTATATTTTACCTAAAATAAAATTATATATAAAAATAATTCTCTTTAAAAAGTAAAAATGAAACTTAGTACGAAAACCCCAAGAAGTGGGTAGCCTCAGCATTTGGGACGCGGTTTCTTTTGTATTGAATTTATCAAAGATGCGCGGTGGATAAAACTGAGGTGGCAGTGTTTTTCACATGGGTCTGGCTGGCAATGCCAAGTCTTCCAGTTGGCTGTCTTGGTAAATAGCAAACAAGTCCACAGTTGTTGGTGAATTACTGTTGAGATCTCACCAAACCATCCTTCTACTTGAAATAGAAACACTATTTTCTCTATGAAAACATACAACATATTGCCCACAAGGAAGGACCTTTGAGGCCTTCCATGGCAGAATTGAATGATGCCTACAACTTTTTCTTTTTTTAAAAAGAATTTTTTGCACTTGTAATTAAGTTAAAAGTATTGTATCAAAAAAGTAATTAACTAGCAGTTCAAAAATCAAAGTTTAGGGTTTCCCAGGGTTTGGCCTGATATTCAGGCTACTGTCAAGAATATCAAATTTTTTGGGGGGTAGGAGTTCATTGGCTTTTGATTAATTAATTTACCTAGTGTGGATGGTTTATGGGTTATGATGCGAATTCGAGATTTTCATGATTATCAGTTGTTGCTATAAATTAAAAATCAAAACTTTAGATATAAAATGTGTAACTTCTCTGTAAGCCAATTAGGATAACTTAACATTACATTTTAATTAGTGATTATAAAATTGTAAGCAAATAAGGGTAAGATTTACAAACAAAAATTTTCAAAACAATGGGGCTCAAATATTCACACATTGAGAGGAAAAAACCCACCAAAATGGTTTACAGTTTAAAAAAAAATTAAAAATATTATTATCATATTATTTTGAATATTTTAAAATAAAATTCCATGAAAATATCATAATTTGTGAGACCCATTTAGTCCTCGCATGCTTGTAAATTTCCATTGAATGCATCTAAGTAGTTGATGAGGAATAAAGAGTAGTAATGAGATAGATAACTTCATGAGTTTTAACCTCTTTCTTAATTGATTGAAGTCAACTCTGTGGCGGTTGCAAAGTTAAATTATACTCATGGAATTTGGCTGTCGCCTTCGCTTAATTTGAGAATTTAAGTCATAAAGAATTCGTGAGAATCATCTGATCGGACGGCTATAAGAAGATGATCATTCATCAATCAGAAAGACTTCAATTCTGAGAGCCTTCTGGTTGATTGAATTGAAACACATTGATGGCTTTCTCTCTGGAATATTATCTCCAGACCGTTGATATATATATATATATATATACACAGTAGGGCCAAAATGGTATCCTTAAACTTTAGCACACATTCCAATACACTCCTAATATGATCCATTTAATGATATATATTATATGACAGTTTTGTATAAAATTTGAATAAATTTCATCTAGCACATTATAGGTTTTTCTTTTTTCTTTTTGCTAGGTAAATTAAGATACCATGTGAATTTTTCAGATTGTATAAATTACAATAATTTCTTATTCATCAAACCAATGTTAAAAAATGTGTGTAATTGATCATTAGGAATACTCTAGATAACATAAATCTAAATGCATGAGGTGATCTCATATAAACCAATGTAATCTCTAACTGTGAGGATATTCTCTGTACCTATACTAAATTTTATTAGTAGTTTGTGGTGTGATTTACCAAATCTCAGTAATCAGCGAAACTAGTACGTACTTTGTATAGAATTGTTAGACAGAACAAGGACTCCCATTCATGGGGATAAAATTAACCCACTAATAATGGGGGCATAGTTTGATGATATTTAGCATTTAAATGTATATGTTTGTGTGTGTGATTTTCCATGTGGAGAGAGAGAGAGAAGTCAAACAAAAGCAGAAAGCTACAGAGATGGTGACCAACACTCTAACCTATCAGTGTAGTTAACCAAAGAAGAGAAAAAAATGCAACCTCATCCCCATGGAGAGGCCACAAACAGCAACAAGAATGAATTAAAACAAAACCAAAGGGAAAACGAAACGAAAATTGTTTCGTCAGAGACTGCTATTAATGCCCCACCGAATGCCATCCATGGTCAACTTCCTTCTCCACACAACCCCCTTTAATTACTCCTATAAATTCATTCCCCTTCCCCTTCCGTTCTATCCCCATTCTCTCTCTCTCTCTCTCTCTCTCTCTCTGACAGTGCACCGAAAGAACAAGCTAAGCCAGCCATGGTGTTTCCCACGGTGGTGCTCAAGGTAGCAGACTGGCTCCTCTACCAGCTTCTGGCCAACTCATGTTACAGAGCTGCAAGGAAGATGAGAACTTACGGCTTCCTCTTCAGAAACCCTTCTGCCAAAGCCCCACAACACCCTCCTTTCTTCCCCACCATAGCCAAGTTCAACAACCTGGAGAAGGCCAGAGAATCCCAGACCTTGGTCTGTGACATCCATGGCGCCTTACTAAATCCCCACTCCTTCTTCCCTTTCTTCATGCTGGTTGCCTTTGAAGGTGGCAGCATCTTCAGGGCCCTTCTCTTGCTCTTATCCTTTCCTATTCTGTGGGTTCTGGACGATGAGCTCAAGCTTAGAGCCATGATTTTCATAACCTTTTGTGGGCTTAAGAAGAAAGACACGGAGACCGTGGGGAGGGCTGTCTTACCCAAGTTTTTCCTTGAAAATCTCAACCTCAAGGCCTATGAGGTCTTCTCTTCAGCAGGGTCTAGGGTTGTGTTCACAAGTGTTCCAAGAGTGATGGTTGAGGCTTTTCTGAAAGAGTATTTGGGTGTTGGCAATGTCATAGGCACCGAATTGCACAGTGTTGGGGGTTACTTCACAGGGCTGCTTTCTGGGTCTGGTTTGCTTGTGAAGCACAGAGCTTTGAAGGAATTCTTTGGAGAGAAGAAGCCTGAGATTGGGCTTGGAACTTCCAGTCTTCATGACCACCTCTTTATCTCCCTTTGCAAGGTACTGTAATTATCAGTTTAGTGCACATTAATTTCATCCATATATGTGTGTATGTGGAATTATTGCATCTGGAATATTTACTCTTTTTTCTTGGGCTGGTTGCCTACAATATGATCTTCTCGTAACTCAACTAACCCATATGCTTGGTCCCACAAAATGAATTTTTTACAATTTTATTTTGGGTGAAAAGGGCATATGATAATTATGAGGTGGAAATGAATTAATGTGTTCATTTCAATGAATCATGAATTATTTTAGCGATTGCTTTGATTCTTAATTTGTTTAGTTGTTAATTATCATGCATAATTTTTACATTAAAAATTTGGTGTATCTGGCTTTGTCCGATCCCATTCTGGAAATGCACACATTCCTAAATTACCAATTGAGATGAATGAGAACTGATCATATATTCTTACAGAATTTTCATATATAATACAATACAATACAATAGATGGAACCACGCACGTTATGTTTATAAAAATCTTAATGAATCACATCATTTGATCTAAAAATTGGATACATAAATTTGTTTACATCTAACATTACCCAAAAATGATCCGTACCATGTGACCAACTCAATTTTGGCCTTTTCCCCTTTATTTTGTGTAATCCTGAGGCAAATTAATGAATCCTCCCAATGCGAGTATTTACTAAAGCAGGTCCCACTAAAAAAAAATGGGGCAGAAGAAATAAATTCCATATCATATACTTCTTAAAGTTAATTTACACCTTCCCCCTGCAGGGAGTGTTTCAATTGTGAAAATTAATAGTTCTTTAAGAAAAAAGAAAAAAAAAATACATACAATACAAACCCAACTCTCTCTTGACCATCCCAAATGAAGCAATCTCTTATGCACTATATATATGCATATATATATATATATATATATATATTTCATGCATTAATAATTTGTGGTGCAGGAAGCCTATGTGGTGAGCAGTGAAGGTGGTGCCAATTCTGCATCATCAACAATAATGTCAAGAGATAGATATCCAAAGCCTCTGGTTTTCCATGACGGCCGCCTGGCCTTCCTCCCAACTCCATTAGCCACTCTCTCCATGTTCCTCTGGCTCCCTCTCGGCCTCTTCCTCGCCCTTCTCCGCCTCTTCGTTGGCATCTTCTTGCCCTACGAGCTTGCCATTCTTGTCGGCTCTCTCAGCGGCGTCAACATCCGAATCAAGAACCCGAACCCTAACCCCAACACTAACCCTAATTCAAAAGGCGTTCTCTACGTTTGCTCCCACAGAACCCTACTAGATCCGGTCTTCCTCAGCACGTCCCTCGGGAAGCCCTTGACGGCGGTGACCTACAGCCTGAGCAAGATGTCGGAATTCATGGCTCCCATCAGGACAGTCAGGTTAACAAGAGACAGGAAGCAAGATGGAGAGACAATGCAAAGACTGCTCAAGGAAGGCGACCTGGTGGTGTGTCCGGAAGGCACCACGTGCAGGGAGCCATATTTGCTGAGATTCAGCTCTTTGTTTGCTGAGCTAACCGATGAGATCGTGCCGGTTGCCATCAACACAAAAGTCACCATGTTCTACGGGACTACTGCTTCTGGGCTCAAGTGCCTGGACCCCATCTTCTTCCTGATGAACCCTAACCCTAGCTACTATGTTCATATTCTTGGGAAGGTGCCCAGAGAGATGACTTGCGCTGGAGGGAAATCGAGCTTCGAAGTGGCAAATTATATACAGAGGCAGTTGGCTGATGCTTTAGGGTTTGAGTGTACTAATTTGACAAGAAGAGATAAGTATATGATGCTGGCTGGGAATGAAGGAGTGGTGGTCCAGGAGAAGAAGAGAATGAAACCCTAATTTGCATAGAAGTTGCTGCATTGTCTCGAGCTGGTAATATTAATTAAATATTAATTCCTGTTTTAGCTAGGACTTTCCATATCTTCTGCACTGAATTTTTGGAACATTGGGTTTCATCAGTACTGGTGTATTTGTGGTATGAGAAGATTATATATATATACATATATATATATATGGATGTATCTATGAATGACCATTTCAAGAAGTCAACCCATCTCTTTATTATGGAAATTGAGATCGACAATGACTCTGACCCTGTAATTATATATATATATATATTTTGATATTTTTGTCTAATTTATTTTATTTTAAAGTTTTCTTTATTTCTTTCGGTATGAAGCGGTATATAATTAATAAGCAATACTATTCCAGACAAAAAAATTACCTTTATTATGATTCAAAAGTATACAATTGTAAACATTGTCCTAAACATTAATCTTATTAAAATAAATATGACCGTGATAATATTTCTATATAGGACGAAAAAACTAAGATATGGGCCCAAAATGTGGTTATAATGATCATAGAAGGTAGTTGCACTCTCTGTTACATAATTTCTAAACATATTGCAACTCTAAAATATACATCACTAGTACGTTATTTTCCCATTGCCTGCAACACTTGATTGATTGATGGTTGGAACTCATTGTTGATGATTATTAATTTCAATAACTAGAAGAACCCATCGTCAACCGTACTTCAAGCAGTGACGGAACATATATAGTTCACCATTTATGATCTTATGGGCGGCGCTGTCCTGTCAACCCAATCCCAATGGTTCATCACAATATATTTATGATGATCATCAGACTGTATTGTTCATCATCAACGGCTGATACCACGTTTCTCTCATTTATTGCCTATTCAATTCTCAAACCCAATTCTTGCTTCTCCCACTTCCTCCTCTATCCAACACATTGATTGAGAGAACCTACTCACCTCAAGAACTGAAATGCTCATATCTTCTTCTTCATCTTCTTTATTCTTTAAATAAATATAAAATATAAAATATTAAATGGCAATTAATTAAGATTTACTAAATCATAATTGACGTTAGGTCAAAATTCAAACTTTTTCCATCAATCTATTCATTCTAGTCTAAGTTGCACCAACAAAGGAATGAGAGCCTACCTAAATATATATATATATATATATATATCTTTGCGTAACTAATTAGGGTGGTATTGGCGCCTTGTGGAATGCGGTATAATAATTCCAACTGCATGCAGTTGTGTAATGCAAAGGTGATAGAACAATAACAAATGTTATTTATTAATGAGTTAGTTTGTAGCTTTTTAACAAGTCAAAAAGTTCCTTTTAAAGTGTTGAGCTTTTCATCAGAAAAATTAATTGGTTATAACTTTGCAACCAAACGATTGGGCTTTTCTACCAACTTCCAGTGGTAGAAGTCAAAAAAAAAAAAAAAAGAAGCTCATATTAAACAAACCCATAATCTACGTAGATGACATAGGATGTAATACAAAAGCGATGCCCTGCACATACAAAGAGGGACATGCAGATACTTGTACCTTTAAGTATCATAGAAATTTGCCATGAGATTAAAACATTAATCTAAAATAATAATAGAAAATAGAATGCAACAACTTTTTTTATTATTTAGAGAGTGAATTCGTGTTTATTTTTTTTAAAAAAATTAAAGATAAAAAAATTCATAAGTTTCATTTTTATTTATATGTATGGGATGGAGAAAAAAAATCAAAATAAATCATGTATGAGATGGAAACAAAATTAAATTGTTAAACAACATGTTAAGTTTTTATATAAAAATAGAAAATTAATAAAAATATTGAAAAAAAAATGAAAATCCCATGCAGTCAACTAGCTCATATTTCTTAATTATTTTAGTTTTTAGACCTTACTTTTATTATATATTTTTTATTTTCAATTTTAAATTTTAGCAACATATAAGTGATTTTACGAAATTAAGGAAGTCCAATAGTTTAAGATATATAAATGTGACAGTGTTTTGCTATTAAGATTATTTTCATAAAATTCTTCAATTAAGAAGTATAATTTTTTTGCGACAAATTTAGTTATCAATTTATTAAACATCACACAATTGTTTAATGTAATATAAAGGCAATTAATGTTAGACATTTGTACATGCATATATATATATATATATAACACAATTAGCTTTTGAATGTAACCATAAATTTGTTTAAAAAAATAAAAATCATGGAAGTATTTTCAAATGATTTGAATAATAATATTTGGAAGGGTGTCAGATAATTGATGGTAAGAATGATGCAATGCAATGCAATGAAAGCTCTGTTGCATTGCATATTAATTAAATCACTTCCCTCAACAAACATTCATTTGTTCCACAGTCCCCATAATTGAAATTACTGTTTCCCAATTAATGTTTTTTTTTTTTTTCCTATTCCATCCATTTCGTCTAGCTATTCGAGTAAGACCCCGTTTGTTGCAGTTTAATTAGAGAAATTATAATTTATAGTTTCTAAAGCTTAGAATAAATTGTAAACCTGTTTTTTGCAACTTCTCAGAAGTTGTAGTTAAGCAGTTGTGGTGTTTGATACCATAAGATGTAAAATAACTTATTTTTGTATAATTATCAATAATACCCTTAATAGTTATAAAATGATAATTTAAAAGTTAATTAGTGTATATGTATAAGTTTCAAGTGTTATAAAAAATTAATTAGTGCATAGAGAGAGGGGAGATGGCGGTAGAGAAGAGAGACACTTGATTGTGTGGATAGGAGGGTAATTCTTTGTTGAAAACAGGGGCAAAATTGTCACAAAAATGTCATTAAAATGTGACTGTTTAATCAGAAGTTGTAGAAATTGAGATATCCCAACTTTGAAAAAGTTAGCTTCTACCCTTTCTAGAAGATAGTAGAAATTATAAAATAGAATTCTACAAACTAAAACAAACACTACATTTTAACTTTTTTAAAGGTAAAAATTAAAAGTTATAGTTTTTAAGCTGCGACAAACAGGCCCTAAGTACAGGACAGAGAGTTAGGAACAGGCTGGTCCCAATGAATTCAAAAATCACTTCAACCTATATGTAAAGCTGCTAATTACTTGTACACAATTATCATCAAACAATATATCTATATCTATATATATTTATTTATTTATTTATTTCGTTTAGCAACATACACAAACTTATGTTAGGCCCTGTCTCATATCCCCTCATATTTTTAAAAAAATTATGAAATGGGTATTTGAAATTTTGAACCATTAATGAAAACAAATTTTTTAGGACAACATTCCTCTTTTAGGTGTTTATATAACACTTGAAATTTTTACAAAATTTTTGGATGTCAATACTTACAAAAATTTGAAGTGTTAGCGTAATTATTAAAATTTTGTGAAATATTTTTGAAGAAAAATTATAAAATAAACATAAAACAAAAAGTTTTCAAATTAATTGGCCTCTTAATTAATAGGAAATGATGGTCTTCCACTATTTTGAGAGAAGACAAATGTTTGAGATATGAGTGGAAGAATTAATAGAGAAGAAATTAAGGAAACTTAATTGGTTAATTCAAGTGAAGAATTAGATTTTGAAAGAAATTAGAAGTTTAGAGAAAAACAAGTTTTGTTCAAGTGTATAATTAATTAGCAAGATATATAAGAGGTATATATGAACAAACATTTCTTATATTATTTGATATAAGATTTCACTTCATAAATGCTATTATTGTTTTTCGTTTTTTTTTGGTAGAAATTGTTGAAAATAGCTATGCGTAGACTTATTATGTATTTATTAGAAAATACATGTTATATGTGAATATTTTGATACATTTAAAGTTTGTTGGAAATGCAATACATGTAAAAAATATTTATTCAATGCTTGATAAATGTATAACTCACCCCAAACGTATTTTCCTTCTACAATATATATATATATATATATGTTCTTTTCAATCCAACGAGATTGGTAGGATTGGCTGTAATGGCAGCAAAATGTCACAATCCGGCGATCTTCGCGATGGGGTGGCTAGCATCTGCAAGCACTCCGACGCTTAAGTTAGTGAGGATTCAAAATATCAGAGTGTCGGTAAGGCTTGGAAAGAACCTACCTTGGCCTGTGATCAAGCTGGCTTATATAGAGATGAAGGTACCTTGCGCGTCACCGATCGTCATGGAAGGATAGAGGGTAGTGATAGGGATCATCACTGAGAATTTTAGATTTGATGAAGATTACGAGTTGATAAGGATAAACGTGCAAGTTGTTCGGGGTTGATAGAAATCTGAACCGTACTGATACATTGGGTCGTGGGCCCACAGCTTGGCACCTAGCCCAACCCCCATATTAGATCTTAGCCCAATAATCTCGAATAATCTTTCGATTTAATCCAAGATCCTTGCGCCAGTAACAGATTCTATCAACCCTGAACAACTCGCACGCTGATCTTCATCAACTCATAATCTTCATCAAATCCAAGATCCTCAAGCATGATCCCTATCACTACCTTGCATCTCGTCCTTCTATCCTCCCACGACGGTCGACGACACCCAAGGTACATTTTCTCTATATAAGCCAGCCTGATCATAGGGCAAGGCATGTTCTTTCCAATCCTTACCAACACTATGATATTCTGAATCCTTACAAAATTGAGCGTCAGAATGCTTGCACACTAGCCACCCCATCGCGAAGTTCGTCAGATTGTGACATTCCACCACTATTGCAGCCAGTCCTACCAACCTCGTTGGGCTGGAAGGAACAAGTAGCACCCTCTTTTCTAGGAAATGGACGATAGGGAATCCCCAGAAATCGAGGCTTGTCTCTATGGCTTACATGTCGTCCAGGTTGATGGTAGGTGAGCTCAGGGTCTCTTGTATGACGGATTGGTTATCCCTTGGTTTTCTAGTGCTGGCGAGCTTCAACAATAGGTCAGCCCTTGAGTTCTGTTCTCGTGGGATGTCCTCGATGTCGAAGGACTTGAACACTCGGCTAAGGTTTCGACTTTACTTAGGTACTGACCTAGCTGAGGACCCTTTGTCTGGAATTCGCCCTTCACTTGATTTGTCACGAGATAGGAGTCGTTCCTTGCGATCAGCTGAATGGCTCCCATTTCTGATGCTATTTTTAGCCCGGCTATGAGGGCTTCATACTCAGCTTAGTTATTGCTTGCTTTGAAGCCGAAGTAGAGGGACTTTCAATGAGGAACCCATCTGGTCCTTCTAGGATGACGCTGGCCCCGCTTCCTTTGAGATTGGAAGCTCTGTTCACTAGCAGAATCCAAGAATTACTATCTGAACTTAGGGTGGGAGTCAAACAATACCTAGGATTTGATATGTTTGCGAGGCTGATATTGTATGCCAAATTTGGAAAGCTCCACCGACTAGGGGATCATTCTCCCTGAGAGCTCACACTTCTGGAGCACTTGTCGAATTGGTTGGTCAATTTGGATCTTGATTTGGTGGTTCTGGAAGTATGGTCTAAGTTTTTGAGCTGTTGTCACTAGGGCGAGGGCTAATTTTTCTATCTTTTAGTAGCAGACTTTAGGCTCTTGTAGACCTTGGTTGATGAAGTATATTAGGCATTACACCTTGCCTTTCTCTTTAACCAGAATGGAGTTGAGTGTGCTCTATATCACGGAAAGATAGAGTGAAAGCTTGTCACCTGGTTCTGGCCTTGTCAAGATAGAGGGGTTACTAGGAAGCTCTTTAGCTCTTGGAAGGTGATTTCACATTGTTCAATCCAATGGAATTCTGTTTATTTCTTTAAGCATTGGAAAAATGGAAAATCTTGATCCCTTAACTTGGATAGGAACCAGGAGAGGGCCACAATTTGCCCAGTTAACCACTGAACTTCTTTCATGTTGCAAGGCCCGCACATGTCAAGGATGGCTCTGCATTTATTGGGATTGGCTTCGATACTCCGATTTGTTAGAAAGAACTTGAGGAATTTGACGGCCTGTACTCTGAATGCACATTTTTTTGAGTTGAGCCTCATGTTATATTATCAGAGTTGTTCGAAGACCTTAGTCAAGTTTGAGCAATGGTCTTCGTCTTCTGATGTTTTGGCCACCATATCATCCATATATACCTCGATATTTTAACCTATTTGTTCTGCAAATACTTTATTCATTAGTCAGTAAGTTGCCCCTGCATTTTTTTAATCCGAACAACATGACTTTATAGCAAAAATTTGCATTCTTCGTGATGAAGGCAGTTTTCTTTTTGTCATCAGGATGCATCCAGATGTGGTTGTACCTAGAATATGTATCCATGAAACTGAGGTATCTGTAACTCGAGATTCCATCAACAAGTCAGTTGATGTTCGGTAAAGGGTAAGAATCCTTTGGGCATGCTTTGTTTGGATTTGTAAAGTTGACGCACATTCGCCAATTGCTTGAGGGCTTCTTTACCATGACCACGTTTGACAGCCACGTTGTATATGACACCTCCCTAATGAACCTTGCTGCTAGCAGCTCTGCAGTCTCTTCAGCCACTGCTTTCTGCCGTTTTGCTCCTAGCTTCTTTTTTCTCTAGGCTATCGGCCTGACATTTGGGTCTAACGCCAGTTTATGGCATATGAAGGAAGGGTTGATTTTGGTCATGTTAGCAGGTGCCTAGGCAAAGAAATTGGCGTTTTGCTAGAGCAGGGCGACCAATCGTTTCTTCAAGTCAAAAGAGAGTGTAGAGCCAATCTTAGTGACCTGCCCCAATAGTGGTCCAAGGCTCACGGGGTGTGATTCCTCTGTGGCTTATGGTTAGTTGTCGTTGGGCTCACTTCAAGGATCCAACTCGACCATATTGACATTATAGCAAAGGGCTCAGTCGTCTGTGCTTGTTTTAGGAGTTTGGACCCTCTAGCTATCGATATAACATTGGCGAGCTTCTTTCTGGTCGACGTGAACAACTTCAACCTCAATAACCGATATTGGGAACTTCTTTTCCAAATGAAGCTTGGAAACAATCGCGCTTAGAATGTTGAGGGATGGGAATTTGAGTAGGGCGTTGTAGGGAGTCTGACAGTAGACAACCAGATACCTAACACTGATGGTCTTGTAAATGGAGGATGTCTCGATCATGGTCTGTAGCTCAATGTGCCCCTTGACCTTTACTTGTTCTCCGAAAAAGCTGAACAAAATCCCGTGGAACGACTTGAGCTCTTCTTCGGGGATTCCATGCCTTTTCAAGGTGGGCAGGTATAATAAGTCAGTCTAACCTCCCTAGTCGACAAGTATCTTTTTAATAATTTAGTTGGTAGCCACTATCGATATCACCATGGGATCATCGAGGTTCTGGTCGATTCCCTTGAAATTCTTATCGATGAAGGAGATTATCGAGTGTTGGGGCATCCTCTTTTGCTTAGTACCACTAACCAACATCACCGCCCGGAGAGATCGCTTTCTTACCGAGCTGGATTCTCCTCCTCCTACGAAACCTCTCGAAATGGTGCCTATGACTCCCCTTATCCAATTAACGGGAGGTGTCCTGTTACCCTGGCCTTCCTCTACTCTCAACCTTCTCTACGGGCTGTGATTCCTTCTTTGACCTCAATCTCCTCGTGGCTCTCTATTGCTACTTGTTCTTTCGTAGACATATTGGGCGAGGTGACCTTATATGATCGGTTGCTCTATCTGGTCTTTCAGCACAACACACTCAGTCGTGTGGTCGTACATCAGGTGGTAATCGTAGCATTTACTTGTATCGACGTGGGCGTCGAGGTTCTGCTATCCTCAACTGTCGAGGATTCGAATGATCCTCAAGTTATAGACTTCTCAAAGGATTCAATCTCTATCGGTCTTTAGTGGGGCATATGTGTTATATTTCAAATGGGGAGGTTCGGGCATCCAGTCCCTTTCCTTTCGTTTCCTGAGTTGCTCTTTTCGAATGTCTCTTCTTCAACCAGGGTCTGTATCAAATCAGTGTCGTCGATTGGCCTACAGCCCTATCCGTTGGCCCAACTAGGGCAGGACTCTTTTTGGAGTCGTTATGTCTAGCAGCCAACACTTTTTCAACGTTTATGTATCCTGTTGCCCGAAGTCTGAGATCATCGAGGTCGGTGGGAGGTTTCCTTGCTAGGGAGTCAGAGAAAGGCCTTGGCCTTAGGCTTGCCATGATGGTGTGTATGGAAACTACGAGGCTGAGGTCTCTGATCTGGATAGCCTCTTGGTTGAATCGGTTCAAGAAAGCCTGTAACAACTCGTTTTCCACCAGCCTGAGGTTAATAAGGTTGGTCGAGGTCTTACGATGAGCTCGGCTGGTGGAAACATGGGTGAGGAAGCAAGTGGCAAGCTCGGCACGGTAGAGAACCATAGTAGGGAAAATTTCTTGAGGGTGCTAGGGAAAATTTCTTGAGGGTGCTGGGGAATGCCCGGCACATGATAGGGATGGTGCCTCCGCTCAACAACATTAAGTAATTAAGCATGGTTAGGTGCTCTTGAAGTTCGGTGGTTCCGTCATATAGCTCCACGGTGGTTGGGACATAGAAACCTTCCAACAGGGGCATAGACATGAAAAACTCCAAAAAAGTGTGGCTAGGGGCATACAAAGTTGTAGAAGGTGTGGCGGTATGGGTTGCTTTGGACTAGTGTTGGTAGTTGGCTTCTTCTTCATCGTCAACCTGCCTATTATGCTAGTTCCTCTGGTGATTATGGGTCAACTTGTAATGGCCCGCCTCCCGAAGCCCCGTGCACAAAGAAGATCCATGAGAGGATCATTATTTGAATGATATAGAACAGATACCCAAGCTAAAACCCAATTACAACTCTTATTGAAACCATAACTTTTTTATCACAAAACATTTCGCAACCATCCTTACATAATCGTTCACAACATGAGCCCACCTGAGCTTACATAACATACACCTATCTCAAGAACATAAAAGCATTACCCTAACCAAACACAATGACACCCAGGATCAAGATTCGAGAGAACTCTGCACATGCTACCATGACTCGACGATCTGGACCCAACCCCGTTAAATATACCCGCCAACCCAAGCGAACCTCATATTTGGAATGATGTTCAAACGAAAGGTGAGTCGTGAGACTCAGCAAGCTCATGAAAGGAATGTTGTAGGTTAAAAACATAACTCTTCCCCAACACCCCATGCAATTCATGCCAATGCAACAACAAACCATGTTATGTTCATCACGTGCTTTGTCACCAGATGCATAAAAGTAAAGTAAACTACACATAGAAGGTCCTTGGGGCCCACATAAGATACACACATTGGCGTCCAAATCCCGCATACAAACCTGTTACAGCCCAATATAGGCTACCATAGACTTCTGAGGTATTCACCAGATCATTCCCCACGGGTCATCAATTGGCTTTTCCTATCATTCATGCCTTTTCCTATCATCATAACATACTGCTGTTGTGGGCGTCCCCACAACCTTGTGAGCCGAACCCACCTCTCATAAACACTCTTCCTCACCATGCAATGCAATACATAAGTGATGTGTAATTTATGCACAATTAATTTGAGCAAGTGTACCCTAGTCAAATATGCATATAGTGATGAAAAGATGTCGATCCCACGAGGATTAGATCACAATACCAAAATAATTTTAATTAGCGTAAGTTAAACTAATTAATTAATCGAATCAATAAAAAGAAAAAATAAATGGAAAACGGGATTTTTTATGAGAAAAATTAATTAATAAATGCACTAGGGTTTAGATTTCATTTAATCTGAGTTATGTAATTATCGATTCAATCCGATTCAAAACAACAAATACCCTTACAGTATTTTATAATTATTTGCATGTGATGGTGGATTTCCCTCAATTAATTAATAAGCTTTCTCGAGTCATATTAATCCTTTATTAATTCAATTTCACTGTCAGATTTCTAAACAGATATCAATGAAATAAATAAGCATTGAGTTCTTTGGAAACCTTTAATCTTAGAAGGGGATTTGACTCATTAAGCTTCCTCGATTCTGACACATGAGCTAATCATCTTTCAATCTCATAGTCAAGCATATGATTTATATTTCCTATAGATCTAATTTATAACAATCCTTTACTCAGCCATGCATAAATCATTAAATCATTAAAAGGTGGTCAATCTTTTAAAGCATTAAACACAACAATATAAAATTCTCATGCAAATAATAATCGGGTTTTGAATCAAATTAAACAAATAATCACATAATTTCAAAATTAAAATCCATCCAAACCCTAGTTAAAATAAATTAGCTAGACATTATTAAAGTAAAATAAAAACAGAACATTGAATGAAGAAGAGAAAATAATGCTTCTTGCCCAGATCTAAAACAGATCTGGGTCACAATTGATGCTGGGTGTTGTGCGGCTGCCAGCTCCAATCTCTGTGTTGTTCGCGATTTCAATTTCTCTTTCTTGTGTCCGCTATATATATATAAATATACACATGGCATTCATGCCATTTATTAATATATATATTATATATAATAGTTATCTTATTGTAATATTATATATATAAATAATATAAGATAAAATATAATATATATAAATATTATAATATAATATATAATATTTAATATATTGTAACTTTAATTATATTATAATATTATTATTTAAAATATTTATTTATTTTTTAGTTTATAATATTAATTTTAAAGTTAACTTTATAATATATTTTTTTCTTTTTACGTCAAAATCTTCGAATTTATTTCCTTTGTTGGATTCCTACAAAACAAGATTAAAATAATGTAAAATCCATATAAATACACATTTTATGTAGGAAAAATAGCACAAGGTTAAGATAAAAAAATAGATAAAAATATATATACAATTAAGCCCTATCAATAAGAAATGCAATGGCATTTGCAGCATAAACGTGATGACAAGACCCCCATAAATCAAGTATCAGGCCATGCTACGCCCACATAGGAATATATACATATATATATATATGCGAAATACTCTAAATGCACATGCTCACCTAGGGTACCCAAGCAGGCTCTTAGACCAACCGAGTCATGCAAATGCTCACACATTCCACACACAAAGCATGTCCCCCAATGAAGGCAACCCAATCCCCATGCATCACACATATCATGATATGCACAAGGTCAAGAAGAGAATTTGGCAGTACCAGCTTTTCTGGCCTGTCTCTCGCTTATCATAATAGCTGATGACTGGCGCCCATATATCCAGCCATCAACTGCCATGACCCATGGTCGACAGTCAGTAGCTCTGTACCCCATACCCTTAGACACACATATAAACAATATTAAACTTAGTCACTTACGCTTATCATTTCACAAACTTTTCCCATGACTCATCATGCACTTGTTATCATAAACATCAACATATTGTTCTTGTTCTCGTCCCTTCTTAAACATAGGAAACTGTCTCAACATGCATATCACTGAATATTACACTTTTATCATTAAGATCCTTAACAAACCCCATAAAATCATAACCAACTCTTCTAAAAACCTAACCCCAACGGGTTCGGCATCATTTCCAAAGGAAGCAAAAAAATATGAAGCCTCGTGACGGACGGAATGAACAACACCAAGACATCATTTACTTAGCTTATTTGATCACCAATAGACTAATTATTAACATATAAGTCATAGAATGGTTGTCACGCAGATTATCATTATTAATACGTGGAACCGAGTCGCAGTGAGGGAGGGATTAAAATATGAAAAACCGTGGAGACTTATATAGGAACTTAAAAACATAAGGAGAGGGTTAAAAACTTGCCTTTAAACGGTCGTTTTTTGCCTTTTTTGTGCTCCCGCTGCGAAATAAAACGTTTTATGAAAAATATTAGGATTACGGTCCATAATGATCAAATCTGACCACGTAAAATATATTATTTAACTATAATAAACCTATAATTTAAACGTACGTTTTTTCTAGTAATTTACTCACCTACCTGGCTGCTTAAACCTCTATTAATCAGTACTTTCTCCCAATTTCTTCTCCTTCCAGCTGCTAGTTGTGACCCCTCCTTCTCTCCCTCTACTCCTCTCTGTTTTTTGCTTATGAAATGACCAAAATCGACCTTAAATTGGCCAAAATGAGAGAACTTGGCGGCCAAGCAAAATGGAAAGCTCAGCGCGCGCCACATGGTTTGTGATTGGCATTGTTGGCCGCACAAAAGGAGCCCCAAAACAACGTCATTTTGGCGCCTAGTGTGCTAGAAAAAATCCAGCTTTTCCCTCCGCGTCCACCCGATTCAATCCCCTGACCGGTTGCACGCCTGCCTCAAGCGCGACGGCCTACGCTGGCTACCATCCTCAACATATACACCCATTTAATTCCCTTTAAGCTAATCTTAGCCCACTTTCTGAGATTTGAACCAGCGCCCCACAACTTTGAAAGCCAACACTTACACCTCATACCTCATTTATCCCTTATTTCACTTACGCCCCAAAATTTCTAGAAATTCATCGATTTAATTTATGTTATTCTTTCATTATTTCCATAAATACTCCCAAATAAAATAAATAATTATCCTAATTGCCCATTCTCCCAAAACAACATAAATTATTATTTTTCTTTAAATCCTCAAATATTCCATAATCACTTCAAACACCAGAATTAATAATTTTATTTACCTCAAAAATTTTGAGATGTTACACAGCTTGGCTACTTGGTTCTCAAGCCGCTGAATGGTCTGGAGAATGATCTCCACAGTTGTAGCGTTTTCTGGTGGATGGGGGTTGGTGTTTTGATTTTCTCGATTAGGGGCCATGTTCTGGCTTCTAGTTTTGGTCATGGATACTATCGGGTATGGCTTGGGGTGCTTTGTTGAGTTTATGGGGCAGACAAGTTTTATCGAGCCCCATGGTAGGCGTATGTTCTTTCCAGCCCAAATGTGATGATTAGATAAATGTCTCAAGGCAACGACGATTTGCATGGTAGGGGGTAGCTAGCACCTACAAACACTGTGACACTCAAGTGAGTGAGAATTCAAGATAATAAGGTTTCTGTAGGACTAAAAGTGAACATACCTTGGGACGGGGCTTAGTATAGAGCTAAGGGCTTACTGTTGGGCCGAGCTTAATAGAATTGGTACGATCTAGGGATCATCCACAAGGATCTTGGATTTGATGAAGATTACAAATTGATGAGGATTAACGTGCGAGTAGTTTGGGGTTGATAGAATCCATTACTGGTGCAAGGATCTTCGATTAGATGAAAAGATTATCCAAGCTTCTTGGATACCATTTGGATGGAAACACATGGATAGAAATGATTATATGGGACACATGGCACCATTTGGATGGAAACGCATGGATAGAAATGATTATATAAGACACATGGCACCATTTGGATGGAAACACAAGGAAGTCATGATGAGTCCCAAACAAATGCGGTGACACATGGCAGATTATGATTTGCCAGGACATTCTATAAATAAGGCTCTTGGGAAAGGATTTGAGACATTCAGAAAGGGAAACTTTGGGGAAATTTTGGGTCATTTGGGAGCTAAGAGAGTGAGGATTTTTTTATTTAGAAAAAGAGAGAGATTCTGCAAAAAGGAGCTGAATCGGAGAAGAAACGAGGGAGAACGGGCTTTGCCGGGAAAAAAATCAAAGGTTCGCTAGAGTTTGGGCCAAACCAGTCAAACAACAACAAGGTAAGTTCATTTTTTTTTTTTTTTGGTTATATTCTTGTAGAGGGGGAAGAGAGGGACTCGTAGGTTCAAATAGGGGTTGAATGGAGTTAAAACAATGGAGATATGGCCGAAAAACGAAACTGATGCATCACCGTTGCTGGAGAACTCATGGCCAGTCTTCTTGGGGCACGTGAGGGCACGTCCCAGCTCTTTTTTCCCTGAAATTTCACCCTCAAATACATTAAATAATTTAGATTAATAATATGTAAAAATATTTGATGTTTGATTTATAGGAACTAGTGTTTTTTGTAGAAAACCGTCAGATTCGCCATTAAATAGGCAAGCTTCTACTCCTTTATTTCCTTTGTTCAACCTCCCACTCCTTTACTTCCTTTATGCAAATTCTTAACCCTATCCTAAGTTATTCTCTTTATTGGCTACATGTAAGTTCCCGTGGTGAGTCTTCTTTGTATTATCCTCTCCGATACGAATAATTTGATCCATTTTATTTATTTGGCCTGTAACGCTAAATCTGGTTTAACCACGGTTGTAATCTCAATGAGGGTTAAATACCCTCAATTTCTTAAGGAATGATGCATTAGTAAGGGTCAGATGACACGGGGAATTGTGTCTCTTTGCAAAAATGGATGGTTATGTTAAGGGTCTTAATGGGTGAGGTGCAAGGGGAGTATGAGGATAGCTCATGAAATGCTAATTTTAAAGAATATAAGTAAATGATGGCTATGGATATTGAAGGGTATGGGGTACAAAGCCACTAATTGTTGACCATGGGTCGTGGTAGCTGATAGCTGAATGTATGAGCACCAGTTATCAGCTGTTATGATAAGCAGAGAGACGAGCCAAAAGAGCTAGTACTATCGGATTCCCACCTTGACTTGTGCATATCATGATATTGAGTGATGCACGAGGTTTGGGTTGCATTCATCGGGAGATACATGCTTTGTGTGTGATAGGATGTATGAGCATTAGCTTGACCTGGTTGGCCTAAGAGCCAGTTTGGGTACTCTAGGTGAGCATATGCATTTAGAACACTTCGCATGTGTGTATTCTTATGTGGGCATAGCATGGCCTGATACATGGTTTATGAGGGCCTTGACATCATGTTTATGCTGCAGATGCCATTGCATTTCCTATGTGTTACATCGCATGGTGAGGATGAGTGGTTATGAGAGGTGGGTTAGGCCCACGGCGTAAGACCGTGGAACGGGTCCACGACATCGACATGTTATAATGATGTGTTATGTATGACAGGAAGAGCATGTTATGAATGTCAGGAAAAGCCGACCAAAGTCAGGAAAGACAGGTCAGGAATGATGATATGGTAGCCTATATTGGGCCGCTCGCTGGTTTGTATGTGAAACTTGGGCGCCAGTATGTGTATCCTATGTGGGCCCCAAGGACCCTTTATATGCAGTTACTTTATGTGTTTAGGTCTAATACACGGCATGATGTGTTACTGCAATGACATGGAATGCATGTGGTATGGGGCAAAATTCTATTCCTAACCTGTTGTCTACATACTATTATGCTTGCGAGCCTTGTGGCTCACGTTTTGCTTGCATCATTCCAGGTAAGAGCAGGGTACCCAGCAAGGATGGGGTAGGCGGTGCTCTAGGCGGGGGTTAAAAGTGTACAGAGCAGTCCCAACCATACAGTCCTAGTGGTGTCTTCTTGCTGTAGAGATTATAGGTTAGCTTCTGTGTTACTTAGTACATGTATACGAATATAATGAATGATGTGGGTGACGTTAATAAAGATATGTGTGTGTCAGTTGTTGTTTTTCTCTAAGACTTTGGCAGACGCCAACTATTCTAACGCTTCCCCTTCAATTCCTCTGCCGGGGTTTCCAAGGAAAAGGTCACCATGAGTTTTTGGTAGCCATGCTGGCGTCGGGTCCATGGAAAAAGATATATGTAAATATTAATTGTAGAAAAAAAAAATGGGGGATGTTACATAGAGCATCCCCAATAACTATTGATCTTGTCGATGTCGTCTTCACAATGAAAACTTTTAACTTACACTAGGGTATTGGACAAGAATTCAGTGACTAACCCAAAGGTTGGGGCAAGATTGATCCTACCCCCAGAATGAGACAAGATGTTTCAAGTAGGCTCCCAAAGATATAGACAAGGCAGAACGCCTGTTAGTCGAGGTAAGAGCTCCGCACTCTTTTGATTTTATTATTGGAGATTTATTTTAACATGACTACTTATTCTTTGTAAGGAGTTCAAGCCATGGTTGTGGTGAATGTGATGAACCATGCTCGCCTCAAGGAAGGGGCCTTTACGATTAGGACACATGAGCACGAGGTGGAATTCTGGAAGTAAGAAAATTGCCAGTTCCAATCTCAAATCCGCGATTTGGGGGAAGAAAAGAGACAACTTCAAGGCTTAGGGCCCAAAAATGAGGAATTAAAGATAAAGCTGGCATCCATGGAGGACAGATTGAAAAGACTAAGGGGAGTTGAGGGGACTAGTGTTAGTGTTAGTGCTCTAATACTAGATTTAGATGGCTTCTAGCAATTGTAATTAAAGGACTAATGATGTAATTCTTGTAAATATAATAAAATAAATTTTCATATTTAAGATCATATCTTCATTCATACCTCTCAAATCAGTCATATGAATTAGGCCTTAGATTTCCTAACGATAGTCTTATTCTTAAGTGTCAAGCATATGTGACAGACTTTTAGGTTAAGGATTTCTTAAAAGTATTTTCAATCCTTAGATTTCTCAGAAGTGGGCTATGATTAATCGATTACGGACTGGCACATGGGTTACTACCTTTGATTAGTATGAGATAATAACAATAAATGATGGTGAGTCGCATGCCATAATCCATGTGATGAATATAGTAGACATGTGGGTAGATGTTAGTTGAACATTCATCGAATGTGACGCACGTGATAGATCACATAGCTAAGAGGATCTATGATCTATTACAGGTTTCGATTGTGTTACTAGTTCTTAGACCCAAGGCAACATAATTATCTTGTACGTCAGTGCCAGAGATTTGTCATTGCTAAGAACCATCTGGTTACTAGGCGAGAGATGCATTGTGTGGTCTTTGTGTAGTGGCGTATAGAGGTAGGTGATTACTAATAGAACCCGTCGACCTCCAGCGTGAGGTGAACATCTTATGCAATCAATGGTGGTTTTGATTTTAAAAACCTCTGGCTAGGGTACACTTAATTCAAAAGTGTTTCCAATGTTAGAATGAGTTCCAATGTGTCAATTCAATCACACCACATTGATCTTGACATAGCTATCAAGTTAGTGAGTTTGATTAGTTCATGACTCTCACTTAATCAGGATGTTAGTCGATGGAGGAATTATAGTACATGAGAATCAGAAGTCCAAATAGGTTTTCAAAGAAGTTAGACTTCATTACTGGTAAGATCACCCTAACATAATACTAGTTGTCACTCAATGTCTTTCAGGGTACATCGAGGAGATTGAAATATCCGTGTCGTAGACCAAAAATTTTTGGTAACCGTTAAAGAGTTTGATATGTCCTCATTGCTACTTAATAGTGAACTTAGAAGGTCACATGCATATCTGGGTGTGGTGGTTGACTAAGTGATTAAAACTGTAATCATCATTAAGAGTTAACAGATCGAGCTCAAAGATTTAATTAATAGGAGCAATTGTCAAGAGTTGACAAGCATGTCGTTAACAGTTAACGAGGGCCTTGGTTTCATCATGAGATGATGAAAGGGTCATTAAGTGTTAACGCTGGGCCTTAATGCATTTTCTAAAAACTTGGATAAAAGGGCCAAAATCGGTCAACAAGCTTTGGAGACTGTCGACCGAATCAAAAACTAGAAATAACACATACCTGCAGGCTTCCCTTCAGGAGGTGAAATGCACTCTCTAAGAGATGGAAGTGGCTAGAGCCCACATTCAAGCCATTAAAGAGTATCAACTTTCCTAGGACTACCACAAAAGAAAGGAATAATATGCTTAAAGCTTCGAGAAACAGGGATTCTATCAAGCTTGAAGTATATTGGAGATGCTGCTTCACAAGGAGGCATTCCTTGAGATGGTCTATTTGGAGGAGGTTGTGAGGATGTAAACCCTAGATTGGAGAGGGTATGATCCAGATTTGGGCACTTCGAAATCGACTTTAGCAATGGATGATCAGGATGACCTGGCAAATTTATCGGGGCCTTAGAGTCCGTACTTGCCAAAGCCTGATCCCTCTAAGAAATTGCCAAGGCCTTTCGAAGTGGACCAGTCTGAAAATCAGTTCAGGATTCCAAAAGTGCATGCTGACTTTTTTGATGGGTTCTATCCCCTATAATAAGTACCCCTTGCAGGTAATTTTTTGAATTAGATGGGAAAGATTTTTTGTAAATTGTACTAAAATGAAGCATAGTTACAATTTTTTTGTGGGGCCTAAGGAATTACTTCCTAGTGTGTAATTAATGTATGCATGTATGCAAGATGAAAGTGACAAGGTTAGAAGTACCTGGCACTTGACTATTTGATAATTCCAAGTCTTACTAAACCATAGAGGTTAGAGAGAAAATGAATTGAAGAACCGAGTTCAAACGATAACTTACCATGAAGTAGGGCATGCTTTACAATAAAGTGTGCCAGCTATCATTTCCCTGTCATGGCAACAACAACAAAGAAAAATACTACGGTTCCCTTATTGTTGGATGGGGGAAACAGGTGGTTGCTTTGCAAAGAAGAAGATTAGTTGTCATAATGTAAGGGAGAGTAGAAAGCATATATTTTATCTTCCGGGCATACATTTAGGTTAATGCTGTAAGAGCTTTAGGATTTTATTCATGCAATTTGAGTTTCCCTACATTTGCAATAAAGTTTTGAGAGAAATTTTGTTAAGGCAATTTAGCACACGATGCCTACCTACATAACCCAAATGCCCTAAGAAGATTTTGTTTTTGTGGTTCGACTTAATTCACATTTGCAAGGAGAATGCTATATATTTTGTTTTGATAGTTCGACATATAATGCCTATTTCCATGGTAAAACTCTGGGAGAGGTTTTGTTAAGGCGGTTTAGCACGTAGTGCCTACCTCAACTAGAATACTAGAGTTTTGTTCAAGTAATTCAGCATGTAATGTCTACTTTTGCAACTGTTGTTGCTTGAATACAACAATTAAATTTATTTGTCTTATGAAACAACTTGGTAGAGTCCTGGTGAAGGAGTAAGGTCCGTGGCATCAAAGGGGGTTAATAAGTGCCTCATTTGATCTATTGTCTGAAAGAGCAAAGTGGATGTAGGGAGTCTTTGGGGGACTTGCACCCCGATGGGTCCTCAATTAGCTAGTCTTCCAATGGGTTCGGAGGGTCTCCAGATGGGTAGGCACCGAATAAGTCTACAATACAAGAATAGTTAGAAGGTACATGGGAAGCTCCCCCATGCGGGCCTTCTGATGCCTAAGCTAGATAATGCCATGAAATATAAGTACGTATGTATGTGTATGCTGTGAGGTTTCAGATGGGTGTTTTCGAATGGAAGTCTTCCGATAGGTAGTCTCCCAATGGGTTTAGGGTATGATAGGGTCAAAGTCTTCAAGTCCTGGATCCGATTCCTCCCCATTTGTTGTGTAGCAAGCAAGTATTTATTGACATTAGCTGTGGGGTCCATGTAACATGCGGCATGCTAATGTGTGACACGACTCTTTAGGGAGAAATGGATTGGATGAGGCTAAAAGTCCTGGAGATATCTTTAGGGATGGAATGCCTGAAGAGTATCCTCCGAATAGGTCCTGAAGACTCTTCGGATGAGTCTTGGGCTTCCATGATGCTAAGGGTTGGCCTAGCCCAGAGATTCTTTGAAGTTTTCGGAAGACTCGTGTCCGAAAGACTCTTTGAGGTCATCCAGGTCTTCGAACTTCTTGGGATACTCTTAGGATTTTTGGATTTGATGTTCTTAGGGCACCCCATAAGAATGGCTCCCCACTCTTGCATTTGGCTACAAGGTAAAGGGAAGAGTAAAATGTTTCTTGGTGCCCGATGCACTGAAGACCAAGATGCGGGTTTACCCGGATTTCTACAAGATATGTAATAGGGAACTAAGTGTTTAAGAGTGGTACCTGATTACCAATGGTTACCTGCATATAGAGGTACGTAGGGCTTTAGCTGTCTTGTTTGTTCCATGGATATCTGTGCATTTCATTGCTAGTGGGTGGTTCCACTGTCACTACCACAACCAAGGGGACAAACATATCCTGACCTCCAACATCGCCTTAGACTCATAGATATTGTTAGGATTTGATGGTTGTTGCCATATGCCCTGGCTTTTTCATCGCTGCAGGTGCCTAAGAACTTGCACATCTAGTGCCCTGGAGGAATGTAGGAGGGAGGACACCAAAACCCTTAAAATTCCATTTGAGAAAGGTTCAACCCTGGACAAGTGTGGTAGTTGTAATACCCGAGAAGTTATTAAGAGTATAAATGATTTTTAAGGAAGGGTATAACTGGAATTATCAAAAGAATAAGGCTATAGGACACACTAACGCAGTTTTAGATAACTGAATCAGTTGGAGGGAGTACCCCGGACCCTAGATAGCCAAGGAAAAGGGTATAGTATCGACGAGCGACTTAAACTATGATTTTTAGTGATGAAATAAATTGGATCAGGAACAGTTTTCGGTACAGCTATTGACCGGGCTGGGAAAACCGAATCGACATAGGAGACGTCCGAAATGTCAACAGAGCGTGTCAAGGACCTATATTTAATGTGTAGAACAACCCTTAAGCAATTTCGGGTTGAATTAAATGGATTTAAGGTCAATTTGACCAGCCGGACCTAAGTGCAGTTTTCTAATTTTACCCGAGGGAGGTCAAAATGGTAATTTTTTAAGGAGTTTCTAGGATCAAATGAGATATACTAAACTTATGGGACGTGGTGGTATGTTTGGATAGCTTAGGGGCACAAGGAAAAGGTCTGAAATGTCATTAGAAGAAAGTAGGGGTCAAAGTGCAAAAAATGGAAAAGTGGCATAATGTGAACGCGAAGGGAAAATTCGGCCGCTGCCTTCCACCGCACATGGCGGCCAAATCCGGCGATGGGATGGCCAAGGGCGACCTGGGGGAGGTCGTAGCCGGTAGTAGGAAGCTTGGGCACCAAGCCAAGGCCAGTGATTGGCCGGATAAAGCTCGGTTTTGGGTATAAAAGGGAGGCCGAGGGTTTTGGTTTTTGGGCGTGAAATCGACTGAGTTTTTGAATGATTTTGAGCGAGTGATTAAGGGGCTTTTGGTCGCGAGGCATCAAGGATCACTTTGGGCTCGATTTGAAGCATTTTGGTGCATGTTTGAGGGGTATTCGAAATCGGCCGAGGGTTAGAGGCGGACGCGCAAGCCGGACCTGTAAATCGATTTTTAAAGGCCTTAACGATGTTGTTTCGGCCTGATTTTGGTGCCATTGGGATCGATTCTTCAAGAGCTTCAAGGGGGTACCGGTTTTACAGCCATCGGAGCAACCGCCGGTGACCGGTCTTGAGGAAGAAGACGACGCGCGTGGCTGCACGCGCCGACTTCCACGCGCAGACACGCGCCAGGCGCGTGAGGGGGCGTGTGAGAAGGGCATTTTGGTATTTTTCTTCCTGTATTTTCCTTTAATTATTTTAGGAATTATCATGTGGAAAAATTGAGAAAAATATTTGAGGAGATAATTATTTTGAATTATCGAGGTGAAAAATATGAGAAAAATAGAGAAAAATATGAAAAATTGAGGGAAATGGATTTTAACACTTCCTTAATTAAATATGGTGTTTAGGAAGTGTTGTGGATCGAGGTTTCATATAAGTTCAAATATTTGGGGTTTGGCACGTAAATTGAGGCCGTGCACGAGGATCGAGGCAATTCAAATTCGTTCGAGGTGAGTGGTCTAATCCTATCTTTACCTTATCTTGAAAATGTGTTGGAAGCCGTGTAGTGGGTTCAGGTGGGCGGTGTTACCTTCCCGAACTTAGGTTACACGCAAATGAGGCCAGTTTTAGTGAGCGGTTTTACCCTCCGGAACTTGGGTTGTTTTGCGAAAGCATTTCACTTATGTGTTCATGTCATCATTTGCATATTGTACATGTGATATATTGCATCAACTGTTTTTACTTACAAAAGAGTCTGTGCATGGCGTGTGATTCTCATATCATCGGGGTATTGATATTCGTGTCAATGTTGTTTTCTGTGTGGGACGGAATGGGGTCTTCTTGAGAATGGGACATGGTTAGTCCTGGCGATCGGGTGACACGGTAGGGCATCCGGGGCCGGTACTAGTGATCGGGTGACACGGTAGGGCATCCGGGACTGGTAACCGAGTGACACGGTAGGGCACCCGGGGATTAGGTATGTCAGGGTGATTTCTCAAGTTAGACGTGTCTTGCATATTTACGTTTGTCTGAGTATGTCATGCTCGTGTGTCTCTCATGCATTATATAAACTGTTTTATGCCATCACTTAGATGTTTTATCATCTAACCTGGGCTATGCCCCTGGAACGTTTAATGTTCCAGCCAGGGACTGTTGCAAGGGCAAGGACGTGGTCGGTTGAAGGCCAATGGCGCTTAGTTTAATAGTCATTGTGACGTTTTTAATATGTATTACAGGTTGTAAATGATCAATTGTATAGTAGTATTGTTGTTATCTGATCTGTATCACGTTAAGGAAATACCATGTAAGAACTACGGTTTTTATTATTAATATATCCGTTGCGTTGTACAATGTCTTGTTTAGTTTAAGATTATTGATCTTGGTAGTTAAACGAGCAAGGCTGGGGTTCTCGGGATTTGTATCTGCATGTGAAGATTGTTCTTGACACACCATGCTTGTGAGCTCGGAGGAAAAAAAAAAAAAGAAAAGAAATCCCGGGAATACCCTTATAGTGACACACCTGGCGAGACGGGGTGTTACAATTGGTATCAGAGCCCTAGGTTAAAACCCTAGGATGATTTGGCTAGGTTGTTGAACTTAGCATGGTTAGAACTGTTGGATGAGAACTTAGAACAGGGTTATGGATTCTAGGAAACATTCGGAACATAGTCAAAAATTGTATGAAGACTCTAGAAAGGTGAAATTTGGGGTTTTCAATTTGAATATACTTTCAGCGTCAAGGGGAGATGAACAAGTTCTATTCACATCTTTTGGAAATTAGGAAACTAGTGAAGAGGGTCATCGAAATGAAAGAGATATATGATCCAAAACCTTTGAGGAATAAATATTGTGGTGATTCTGGTACAACTTGAAGTATAATATAAATCTCTTTTGGAAGAATTTTAGTAAATTGTCTTAGTACCCCCCGTTTGGGACATGTTAAATGATGGTGATGTCATGCCCTGACAAAGATAAGTGAAACAACGGAGACTATTAGGAGAACCTGTCAAGGGCGTGGGAAAGAGCAACGACTTGAAGATCTTAAGGATAAATTAGATATCCGAATGAGGACTTAGGAAGAACGGATTCAGTTAGGGCTAGCTAGAGAAAGTCTCAAATGAAGACTTAGGGAAAGGAAGCTGGTAGATCATAAAGACAAAATCCTTGCATAAGAGATTTGGAGATTTACGATTGAAGTCTTTAAAGTTATTAATTTGAGAATACTGGATTTTGCTAAGTGATGGAACGTTGAATCGGGAGTTGGCATCCAACAATATGGGTCGAATGTAAGGTTGGTTCGATAAACCATAACTGAGGATTCGTAAGATTAGGAAACTATAAATTGGAGATCATTAGTCAAAATCCTTTACACTAAATGTTGAGATATCTGGTGATTAATAAGAGTAAACGAGTTGAGATGTTTAGTTTGATATGACATAATCTGAAGATAAATTAGGTTTATGAACAAATGATATGAAAAATTGGGGGTAAGAATGACTTGATATAAATCTCGAGAAACGATCTACAGTAACCAACCTAGGATGATTCGGTAAGAGCTTGAGAAAAAAAAAAAAAATTTGTGTTAGGAATCTAAAATTGTGGATAGGGATACTGAGACAAAGGATCCAAGATTGAGGACAAAGGAAATAAGGAAAGATTGCTATAAGGAAACGGTGTGTGTTGGTTATTCAAGGGTAACGAGAGTTAGGTATAGCTTTGAAACTTATGGAAGTTTTAAATAGAAGAAACAATTGTATCGAGGACATTAACCTAGGATCAAACGAGGAAAACAAATCGGAACTAAATAAGAATCGAATTCTCGTTGAGGTGTTTAGAAGATTTTCTCGAAAAAAATTTGGCTTGTATAAAGTACTCCAGGTAGAATTTCCCTTTTGAATGAAATCTTAGAATGTAATCTCAATCTAATTTCCTTATTAATGGTCACTACTAGACAATGAGGGATCGATTGTAAACCAGCCATAGTTAGGATTAAGGTATAACCGGAAGTTATTAGGATGTAAAACATAAATTTTGCATGTTTCGAGGATTAGAATTTTCCCTTGGAAGTTGAAAGAATCTTTTGACTTATAGAGAATTTGCAAAATGGAACCTTACTTGATGATTTTGAGATTGTAAATAATATAGGGAACAACGATAGATTAGAGATTTGTGATTTAAAACGAACCTTGGAAATTAGAAAAATCTTGGGATAAGGGAATTATGCGTATAACTATTGAGGTTGCTAAAAGAAAATTTACGTGTACCGTATATACTTGGAGATAAAATGGTATTTCAACTTGTGGAGACGATTATATTATGAGCTTGAAATGACTCTAGCCAATTTAAGAAGATACAAACTCAAAGAAAATAATTAGCATAACGATGATTATCAAGGATTGAGAGGTAGTCATAAAAGTCTTGGTTTGAGTTTTAAGGCACCAAGCAATGAGACAGACTTGCTTTAGCTTGATTAAGCTCATAAAGATATCTTGGGATTGGATTAGGTCTTAGAAAAATTGAAGTTGGTCCTAATAGATTCAAAGAAATAGGAATGATTGACATAATGACCTGTATAGTGAGTGTTAGTTGAAAGTCAATCGTGGTATAAACATGTGCCGTAAAGTTGCTTAGGAAAATGTGGGACGATTGTTTTCTAGATATCACTTTGGGAGAATTTAATTATTGTTATCAACTTGTCTCTTAGTTTAGTGTATTTAATAGTACACACCCTAGGAATTGTTAGCAATTGGCTACAATTTAGTTATTTCAAGCCTTGCCCTTGGAGACATAAAAAGGTTAGAGCAATGGTAAGTATACTTAGGTACCCTTGAGATCATGAGTTAATGTTTAAAATGAGTCGAAGTTAACATAATGATATGGTAAGTTATAAGTTGATAAGTAAATGAAAGTGTTTTTCTTTTCCGAGAGACGTGTTATGGTTTGAGGAAACATATTATGAGTTGCTATAAAGGACGACGTGAGTTTCTAGTTGCACTATGGAAATTTTATTTGGGCTGTAAAATAGTAAGCTAAGTTATTAAAGTTATGCTAGGTGTTGCAAAAGACCCGGTAGGAATCAAAAATTGTCCAATAAGGTTTTCACTTAAGAAGTTGTGTGAAAACTAGATCGCCTAAGAAGGACGAGATTATCTACTCCTAGAATCAAGGAAAATAGGAATTTTGTTTGACTCAATAGAGATATTGTTCTCATGTGGAGAAATATGGAAAGCACCGTTTAGTTGAAATAGAACACTTAGCAATACTAAGTTGAAGAGCCACAAATGAAGGACGTGTATATATAGAAGGTTGTCGATGAATTGAAACGACACGGGAATTCTGAGTTGAAATAAATTGATCTGATTGATGGATAGTGTTTGGAAGAGAAGTAGTAACATGTCAGGATGTTAAGCTATTATAAGAGAAATTGTGCTTTCGGGAGACCTAAGTAGATAATTTTCCTGACCAGCCGTAAGAGACTGAGAAATTAACCCTAAAGATAATATGCGATCGAGATAATTAAGAGAAAGATACGCTGGGTAAGTTCAATGTTATCAATTTCTGTGCCATCATGGCAGCTGAGTTAGTCCAATCTTGGTGTGATCATTGGGTTGGGAGATTTAGGAGCCAGATAAAAAGTAATTTGAGGACACAATTGGGAATGATATTAGTGTTTATAAATTATTTTGGGAGTTGAGTAGCTGCCGGTATGGAGCTACAACGGGATATTCTGGAAAATAAGAAACGAGTTTGGTAAACTCAAACCATATGGAGACATAGGCTATGAATGATGGTTAAAGACTAAGAATGGTATTTAGGACATTGCAATCAAAAGTCATTAGCAATAGTGGTGAAACAATTATCACGGATCAAATTTCGAGGACGAAATTTATTAAAAGGGGGGGAGAATGTAATACCCGAGAAGTTATTAAGAGTATAAATGATTTTTAAGGAAGGGTATAACTGGAATTATCAAAAGAATAAGGCTATAGGACACACTAACGCAGTTTTAGATAACTGAATCAGTTGGAGGGAGTACCCCGGACCCTAGATAGCCAAGGAAAAGGGTATAGTATCGACGAGCGACTTAAACTATGATTTTTAGTGATGAAATAAATTGGATCAGGAACAGTTTTCGGTACAGCTATTGACCGGGCTGAGAAAATCGAATCGACATAGGAGACGTCCGAAATGTCAACAGAGCGTGTCAAGGACCTATATTTAATGTGTAGAACAACCCTTAAGTAATTTCGGGTTGAATTAAATGGATTTAAGGTCAATTTGACCAGCCGGGCCTAAGTGCAGTTTTCTAATTTTACCCGAGGGAGGTTAAAATGGTAATTTTTTAAGGAGTTTCGAGGATCAAATGAGATATACTAAACTTATGGGACGTGGTGGTATGTTTGGATAGCTTAGGGGCACAAGGAAAAGGTCTGAAATGTCATTAGAAGAAAGTAGGGGTCAAAGTGCAAAAAATGGAAAAGTGGCATAGTGTGAACGCGAAGGGAAAATTCAACCGCCGCCTTCCACCGCACGTGGTGGCCAAATCTGGCGATGGGACGGCCAAGGGCGACCTGGGGGAGGTCGTAGCCGGCGGTAGGAAGCTTGGGCACCAAGCCAAGGCCGGTGATTGGCCAGATAAAGCTCGGTTTTGGGTATAAAAGGGAGGCCGAGGGTTTTGGTTTTTGGGCGTGAAATCGACTGAGTTTTTGAATGATTTTGAGCAAGTGATTAAGGGGCTTTTGGTCGCGAGGCATCAAGGATCACTTTGGGCTCGATTTGAAGCATTTTGGTGCATGTTTGAGGGGTATTCGAAATCGGCCGAGGGTTAGAGGCGGACGCGCAAGCTGGACCTGTAAATCGATTTTTAAAGGCCTTAACGATGTTGTTTCGGCCTGATTTTGGTGCCATTGGGATCGATTCTTCAAGAGCTTCAAGGGGGTACCGGTTTTACAGCCATCGGAGCAACCGCCGGTGACCGGTCTTGAGGAAGAAGACGACGCGCGTGGCTGCACGCGCCGGCTTCCACGCGCAGACACGCGCCAGGTGCGTGAGGGCGCGTGTGAGAGGGGCATTTTGGTATTTTTCTTCCAGTATTTTTCTTTAATTATTTTAGGAATTATCATGTGGAAAAATTGAGAAAAATATTTGAGCAGATAATTATTTTGAATTATCGAGGTGAAAAATAGAGAAAAATATGAAAAATTGAGGAAAATGGATTTTAACACTTCCTTAATTAAATATGGTGTTTAGGAAGTGTTGTGGATCGAGGTTTCATATAAGTTCAAATATTTGGGGTTTGGCACGTAAATTGAGGCCGTGCACGAGGATCGAGGCAATTCAAATTCGTTCAAGGTGAGTGGTCTAATCCTATCTTTACCTTATCTTGAAAATGTGTTGGAAGCCGTGTAGTGGGTTCAGGTGGGCGGTGTTACCTTCCCGAACTTAGGTTACACGCAAATGAGGCCAGTTTTAGTGAGTGGTTTTACCCTCCGGAACTTGGGTTGTTTTGCGAAAGCATTTCACTTATGTGTTCATGTCATCATTTGCATATTGTACATGTGATATATTGCATCAACTGTTTTTACTTACAAAAGAGTCTGTGCATGGCGTGTGATTCTCATATCATCGGGGTATTGATATTCGTGTCAATGTTGTTTTCTGTGTGGGACGGGATGGGGTCTTCTTGAGAATGGGACATGGTTAGTCCTGGCGATCGGGTGACACGGTAGGGCATCCGGGGCCGGTACTAGTGATCGGGTGACACGGTAGGGCATCCGGGACTGGTAACCGAGTGACACGGTAGGGCACCCGGGGATTAGGTATGTCAGGGTGATTTCTCAAGTTAGACGTGTCTTGCATATTTACGTTTGTCTGAGTATGTCATGCTCGTGTGTCTCTCATGCATTATATAAACTGTTTTATGCCATCACTTAGATGTTTTATCATCTAACCTGGGCTATGCCCCTGGAACGTTTAATGTTCCAGCCAGGGACTGTTGCAAGGGCAAGGACGTGGTCGGTTGAAGGCCAATGGCGCTTAGTTTAATAGTCATTGTGACGTTTTTAATATGTATTACAGGTTGTAAATGATCAATTGTATAGTAGTATTGTTGTTATCTGATCTGTATCACGTTAAGGAAATACCATGTAAGAACTACGGTTTTTGTTATTAATATATCCGTTGCGTTGTACAATGTCTTGTTTAGTTTAAGATTATTGATCTTGGTAGTTAAACGGGCAAGGCCGGGGTTCTCAGGGTTTGTATCTGCATGTGAAGATTGTTCTTGACACACCACGCGTGTGAGCTCGGAGAAAAAAAAAAAAGAAAAGAAATCCCGGGAATACCCTTATAGTGACACGCCTGGCGAGACGGGGTGTTACAGTAGTATCCATCAGATGCTCTAGTGCAATATAAGAGTGGAACACCACCTCGCTAATGGTTGTGTGTAGGATTGTAATTGCTCTTGGTGGGAGTCGCACGCTTTGCAAGTACCTGCACACATGTGGACTCACACACATACTAAGAAAGCCTTGCTCCCCAATGTGACTGCTCTAGGGATGTCGGTTCACCCAACTTGTTAGGGGGTAAATCAATTGCATATGAATAAATGTGTGAACAATGACATGCTGTAAGACAAAGTGTCTCATTTAGAGTCTTGAGGTTAACGGGTGGTATTACTGCCTCAACCACGACTAAGGGGATGTGGCATGCTGCACCTTCTTGAGTTGCCTTAGACTCATTGATATTGTCAGGGTTCGATAGTTTTCTGTGCATGCCCCGACTTATTCATTGCTGAGGAGCCTGAGAACTTGTACATCCAGTGCGTGCCCTCATGAAATATGGGAGGAAGGACACTATAACCTGTAAAGCGTTTTTAAGAAAGGTCTATCCTTAAGGAAGTATGGTAGTGCCCATCATGCAACAAGCGTGGTATGTGAGAGTTAAGTTCTTCCCCGACTACCTGTAATATGCGTATCATATGCAAAGGCTATTGTCGTATTATACCTAACTGTTCATGGTCATGCTAGCGCATGTGAGTTATTAGTTTTCTGTGCCCTATTCCATACATGTTATTGCGGGAGTGTAGCCCGCATCACCTTCTGTAGCATTCTTTGCAAAGTGGAGCAAGTAAATATGGTAGATATACTGTTAGCAGGTACATGCACCCCTAGCATACTGTATGACAAAGCACATCGAAAGTTTTTACATGGCTAAGCTTATTTGGCCTACGTCCATGGGAATCAATGGGGTACCTATGCATTTTAATTTGGGAAAGGGGGGAGATTACAATGTAAATACAATGTGATACAATTTACATGGGAAAATAAGTAAAATATCTCCTTAGATTCATGGTGTTCCAAGTCTTGCCAAGCATTTCCCCTTGAAGCGTCTAGATGACAAAGGTGTTTGGGCCCAACATTTCCTAAATTCTATAAGGGCCTTCTTAGTTTGCTCGGAGCTTGCCTTATTCACAAAGAGCACCCATGAAAACAGATTTCCTAAGCACCAGATCGCCTGGTTGTAGTGGCATGTCTTAAACGCAAGCATTATAGTAGTTAGCTACTTTTTAGTGATAGACCGCCAATCAAATACCAACTTAATCCCTTAACTCGTCCACCAGGTCTAGGTTGCTAGATAGCTGCTTTGGATTTCTCTGCTCGTCAAAGGCTAATACTCGTAGGGATTGGATGTCAACTTCAATAGGGATAAGGGCCTTAGTCCCATACATGATATTGAACAGGGTCTCACCAGTGGATACCGGACTAGTGGTACCATAGGCTCATAGGATGGTTGGAAGCTCTTCTACTCAAACACCTTTCACTTTTTCTAGCCTAGTTTTGAGGCCATGGAGAATGATTTTGTTGGCAACTTTAGCTTGATGATTTGCTTGTGGATAGGAAATTGATGTCATGCGCAAGCAGATCCCCCATCTATTGTAAAAGGCATGAAAAACGTCAAAATCAAATTGCAAGTCGTGGTTTGTGTTAAGGATCTTAGGGATTCCAAAGTGAAAAATGATATCCTTCCATTCGGCATTCTCCACTTTCTTTTCTGTGATAGTGGCCAAGGGCTCTGTCTCTACCCATTTGGTAAAATAATCATAGCCACGAGAAAAAAATTTCGTTGTTCAGAAGCAATAAGAAAAGGATCGAGTATGTTCAAGCCCCATTATGCAAAGGGAATGGGTTGAAAAATCTATTGGATATCCTCTGTAGGCGTAGAAGATAATGGTTCATGCCTCTAGCGTTTGTCACAGGTTTGAACTTTCATAGAGGCGTCTTTATGTAGCGTGGGCCAAAAAACTCCTACCCTCATGATCTTGGCAACGAACGATCTTCCCCCAAGATGTTCATTGTAGTCTCCTTTGTGTACCTCAATTAGCGCCTATTGTGCCTCTCATGGACAAGGGCATTTTAAGACTGGAATGGAGAAGGCTCGCCTGTATAAAACACCATCAATGATCACAAAGTGAGATGCCCGAACCTTTAGTACCCTGACCTCTACAGGATCAATTGAAAGCTCCCTAGTGAGTAGATATTGCATGATAGGTGATCTCCAATCATCAGTTATCTCAATAAACTGTACTGTCCTCACCTCTTCATTTTTTTCTATGTTGGGTGGTCTTTGTAGGATCTCCATATGGATCAAGTGCTCGAGAGTTTCTTTCTCTGCTACTAATTTGGACAAGGTGTTTGCATGTTGATTAAGGGCATAATTTATCTAAATTTGCTGAAAATCGTAGAAGAAGTGGGATAACTCTCGTAGCTTTTGTAGGTACTAAGTAAACATCGGATCTCTGGCTTCAGAGGTACCTTGAAATTGTTGCACCACAAGATAAGAGTCACTATGGGCTACCTACTTCTTCACTTCTAATTTTTTGGCAATAGCAAGCCGACGATGAGGGATTCGTACTCTACCACATTGTTTGGGCTACGAAAAGTGAACCGCAAAGAGTACTCCAAAACTTCACCCATAGGAGAAATCAGCACAATGCTAACCCCACTTCCTTATACATTAGAAGCTCCATCCACAAATAATATCCACTCAAGTGGAGACCCTGTCTCAAATTTTGGCATATGAGTACATTCAATTATAAAATCTAAGTGTGCTTGACCCTTGATAGCTCTGTGAGGCTCAAACTAGAGATCATACTCACTAAGTTTAATGGCCTACTTGGTGAGTCTCCCTGAGTGCTCGGGCCGTTGGAGAATTTGATGCAAAGGCTAATCGGTGAGTACTATGTAATCCTCATTTAAGCTTATTTCCGATTGCAAAATAAATTCCTAACACTACCCAAAATTCCTATATGCACAGAGACTCATCACAGAACCCTGCTCTAATACCAAACTGTAATGACCCCATTCCTGGAGACCCCATAGGTAAGGAATTTAGGAGGAAGTGCAAAAAGAATGAAAACAGAAATAAGAACTCTATTAGGAACATTCAACTCCATAGTGATACACATTAGAAATTCATAACTATTTTTTCTCTGTATATTAACTTTAACATTCAAAAGTAAATACACGACATTCTTTACAGTACATTAGGCCCTGAACAAAGATTACACATGGTCTATGCCACAAAAGTTCAACTAGCCTCTTCAAAAAGAACAAGACGACACCCCCAAGGTCTTTTGTTTTGGTGAGCTCTGTACACTACTACCCTAACGACTAAACCCCTCACGAGCCATCCCCATCCTTACCATTGTCGATGCCTAGAATGGTGAGAAGCAAATATGAGCCACAAGGCCCATCAAGTATATATAGAAGAAAAGAACAATAGAGCTAGAAGTTGATTCACTCAAGAACTGGACCTTATTCGATTCAAGTCATATTCAATGCATCATGCCATACCATGAATCATAATGTCAAAACAATGATATAAATGCAGGAATGCTCACATATGGTCTTTGGAGCCCACATAAGGTGCACAATCAATGGCACCCAAGGTCCTGTATACAAACTTACAACTACCATAAACTAGCTAGCATATCAAGATCATGAGTTAAGCTTCCATATCCAAACCACCAACACCGTAACCACCACAACCCCCACAACACCATAACAGAAGCATGAGCCAAAGCTCTCAATATAAACTAGAGCTAATGCTCGTATAATATCAGGACCACAGAAGCCACGCTTCCTTTCCCTCAACTCAACCACTCATATCCTCACTATGCAATGCAACACATAAGAAATGAAATGGCTCTTGCAGCATAAACATGATGGCAAGGCCCCCATAAGCCAACCATCAGGCCATGTTACGCCCACTTAGTAACTCCAAAATGCGAAATGCTCTACATGCATATGCTCGCTTATCATACACGGGTCAGCACTTACAGGTCAACTGTGTAATGCCAATGCTCACACTCCTAACAAATACAAAGTATAACCCCAAATGAATGCAACCCATAGCCCAACATCACAGCATATATGTGTCATTACATGTAGAACTTAACAAAGTAAAACGTGTCCATTAAATGCTTTTCTTTTTACATCTCTGAATGACCCTAATATTAATCCGATGATAAGCCCACACATGCATAGTTATTCCTAAAAACAGCTATCCAAGAGGTGTATTCAAGAGAAGAATATTTATATAACAACTTGTCTTTTATAGAAGGATATAGGCATATTCGGAAGATAGCCTCCTATAATCGGCCGACAGTTTCAAGATTTTAGGCTAATCTATCGACCGACAGAATGCCATGCCACCTGAGAATTCACACCAACATGCAAGTGTCTCCAAAAATGCTTGCATGATCTACACCCTAACAAGAACCACACCATATAGGGTAGAACAAACACTATTTTGAGTTCCAAAGCACTACCACAAGAATAAACAAAGACCATAAGAGATTTACAATCCTTTCTACATATATGCTTTACAAGAACTCTTCTCCAAAAAAATAGAAGGTTTTAGTGATTAAACCACATAGAATCTTTGATTTAAGAGTTAAAAAGTTCAAAGAAAGATTAGATCTTGCCTCTTAAAAGGAAAAGAGGAAGAAGAACTTGCATATAGAACAAAAGGGACAGATCGTGCATGAAAAGAAAGGAACAAAAGGGTCTCGCATCTATAACCACAAGAAGAGATGAACTTGCCGCTGACACAAAGAGAAGAGGAAGTAGAACTTGCCTTATTAAGCTTCACCCTTAACCCAAACTTGAGAAAATCTCCAACAAGAATCCAATCTTCACCAACCTAGAAGAAACCATCCAATAAAAGGATGAAGATGGTGAAAGATCAGCCTCCTCTCCCCAAAATCCCTTCTTGAAGCACCAACAACCAAAGGAGAAAAAGAGAAGAAGTAAAAGAAAAGAGAAGAGAACTCAACGCCTCTCAGTCCTCTCCTACCTTCTACAAGCTTCCACCGATTTCTCGCCCTCATCCCTCTTGAATTTATAAGCCAAATGGCCTAGAAAATCATGCCCAGCCACAATCGATTGACAGTTTTGAAGACAACTATAGACTATCAGAAGACAACCTTCCTAATCTATTGACAGACCCGCTCCAATCTATCAATAGTTTGCTTCTTGCCTTAGCAATCTATCAACAGATCACCCGATTCTATCGACAAATTCCTCACTTTTCCCTCGTAATCTGTTAACAGATTACTCCCATCTGTCGATAGACATAATCCTTTCCAGCAATCTATCGATAACCTAATCTCCATCTGTCGATTAACCAATCCCAATTTCTTCCAACATCCTTCGTAACCTACCTCCCAACACCTCTAACTTGGATCCCTCGATATTCAACATCCTTGCTTCCTAATTCACCTTCAATCACTCCACATGCAATCCTCCTCCTAGCCCACAAATGACTAGTGAGCCACAATTTAATCGACACAAAAACAATTAACTTATTCCCTTCCATTACTCTTTTTCCCCAAAATACCGAGTCGTTACACCATATGCAATACAAAACGAAACCATTCGATAGGGCATTAGAAATATAACTCACTATAGAGTTTTGTTCCAATGTAGAGTCTAAAAATCCTCTTGTGGAAGCAATGATTGCTCACTGGACAGCTCCTGAATGGCTTCTCAGGTGACTAGTCCAATAGTCGAAAGCACGAGGGGCGCTCCGAATAGGGGCTGAGTTCTGCAAGCTAGCTTATGTGCTAGCCAAGCTACCTGCAAAATGATAAGGCTGAAAATAAGTTCAAGGGAATGATCTCCAAAATAATATAGACCCTCCATATGGTTGGATTGCTACTCTAGCAATAGAAGAATTAATGGAGCAAATAGGGATCAAAGGGGAAGGGTTTATTAGGCTTTGGAAGAAGAGAGAAAACACTAGCCAAGAGAGAAAACACAACCAACAACAAGCCAAAAGCCTTAGTAGTTCTTCTATTCATTTCCTTATATATCAAGACCTAAAACCCTGAAAGCTCCCAAACCCAGACAAATGACTAGGAGAGAAAGAGAAGAGACAAGGCTGGAGGAGAAGAGGTGTGCCCCAAGCATGCCATCCTTTCATCGTTCTTCTTCTCCATGCGTTCCACAGAATCCATTGCAAAAACAATAAAGAAATCGTGTTGAATTGCAACCCTCGCTGTTGGAAACTGTAACGACCCTATTCCTAGAGATCCTGTTACTAGGAATCCAAGAGAAAGTGCCAAAAAGGTTGAGACAACTATAAAAGGAAGCGCATGGTAGAAATAATGTGCTAAGGCACACTTTCAAGAGGGGGGCGAATTGGTACACTTAAAAATTTGAGAGAAAATCAAAATCCTTTTTATGAAAAATATGATTTAATGCAAGTGAGAATTATCAAGGAAATGTTTGAAGCAATAAATGAAATAGAAAGTACAAGCAAGAGAAGAACACAATGATTTATAGTGCTTCGACTTAATCCAACCCTAGTCCACTACCTTAGCTCATCACTAATGATTTTTGAATCAATCCACTAATTGAAAGAAATAAGCCCATATCTACAAGATAGGCTTTCTAGCAAGAATGCTAGATGATACAACCTCCTACAATACTTGTAGGCCCTCTAGCACTTACTAGGTAAGGCTGAAAATTATTTCAATAAAAAGAGAGAATCTGAGAATTAAACTTCTCAATTACAATGTCTCTCAACTGATATAAGGGTTTGAAAATAAATAGCAACAATGAATGTAACAGTAGCCTTGAGAGAAACTGTGATAATTTAAAGCATAAGAGACAAATATGAGCACTTAGACACTTGTAATGAATGTTCTCTAACCCCATAAATGCTGCACCAACCAAGTATTTATAGTTGAGGGTGAGTGCTATCAAAATTTCGACCGTTCAAGGTAGTTGGAGGTCATTTAATGCGCTCCAAAACTAGTCGTTAGAAGATCTTGCAATAAAAACAGTCGACAATTTCATGGAAATGGTCAACATATTAGTATTAAAAATTCAAACACCGGTTGACATTATATAGAAATGATCGACATTATCCTACAAACGATCAATAGTCTCTAAGTAGAGACGGTCGACATTTTGATTCAGAGAGCGTGATTTTTGGATGGTCAACAACCAAAGAAAACAGTCAACAGATTTAAAGGATAGAGGCAAAAACAGTCGACAGTTTCTAACATGCTGTCAACATTTTGGTCCTTTGCTTCTGAAAATTTGATTTGATTTCTTTTACTTAGACTTTTAGGCCAATCACTTTGAAAACCTATTCCTTTATCACATTTAAACCCAAATTATTTTGTTTCATTTCTCAATGCTCTCAACTGATTAAATTACTCGAACTTGATTTTTGTTTCAAAACTTGGAACCAATTGAATATCTATGCCAATTGAATATCTATGATGTGACTTAGGCCAATACATATGAACCGTTTTATTTTTAAATATAAACCATTAGTTTTTTTTTTTCATTATCAAAACCAAAATAAAAATCAAAATATCAGCACATAGTTTAATTAAGTAACAATCCACCAAGACACAAGCCCTTAATTTGGATAGCCTAGTCCAACTACGATTTCAGGTGAATTATGATAAACTTAATTAAAAGGCTAAAAAATTATTATAAGTTCTAAAATATTAACTATTATTATTTAAGAACTCTAGTTCTTCATCAGGATTCCCAATCCTAATCAAGCCTACCCATGTATTTGCAAACCCTTATTGCATGTGACCCATTGGGTTTCTACTATGTTGACTAGGATATGACTTTATCAAATAAAGTCATTATTAAATAAATTCATAGACCATGAGTGAAGTCTAACAACCTATCATACCCCGCAATTGGTAGAAGGATCAATTTATGATCACTGCCTTTCAATGATGGTCTTATCATGCAATTCAATCCCTTCATCAGTTTAAAGTGTCTCAATCAAGTGGAGACATGGATTGTGTGTCAATCCCTATTTAGTGCTTGATTATAATATTTCTTTGGTCTCCCAAAAGAATGACTTCCTTTGGATTAACATCCAACTATGGACATAGACTTCAAGTCATCTTTCACCAAAGGGCCCACAAGACATATCTCCACAAATTAGGGGTCAATGAATCCTATCTTGGCTTGCGCATAGCCTTCACATGCTTCATGGTATACCCAATCACTGTAATACTCACACCTCCTATTGAGATGCTTTGTAATACTTGAGAATTTCTCGAGGCTATAAATAGTATTTGATGAAGGGTATAACTGGACTTTTTGAAAGAAATGGGTTGTACGATACACTATCATAGTTTAAAGCAACCGATTCGACGAGAGGGAGTACCCCAGACCCTAGATGATTAAGGAAAATGGTATAGTAGGGACGAGTAATACGAGTTATGATTTTAGGTATCAAAAGAAGTGGGATCGGGAACAGTTTTCGGTATAGTTGTCGACCGGGCTGAGAAAATCGAATCGACGTAAGGAACATCTACAAAGTCAACGGAGCACGCTGAGGACTAACATTTTACGTGTAGAACAAACCTTGAGCAAATTAGGGTTAAAATGAAGAGATTTAAGGTCAACATGAGCAACCGGGCCAAAGTATAATTTTCTAAATTTACCCGAGGGAGGTTAAACGGATAATTTTTCAAAAGTTTCAAGGGTGAAATGAGAATTACTAAACTTGTGGGCCTTAGTGGTATAGTAGGATAGATCAGGGGTATCATGGAAAGGGCAGAAATGTCATATGAAGAAAATATGGGGTCAAAGTGTAATAAACCAAAGTTACAATGTGAACGCACCAAGAAATCGGCTGCAAAAAATTTGTAGCATATGGAAGTTGTTTCCGGTGATGGGACGACCGAGGAAGGATTGGGGAAGGTGCTATACGGCAGGGGCTAGCTTGGGGGCAAGCCTTAGCCGCTGATTGGTCGGAATTTGGCCAAAAATCGCTTATAAATAGCGAGGGTTTCGGCCAAAATTTAGCAAGAAAATTGATCGTGTTTTGGTGTGAATCGAAGAGATTCGATAGAGGGTTTTTGGTCCTTGCATCAAGGGGGAGATTTTGGGAGCTTTTGGGAGAGATTTCGTTGAGTTTAAAGGTTGTTCGAAGCCTAGCCAGAATTTGGAGGCAGACCGCCACCTCTGACCTGCAACTATCTTTCCAGTGGTGTTTATGCCTGAAACCGGTGGCATTGAGATCGACTTGATAAGGGATTTAAGGGGGTGCAATTGGATCGACCATCAGAGCATCCGTCAACGGCCGAAAAATCGAGAAAGACGGTGGTGCATGGCTGCACGCACTAGCTTTCACATGCAGGGCGCGTAAGGGCGCATGAATAAGGTATTTCTGGTATTTCTTCTTTTAGTATTTTTCTTGATTTATTTTAGGATTTATCATGTTGGAAAATTTGGAAAAATGTTTGAAGGGATAATTATTTTGGAGTTATTAAGATAAAAATTGGAAGAAAATAGAGGAAATTATGGAAAAATGGAGGAAAATTGATTTTAACGCTTCCTTAATTAAATATGATGTTGAGGGACTATCGTGGCTCGAGGTTGAGTATAAGTTCAAGTGTTTGTGATTGGCACATAAATCGAGGTCATGTACGAGAATCGAGGCGATCTGAACACATTCGAGGTGAATGGTTTGACTCTAGTTTTACCCTTGTTTTGGAAGTGTGTTGGTGTGTGTGTGTAGTGGGTTCAGGTGAGCAGTTTTACCCTCCCGAGCTTAGGTTGCATGTGATTGAACCAGTTCAAGTGAGTGGTCATACCCTCCAGAATTCGGGATGTTATGCATATGTATTTTACTTATGTACTTGTGGCATCCTTTGCATATTGAACATGTGGTATATTGAATCAACTGTTTTACTTATAAAAGAGTTAGCGCATGGCATGTGATTTTCAAATCATCAGGGCATTAGTTTTCATGTCGGTGTTATGTCCTTAGAGTACGGGATGGGGTCTTCTTGAGAATGGGGCAAGGTTAATCCAGGTGAAGAGTGACACGGTAAGGCACTCGAGGATTAAATATGTCATAGCAAGGTCAACCCCAATGGTGTGTGGAATGCATTTTCCAAAGGAGGTTGAGTATGTCAGGGAGATTTCTCAAGTTAGACATGTTGCATGTCGTTGTTGTCTATATATCCCATGCTCATATGTTGTTTATGCATTCAGTAAACTGTTTCATGCCATCACTTAGATGTTTTATCATCTAATATGGGTTATGCCACTGAAACATTCAACGTTCCAGCCAAGGACTGCTGCGGGGGTGAGGATGCGGCCAGTTGAGGCCAATGATGCTTAGTATGATAGCTGTTGTGTCATTTTGGAGGCGTTAGTATTTATATCAATAACTATACACACAGTTGTATGACAATGTTGTATCATTTGGTGGTGTCGTAATACGTATTTCGATGTGGGAACATCTTGTATGAAACTCATGGTAGGCCATGATATTTTAATGTAAATATTCGGTTGTGTTGTATTATGTCACGTTTAGTTTAAGATTTTTTATCTTGATGGTTAAACGGGCAAGACTGTGGTTCTCGGGGTTGGTATCTGCATGTGAAGATTGTTCTTGTTACACTGCGTGTGTTAAACTTTGAAAAAAAAAAAAAAGAAATCCCGGGAATAGCCTTATAGTGACGTGCCCGTGTAAGGCAGGGTGTTATAATTGGTATCAGAGCCCTAGGTTAAAACCCTAGGATGGTTAAACTAGGTTGTTGTACTTAGCATGGTTAGAACTGTTGAACGAGAACTTAAAACAAGGTTATGGATTCTAAGAGACATTCGGAACGTAGATGAAAACAGTATGGAGACTCTAGAGAGGTGAGATTTGATGTTCTTAACTTGAATATACTTTTAGTGACAACAGGAGATGGACAAATTCTATTCACATTTTGGGCACAGTAGTAGGAGGTGAGAGAGCCAGTAATAAGAGTCGTCGAAAGGACATAGATATAATGAATACTTTGGTGATTTTGGTACAACTTGAAGCATAGTATAAATCTCTTTTGAAAGAACTTTAGTGAATCATTTTAGTACCACCCGATTGGGACATGTTAATAATGGTGATGTCATGGCCTGACAAGATAAGTGAAACGACTGAGGTTATTTGGAGAACTTATCAAAGGACGTGGGCAAAAAGAATGGTTTGAAGATGTTAAGGTTGAGTTAGGTACCCCAAGTAGGGACTTAAGAGGAACGGATTCAGTTAGAGCCAATTAGTGAAAATCCCGAATGAAGACTTAGAGGCAAAGAAACTAGTGGATCGTAAAGACAAAATCCCTACTTAGAGATTTAGGGTTTGTCGATTGAACTCTTTGGGGTTATTAATTGGAGAATGTTAGACCTGGCTAAGTGATAGAACGTCGGGTTGGGAGTTGGCATCCCACGATGAGGTTCGAATGTAAGGTTGATTCAGTAACCATAACTGAGGATCCGTGACAATTAGGAACTGTAAATTGGAGATCATTAGTCAAAATCCCGTTTCGCTGAATGTGGGGATATCTGGTGGTTATTAAGAATAAGTGAGTTATGGATGGTTAGTCTGATATGACATAACCTAATGGTAAATCAGGTTTGTGAACAGATGATATGAAATCATCAAGATTCGAGGGTAAGAATAACTCGGTATGGATCGAGGGTCCTAAGAAATGATCCGAAGTAAGAAACCCAGGAAGATTCGATAAGTGCTTTTGAGAATAGAATTTAAGGGTTTAGGAATCCGAAATTGTTGACAGGAATATTGAGATAAAGGAACCAGAATTGATGACAAAGGAAATAAGAAAATATTACCTTAAGGAAATGACCCATAGGAATGAGTCATGTGTTTGGTTATTCAAGGGTAAAAAAGGTCAAGGTGTAGTTGTGAGACTTATGGAAGTTTTGGGAAATGATCGAAGAAAGAGCGGTAGCGAGGATATTAACCTAGAATCAGACAAGGAAATCGAATCAGGATTAATTGAGGTCGAATTCTCGTCTTGCTAGATATTGGGTGTTTTAAAAGTTTTCGTAATAGTAATTGGGGATTGGTGTAACATGTTTTGAGTTGCAATTTTTCCTTTTGAGTGAAATCTTAAAGTGTGATCTCAATCTATTTTCCTTATTAATGGTCAACACTGGTCAAAGAGGAAGTAGCCGTAAATTAGCTATAGTTAGGGTCAAGCCTCAACCAAAAAAAAAAAAAAAGTTATTAAGATATAAAATACGAAGTTTGCATGTTGTGAGGGTTAGAATTTTTCCTTAGAAATTTGAAAGAATCTTGTGGCTTATAGAGGATTTGCAAAATTAAATCTTACGTGAATATTTGGGGATTGTAAATAAACATAAGGATCAATGATAAACTAGAAATTTGCGAGTTAGGACGAATCTTAGAGATTAGAAAGGTTTCAGGATAAGACAATTTCGAGTTTGACTTTGATGTTTCTAAGGAAATTTACATGAGTTGTATAGACTTGGAGATAAAATGATATTTCAACATAAGGAGGTGATTACATCTAAAGCTTGGAAGGACCTTAGCCGATTTAGGAAAGTTCAAACTCAAAAGAAAATAGTTAGCATAACGATGGTCAAGGACCAATTAAAGGGTAATCATAAAAAAATTTTGGCTTGAGTTTTAAGGCACCAAACAATGAGGTAGGACCTGCTAAACTTGATAAGCTCATAAAGATATCATGAGACATGACTAGATCTTAATACATTGGAGTTGACCCTAATAGATCCAAAGAAATAGGATTGATTGAAAGAATGACCCATAAAGTAAGTGTCAGTTGAAAGTCAATCGTGGAATAGGATGTTGGAAACATATATGGAGTGCAGAAGTTCTAAAACCAATTTTGTGATGGGCAGTGACGTAAGTCTATAAGAGAATATGATTGCATGACCTAACATAATTTTCGAATACGATAATAGTACTAGATGGATTTCTAATAATTTTGGAAGAATTGATCATAGCACTTGTAAGGGTAGCAACAAGAAAATGAGGTTCCATGATAAGTTGGAAACTAAAGGAGAATAGATTGTAGAAGGAAATTTGAGGTATTGGGAATGGTTAGGGCAAGGGTGCACCACTCAATTGAGTGATATCTCTAGAAAAGGAAAAAATTAGGGAATCCAAGAGATCAGGGATTTGGACAGAACCACTATAGCTCTCGAAGATGGAACGAGGAATTCTAGCATAACGATAACACCATTAGTGTTTGGCCTGTAACAACGGATCTGAGCCTAGGGACCAAGGCAGAGGACTAGTGGTTGGCTCGCGATTTGGGGTGTGATACCCACGAGTCAGAGCAACACAGTGAACTGTGGAGATGGTCAGGTGCCAAAGTTTGGGTAGCACTGTGGCTGTTATGTATGGATTAGGGTCCAAGTTCCTATGGACCAGAGCATTGTGGTAGAATCCCTAATCGTTTATGAAACAGTTGAGGACTTGGAAGATGACTTTACCTAGATATTTGCCTTATGGGCTATGATTGTTAAAAGAGAATCGGGGAGGAAATATAATCTCGAGCAAAGAAATAATGTTTGGCGAGCTGTTAACGGAGATTTGTGAAGGATTCTTCTAGGATAACTGCATCCGCGATAGAACTCGTGAAGTTATGGCTACTACTAAGTGATGACTCAGAGTCGTGGTGAAATAATAATGGTATTCATAAGCTGAGGTAGGTCATAACCAAGAATGAAATAATCCCTGGTATAGGCATGTGATATGGATTTACTTAGGAAATGTGTTTCCCGGATTAGGTAAATAGTGGGACGGTTGTTTCCCTGGATATGACCTTTGGGAAGAATTTAATTCAGGGTGCTGACTTGACTTTTAGTTTAGTGTGCTTGATATTACGCACCCCAGGAATTGTAAGCAATTGGCTCTGATTTAGTTGTCTCGAACCTTGCCTTTAGTGATATAAAAAGGTTGGAGCAATAGTAGGTATATCTTGGTACTCTTGAAAACATGAGTTGATCTATAAAATGATACGAAGTCAACATGAAGATATGGTAAGCTATATGATGATAGGTAAACAAAAGTGTTTTTCTTTCTGAGAGACATGTTTTAACTTGAGAAAGCATATGACTAAGTTGTTATAACGAAAAAATGTGAGTTTCCAAATTCATTATGGAAATTCTATTTTGCATGATAGTAGGCTAAGCTAATAAAGCTATGCTAGGTGTTACTGAAGACCCGGGGGAAATTGGAAGTTGTCCTGTAAGGGTTTCCATTAAGGTAGTAGTGTGAGAATTAACTAGCATAGTGAAGAACGAGTAAAATATGCTCTTAGGATCGAGGATGATGGGGATCTTAATTGACTCAATAGAGAAATTGTTTCTCACATGGGAAGGATATGGAAAGTATCGCTTAGTTGAGATAGAGCATTTGACGGTTCTAGGGTGAGGTGCCACGAATAATGTATGGGTTTAGGTGCTCTAGTAGATAGTATAATTATTATAATATCCTGAGAGCCCAGAAAAGTTAGTATATATTGAGGATAGTGTAAGAAAGGAAACAACACTAGCTGTATACCTTTTGGGCTGAATGTAGGCAAGGAACTCCGGGGTTAAGCGTACTTGAGTTGGGAAAGTTCAAGAATGGGTGACCCCATGGGAAGTTTGGGTAGGCCCATCAAGGTAAGTTGTTCTGGTCCTTCCTATCGCTCGATGCGGGATATTATAGGTGGTATCAGAGCCGACTCTTGATGAAGGCGGGGAGTGGGGCTGGGGCTCAAGAGTCTGTACAAGGAGCAACTTTTGGCAAGCTTCTAGGATGGCAGCCCCCAAAAAGGAGAAGATCTGGGACCAGTTGTAAGGTTGCATGACGAAGACGTCATGTGCTCAAGGGGGGGAGAATATAATACCCTAAGAGCCTAGAGAATGGTAGTATATATCGAGGATAAGTAAGGAAGGAAACAACACCAGTTGGATACCTTTTGGGCTGAATGCAGGCAAAGAACTCCAGGGTTAAGCGTGATTGACCTGGGAAAATCCAAGGATGGGTGACCCCCCTGAGAAGTTCGCGTAGGCCCATCAAGGTAAGTTGTTCTGGTATTTCCTATTGCTCGATGCAGGAGGTTACAATTATGGAATGTTGTTTTGTGATCAATGAATTGAAATGACACAAGAGTACTAGGTTGAGACAAATTGGTCTGATTGATGGATAGTGGTTGGGAAAAAGAAATGGTAACATGCCAAGATGTCAGGTTATCGTAAGAGAAATTGTGTTCTTGATAGACCTAAATGGATGATTTGCGTGACTAGCCGCAAGAGGCTAAGAAATTATCTCTAAAGTAAATGTGCAATTGAGGTACTGATAATTGAGAGAAAAGTACGCCGAGTTAGTTCAATGTTATCAATTTCTGTGTGATCATGTCATATGCATTAGCATAAGAATAGGTTGGGAGAATTAGTAGTCAAATAAAATGGGTTTTGAGAACACGATTAGAAGTGATATTTGGTTTTATAAATTATTTTGGGATTCATGTAGCCGCCAGTATAAAGCTACAACGGGATATTCTGGAGAATAAGAAACATATCTGGTAAGCTTGGACCATATAGAAATGTAAGTTAGGAATGATTGCTAAGGATTAGGAATGGTATTTATGACATTTCAATTGGGAGTCATTAGTGATAGCAGTGATTCAATTATCACGGGCCAAATTTCGAGGACGAAATTTATTAAAGGGGAGAGGATGTAATACTCAGAAATTTCTCGAGGCTATAAATAGTATTTGATGAAGGGTAGAACTGGAATTTTCGAAAGAAATGAGCTGCAGGATACACTATCATAGTTTCAAGCAGCCAAATCGACCAAAGAGAGTACCTCGGACCCTAGATGATTAAGGAAAATAGTATAGTACGGACGAGGAATACAAGTTATGATTTTAGGTATCAAAAGAAATGGGATCGGGAATAATTTTCGGTACAGCTGTCGACTGGGCTGAGAAAATCGAATCGATGTAGGGAACATTTGGAAAGTCAACGAAGCATGCTGAAGACTAACATTTTACGTGTAGAACAACCCTTGAGCAAATTCAAGTTAAAATGAAGAGATTTAAGGTCAAAACGAGCAATCGGGCTAAAGTGTAATTTTCTAAATTTGCCCGAGAGAGGTCAAACGGATAATTTTTCAGAAGTTTCAAGGGTGAAATGAGAAGTACTAAACTTGTGGGCCTTAGTGGTATAGTTGGATAGATCAGGGGTATCATGGAAAGAGCAGAAATGTCATATGAAGAAAACATGGGGTCAAAATGTAATAAGCCAAAGTTGCAATGTGAATGGACCAAGAAATCGGCCGCCGCAAATCCGCCGCGCATGGAGGCTGTTTCTGGTGATGGGACGACCGAGGAAGGACTGGGGAAGGTGCTATAGGGGGGGCTAGCTTGGGGGCCAAGCCTTAGCTGCTGATTGGTCAGAATTTGGCCAGAAATCGCTTATAAATAGTGAGGATTTCGGCCGAAATTTAGCAACCAAATCGATTGTGTTTTGGTGTGAATCGAAGAGATTGGATAGAGGGTTTTTGGTCCTTGCATCAAGGGAGAGATTTTGGGAGCTTTTGGGAGAGATTTCGTTGAGTTTAAAGGTTGTTCGAAGCCTAGCCAGAACTGGAGGCGAACCGCCACCTCTGACCTGCAACTGGCCTTCCGGTGGTGTTTTGGCCTGAAACCGGTGGCATTGAGATCGACTTGCTAAGGGCTTTAAGGGGGTACAATTGGATCGGCCATTGGAGCATCCATCGGCGGCCGAAAAATCGAGGAAGACGATGATGCATGACTGCACACGCTAGCTTTCACATGCAGCCATGCACAGAGCGCGTGAATAGGGGTATTTCTGGTATTTCTTCTTCTATTATTTTTCTTGATTTATTTTAGGATTTATCATGTTGAAAAATTTGAAAAAATGTTTGAAGAGATAATTATTTTGGAGTTATCGAGGTAAAAATTGGAAGAAAATAGAGAAAATTATGGAAAAATGGAGAAAAATAGATTTTAATGTTTCCTTAATTAAATATGATGTTTAGGGAGTATCGTGGCTCAAGGTTGAGTATAAGTTCAAGTGTTTGTGATTTGGCAAGCAAATCGACATCATGCACGAGAATCGAGGTGATCCGAACACATTCAAGGTGAGTGGTTTGACTCTAGTTTTACCTTTATTTTGTAAGTGTGTTGGTGTGTGTGTAGTGGGTTCAGGTAAGCGGTTTTACCCTCTCGAGCTTAGGTTGCATGTGATTGAACCAGTTCAAGTGAGCGGTCATATCCTCTAGAACTCGGGATGTTATGCATATGCGTTTTTCTTATGTACCTGTGGCATCGTTTGCATATTGAACATGTGGTATATTGCATCAACTGTTTTACTTATAAAAGAGTCGGCGCATAGCGTGTGATTTTCATATCATCGGGGCATTTGTTTTCGTGTCGGTGTTATGTCCTTGGGGGACGAGATGGGGTCTTCTTGAGAATGGGGCAAGGTTAATCTAGGTGAACGAGTGACACGGTAGGGCACTCGAGGATTAAGTATGTCGTGGCAAGGTCAACCCCAACGGTGTGTGGAATAGATTTTCCACAGGAGGTTGAGTATGTCAGGAAGATTTCTCAAGTTAGACATGTTGCATGTCGTTGTTGTCTATATATCCCATGCTTGTATGTCTTTCACACATTCAGTAAATTGTTTCATGCCATCACTTAGATGTTTTATCATCTAATATGGGTTATGCCCCTGAAACATTCAACATTCCAACCAGGGACTACTGCGGGGGCGAGGATGCAGCCAGTTGAGGGCCAATGATGCTTAGTATGATAATCGTTGTGTCATTTTGGAGGCATTAGTATTTATATTAATAAATGTACGCACGGTTGTATGACAATGTTGTATCATTTGGTGGTGTTGTAATACATATTTCGATGTAGGAACATCTTGTATGAAACTCGTGGTAGGCCACGATATTTTAATGTTAAATATTCTGTTGTGTCGTATTATGTCACGTTTAGTTTAAGATTATTGATCTTGATGGTTAAACGGGTAAGATTGTGGTTCTCGGGGTTGGTATCTGCATATGAAGATTGTTCTTGTTACACCGCGTGTGTTGAACTTGGAAAAAAAAAATCCTGGGAATTACCTTATAGTGACGCGCCCTTGTAAGGTGGGGTGTTACATGCTTCCTTAACAATGTCAAAACATACGAATTCACATGTAAAATACATAGTGGTGATCACCTCAAGTCGAAAGATCACTTGCACAAACACCACTAGAGGTTTCCTTAGACACTCTTGCAAGATCCATAAGAAATCCTTTTTGGTCGAGTCACTGTCCAGTGAACTTGTTCTCCAACAAGCACCTATGTACTAGCTTAGGCATCCAATGCCCACAGTCTGTAAGATCAACTGCCACTTTCCTAAGGTGACGATATAGTACACACCAATCTCTTCGCGTCATTGATATCCCATCTCAATGACAATTTTGACTAGAGACATTTTAAGGTATACTCTTAGGTGTATCAAGAACCTTACAATTGAAGTCACACCTCAATTCCTTAAGCATGTTGTATTTAAGTAATTATTGAATGAATAAATAAATACAAAAGACAAAGTTTGGCAATAGATAACATAAACATGAAACAACTAGATATATTACTCAATAAATATATCACATTTTGATGTATCAAGTACACTAGTAGGTTTTTCCCGATTTGGATTTTCCACATTAAAATTATGTGTTCGTTTATTTGTTTGATGGTTTGACTGTAGTTTTTTTTTTTTTATCCAAAATCCTGACAGGCTTCTCACAGAAAAATTTCAGAGAGTATAAAAAATGTGGTTAAGTACTACAACTTCTCTAAAAGAATAATTCAAAGAAAAATGAGAACTAAAATTTTTATCAAAGCTTTTCTTGACTTTAGTTCTATGTAATTGTGTATCTCAGACTTTTTCTTCTCTATGAGTGCATCTATCTATTATGTTTATCCGAGAATTAGTTATATATAGCCTTCTACTAGATATTTCATCAAAGCCTTCCAACCTTGGAAAAAAAAAAAACATTCTTCTTTCTTCCATGTCAACGGTTAGATATCAATGCAACAGATAAATTATAAGCTTATTTAATGCATGATCTTTCATACAACATTTAATGAAATTCTAATTGTTTGGATTCGAGAAACCAGTTACATTTAATGTAGTGTAAGAGGATAATTAATCAATATTAGTGATTAGTCGATTAAGAAAAATGGTTACTCGATTAATATAAAGCCTTATTCGATTAATCTCAGTTATTAGTCGAGTAAAAATCAATAAAAGTTGAGTAATTTTTAAGTATGGATTCTTAATCGAATTGAATAATGTACTTGGACAGCCAATTAATATCAAGATAATTTAGTACAAGTGATCTTTTACTCAATTAATGATTATAATCAGTCAATTATTTCAACAAACTCTTTAAACACTTGCAAAATTATCTGGATAATACTCTACTTACTTTTCCTTTACTCAATTAAACTTTGAGAACTATATCTGTTATACTTGTTCCTACACATGTTGATATTAATCGAATATTATAACAAGTTACTCGATTATTTTATTGATACTCGAGATATTAGTTGATTGATATCAAAAACTTATTGGATTAGTTTACTTATACTTGAGATGTTAATCTATTAATATCAGAAGGTTACTCGATTAATTTACTAATACTTGAGATATTACCTAGTTAATATCAAAAGTTTACTTGATTAATTTACTTTAGTTTGATATTACTCAAGTAATATAGTATATTACTTGATTAACTCACTTAAGTTGAATTTGAATTTTAAACTTCCAACTATCATTACTCAATTAATTTAAGATTAATAGTTGAATATTTTGTGTTAAATTATTTAAACTAAAGTTATTAGTTCTTTATACTCGATTAACTCACAATTTTAATCTATTTTCATATTTAAACTATTGATGTCTTGATTTTGTGTTATGTACTTATTTGATACACGTTTATAAGACGCATTAAAATCAATTAGATCAATATAGATTCCAAGTCAATTATGAGTAAAGCCAATTAGCCAAGAAACAACTCACTCTCAACATGGAAATACTAAAATCATTAGTAAAAGACAGATTAAATGTATAGAAGGTCAAACAGAGGTCAACCAACTTCACTAGGAATTCAGCTCAAACTAACACTAGATAACCTTTAAGTTTCACCAAATTGGATGTCAAGTAACTCATTTAAGTCGACGATCGGGCAAGCAATTATGTTAGTGTCAATCTAATGGGTCGTGAATTCGATTCTCGATCTGCGTAGTGAGACGAATCCTCAAATATGTGATTTATCTCCTCTGACGTAATCGATGGCACGAACACCTGAGACCGCACAAGTGTCGTAGTTAAAAGCACAAATAGTTATTGTAAGATAAAGAGGGTGTGTCGTAGTTAAAAGCACAAATGGTTGAAGCTAGCTAGATAAGGGAGGAAAAGGCTAAATTAAATTGATTTAAGGGAGGAAAAGGCTAAATTAAATTGATTTACCTTCTCTGTCAAAAATTGTGAGATCGAGTGGCAGCACTCCGCGAGAGAGAGCATCTCAAGAAGGCTAAATTGAATTGAAAGAGAGCGTGAGGGATAAATAAAGAAAAATCTCATATCTCAAACCGGAAGTCCAACATTACTCAAACATAGAATGCCAATTCAAAGAGAGTCGGACACTAGCTTGCTCTCAGGAATGAATCAATCAAGCCTGACAGTTTAATTAGCTAAAAGAGGCTGAAAACGAAGAGAAAAGGTGCGTCATGAATTAACTTCAATTAATATTGTTATTGTTGGTGAGAGGGAAGCGCACTTGGAGTCCTTAATAATTACAAGAGAGCCAAGCTCGTGAGGCCCAATTACAAGTAAGAGCTGCATAAAATTCAAAGAGAAAAAGAAAACGTCAACTATCAACTCACCAGAAGAAAGCCTGAAAATTTTAGAACAAGAAAGCGCCAAACTAAGTGAAGTCAACAGTTCATCCCTCGAAGCAACCTATAGGAGCTTTGGTAGGCTCCTCCTTCAATAGTCCAAATCAGGAGAAATGGTAAGAGAGTTGTCCGGCAAAATCCCAACTTGGACCCGGTTTGGGCCCCATCCCCTCTCATTTTATCCGTGTTAGATAAACGTTATGTTGTCTCACGGAGACAACATAATATTCTCGTGTTAACATGATTTACATAAACAATAAAATCGCTCCATATATAGGTATGTATCCCTTTTGCTTCCAATTCTCCAATTTTCGACTCAATGAATCATTCATTTCTTCTTTCCCGAAGAATAATCCATCCTCAGGATCTATTATAACAACCTTGCATAGTGTTTAGGTTTACAAATGGGAAGATACCATGGGAAACAGAGTAGTAATGCTAGTTAGTGGAAGAACCCGTCCTAGAATAAAATTAAAAGACCCAATGTACTAGACTTTGTCTTTGTCCATCTTAAAAGTATATATTTTAAGGTGAAGGGTGAAGAAAGGATGTTCACAAATAGATTAGGATGGGTTTCTTCGCTTTCACATGGCTGGCAGCCAGTAATATTCAAATAACACTTATCCTTTTTCCATTTTATTCCTCTGTTCCTTTCTCTTTATTTTTATTTTTTCCCCTTTTTTCTATCCATCTTTTCACTTTTTAAGTGGGGAAGGGGGAGAAGGCTGTCCAAAATATTCTTTGCCCATGTTAGAGAAATTAGGACTGCTTATCTTGTTAAGCTTTCTTTTTCAAAAACTCACACTTACTATACAATAAAATTCAATCCTTTGTTACATTTCATTATGCTAATCATTAAAAAAATGTCAAATTTTAACTTAGAATTATCAAGCCATCTACATTAATTGTACATTGACATTATAATTATAATAATAATAATACAAAATTATTGAATAATAATAATAAATTATTGAAAATAGAAAGCAACCATCTATTACTTTTCATGCACTGTTTTGCAGAGTGCTTGACTCTGACAGTACAAGCCCAATTCCTGTTCCTTAATTGCCAAACCAATCTCAAAACCCATAATATTACATTGAATTTGTCCAAAAATAAAATAAATATAATAAAAAAAATAAAAACTCATATTATTGTTCTAGCTAGAAATACAATGAAACAAGGAGGTGAAGTATGCTTTCTACAACAAACACAAATGAAACCCAACAGATTGATCTCTCCCCCATTCTCTCTGCCCCACACCTCTACTCTCTCATTCACAGAACATTTATGAAACAACCATTCAGAGGCTAATTAGCCCTTCATTTACAAGTCCCCTACTTAATCAGCATTTCATTTTGTAATCCCTGTTCTCTGTTGTTGGTCTAGTAAAAAAGCCAACTTGGAGCAGAAAGAGTGGCGCTGATTGCGGCTTCCAGCTTCCATATGAACATTTATGGCTTGTTTTTGGCTAGCAGCAGCAGCATGATGAGACACGTTGACATGATATGTGGAGTTGGCTTGGTAGCTGCAGAACCGGTAGGGTTTGTCGGTCCTGCGCCGAACACTGTTGATCCACTTGAATTCGTCGTGTTCAGAACCGATGAGCTCGTGCTGCGTTTCAGAAACCTTTTGTCAGCTTCCCTTCTTTTTCGCCCAATTTTTGCACATTTGCAAGGTAGAAATAAAGCAAGTTTAGATGCAAGAAAGCTCACCTAGTTGTTGGGTATTGGCATGTCCCAGTGCCTGAACATAGAAAAAGGAAACAAATTTTGGAAACGAACAAGATGGAACATGTTTAAGATGTTAACAGTAATAAGCAAACACAGAAAAGCTTGCATATGTTATAAGATGAGGAAATGGCTATTACTTGGGTCAGTGTTAGTAATGACGGCAGCGCCACCAAAATTGCAGCTGTTAGGGACTGGATCCTTCTGATAGTAGGCATTGAATGCGTAAGAAGCATGGCCACGGATTGTGTTCGGGTTGTAGCAGCTGGCACCGAGCTGAATTGCCGAACAGTCAGCACCACCAAAACCACAGGCATAGTCCAAGGCAAGCTGTAGGGCAATTTGGGATGCTGCTTGGCTGGCAACACACCAGCTTCCTCCTGAAGACGCCGGTGAGGATGAGGAGGTTGCAGGTGTCATGACCGGGCTAATTGTGGCAGGCGAGTCAGGGTTTGAAACTGCTGGATTAACAACAGAGGGAGTTGTGACAATTGGAGTGGTGGGGTTAGTAGTTGGAACGGTTGGTAGAGGAGTGGTTATATCTGCTTCGGTGGTGGAAATGGAAGCAGAGAATGGGCTTTTCCTGTCATGGTTTAGTTGTTTGCTATCTCCCTCTATCATATTAGAACCTGAAATTGAACAATAATTCGATGAATTCCTCGCCTTCAATCACAAATTATTGCCAAGAACTAGTAAATGAATATAAATATTACCAAAATATTGTCGAGTTTGAAAAGAATTAAAATGTCAAAATTTGAGTTGTTACAACTATCTTTCCTAATATTTCATATCAAAATGCAGATGAAGGTATGTTCAGGTAACAATGATTGGGCTTCAATATACCCAATTAGAGAGAGAGAAAGAAAAAGAGAAAAAGATAAGAAAATGGAAAGAGGGAAAAGAGAAAAGTTCTTAGAAGCTTGAAACTTCAACTTAAATATTGAATTGGAAAGATTGTTTTCTATTCTGGAACGTAAGTTTCAAGAGCTCAGCATATTCAATCAGACATGGAAAAGCTTCAATTTACGGTACCCAATTAGAGAAAGAAAGAAAGAGAGAAAAAGGCAGGAAAACAAAGAGAGGGAAAAGAGAAAAATCCTTGGAAGCTTGGTATTGAAGCTTCAGCCTGCATAGTGAATTGAAAAGAATGTTCTTAAGTTGGAATATAAGTTAGACCAATCAATCAAAGAGTTATCATTTAACTATATTCTGATGCTTAGCCATCTCAATTCAAATTAATATACCCATTTGCAAACAAATATGGGCATTAAAAATTAATGAGTCAGAGTGAAATTTTGATCAAGAACAGACCCATAAACCAAGACGAAAGAATCGGCGCGTTGCAATGAATTTCCTTGCCCGAGATGAAAAGAAATAAATAACTGGAGAAATCAGTAAATGGGATTACAAAAAAAAATCCAAAAAAAGTTTAGTGCTATGCATATATAAATCATAGCGTCATCTACAAGCAACCCTATCGAAAGCAAGGAGGATTTTCGGGGGGTTGCGTCTGGTGAGTTTTCCTCAGTGCACATTCGAAGGGTAATATCGAATTCTGCTCAACAAACTAGAACGCTTAAAAACAGGGGAAACAGTTCCCAGTCCCCACTACAACAAAGCGATTCAAATCAAAATTGGGAAGCACAGGGAAACAAAACCCGAAACCACAGGAACAGTGATCTCCAAATAAGGGCAGAAGAATTTGGGATTATGAAAGCGAATCAAAAAAGGGAAAGTTACCGGAGCAAAGAAAAACGCCCAAATGGATGAAGAGAAGAAAATGGGGAACCCGTCTGAGCATTCTCTCTTGGAATTTTAATTTCTTCTTCTTCTTCTTCTTCTTCTTCTTCTTCTTCTTCTTCTTCTGCTTCACTTGTGGTTGTGCTCCATCGCAGTTGCTATTATACTGTGTCCAAAACCAGGCTGTGGGTTTGAACTTGGCTTGAAAACAAAGAGAGAAAGAAAGACAAGGCTAGATATCTCATACCAGAGGGGGCATCATTACCTTGTTGAAAAGCAGATGACTTTGTGTCCCTCATAGCATATACAAATGTATATCTTCCGATAGAGAGAGAGGGGCATGAGGAGAGGAGGATGGTAAAAGGAGGGAAAAGGCGGAACGGGAAGGCAAGCCAAGGCAAAAGAGGGAATTGTTTGGAATTTGAGTGTGGGATTTTGGGTTCCACAAGGGATGATGGTAATCATGGTGACGGTGATAATTTCCCAGATTTAGGACTTCTAATCACAACTTAATTCAATTCATAACAAATCGCGTTCTTTTCACTTTTTTATGCCCTTATTATACTGATTTGGTGGGTTTCAAGATTCACCAAATCACTATTAATCTTTATTTTCTTATTGATTTAGGGTAGGCTCATTATTAAATATTAAAATTAAAAAATATTAAATTCCAACTAATTTTGAGAAACTTTTTTACCCCTTTTCAATGTAAAAACTAGGAGTACAGTGTGATTATGCATGTGTAAGAAAAAATAAAAAAATTAAGTAAATATAATTTTATTTTTTTTACTTGTTTAAATAAGATATAAATAAAACTGAGTCTTATTATTATGATAAAATTATTCTAAGTTTTGTTATCGAGATATAATAATAAATTTAGTATCATGGGAGAGTTTTCATTTTCAATTTTCAATCTTTGGAAAAACGATAAAACAGAAAATAATCCAAGGTGTAGAGTGTTTTTTGTATGAGCTCTCTCTTGTTTAAGTTAATTCAACCGAAATAATGTGTACTTTTAGAAGTAGAAGTGTAATTTTAGTAGAATTCTTGTCATGTCTTGATCAAAGAGATCATTTCTTATTTATAGAGGTTGAAAGTGACACGTGAAAGAGCATTCATATTTTTCAGGATTGCTTGTTCTAAATTATCAAATAAAGATATCAGAGATGAGTTGACACATTCTTACTGAGTCATAACTTGAAAAGTTCCCCAAGAATCATATCTTTAAGATCTAAGAGAGATTTCTAGAAGGGTTTCTCGACAGTATCGAGAAGAGGGTTTCTAAAAAGGTCTCCCAAAAGCATCTAGGAGAGTCTCTCATGACGGTCTCCCAAAGATATCTAAGTGAGGATCACTTTAGGGTCTTTTGGGGATTGCTAAGTCAAGAAAATCTCATGGGATTCATTCTTTGGGCTTCTTCTTTCTAGGTTTAGGCCCATTTTCATAGGCACATCGCTAATAAGTTTAAATCATGCTAACAAAATTTATTTGAATTTTTTAAGTCAAATATATAAAGGTATTTTGAGAAATTACTTTATTAATAGCTTTAAACACTTAAATAGTTTTTGATTATCTATTAAAATAGATGCAATCAAAATAACGTAATAATGTTAATTCATAATGAATTTTAAATATATTTTTAAAATAATTATTTGTTTTATATTTATATAATAAAAAAAACCCATAAAATTCGTGATTATTTTTTTATATACAATTACGATATAACCTCATTATATTGATCTGACACGACAACACATTTTGTTATGTATTTTAAATCATGAATATATAGAAATTGATAAAGATAATTATATTTTTATTCTTAAATTTTTCAAATAAATTATTCACTATCATATTTCTACAATACGCAAGTACAACAAATCATAATTAAAATATAATAGTTGAATTGAATATTTTAGTCTCTGGGGTAGAAGGAGTCATAAAAGTGACAATGGAAGAAGTTTCCTTTTATGTGTTCCCTTGGGTTTATGGTTCGTTGGTAGGATGTCCATCAAAAATGTACTTTTTATTTTCTTGTCACCCCATCCATCTTATCAAAATCTTGTTCATTTTATTTATTTAGTAAAAAATAAATAAAACTTGATGCCTTTAAGATTTACAAAGAACATAAACAACCCTTTAGGCTTTATTTTTTAATAGATTTCAAATTAGTAGGCCAGCTTTGAATTTAATATATATATAAATATTTAAAAAAAATCATAAATTAAACTATTTTAAGATGATCACCCTTACTTAGTTTCTAATGTTCGTACCCTCGATTATATCAAGGGAGGTAAATCATAAATTGAGCCTTTAACTCTTACACAGGATAAAAATTAAAATTATAAACTATTAAATTGACATTAACATATTGTTCATTCCAATACTCAATCTATATTTTGAAGGCATAAATTAAACTATCTTTATTGTCAAAGTAACGGTGAATGGCTATGGCTTAAATGAGTGCATATGTGTGGTTTTGACAAAATGAAAGCTAGTTGGTGGTTTGTGACGTCTACACTGAGAACAGCTCCCAATAATCACTTTATTGCAGCAGCTAATTAAATGTTAATTATTATATATATTTATATTATAACCCACAAAAATTTGGGTTCACTTTATGTGGTGCGGGAACCACAATTTCATATTCTCTCATCAAATTTTTTTTTTATTTTTAATTTCTATTTTCCGTTGTTAAATTTTGAAAATCAAACTTCAAAGCCTTCTTTCATCCAAAAAAATATGACCTAAACCGACGATTCTAATTCCACTATCTGGTGAAATTGAAACCAAATCATGTATAGATAATTCTAGTTTCAATTCCCTTAAAGTTCAATTTGAATTTCTGGTTAGAATTGATTTAATAAAAATAAATAAATTAAATTTTTATAAATCAAGTTAGTTACGTATTTTTTTAGAGTTTAAAAGAATCAAATATCACAGAGTTCACTTACCATTTGAATAGAATTGATTTAATAAAATAATTAATTTAATTTATATAAATCAAGTTAGTTAAGTATTCTTTTAGAGTTTAAAAGAATCAAATATCACAGAGTTTACTTACTATTTGAATTTATAACGCCATTATCTTAATTATAATTATTTTTTAAAATATCAATTATTATGTATTATATTATATATTATATATTTTATATTTATTTAATTTATTTTTTTAACAATTTTAACCAATTTTAATTTGGATTCTAATTCTTTTTTTCAGGAACACAAATCAAATCGTAAGTATTCGATTCTGATTTTAATTTTTGAACTAAAAATTAAAACAACAATTCCAATTCAATTGACAATTAGAACCGAACTGTCACGTCTAACCTAACCTTAATAAAACCTTTTAAAAACTCCAAAACACTAGCAGTGGGGTCCGCACTTATCTCTCCATCCCACTGGAGTCCACAAACAGGGTCCCTACACCCCTCCTTGGGGTCCCTTCTTAACCCTATCAGTGGGCTTTCCTGAGCAAGGGGAACTGTCAATGGTACATTAGAGCTCCTTTTTTTTTTTTTTAATTTTGAGATACACGTAATATATATGTGTCTATACAATATATATTTATATATAATCTTTAAAAAATATATTCCCCATAATTATGATATATTTCCAGTAATTAGAAGATATATTTTTAGAAAGTAAATATTTTTAGTGTAGAATTTGATTTTCTAAGATAGTTAGTTAAAGATTATTTTATTATATATATATTTATTTTAGTTAGTTAAAATAAAAAATATATTTTAGTATTTAATTTAAATTTTTATATAAAATGTATATATATCCTTAGTTAAAGTCTTAAAACATTAGAAAAAATATAGTTTATAATTAAAAGATTTAAAAATAATTTTATTTCTGTAATTAAAAATATAGTTTGTGTTATTAAAATAAGAGAATGGAGAGGGAAATAAAAATGAGAGAGGAGAGAGAAAGGGGAAGAGAAAGTTAGGGTATAATTGTTATTCTACTAAATTTTTTTATTTTAAGGAAGGTTATTATTATTTGTTTAAAAAATTATAAGTATTATTTGTATTTAAGTCAAAGTTCAAAGGTTATTATTGAAATTTATTTTAAAATTTATGTATTTTTCGTACCATCAAATATAGTTCAAAGGGGTTAATTATATTAAATCACTCAATTTTGTATTCTGTTACTATTTAGTCACTAAATCTTGAAATATTATCTGTTAGGCACTAATATTTCAAAACTGTTACTGTTTAGTTACTGAACTTTATAATGTTATATGTTAGTCATTAATATTTCAAAATCATTTCTTACCCATCACTCGTTAGTCACTGAACTTTAAGTTCACGAGTGATGGATGAGAAATAATTTTAAAATATTAGTAACTAGTAGATAATATTTTAAAATTTAGTGACTAAGCAGTAGTAGTTTTGAAATATTAGTGACTAATAGGTAACATTTCAAAGTTCAGTGATCAAATAATAACAGAATGCAAAGTTGAGTGATTATTGGTGTAATTAACCTACTGTACAAATTATCTTAAATTGACTTGCGTACAGTGGTGAGATCTCGACAAAATTTGTATTACGATGAAAATTCGATAAATTCATTACGTTTATTTTGCGGATATGCAAGATATTATAAACAAAAGAAAAATTAAGAGTTCATTCTCTTTATTGTTCTTAGGCCATTTTCAGTTTTTAACTTTTTAAAATAATGAAAACGCTTTTATTTTACTGTTTTCAAAAATGTACTTTCGAAAACAATAAAAAATTTTATAAAGAAAACTCAAAACAACAAAAAATTATTTTGCTTATTTTCAGGTAAAACAATCAAAACACGAAAAAGATGGGACAATTTATTTATTTATTCATATTTTATTATTGTAATAGAAAAAATATTGCAAGAATCATCAACTTTAAAATATATATATTTTTTAATAATATATTAACATTAAACAATTCTAATTTATTGAATAAAATACTATTAAAAAATTATTTTCAAAATTTCAAATAGAAAGTGTTTTCTAGTTTTCTATTTTGAAAAATAGTTTTTTAGAATGATAAACAGAACACATTTTTAGTTTTCTGAAAATAGACTAGCAAAACAGAAAACTAAAAATGAATTTAAAACTTGAAATGAAAAATTAAAACTATGTTCTCTTTACTTTTCAATTTTTAGTTTTGAGTTTTGAATTCATTTTCAGTTTTCTGTTTTGTTAGTCTGTTTTTAGAAAATTAAAAACACGTTCTCTTTGTCATTTTGAAAAATTATTTTTCAAAACAAAAAATTAGAAAGCGAGTTCTTTTTTAAATTTTGAAAATAATTTTTTAATAATATTTTATTCAATAAATTTGATTATTCAATAAATTAGAAATATTTAATATTAATATATTATTAAAAAATATATACATTTTAAAGTTAATGAATTTTGTAATATTTTTTCTCATTACAATAATAAAATATGAATAACTAAATAAATAAATAAATATGTTTTGACTTTAGAGTTTATTTTGAATGAAAACACTCAAAATAATTTTTTATTGTTTTGATTTTTCTTTGCATTTTTTTTTGTTTTCAAAAATTCATTTTTAAAAACAGCGAGAACGCGTTTTCATTATTTTAGAAAATCATAAACTAAAAATGACTTGAAAACAGCAAAAAAAATTCAACAAACTCAAAGAAAACATAGGCTAAATTTTTATATAAATTAGATTTTTGAATAAATTTGATTAGAAAAATAGAAAATGAGATGTAACTGTAAGAACAAAAATAAAATAAGAGAATGCCTAAAAGTAAACCAAATAATTGAAAATGATGTGTTAAGAGTGGAAGGTCCAAAATGATCGCCCAAAACTTCACTTTTGAGCCATGGGTTCCCCTCCAACATCATCTGGGCACAGGGCAAAGTCCACAACCCACTACTAATAATTTTATAATGAGGAGTGTGTTTTGCAGTTGAGTATGAAATCATCCATCTTTTATAACTAATGGGGATTAATTGGGGGGGGGGGTGTTGTATATGGTATGATAATTGTAATTATAAGTTAATTATATGTGCTAGGCATGGCTAGTCTATGCCCTAATAATGGTGCCTAATTGTCCACACAAAGTGCCAAGTGAGATGGTGATTAGGGATTGCCCATGCCCCTCTTGCTTTTGGCTTCTTTATTATAATGGAATGCATGCTTTAAAAGATACATATCCCTCTGCTCATTATCACACACACATAATGTCTTTTTTACTCCTCTAAAATAATTGAAAATTTGAGCAAGAAAAATTGTATGTATTATTGTAATATCTTGAGAGTCCAAGCTTAGATCCAAAAAAGAAATTCTAGATAAACTAGTATATATATATATCGATGATAGTAAGGAAAGAAACAACACCAGTTAGATACATTTTAGATTAAATGTGGATAACGAACTCCTGAATTAAGCATACTTGAACTAAGGTAGTTCAAGAATGAGTGACCCCTGTGAAGTTCGCGTGGATTCATTAAAGTAAGTTGATCTAGTCTTTCCTATCGTTTAATATGAGATGTTACAATTATTTTTAGATAAATAAGATTTAATATATATAATTTTTAAAGGGTCAACAACTTATTTTTTATTTAAAAATAGGATACTAGTTAACCACTTAATCTGAAATAAAGATAAGAAAATACGAATAGAGACTCAACCAACCCACTTATAAATCAATTTTTGACCATAACTTTTTATTCAAAGATACAACAAGATAAATATAAAAAATGACTAGTCTTTTAAATTTGGATATTAAAAAGTTATATTTTCTAAATTTCCATATACTATTTGAATAAGTTTTCTGATTTTTTTGTTTTATGATGTGGTTGATAACAGTATCAAAAAGTTATTATTAATAAGGTTGAAGAATTATTTACATCAATTAAAATTAATAAGGAAAGGTTGCCCCAATTAATTAATAAGATATGCCTTTTTTAAAATTTAATTAATAGGAATTGGTATTTAATTACCCACAAAATATTTGGAAATAGTAAAAAATTCTATCACAATTATAAGGTACCTCGATGATAATTTTTTATTAATTAATTATATTCCTTTTTTAAAAAATATATATATGTATAAAACTTTTGGGCCGCGCTTCGTGGGCACCTTATCCGTGGTGTCCATCACTTCCACCCGCACCTTATAGAGTCCACCATCCGCTCGATGAATTGTCTAAATGAGTTCTTACTCAGAATTGAAATGAAGTGAGAAGAATGGCGCCCAGATTTTTCTCTTTGGTGACTACCCCATCAACGCCCATCCCCAAATTCATCTCGGGCCAGCCTTACCTTTCCATCCTGGAGACACAATGGAAAACCATGAGAGACGTCAAGAAGATTCATGCTCACCATCTGTCCGTTGAACTGTCTATGTGAGCTTGTTACTCTCAGAATTGAAATGAACTGAGAAGAATGGCACCTAGTTTTTGCTCTTTGGTTACCTCCCCACCAACTTCCATCTCCAAATTGATCTCGGACCAGCCTTATCTTTCCATGTTGGAGACGCAGTGCAAAACTATGAGAGACCTCCAAATGATTCACACCCAACTCATCAAGACGGGCCTGGCCAAGCACCCTCTTGCCGCCAGCCGCGTGCTAGCCTTCTGCGCCACCGGCCCGGCTGCAGATGTGAACTATGCATACTTGGTGTTCACACAAATCCAAAACCCAAATCTCTTCACTTGGAACACCATCATCAGAGGCTTCTCTAATAGCCCAACCCCACAAATTGCGATCTCTCTTTTCATAGACATGTTGCTCACTTCACCAGTTCAACCTCAAAGGCTCACTTACCCTTCGCTCTTCAAGGCCTATTCCCAACTTGGTCTAGCCCATGATGGAGCTCAGCTCCATGCAAGAATTATGAAACAGGGACTCGAATCGGATCCCTTCACAAGAAACACACTCATACATATGTATGCAAATTGTGGTTTTCTGTCTGAGGCCTGCATTTTATTTGATGAAGATGATGATTGTGATATTGTTGCCTGGAATTTGATGGTAATGGGTCTTGCTAAGAATGGGCAAATCGACGATTCAAGGAGGCTGTTTGATAAGATGCAAACTAAAAATGCTATTTCATGGAATAGCATGATTAGTGGGTACGTTAGGAATGGAAAGTGGGTTGAGGCACTAGACCTTTTCAGCCAAATGCAAGTGCAAAATGTACAGCCAAGTGAGTTTACAATGGTGAGCTTGTTGAATGCTTCGGCTCGCCTAGGAGCACTTGAACAAGGGGAATGGGTTCACGATTATATAAAGAAGAACCATATGGAGTTGAATGTGATTGTTATTACAGCAATTATAGATATGTACTGCAAATGTGGAAGCATCGACAAGGGCCTTCAAGCATTTGAGGCAGCCCCAGTGAAAGGATTGTCGTGTTGGAACTCGATAATTTTGGGATTAGCAACAAATGGTCGAGCAGAAACAGCACTGCAGTTTTTCTCAAGGCTCAAATCATCGGATCATGAACCAGATGGTGTTAGTTTTATAGGCGTTTTAACAGCATGTAATCACTCAGGTCTGGTTGATGAGTCAAGAAAATATTTCGCCTTAATGACAGAAGAATACAAGATTGAACCATCATTGAAGCACTATGGCTGCTTGGTGGATGCACTAGGCCGGGCAGGGCAGCTCCAAGAAGCAGAAGAGGTTATAAGAAGTATGCCAAGAAGGCCAGATTCTGTCATATGGGGATCTTTACTTTCGGCTTGTTGGAAGCATGGAAATAACGAGATAGGTCAAAGGGTGGCGAAAATTTTGATCGAGTTGGATCCAAGCGAGAGCTCTGGTCATGTGCTGATGTCCAATGCCCATGCAGCATCCGGTGAATTTGAGAAGGCGATCCACGAGAGAGTATCGATGAAGAAGAAGCAGATAGAGAAGCAACCAGGGTGCAGCTTAATTGAAGTTGATGGAGTAGTTCATGAGTTTGTAGCTGGGGGGAAGTTGAGTTCTCAAATCCAGGAGATGTATTTTCCAGTCAAGACTTAAGCTCCATGTTACAAGAAGCAGAGCAGCTTGTTTTTTAATAAAATGTAGCAGCAGCAAGCAGTATTCTCCTCAAGGAATCCAAAATCCAAACAAAATCCATCACTTCCAATTGTTGCAACTTTTCAATATTTAGCAGCAAGTATTGAGTGATCTTGGGCTACACTGACTGTAATAACCCGAAATTAGTTAATTAAGTGTTGCGTGTAAGTTTAGAGTATTGGAATTAATTTAATAGGTATTCGATTAGGATAGCGAGTGTGACCCGAATTGAGAGAGAGTGATTCAAATTGGGTGTAGGTGATTCGGATCTACTTATATATTTTCAGTATGCAATGTTTCACTTTAAGCCAATTTCGACTCTTATTAAAACCAAATCTCTGAAAACCCAAAACACAAAAGTTGTAGCTATTTCTCTTAACTTTTCCATATCATCTTGAATCACTAAAATTGGAGATCATATGAGAGAGTTATGGCCAAATTAGTGCGGTATGTCGCAGTTGCCCAGAATTCCGTAAATGCTGCATTCTAGCATTCTGCCTCCTCAATCAACCCTAATTTTGACTATGATTAAGACCGATTCTCTCCAAACTTAAATCACAAAAGTTGTAGATCTATATCTTGGATTTCCATACCATTTTGAATCAACTCAATCGGAGCTCGGACGAATGAGTTATGACCAAAATTCGAAACCCTGTCGAATCTGTCCAGAAGATCCGTTTTTCATTAAACCCTCTCAAATCCGAATCCGGGTCGGGCCAACCGAGTCGCTTCTTAAATCAGACGGAATTGTCTTTCTGGAAATGAGTTTCAGACCATTATCTCGATTTTTGAGTAGTGGTAGAGAAATTTGAGGTGGTCGGGCGTGTGTTAGCCATTATTCATTGTCTCTTCCCTTGCCAATGCATTTGGAGATATATTTAGAGAGAATAGAGGATGTTTACAGAATTTTTCAGTGAGTTGCAGAGAGTTGCGAGAGCTGGGAAGAAGAAGAAGAAGGAGTCATTCGACAGTTTCTTCTTACATCAGGCAAGCTTCTTCCTTTTTATTCTCTACCTTAAATAGCTGTTTTCTAATGGTGGGTCAAAGGTCTGTTTTCTAATGTAGGGTCAAAGGTCTGTCAATTTACTGTAGCATCTTGAAGCCCTCTGTAATTATATACATATATATAACGTGTACTCAGGCCGAATGGAGATTTGGTTGCACGCAGTAGTCTTGTCGAAGCCTAGTTTAACCGTTTAATCTCTTCTTTCCTTGCTCAATACCCTGTTTCAGTTGGGTTGGGTGTTCTTTTAAGCTAACTTTAATCTTCTTAAGCTCTAAATTATGGCCATTGCTCTCGCTGGGGTGAGATCTGGACTGATATATATATATATATATATATATATCAGCGGTGCACGCTGGGTTAGCCGAGTGAGAGAGCAGTTCCTGTTCCTCTGTTTTTCCCCTTCAATATGGTTGATTTGGTATAATCTTGCAAAGCTCATAATAGTTATTCAAATTCTAGATCCTGGAGATCTGTCTCGTTGGAGATGAAATGTGACCCAAGTGCACCCATATATATATATATATATATATATATATTTATATATATAAAATTTGGTAATGTATGCTAAAGGATGGAAGTGGTAGGCAGCAACGTCCTTGTGGCTTTGAGAGTATAAAGTGTGTTTATATATATATATACACACACATTTATGTAAATATTGCTTAAAGATTATAAGCATAATTTGAGTTATTTAAATAAATAATAATAGTAATAGATAATATTAGTAAAGATTATTTTTATTATTATCTTTCTTTCTTAAAAATAATAATAGAAATAATATTAATAAATAATAAATACTGTGTGTCATAATTCATTAAATTATATATATATATATATATTATAATATATTTTTATTAGTTATGTATTAGATGTAATAACTCATTGAGTTATTAAAAAATAAAAGTATAGTTTAATTAAACTATAGAGGTTGTAAATATACCTAGCGTGTCTTGACTGCAATTCTAGAGAGCTTGTTCACTCTCTACTTCCTAAGCGAAATGAGGCTAGGTTATCCTCAGGGTAGCATCCAACCTAGGGTCGAGTTTGGTTTCAGGGTTAGCCAAGTCTCTAGGTGTGGTCATGTTCTCCTTCCGAGAGGACGGTTTATTATGGTGACGAGTGTTAAGCTACTGGTTGTCGACCGCTGCGTCCTGGTAGATGATGGTTGGTGATATGGGCCCAACTATCGACTATCATGACTGGCCACAGATGAGTCAGGATAGCTAATACTGTCAGTCACCCCCCTTTTTGACATCTTGCATATCAGGGTATTGTGTGCCGGGATTTGGGCTGCATCCATTGGGGGACTCATGTGACTGAATGTTTGGCCTCGTGCATACATTGCTGTTTATTTATTCAATAGTTAGCTAGTCATGAGCACTGCATTGAGTGTATTTGCTTATGTGGGCGGGCGTGACTTGATGCTTGGTTTTATGGGGGCCTTGTATCAGGTTTCTGCCCATGTGCCACTGCATTTTATATGTGTGCATTTTCTGGTTGTTTGATGCCGGCTTTTGATTGAGATTGAGACCACAGCTGTGACAGTGTCGGGTACACCGCGCTGGTTATATTTTCACACACGCGAGTTCTTTTGGGTTAGCGTGTTGTGACTCGGTGAGGTCACTCTCACTTGAGGTTTTCTTTACAGGTTGCAGGTTCAGTCTGCACTGGCTCACTCAGGTATATATCATGGGTTTGGACGCCATTGTTTTCTTTTGTAGGCCCTAGAACCCTGTATGTGCGCATTTCTTTTATGCACGAGATACCTGGCATTTGTTTGTTGACATGGACATACTTTGCATGGATATTGCATGTTAGGTGCAGGGTATTCTGTAGTGCTTACTCTTGTTGTCCGATTCTTTTGTATGAGCTTGCTGAGTCTTGTGACTCACTCCTTTGCTTCTCTTCATTCCAGGTAAGGGCAAGGGCAAGATTGGGGATAGTCCCAGTGAAGTCTAACTTCTCCGTAGATGGTGTACAGGGCAGGTCTAGTTAGCTTTATCTTATGGCTTTTGTACCTTGAGACTTTGGGGATTTCGACGTCTTCTGTGGCGGGTTGTGGTTTGTTTTGTGGTTTAGATTTGTCTTTGGACAGGGATTGTAAATGTAGCCTTGTTGGGCCTGTGGTGTTTTGTTATGCATGCGGTGTTTTGGATTTTGTTTCAGAATTTCAGATTCATGATCACCTATATTTGAATGTGAGGTGCATGCATGACAGGTTTTGTATTCGTTATTTGGGACATCTGCTTGGGTTCTATGGTTGGTTTGGGGAACCTGGGTTGGGGTCCTACACTGACACTGGCGTAGGCAATACCACCAGACAACATTGGTTTAGTTTGGATAACAGAGTCCATCCAATGATAAGTGCCATCAAAGTCACTGAAAAATACTATAACGTGGGTCGAAACTTTTACAAGACATTTGCTGATCCTATATCGAATGTGCATTGAGTGAGATTATTGAGCAAGATTATAAGGTGTTTGTTGATCTCACATCCAATGTGTATCGAGTAGGGGTAGTTAACCAACGCATTTAGTAGTAATTTCTTTTTAGGTGTGTTGAGATACCGATAGATGTAGGAGGGGGTAATTTCTCGTTTTAGCCCTCTCCTTTCTTGAAAAAAGAAATAAAATGGATAAAGTGGAAAATTACCCCTTGGCAAAATAAAATAAAATTATTATTTAATTATTAATTTTATTTTTGAAAGTATAGTGTTAGCCCTAATTACACTATTCCTTTTGGAAATTTAGTATAATCCATATGCTTATACTAGATATTTATGATTTTTACTGTTGTAACCCATTCTTTGAGGGAGTTCTCTCAAAAAAGGCATTCTTTGGAGAGAAGTTGTTCTTTCGGAGGAAAAACTCTCTTGGGAGAAAAAGTTCTCCTGGAGGACAACAAGAAATTCTCCCGGAGAGGCATATCGCACACCAAAATACACCCAATCGAGCCATTCTCTTGGGGAAGAACAAGGGAAAACCTTCTCCCAGACAACTTTCGTTAATGTATGCTTTACAATTTAAGAGTTAAGTTGTACTAAATACATTAAGATGTGATATATTTATTGAGTAATATATCTAGTCGTTTCATATTCATGTTATCTATTGGCAAGTTTTGTCTTTTGTATTTATTTATTCATTCAACAATTACTTAAATACAACATGCCTAAAGACAAAGTCTCTAGGTTTGCACTGTGTAGAAAAAAAATGAGGTATGGCTTTAATTGTAAAATCCTTGATACACTTAAGAGTATATCTTAAAAGGTTCCTAGTCAAAAGTGTCATTGAGATGGGATATCAATGACGCGAAGAGATCAGTATGCTATGTCATCACCTTAGGAAAGTGGTAGTTGATCTTACAGACTGTAAGCATTGGATGCCTAAGCTAGTTCACGAGTGCTTGTTGGAGAACAAGTTCACTAGGGATGTGCAGTTACAAAAGATAATTTCAGCAAATAATGTTGTTGACCCACTGACTAAGGGTAAGACTTAGTCACAACTTGATCAACATCTTGAGAAGATAGGTATTTGTTACCTGCCGACAGTAATGCACTAGTTTTGTATTTGATGTAAATTAGCATTAGTACAAGTAGAAGATTGTTAGTAATATGCCCTAACACTAGTAAATACATATGATGTATCTTTGTATATCTTTTATAAAAAACAAGTTTTATCATTATTCATTACTTTCCAGTATGTTGTATGAATGAGTCCTTGGATTTCCTATTTAAGAGTCTTATTCTTAAAGGATTAAGAATATGTGACGAGATTTTCTTGTAATGAGATTTCTTAAATATTCTTGGTCCTTGGATTAGTTTGATGGGGGCTCTAATTGATTGATTATGGACTGACATAGAGTTTACTTCCTTGATTAGTATGAGATACTAATAGTTAATGGTGATAAGGCACATACCATATGACATGGGGATGTTTCTAGTAAACTTGTGGGTGATTGTTGCAAAAAACGCACTGAATGTGACACCGATGACTGATCACATGGCATTGTGGATAATGATCTTATCATCAAGTTATGATTGTGTAACTGATCAGACTTGAATTGACATGATTGTCTTGTGTATTAGTGTGCGGGATTTGTTAATGCACTAAACCATCCAATTGCGAGGTGGACACGTTTATCTATACGGTTCCATATTGCTAGCGCATGGAGGTAGGTGCTCAAGGATATGATTTGTCACCCTTAGTTTGGTGAGGCGAACGTCCTAGTGGTCTACTATTAGTGTAACAGGAAAGTCTTTGGCCAAGGCAATATGATTAATCAAGAAAGTATTTCTTGAGGTGTCATCTAGTCACGTTGATAAGATTTGACACATAATTACTGAGATTGTGAGTTTATCGTACCGTGACTCTCGTTTGGTCGGGACTTTGAGTGACGGCAGGATTGTATTATACACTAATTGTGAATTGTAATAGGCCCACTTGAAGTTTGACTTCATTGCCTTTATATTGTCATGAGTTGTTGTTAGGTGCTTCCCAGGACCTTTCAAAACGTCACCAAAATATGGAGATTCTCGTGACAAGTCGAGGTGATTCAACTGGCGTTAAAAAAGGGTTTTGGTGTTATCTGATTGCTATTAGTAGTGAATCTAGAAAGTCACATACCATATAGTGTGGTATGTGGTATTAACATTGTGCACCTATTATATCTTGGACATCATTAATAGTTAATGGTGGTTTTCATATGTCATTAAGTGTTAATGACTCGATTCGA